>CM050517.1:65089902-67489902 GCA_027563665.1 Antrozous pallidus | reverse complement strand
CACTATACAAAACATTACAAAGCTTGTCTTCTTTCAAACTTTATAGTAAATAGTTGTCATAGTCTAGAGAAAGTGTTCCAGTTACTATCATTTCCAGTTGAAATCTTTAAAGTTTATTTATCTTTAATCACAGCTTATATTTCAAAGCCATATGTGGATTTATCATTTTAGAAAGTAATGTTGAGGAATAAATTATTTTCAAGCCGAAATAATTTTTTGTGTGCTTTCTTTAGTGTTAAATTTTTTTAATTCCTTTCATTTTTGAAGTAAGGATACTGTTCTTGGCCTTTATCTTGGAAATTTTGTTTTTTATAGTATTTGGTATAAAATCTTTAAATTACAATTGTCAACAGTAGGCAATGAAATTCAATTTTTCTCTTTCCCAAATAAATCTTAATAAACTGATATTCAGGATAGTGCAGTGGATATTATAAATTAGTTTACAGTTTAACTTCTATTTAAGAGAATCTAGAATCTTGCTCACCTTGCTTACCATCTGAGTGACACCTAGGCTACATTGTTGAAGTGCAGATAAAGTTTTAAATTTTTAATATGTGTTTTATACATCTTCAACAAAGTTCCAGATTATTTTATAGAATGAAATATTTTCTTTTAAATTGTGTAGTTTTTCCATTATATATGGAAAATGTAGGTGAAACAAAGTATCTGTGTATTATGTAATTATGAGATACATTTTAAAGAAGTTCAATTTTAAGACTTTCAAATTCTAAATAGCATTGTAGCAGAACCTTTTTAAAAGCTCCTAATGCCTTAAATACAGTCATCTGAGAATAGGCATTCTTTTTTTCTTCCCTTTTTTTTTTTTTGAGAATAGACATTCTTACTATTTTAAACGAATAAGGTGGTTTTGCCACCTTTTAAAAACCATTCTAACGTTTTGATGTAATGACATGATTGACTAACCTTGAGTTTTCCCCCATGTGCTTGGCTTTTAAAGAATCTTGAGCTCAGAAAATACATCTCCCGAATCTCTGCAGTTTCTCTGACATACACAAGATGTAATCCACAGCATCTTCCATTTAAATGACCCTTCATTTGGGCAATCAAATTGAATGATAATCATCTTAGACTTATTAGGAACACAGCATCTCTTATCCATGCATATTCCACAGAAAGTGGGTTTATAACTCAGGGTGCTTGAACATCCAGAGAGGACGAATTTTTCAGCTTTGAAGAGTTGGAAAGTAGGTTGGCATGTTTTTCCTTTGGGGATCTAAAAATATACATAACATTAAGAAGTCATTTTTAAATTTTTATTATATTAGTTGCTATTTAGTAACTTTCAGCACTCTCTTTTATACATTTAAAACCCCTCAACAGAACTCTGTCTCCCTGTTCTTGCTCCATCATGTAATAGGACCCACTTTTCAGTGATTTTTGCTATCTTTTTTACCTAGTTCCAGAATTAATGAAAATTTCTTTATTTTGTTTACTATCGAGAGCCATGTTTTATTAAATGTTTATTTACCTACAAATTGCCTTACATAGCCCAGACAGTTTTGAGTGGATGAATAGGTGAATATAAAAATACCCTAATCTCTTTAAAATTGAGTTAATTTTTTTTATCCTCACTGGAGGATATTTTTTTATTGATTTTAATGAGAGTGGAAGAGGGAGGGGAAGACAGAGGAATGTCGATGTGAGAGAAACATTGCTTGGTTGCCTCTTGACTGCCCTGAACAGGGCCCTGGCCAAGTTGTTAATTTCTAATAGGTAATAACTTGGGGATGAGAAGGGTGTTGTAGCATTTCTAGAAATGATGGTCATCTTATATAATTCTAGCAGAAGGACCAACTCTAGTTATACCAAACAATCTTAGAGTATTTTATCATTTGGCAAGTTTACTATCTAGACACAGAGCATTATGGAAATGGTATGGTTCCCCCTCCATACTGGTAATATTTAACTAAGATCAGAACTTCTCTGATGTCTATAGTACCTGTTTTCATAATTAACAACTAAAATCTTGTACCCATTGCTTTGATTTCACTACATAAAATTAATATTTAATTAATCTAATAATAGTCTACTCTTAAAAAACCACATATGTGGTTGGGTACCACAGCAGTTCAGGCTGACCATGATCCACACTATAAGCTGTAAGAATTTCTAACATATTAATATTATCTTTGCTTAATGTAAAATCCCCCCCCCCCCCCAAAGTGCAGTTAGAGTGATAATCTGCTTTCCACTGAGACAATTTGACTGTTAACAGTCATACTAAAGTGATTTTATGAGAATCAAACACCATCCATCCCTTCAAAACACACACATGCACACTTTTCAGGAGTCTTTTAATATTATAATGAACTTAAGTCTAATTAAACTTTACCTTTACTGTCTTTAATATATTACTGTCACAAGGCTGAATATAGCACAGTCTTCTCTCAGTTCTCAGTTGGCACTTGTTATTTTCATTGGTTACCCTGCTAGAAATTCCCATCCCACATGTTCTGGAGCAAGGGGTCCACCTTGTAGCTTGAATAAGACATTTTCCTTTCCAAATAAGTGGGAGATTCCTATAAGCTAAAATAAAGGAGAAAGTACATGTGTATACATGTATATGTATTCCTGTAGATATATAATTTTTAATCATTTTAAGCTAGTAATAGTTAATAGATCTGAACCTTTATTTTTATGCAAAATAACAATAAAATAAGCTTATGGTCTAATCATCATTCCTTACTCCCCAAATTACTTTTAAATCAAGTCTTACAGTCCACACTTCCGTTACTTGTTATGTGGACTGTGGGCCGCTGGGGTTGGTGAAGGATTTTAAGATGGCTGAGTGAAAACTTTCTCTAAAAACCATTGACTGGGTACCTTTTGAGGAAATCAGACCCCGAAACCAGAAAACCATTGCTCACACCCTGAAATCCTGGAATGAGACCCTCACCTCCAGGTTGGCTACTCTCCCTGAGAAACCACCTGCAATCAACTGGGCTTACTACAACGCCAACGTAGCGAAAGCTGGCTTAGCAGATGACATTGAGAAGAAGTTTAATGTCCTGAAGGTTTCCTGTGCCAGAGGCTAAGTACAGAGCCCTGCTGGATGCTGAAGAAAAATAAGATGTGACAAGTTGTGCTGAATTTGTGTCTCTCAAAAACCAGGCTTGAGCAATTCTAGAAAGAGCTGGAAAAGATGAAGAACATAATTCAATTTGATCAGCTGACCACAGAGGATTTGAATGAAGTCTTTCCAGCAACCCAATTAGACAAAAAGAAGTATCCCTCTTAGCCTCAAGCCAGTTGAGAATTTATAAACTTGAGTCTGAGAGGAAGCTCTGGTCCTTGTATGATAAACTCTGGACATTAAAAATAATCATATAAAAAATTGCCGAGACCGGTGTGGCTCAGTGGATAGAGCGTCGGCCTGTGGACTGAAGGGTCCCAGGTTCGATTCCGGTCAAGGGCATGTACTGTGGCTGCGGGCACAGCCCCAGCAGGGGGTGTGCAAGAGGCAGCTGATCGATGTTTCTCTCTCATCGATGTTTCTGACTTTCTATCCCTCTCTCTTCCTCTCTGTGAAAAATCAATAAAATATATATATTAAAAAAAATAAAAAAATAATCATATAAAAAATTAAAAAGTCTTACAGTCCAATTCTTGGGAGGAATAAAATTCTTTATCTTTGAAAAACGCAATAGATATACCCATTTGTTTCTTCTTGCCCATCCTCTGAGTATGAAAGCTTATGTTCTGAAAGATATCTTGCCTTTTCCCTGATTCTTGCCTCATGCTTGATATTTCCAAAAGACATTAGTAGGATTAGGGAATTTAAGATAGCAATTAGAATAATGTGGGTTTAATGTTAAATTTCATATGTTAAAATCTAAAACACAAAAGTTATAGTTGCGATTTAATCTATCAGTAAAACCAGTGAATTTCCCCCCTCCATTTTAATCTAGTCTTTTAGAAAATACATTATATTGAAATAATCTAAATACTCATATGCTATGTGTAAGCTATTTATTCATTCATTCCTTGTGGTGTCAGGCTCATAGTATTCTCTGTGTTGCCTAGCCATTTCAAATCACGTATAGGAAGACATGGAGAATGAATGAATTGATGGATGGGCGGGTGTGTGGGTAGACAGATGGAACCCCTCCACTGCCTGCTCCTTAGGAGAAACAAAATGATGGGGAGAGGGTAAATAATGAGACTATAGAGAAAATATAAAGAGGGCATAATATTCTTCCATCTTGTAAATCCATTGGGAGCTTCTTGTTCTGTTCATGAATGAATCTGGCCTTTGGTTATTTTATTGGTTTATTGTCTCAAAGCATTTCCTGAAGGTTAATATGCATCCTAAAATGGATCTTTTGGGAATAAGGTTGTGATGTGAGTTTGCAGTTGAATACTAGCTACATTGCTTCAAAACGTCAATTTAAAATTTGTAAAAGACCCCCAAAAATGCCTTCTTAGTAGGGAATATCAGTCACTGAAGTGTATGCTCTCTTTCAATAAAATGATACTTTGATACTGTTTTCAGTGCTATTACAATAGGATCTTGCAATTGCACATAGAACTGAGGGAGAAGAAGCAGAAACATGAAGATACCTGGAAGGTAGACAACAGTTTAAAGACCTCAATGCAGGAAGCAGATTAAAAGCCTGGCACACATCTGCAATAAATAAAGGTAGGTTAGATTATTGTATTCCTAATAACCCCACTTAAAGTTAAGCCAAGAGCTGCAGTTCAGGAATTTGGTTGACATTCATTAAAAAGCAAGAAGAGGTTTTTAAAGTCAAAGTTTAGAGTTGGCGAGCAGTAAGAAAAGCATGGGGGCACTATGTCATTGCATGCTTTGTACTGATCAAGCAAAAGCTAGACTCTAACCATTTGGAATTAACTATGTATATAAATTACTATCACAAATGTGTCTTAAAGTGAGCATTTGTCACTGTGCTTAATTTTAAAAGCCAAACTCTTGTTTGGGCCCATAAGTATGGTTTCACAGTTACGCAAAGGAGAGATATTAGATTGAATATATACTTCCTTTGAAACATATCCCGATCTAACACTCAATTACCACAGATATTTTCTCAGGGTTTGTTTTGGTTTTGCTGTTGCATCAAAGTACCAATCACTAAGAATGACCATCTGACACCTCCAACCGGGTACCAAGTGAATCAACTGAAACTGCTGTCACACCACAAATGAGACCAAGTGAACCATAGCCAAAGGTCTCCACTTGTGGCAAACTGCTTCTCTAAGGTTCTCTCTCACCAAAGAGATTCTAAGGACTTATATTGATTCACTCAGATTCAATGCAGAAAACCAACTGTTCTTGTACATCCTGAAAAAAAGAATAGTTTGGCTTACATTTTTAGAGCATTAGTAGTGGCATGCTGTTAGCTGAATTACGATGCATAGTAAATGCACATTCACTAGAACCTGTTACATTATTTTCGTTTAATGGGCATAATTGGAATCCCTGAGGATGGTCTTTTCAAATGGCTTTTTAGTTTCTAAAACTCATGTCACATGATACAAGTGAATTTGGGAGTTTTCAGCATAAGTATTCTGCATTTCCTTGGCTCTTTTCATTCCCTAAGCTCTATATTTTAAGAAAAAGGCATTGATTTCTGGATGAAAACACAGATGTGCATAATAAGGCATCAGCTTTGCACTTTTTACAGTAAGTGCCTCCTTATCTGTGCTTCAGATGCTGGCGTTCTTTAAACTCCTGTCCCCAAAACACCCTGGCATCAACATAAGATGCTAGCTCAGAGCACACCAGAATACAAAGTTTATGAGCATACTGGCTAAATGGCCAGGTGTTCAAGATGAGAAACAAAAAATCTCATTACATTTCCTGACTACATACGTACCTGGGCAGCCTACTTAAGAATGCCTAGGATAAGTTTATATTAGCAGTTTTCTATTTCTAGAAATGATATTTATAAATTCAAAGCATATCCTCAAATATTTTTAAGCAGTAGCCTTCCATTTCTGCTTTTATTATATAGAAAAGTCACCTTTGAAAATGTTTTATTCTGGATGGTTCACACTTCTTGCCCATGGCATAACAATTCAGATAAAAGTTTTTCCAGGGCACATCTGAACTACATTTGGTCAATCCTCCTGAGAAGAGGTTGAGAGGAAGTAAGCAGAGCAAGTTTTCCTGACCTAGTAGGGTTTTTAAAACAAATATTTTACTGGGGAAAAAAATGAAAACATTACCAAGTTTCCTTTTCAGATACTTAAACTATACCTTCCTAAAACAGACTAAGATGGCACACTCAAACTAAATCTCACACTGGCCACCAGTCAGGAAGTGCTGATGGAGCACCCATGGTGCATGAAAGGAACATGAAGTAAACCACAGGAAGACAGACATGAAAACCAGTTCTACTTATGAGCACCTGGCATTGTTTTGTAGGTTGTTGAGAGCTGCTGTTGTAATGGTCCCAGGCCACAGTTTGGTTGATCAGACTTCTTTCCACCTTTAGCCCCAGAGCAGTGACTGTTAGCCAGCTTTGGTATGAACAGAGGGGTGCATCCAATGGCCCCACTCACACAGAGGCAGCTGAACAGAGGGTTGGGCTGAAACACTTGGCCATTATGATAATGTACCCTGTTGAACTCGCATCCCACAGCCACAAGGTCTGAAAAGAGAAAAAAGCAGAATCTCCAAAGAAGCCATCACTGATAGCCTAGCCCTCCCCCTCTATGCCACAGAAGAAATGTATCTCCTTAACAAAGTGCTGCTCTCAATTTCTTAGGCCCCATCTGAAACCTCCTGCACAGGACATCCGGAGAAGGCGAAAATGAGACATTAGCATCACATAGTAGGCTAGCAACCTCAATGGTCACTTCCATAACTCAGACCCAGGCACAGGCCCTGGTCTAGGGTCCAGTAAATAAAACATCACTCTGTGTACAGCAGTGAGATAAAGACTGTAAATTTGAGAGATGGGCTGGGGGCTGGTGAGACTGAGGTTTCCCCAGATGGCCAACAATAGGCTATGATATATTCTTAGTAAGTTAAAATGTGAATGGCTAAAAAAATTATAATCTCTTTAGCTACAGTACTGCATGGTAACTGATGTTCGTCTTAAGAGAACTGGAGGAAACTTTCACTTCCTCTGAGCAGGATTCCTGGGTCAGCAGTTTTCAGAGTGTGGCCACTGACTCCTTGGCAGGGCCTGAGGCCCTTTCAGGGAATCTGCAGGTCAGAAACTGTTTTCACAGTGTTGGTATTTGCACTGATGGTGCAAAAGCAATGGTGGGTGGCTAAAACCGCTGTTGGCATCTCAGCCTGAATCAAACTGTACAGGTTAATCACTGTATTTTCCTTGCTGTGCACTTGTATGTAAATGTACTTTAACAGAAAAGCTAATTTTATTTAAGAATGTCCTAATGACACAGAAAAAGTAAAAGTTTTATTAAATCTTAACCATCAAATAAATATTTTTAGTATTCCTTGTGACAGAATGGGAAGTATACACAGAACATCTATGTAGGTATTGCACTGAAGTACAACAGTAATCTTAGGGAAAGTACCTGTGCTTCTATTGAGTTGTGGGCCAAACTACCTATGTTTTTTCATGGGAATTTCACCCAAATGACTGACAGGTAAACCATGCTTATTCAGACTGGGTATTTGGCTGACATTTTCTTAAAAATCAAAAAAGTGAGACTGTAATTTCAAGCAGGACAACTGACAGTACTTATTGCCAATGATAGAATTCAAGCTTTCAAGCAAAAAAATTAGAATTTTGGAAAACTCGTATCCACCTCTAAGAATCTTATAACTACTCAATATATAGACTTTTCTGATAGAATTAGGATTAATTAATGTGATTTTTAAAAAATTATATAATTACATGTATTATTTGGAACTTCTACATAACCCATTGTTCCAAACTATTTTCCAAATAACCAATCCATAGTACAAATTATGCATGAGTAAAAGACTCATTCCAAGTAGGTTTTAGATGGACCAATGTATTTTAATGTCACAGAATTTGACATTGATATGATTCAATGATATGGTTTTAGACTCCACGATGCAGCTAATTTTTAAGAAACTACCACTTCTCAAGTATTAATATCAAAAAAGAATAGTCACAATTATGTGAAAAGTCTGTTAAAATATTCCTTCCCTTTCCAATAATACATGTGTGAAGTTGGATTCCCTTCATATATTTCAACCAAAACATCACATAGCAATAGATTGAAAGTAGAAACAGATGGGAGAATCTAGCTATCTTCTGTTAAGCTATACACTAGATTTGCAAAAATGTAAAACAATCCCATTCTTCTCACTCTATTTTTCTGTTTTAGAAAATAAAATTTTCATAACTTATATACTATTCCTATGAATTTATGTTTTTGTTATTTTAAAACAAATGAGCAAATATTTTTAAATTTCTAATCTATTAAATACCAATAGAGATAGCTCAAACGAAAGCTCTTTGGGTCCTCATTAATTTCTAAGAATCAAGGGGCCCTTGGACCAAAAAGTTTAAAAAATATTTATCCATCCCTAACCGATATAGCTCAGGGTACAGAGAGTCGGCCTGCTGACTCAAGGGTCCCTTGTTTGATTCCGGTCAAGGGCATGTACCTTGGTTGTGGACACATTCCTAGTAGGGGGTGTGCAGGAGGCAGCCAATTGATGTTTCTCTCTCATCTATGTTTCTAACTCTCTCTCCTATTCCCTTCCTCTCTGTAAAAAATCAATAAAATATATTTTTTAAAAATATATTTATTCATATCATAGACCAGCAAATTTTCTGTAAAGGGCCAAATCGTAAATATCTTAGTCTTTACAGACATGCAAACTCTGTCACCACGACTGGATCCTGCCATTGGAAAGCAGCCATAGAATATCTGTAACTGAGTAGGTGTGGCTGAGTTCCGACAAAACATTCTGTATAAAATCAGGTGAGGGCCATGATTTGGCCACGGAGCCGTAGTTTGTAAGCCCAGTTATAGATCCCCCTGCCCTCAACCTTGTGTCTAAGCTGTGTTAAAATATCATCACAGTATCTGAAATTATTTGTGGGAAGATCTGCCTGACACAATATACTTTGACTCAGTGAAGGAATGGCTTGTATCTCTTATAACCCCCTGTGTATCCCCAGTTGCTGGTCACTGTTTGTTGCCTAGCACTGTTTGGAAGAAAGGGGTGTCCTGAATGCCAGAGTCTGATAGTCATGGTTTCTCTGTCAAATTTTCATGAATAATAACTAACATTTTTTTAGAGTCTACTGCATACCAGATATTGGGCCAGGTATTTGGGGTTTTATGTCCATTATTTTCATTTGATCTTCCTAGCAAGTCTATGAGATAGGAGGTACATCTGATGTAACTGAAGCACAGAGAAGTGAAACAACATGATCAAGGTCACCCAGCAGATAGAGCCTAGAATTTTAACCCAGAGCCTACATCTTAACCAATATGATATAATAGTGACAACAGGGGAAATCAGGCTATCAGACCTGCATGGATCTACACATTCGTCCCAATTCCAAAGATGTGCTCTTATTACATGCTCATGAGCAAACTTCTAGGAGTAATTTGCTTCCCACTAGGGCTTTTCTACAGAGTGACTAAACTGCCCAGATAACATGGGTATTTCTCTTCCCTTAGAAATCTGATTCTTTAATCCTAAGTAAGTCAGCATCCTGAATTATTGTCAAGATGTTGTAGGTTAGATGGTCTCAATCAGACTCCAGAGCTAAGACCCAGAGAGCTGAGGGTCAGATTGTGATTTGGGGTGAAAGTCTCTCTCTTCAGTAAAAAGTACAGTAACTTGATGGTTGGGAAGGCTGAAATTAAAACAATATGTCTGAATACTGGGTATACATCCTTACATGTTAAGCAAGATTACTTTTCAGTTATAGAAGAGGCTGAATTCAGGTTGCTTTTGACTATATTAACAAAAGCTGTTATTTTGTGTCACTTTAAGAAATCAGACTCAATTTCTTATATTTTAATCATTAAAAGCAATTATTTTGAGAACAACTGTGAGATCACTTTAATGCAATTAAAATAACAGGTTTCTGAACATGTGTAAACATCTGTTGATTTCACATGGTGTCTAATATGACCAAACCAGTCCCCTTAAAGTATGAAAATTAAAGCCGCCTTATAGTTAGCCAAACTAAGCTAATTATTCCAAATTAACAGTTGCAGGAAAAATATCCTGTCTAGACTCAACGTCTCCCAGCAGGTGCAGAAGACACTTACATGCACACACTCCGGTCTCGTACCTAGGCTTGTCTGCTGAGTAGTCACAGTACAGTCCTTTGTGTGGATCGCAGAGGTCAGCTTCATTGCAGACGTCCCCTGGTTGCTTGGCACAGATTTTACAGCATCCACAGCCATCCCTCACCAAGCTCACTCCAGGAGGGCAACTGGGCTTCTGAGGACACCCACAGGGCCAGTGACAGACCTGTTTACGATGCTGCACTTCTGCTGCTTCACCAGGCCTTCCTTCATGAGTCACACCTAATGGCCCGGGGCCCTGTGCCCTGCAGCAGAACTTCATTTGATAATAAAGGTGATGTTAGAAATGATTTCTCAAAAGAATGTCAGAGGTTTAATAGAAATGGATTTCCCCCAAATTGATAGAATACAGTGTGCTGAGTTATAATAGTATCTATCAGTATTTGACAGTCTCAGCTAAACTTTTCTTCACTCAGCTCCCAACACATGACTTTCTTGCTCCTCCTTTCTCACTGATGGCTTCTTCTCAGTCTCCTTTGCTGGTTTCTTCTCATCCTTTTCATTTCTAAACACTGCCACCCCCTGTGGTTAAAACCTAACTTCTCTCGCTATATCTCATACCTCCCACCCAGACTTCCCTTCTGAACTCAGACTCAAACTACCTACTAAACAGATCTTCACTGAGATATTTGGTAGGTATAGTAAATTTAACATGACCAAAACAAGCTCCCAATTTTCCTTTCTAATCTACACATCCCTGTTTGAGCAAATGCCAATTTCAATTTTCCAAAATATCTTGCAGTCAGGTCATTCTTGACTTTTCTCTCACATTTTAAATCCAATCCCATTAGTATAGCATGTTGGTCATATCTTCAAAGTATACCCACTCTATTTCTTAATAGCCCTATTGCTACCATAGTAATCCAAGCCATCATTATTTTTCACTCTTAGATGATTATAATAGTCTTGTAAAGGTTCTGCTTGCTTCTCCTTTTGTCCTCTATCTTCTCCACCTGGAAGAATTGATCCTTTATTTTTTTTTTTTTAAGAAAAGGCAAAAATAAATAAGTGGGATTACATAAAACTAAAAAGTTCTATACAGCAAAGGAAATAATCAACAAATGAAAGAAAGGGCAATCTACATAATGGAAAAAATATCTGCAAACTATATATCTAATAAGGGGTTAATATCCAGAATATATCAAGAACTCATAGAACTCAATGGCAAAAATAATAAGCCAATTAAAAAATGGGCAAAGGACCTGAACAGACATTTCTATAAAGAAGACATACAAATGGCCATTGATATATGGAAATGTGTTCAACATCGCTAATCATCAGAGAAATGCAAATCAAAATCACACCAAGATATCATCTCACATCTATTAGGATGACTGCTACTAAAGTAAGCAAATAAATAAACAAACAAATAAATTAATATATCAGATATGTGATGCTAAGTATGTGGAGAAAATAAAACCCTGGTACACTGTTGGTGGGAGTGTAAATTGGTACAGCCATTCTGGAAAACAATATGGAGGATCCTCAAACAATTAAAAATAGGACTATCATGTGATCTAGCAATTTCACTCTGGGTATTTATCCAAAAATATTGAAATCAAGATCTCAAAGAGATAGCTATACTCTGTACTCTCATGTTCATTGTAGCATTATTCACAATAGCCAATATATAGAAGCAACCTAAATGTCCATTCATGCATGAGTGACTAAAGAAGATGTGCTATATACAGAAAATGCAATATAATTCAGCCTTAAAAGAGAAGGAAATCCTGCCATTTGCAACATCATAGATGGACATGAAGAACATCATCTAGGTGAAATAAGGTACACACAGAAAGAAAAATACTGTATAATCTCACTTATATGTGGAATCTAGGATGGTCAAATCTAAGATATTTTGCTAAATCCCCAGATTTCCAAAGCTCTGTCTTCTGTGCAATCAAAAACATTCACCATGTAAATAAATCCACAAGTAATTCACCCTGTTTTAATATTCTTATTAAAAAATGCCAAGGCAATGAATCGGTCATATTAAATTAAACTTCTCTTTGGTCTGTTGCTTGAAAAATTCCAGAGTCTCTATGGACTGATTCCCTTTCATGACAAGTGAGAAACACATGCACTGGGAAAAGACAAAGTCATAGAATATGTTCAAAATATAAATGTTTCTTCCAAAGTGCTCCTTTCAAACCAGAACAGGCTTCACTGAAGTGGTCAAAATCATATTTTCCGGTGGTTCTTTGCTCATGCTGCACATGGCCACGGAAAGTTGAGCCCCAGCCTGGAGCCCACATGAAGAAGCACCCTTCATTGCCCCGACAGGTAGGGCTGCAGCTTCCCCAAGGCACGCTGTGTGCGGTGCTCCAGGAAAAATATATACGTTACTGAAGTTGTGAAGCGGCTCAAACATATCGAAAGTTGGATTAAATGCCATTACCTGAAAGGAAAAAATGTTTCCCCTTTCTGTGCTGAAGCTAATAAACTGAAATAGCACTTTATTTGGAGAGGAAAATGGCTCCCTATTTCTCAAGAGGTAGTTCCACAAGGAATTCAACCTCTCTTCCTCCCACATCTTCTTTCCAGATTTTTCAACGGAAAAAATAAAAACTGCTGCAGTCTCCTGAAGGAAGGAGGAGGGAGAGAGAACTTACTTGTGACAGGGCTGCCAGGAGAAAGGTGGCCAGGAAGAGACCCTGCATGTTCCCAGGACGCACAGCCGGAGATAGGAGGCCGGGGCCGGGCACACAAAGCTGCCCCTGTCTCCTCTGCAGAAGAACTCGCTCGCCTCCACCTCCCAGGCCACAGACTTCCAGCTCATGCTCCCAGGCTCTGCTTTCGCTTTCAGGGATCTGTTTTAATGCTTTTCCTTTCATGCGACTCTTCTCATATTTACCTCTGCAGCATCGTGGGGGGTGTCATGAGGGTGAGAGCACTTTCCTCCCGGTGCCAAGAGGTGACATTTCTTTGAGTAAAGGCTCTACCTGTCCCTAAAGGGCACAGTCAGCCTGTAGCCAAATGGTGAGGTTAGATGTACCCATTTTCCTTACCCTCAGCCTCAGGGGTCTGGGTTTGCCCTGCCCCAGGCCCTCCCGTGCTGCCTTATTTTCCACTGCCCTGAAGCAGGGGTGCATTCCACCCGCAGCCTGCTCAGGGTTCTCCCCTCACATCAGCAACAGGTTTCCCCAGGCCTTCCCTGGCTCCTCCAGCTTCTGACCTCCCCCCCCCCCATCCCCTCACCCCCACCACCTCTATTGCCCCCACAGTGCCCTGGACCTACATCTGTCACAGCACATCTGTCATAGCAGGTGGAGTATGATTGGGAAAAATGTAGCTGGAACAAGAACACCATGGGAGATGGGGGGCATCTACAGTCCCTGGCCCCAGAGAAGCCCACATCTGTGACCACAGTCCCATGACAGAGATTAAAGTTAACCCCAGTCTTTTGGGGCTAAGATAAAACAACTGTGTTAGTGGCAATCATTATTTCCACAAATGAGGATTTAAAAAAATTATTACAGGAGGAGAACCAAGATGGCGGCATAGGTGGAACACCTATCTTGCCGTCATACTCAGCAATTTTAATACTACAGCTTAACGAAGGAACAAACACCTTCCAGAATCACCAGAAAGCTGGCCGAGTGAAAATTCCACAAATAAAAGTGAAGATAAGACACTGTGACTCGGAGGAGCGGCCTCAGACAGCATTGAAAGATTCGTGCGGAGAGCAGTTTGGAGCGTGCGCCAGCGGAGAGGGCGGGCGGCTGAAACCCAGCCAGTTTTCTCGAACGGGGAGACAACGACATCCCACTGGACTGATTCTCCAGCTCTGGGAGAAGTCCAGAGAACCCACTATCATATGGGGTGAAGACTGGATGGTGGGAGGGCACGCCGAAGCTCGGGTGCTGCTGGGTCTGCCGGCTTGTGGAGAAGGCAGCTTGCGCGAACAGCTCAGCTGCGTGACCGCACAGAGAGTGCTCTGCGACTTGCTCTCTCATTCGGGAAACCGTCAGACTGCTTTGTTTTACGACCCTGGGTGAAACGTTGGGTGTGCAGACACATTTGGAGAGAGTCTGAATTCCCCGGCAGCCGGTGGAGCTCGGCAGCAGCTCACTCTCAGAGGTGCTGGCGGCCATTACCCCCGGCACAGAGCCCCTGGGGCTGCATAGGGCGGAGCTAACGCTGTCTGCTTGGCCCGGAGACTCCGCCCATCCAACCTGAGCACAGCTGAGCTTCACAGACAATAGGCCTGGAGGTCAACCCCTCCAAGTGCTAACAACAATTTACCTGAGCTTAACTTCAGCAAGACTGTGAAGCCCATATCCACCTCAGGTAACTGGGGAGGCTGAGCCACTGTCCCTTGTAGGACTTCTACCACACAAAGCTAATTGACCAACTCAGGGAAGCAGCCACCATGCAGAGACATGGAAAGAAATCAGATGTGAAAGAAATGGAGGGAAAAAAACGACTGGACATGGAATTCAAAACCACGGTTATAGGGTTTTTCAAGAGGCTCCAACAAAAGGTCAAGGCCTATAAGGAAATAAGCAAGACCACAAAGGAAATGATCAAGACCAACTTGGAAATGAATGAGTCCTACAAGGAAATGAAGGAGACCCTCAAGGATATAAAGGAGACTCTCAAGGATATGAAAAAGGACCAACCAGAAATTAAACATACACTGACTGAAATAAAAAATATTATACAAAGACCTAAAAGTGCTCTGGAGCACCCCAAGAACCAAGTTAAAGATTTGAGGTACAAAGAGGTAAAATCCACTCAGCTGAAAAGGCAAGAATCCAAAAGAATCCAAAAAATTGAAGATAGTGTAAGGGGCCTCTGGGACAACCTCAAGCATACCAACATCCGAATTATAGGGGTGTCAGAAAAAGAGAGAGACCAAGACAATGAAAACCTATTTGAAGAAATAGTGACTGAAAACTTCCCACACCTGGTGAAAGAAATTGACTTAGGAGTCCAAGAAGTGCACCGAACCCCAATATATAGGAACCCTAAGAGGACCACACCAAGGCACATCATAAATAAAATGCCAAGAGCAGAAGACAAAGAGAGAATAATAAAAGCAGCAAGAGAGAAACAGTTGGTTACCTATAAGGGAGCACCCATACGATTGTCAGCGGATTTCTCAACAGAAACGATGCAGGCCAGACGCAAGTGGCAAGAAATATTCAAAGTGATGAACAGCAAGAATCTACAACCAAGATTACTCTATCCAGCAAAGCTATCATTCAGAATTGAAGGTCAGATGAAGTGCTTCGCAGATAACAAAATGCTAAAGGAGTTCATCACCACCAAACCAACATTATATGAAATGCTGAAGGATATTCTTTAAGAAGAGGAAGAAGAAAAAGGTAAAAATATAAATTATGAACAACAAATACACATCTATCAACAAATGAACATAAAAATCAAGTGAATTGATAGGCTGATGAACAGGATAAACTGGTGAATATAACAGAGACATGGACATAGAGAGGGAATGGACTGACAATTCTTGGGGAGAAAAGGGTTGTGGAAAGTGCAGCAAGAGATTGGACAAAAATCTTGCAACAATGGGAGAGGACAGTGGGGAGGGGGAGGTGAGGGTGCAGGGTGGGATAGGTGCAGGGTGGAGGGGAGCTATAAGGGGATAAAAGGGGAAACAATGTAATTAATAAACTGAACAATAAAGATAAAAAAATAAAAATAAATTTCTGGTCAAAAGACAGTTAAAAAAATTTAAAAAATAAATAAACCTAAAAAAAAATTATTACAGATTTGTACCCCTTCTCCTTCTATTCTCACGCCATCTCCTCCTGTGTCTGGCCTTGGGTGACCTTAGTCGTTGTTCCTGTATCTTGGTGTGCATCTGAGATGAGGCCTTCTCTGCTTGTGGATGGAGGATTTCAGTTCACCTTTCCACCCCTGGGGTCTACTTCTATTCCCTTTTACCTTTAACTAGCCTATCTTTTCCTGTTACCTGACCTCTCCTGGACTCACTGCTCACTTTTGTTTCTGCCCAGGGCAGCCACAGCTCTATAGAGACAGTGAGTAAACCTCCGGAGGGCCTGTGCTAAGGGTCTAGGGGAAAACTGGACTCTCTGCCCATCCCAGGGAATCTGGGGGCCTTGGCAAGCCAAGGACACCACAAAACAGGCAAACAAACTCTAGGCATCTTACTAAGTAGTTAATTATACCATAATTATGCATACCAAACAACAAGGAATACGCAGTGTGGTTTTATGGTGCCAACTCCTCATTCTGCCTCTCCAATAAATAGGGCAAAGCCCAAGAATGGCCTTGTGAAGCAAAATGTGTCTGTTTTTGTCCAAACCGATCAATTTCTTTCTAGTTTAACACCATTTGATCTCTAGGTTCCTAGCCTCTCGGATTTGGGCACCACACTGTCCATGGAGCTGGATCATTTCTCATTGCCTGGCTGGTCCATCAAAAGCAGAAGAGCCTCAGCCCAAGACTAGTGTTTTCACCAACTACATCCCTCCTGCCCAGCTCCCACTGTTCCGAATGAGATGCTGCCCACATCTATGCACTGTTTGCACTGAAGAGATTCATGTTCCTCCCAATGGCTCTCTGTGAATTTCTGGTGGCAGCAGCCATTGTTCTGGATACAGCTCCCCTCTCTCTGCAGTCTCTCTACCATGGGCAGAGGAAGGAGTTGTACTCACCATCTTTGCTTCATGGTAGAAAAAAACAACACATTTTAGTTGAGAACTAACCTGTAAAACCTAACACCCCACCCCCACCCCCACTCAGTGCACAGAATTGATGGGCACTGGGTTACTTGCTGTCACATGTGTTTAGACATCTCCAGCCACAGGTGTGTTCTCATTAAACCATTCCACACCTACTATGGGTGGACTAAGCAAATGTGATATTTGCAGAGGCTGGGGCTGCCCTCTTCGACTTCAGACAATAAGAGCTATCATGGTGTACATTCTGTTCTAAATACTTTCCTCTGTTACCACATATAACAAAATGCTAATCTGTCCAAAAGCACATTTCACAGGTGTTCAGCTTGCGATGTACCCTCAAATAGACATGGTACTGAGCATAACTAATATTTACATCATGTTTCATGATTAATAAGGAAGTTTCATATGTATCAACTTTTTAAAAATTTCATAGCTCAATGAGGTAAGCAAAAGCAGCATTACCTCCCTCACTTAACAAATTAAAAACTTGATCAATATAACGCGTAATCCCTGCCCTCTTGAGCTATGTCATCTCCTGGGCCAGAAGACACTAGACAAAGACACCCAATATCCATAATTAAATTGAATAAAGACTAATAATAGGTAGCAAGAAACCGTAAGAGAGAATGACAGGTAGGAGGTAATTTAGTGGCCATCTGTGAGGAAATGTCACTTAGAGAGCTGAGAGACGAAACCAGCTGAAGAGCTGGGGAAGACTGCTGGTCCAGTCCTCTTCCCACTGGCAACACACACCTCTGAGGGTGACGAGCTCCATCTGCAAAGAGCATTTCCCACTACCCTTCCCGTAGATTCCTGAAATCACTGTGTGAGGAACATCATCACAACTAGAACATCCCCTTCTCCCCGTTGGAGCAGCCATTTGGAGGAGGCAGAGATCAGAACCCACGCCTTCTATCAGCACACTTAGCACACAAGGAATTTTCCTTTCCTGTCTCCTCTCCCTTCATTTCCTCTTATTGGTTATAGAGGCAGAGTTGTTGTTAGTCCTGAGAAGAGATAGGCATTGTTGGTGCTGTAATGCACGGAGGATGAGCGATGAGGTAAGGTCCACCAGTGAGACTAGAGCCATTGTAATGATAGCAGCTAACTATGAGTGAGTGCTCAAGGCTCCCAGTCACTGTGCTGAGTGCTGAGTATGTATTGACTCATTGCAACCTCATCACCACCAGACAGGTAATGCTAATGCCATCTTTGTTTTATTAATGAGGGAACTGAGGCCAGGCCACATGGGTAGCAAGCAGAACCAAGATTCCACGCATTTAATCCCCAGGCTCCGCTGCCTCTCTGCATGCCCTGTCATTTCCATCACATTCTGTAGTAGGATGATTTATTTTACTAATTTGCATTGTATTCTCAATGTTTTTCTGCCTCCTACTCTCTTCTCCTATTTTAAGGTGTTAGTGAGGCCTTTCACATTTCCTTCCATCCAGCCTCCAAGCAGAAAAAGGAAATTGCTAGCATTCTTTCTCCTGTCTTTCTCCAGCATTGATCTCACTGAAGAGGTGATGCTGGGAAAGGAATTTGAGGGAGCCAAGAGGAGGAGGAAGCAGAGGAGGAGGAAGTGAGTGAAGGCGTGACTGGGTGAAGAAGTGGACACTCAACTGTCCCCAAGGCAACTGCAAAGCCTAGAGGGACCCGCCATGCTATATGCTCCCAGGAGACCGACCCAGTGTCAGGGTTCCATAGTAGCAAGTGTCCAGGGAACTCTGTGTGTTTGCAAAGCCTTTAGTGCCTGCACACACATGGTCCATCAGGTGTGGGCAGAAATCTCACAAAGAGAAGACTAGAGAGGCCTGGCTCTTTCCTAGGCACCAGCAAGGTCTCTTTCCTATGCGCCAATGAGAGCTTAGAATAAACTTACTCGCAGATGGAGATGGGGGATCCAGCTTTCATTTTCACATTTACTAAAAATTAATTAATTAAAATTTTCTCTTTAATTAGGAGGAATGGATATTTCCAGCACTCATGGATTTGTGGAGTCACAGTCCACAAAACACTACAACATACCCTAAGTGTTACAAAATCACCATTCTCCTTGAGTGCATACTCTCTCCTGAAAAATCACAGGCTTCAGAACCTAAAGCAATGTCGGGACCCTCTGTCCCAATCAACCCTGGCTCTCTGTCAGCTCCCAGCAGGGCCTGCAGCTAGGTCTCTGATAACTTGGGGATTCTCACAGCCTGGTGGCTTCTGCAGGCCCAACAGTGCTGAAGGACAGCGTGGCAGCGGTGCAATAAAAACTTGTTGATGATTTTAAATGACTCCTGTAAGTTCACCTTGTAACCACCAAAGCTAAGCATGTCTGTACTTTTGCATACATTTGTTTATCTACTGCATCCTTTCATGCCCATTTCCTATTACTAATTATTGCACTCTCACCTTTTCCCTATACGTATATCTTCTGTTAAGTGCATCTCCATTTTTTTGTTTTTACAAAGCTCTAGCCTCAAGATGTCAGCATGATTTTCGTGATACAAGCATGAGAATACACATCCTCTCTTCTTCCTCCACAAGCCTTGTTTACCCGCACCTGTGATTCTCCGAAGGGTGGCACTGTTCTCTGTGCGTGCAAAGGCGCTGCCAATACCCCACTTCACAGGGAGGCTGGGAGAGGTGCCAGGCTCTCCTTGGCCTCTCATCCAGCTTTCAGTGAATCAGGTCCAAGAACCAGCAGCCCCTGACAAGCGCGAACGCCAGGCCCTGCCATCTGCGTGGGCCTCACCACAGAGCCTCCTTGAAAAGAAACAGGTGCCCTCATTCCCAGGGCATCAAAAAGTCAGGCTGTGGTCCAAGGAAAACAAGGCCAAATACCTCAGCGGGGTCTAATTCACTTTGTCACTTGGCCCTGTTAGTCTGGTTTGCAGGGGCAGCCCTGTGTGGGAAAGAGGGCCGAGTTAATCAGATGCAGGCATTGAGAGCAGCCACAGGAGAAGCAGGCAGGGAGAGAAGAGGAGGACAAGGTATTCGCTGTATTTCCAAATGTGGGCGGAGCTCATCTGTCAGGGAAGGAAAAGCATGCATCGAGGACTGTGTTGCTCCTGATCTTAGAAACTACGGCCTGTGCGAATCATAATCCAATCAGGTGGACAGGCCTTGGCAGGGTGAGGAGCATGCTGGACTCGGAGCCAGAAGAACCCAGTTCACATCCAAGTGCTGCTGCTTATGAGCACGCTGACCTTGGACAGTCTCCTCCAGGCTTCTTAGCCTCTCTAATCCATCTTCTACACTTTCGCCAGATTTATCTTCCTTAGACACCAATTTGACCATGTCCCTCTCCTACTCAAACCTTTCTTTCACCTCTCCTTGCATTTGGAATAAAATCCAGCTCCTGGGAGCATGGTAGAAGGCCCTCTGGGATGCAGTGACCTCCCTTGACTTCCCCCCTCCTCACCCCTGCATCCTAGCAGTGCAGAGCTGCTATGCTGAGTCCCCCCAGCCTCTGGCCTTGCCTGTGCTGTTCTACCAGCAGAAACCTGCTAGCCGGTCAGTGGTCCTGTGAACCTGCCTAACCAGAATCCCAGCAAAGCTCCTCGAGCCCTTTGTGCCTCACTGCTGGGCCCGATAAAGCCTGGATTGCAATCATGCCTCTCCATGGAGGACTGTCTGCCTGGGTTAGTCAAAATAGTAGTAATGCTGCCAAAACCGGTTTGGCTCAGTGGATAGAGCGTCAGCCTGCGGACTGAAGGGTCCCAGGTTTGATTCTGGTTAAGGGCATGTACCTTGGTTGTGGACGAATCCCCACTGGGGGACGTGCAGGAGGCAGCTGATTGATGTTTCTGACTTTCTATCCCTCTTTCTTCCTCTCTCTAAAAAAATCAATAAAATATATATTTTTTAAAATAATGGTCGTGGTCATGGTAAGATGCCCACTTAAAATATTTAGTATATAGCAAACATATATCGATCATTTGTTGTTAACCTGATACTCAAGTTTAACCGGGCATACGTGTATCGGGATTTTCATCACTGGATTGGGCATGAAAGTGGAGATCAATGAGCCCTGCGGGTATATCCTTGGTGCCCACAAAATGACTGGCAGGTGCTTGACCATCTTTATTTACTTTGCAGGATTGGCACTTGGAGTTTCTAGCCTTAAAATTATTCATTTTACAGGAAAGTGAATAAACATTTCACTCCTCTTTTGTCTTTCAACATCCTGTCTATTTTGCCCCATGCACAGTCTAGATGGCAGTTTCTGACTTTCCAGATCCAACTACAATGAACACTGACGGACTCTAGGTGGCGCCATGGACTAACGCACCAGCCTTCCCACCCGGGGTGCGGGCGCTGCGGGGAGAGACGCCGGGGTTCTGCCGCAGAGCCTGCATTATTGATGGCGACGCTGCCGCAGAGGCGGGAGGAGCCCGCCGCCATCTCGCCAAGTCTCCCGCAGCATCGGGAACGCCGCTCCAGACGCCGCCCCTCTCAGCCACGTCCTCGGATGTGTGAGGAGAGAACTCGGCACTGTACACATTTGTTTCTCCCGTTCAGAGTAAGATCCGACCTCCCAAGAGTCAGAATTACATTTATTTCACATTGTCTTTGTGAATAACGACACCGAAGAATCGCAGTTGTACTTCTGAAGGCCTTTTGAGTGAACATCTATTCAAAAAAAGATTACCGAGTGTAATAAAATAAAATTGCAAGGGGGGGGGGGGGGAGGATGCTCATCACCCAATCACAGAACATTCTTATCTTTTATAAAGAGGTGAAAGTACTTTGGGTGTAAAATAATCTCAGTATATTGCTTTACTACAGTTTCAGGCTGCACTGCAACCGGAAATCTGCACATTCTAACACAATAAATAGATGCTCTGAAACTAAACCGTGGGTGGGGCTTTCATGTGATCCGTGTGTGGCATTCCTCCCTCCTGGTCAGTAGAGGGCGATAATCCACTCGGACAAAAAGAATCACACAAAAGATTACAGACATATCAAACATTGTAACAGGGAACTTAACATGTATGTTCACTCACCAATCCTTTTATTGGGCCAGTATCTTTTCTTTGAATAGGGATTTTCTTATTAGAGTGCTGTATTGTTCTCTTTCTTTGCAAACCACGCATAGAATGCATCCTCTATGTTGTCTCATTGGGTTTCCTTAGTAAAATGACACTTTAAAAACAGTGTAAAGCCTCTAGAATCCTCCTAGATGTTGTACTGGCTGATTACCATCTGTAACTCAACAACACTTTTATTTTTTTTTATTTTTTTTAAAATATATTTTATTGATTTTTTTTTACAGAGCGGAAGGGAGAGGGATAGAAAGTCAGAAACATCGATGAGAGAGAGACATCGATCAGCTGCCTCTTGCACGCCCCCTACTGGGGATGTGCCCGCAGCCAAGGTACATGCCCTTGCCGGAATCGAACCCGGGACCCTTCAGTCCGCAGTCCGACGCTCTATCCACTGAGCCAAACCGGTCTCAGCACAACAACACTTTTAAATGTGACTCTCCTTCACTGAGTCTTTCCCAAGCATTACACCTAATTTTCATTAGTAATACATCCCTCTATTTTTGTGGGATCACATATCACTGGTTTTAATCCTATTTGGGCAAATTGTCATTTTCAAAAAACAGCCAAGCGAAATGAACAGGAAAAAGGCATACAACACTAGCCTTCTGTCATAGCAATGGGCCATGGGCATCAGTGTCTTAGCTCCAGCTGCTGTAAGAGGATACCAGAGACTGGGTGATTTATACCCAACAGAAATTTATTTCTTGCAGTCCTGGAAACTGGAAGTCTGAGATCAGGGTCATGGTCAGATTCGGTAATCTTTTCAGTAACCACCAGAGGCTCGCCCCAATGACAGCAACACCCTCCTTAGTCTGGCATCCCCACTCACCTGCTCCACCATCTCTCTAGGGCCGATGCCCACCATCTTCTGTGCTCTGCCACCTGCTGCTGATGCCCGCCATGTTCTGTGCATGCCCTCTGGTGGTCAGCACATGTTATAGCAACTGGTTGTTCAGTTGTTCCACTGTTCAGTCTATTTGCATATTAGAGTTTTATTTGTTGCAGGAAGATTCCTGCAAGAATAGAGCTTCCTGCAGCCTGAGCAAAGCTCCCTCCCTTCTCTGCTGCCTCGCTCCCTTCTCCACTACCTTGCTCCCTCCATTCTCCCTTCCCTGTCCCCCCCCCCCCCCCCCCCCCGCTTGCTTACTTCTCTGCAGCTTTGCTCCCTTCTACAGTGCTTGGCTTCTAATTAACTGCCATCTTGGTTGGGTTAATTTACATACTCGCTCTGATTGGCTTATGGGCATGGTTTGTGGGCATGGTAAAGGTACAGTCAATTTGCATATTACTCTTTTATTAGATAGGATTGGGTACTGCACCATCATGGTTTGTATCAAGGGTCCCAGGTTCCTGCAGCCCAGAGGCCACATTGTCCCAGACCCCATAGTTCCTTTAGGTTGGAGCCTCTGCAGTTTCTTGGGACACAGGCATCAGTGGTGAATTGGGTGGTCCTGCTTGTGGAGTCTGATCTCTCTGGTGAGGGTCACCCCTAGGGATGTCCTGCCATCTCCCCAGCACACAGCCAAGGGGGACATGGTGATAAGCTCCCACCATCACAAGACCTCTGATCAGTCAGTTGTGGGGAGAATCTCTCTCACCTCCTCCCTGCTTCCAAAGACGTGCCTCTTTCCCCTCCCACTCTGAGGATTCACTGTCAGCCATGACTGCTGTAACCCTTCCAGACAGGCTCCACAACCCCTAAGAACCAAGGGAGTAGAAACAGTGTGGGATTAGCACTGCATGGAAATAAGTTTTGTTCTAATGGGGACAAAGTAATGTTAAAGATTCAAAGCAGCTTTGATCAAGAGTGTCCTGTCTTTTTCTGGGCAGTTATAAAAAGAGAAGGGACAAAAAGGGGCCCTCCATGGAAAACATGGGGTTTCTGCAGTTGAGCTGTTGACGCATGCCCACATGTAAACATTTTATTTTATTAACCAGCATTTCCAGTTCTTACATTCCTTTGATCCCACCTCTAATTAAGCAAGTGCGTTAAATTTTCAGTATCAGCAACAAATGTCCCTCAAGCCCCCAAAAGTGCCCCTTACAGGTTTTTGTGGGATTTTTTTTTTTTTTACTGAAGAAAACAAGCATCTCAAGTTTATGTGATGCAAATGTTGGTTTTGAAAAAAGCAAATATAGAAGCAAGTCAAAAAATAATCAGCAGGAAGCAGAGCGGTGGGAAGGAAAGCTGGGTCTCACAGCTCCTGGGAGTGTGAGGGCATTTCAGGTCAGCCGGCCACTCCTGCAGGGAGCTCATGTTGCAGAAGACAGTCCTGCCATCGTGGAAGCCTCTGCAGCACGCGGTCCAGGGGAGTGCTCTGCAATGATGGACATGGTCCATGATATCGAGCTGTATTGCGTTTGCTATTGGACAATGAAAATACTGCTAGTGTAAGCAAGACATGAATTTTAAATCGTTTAATTTTAACTAACTTAATGTAAATAGTCATACGTGGCTGGGGGCTAGCATGTTGGACAGCACGACTCATTTTCTCTATTAATCTATGATTTATACCTCACTTCCTTCCATAAAGGCTCCAAAATATCAAGCACAACATGAAATAGGAAATTAAAAAAATTAACAATAAAAGAAAAAAGAAGAGGAAGAAGAAGAAGAAGAAGGAAAAGAAGGAGGAGAAGGAGGAGAAGGAGAAGGAGGAGAAGAAGGAGAAGGAGGAGAAGGAGAAGGAGAAGAAGAATGAAGTTGTGTAAAAGAGAGCAGAGAAATAGATAATCCTTGACATATGGAATGAGTTAGTCATTGCCTTTAAAAATTAAATTTGTTTCTAAATTGCAGGAAGTGAGGCAACATGAAGTCACACAGGAGGCAAGGTTGAATTTGTAGTTAACAATTGTTTGGCTGTGAGCAGCCTTATTTTCTGGAAATGGTTGACCTGCCCTTGAAACCCCAACCCTCACAAATCTCACCTACTTGGTTATGGCAGATCCACTCTGGGTCACCCTACCTCTGGCACCTAACCTAACAGCCGTGACTGGCCAATCACAACCATTTCTTTGAGAGACTGGACTAGGAACACAGGAAGGTCTGACTCACACTGGGATGATGGACAGCAGATGTGAATTCAGGTACTTGGAAGCTGAGCGGCAGAGGACAGTGGTCTGTACTGAGGCAGGCGAGCGCTTGGAGTCTACACCAGCTTTCTTACTTACTAGCTGTGTGACAGTGGTCACACACCCTAAGAACTTCTCCACACATTCTCCTCCCTAGATTGGGAGTGATTTTAGTTCAGATTTCATAGAGTTGTTGTAAAATATAAATGCATGGATATAATAAGTGCCCCAGAGATAGTACTATTAGTTTTAATAATATTAGGGACAGAATTCCAGCAGCATTCAAGTCACTGGCTTTGTGTCATGGACAAAGTCTTTGCAATTATCAGCCCTTGGGGTCCATGACACATACTCCTCCCCCATATTCTTAAAATAATATTTCTTTTTCCCTTAAGCTAATTTAGGTTGGGTTGGGCTTCTGGTAACTGTATCCAGCAGAGTTCTAATTTGTCCAACATTCTGTTTGGACATCTATGTCCTCTTTCCTCTGTAGAAGGCTAGGAGAACATAACCTTCTGCACGAACAGAGGACTCAGATGGACACAACCTTAAAGTTACTGGCTTTAGTGGACATTTGCCATATGTTTGGCTGCCCAGCACTCACACCCATTTCTTATTTGGGAATAAGCCTTCCAGAATATGCCTCTTGCTGGGAGACAGGGCCTGCCTTCTACTCTAGAAGTTGAAGATTGCTGAATGGCAACTTTCTCTGCCCCTTGGCAGCTACGTGTCAGTACGTGACCTGGGATGGGCTAATGCAGTGGTCGGCAAACTCATTAGTCAACAGACCCAAATATCAACAGTACAACAATTGAAATTTCTTTTGAGAGCCAAATTTTTTTAACTTAAACTTCTTCTAACGCCACTTCTTCAAAATAGACTCCCAGGCCGTGGTATTTTGTGGGAGAAGCACACTCAAGGGACCAAAGAGCCGCATGTGGCTCACGAACCGCAGTTTGCCAACCACGGGCTAATTGAATGCTCTTGTGGAAGGAGACTGACAACATGACTTGTGCTGGCCATCGTCACTGTGATGTTTATGTCCAGAGCCCAGCTCCAAAGGGGGCTCCTTCAATGTGACTCTCACTGGCTCCACCGGCCCAGCCCCCCATTTTCAAGCCTAAGTCTGCAGCCTCCCTGCCAATTCTGTAAGTTACTCACTATGTTTCCATGAATTCTTCTTCTGCATAAGCTAGCTAGGAGGAGGTCTTCAAGTTGTATCTCATAATTTTGTTTTTCCCTTTCATCCCCTTGAGTCTTTCAGTGACCAAAAGCAAATGTGGCTTGCTCCTTGGAGTCTTGCTGCATTACCATCACCTAATGTTACTGCTCCAGTCCCCAAAGTGGGCACGTTTCTATCAATCCCTGCACAGTCCTATGGTGCTTGGACTGCCACTTGGCCACTTTGGCCGGATGATCATATATGGCACAGCCTATGATGGTAGAGTCCAGAAGGACCACGCCGGTACCAGATGTTGCTCTCAACGTTACCAGTATCAGATTTGGGGCTGCTGATGTACTATGGAGAGAGGACGTAAGTTGTTTTCAGAATGACCAAAAGTCAAATTTTTGTCGTCTATGTAATATAGACGTGCCAGACCATCTTAAGACGATTTTAATCATTTGGATTAATAAATCAGTATTCTCTATTGATAAAGTATTATATTATGGTTTTGCATAAAGCTCTTCCTGGAAACTTTTAGTTCAATAGTTTATCCTCTATGGGTTCTTCTCTGAATTTTAGGTGGACAAGGGCATGTATACCCAGTGCCTAGGATGGTTCCCAAGGAACAGCTGGTACTAAGTGTTGGTTGAACAAATGAATAAGGGAGTTAATTAATGAGTTAGTATATAAGCACTCTACCAGAGTGGAATGAGGAGTCAGCCATTTGCTGATTCCTCCCCCCTTCCCACCCCTCCCCCACCCTCACTCCTGGCCCCAATGACAGACCTTGTAATGGAAAAAGAAAGAGCAAGGTTGATGATCCATTACAAAAGTATGAGACTGTTTTGGTCTGTTTGTTTTTCATTGTGAGGAAAATTCACAATTAAATCCTTCTGGTAAGGTAACAAGCACATCCAGCGGGAGATGTAGACTCAAGCTGTAATAGTCATTGATGGGGCAGGTGTGATCTTGTAGGAGGTGGATCATGTGACGTGTTAACACAACCCTTTACAGTGAAGAGTTCGCCTCTGGCATTTGGGTGATTCTACTTAACTCCCCCCTCTTCGTTCTTCCTGCTTAGCTCTCCAGGAACACCTGGATAAGCAGACTATTCTCTACCTGGCTCAGATTCGTTTCAATGGCCTGATTAATCTCTTAGAGTCTAATTTCTGTTTTTTCTCCTTTTTTATTTAATTTAAAAAGGGAAAAGAACAATTTCTGGCATTTTTTTCACTTATAAAAATTTACGCTTGTGTTGTTGTCTTTTCTGTTTTGACCACATCAGAGAATGCAGCTAGACCAATTCAGGATTTCCTCACTTAAAATATTGACTAGCTGGTCTGTGAGAAATTTAAGTTAAGGACCCTGGAGGCTCCTTCCAGAGGTAGGCAGTCATCCTGCAGGTGGTAGAACTGAAATATCGAAGGCCACGGTGATTGTTGAGGGGGAGGGATGTGCCTTTGAGTTCGAGGTGAATTAAGAGGCAGCCACACAGATAGACTTGCCAGGTCACAGGTTTTAAGTGAAGTGGACTACTCTTCACAGGGCAACTCTAACTAGATCAGAGCTTCTCAAACACAAATTGAGCAGGGTTCGTGATTCAGGATGTGGCTGGGACATTTCTATCCAGGGATGAGCACACTTGGCCTATTAAATACTAAAAGATCTGAGGAGTCCTAAAAGTAACTAAATCTGGTTGGCTTTATTTAGCCTAAACTACTTTAATCAAAATACATTTATTTTCCTTTTAAAATAGCATCATTCAGCATCATTGTGGAATTGGTGTTGTGCCGAACAGATTCAGATTCTGTGGTCCTCAGACACCACTGGAAGTAGGAGGCTCAGGCTCCAAGGTGAGCAACACAGACAGCTACATGAGTAGCAGTGGCTGATGATTTCCCAGAGCAATTGCTGGTACAACAGATAAACTCAGTAAAGGAAACATAGAGTATAAAAGAACATTCTTCTAAATATTCCCATTTCCCCGAAACAGTGGCTCTCAACCTTGGCTGCAATTAGCATCTCGGGGGAGCTTTAAATATCCCAGTGCCTAGGACCCCCTCACACCAATGGCATCAGTCTCTCCAGGGGCCAGACCCAGGCGTCAGGAAGTTTTAAAGCTCCTCCAGTGATTTCAGGGTGTGGCCACAGTTGAGACTGGCTGTCCAAAGTGAGCCTTTACTGAGTCATTGGTATTAACAGCCAGCTCGACCTCACATGGCTCCTACTGGCCTCCTGGGCTTGGACTGCTGCTTCACCTGCCCGTACAGCCCCATTCCCCATCTGAGACTTGGGAAGAGCAGCCATCTGCCCATTGATCCTGCAAAGTCCATCTCTCTGACATCTAGGCCTATCCACACTCTCAGCGCTGACACAGACCTTGTTATCTGCCAGGGCATGGCCCCCAGAATCTGTTCTGCACAACGCCAGTTCCACAAGGATGCTGAATGATGCTATTTTCAAAGGAAAATAAGTATATTTTGATTAAAATAGTTTTGGCAAAATAAAGTCAACCAGATTTAGTTACTTTTAGGACTCCTCAGATCTTTTAGTATTTAATAGGCCAGTGTGCTCATCACCAGTAGAAAGATATGGCAGGCAACATTTTCCACATAAATTTGACCATAAAAACTTTAAAAAAAATAACCAACCCAGGAAACAGGCTTTGAAATATACTGCTGCAGGGTATAATTTAAATTTGAAACTTTCCTGAATAAGTTTCCTAATATCTTCAATAATGATGTTATCATGAATGTGTTTTACTCAGTTGACTAGTATTTTATGGATAACTACCTTACGCTGTGTGTTATGTTAGGTACCAGGAAGTAGGAATTTGGTGTCTAGTGTACACAAAACAATTAGAGAATAGCTGTGCTTAACTGAGTTGTATTGATAAAATACAATAAAGTTTAATTTATTTTTTAAAATAAAGGAATTGTAACAGAGGACTACTTAAGGCAGGGAGTGGAGGAAGTGGTACCTTACTTGAAGAGCTTGAAGAATGAGTAAGATTTAGATAGATATGCAAGACAGCAGAAAAAAACAGCATGAAGCAGAACCTAAAGCAGGAAAGAGTAGCGGGGGACGTGAAAAGAGATAGAGCTTAGGGTCTAAGGGACCATGAGAGGACCGGCCTGAATACAACAGTGATGGGTACAGAGTGTGTACAAATAAAAAATCCTGCTCATAAGGTGATATTCAATTTTCCCAATGTGATCATTTTTTAAATAATTTTTTCATGGCCAACACAAATGTATTGACATGTAAGAATGTAGATAAACTGGTCAATGTATTTTTCCAAGATTTATTAATGTAGCATCCTTACTGTCACAGAGTGGGTTCTCCAGAAGCAGATGCTGAGAGGCAGTTTGGTTGCAAAATGTTTATTAGAAACCAACACTTGCGAAAGGAAAGGGGAGGAAGCCAATTTGGGTAGAGAAGGATGTTAAATTGTGATACAGGCCTGACAAAGCATCTGCCAATCCTACAGGGAGCTGGGGAGTGTGTGGCCTCCCAGAGTGATTGCAACTGGAGCCACAGGAGCCAGGCCTTTGTAGCTGTATGTTGCCCCATCACTGGGTGGGGCTACCCTAAGATTGAGCCCTTGGGCTGCAGCCCAGGAGGCCCCATGGCACTGACATCTATGTAGCAAGCTCTTCCTTAAAGATGGTCTGGGCATCACGTCTCTGTGGCTAATGCATGTGCCTTTTCAGAATTACATTTCATACAACATAGAAGCCCAGCTTTTCTCCATTTTCACTTCTTATAACCCAATTTTCTTACATATCTTCATATGCATCAGCAGCAGCATTATTATTTACGGCTGTATTTTGAATCATCCGTCACAATTTTACAGAGCACACCATCTTTATAATCAACTTAAGTGCAAAGGTGTTACTAAATGTACTAACCAAGCTGTCATTTACCAGTTCCATCCCACTAGGGCAGACTGATGTTTTGCCTTCTTCCTGTAGTTTCATACTCATTATGTCCACAAAGTAACCTTTTATTGTATTTTTCTAAGTAATCTTTTTTATTTAATCACTTTAAAACTCTTAGAAGTGAGGTCATACTCCAGAAATAATTACTAAACCATGTCACATTTCTTTGCTTACATTTAAAAAAAATAATTCTAATAAGCATCCCAAACTACCTTTAGTTCTAATATGTGTTCTCCAAGCAGTGATTTTTGTTCCAAATAGAGTATTTGGGGAAATGGGTATTCTTTACAAAAGGCACCAGACTTTGTAAAGACTAGGAAAAGATATTGGGGGAGAAATCTTGATTACTATTTGGGATATAAATGGTAATGTTCAGGTGACATGAGGCCAGCTCCCAGATGCTTTGAAGTCCAAGTTTAGATGGAATATCATCGTGTTTATGGAGCAGGAAAATTGTCTGGTAAGTATCATCTTAAGAAACTGTTCATCTAGAGCAGTGGTCGGCAAACTCATTAGTCAATAGAGCCAAATATCAATAGTACAATGATTGAAATTCCTTTTGAGAGCCAATTTTTTTTAAACTTAAATTCCTTCTAATGCCAATTCTTCAAAATAGACTCACCCAGGACGTGGTCTTTTTGTGAAAGAGCCACACTCAAGGGGTCAAAGAGCCACATGTGGCTCTCGAGCTGCAGTTTGCCAACCACAGAGCTAGAGGAATTTTTAAGATGTGCTTGGGCAAGTATTTTTGAAACAAGAAAATAATCTAATAGCTGTTTATAATCAGAACTGTACTTTTTCTTCTTTGATTCTCCCATTGGCAGTCATGGTATACATGGTAGAAGTTCCATAGAAATGTAGATATTGACTGGTTGGTTGGTTGGCTGAGACTCTGTACAGAAATCTAGACTGCCTTCTGAGCTTTTAACTGCTCCTACCTGTCCACTCCAGTGCTTCTCAAGCTTTAATGTGATACGAATCACCTACGAGGGAGGAGGGAGTGTCTTGATAAAATGCAGATTCTGATCCAGCAGGCCTGGAGTGTGGCCTGGGAATCTGAACAAGTTCCCATTATGATTACGTTTGTGTAAAGGCTCTTCCCTATCAAGGGAGCAGTGAGCTGCTGGTGAATGACCATGCCTGGGAGTGTGTACACATATACTAGATTGACTGAGACATACAGGGTGAACTCAGAAAAGCCAGGAAGCTAAGGGTGACAGGACTGCTGAGGAGGTAGGCACATCTGTAACCCTCGCCTGGAAGCCTTAATGGCCAGGGTGTGGATAATTTGTTGACAGCAAAATTCTAGGGCCTGCAGAGCAACTATCAGTCAGCTGCCTACCAGAGGAGACCACGGAGGAGGGGGTACCAATTTTGGCAAGAATGAGGACTATTTTATTATGGAGAACTCCCTAATTATGCCGTTAGAGAGCCGAGTGTGGCACATTCCAGAGCCTACACTGCTCTCATAAGGATTCCACTGTTAGTTTTAAAAAGAGAAATAGCAGTGTAACTCTCTCAACTCCCACACCATTCACACATTGAATTTGTGTGCCAACTCAAAGCATACCCACTGGAAATGAAAACAGAGTCAAAGCCAACCCTTAAACTGAAGCTTGTCCAGCTACAGAGATATACAGGGGAAGGACTTCATTTCCTTTCTCCCACTTCAAAACAAAATTTTCTTTCTGCTGATTTTAAATTTATACCAGACGTATGTTTATTAAACCAAAATTGCCAGAACCCCAGCAGCCTAACAGGAGCCTCCACACTGTAGGCACTTGGTCCACGTTTGTTTGTTGCCTGAGCAGTTTCTCGTGCCCTGTATCTACCTAAGGGAACAGCCTCCAGTGAGAGCCCTTCATGAACATAACCACTCTCTGGATGCTCCCAAGCTAGTCAGTCAGGTATGTTCCTTTGGAACTAAGAGCAAGCAACAGAAATGGGGCTATTAGGTAACAAAAGATTGAGGGACAATGGGACAGCAACCCTGACCCTAATTGCTGGTCCACCCCAGCCAGCTCTGTTCCAATGGACTCTACACAGTAAGGGCTTGCAGAGTCTCTTGACCGGAACTCTCAGTAAGAAAAATATTTGACATCACATTCCAACACACACACACACACACACACACACACACACACACACACACACACACACTCACACTCACACACACTCCTCAAACAAGAGCTTTATGAAGCCAGAGTCACCCACCTCACAATATAGGATGTGTCTTATTTTTGAATGATAGACTCTTGAAATGCATCATTCAGACAATTCCCTAAACCATACATTTTTCATGAAATTTTCTTTAACAAAGAAAAATAAAGGGCAGCTTTTTTTTCTGATCTCACAGTATTTTTAAAGTACCATTTTAATATTTCGGTTTTTTCTTCATTATCCCCTCTCAATGCATTGCTCCTATTGCTCTTCTCCAGATCAACAGATTCATTCTCCTCTTTAAAAACCTTGGAAGCAAGTAGCACAATGATGAGAAGTAGAGAGTGTGGAGGCAGACTCCCCTCTCTTCACTGTTGTGTGGCCTTGGCCACGGGACTTAATCTCTCTGTGTCTCAGCTCCCTCACCTGTAAAAGGATGATACCAGCAAGGCTACCTCATAGACTTGTGAGGGTTTAATGTGTTACTACGATAAAGTGCTTGGAATATCACCAAGCACAGAGTGAGGCACCTGCTGCCACAACTGCTGTCACTGTCCAAATCCTCTCCTCTAGTAGGGGCAGCCACTGCAATTGCCTCTGCTTGGTTTTCTCAGCACAATGTTCCGAACCAGGCAGCATCCTTCACCTTCTGTTGACAGCCATGCTGTCCCTAGCCTGCATTTTCCTCACCACTGGGGTTAACCTTTTAAATATACAAATTTCTTTTCTTTTACCATTTCTAAAATGGATTATCTATAATAATAAAAGCATAATATGCAAATCGACTGAACTGTGGAATGATCATCCAGATGACCTTCCATCAACCTTCCAGACAAAGACAGGGCTGCAAGAGCTTACACTTGCACAAATTTCATGCATTGGGTCTCTAGGTTAACATGAGTGATTTCAGAAGATACTGAAGGTACTTTAGATTCTACTGGATTGCAAATGGTCATTATTAAAATAATCACTTATGACACTAGGCAATATTGCTGTGATATCTCTAGTGTCCACAATGAATCCCACCTTCAATGTACTCCAAAATCTTGCTGGGAGGCTGGGGCCCCAGGGAAGAGTGTTTGTTAGAAAAATGAACAAAATAAAAAAATAAATACATAGATTACATTTGAAGACCTTCTTAATGAATAAAGTGCATGCACTTTGGTACCTGTTTCTAGGGACATTATTTTGGCTAATCTGAGGACATGTAGATAATGTTCCAGATAATGGCTGATACCCCAAAAGGTGATCTTGATTAGTGAGGTGCTGTTATACATTGTTCTCATGATGTTTCATGACTGTGTGTAGCTTCTTCCCAGCCTGATGCTAAGCAGAGTATGGAGTATTTTTTCCACGAGAGAGGCAATTTTTTCAATTAATTTTGTTAAATTTTAAAACTTTTAAAGTTTACATTATTATTTTGTCTTAGTTTCAGGTGTACAGCATAATGGTTAGATAATCATATACTTTACAAAGTGCTCCCCACCTGACACCATACATAATTATTACAATATTATTGACTATATTTCCTATGTACTAATTTTTTATTTCATTCATTCATTCATTCACTGAATCTTTTCACAAAAAATTACCAAGAACCCAAGGTATCAGGTATTAAGCCAAGGGATGGAAATAATAACAAATACGTATATGGGGCTTTGCAGTTCTCAAAGCACTTTTGGATAAAGTACCTCATTTATTCCTCTAAACAGCTCTTTGAGGTAAGTCATCTTACCCCCATTTTACAGAAAAAAACAATAATAGTGCAAAAAAAAGGGAAAAGAAAGAAGTATTCATTAACTGACCCAAAGTCCTAACCATCCCATCCCTGTTGGTGTTTATGGAAGGACAATACAACCAAGGGGCATGGACCTTGTCCATGAACTTACTTGGTGCTTTGCCCAGCCCAGCACTACATGCAAAGAGTCACTTACTAAAACTTTGGAAGAGGATAATTTTGATGGTGGTGAGATTTCAGGTCATCTCTGGAGAAGGGAAAAGGACGGTAATGAATTTCAGGAGCCAGAAAAAAGACAAAGATTAAAGATGCTGGTCTAAATAGGGGTGGGTGGACGGGCAAGACTCAAAGGAAAGTAATGAGGTTGATCTCAGTCTTGGAGAGAGGACAGCCCAACAAAAGGATGTGGGGCCCAACGAAGGCATCTGAGCACAGAGAGAAGAGACTGTTTCCAGGATGTTGGCCTCAAGAAAAAGGAAATACTCTTCTTCATACTTTCATCAACAACTTCAAATCAACAAAGCAGTTCCAGATTTCTGGCAACCTTTTAAATTAGACTTGGGCCCAAATTCAAAGCAGAAACTGCCCTAGATTCCTATTTCTCAAAATATCCCTTTTCTGCTGTCCCAGGCAGTCCAAGACACTCCTTGTGGATGATCTTGTAAATGCTCAAAATTTGTGGCTTCACAGATGAATCAATGAGCCAACTATGGATATCTTGGTCTTCTCATGTTAAGATGTGGTGTGATAAGGATCAGTAAGTGTCACATATATAGGCTTAGCGGACAACCAACACTGCTTGCTGATTTGCTGCAAAACACTGCGATATAACCTTGAGTATAGACAGTGAAATAGGTTATATCCGAATAAATAGTAGAGTCAGGTAAATAGGGTGGGGGCATATCACAAAAAGCCTAAAGACAGAAGAGATTAGGTCAGAAGCTTTCATTGAAATCTGGTTGGGTGGTAGATGTAAACATCTGTTGAGTGCATGCATGCATTAATGATTTTAAATGGGTACATTACCCCAAACCCAGGACACAGTAATCTTTTCTAAATCAATGGGTCCTGGGTGCCATTGTGTCAAAACATAAGCATGATAGTCAGATCTTTGTAAAATTATTTTGAGATTATGGGTGGATAGAGAGGTCTAATCTTTTCCTAAAGACAGTGGCTTTTGATTCCTTGAATCTCTGTGATCACTTGGAAACAGTGGAGGGGAGGTGAAAGAGAGCAGTGCTTGGTAGATAATGGGCATACCCTACTAGTTGCTAAATAACAAAGAAATGATGTGTGATATTGGGGAGCACACAAAACTTGGTTGGAAATTTTGTAAGGAGGACATTCTGAAAAAAGGGAAAATGTGTGGGATAAACTACCCTGTTTATCGAAATTTCAAATTAGGGGAGTGCCAAAGATGGTGCCTCTATTTATTTCTTGATTTTTCCAAACAAATCTGTGCACATGCAGACCCCCAGGTGCTTACTGCAATCCTTATGCTTAATCTTTTGGGTATCCTTGCTTAAAGGACATTACAAACACATATATCCTCCCAATATTACTTACCCTGCTGATTGTAAAAAATAAACTTTACCTCAAACTGCTGTTACAATAAAAGCCTAACAAGGCAGGCAATCGAGGCTGTCTGGTTAATTTAGCCAGGCAGTCCCTTAGCTCTCTCTTTCACAGTAAACATTGTGTCTGAGTAATCTATTCATCTGTCACTCAGGGTCTTCTGGTCAGCCTGGCAGTGTGAAAGGAGAAAGAAGCCACTGTGATTGCCAAATTCTCCTCCTGCCCAAGAACGGCCCCAGGGACAGCAGCCTCAGTGAACATGGAGACTTGGGAAGCAGATTGACCAGCACACCTGCTGCATCTCTGCCAAACCAGCCACTTCTCTAAAGGACAGTCCATGCTGACCACTCAGTCCTAGATTACTTGTGCCTTCCTAATCCTAAAATCCTTAGTATAGCTTTCCCATCTTGACAGAGTCAAAAAGACATAGACTGTGCAGAAATCCATATAGTAAGGAGTAAGTATAATGGTTTCTGAATCTTAAACAGGAAGGTCTTTCGGATGAAAGGTGTACTAATCCACGGAGGATGCTTCCAAACAACCTTCAGCAGAGAAAATCTCCTCTGAATCCCTTGGAAGTAGAACTGTGGGCATCTGGGAGTTTTCTCTTGTCACTCCACCTGCCTTCTTTCTTGACACAAACCATGGCACATTTATCTGAACCTTAGACCAGTCCCAAGGCAACTTCCACTTTGTTTACTAACCCAACCTTAAAAATTCAAAGTAATAACAAGAGAAAATCTACTTGGACCAAGGTCATTATCTTAACAAACAAGTTGTCTGCAATGAGTAGCAGCAGGGGGAGTCGTCCAAGAGGGCCGTGGTGAGTTGAGCCTGCTACACACAATGGGTAACATGATTCTTGCCGTAGTTCCCTTAAATGTCTTTCTGTTAAATTTGTATGAACTGCTCTTAATCTCAGAGCAATAGAGAACAGCAAGGCTTTCCTACAATAGTCCTTCCCTTTCCCAGAATATGATATTGACTCAAACAGTGGGAAGCTGAGCCTTTTCATGAGGGCTCCGTGCTTTTCCATGTTTTCTTTGTGACTAAACCATTGTTAATACTGGTGGAAGCCCATGACTTCTCTTTATCTCACACTTCTTAGCTGCACCAGTTGGTTTGCACTTCATTTGGCCAATATAAAGGAAGTAGTTACTAATATATATATATATATATATAAAGTCCAAAAACCATTATTCTGACCACATTTTATATTGACTTCAGTACCTGGGTAGGTGTCCCAGAGCTCATTGACCTCACACTTTCTTTTTTTAAATATATTTTTATTGGTTTCAGAGAGGAAATGAGAGGGAGAGAAAGATAGAAACATCAATGAATCATTGATGGGCTGCCTCCTGCATGCCTCCTACTGGGGAACAAGACTGAAACCCAGGCATGTGCCCTTGACTGGAATTGAACCTGAGACCCTTCATTCTGCAGGCCAATGCTCTATCCACTGAGCCAAACTAGCTAGGACAACCTCATATTTTCTTAAAATGATTTCTGACTTCCAGGGCAGCAGAGAGAATGACCATTGGAACTGCTCTAACTGGAATGCTAGAATTCAATACAGATAGGATGGATGTCAGAGACTTTACTTACTGGTTCATCGGAAGTGTATCTTCTGAGTTCACCTTACTACTGCTAAGGCTCACTTTGTTCTGAAAACTCCACACAGAAGGCTTGACCCTGGAGGTCAAACCCTGTCATCAGGTGGGCCCACCCCCAAGCCCCGAGCACAGCGAAAGTGACTTGACCCTTCAAGTCATGCTGCTATGTGACCTACTCCTAAGCACTGAAAGGTCCCTAAATAACAAGGTTTCTAAGTTGGTGGGTACAATGCACCATTAAGCACACACTCAGGAGATAATAGAGCCAATTAACCTTGAACTAGGCAAGTTTCCAAGTCTCTCAGAGAAGTTCACTTATGCCTCGTATAACTGAGGGCAATGAATGCAGCCTCTGATTTTAATTCTAGGTTTGAGAAAGTGTGAGACATTACTTTAGTGCTAATGAAAAGAGGCATACGTAAATTAGCACCAGTTTGCAAGGAGTTATTTCAAGAAAATTATAAAGTTCTCTCATGAGTTTCTGGAAGACATGGGGGGTGGTATATTTACCTCTTAACTGTGGCACTTAAGAGGACACAAGACCCAGCTCCAGCAAGACTGGAGGGATCAGACTCACCATCATTGATGGAGTGCTTATGGTGTGACAAGCACTACAACACATGCTTTGTGTGTGTGATTATTTGAACCTCACAGGAGTCCTGTGAAGTGGTGACTCCTGTTAGACCCATTTGGCAGTTGGGAAAAATGAGGACTATTGAGGTCACACAGCTTCATGCCATTCTCACAGAATCCCAGGTGAATGCAGAAGCAAGGCAGCTAGAGCATCTGCTATGGGGGTGAGATGCCTGCAGTTCACTAAGAAGGGTAGAGTCAGGGCCTTGGGGAGATGTCTGGTGCCCAGAGACCAACCTGCTTCATTGCCCTGCATCTGAAAATGCTTTGGCAATAGCCAACACCCTTTAAAATTCTCTATTTGTAAAAGAAAATGAAATGTTTCCTTTGTGACTCAAAACAGAGCCACAAATGGCACAGAAGGTGTGGGGTTGGGAGTTGCTCCTTATACAAAAGACACCTTGTAAGTGCAGACACTCCTGTCTGGACACAGCAGTCCACTGAGCTATGGAAGGAGGCTGGGCTTTGGTTATCAGCTCAGGTGGAATATGTGTATTAAAAATAAAAGGCAGCTTCAATTTTCTCACAGCCTTTACCCTCAGGAGGATTTTTAAAATTATGGCAGGCATCTTAACAAGGTGAAATTAAACACAGTGCCCATACTAAATACTCCCACAGAATCAGTGGTGCATGTGAAGCTGAGATTTGGCACTTGAGGGCAATACTGTTGGTTTCCAGTACATTAATGGGTTACCTGGACCAGATATAGGCAAAGTTGTAAAAGAAACGCTATCCTCCAAAGGCAAATTAAATTAAGTAAACAATAAAGTACGGTAAATAATTTTTAAAAAGAGGTGACGCCTCTTCATTCAGGAACCCTCAGACAACTTCAGGTGCCTGACACCCTCAAGTAACTCCAGTGGGTCCCCACAGAGGGTCCCCTCACTGCCCCCTCCTGGACTCAGTTGTGTGTTTTTGAACTCCCTCCAAGGTGACAACCAAACTAATTATATTAGGTTAATAAATATGTTTATTGTTTTTATCCAGCATCGGATCCATCTCTGAAATGGGTCAAGTTTTTCCCAGGCCACAGATCACCTCCTGAGAACCTGAAAGGTGTGTGCTAACCAGGATGCTCATAAGGGGGATCCAATTAGAATCTTGTTAGTTCAAAATTAGATCTAATATTTATTGGATAGGAATTAGTTACTCAAATCCAAGTGAGACACTAATAAGACAAAAACAAACAAATAAATAAACAAAACAAAAAAACTCATATACACAGCCCAGCATGTTAATTATGTGCTGCAGTACCACACAGAACCAGGTTAGTAAGCCATTTCTGTTTTTAACTGGTGTTTGGCCACAAGTTGCCTCATTTATAAGACCAAGGTAATAGTAGTATATACCCACAGGGTTTTGTACACATTAGATGTGATAATTCATATGTACAATACTTTGCTCCTGGTAAACATTTGAAAGAAGTAATGTGTAATTTACCCAGTGCTGAGCACTAAGGACTTTACAGAGATTAACTCATTTATTCTTTTTAAATTTATTTTTTAAATGTTTTATTAAAGTACTAGAGGCCCAGTGCATGAATTTGTCCCGTGGCCTGCCTGGTGATCAGGGCCGATTGGGGCCTGCCAGCTGAGGGGGAGAGACTGTGGGAGGTTGGCTCTGAGAGCTCACTGACCACTACAGGGTAGCTCCTGCACTGAGCATCTTCCCCCTGGTGGTAAGTGTGCATTATAGTTACCAGCTAGTTGACTGGTCTTTTGGTTGTAACTCCAGTGGGTCCCCACAGAGGGGGGCTTAGGCTTTTATATAGGGAGACTAGAGAACCTGTGCACAAAATACATGCATTGGGGGAGGGAATCCCCTCAGCCCAGCCTGCACCCTCTCCAATCCAGGACCCTTGAGGATGTCTGACTACTGGTTTAGGCCCAATCCCTGGGACACAATCCAGGATACCTGGTTCCTAACTGCTCACCTGTCTGCTGGCCTCATCGCCCCTTTCTGACCCTCCTGTCAGCACGGTTGCCCCTAACTGCCCCTCTCCGACAGCTTGGTCACCCCCAACTGTCCCCTCTGCTGGCCTGGTTGCCCCTAACTTCCCCCCGCCTCCCTGTTGGCCTGGTCACCCCCCAAATGCCCTCCCCACCGGCCTGGTCACCCCATGCAGCCTGCTGTTCAGTCTTTTCGTCGTTCCTCACTAATCCCCCTGCCGGCCTGGTCACGCCACACAGCCTTCTGTTCAGTCATTACTGTGAGGTATCCTGACCAATTTGCATATTACCCTTTTATTAGCATAGATGACTGAATACATTACATTAGCTTCAGGTATACAATTAACTCACTTAATTTTCACAACATGATGTGAATATTGCTGTCCCCATTTGAAAGAAGAGCAAATGAAGGCACAGAGAGAGTCAGTGATTTGCCAGAGTAACACAGGGTGTGAATGGCAGAGCAACAACATGACACGAACCCTAGAAATCTGGCTTTGGGGTCTGCACTCTTCACCACAACCACCCAGCCCTATTGCATCTGAGAGGGGCTCCCTGAAAGGCACCAAATTGGACCCCATCTTATGTCAATGAAAAGTTGTGTTTGTGGAGCAAAGAGGAAGTTGTATGCAAACATTGTCCTCCAAAGATAAAAAGATAATAAGCAACTCAAGTGCACAGAGAGGACTTCTATAAAGAGATATAGATGCCACACCCAGCTGGGAGGCAGGTTCTGAAACCTGCAAGTTAAGGTTCACATTTCTACAATGTTGTGGAACCCAAGGGGAGGATATTCCCGTTCAGGAATGAACATAAGTCCCCATGAAGCTAGGAAATAAAGAACTGCCCTATGAAAAGTGCTAATGAAAGAGGGGAGGGACAGAAGAAAAAATAAAACAAAAGGGAGAAGGGAAGGGAGTCATATCCCAGCATTATAATTCGCATGCAGCCAGGCTCTGGCCGAGTTTTCGGGGACAGCTTGTCTAACAACATAGACACACACAATGCTCAAAGGGTTTGTTTGATGTGGAAATCTTTTCTTGCATGAGATTCACAAAGGGAATTATTGTTGTTTGACATTCCTTCAAGTTTATGAGACCACAGTGACCTGTGTGAGTTGTCATGTGTGCCACAGGGCAGCAGCGTTTAGCGGGTATGACACATGTTGTATTTATTCACATTTGGGCCCTGTCTCTCCAGTTTGGCTGCTGCTGTTTAAATCACTTGTTTAATATACTTGGGGAAGGAAAGGACAAGGGAAAAGAAAGAAAAAACACTTGGTGGAGATCTGCCTAAAAATGTCTATTTTTATTTTTAACTCTAAAGGAAACTTCCCAACTTGTGATTCTTTTAAAAAGTACCAAGTCTTTTAATAAAATCTTTTCAAAAGTGCATCAGAATGGCACACCTGCACACAGGGGTTTATCAAGATCAAGTCTGGTCTGCTCCACATTTAACCTGAGGCTCCAGGGGCCTTAGCTGCTGACTCTGCTGACATTTCCAGGGGGAACAAAACCAAGACCAGAATCCACAGAGTGAGCAAAAGGTCTGCAAGGTGTTTGCCACTTTGACGTATCTGAGGTTTACCTGTTGCTATGGGGACAGCAGCTCTTCACTGGGGGAAGAATGATTATTTTTCAGCCACTGGCGACATGTAGGGAAAAATTTTTTTTTTGCAAGTAACACCTATAATTTCTACCAACAAACTCTAAAAACCTATAAACACTTGAGAGTTAAAGGGAATGAACAAATTGTGTTTCAGCTCTTTTTTTTTTTTTTTGTAATTGTCCCTTGTGAGGGAAATGATGTGATAAAGCAGGAGAATGGGCAGTGAGTTCTCATCAGTTGTGAGATGCAAGGTACCTATGGGCATCGCTGCCATCATGTAATCTAGAAACTCTTCACGGGCTGCCTTGAGGCTGCATTCGATCTGTGCTGCCCTCAGTGCTTCTAGATCCACCTGCCCAGAGGTCTAAGAGCTGAGAGGGGCCCTGCGCCCCCTGTACATCCAACTCTGCTCCAAAGCAGGCTTTCAGCTCCCCGCCCAGCACAAGGCCGGGCCATTGCCTTCCACGGTATCTTTCTGGGAGTCAATTTCCTAAAGGACTTCTCTGACCACACAGATAAATTCTCATTTAAATTCATGCACATACACCCACAGGCTGATTGGCAGAGACACACTAGGAATTGAATGATAAATAATACATGTGGACAAAGATAACACCAGGGCTTATTTGCAGATGAAAGAACACTAGAAATTATTTCTGATGGAAATATAAAAGATTAAATTCAAGCAAGGAGTGGAGGAGGAAGTATTCCTTTTAAAGTTCCTTAAGAAACAACCTCTTTGTTTCACTATCAAAAAAGGCACTTTCTGTCTTGAGCTGGGAATTCAGTGGGCACTGCTAACTCAGACCCCAGGATGAGATGCTTGAACACTGAGGATAGAGCTCCAGGGAGCAGGAAGGAAACTTAAGTCTAAGACAGAGCACCTACTGGTGAGATGGTCTGTTATCCAGTTACCCCTTTCTGGCACTTTTCTACTGGAGAACTGTTCCTGACCCACTCCCACTCCATAGAGCCGAAGGGCACCGGCGCCACTGTCCACGATGGTGGGAGCAGCGTTGGAATATGAGCCAGTCATCCCAGAGAGCCCCAGGCGCTGGGCTTGGCTCTCCTTCCACTGAAGTTGCCTGCCAGTGGATGTAGGCCTGGGGCTGCTGGGGCAGCTCATGAGTCTGGAGAGCTTGCCTAAGGATAGAGAGGAAAGCAGGCCAAGAAACGGAGAGCCGCAGATTCCTAACCATGTAGTGTGGTGCCTGAGCTCCGCCATTTCTGAAGCTTGGCTGTCCTTGACCCTGGTTACATGAGCCAATGAAATCACTTTTGTGCTTAAGTCAGTTTCAGCTGGGTTTGTGTCACTTTCAGTTAAGCAGTTAGCAAGGTAGACAGGTGGTTTCCGCTCAAATAGTTCAGGAGGTTTCCCTGTGTATTAAAAACAAACATAAGTCTGAATTTAAAAAGAAAGGAGATGAGATTATCTCCTTTTGCCAGGTTATGCAACTCCTCATCTCTCCAGGCTGTGTACAGCCTTGCCTTGTGACAGTAAAGTACGCAACAAAAATTGAGTGAGAACTGGTATTAAAATTGAGGGCGTGGGCTCTGGCCAGGTATTTCAGTTGGTTAGAGTGCAGTCCCTATATGCCAAGGTTGCTGGGTTCAATCCCAGGACAGAGCACATAAAAGAAATCAACCAATGAATGCATAAATCAGTGGAACAAAAAATTGATATTTCTCTCTCTCTCTCTCTCTCTCTCTCTCTCTCTCTCTCTCTCTTAAAACAATTTGAAAAACAAAATCCTGAGGGTTTGTGATACAGCTATCTTAAATTTTGACAGTGTAAACAAGTAAATGTGCATAATTAGGTGTAATACTGGTAAACATTTGTATGTTATACTCGATATGCATATGTGGGTATTAGTAAGAAGTTTTATCCCACTGATAGGCAAAACCTACATTAGAAAATGCAGATTTACCAATTGATAAAGTTAGGGAGCAGTTACTTCTTTGTTAAGGATTACATAGGATGTATAGAAAGAATTACACGGCAGGTAAGACCCTCACCGGAGGCCAGGGGAAACACTTCTCAGAAAGAGGAAATCATGGCCTGGGAAATATGTCCAATAACATATGTGGGATATACCACATATACTACATAATACAATATTAAAAAGCAAGTTATAGAGGTAAATTAAAACAAAAATGATAATCAAATCCAAGCCATGACATTAGAAGAATATTCAACCCAGCCAGGGTGGTTCAGTGGTTGAGCATCAACCCATAAACCAGGACACATACTCAAATTCCAGGCTTGATCCCCCATGGGGAGTATGCAGGGGTACTTGGACAATGTGATTCTTTCTTTGGAACCTTAGAATACATCTGAATATTTATTTCATGAAGTTCATGCTTCATTTCATAAATTAAACATAGCTAAGGGGGTGATTATAAGACAATTCGTGCATTTATTTTGTAGTTTGGAATTCCATTTGGTGTATTTCGAAAGATGTGCCTCTTGTCAGACCAAAACATGTTTGATGAAGTATCAGGGCTCTGAAAATGATGGCCTATTTAGTGTGAGAGGACAATAAAACATGTACATTCTCAGAATTAGAGATTAGGCTCAGATCAATAAAATGAGACTCAATAAAGAAAAATCAAGTGTTTCCCTTATGAACAAACATGGAACAAGCTGAGCACTGGGACTGCTGGTCTGCCTGACATGGGTGATAAATGGTTGGGAAGTCCACAGAGGCCCCACTGCAACAACAGACCGGCCGCGGCGGGCTGGGATGCAGGGACTTCACTCCAAGGCCAAATAGGCTTGTGTTTATTACTCTTGGTTTGGCCTTCATGAGGATGAACCCAGTGGGGATATTAAGTATATTCTTCTTCAAGTTCTAAATTCCAAAATCAATATAGAATAATCAAAGACGTTTCAGAGGAAAATGAGGATATTAGAATTTTTGAAAAATATGTCTTATGAGAAAATACAAATAAGATGGCCTTATGTTTGGTTTGTGAGAACGGAGATTAAGGAGAGCCAGGAGTCTTTCAGTGTATAAAGTTATGTTGCAGAGAGGACAAAAATGATTTATTCTCCCCCCACACAGCGGGCAGTTAAAATAACAAAGGCATGGTGTTAACATTGCTTAATGAGCACTGGTAAACTTATAAAATGGGCAACAAGGACAATCATTGGCCTGGCCTGCTCCACCTTGGTCAACGACTGGCCTTTATTCAACATATTGCTCAGACACCCTGCTTTTTTTTACATTAGCATAAGCAAAACTACCTGTGGAGAAACCTCAGAAGGAGGAAGTTCTCTACTCATTCACATCCTATCTAATAAAAGAGTAACATGCAAACTGACCATACCTTTGCTACACCCACAAGCCACGTCCACCAGCCACGCCCACCAGCCAATCAGGAGGGGGGCGGGGCCGAGGTGGCTGGGGATGGGGAGGTGGGGCCAAGGCGGCCAGGGCCATTGGGGGCAGGGTTGAAGCAGCCAGCGTGCACTGGCCAGGGAGAAGGCCTAGGCTGGGGGGAGGGGGCCCGAGGCTTGTGCTATCTGGGCTCAAGCTGCCTGGGGCAAAGGCCTGGGCCCAGGGGGCGGGATGTGAGGGATATGTGCAGGGCGATGGCTGGGTGCCCAAGGCCTAAAACCTCACCAAAGGCTCTAGGCCTTGGGAAAGCTAGGGTGTGTGGTTAGTAGGACATACCCTAAGGGCTCCCAGTATGTGTGAGGGGGCAGGTTGGGCTGAGAGATCACCTACCCCCCAGTGCATGAATTTCATGCACCGGGCCCCTAGTAGAAGGTATAAAAATAAAATATTGTATTCTAGAAAAAAGCAGTATGATGGGGGTGTATGCTATTACCCCTAATGCCTGTTCTCTATTGTACCTGTGTGTGTGTACCTTGGTGAGGTCTTAGGATACTGGGGTAGTGGATATCTCCCCTCTGTGAACTTTGTATACTTGAATTGGCTTATGCCTCCCAAGAACAGCCCTGGTAGTTTGATCATTTAAGAAGCAAAGAAGAGCTCTAGCCAGTTTGACTCAATGGAAAGAGAGCCCATGGACTAAAGGATCAAGGGCATGTTCCTCAGTTGCTAGCCTTGATCCCCAGCCCTAATCAGGTGCATGCAGGAGTCAAACAATCAATGTGTCTCTCTCACATCGATGTTTCTCTCTCTGTGTCTCTCCCCCTCACTTCCACTCTCTCTAAAATTCAATGAGAGGTGAGGGATAAGAAGCAAAGAAGAGAATGGTTACAGGGCGGTATGGCTCTCTTCTGTCCATCCCACGGACAAAGCCACATGCACTCTGCAGAAGACCTGATGTCTTCTCTCCAGCTCAGCCAGCTCTCCAGACCCCGCCCTCCTCCCTCATACTGAGTGTATCCGTCCTATCCTATATTTTCATTCTCTGTTCTGTTGCCTCATACCTGGTTAGGGAGCACACTTTCTGACCTCTTCATATTGGAGAGGAGTCCCTGCTTGGCCCTCATTTCAGATTTGTCTCAGTGCTTTTCTGATCTCCCTTGAATCCATGCTCTGTCTCCCAAGAGTCACTCTCTGTGCCCTCCATGCCAGTTCAAGTTCCTAAGTCCCAGACCTGGTCAGAAGTCCCAGGATCCTGCTGTCCAAGAAAGATACAGTTTGGCCATGTTATCCAAGATCACTTTGAATATAAATAAATCCTAAGTATCCAGAAGAATTACTGGGATAAAATGTATAGATTTTTGGCCAACATTCAGAGTCCGTAGACCTGCCACTCTGTAAAACTGGGAGGGAAGTAAATGGAGGCCCCTTCACCTCCATCAGGAAAAAGCACTCTCTGTTCCTATGAGACTTGATCACAAACATTTTCTCCAGGGAAACAAACATTGTTTCTCCTATGAGACAGGTGATGCAGATAGCCAAAGCAGGCCAGGAAGGAGTAGTGGGAACAGGAGACCATGCCCATCGATATTCATTAGCTAGGACTGCCATAATAAAGTACCCCAGCCTGGGAGGCTTAAATAACAGAAATGTATTGTCTCATCATTCTGGAGCTAGAAGTCCAAGATCAAGGAGTTGACCTGTTGGACTTCTCCCGACACCTTTCCGTGCTGTGTAGATGGCTGTCTTTTTGCTGTGTGCTCACATAGTCTTTCTTCTGTCACCCAGACCCTAATATGCTCTTCTTTCTTATAAGGAGCAGAATCATACTGGATTAGTACCTACCCTATGACTTCATGTTAACTTAATAGAACGATCGTATCTCCAAATATAGTCATATTCTGCGGTATTGGCAGTTAGGACTTCAGCACATGATTTTTAGAGGACACCATTTAGCCATGAGACCACCTGAAGGAGGAGCCAAGACTTCTGCCAACATATGCCAAGATGCTATGAGTCCAACATTGACAGGACTTTATTTCTCAAGAGGAAGCAGATCTGGAATTTCACCTGAAATCCTCAATTTTTAAATATGGACAACTAGTTTCTATTTCATATGGACTGTGGTGCCACTGAGAACTCTGTGATCTCTTCAATCTTGAGATTCTTTGAGATTAGGCTGCCTAAACAGCCAATCTCAAAGGCAGACAGACTGGTCCGCCTCCTGGGACCTCTCTCTCAGCAGCACAGTAATCTGGGCCCTGCAAGGGTGAGAAGGGCCAAGGAAAGAGTGGAAAAGGAGAGTGCATTTGCCCCTAAAGCCCAGGCTCTAAGGTCTAGCATCTGCCCATATTTCCCAACCTGATTCTGATTGGCCTTTGTAGGGCAGGAGAGGGCACCAGGTGACAAGCAGGTAAAGGAGAAAAGGGGAGAATAAGAAAACAACTATGTGGAAGTCAGAGTATTTGAACTTTCTATCTTTCCTACCAGAAACTCTGCCCCCAGCACAAGAGCTAAATTATATCACCCACCGGCATCAGTATAAATGTTCTGAGGAATGGAAGGATGAAGTAAGGGACCTTTTTTTAAATTTGGTGATGGACACAAGGCTGTACAGAAGAGTTGGGCTATCTGCAAAGCCTCGTCAGGAAGCCCAATTCTGAACGATCCTCAGGAAAACATTTAGCCTCAATGTGACCTGGCTTTGTCCCAAAGATAATCCTATAAAAAAGCCCAGAAAAGAAACTAGTATATTTCAGAGAAGATTTGTGACCCTCTGAGATTACAGAAAAAAAACCCACTCTTCTCTATTAAGGTTAACATTCCTAAGACAAAACAAGGATATTACTCAATCTGAAATTAAAAGAATCCAAGGACAAATAATCAGGAGGCTGAGGGTTGTCACCCTATTAAAAAACAAAACAAAACAAAACAAAACAAAAAAACCACATGATCCCTTGCCCACTTTCCAGTTTTGAGCAAGTTTTGTGAATTTGGAACCTAATAATTGAATGAGAAGTTGGTTTTGTGAGAGGAAGGACCCTGTAATATCATGATATATGTACCAGGTAATGATTTCTCCAATTCTTCCCCAAAGACATGTGAGGCCATTTAGGAAAGGGGAACACCCAAACATTTTGAAGTCTATTAAACACAGGTTTGGCTTGACATTGATAACTGGAGACTCCGAGCATCAACATGGCCCTCCTATTAAGAGTGAGAACATAAGGGTTTCAGGTAATAAATGAATGTAGCCTGGCCCAGGTCTGGCTCACAGTGGACCCACTCAATCCATGGATACATCCATTGGTCACTTCCCCAAATGTACAATTGAAGGCACATATATACACATTAATTCCTTGGTCTGTGGGGAAAGCCAAGTGCAAACTTCTGAAACTGACTCCTCTCAAATCCAGTTCAAAATAATAAAACAAAATCAATACAGCTTCCCAAGAGAATGGCAGACCAAAAACCCGGATGCAAGGTTGATGAACCTTACCTTCATTTAATTCTGGCCCTTGCAAAAAAAAACCAGACAGATCCGAAAGGATGATGGTAAATGATTGCCACTCATCCAAGACCAAATGCAGCTGCTGTACCAGATGTGGTGTCTTTATTAGAGCAGATGCTCATGGCCTTGGGTACATGAAAGACAGCCACTGCTCTGGCAAATGCATTATTTCCCACCCCTATTAAAAAAGAGGGTCACAAACAGATAACAATGTACATTTATACTCTGGTCTGGGGACTATATAAATTCTCCCAGCTTCTGTGATATAATATCATAATATAGTCCAAGATAACCTGGACTGGTTAGATATTACACTGATGATATTATTAATTGTATTAGATGAGCAAGAAGTAGATTGTAGGCCTAGCTAAAATGATACATTCTGGCCCTGGCTGGTTTGGCTCAGTCGATAGAGCATCAGCCTGGGGACTCAAGGATCCTGGGTTCAACTCCAGTCAAGGGCACATGCCCAGGTTTATGGGCTTGATCCCCGGTATGAGGCCTGTAGGAGGCAGCCAATCGATGATTCTCTCTCATTATTGATGTTTCTATCTCTCTCTCCCTCTCCCTTCTTCTCTGAAATCAATAAAATATTTTTTTAAATTACACATTCTGGTGTGAGGGTGGGTGGGAGATAAATGATATGAAGATTCAGAAACCTACCACATTAGTAAAAATGTTAGGGATCCAGTGATTGATGAATGCTAGAGCATCCCCTCCAAAATATAGGATAAATTATAGTATCTTGCACATCCCTTCATGAAAAAAAATGCCAGGTCCCAGTAATGGGTACTTTAAATACCTTTCTACCTTGTCCCATGCATGGGGTTCAGGGAAAGTAGGGAATAAAAATATTGCTGGGTGCACTGCTACTTAGAAATGGCTAGCAATACTTTAATTGTACACAGAAGTGGTTATAAACCACTTAATCCAAATGCATCCCTAACACACTTCCTCTTATCAGGATCCCAAAAAATTCCTCCAACACTACCCCACACAACAAGAAGTTAGAGTGTAGACTTTTTTTTAAGCCCATTCAAGTGAACACATTGTTATGACCCCTCTCAGAGTCTTAGAAGTGATCTGTATATGTGAGGGACCTTGAGCTTTAAGCACCATTAACTTTCAAGTAAATTCGCTGATGGCTGGGAACCAAAAGAATGAGCATCTAGGTAGAACTAGCGGACAGGATGTCAAGACCGGGCAAGAGCTGAATATGAGTGCTTACATTTTAAGGCACGGTCCAGGACCTCTTTTCTATTCTCATGTATATAAATGTTTTCACCACTGTAATAATTGCCAAGGGCTTTTTGTTTATTGTCTCAAAACTAAGTTCCATCGCATACTCCTATAATTAGGAACAGTTGGTGAAGTGCAGGCACTGGGAAAGGAGCCCACTCGCCCTCCCCATCCAAAAAGAGAGGAATGGAGACCAAGTGTTTGGCTCCTTAGTCGCTGCTCTGGGTGGGAATTAGGACTCTCGGGGCATTCTTGCTGCAGTCTAAAATTCAAGCGCGTCAGACCAAGCCACGAGCACTCACTGCTTCAGCTTCCCCATCTGCAGGTCGGTGATATTTACTAGTCAGTGACTGCTGGATGAATGGCACTACCCAGCCGCAGAATGTTAGTATTATTGCTTTTCCTCTTTCATCTCCTGGGGCGAGATAAATGTATGATATCGTAATTGTTTCCATGGCAGCAAATCATATTGTCCCAAACAGGGGATTTTATGACTTCATGGCTGGATTAAGAAAAAGGAGAAATCAGATTGAGAGTGAGAAATTTGCTCAAGCATAAATATCTTCAACGATAGCAAGGGGAATAGAGCTAATTAGAGATAGGCGAAATTGCCTTTGGTTTCAATGCTCTTTTTACAAGTTCATCCCCGTGCAGAAGCCCCTTCTCCGGGTATATAATTTGTATAATGATGCCTCTTTGCTTGAATTCACAGAAGGCTAATGGTGAAGCTCATCTATTTCGGGACCGCTTCAGCAATGCTAATGCTAATTGTTTTCCAGAAAATATCAGCATCTCTGCTGTGAGTGGCTTTGTTTGGCCTTTCTATTTTTTGAGCTCAGGTTTTGTTTTGTTTTTACTCCCTCAAGGTTTTATCTACACTGATTTATTAGAAATAAGCCAATTTCCAGATAAAAATTTGCCTTTTGTCATTTGAAAATCTGTCAAGAAATCTCTCCTCACTAAAGGCGCTTGCTTTGCCTTTCCTGGGTTCCTACTGATGTTAGCCTCTTATTTCCAGAGTCCATCATTAGTTTCTGTCTATTGCCTAAAAAGAAAGCAACATTTCTTTCTAATTTTTAAGCCACTTAAATTCACCTCAGTTCCATTTAACCATATGCAACAAACAATGGCTTGGAATTTTAAAACTCTGGCTCTCGCTCTCATTTCCCCCCCTCTCTCCTCTTTCTGTCTCTAAAGCCCTATCTCTCCCCCAATCCCACTCCTTTCTTTGCATGGAGATATGCAGTACCTCATAAGAGTGATCTCCTCCTCTCTTCCTCTGAACCTTCAAATACCCAGGATCTGTGCATTTCTGCTGATCCGTAAACACCTTGCCAACCAGCTCCCCTCGGAGACCGTGGCTTCTACTCTCTGCATACCCTGGAGAGTCACTGCTTCTCATCAAGGTCTCTTGGTGACCCTTCTCCATTCTCATTCTGAACACTCCAGCTTATTAAGTCCTGTACAGTGAATTACTCTTCAAAATGACTTCATTAGTAAGCAGTCTGTGATGGCCAGTATTATGTGCCAGTTTGGGTAGACTGTAGTGTCCAGTTATTTGATCAAACATGAATGTCGGTGTTTCAGTGTAGGCATTGGCAGATCTTCAATAGTAGACTTGAAGTAAAGGAGATGATCCTCAGTAATGTGAGTGGGCCTCATCTAACCAGTTGAAGGCCTTAAGAGCAAAAACTGAGGTTGCTCAAAGAAGAAATTCTGCCTCAAGGCTGTAACATCAACTTTCGCCTGAGTTTCCCACCTCATGCTTCCCTTACAGATTTAGGACTTCCCAGAACCCCAAATTCACATTAGCCAATCCCTAAAATAAACCTTTTGTGTGTGTGTTGTATGTGTGTGTGCATGTGCATTCAATTTCTTGGAAGAACCCTGACACATGCACAAAAAGGACACACTAAGTGTTCAGTGACATGCTGAGCAATATACTGTGAGAAACACAAAGAACATGTAAGATGTGGTCCATTTCCCCCAAAGAATTTACAAGAGAAACAAAACTAACTGCCTGAAACAACAGCAAATTGTTGCAAATAATCCTATATAATAAAAGCCTAATATGCTATGTGTCCAGTTGGCCATTGACCATTCAACTCATCAAAGTGTAATATGCTAACGATATGCTAAGGCCACTTACCCACTCACTATGAAGTGCACTGACCACCAGAGGGTAGATGCTCTATCCAGTAGATTAGCTTGCTGCTGGGGTCCAACCCATCAGGAATGAGCAAGATGGGCCAGACATACCCTAAAGCCCTCCTGCATCCCTCCCTGGCTGGCCAATCTCCCAGGTCCCTTCCTGGACCTAATCATGCACTGGTGGGGTCCCTCATCCTGGCCTGCTCCCTCTCACAATCCAGGACCACTTGGGGTATGTCAGAGAGCTGGTTTAGGCCTGGTCTTGCAGGCCAGGCAGAGGGACCCCACCAATGCATTAATTCAGGCACTGGCAATCTAGTAAAAATATAATTTACGTGTTCTGTGTAGATTCCCAGGAGCTTAGCAGAAATACAGATCAGTAAGAGCTGGAGTTAGGGAACATTTCATGGAAGAAGTGAGTGAATAGCTGACCTGGGGGAGATGTGAGGATTTTCACAGTCACAGGAGAGATGAGAAGGCACCCAGACAAGGAAAGCTGAACGAAGGTGTGGAGGTGGTATGGTCTGGTTGCTGGGCTAGAAGAGACTAGTCTGACTAGAGCAGGGTGCCTTGAGGGACACTGGACAGCAAGGCTGGAGAGGCAGACTGAAGCATGTTCTGGAGAGAACCTTATAAATCATGGGGAGAAATGATTGTTTATTCCTTGATGTGATAAAAAGAGATCCTAAGAATTAGAGAGGAAGGTAATTTTTTTAAAAATATATTTTATTGATTTTTTACAGAGCAGAAGGGAGAGGGATAGAAAGTCAGAAACATCGATGAGAGAGAAACATCGATCATCTGCCTCTTGCACGCCCCCTACTGGGGATGTGCCCGCAGCCAAGGTACATGCCCTTGCTGAAATCGAACCCGGGACCCTTCAGTCCGCAGTCCAATGCTCTATCCACTGAGCCAAACCAGTCTCGGCGAGAGGAAGGTAATTTTTAGGTTGACTTCAATTTAACGACCTCGCCCAATCACTCATGGCTAATTGGTGACAGAGCCTGAGAACTAGGCTTCTTGACCCTTGAGTCTAACTTTTCTCCCATACATCACTCTGCTTCTGTATAGAGTAGAGGTGATATTATGAAAGCAGTGTTATTAAGGCTGAGAGAAGCTAAAAGGAGAGGCTCCCAGGGGTATGAAGTGAAGGCCTCCACCAGGGGAGTACAAGTGGGAGTAGAATGAAGGGGGAGCAGAGATCATAAACCAAACAGATTCTTCACAACCTTCACCTTTCCCCATGTCTTAGTAGCATTTTCCAGTATCAGCAACTCCTTCCTGAAACTCCATCCTATCTTCTCTAACACTCTCCTCTCCCCGCTCCTGCCTTTATCCTCCTCGGGTCTTTTCTTCTTCTGCCTCATAAATGTAGGTGAGAGATAAGGCTCTGAGAATGCATAAGATCCCCAAGGAATAAAGTGGAGAAAGAAAAAAGTACAGGTTAAGAACCTGATCCTTGAAAAATAAAACCAGAAAACAAAGAAACTGCAATCAAAGAGTAAGAGACAAGAATAACATTGTAGGAAGGACAGCATTTCTAGAAGGAAGGAGATGCCAACAAGGTTAATTATAGAGATATCTGTAATTCACTCACTGAACGAATGTTTCTTGAACATTGACTCTGTGCCCAGCGTGGTTGGATGCACTGGAAATTCAGTGTTAAACGTAACAGAGCCCTGAAGGAATAGCCCAGTGGGGATGAAGAGAGAGCACAGATAAATGTAGATCAGATGGCTATAAAGAAAAGATGAAGTAGGGACAGATGAAGATAGGAGTGTTATCTTTGACTAGAGGCCTGGCGCACAAAATTCATGCAAGAGTAGCCCTTCCTTCCCCCGGCTGCCAGCACCAACTTACTTCTGGCACCCGGGCCTCCCTCCAGCTGCTGGCAGGTGCCCAGGAACTGGGCTTCCCCTCACAGCCCTGACTTCATCTGGAAGGTCGTCTGGAAGGACATCTAGAAGGACGTCTGGTCTAATTAGAATATTATGCTTTTATTATTATAGACAGGATGGCTAGGGAAAGTCTCACCGCGGAGGCGACATTTGAGCAGAATAATGGAAAGTGAGGGAGTGAGCCATGTAAAATCTGGGAAACTGGAAATATACAGACAGGGAGAGCATCCTGGCTTTCCTCTGGTGCCCTCACCTGCTGAGGGAGGTAAGTGGTGAGAGCATGAAATGGACAAGGGGACGCAGTCTGCAGATTTGAGGAAGGAGAGAGGCCTAAAACAGCCACTGGCACTGCTGGGTGAAAGTGCGTGACGGATGAATGGAAACCATGCCCCTCAAGGCAGAGGCGCTGCAGAGGGGGACAGCAAGAACCAGAAGCGAGCTGGACTTTGTCCCACCGGGATTTTGCTTCCACAGCATCTTCCTTACCTGGTTCACCATCTACCTCTAGAGAAAAACAGCTCCTCCGGAGTGCCCAGTTCGTCAAGGCCACTGTTTTGCCAACGTCATGTCAGAGAACTTCTGAGAAATCTTCAATTCATCCTTAGTCTTTGCTGTACATATCCAGTTCATGAGCAAATCCTGCTGCTCCTTTTCTTTCTTGATATTTGGCCTCTCCCGCCTGTCTTTCTCTTTGTGTGATCACAGCCTGGGAATAGGCACCAGTCACTTCCCGCGGGAACCTTCTTCCTCCTTAGACTTTTCCCCTCTAACTCCACCACCCTCCTCTATGGACCCTCACCTCCTCAGCCAGAAGTACCTTCCCCATCGCCATTGTTTTATTGAGCCATCATTTTTATTTCGCTTTCCTCGTCCTTCTTGGGCTGGGATTCTAACAGCTTCCTACATCACCAATGAGAGAGCCCAGGTGTCAAGCCGTGCACCGTGACCAGGGGACCCTGGTCGTAGCCTCTCCACTGTGTCCCTCCCCTGGGCCTGCTGCCCTCGCCCCTGTCCTTGTTGCAAACGTCTTTCCAAGCTGTGCCGCATGCGCAGCCACATCGTTGGGGAAACGGGCTGAATCGATCCAACACAGACCACAGACTCCCTGGCTCTGCTGGTCAGGCCATTGCTGCCGCTCTTTCATCTCCCTGCCACCACATCTGGGTGCTCACCCTCCCCAGTCACTCCCCACTCCCGGCATATACATGTGGTGTCAGGGAAACACACGGCTGCATATGGTGTGAGTCTACAGTTTGTCAACTCTACGGATGGCTCCTGCTTAGGATCTTGATCTAATAACATAGGGATGAGGGAGCACTGATGAGACAGGGAGACCTGTCACTGATGAGACAGAGCTTAAAACACAACAGCAGTCCTGGCTGGATGGCTCATGGGTTGGAACATTCCCTGTACACCAAAAGCTTGCAGGTTTGATCCCTGGTCAGGGTGAGTACGCTTATGGATGTTCTCTCTCTCTCTCTCTCTCTCTCTCTCTCTCTCTCTCTCTCTCTCTCTCCGCTCTCTCTCTCTCTCTCCCGCTCTCTCTCTCTCCCTCCCTCCTCTCCCTATCTAAAGTCAGTAGAAAACATATCCTTGGGTGAGGATTTAAAAAAACAAAACAAGCCAAAAAGATGCAGCATTTCTACTCCGAAGCTTCATTTAAAGGCAGCAGCAGGGCAAATCCAGTTACTGCAGCAAATGTGCATGGTGAGACTATCCGCCTTCAGCAGGTTCAAGTTACAGGAAAATGTATTACTGTTCCAATCCCCAATCCCCTATTCCCATCACAGAACAGCCAGGTCACGGGCCAGGACCTGTGATTTTAGCCTTTCACTGAAGCGTCTCCTCCTGGTTCCTGCAGAGCCCAGAGGTCATCCGCGGGCCCGTTGTTTTTCTCCGGGGGCGTGACCACCACCCTCCCGTGAACTAACCCGGCCTAAACTGCACCCTGGAGGCTCAGAACCTGGCTTCCCAACAGCGGGGAGGGCGGGGGACAGGCAGGGACCGGGCGGGCAGGCAGAACCCTCTCCAGGACAGGACGTCTTCAGGAGCCTCAAGTAGAAAGTGAAGAGCTGGCAACCAACCCTCTGAGAGTCCCTGTCCCTGAAGAAGGGTGAACTAGGGCCCTGGCCTTGTCCCCAACTCCCAGGAGACACTGCCTGTGCACCCTTTCTGAGCTCCCGTCCCCCGTGGTGGATCCTCTGGCCTAAGTCCTAAGGCAAATACAGTAAATCCCCGTGATCTTTTTGGAGAAAATGGGCAGGAGGGGGACGGGGGGAGCAACCTCTTGAATGGCATCTCCAGCAGTGATAGTGGTGAGCTGTGCAAATGAAGCGAAATCTTCGGCCTTCAGTCCTGTTTTCCTCCGCCACGGAAAACGAGGAGGAGGTGTGCATCTCTCGCCTTTGTTTGTAGGGAAATTTAATGAGAACTCCCATCTCCGCTGCTTCCACTCTGTGCTCTTAGCCAAATGCAAATCCCGAAGCACGCGCTAGAGGTCGCTGTTGATTACAATCCGTCTGAACCTCCCCAGGCGGACGGGGGAGGGCCTGCCTGCCTCTCTCCACTTTAGAGGGCGTACCCTGCGCTGGCTTGGGCTTCAGCATAAAGAAAATCCGCTGGACCACGCCCAGGCCAGGTGGTCAGGACATGTTGGTCTGCAGCTAGGTCGTACTTCATTACACAGACAGAAGTATAAAGGGAGAAAAGCAAATCATCAGTGCTGCTTCAGGTGAATTAGAATTATTTTTAAATGCTGGGTAACTGGTGACCTTTAAGCACATCCCCTATTGCTTTCCTCTCCCCTCCTGCATCACCCAACGTACCACTTCTTTTCAGGTAACTGGTTAATTGATCTGAGGAATATACAATGAAGAGGACTTGAATGAAAGCCCAGGTTTAAATGCAGACCATACTTGCAGCTTAGCCACTACCAAGATGCCCGGGGTTGGTATCCTTCCCAGCTGGTTCTGTGCCCAGAATATAAAATAGCTAAGAAATAAAACGACAAGACAACAGAGCCGATAAGACTGTAAGCAATTACAGCCTCTCTTGATGCTGAGATTTCTAGAGATGCTACTCTAAGAGCAGTTCTCTAATCAAAGCCATTGTTAATGAACCAGAGCTTGACCTGGCTGAGCCTTCCTATTTCTTTCCTGATTCTCCTAATTATGTCCATTTGTTCCTTCTTTAGTCCTAACTTTGGAACTTGTAATTCTTTCAACACTGACCAATCCCAAAGGTGATTTAGAGGCCGGAGTTGATAGAGAAGTCAGCGGTATTACGGTTTCAAGGCAAGTCACGAACCATTTATTTATAGTTTGCTGCGTTTCCACTTCTGTCCTTTACTCTAGATCTAAAGTGGAATCTGGATGGTGGCACACAGTGCTCACACATGCAGACTCTGGTGCAAGACGATGTATAATTCAGCGTTCAGATCACGGCTAGGACTCCGTGCCGCAGGGAAATTCCTGAAAGACAGAGCCCAAAGCACTGGTGTGGACAGCCAGGGGTGCTTGGAGACCCTTCTGCATTCAGGCAGTGAGCAGAGGCGGGGAGCACATACAGCCAAGAAGCTGCATAGCAGGGACAGAGAAGGAGCCCCAAGCATGGCTTTTGTGAGGAGAGGGGGCCACCTGCAGCCAAGGTGGTGCTCTTGTCCTCGGCTGAGATGGAAAGGAAGAGGGGAACCCCTGATGAACAGTGCTACAGCCGCAGGGACATGATGTGTGTGCTGTTGGTGAGGAGTCCCCTATATACTTCCAAACATTGTGTTAAAATATACAGAACATAAAATTTACCGATTCTATCATTTCACATGTACAATTCAATGATATTGATATATCCACATTATTGTGCAACCATCATCACTTCCCATCTCCAAAACTTTCTCATCATCTGAAACAGACACTCTGTGCCCATTAAACAATGACTCCCCATTTCCTCCTCCTCCAGCCCCTGGTGGTAACCTCTAATCTACGTTCTATCTCTGAACTGCCTATTCTAGGCACTGCATATATGTGGAATCATACAATATTTGTTCATCCTTTCGGGTCTGGCTTATTCCGCTGAGCATGCTTTTTGAGATTCATCTATGCTGTAGCATGTGTCAAGACAATAATATTCCATTGTTGTATAATACTCCATTTTGCTTACCCATTCCTCTATCCATGAGCAACTGGGTGGCTCCCACCTTTTGACTATTGTGAATAATGTTGTTATAAACATCAGTGTACAAGTATCTGTTCTGAGTCCCTGCTTTCAATTCTTTAAGGTACATACCTGGAAGGGGAATTGCTGAATCAGCGTGGTTACTCTGTTTAACTTTTTGAGGAGCTACAATCTGTTTTCCGCAGGCTACACCATTTTCCATCCCCACCAGCAAAGCACAAGGATTCCAATTTCTCCACACCTCCGCCAACACTTGTTTTGTTTTGAAGAGCCAGTGGCAAGAGAGGCCCTTGAAGCCACATCTCCAGAGTCCAAGTCCAGGACTCTCTACCACACTTTCTTCCATTTTAACCTGCGGCATTGTGTTCATGTCCTCATGGGGTATGACCTGAATGTCTTCAAAACCACCTTCATGTCCTCTTCTAGGCCTCAGAAGCTGGAACCAATGGGCCTTCCAATGTTGTCAGTTCTGAGGATCGAGGAGGAGCTGGTGGGAGCAAGAGGCAGCTCTTCAGTGTTTTGGCCACTCCAACTCTGTCAGCATTACAGTTTTTAGTGACTGGCTCCCACCTTTCCCTCTTACCTCTGTTCGTGGGAGAGACCAGTTAGAGAAGAAGATGTGGGACTACTGGACCATCCTAGAGAGAATGGGCCCCCATGAAAGGGCCTCACTGACTTCAGACGATGGGCTGACTGAATGGGACCCTGTTTATCTTTGTGCATCTCTGATTATTCTATGCCTGCCAGCAGATACAAAAATGCTACCTCCCTCTCAACCCCACAGTGGCCAGTGACACAGAAATAGGTGGATAAATGAACAGAAAATGGCTGAGGCGGTATGGCCTACTGAAGGTTTTCTGTTGCTGCTGTTTAATATATTTTTATTGATTTTTAAAGATAAGAAGGTAGAGGGAGAGATAAAAACATCAATGATTAAGAGAGAATCACTGACTGGTTGCCTCCTGCACACCCCTTACTGGTGACAGAGCCTGCACCACAGGCATGTGCCCTGACCAGGAATCGAATGCTGATCTCCTGGTTCCTAGGTCAACACTCAATCACTAAGCCACACCTGCCAGGCCTTGCTGAAGGTGTGTACAGAACCTGAGAAACAGAACACCTGGCAACACTGGTGAATCAATATGGCCTCTTCTCATTGTGCCTGAAGCTGAAGTTCATTTTCAGTCTCCTAAACTGCTTTGCCTTCAGCAGCAGAATCTATTAATATCAGTTTTACATAAACCCAGATGCCCTACATCTCTATCTCTGACTCAAGTTAATATGACTTCTCCTGCCCACTGCCCCTTAACAATGCAGCACGCACTGCCTCCTGACTAAACCCCATGGCCCCTCTCTATATGGTGGTCTGTCTTCTGATGAGTCACATCAAATTTCCTGTTTGGTTTCCTCTATAGATGCATGGCTCCTGATGTTTTCACCCATCTTCTCGCAGTGCATCCGGCACAAGAACACTTATCGCACTTGTTAGTTCAACAGCTGTGCATACGTCTCCACCAACGCTAACCAGGGTAGGAGAAGATAGTTTCACATTTTAGAAATGTTTTATTTTTTCTTCCTTCTCCCTTTCTTCTCATTCCAATGATAGTGGATTTTTATAACCTCAGGGTCCTAGATACATGATCTGAAAAGCAACTGACAAGCAAGAAGCATGAACAAGCCCATCACCAAGGCCTCCTTGAGATGGAAAGATGAGGCAAGGAGACCTGCAACAGGAAGTGTGGTTCCCCACTGGCCATTTGGAGGAAGAAATCAGAGCTTTTGGGTTTGCCCAGTAGCACAAGGATGATTAACAACCTAAGCAGAAGACAGCTGTGGTATAGATCAGTGGTTTTCAAACAAAACTTTGCAGAAGTGGAGAGAGAGAGAGAGAGAGAGAGAGAGAGAGAGAGAGAGAGAGAATAAGGGACAGCCAAGCTTGGGGCATCCTCCCTTGATTCAAGCACAGTAGCTCCGAGTTTGTAAATTTATAGAAGTTTACCTTGGAAGAAGCATTTCTGTGGCCCCAAACACACAAATATGCTAGTGTGCTTGAAGGTCACTGTTCTAAGCCTTGGGTCCCAACCTATCTCCATGGCCTTTGACAAGACACTGAGATCATGGAGATCTCCATGCCACACCCGAAATTAGAAGACTTGGACCAGGAGATGGCCAAAGCCTTTGCAGTTGGATGATCTCCTCTTAAATGTTCTTTGTAAACTTCAGATGGCTATGTCAGTTCCAAGTCAGACTTGAGACTGAAGTCCAGCTCTAACTAGTCCAGTTCTGTTACCTAAGCAGGAGCCTCCTCTTGTCTTACCTTCAATTCAGCCTCCCTGGTAATAACTGTTAATGACCTTGCGAGGCTGTTATGAGAATTAAAATTAATATATAAAACTTTCCTCAATCCGAAGGAGTTGTTCAAAAGGTAGCTATGACCTACAATGATTTTTATGCATGTATCTATAACTCATCATGCTAGTCGTGGGAATTAAACTCATGGGTATCTGAGTGAAAGTACACCAAGACTTTCATTCAAGGATAGCCATAGCTACAAACATTTTAATACTTAAAAAGAGGGAATGGGGAACCAATAGACTGTGTTCATCTATTAGGAGCTGAGTGAATAAATCATGGATTATGCCTCTCTGTATATCTGCATTTGTGACCATGGATAGATTCACAGAGTATGACCTCTCCAAAGTGAGATTATAGCCTCTCCTATTGTTTGTCTACTTCTTCATTATTCTCTGTGTTAAAGCCCAGTTTAAGGTTATTTTGAATGCAAACATTCAGTATCTGTTTGTTAAATATGTAAGTTTTGCTGTGATGAGGCTGGTGACGATGGGCCACTTTGAGAGGGTGCAGGAAACCCAGGATGTCTCTCAGTCCCACTATCAACAAGGATCAAGTTCTTCAGATGGATTTCCTCTGGCCAGTCCTTTTTTTTCCTGACCACATCTGCTTCACTTGATGAATTGCTTGGTCCTCCCGGGGATCTTCTCCAAATGAAGTAACTCTGACCCTTGTTTTTACTTTTCTCTTCTATAGAAAAAAGAAAACTAGAAGAAATAAGAGTTTTCAATTCTCATCATGTCTCAAAACATTTAACCAAATTCTTGGCTGCACATCACCAGGGTTCTCTAAGGACAAAAACCCAACTTCTCAGTTTCCGTGTAGGTTTCTTAGCAGTTGGGTTTGAGAATAAAGAGGCTCTATTTCCCAAGCAGATAATCTGCTCCATTCATAGAAAAAGCAGCTGCTACCTTTATGTATAGAGCACAAAACTTTGAGGTTTCACTGTTTTATTCTTAGTATTTCTTTTCCTAAAACCTTTAAGCCCAGCCGGCATGGCTCAGTGGTTGAGTGTCCAACCTATGAACCAGGAGGTCATGGTTTGATTCCCAGTTGGGTTGTGGGCTCAATCCCTGGTGTGGGGCGTGCCGGAAGCAGCAGATCAATGATTCTCTCTCATCATTGATAGTTCTATCTCTCTCTCCTCTCCTTTCCTCTCTGAAATCAATAGAAATATATTTTAAACAAATAGTCAATTTTTTCAAGCATGCAAGCATTACTAATCAAATGTTTCCATTATACAGATTAAACCCTCTAGCCAATACTAGCCCAAAGATGCAGGATTTCTAGTCTAGGAAATAAATTTGTAAGTAGTAAGTAGAATTGTTTGGTCCCTTTCTCACCATGAACATCCCACACATATTCACATCGAATGTCATACTACTTCCTCTGTCTTCAGGGCCCCTTTACAACTCCCTTCCATACCTGATTTCTTCTGAAGTGTGCCACACTCTACACAACTTTCCCTCTCCTTTCCTCAACACCCCATCCCCTCACACTCACCTAACCTCACCAAACTCGAACTTTCTTCCACCCCACATAAATAACAAGAGGAAAGTAAGCTGATCCACTAATTGAGTTTATAGTGTGAATGGCTGATGGCCTGATCATTTTCTTGGGGAAAGTAAAAGTTTTATCAGAGTTACTTAATGCAAATCTTTACCCTGCTGAGATTATAAGTCCTCCACATTTTTTCCTTCCATTCCTAACCCAACCTAAAATTAGATGTTGGTCCATAATCCTATTGAGGGAAAGATCCTAGGGGCTGATATGATCTCAATTCATCATTTTTGGTGGAAACTTCTCCTGTGACCTCAACTCCTTCCTACTTTAGATACCACATATTCTTCACTTTCTTTCCTCCTTTTCTTCCTCTATAGCCCAGTCCAGGAGGCCTTTACTCTTTCTCTCTGTTCATTTCCAGGGAAGCTCACAAACATTTTTCTGCTCAGTCTTCCTCACCTCCCATACCTGCTCTTGCTCGTGGCTACTCAGGTATCCGGGGACAGATCACAAAGGAACTCTTCTCTTAAGATCACAGTCTCCCAGATGCCAATCTTCCATGCATAATCATGCATTCCCAGACTTGGGGAGCACAGTGTAGAGAAAAGTGACTAGGATGTGGGCTGACTCCAGCCCTATTCATGAAATCATGATTGCTGCTTGGTCAAGGGCCCCTGAAGGGTCTTTAGTTTGCTCTTGAGCAACAGTGACCTTCTGCCACTCTCTATCCTCATGATCCCCCCTGCAGGGACCTCTGCCTCCCAGCTATCCTACAACAACTCTAGCTTCTTTGTTGTGTTTATCTGAATCACAATTTCTCTCCAAATCACAGTCTACAGGTGGGGTCTTTCCTTCAATATTGTTAAAAAGACCTTTAGTGCCAAAGTATGAGATGGGCCTAGCCAGTGCTGGATGCTGCCAATGGGACCACCTTTTCATTGAATACAACTTTTATTTCATTACAGCTTCTCTTCCCTTCAAAAGCTCAGCAGTGTGGCTCAGTGGTTGAGCATTGACCCATGAACCAGGAGGTCATGATTCCATTCCCATTCTGGGCACATGCCCGGGTTGTGGACTCGATCCTCAGTGTGGAGTATGCAAGAGGCAGCCAATCAATGATTCTCTCTCATCAATGATGTTTCTATGTCTCTCTCCCTCTCCCTTCCTCTCTGAAATCATTAAAGATATATATATTTTAAAAGTTGGTGCAGATCCTTCAGACCAGGAGATATTGTGGAATGCTAGCTGTGCAAAATATCACCTAAACAAAGTATTGATAAGTCAAAGCTGAGATTATTGCTTACAGTAGTAAAGGAGAAAGCACCTCCTTAGAGTCTTAGAAGCATCTCAAAGCAGAAGGGCTCAGGAGATATATTTAGTGAGATTTTTAAGTCTGGTGTAAGGCGGGTGTTTTGATGTGGGGGCATAGGCAGGACTAAGGAGAGATCCTGATGTTAGAATTTAGGATTGATGGACAAAACAAGACAAGGATTTTGAGGCAAGAGATTTAAAGAGTCTTAGGGTATAAACTGTCATTTAATGTTTTTTATTAAAAAGTTGATAGGTCTTTCAGGGAGTTCTTATAATGATCAATAAAATTATCTGCAACTTTATCAACTTGGGCAAGCGTTTCCTAGAATAACAGTCACGTGATGAAGACAAAATAATAAAGTCACGTGTAAACAGTAACCTGTGTAGAAGGTTTGATTCTCAATAGTAATAAGACCCAATAGTGCCAATAATGCTATCCTTAATGATCTGTCTACTCCAGTCTCTTACAGCTAGCCCCATCCTTTCCATGCGGAATCTGCAGACCTGGAAGGTTCAGCCCATCTTCTCTTGTAGTGGTCACTTCCTAAACCAGTTCACTCTCAGAAGGCAAAGGATTCCTGTTTCCATGCCCAGCTCAGCCACATACTGTTTCTCCTGGAAGCTCATCCAGATCTCCTGCAAACAGAATTCCTTCCCACCTTCTGGACAGGCCCAGGCAGGCCTGGGTACACACCCAGTAGGTGTGCAGCGTTGGTCCTGCTCCACCATTTTCACAGATGCTTGAAGATTTTATATCAGAGGAAACCAAAGTATGTTCTAAAATGATATGCAGCTTAAAACAGAAAATAATCCACATTTATTAATTTCATTGCTAAAAAACACAGGGCAGAAGATGGCTAGATATTCACCAACATTTTTGCCTCCCCTTTTATGGTACTGAATTGTCTCTGAAAATTGGCTGCCAGCCAGGGACCACAGTGCCCTGCTGTACTTACCTCTAAGTGTGGCCATGTGGCTTTTTCTTACTAAGGGAATGTAAGCAGAAATGATATCTGTCCTTCTAGGGCAGGACTTTTAAGAAGTGAGTATACCTTCTTTATATTCTTACCCTTCTGCAGCTTGATGCAGATAATGATAAGGTCTAGAACAAACATGTCAAACTCGCGGCTGGCAGGCTGCATGCCTCATTTATAGGCATGTGGCCCACTGGCCACAAGTTTAACATGCTTGGCCTAGAGGATGCCAGGTAAGATAAGAGAAGCCTGAGTCTCAGGATCATCAAATGGGGGAGAGCCAGTTGCCATGCAGGAACTGAGGGAGAAATAAAATCCTATTACATTAACCATGGAAAAAGTGTTTGGTCTACTTGTTACAGCAGCTAATACAGGAAGTAAAATGACAACAATACTTCCACAGGGAGTCAGATGAAAATGATATCCATCGTTTGTTTGAAGTGAAAACCACACCCAAGTAAAGAACACCAGGTTCAAGCTTGAGGTGACCTTGATGAAAAACCAGAACAAATTAATTTGGCTTTTGACATATTCATTAAGTAGCAGGTATTTATAGAAGGTGTCATTAGCTGATTACCCTTGGAGAACCAGTTTGCTTCTTGGGAAAGATCTTGGCACCTGTGAATAGGTTCATAGTTCTCATTGTTTCTCTGCTGATAGTAACATTTGATTTATGGTCTTCAGATGGAAAGAAAAATAAGGGCAAAGTCACAGTTGAGACTGAATCTCCAGGTCATTCTTTGCTGAGCTGAGTTTGCTGCAGAACCAGGAGAAGAACCTCTCCCAGTGCCCTCCTCAATACCCTTGTGGCCTGAAGAGCTAATGCCTTTGTGACAAAGGAGACTTCACTTTCAGAAACAGTCCTGTAATTTGCTTCCCTAACAGTGAGTGTTTGGGCTGAGTCTAAGGGAAAAATATAGAACATGTCCAAAAGAATAGGCCAGAGTCCTCTTCTCCCCATATTCTTGTCACGTTACAGAGAAGGACTTAATGTTGATTAAGGCACAAAAGCGATGCTTGGTTGCCTGGGGTAACACTCTATTACCGATTGGGGTTACCAGCTGGAAACTTGGTTCTTGTCTTCTTGAGGGAAAGATTTCAATCAAGAGACAAAGTATAGAAAATCAAGGAATAATTTATTGACCACCACAAAAACATAGGAGAGTGAAACAAGGAAGGGCATAGAAGAAGCAACAGGAGATCCCAGGCTGGGCGGCTTGGGCTCACTGGGAAGCTATAGAAAAGGGGGTCTTGGAGACAGACTCAATAGGTCAGTCCGGGATGAGCTACCACTGCTCATTGTTCCCCTGGTTGCAAGTCTATGGAATCCCTTAGAGGTTGGGGGATACATGCCTGTGGGGGAATGGCAGGACATGGTCCTTGGAGGGAGAGCACGCACTGGGTCCTTTGTCCTAAGTGTATTTATCTCTCTCTTGCAGATGGAAATCTTAGGGGAGGTCTCAGGAGAGGATCTTAACAGAATATTTGTCACCTTTCCAGGTGTGCTTATTCATGGTCATGGTCTGCAGTGATTGGTTGATGCCAGGGCAGGGGTGTCGTTGGCCAACTTAACTGGTCTTGAGGCAGCCACAACATCACTTGTTGCTTTTCTGGGCCTGGAGTTGAAATACAACTGAGGCCTTGATGTTATCTTTAGGAAGGAAAAGGTGGGGGAGGTCTAAATCACCTGACTAATGATATGAAAGATCGGTGGTCCAAACCACAAGACCAGTTATATGCTAGGGGAAGATAGGTTCTTGTTTTCCTTATTTTGCCCCTTGTTAGGCATCCAGAGCTTTCCACCCTGGTAAGTTACTTGCCCACTATCCTGCTTTGCTCATGTCTAATAACTCTATGAGGGCTTAGCCATGTTGCTTTGGAGTGGGATCCAGCTCAGCAACATTCTGTGAACCAAATCTGATCATGTGTGTTCTAATCCTCACCTCATCCCTGCAATTGCATGATCCAAGATAAGGCATTTGACCACCTTCTCTGCCTGCTCACCATTTTCTGTAAAGTAAGATTGATAGCATTGGCCAATTTCCCGGGGAGGGGCAATTTATAGATATTAACAGATTAAAGACTATAAGTAGGAAAGAAATACAGAGCAATTTATAGAAGCACTATGTACATGCTAATGAACTTCAGGGACATCACTTTCAACTACAAGGTAAAAAGAATCCAGTTGATTTTTTAAAAATCTTTTCTCTAGTTTGCTATCTTAGTAAAACTTTTACAATGGAAAAGGAATGTGACATTTGACTCATCTATCCTGAGTACAAAAGGATTCCACAGGCAAATAATGTTATTAGAGGATGCTGTCCAGCTCATATTTGTTCATTCATCAGTAAGAGCTTGAGAGCTCATAGCAAACTGGTTTGATGACATTCTGGTTTGAGGAAGTCACATGGGCACCTTCAGCACATTTACATGTGTGAGTCCTGGATTTGGTGGAGTCATTTGTGGGTAAGACCCACATGAAAGCAAGGGAAGAATTGGCTTTTGGGATTTGGATAGGAATGAGGAGAAAAGCTGGATTTGGGGACAGAAGAGTTTGGAGACCTGACAGACACAGCACGAGGTGCTATGTTTGGATAGTAGTTCTTCAACCTTATTGATAAGATAAATGCCAACTAAATAAGACCCTAAAGGAAGGCACCTGGTTTAACCATCAAATGCAACAGAGAATAATAATTAAAATCTCTTATTAATGGCCATCCTTTTCATTAGTTATACCTCTTGACTTCTGGGTAGTGGTTCACATTTCAGAACTTGAGGGACATAGGGAATATCTTTGGATTTTATTATTTTTCATAACATGAGATCTAAAAAATAAATAGATATATCTAAATTTGGCTTTAGTTAAAGTGTACTTTTTGTTTTAAGGTTTCCAGATAAAATTACCATACTGAAATCAATACAAAATAATTTTGAAAATAAACTGTAATTGAAAGAAGAAGAAAAAAAGAAATCCTATAAGCCACCAAGTCTCTCCAATCAAATAGAAAGTAAAACAAACAAAAATGGAGAAAAAAACATAGGAATTTAGACCACCTGAAACATGAAATCAGAAGGGAGTGTCACCTTGAATAGACTTCTCACCTGCTGAGCTGTGGTGCTCTCCTCTTACTAGTAACTCCTGAGTTGTGATATTGTCCCCTCACACCCTGAGCTGTGGCATGTTTTCTCACCTCCTGAGCTGTGGCATGTTCTCTCACCTCCTGAGCTGTGGCATGTCCTCTCACCTCCTGAGCTGAGGTAAAGAACAGGCCAGGTTCTCCTGCTGCACACCTTGCCTGCTCTCCAAGGGCGGCAGCCATATAATGAGAAAAAATGGCTGTCCCTGTGGTTTGTTTCAACTTGGGAAATGGGGTCCCACTGAAGTTAGGTCAAATAAAGGAGAATCACTGTGGGTAATAAATAAGAATTGACATTCCAAGGACATCCAAGAACAGGAGCTATATAATGCAGCTCGGTCTTGAAAGCCCTAGGGGATGGTGCTGGCTTCAAGGATAGTCAGTGGACCCCAGAGGTAAAAGTTAATGGAGCTTCATTCCAAAAGCTCCAAGATCTGCTAAAACTCATATCAGATCATGTCACTCATCTGCTCAGAATGCTCCAGTGCCTCCCCATTTCAGTCCAAATAAAGACAAAATCTTTACTATGACCCACAGATTCTCCAGCCACCTCCCCTCACATAGTACCTCCCCTTAGTCACTCTGCTTGGCCCTGCTACCCATCTTGTTGTCCTTTATCACTCCAGGGATGCTCCTGCCTCAGGGTTTTGCACTCGCTGTTCTCTCTGCCTGGAATGCTCATCTTTGGATACCTGCTTATCACTTCTTTTAGGTCTTTGCACAAATGTCATCTTCTTAATGAGGTCTTCCCCTGTCTAAACTTGTAAGCCCACCCCACAAATACTTCCTAGCCAACTTACCTGCATTATTTTAACATTTTTTGTTATGAAAAATTTTAAACATACTAAAAAATAGCATAATGGACTCCTTTTTATCCATCACTGATCAGATGTCCAAATTTTACCAATCTTGTTCCATTTGTTTCCCCTCCATTTTTTCCGTGCATTATTTCTAAACATCCCCAGTACTTATCACTACCTAACTTATATTCCTTATTTTTCTTGGTTATTTTGTGTCTCCCCCGGCAAAAATGCCAGCTTCATGAGAGCTGGGATTTCTGTCTGTCTTGTTCATTGCTGTCTCCTCAATACTACAAGAGTGCCTGATGCCTAGTAGATCCTCATTAATAATGTCTGAATGAAGCAATGAAGTAGTTACACCACAACGTTACCTGTTTTCTTCTCTGCAACCTCCCCCCACCAATCAACCTGCACAGCCATGAATGCCTCCAAGCACCCCTTATCTCACTCCACCCAGTGATTGTCAGCCATAGCACCCAGTTCCCCCTGCCAGACTCTCAGTCATTCCTGGGTCACATTTCTAAGCAAAACCAGATTGGCCCAGCTCTCTTCGTGCCATTTTACAATGCCCTAGCAAGTCCATGAATTAGCTTCCCCGGGGCACTCTGGCCACCACGGATCATGTGGTACAAAAGCAATAACTCAACAGGGGCATTTCCCTCAGAAAGAGGTGATTGCTGTCTCTCTTTCACCATACAATTTGTTAGCAAATTTGATGAGAATAGACTATGTTTCTTTTTAAATGGGTGAGTAACTCTCTCTGACAGCCTCTAATCAAAACAGCCAACCTTGGATTTACTGTGTTACCATAAAACCCATAGAAAGAGAATAGATATAGATATAGATATAGGCATATATATATTACAGACTCCACCTATGAAGGAGGGAAGAGTGCACAGGGAACACAGCTTGCCTTGGTTTGATTTCTTTTTTCCACCACTTTTAAGGTTGTCACCTAGCAAAGCCCTTCAGGCATCACACACTCTCCAATTAGGCCTTCAATAAAAGCCAAGGATGTTGCCAGCCCTGATGACAAGTTAGAAACCTGAAGGACCAGTAATATGCTAGCACCTTGGAAACCACAACTGGGATTGCTTGCCAAATGTTCTTTGCCAACAGTATTTCTAGTCTACCTGCCAAAGGGGTAGGACTTCCTCCTTGGCCAACTTCTGTGTAAACCAAGTAATGACCAGACAAGAGGGATCCAGAGGAAAACATCACCACATCAAAATATATCTGTGGGTTGCTGCACTCTTTTCAGTAAAGACTGTTTATTGTCATAGGGGCTGGGTGGCCCTGACAGCTCTGCTCCGCCTGCCTATCACTTATGACAAGTCCACCTTGTTTTCAAAATCATCTTATACGGTTGTGGAGACTCAGTAGCTGTGGGTCCTAATTCAAATTCGAACTTTGAAATTAACAATAGGTCTAGTGCTGACTAGTGAACATTTTAGGAATGAATAGTGACCAAGATCTCAGATGGGCAGGTCCTTTTACTAGATTCTTTCCAGAGTTGGATTAATATTCTTCTGGCACTGTCTGGTACAGTCATCCTGCAATTAAAGTATTGAAATACTTCCATACAATGCCCCAATCAACTCCACTGTGAATTCTCCCACCATCTCAGCTAGCTCAGCCCCACCTCTGATATCTCTGGACGTTGGCATGACCCAAAAACTCAAGGGTTAGTGTTGGCCCAGCAGGGACCATAGTACCCATTGTGATGGGTCAGTACCTGTGCTATACCGGTTGTTAAATATTGTGAATACTCCTCACCCCTGCTTCTAAGTTAGAAACAACTACTCTCATCCCCCTTATTTTAGACATTTCATCGTTGCTAATTTATAAAGAAGGATGTAGTGGGATGGGATTGACCAAGGTCTTAATCCCATATAGAAGCAGGACAGCCAAAATCAGAATTAATTATTCAAGTGGTGATGCTATAAATATTTCCCTCCACTTTGGGCATATCTCTACCAGAGTGATATCCAATGTTTCCACGAGGAGAGAAAGGTTTGTGTGGTTTCTGCACTGCTGTATTTCAGTATCCAGAGCAGCGCTCGGCACACAGAAAGTACTCAGTGAATCAGTATAACTCTTCAATAAAGACATGATCTCTTTGATCTGGTGGCCCAGTTGTTGCCTAACTTGACAAAGCTGAGAGAAGGTAAAGATTTTCGGGATTTCACAGTTTTGACATTTTTTCCCTTAATTACTCATTCTCTTTAGACATCAAGGCACAGATATCCACCATGCACGCCACAGCTGAATTCCCCATATACACCATAATGTGATGTTTGTAGCATTCTTCTGTGATCTGTAAGCCATTCAAGTTTCCCCAAGAGAGTTTGATTTCCATTTCCAGAAAATTAGCCTCACCCATGACATCATTCTGACCAATTCAGCAGAAGGCGGTCGAGGATCTCAGCCAGCACAGGTGAAAACAAAGAGAGGACAGAGCACTCTGCAATCACAGCGCTGTCACAGCGCATCCCTGGGGCTTCCTGTCCCACAGCACCCCAGGGCAGCAGAATGGGGTCAGGAATGGAGGAGGTGGCACTGGCGGCAAGCCTCTGAGAAAGGCTGTCTGGGGAGTGCGAAAGTGCTGCGTTTCCTTCGCGGGGCATGCCTTATTCCTATCCCGTACCCAGCTGTGCTCTCCTGGCCGGGTTTTCTGTCAGCCAGATGTTTGCTGAGTTTGAATATTAAAGGAGCAAAGTCTCTGTAGGAAAACTTGAAATATGTGACATTTGAGAATCAGCTGTCTTCACTGATTGCAAAACTGCAGGGGAAAGTGTCAGCCGTGAACACACATCCCACGTGCACATCCACATTTTCCTCTGGACTTCAGTTTGGAGACTCGTGTGGCTCCTGATACACACTTTAAAATGGGACCCGTGCTCCGCAGCGCCTGTGCTAATATCAATGCTGTCTCCTTCAATTCTAATCATGACTCGGACCGCACGTTTCCCTGCACACAGCACCGCCTACCACGCAGCACGATTGCGCTTTGGTTTTAACCCCTTTCATCCCTGCATTGCCACGCGGTTTGTAAACTTTAATTAACACCCCCTTACTAAGTGGCGGGTATCATTATCCCTGTGTGGAGGCTTGAGAAACCCACAGGCCACAGGCTGAGTCGGTGTGAGAGGGACAGTCCAAATTTCCGACTACCAACTGCTTGCGCCACTGGTGGGCGCAAGCCCACTGCCATGCATTTCGTATTTGAGTCTGCTCCCTTTCCCCAGAGCCAGCCAGACAACCCTCCTCCGCACTGAGGTTTCATTCTTATTCCCCAGCTAACAAGTATGTCTCTGCCCAGGAGAGACAAATGGTTGAACACACATTAGAGAGCAACTGAGGACCTCAGACATAGTCAAAAATCTAGGCCTGATCTGGGAGTTTTCTATCATGAATGTGCGGCCACAAAGTCCCATGTTGTTCCCTGAACCTTTCAGATTTCTCTTGCCATTCTCAGATCAAACTCAGACAATGCCTTTCTAGAGCCCGAATTTGCACTTCATTACCTCAGTTCTGTATCATCCTTCTGGAAACTCCCTTCCGGCAGGCACACTCTCTCCTGCTGCTGTCTTTGCTTGAAACAGAACTTGGAGCCTGGTCCCTCCCTGAATCTAGAAAAAGTTCTCACATTCCACCCACCTTCATACATTGGAGGCAGGTAACACACTAATATGACAAGGCTGTTGATTTCCCCGACTCCCACAGACACCCACAGTGCTGTTTTCCTTCTAACCCTACCCAGCCAACCTTCTTCAAGCCTCTCCAAGATGACCCTCTTATACTGAGTTGCTCTAAGTGACTAAAAGAATGGTTTCAACCTTCATCTGTTTCTTGCTATCACCTGCTTGTAATCAGGCCTCTCCCTTTCCTTTCTGCTCTACATAGTACATGCTTTGCTTCCTCCTGTAAACCCGAAGACCCACACACCTTTGCCTAGAAGGCCTGGCCCCTCACTTACCTTCTGTATGTGGACTCACGCTGACACTCTTTAGAAGAGGAACCAGGAACCATTCCATAGTAACCAGCTCTCAGGGCATGGGAGATTTCTGGATACCTGGGGAAGTGTCTGGATTAGAAGTAGGGCTCCCAGATGTTGCAAATGTTTTATTTTATTTTGTTTTCTGGAGGAGGAAAAACACAAGGAAGTGGAGTGCTGACAAGTTTTCAAGTGTCGAGAAACAGTGTGGTGTAGTGACTAAAGAATGGGCTATGGTTTGGCCAGTGTGGTTCAGTGTTTGAGCATTGATCTATGAACCAAGAAGTCAGGGCTCTATTCCCAGTCAGGGCACATGCCCAGGTTGCAGGCTCAATCCCCAGTGTGGGGCATGCAGGAAATAGCTGATTAATTATTCTCTCTCATCATTGAGGTTTCTATCTCCCTGTCCCTCTCCCTTCTTCTATGAAAGCAATAAAAATATATTTGAGAAAAAGAAAAGAAAAGAATGGGCTATGAAGCCTAATAGCCCTAGAGCACATTCTGGCTCCTCATGAACCAATTGCGTGACTTACCCAACTTTATCACCTGGTGCTTCAGTTCAATCTTCTGTAAATTGGCTAAAATCGTACTTTTTTGTCAGCATTGTTGTGATAAATGACTTACGCATCTAAAATTCCTAGAACACTATCTATTTCTCAATAATTATTAGAATCCAGCATTTTTTTTTCAACAAAAATTTACTCAATGCCAAATACTGTACTAAATACAAGGAGCTGCTCCCTACCCCAGGGGCCTAGTAGGAGAAGCAGGTAAACAGATATTCACAGTACACTGTGGTCATGAACAAGGGGTATATGCACAGGGCATTATGAGGCTGCCTTTACAGGAATTAGGAGAAATTGATGGTAGGCAATGGAAGGGCTAGAATTCAGGACTTTATTTTGTCAACTGGTGACATTATGCAGTGGAAAACCTGCACAACTATACATGGTGTTACTGCAAAACAACATCTATCCCAGCCTGGAAGAAAAAGGCATGGGTCAGAGGTAGGTGTGGAGAAGTGATGGGTGAATTTCTCCTGATTAGAGATTTATTCATTAAAATGGATAGGGAAATCAATGGCATTCTAGGCAGAGAGAACAAAATAAGCACAAGCAAAGAAGTAGGAAAGAGCACATTATATGCAGGGAAATATAAGTAATTTGGTACTGCCTCAAGCAAGAGGCAAGAAATGGCAATGGGTGTGTTAGTGGCTAAACAAGATAGGGGCATGTCCAGTATGTTGACAGCAGTCCACCATGTCTAAAAAAAGACAGCCACAGGTTCGATTCTTTGGACTCTATTGACTCTGAGTTACTGACTTGAATATGGTTTTCTCTCCCTTCACTGTTCTGTACTGGGGTTTCAGTGAGTGTTGCTAATAGTTGGCATTCTGAGGATCAATGAATCTAACACCTTTGGGCTCCCATTCTTTCTGGTTATTAGGATTAGACTGGACCCTGTGTCAAGAGGGAGTCTCTCTAATTTGTCAAAGAATACTAAATGAAAGCTTGAATTATTTGTATCTTCTCTCATCTATGATTGCATCTGAAATCCCAGGGGGAGCCTCACTGAAATCACTTTAACAAAATGAAATGGATACCTCTGAATATAGAAAATAATACTGCCATAACAGTGTAAATTTCTCACAGGGTGCAATTCCACTGAAAATGAAACATCATTTGATGCCGATGTGTGCATTCTTATTACAGCCTTGTTTTGGAGATCCAAGTCATATTTAGTGTTCTATTAATCTAATGCCACAGACTTAGTGAATATTTATTTTCTCATTCTGCAATAAGGAAAAGTAGAATGGATAAGTTTCCAGGGCAGCAATATACAGTTTACATGCAATACACAACCCAAGACATAAGCACTCCTAGTTCATCTCAACCTAGAATTTGGGTTTTGGCCCAAGTGTCTTTCAATCATCTTATTCAATTACTTAGTAATTGTTTAATAAGTACCTCATGTGGGTCATAAGAGAGAAATAACTCAGTTCCTAATCTACCAGAAAAGACCAATATGTAAGGGAATAAGTTAAACTTCCAGATGACCCATAAAGAGCCAGAAAAGAAATACGGGCAAAGCCTGTGGGAATCAGAGGACAGCTTGGCTGGGAGCTTTGGGGAAGGCTTGATATGAGAGAAGACTTTTGAGCTGACTCTCAGAGGTTGGGGAGTTTCTTAGAGAATGTGGAGAACATTTCAGACAGAAGAAACAACGATTGTGAAAGAGTCTGGTGTTTCAGAAAACACCAGATTAGACCTGGACTGTGATGAGTCTTGGAGTCTCAAGGTCAGATTGGCTTTTTAGAAAGACACTTCTGGTGGCATTACACAGGGTGAACTGGAATTCAGTGCAAGTGCAGAGATTCCATAGATGGAGCTATTTCAATCTCCTAGGTCAACATGGTGATGGTCTGATCTAAGGTAGTAGAGTGGGGATATTTATGAGGAGAAATTCCCCTTGGAGTCATTCTTAAACTCCTCTTCTCTTTCAGGACTGGCTATGGGCCTGAAAGAGAAGAGGAGTTTAAGAATGACTCCAAATTTTCTAACCTGGGAAACGGAGGAAGTGGTGACACCATGAACAAAGATTGACAATACTCCCAGTAGAGAGGTTGGGGCTATAAGGGCCCAACTTCAGATGTATTAATTTTGAGGTAATTGAAGATAGTCCAGTTGGAAATATCTGGTTGATCTTTGAAAATATTTGTCTAAGCTCAGGAGAAGTATCAGTACTGGAAATAAAGGTATGAGGAATTATTATGTATTGAACCATATGAAATTGCCAACATTTTACCATATTTTACCTATAAAAATGGCAACTTCATTTGTAGAATCTTTCATATTAGAAAATATACAGAGTGAGAGAAAAGAGACGAGAACTGAGACCAGAATATTATCTGGAAAACATTTGACTTCTTAGGGCAGGTGAAAAAGGAGAAATTTGAAGAAAATTATGAAAAGAAATGGTAGAAAGTAAGATATACAGAGGAAATTCAAGAGGGTGTAGTGGTGCAGAAACCAAGTGTAGGAGCACTTATCAAAAAGGAGTGGGTGTTCAAGAGCCTCAGATGCTGCAGAGGGTACAAGTAGGAGGACAGAAGACAAGAATCTGGCCGTTGTGAGGCAACTGTAACCTCAGCAGGAACTTCAGCTGAAGATGAGGCAAAAAAGCTCAACCACAAGAGATCGAAAAGAGAGGGCTGATCACAGGGTTTCACTTGTTTATGTATTTCATTTTTTAAAATTTGGGGTGATTTTTACGTATTTGTGATATAAGGAAGAAGCCAGAGAAAAGATACAGACCAAAGGAATTATTGAGAAAATTAGCTTCTGTAGGAGGCAAAGGGAAAGGCTTAAGTGCATAGGAGAGGCTCCAAACAGGAGATGGAGGTGGCTCACGAAAGGCAGTTTTGTGTCCCAGACCATTATCATGTACATTTCCACCCATACACTCATAACAGATCACACTTGTTAGGGCCATTATGTTGTCATGAGACAAAAACCCTTCTCAAAGGAAAAGATGGCAGAGTTTTTAATAACCAGAACTTCTTTCCAGAGGTCAGCATTCTCTGGCACACCTATCTCCCAGGCTGCAGCAGCACAATTAAAACTTCCCCAGGGCCATTCCAGGCCCGCCCTCACAAGAAGAGCCATCTCTTTAGAAAGACCTCAAAAGTCGTCAGGTTGTTAAGTGAGACCAGAAGGAGGGTATCAGAATTCACTTTGCTTGTCAGTCTCTGAAGAAATGTTTGGCCATTTCTAATGGTCCCAACTCCTATCTCTGAGGAGATTTGGGGGAAGGGCTTCCCTTCCAGTTTCTTATACAACCAAAAGGAGAAATTCATCACCCAGGAAAGCTGGGATTTGCTTAATGATGCATCACAAACATAGACGCTCTCTCAAAATTCCCAACTAATCCTGTCATACTATTCATCACTTTGAAGCCAAAGCTCAAGGATTACATTGTGTTCATTCTAATCATCGTAATAGGGGAAACAGGGTGAACACAAGTTTCCTCAACCATGGAAGTTAAGTGAAAGATCCAACAAACCATCTCTCTAACAAAAGAGTTCACAACCCCAGAGGAAAGGGACCCAAACTGTTGACTGAGCTGCCCACTGCTTGGGGGATGTGTGCTATGTTCTCAGAGGGGTCTAGGTGAGAAACCAGGAAAATTTCCTGTAAGCTACTTATACATTACCCACATAGCACTTACAGGTATTAAAATTATCACCTTAAGGCTTCATCTCTGGTATAAGCACCCTATCTGTTATAAGAGATACTCAATAAATATGTCTCCTGGCCGAGACTGGTTTGGCTCAGTGGATAGAGCGTAGGACTACAGACTGAAGGGTCCCGGGTTCGATTCCGGCAAGGGCATGTACCTTGGCTTCGGGCACATCCCCAGTAGGGGGCATGCAAGAGGCAGATGATCGATGTCTCTCTCTCATCGATGTTTCTGACTTTCTATCCCTCTCCCTTCTGCTCTGTAAAAAATCAATAAAATATATTAAATAAATAAATAAATAAATAAATAAATAAGTCTCCAACAAATGAGCAAGTGGATGAATGGACAATATTGGTAAGTAACATATTATTTATCTAAATAGAAGTTCAGCTTGTTTTAGTGCTTGTGTGTGGGTAAGAGAGAAAATGAGGCAAGTCCTTTGAGATGTTATTTAGCTACCAGTTCCTGATCTAAGAAGATACCAGTTTTATAAAAGAGCAGAGATGGTCAGAGCGTGTGTCTTAAAACTATAGCTTGGAATAAGATGGATCTTGACAGATTATGAGAACACAAACACAATTTACATATAGAAGCATAAAGAGGACTTGTACTAGTCTTTTGGAATGAATAAATTAGTAATAAAAATTTCCCAGCATCCCAAGAAATTCTGACTTTAGCTCCTGTCTTTTGTTCCATTCAGATTTCCTCTTTTATTCCCCATAATCGTCCACATGTTTCTTATACTATGAACTGACTTTGTTACTATGGAAACCAGAGGGTCTACATAAAGCTCAAATATGATGTCAACTTATAAAGTGACTTGGAATTTGTCCCATGGCTTGATAAAAAGCATTTGGAGGAATTAACACACCCAAATATAGTGATGTGTCTATATCAAACACATATCTTTGAATATGTCTTTTTTTTTTATATGGGTGGGAAAACATGATTAATGAAGAAATATCTCACAGATGCTGCTGTGAGTGAAAATAAAGCTTGGTTAGGAAATTCCAGATTTATAAAATCACTGTAATTATGAGTTATAGCATGCAGAGTTTATCCCTCATATCCAAAGCTTTGCCTTGTTTGCGAAGCACTTAAGTCCCAACCTAAAGGAGCATTCCTAAAAATATTTGAGAACAGCACATCAAACATGTGAGAGAGATTTTTAAGTGGCTTTCTGCCTGGAGATAAGGAAGCTCACTTCTTGGAGTCCTTTCTGGGCCAATGAAAGCCTAATAATCACTCCTGAATATCTGCTCTCAGTTTCCTAAGCCAAGTTCTGCCTTCAGATTCACACATATGTTTCTGATGTCATCATCTGGCCTTGTGTCTGTATGTGATTCAGTGGTAGTGGAATCTGCTCTAATGCTCTGAAATCACTTATTATACTGACAACCGGACTGAGCCTGGGAACCCACAACCAAAAATCTACCTAGTTTATTTGAGGAAAAGCCACAGATCTGTGAGAGCTGTAAGACCACAAAAACAGAATCAATAGACTAGAAAGCAGGAAGGCAAGCAGCTCTGCTCCCCGACTCCCACTCTTCCCTTCAGCCACCCTTCCCTCAGCCAGTTCATTTGCAAGCATATCATCATAACAACTCCTCAGAAAACATTCCTGTTGGGTAATAAGAAAGCCTAATTACATGCTTCAGAGCTGTGGAGGTTTTCTCCTATTTTCAAAACAATGACAATCCTGTGGAAAGATAGCGCCACTTGTGAGTGGGCTGAGATTCCTTCCCTTGAACACACAGACAGTGGTTTGGAGAGTCCACAGGATGGTCCTATGAATGTTTTTCCTTGGATAACCAAACTAGATTGTTCTGTGGTGCCCCAGGAGCAAACCTCTTTGTAATGTAATTAAAAGTGTAGCATCTTCAACATCTCCTCTCTCTCTCTCTCTCTCTCTCTCTCTCTCTCTCTCTCTCTCTCTCTCTCTCTCTCTCTCTCTCTCTCCTGAATAGGTTAGCCACTGCTGAGAGAAATGGAGTTTATAAGTCATACTTTGCAAAACTCAAGACCCACATCCGCAAAGCACTGCCTTGGTTCACCTAGGGATTCAGAATTCTCCCCTCCAATGCGATCAGTGAAGAGATGGGAACTGTTTGGATGTCCTCTTGGGTTACATGGTAGTCCTTCTGGGTGTGGAATCAGAGTGAAGCCCCACAAATGTGCAGTAACAAATGGTTTCCAGAAGCAGAGGTTCTTTCCTGCAATTACCATACCAACATTCTTCAAAGTCCAGCAGGAAGTCACTGAGCACAGTTGTTGCTGAGGCTAAAGAAAACATCATGTAGCATTTCAAAAATGTGAATCCTTTCAATAGTTCTGCTTACAAAGGATCCACATTTGATTTAATAGGTAAGAAACGGAGACCCAAAGGGAGTCATAGGAATGCGTATATCAGAGTCCTTGTTCAGGCTGGACTTCCCATAGTTCACACTATTATACTATCACTAAATTAAGCCATCCTTTAGAGAAGGACATGTTGCTTCTAAGATACCATGTAAGTGTGTTTATTTGTACCCCAGCCCACTAAACTCTTGGTTCCACTCAGATTGTCCTAAAGAGACATGCTTTCAAATAAAAACGTCACACTGTTGCTTTTATTGGGCTTGGGTCAAGTTCTTTTGGCTATATAAACTCTGTCTGTCACGTGGAAATAAAAATTGTTGTTAACTGTCAGAAAATGTTGTCCCACAAGAGGAAGCAAAGCATTCTGGGCCACTAGCCACTGCCCCTCACAGAACCGCAGCCTCGTGGAGATTTAGAGGCAGACACGGGACCAGATTCCTTCTAACACTTTAGTGATGGTTTGGGAAGTATGATTTTTCTTCCTGAAAATCTGTACTTTGGCAGTAAATACCAACTTTATGGGGCTGAGTCACCTTTCCTCATCTGACTTCATGTCTTTCTTCTTATACCAGTGGGAAATTTTGGAAAATCCAATTTTTATAAGTGTGGAAGTGTGTGTGTGTGTGTGTGTGTGTGTGTGTGTGTGTGTGTGTGTGTGTATGTGTGTGTGTGTGTGTGTGGCTTTGGGAAGGAGTAGGGGAAGGAGATATATATATATATATCCTAGATCCAATTTCTAGCAGATAATTCATATTCTCAGTCTGTGGCCTTGAAGAAGACTGTCATTCTATTGGCACAAATAACTTGCTATGCAGTTTGCTGGGCAAGTGTTTAAAAATAATGCAGGGGAAATAAAACCACCCAGCCATATGTGAAAATGCCTTCGCAGCTAAAACACATCTCCTCTGGACCTCATATCCTTCACTACCGAGGCTCTTTTCTGGTGTTGGAGCCAATCACTGGTGGGAAAACAAATGCCAAGACGTTCCCAATAGCATGGCTGAGGATATCTGAGATGAAGAAGAATCTGGAAACTGCCTCGATGAGCAGTAACTGAGGCTGAGCCCTAAACAAAACAATGCTGTGTCTCCTTTGATTTGTGCTTGCTCTGAGCCTTGAGATGTAGGAATTCAGAGAAGAGGTTTGTAACTTAAACTTAACTTTTTAAATCTGAAGAGAGTCCACAAAAATAGAACTACACTTACAGGTAATAAGCATTTTCATTTTGTCCCAAGAGCAGAACATGAGTTTATTTGGGAAACTTTTTTATTGCATCTACTGATGGGGACATGGTAAGGAACATGCCAGTTCTCCTTAGCATCCAAGTCTCAATTTCCACAAATACTAAATTAGCATGCACACATATACAATTTCTGTTCAATGTTTTGAATCATGTACACACATTGGCGAGACAAAAACATACAAGACTCCTCATGCTGGTAAATTGGCAGAGATTAGAGTTGACACAAGTGTGAATGGATAGCTGAAAATACAAAGGTAACCAGAGTGAGGTGTCACAATTCATCAGGGTCTAACCATATATGATTTTCCCTTTTTATGTACTCAATCATTCAACAATATTAAATTGTCACCCATTACGGGGTAGGCACTGCTCAACCATGGATCAAAGAAGCTCAGGGTAGCTCTTTTTCTCTGAAAATAACTTTCTTTTATGCTTATAGCCAAAGAAATGTTTTCTCATTGTAGAATAATACATAGAAAAGAAGAACATCTCCTAAAATGCCACCCCCTAGAGATTTATTTCATCACATTCTGGTGCATTTTCTTTTTGTTCATATGTTTGTGTTCTTTGTCTCAAAATAGTATTCAACATTTCTTGTCATTTAATAATGCCCCATAAAGAACTACCCAGTGTCAGACTTGAAGACTATTTGACCCTGCTTGTAAATAATCTCTCAGCCTTTCCAGAAATAGGGTAGTTCTGCCCAGATAGGTATGTTTATTTGGCTCTTAATTTTCATTAAAAAAGGGGGGCTTTGTTCTTATTCTCTACTTGACAGATTATCCAATCACAGTTCTCTGCTTTTCATCAACAACAGAGGGTGTCCATACTCAGGGGCTTGCCTTGAACTCTACTTTCATATACTTTTCAAAAGTCTGGTTGCCAGAAACAATATCTATAGAGGATTGCCTGAAGGACATGAGTCTATTTATTCCTTGCTGGATTCTAAATTTTATCCTTGCGGCATGCAAGGTCTTGGAGAATTATATACATAGAGCACACTATTTTAGCTCCAGAAAAAATACTTTTACTGATTGAACTTCAGCTGTATATCATCAGCCTTTATTGAAGGGCATCATAAGAAACAGTTCTCTAAAGTTTATTATCGTATCTTTATAAAAGTAGACTAGATAGCATTTACTTATTGCACTTAACATTCCTCTTATGAGAATCCACAAAAGTGCTCAAGAAATAAATCGCAATTTTTATATATTTCCTTAATCTCACAGACCTCACTACTCTTATTTCCATCTTTCCTTTGGCTGCTAGGAAGCTTAGTAAAATGGTTGAGCCAACTAACACCTGTGCCTAACCACAGTAGGCATTTATGCATTTTCTCTTAACTCTGGCTTTACTAAATCTCTACCTCATTTTCCTTCACTTTCTTTCTCTGCAACTATTAATTTTCACTTTTTCTGTTGGTGATATTTTTCAAGTTTTTGTGGGACAGTGGAAGGGGAAAAAGAAAACAAGAAAGGTCAGAAAATATGAAAGGAGAAGGAGAGAGAGTGCTCGGAGGGAAAGAAGAAAGCAGGCAGAAAGACAACAAAGGGAGCCTGATGCATGGTGTGACAGCTGAGCCACAGAGACTTTGAAGAGGAAGAGATCACCGTGTGCCTCAGCGAGCAGGTCAGAAAGGCCTGCGGAGGTTAATGATAACAATCTCCCGTAGAGAGCCTGCCCTCTGTGGGCCCTCTGCCAGGTACTTCATTTTTATTCAATTATTTATTTTTATTTTTTATTGAGGTGACATTGATCAATAACATATAAATTTCAGGTGTGCAACATTATAATTTGATATCTGTATACTTTATTGCATGCTCACAAAAGTCTAATTTCCATTCTTTAGCACATATTTAATCCCTTTTATCCATTTTACCTTACCTTCACTCCTCCCCTCTGGTAGCCTCTATTCTGTTTTCTGCATTTGAGTTTGTTCTGCCAGGTACTTTAAATGTATTATCTCATTTAATATTCATTGCAACCCTTTGAGGAAGATACTATCACCATACTCATTTCTCAGATTAAAACACACACACACACACACACACACACACACACACACACACACACACAACAAACATATACAGAGAGGTGAAGTAACTAGCCCAGTTTTACACAGTGAGTGATGAAACCAGTTTTCAACCCAGATCTGTTTGCTATATCCCACATCCAATAGTTTAAGTTTAAGATGATGCTTTAAAAATGGGCCATTAAAATCTTTTAAAGAAATTAAAACTCCAGCAAAGAGACATTTTCTTTTATTAATAATCCTTTGCTTTACCATCATCCTGTGTGTGTGTGTATGTGTGTGTGTGTGTGTGTGTGTTATGAAGTATAACTGTCCCCTTCATCCATCTATTTCCGACTCCCAAAGAAATGTAATTGCATTGACAATGAGATCAGGAATGGAGGGAAATAGTACAGACTTGCTGGCAGGAAAAGCAAGCAGGGAAGCCAAAAGAACAAAGATAAAGCTGACAAGACAGAAGGCAAAGAGTGGACGCTCGAGAGCAGATGGGAAGAGATGCTTGCAAAGAATCAAAAACTGGACTGAAGGCCAGGAAAAAAAAAAAGGTTAATCTTGGCAAGAATCTTGCATGAAAAGTAGCAAACTATGGCACAGATAACACTGACAGGCTCAGGAAAAGATGCAGCTCTAAGGAGAGAAAGAGGAAAGGCCTTTGTACCCCTCCTCCCACCTATGGGTCCTGGATACTGGGCAGGAGGTGGCCGAAGCCCAATGTCTGCCCAAAGCCCTCAACACTCCAATTATAACTCGACTCTTACATTTTAAAAATTGGAGATCCCACTATTTGTTTCTATTTTTAGGAATGAGATTACTCCCCCACCCTTATCTCTAATGATGCAGTTGTTCTCCAGAATCTTAACTTTTCAATTGCTCTAAGATCCCAGTAAAAAACTCAATATTTTTTAAAATCTCTAAATCCCTGAGGGAGCTTTCCACTAATGCACAGATCAAGACGGATTTGTGGACTCTTAGGTGCTGATGGACAGCTGTGCTGTGCAAAGCGAGGCCAGTCACAGATGCACCAATGCTGAGCACCTCGATCCACGGGTCCATTCGCAGGAAGGGGAAAACTCATCCTTTTCCTGTGGGTAGGGGACAATCTCTATTGCACCTGGGCCTTTTGTAAATGATCCTAGTTACTGCATAGCAGTCATAGAGTCAAAAGATTCCATTCAGGAAAGCACCCAGAAGCCCAGCATTCACAACCAGAAAGAAAATGATGAAAACTCTTTTTTCTCTCCTAAACTGTCTTATTTTGAAAAAATTCAAATTTACAGGAAGTTCTCAAGAAAATTACAATGAATATCCATCTACCATTCACTTAGATTGGTTAGTTATTAATATTTTGCCATATTGGTGCCTTCTGTTTGTGTGTTGGTGTGTGTGACACATATACATACACATATATACACATTCACTTTTGACAGAGCTTTTGAACAGTTAGGGAGTTATTCACAGATATTATAATTCTTCACTCCAAATATATCACCCTTTTTCATAACCACAGAATGATTATCATACTCAAAAAATGTGATAATTGATATAACATTGTTATCTAAAATACAGTCCACATTCAACTTTCTCCATTTACCCCAATAAAATTTTTAGGGCTGAGTTTTTATATAATGTTATTTATATAATGTTAATAACCAATGTTCCTTGATAAAAATTTAATTAATTTAACAAATATAAAGCACTTGGCAGAGGGTCCTGCAGTGGGTGGCTCCCTATTAGAGCTTGCTATTATCATTAGCCTCTGCAGGCCTTTGCTGACCAGCCCCACCCAGGATCTTAGCAAAGAGCAATTATTACATTTGGTTGCTATGTCTCTTTAGTCTCCTCCAATCTAGAAGAGTCCTTCAGGTTTTTAAGAAATTATTCTTTCACTAGGGTCCCGGTGCACGAAATTCATGCACTAGGGTGGATGATCCCTCAGCCCAACCTACCCCCTTCCACATACTGGGAGCCCTCAGGGGATATCCTACTGACTGCTCAACCCCAGCCTGCCCAAGGCCGAAAGCCTCTGGCCGAGAATTTAGGCCTGGGACACCCAGCCATGGCCCTGCAATGGGGCCAATCACTGGCTCCACTCTGGCCCCAGCCTTGGGCAGCAGCCATCTTAGTTGGGTGTTAATTTGCATATTGCTCCTGATTGGATTGCAGGCATGGCTTGTGGGTGTGGCTTATTGGGTGTAGCAAAGGTACGATCAATTTGCATATTACGCTTTTATTAGATAGGATTATATTGTCATTGTTTTAAGAATCCAGGCCAGCCGAAACTGGTTTGGCTCAGTGAATGGAGTGTCACGTTGCCTGCGGACTGAAAGGTCCCAGGTTCGATTCCAGTCAAGGGCATTTACCTTGGTTGCGGGCACATCTCCAGTAGGGTGTGTGCAAGAGGCAGCTGACCGATGTTTCTCTCTCATCGATGTTTCTGACTTTCTATCCCTCTCCCTTCCTCTCTGTAAAAAATCAATAAAATATATTTTTTTAAAAAAAGAATCCAGGCTAGTTGTTTTACAGAATGCTCTGTTTGGGTTTATTGCTTATTAGGCTAAACAACAGAAACACTTTTAGGTTGAACAATATGAAGTTGTCATTTTCATAAATCCAAAACCAGTCAAATATCAGCAATTTCATATGGTTCAATTTAATACATCACATCAGGACACATGATGCTTATTTGTCCTATTATTGGTGATGTTAAGTTTGATCATATGATTAAGGTGGGGTTCACTAGATATCTCCATTGTAGAGGTATCTTTTTTTCTTTGTAATGAATAAGAAATCTGAGGAGGATTATTTCAGACTCTGTAAATATTCTGTTCCCCAACTGTCTTCCACACAATTGTCAATTGTTTCACTAACCATTGACAATTCTTGCCTGACTTCATTGATACAGTATGGGAGATGTAAAGTGGTGCTTTTATGCTTTCATCACTGCTTCCACATTTACTAGCTGGCATTCTTCTCTAAAGCATTTTACTTCTCTGTTTATAAATGTTTCAGTCAGTAAAGAGTCATGGACTCTTTTTTATTTTATTTGTTATAATTAATTCTTGCCATTATTCATTATAATTCTTTCCACGTTAAAGATTTTTGGTTAAAACCTACCAAGTCATTCTTACCTTTCTTTTCTTTTTTTTAATCTTTATTGTTCAGTTTATTAATTACATTGTTCCCTTTTTTTCCCCCTATAGTTCCCCTCCACCTGGTACCCATCCCACCCTCCGCCCTCAACCCCCTCCACTGTCCTCTCCCATAGTTGCATGATTTTTGTTCAGTCCCTTGCTGCACTTCCCACACCCCCTTTCTCCCCAAGAGTTGTCAGTCCATTCCCTCTCTATGTCCGGGATTCTGTTACATTCACCAGTTTATTCTGTTCATCAGCTTATTAATTCACTTGCTTTTTAGATTCATTTGTTGATAGATGTGTATTTGTTGTTCCTAATTTACACTTTTATCTTTTTCTTCTTCCTCTTCTTAAAGAATATCTTTCAGCATTTCATATAATATTGGTTTGGTGGTGGTGAACTCCTTTAGCTTTTTCTTATCTGCGAAGCACTTTATCTGGCCTTCAATTCTGAATGATAGCTTTGCTGGATAGAGTAATCTTGGTTGTAGATTCTTGCTATTCATCACTTTGAATATTTCTTGCCACTCCTGTCTGGCCTGCATCGTTTCTGTTGAGAAATCCGCTGACAATCGTATGGGTGCTCCCTTATAGGTAACTATTTTTCTCTTGCTGCTTTTACTATTCTCTCTTTGTCTTTTGCTCTTGGCATTTTAATTATGATGTGCCTTGGTGTGGTCCTCTTAGGGTTCCTATATATTGGGGTTCGGTGCGCTTCTTGGACTCCTAAGTCTATTTCTTTCACCAGGTATGGGAAGTTTTCGGTCACTATTTCTTCAAATAGGTTTTCATTACCTTGCTCTCTCTCTTTTTCTGGCACCCCTATAATTCGAATGTTGGTATGCTTGAGGTTGTCCCAGAGGCCCCTTACACTCTCTTCAATTTTTTAGATTCTTTTGGTTTCTTGCTTTTTCAGCTGAGTGGATGTTCCCTCTTTGTATTTCAAATCTTTAACTTGGTTCTTGGGGTGCTCCAGAGCACTTTTAGGTCTTTGTATAATATTTTTTATTTCAGTCAGTGTATGCTTAATTTCTGGTTGGTCCTTTTTCGTATCCTTGAGAGTCTCCTTTATATCCTTGAGGGTCTCCTTCATTTCCACATTGGTCTTGATCATTTCCTTGCAGGTCTCATTCATATCCTTGAGGGTCTCATTCATTTCCTTGTAGGACTCATTCATTTCCTTTGCGGTCTTGCTTAATTCCTTATAGGCCTCGACCTTTTGTTGGAGCCTCTTGAAAAACCCAATAACCATGGTTTTGAATTCCATGTCCAGTCATTTTTTTTCCTCCATTTCTTTCACATCTGATTTCTTTCCATGTCTCTGCATGGTGGCTGCTTCCCTGAGTTGGTCAATTAGCTTTGTGTGGTAGACTTCCTACTAGGGACAGTGGCTCAGCCTCCCCAGTTACCTGAGGTGGATATGGGTTGCACAGTCTTGCTGAAGTTAAGCTCAGATTAATTGTTGTTAGCACTTGGAGGGGTTGACCTCCAGGCCAATTGTCTGTGAAGGTTAGCTGTGCTCAGGTTGGATGGGCGGAGTCTCTGGGCCAAGCAGACAGTGTTAGCTCTGCCCTATGCGGCCCCAGGGACTCTGTGCGGGGGGCAATGGCTGCCAGCACCTCTGAGAGAGAGCCGCTGCCGAGCTCCACCGGCTGCCGGGAAATTCAGAGTGCTCTCTGCACAGTCACGTAGCTGAGCTGTTCGCGCAAGCTGCCTTCTCCACAAGCCGGCAGACCCCTGTAGCACCCGAGTTTCGGTGTGCCCTCCCACTGCCCAGTTTTCACCCCATATGATAGTGGGTTCCCTGGACTTTGCCCAGAGTTGGAGAATCAGTCCAGTGGGACATCTTTGTCTCCCCATTCGAGAAAACTGGCCGGTTTTCAGCTGCCCGCCCTCTCCACTGGCGCGCGCTCCAAACCTCTCTCCACGAGAATCTTTCAACGGTGTCCGCCTCTGCTCCTTTGAGTCACAGTGTCTTATCTTCACTTTTATTTGTAGAATTTTCACTCGGTGAGCTTTCTGGTGATTCTGGAAGGTGTTTGTTCTTTCGTTAAGTTGTAGTATTAAAATTGTTGAGTATGATGGCAAGATTTTACCTATGCTGCCATCTTGGTTCTCCCCATTCTTACCTTTCTAATGCCAGTACACTTTCTTCCTACGACATATATCAGCTGCTTTGTTAAATTTGATTCTACATCTCCTGAGAGGCAGTTCTAGAACTGATCATGGAAGTGAGATTTTCAGCTCCTGTATTTGGTTGGACATTGTCTCTTTTATAAACATTTTAAGTCAGTTTTCCAAATTGGATTAACCTTTATTGGGAAATTATTTTTTTAACTGTTAACATTTTGTAACTGTCTGTACTTATTTTGATGGAATCCTATATAATAAAAGCCCAGCAACCAAATGATGGAACAACCAGAACAACTGGTGGACCAGTCGCTATGATGCTCACTGACCACAAGAGGGCAGACACTCAATGCAGGAGCTGCTCCCTGGTGGTCAATGCACTCCTACTGTGGGAGTGCTGCTGGGCTGACCCGGGTGAGTGGTGCTCCCACAGCAGACCAATCCCAGCAGGCCACACCCCCCACCAGTGTCTAAATCTCGTGCACCAGGCCTCTAGTTATGTGATAAAGAGGAAAGTGCAAGCTTAGGAAGTACACAGATTTGGGTTGAAGCTGTGCAAACTTGAGTAAGTAGTCTTAAATCTTAGCTTTCATTTCCTCAATTTTTTTTTACAAAAAGATTTTAATCCCTGACATATAAGGTGGCTGTGAGTATTCAGGCCAGTGATTAATTCAGTATTTGGTATATAGTAAGTGATCAGCTAAGTAGTAATTATTATTAACACTAAAGGCCCATTGTATGAATTTTCATGCAACAGGCCTTCCTTTCTTTGGCTGCTGGCACCAATTTTCTTCTGGCACCCAGGACCCAGGCCTTCACTCTGGCCTCCACCTTCCATCTTCACTTCAGCCAGAGTCTTCGCTCCGGCCAGAGCCTTCAGTCTTCTCTGCTCCTGTCGGAGCTCCCCTCCCATAGCTCCCTCTGCCCCCCCACCTCCCGCCCCTCATTACAGGCATCCTGCCCCGCCTGGCAGCTCCACACCTGTGTATGCAAATAAAACTTCCATCTTTGTTGGGTTAATTTGCATACTCACTCCTGATTGGCTGGTGGGTGTTGCAGAATTATAGTCAATTTGCATATTTCTATTTTATTAGTGTAGATGATTTTTTTTGCTTGTTAGTAGACTAAATATATTTTAATAACAGTGAAAAAGGCCATCTTCTATAGATGTTTGTTGTTGTTGCTGGTATGCTGAGTAATAGTTGTTGATAAAGTATGAGCATTCATATTTTCCCTCCCACCCAAAATCAAACCCCAATAAAACTAACCTGCTTCTTCAGTGAGTAAAAATGAATTATCTGACACTACCTAAGAGTATTTGAGCTTGTACCTAAAATTTCATATTATTCTCAGCTGGATCAACTATTATTCTATTCAAGAAAATGGTATCTTTATTGTTTCTAAAGCACATCTCAGTGTTAAAATTTTTCATCATTAATGTCTTTTTTTTAGGCATTCATTTCTTTACAGATTTCACCCACCTTTGGATAATTTTGTATCTCCTAAATTATTTTTCTATAGATGCATAATTTTGTTTCTCCAAAGTGAAAAGTGATTTTTTCCCTATCTATCTTTTAAATTTAGATCATTTTGAATCTAATTGACTTATCTTAATATTTGTATCCTCTCCCAAATTTCAGCATCTGCAGTTTGTAAAACTTTAAGGAGGAAGACTTGTAGGTTGAGTAAAATCCAGACATGTTGTGTCTTGGAAGACAATTGATAAATGTTCAAAACCAAACATATCTAATCTCAAATTAAGTTAAAATTTTTATGTAACACTGCAAATTCACAAAGGCTACACATATTCATTGAGACACTATTCATATAAGTGCCACATTTAATTTCAAATGTAGAAAAGTCTGTTGCTATCATTTATCTTTTCCATATAAGACCTGGGACACTATCTGATGCTATAAATACTAAATAAATAAATAAATAAATAAATAGTCATCCTGGGTTATTTCTACTGACCTATCTTCCAATTTACTAATTCTCTCTTATCTTCATTTTTAAACCATGTCATGTGCTTTAATCTTAATTAAGATTTTTCTAGAAGTTCTATGTGGTCCTTTTTCAAAATTGTCTAGTCTTTAAAACTTCTTATTCTATGTAGATATTTTCAAGCTTGTCTTTTATTTCTTTCAACATAGCATGATGATTTTATATTCTTTAAATAATAATCCATTATATGAAACCTTCATAGACCTTTTCCTCCCATATGTTTTCCTATTGGGTTTACTTCTTGGTGCCAATTTTCTTGTGTACTTAGTTATTTCTTACTGTGAAATATTTGTTTTGTATGGCACTATGGGACTTTTTATCACCCGTTAGGAAGATGCTTTCATCCAGACAGAATTTGCTTTTGCTTCTACCCAGTTGCCCGAAGTTTCTACTAGCCCACTTTAATCTAAAATATCATTTTAACTATTCAAATGATATAAAATTTGTTCTTAAAACAAAGATTAACAAGGGTAGATTTTTGTGGCTAAGATGTGTCAGGGCCAGTTTCCCCAACACTGGCTCTGCTCAGAACCAAGGTTACTTTTCTTACAGTTCATTGAAGGTGGGGATGGTTAAGAATTATATGTATGTTTCTGGTTGACACTAATCCTGAGGGTCTAGCTCTTACCCTGAGTCTAACCTCAGTTTTACAAGTAGGGTTTCCCATTAGACCTCTATCTTGTTCAGGCCCTAGACTTTATTTTCTGTCACTTCAGCCCTTTGGACTATTAAAACAAATCTAATTTTCTGGGTTCAGCAGTTTGGGATAAATAATTTATCTATTTTTCCCTTCCCTAAAATTAGCCTAGTAACTTTTACAAAATATTTACCCTTTAAAAATCCTATATAATGAAGAGGCAATATGCAAATTGACCATCACTCCAACACACAAGATGGCCACCCTCATGTGAACACAAGATGGCTACCACAAGATGGCTGGAAGGGGAAGGCAGTTGTGGATGATCAGGCCAGAAGGGGAAGGCAGTTGGGGGCAACCAGGCCTGCAGGTGAGGGCAGTTGGGAAGGACCAGACCAGCATGGGAGAGCAGTTGGGAGTGACCAGACTGGCAGGGGAGGGCAGTTAGGGGGAACTGGGCCAGCAGGGGAGCAATTAGGATGGATCAAGCTGGCAGGGGAGTGGTAAGGGGGAAATCAGGCAGGCAGGCAGGTGAGCAGTTGGGTGCCAGCATCCTGGATTGTGAGAGAGATCCCAGATTGGAGAGGGTACAGGCTGGGCTGAAGGACACCCCAGCCTCCATCTCTGTGAATGAATTTTGTGCATCGGGCCTCTAGTATTTTTATATACCATTTTTTCCAGCATATAAGACGACTTTCTAACCCAGGAACTCTGGCCTGCACCTTCCATCAGTCTTATACACCAGGTGTAAAAATACCGTAGCTTGTAGTTATGATGGGCGTTGCTAACTCACCAGGGACTTGCCCAGCACTTGCTCTCTCTCTATTGTTTGTTATCCTCCTCCTATCATCATCAGTTCCAGTTTGGCTGACAGCTTAGAAAACAAACAGCATGGCAACTCCCATGGGTTTACTGTCTTATCCTTCCTTTCAGCTTTAGAGTGAATTAGGAAAAGTTTAATCCACTTGCACTGTTTTATGTTCACATGTTTAATGACAAACAGTCTTATGTTTATAAGTGACAGTTTTCCTGCTAAGTACCTGCATGTCATAAGCATTTGAATTAAAATTACCATATTGAAATCAAATCTGATTTTTAAAAAATTTTTATTTGGTGTGCATTGGAAGAGGGGTAGTCTTATATGGCAAGTATATCCCAAACTATATTTTAACTGGAAAAGTTGGGGGTCGTCTTATACGCCAGTTGTCTTATATGACAAAAAATACAGTACATGTTATCAATATTTTCTAATTGCTTTTAATAAGTGTATGCCAATACTTAATTCACTGTACTCTAAGAGATATAACTCTAAATCTATAGTAACTATAGTAACTTCTCAGATACCATATGATCATTCTATTTTTGAAAAACAAAAAATTACTTTGCTTACATTTTTTCAATCCATAAATATCCCAAATTTTTTTACTATCAATTATAAACTTTTTATTTAAAATACATTAATAATAGGTGTGTGTTCTGGCAAATTCTAGAAGATAATGGTTTATATGCTTTTATTTTTTACAAGGCAGGGGGAGGAGATATTGGGGGGGGGGCACTCTGAACAGTAATACCCCCTGGAATTACTAAACTTTCTGGAATAAGCAGAGAATAAAGTATTCTGGGTAGTTACATTTTGGGGGTAATAACTGTCAATGAAAAAATTGTCACTTGTTTTGTTTTTATTATTAAAGTGTTAACCATATAAGTATACATTAGTTAAATGTGCAAAATACTGTTTCATGATTCAGATTCTTATAATATTTATGTTATTAAAAACTATCAGAGGTATTTAAAAATCTTTATTCCAAAGTATCCTCTAGAAGTTATTAAATTTAAATAGTACTTATTTAATACACAAACACATCTAATGTTCATGTGCTATTTGACTGTCATCTAATTCAAAAGGTGAGAGCAAATAGTGTTTGATTAATTCAGGGCAATAAACTAGGTGCGCTTCAACTGATTCTGGTTTTTATTTCCAAACAATTCTTACTTTTTACACAATGTTGTGAAAATGGCCAGTACTGTTCCTCTTCCACAGAGTGGCTAACAGTGTTACTGATTGAGTCAAGTAGCAAATGGTCTGTTCAGTGTTTAGGTGATTTGCTTTTATTTCCCCTGACACAGTTTTGGGGCAAAATTCAATCATTTTAAAAAGAAGGGTTGGCAAGAAAAGCCAACATATAAGCAGTGGAGAAGGACTTTTGAAACCCTCCGACTCAATGAATCCTTCAATATTTATTTACCACGCACCTATCTGGAGGGCTTCAGAGTTAATGAAATCTCGTTGTTATCCACAGTTAGTGAGAACTGGGACATTCAGAACATATATTATCTTCCTGCATCCAAAATGTAAATAAAAAAGAGAAAAGGTATTGGAAAATCCTCAGAGAGCCTTTTCCTCTTTAATTCTCTTTTTTAAAAACCACATGACTGCGTTACAGTAGAGTGTATGAAAATATTGGGTAGGCTCCATCCCACTGTGGGTCTTAGAGGAAAGAACTTGGTTAGAAGAGACAGCCTGATTCTGGATAAAGTCAGAAGAAAGCAGGCATTGACTAGCACCAAGAAACATGACCACTTATCTATCTATGCCAGTGGAAGCCTGGACGCCCACCCCCACTTCTCACCCTCAACCGCACCTTGTTCCACCGCCACCCCTACCTACCAGTTCTCTCCCCTGAATCCACCCACCAACTCCTCCTGCTTCATTTTAAACCAACAACCAATTTACAAATTTTAGTACCGTGGCTCTCAACCTTGGCAGCATATTAGAATTACCTGGGGAGCCTTTAAAAGCCCCAATGCTCAGGCCAATTAAATCAGAAGTGAAACCCAGGCATCAGTAGGTTTTAAAACTCTCCTGGTGATTCCAATATGCAGTCAAAGTTGAGAAACTCTACTTTAGGAACACAACTGATTAATAATAAATTGAATACTGCCTAGCTTTTTATCAAAAGCAGAATGTCCAAAGGAAAACAGGCTGAGATAGGGCAGGGTGGACTGCAGAATATAGAATTTTTTATCAGGAGCAGAAGACAATGTGTGTGTGTGTAGGGAGGGAGGGGAGGGTGGCACATATGTGTGTATATACACATTCTCTGAGTAGTTCATTTAAATTTAGAACAAAAATATTGAGAACTTACAAAGGAAATGCACAAAGGTCATAAACAATCCAGATAGAGATATACAAGGAGTAGACAAACATGGAAAAATCCTTTATGCTAAAAAAACTAAATTAAAAACAATTTTGAGGTTACATTTTTCTATCCACTAGTGTAAGAAGGAGAAGCTTAAAGATGCTTAATTTTGATGAGATTCCAGAGAAACCAATATGCTCACAAATTCTGATGCTATTGTAAATTTGTTTTTAAAAACTCCTTCTGAATAGAAAATGGCCATAATGCAAAAAGTTATAAAAGTGTTTAGACTCATGGACTACTAGAGGTTTAGCTTCAGGAGGTTTTGAAACTGCAGCACAAATATATTCATTATAAACAATCTCTGCAACAAATTCTAAATAGCAAAAATTGGAAACAACCTAAATTTCCAACATCAGGGCAATGCTTTAATAATTCATGGTATACCAGCCCCACAAACATTATGCAGTCATTAAGCTGACAACGGTGAAGGCTGTGAGGAAACATAGTGGGGAAACACTCCCTTGAGGGGGCTATGCCCAGGCTCAGCACAGCTTTGCCTCTGCACAGCAAACTGCCTTCAGGGCCATCCAAGGAGGAAGCTGTCATTTGACCTGATTTCCCAGCTTCCCTTGAGAGACCACCAGGAGAAGCTCCTGTCAGGTCTCACATCTCTGTTCCTGTCCATCACCACGGGAAGCACAGCTTCTTGCCACCTGGGCTCTTATCCCCAGAGCTCCGAACGTGCCCTCCTATCACTGAGCCTTTCACCCTCCCATCCCCCAAAGCCAAGCAGTGTGCCCTCTGGAACTCGTAGGTGTCATCAGCAAAACCCCTGTATCTTCAACTTTACCTCAGAGCCTTACCTTGTCACTCTAACTCAGTGATGAGGAAGCATTTTGAAAATGTGAAATGTTAGTCATCAAAATGACTGGGTGCTGCTTCTGCCAGGGTGATGAGATTTGCTGCAATGAGCCAAACAGTCCCTCACAGTGAAGAATTGCTCTGTATCCTGACAGATAGTCACAGGATTTAGGAAACTATTTATAATGATCTGAAGCTAGAATTTAACTCTGTCCTACAGATAAGCCCAAAGCGTATTTTTCACAGTTTTAAAATTCACTGAATTTTCCAGAAATAAAACTTACGTGTATATAAGCGGAACATCGTGCTTTGTTTTATGCACTTTCTCCAAGTTGCACAGCATTTGGGAAAATCACATCGGGGAGGCAACACACCTCTCTCGATCTGCCTGCGTCACTGTAGCATCACAGTGTTCACTTAATGGGTCCAAATAACAAGCAACTTCTTTAGGCCTTTTATTTTTTAAATATATTTTTATTGATTTCTAAGAGGAAGGGAGAGGGAGAGAGAGATAAAAATATCAATGATGAGAGAATCACTGATCAGCTACCCTCTGCATGCTCCACACTGGGATCAAGCTGGCAACCCAGGCATGTGCCCTGACTGGGAATTGAACCATGACCTCCTTTGGTTCATAGGTCTACATTCAACCACTGAGCCACACCAGCTAGGCACTAGGCCTTTTATAGAAGTGATGACCAAATATTTTACAAGTCAAGATGAAATTATCTTAGTACAAATTACTTTCCTTTTGTCTTTGCATTGTATTACAGCTAGAGGGTTACAGGAGATTTGCTATAAAAGGGGAGCATTGGGTCTAATAGGCATGAGCATCAAGCCCCCATGTAGCTCTTGCAAGTGGAGACTGATTTTCCTCTCACCCTTGGGTGCAGGGCCTCGAACTGATCCTCCATGGTTGCTTCCAGACCATGTCTGGTATCTCCTCTACTTAAAACCTCAGCCCTTTCTGAAGAACAGGCCATCAGATGATGGCACCATGACCCACCCCTCTTCTGTGCTCTCACCACGGACTCCCAGGTCACTCCCTTTATTTACTGACTTTCAGCATCTGGCTCAACCATCTTCCCTTATTCTGATACTTCTGTCATCATTAATGGAAACTTCAACCTCTCTGAAAACAATCTACTATCACCCTGGCTTTGCAGTTTCTTGATCTCCTCACTTCCAAAGACCCCTTTTTACAGCCCACCTGAGGTCCCCACTAGCCTGGCTATACCCCCAGTCTTTATTATCACCAATAATGGTAACACCTTTGACATCTCAGTTTAAAGCCTCCACTCTCTGACCACCACATTACTTCCTTCCAAGTCACTTACTCCAGTATCCTCCCTCCAGCAATTATGAGATCCCAATTCCAATTCATTGGTCCCAACGTCTCTCTACTCTCAATCGCCCTGCCTGCACTTCTACCCAATTTCATATATTTTACTTTGCTCTCACTCTTGACTACATTCTGATCCCGTGTTACACACACACACACACACACACACACACACACATACCTACGTTTATAGTTATAGCTTTATTTACATCCGTAATTCCTTAGTTGCTTGCTTCTTTCATTTTATTGTCTGATGAAGCTCCCACCCCAGTTAAACACTTCACTTCCTGCTGATGTAGCTGAAATAAACACACCATCTGGCAAAAACTTTCAGGTATATGTTCAGCTCATTCAAATTAATCATACAATCCTAAAATATATTTCAAAGAAATTGACTTTCTCACTTTCTAAGACAACTCTTTCACATTGTCTCCTTTCCTCAAATCACCGACACAGTCTTCCTCTTCTCACTCTATGGTTTATTTGTTCACTGTTTGACAGATTGGGTACCTCTGGTAGGAAAGGCTCTCTCTGACCCACAGGCATCTGCTGGAGAGTTGGGCTGGGGCTGGTGGATCTACCTCCAACCTGGCTTCACTCACAAGTCATGGCAATCAGCTGAGATATTCTTTACCAGGCTTCTCCCTGCAGCTTCTTGGACTTCTTCACAGCAGGGTGAGATACAAGAAGGAAATAGAAGTTTCCAGTCCTCTTAAAGGGTGGGTCTAAAAATAGCAAAAGGTTACTTCTATTGTATCCCATTGGTCAAACAGACACGGGACCAGCCAGCATTTTAGGGGGTGGATAAGAAATTCTAAGGCTAGTGAGGGCCAGTGACAAAGCATTTCTGGCTACACCAGTCCTCTAAACTGTATAACCGACCTGTGGTTGATTTGGTTCTTTAGAAACAGAGATGCTGGTAAATGTTTAACTATTGACTAGAGGGAAGAAGGGGCATGGCTGTTGATTTATACTTTTTGCCAATTTCCATGATGTAAACACTCCCATCATATGGCTGATTTCAGACAATCAATGTGATGTCACCAAAAACAACATCAGAAAAATGCACAAAATTGACTTTCACAAGCTTGCTCCAGAAATAACACTGATCAATTTTATTTAAAAAAACCCACAAAATTCTCATAGTTCTCTGTCTGGGCAATACATGCTTATTAAGAGCCTACTGTATTTCTAATATATACAAGGTATTAGAAATACAGTGGCGATCAACAGATCCAAAATTTACATCTAAGGAGCTTACATTTTAATGGAGTCAGGTAATAAGCAACAGAGTATATATAATAATGATAGGTGCTATTAAGAAAAATAAAAAAGGGGGGGAAAGAGTGTAATGGACCATACTCTTAAGATAAGGCAATCAGAGAAGGCCTTTCTGAGGAGGAGACATTTGAGTAGGTTAGTAATCTGTAATAGTTAGTAGACACTAACTCTCATCTGACACATGCTAGTTGCCACTCTTTTGATCAGATTACATGTATTAATTTATGAATTAGACTCCATAAGAAAATGTCCAAATAAGGACAAATTTAATTCAACAGAACATGTTATGGCCCTTCAATCATATGTCTAGAGTGAAAAAAATGTGACAAGAGCCAAACATTAAAAAAGAGAGACAAAAGCAGGCAACATGGGAAGAATGTGGTTTGCATTTTACTCTTATCCCATGCCATTAGCTGTGCTACCACCTTTGGGCAGGGAAGCCAGTTGTGAAAGGACAGCCTCAAAGAGTGTGTGTGTGTGTGTGTGTGTGTGTGTGTGTGTGTGTGTGTGTGTTGGGGAGGGAGGGTAGTGTGTGGGGAAGTGGAAGCAAGAGTTATACCCATGTGCTCAGGCAGTTTAGGGGTTTATAAACTGTCTTCAATTATGATATCCACTGTCTTCTTCCCAGCAGGAGCCATATTTGAGAAAACCACCCTATATGTGTGGTATATTTTTAAGGTTCAGGAACTGGCACATTTATCCTCACAACCATTTCATGAGGAGCTGGGGCAAGAAATAACCCCTCTCCATCCCCTACTCAGATTAGGCATCTTGGGCTCAGTAAACAAGAGAGTCAAGACAGGTTTTCTGGCTCTACATAAAATTAATTCAATAAATATGTATTTCGTGCCCACAATGGCTCAGGCATGGCACAGCACTGGGGTGAGATTCATCCCTCCCCATTTCCCCACTATCCATCCACAGCCCTAGGGGTTGTGATGCCACACTCTCACTGGCTCCCATACATGTGCAGGGGTGGTGCACCCCTACTGATGTATATTTCAGGCAGAGGAGGGCAGCAGAGAGAGATGGGAGCCCTTCCATGCGTAGCAGTGGATCTAGGATCTTGCCCTTCCCCTCCCACCTTAGCCTTCTCCTTCAGCAAGAAAGAGCAGAGCTAATCTGTCCCTGACTTTTCTACTTACCATCTGTAAAGCAATCTCTAAATTGTTTCCCTCATAACTGAAAATCTCTCCAAAATACTATACACCAAAATACAGATTTTTGTAATCTCCATTTTTTAGATCCTAAGAGATCTCCTCTTCTTAAAATACATGTTGTCATTGCTCTTAATTAAGTGAGTAAGAGCTGGAGCAGGCAAGAGGAACCGTGCTCCCTGGCAGAGCCCTGGGTCTGATGAAAGGCTGACACAGTGGGTCAGGGGAACATGTCCCCAGAGACACCATCTGAGAGCGCACTGAGAAATCCGAGTTGAACTAGGTGTCAGAGGGCCCACTGAGCCTTTTACATGGTTAAGGGAAGGCTGTGATCAGTGGAGCGAAGGGCTGCTGAAAGATCAAAGCCACGTCAGAGCAAGAGACTACCCAAATCAGCGTGAATAATACAGTTTCTTCCTCAAAGAGCACAACATGCCAGGGCTAAAGCCAGAACGAGTATTTTCCAGGCTCCATCGAATATCACAGGAAATGCGTATGTGGATATGTGAGCGGGGAGGGGATGCAGTAAACAACTAGTTTCTATGGTCCACAAACCTTCATTAAATCTCTCTGGAACTGTGAAGGAAATAATTAGATTTAAACTCTTAATTTTACAGCAAAAAGAGCTGATGTTACAGGAGCCAATTGTTGAAACACTATTAAGTAGATGAACAGAACCAGGGGAGGAAATCCCATATATTTTATTCCCCTAGCCTCTCCATCAGAGAAGGTGCCCTTTATCTTACACAATGGTTATCTAGTTACTTTCAGTTCGAGGAAAGATTTGAAAAATAGCAAAATGCCTAATCTATAGGCTCTCTTGGGAAAAGAGCAGGGGAGATAAGAGGCTTTCCTATCAATGGAATATCAAGATTGACTTTCAGCTAGGAACCCAGCCAATTTATTACTTCTTTCCCTTTGTGAAGAAATACTGTAAGTGAGCATACTAAACCCTAAGAAACTGGTTAGAGGGGAAAGAAAAGCCAAAACCCAAGTGCAGGAAGGCAGAAAGGTAAGATCAGTTTGTGGGGTTTCTATTCAAAACCACCTAACTATGCGTGAGGCTTGGCTGGCAGCCTGAAATTGGTTAGGCGGTTCTTGGGGTCCCAGGCTGAGCCTGCCTGGACAGGAAGCAGAGCCCAAATCTTTCCATAAGCAGCCCGGATTTTCTGTCCTTGTGCCCAAAGGAGACCCCTGCAAAAATCTAAGTGGATTCTTTCTTTTAGAATTGTTTTCTCTGAAGAATGTGCAAGACCCAGTTACTCTTTGTTCCTGCTTACACACAGCTTTGCACAGTCACTCCTCCCTGCCCTTGGCCTTATCCTCTTCCTTTTCCCACTGACTCCACCCAGAAAGGACTGTATTTCATTGTCTGTAACCAACGCAGTCTTGCTTTCTGCACGAAGGACATTTCAGAAAGAAAAAAAGGTTATGACACTATAATAAATGTATAGGAGCAGCTGGAAAGAAATTCCGTGGACCTCAACCTTACTGTACACTCTGAGCAAGCAACACCAAGAACTCTTTCTCCACTGTGGGCACATTTTAAGTGGATACATCTTCCCTTTGCTAGTTTTCCCTCCCCTGCTTCTATTTCACTCCCAGCCCTAGCCTCTCCAGTGGCAGAGTGAAAAGGGAGCTTGCTGTCCATGCCTTCCTCCCCTCTGACTGACCCTCAAGGACAGAGGGTGACACTCCTCTGCAGCCTGGGAGTCCAGGCCTGGGCAGATTCCCAGGCTCAGGATAGTGCCCATGGCCTGCCCCTCCTCTTCCTCTGGGTCAATCAGCCCCTTCTCCTCTGCCAAGCCAGCTGTCTGCACCTGGAAGTATGTCTCTGTCATTCTGCTCCCTCACTCTGCCTGGCGGGAGGCCAGGTTGGCCGGTCCCTGCGAGGGTCTGGGCTCCACTGTGGGCAGCCAGCTGGAGCTGGGTGGGGGTGGGGAGGACTCTCGAGGAACCTCTGGCCTCACCAATGCCTGAAGCAGCAGACCATGCTCTAGCTTTACCTAGCTTTTCACTCAGTGTAAGCTAACCTTCAACCTACCAGAGCTTCAGAGTGTGTACCCCAACTAAGTGAACAAGCCTTCAGAATGTGTACCCTAAGTAAACAGGCAAAGTATTTCTATTAGTGAACAATGTAACTTGGCTTTATGTGGATGGGTAGGCATATATATGAATCAAATTCGTTATTGTCATCAGCTCTAAATGATGTCTTTAAAATGCAATAAATACTCAATAAAAATAGTATATACTTAAGGTTCTGAGACTTCCCAGAAGTCTAATCTCTCATGCAGCTTCACAGAGGCACATTTCAAGGTACCAGGTTGACACTATGATATACAGTACAGCAGGACATTCAAGTCTATGCCTCCTTATGGAAAGCCTTTTTGGTAATAAGCAACAGAAAATCACATTTACTAACTTCAGCAGAAAGATGGAATCTTATTGGAAAATACTTTTATAGCTCATAAACCAAGTAAAGAAAGTGAAGGAGGGAAGGAATGTGCTGAGGCCCTGGGCTGCAGGAGGTTGCCACCCTCTCCAAATGCACTGCCACCTCTCTGTGCGTTTGTTTCTGCTGTTGCCATTAACATATTGCCACAAACATAGTCGCTTAAAGCAACATAGATTTCATAGCCCACAGTTTTATAGGTCAGAAGTCTGGCAGGACTCAACTGGGCTCTCTGCTCAGGATCTCCTGAGGCCAAAGCCAAGGTCTGAGCCAGGCTGGGCTCTCTGGAAACTCTGGGGGAGAGTCCACTTTTAAGCTCATTCAGGTTGTTGGCTGAAACCATATTTTTGTGATTATAGGAGTGAGTTCCCTGCTTCCTATCTGGCTGTCAGCTCTTAAAGACCACCATGGTTTCTGCACATATATCCCCATTCTTGATTCAAGTCAGCAGTGGGGTGTCCAAGTCCCCTCTCTCCTGCTTCAAATCTCCCCAGCTTCTGCTGCTTTTAAGAGACCAGATGATTAGCTGAGGCTCATCCAGATAATCCCCCTATTTTAAGGTCAACTCTGCCATATAACATAGCAATCATAAGGTATAGATGTCTTATCATCTCACCTATTACAGTTTGGGAGATGGGGATTAGAAATTCTGCCTGCCACACTGGGACTTAGCTCAAATAACTTTTAGTCCCTATCTAACTGGGTCCCACTGCAAGTTCTCAGGAAAGAAACTCAGATTGGCCGGTTTGGGTCAGGTGCCTACCCCCATCATTCAGCAGTGACCAGGGGACAGGTTCATCTAGAAGAAGGGCCAGCACCTGGATATGATGGGCTGTTCTGAGAGAACGAAAAGTGGTTGGGAGAAGGGCAAAGATCACAAGAGCATCTTTCTTGAAGAGGGAAATAAGGGGAGTGAAAGAAAGGAGAACCCCATGCTGCACAGTGGCCAGACAAACCCACTTGCTAAATACTGATATAGGCAGAGCCAAAGAGGAGCATGAGCGTGCGTTATGTTCACATTTTGTCTTGGTGTTTTCCATCTGGGTTAAAAATCTGTGGTGTTTCAATACCAAAAAAATAGAACTGTACCTTGTTCTATTTCTGAGACCTATCTGTTTTTCCTCTGAAGAGGTAGGGATTTGTGTGCTCCCTTACATGTCCTTCCAATGGGTTTTGGTGTATAATAGTACCCCTATTAACAGGGTCAGTAGGGAGCAGTCCAGAACCAAGTAGAAACCCCTTGGATTTATTAGGGTATTTCCAAAGCCTGTTTGCCACTCCCAAGAAAACCAGGATTTGGGGGAAATCATCCTCCTGATCTTGAAAACTTCAAAAGGGAAGTTGCTGCCCAAATAGTAATTCTCTTTGAGGCGAGTCAGCCAGGCTATTGGAGCAAAGCTCTCAGGAATATTTGACAGATGACTTCTCTATGGGCATGGTGATAAATGAGTGCCCTACTTTTGTAGAGCAGCATTCATAGTTTTCAAAGTCAGAAGACATTGTCAAATTACATGCCTTGTTGGACTTATTTTGGGGAAAATGTTCAGTTGGTAGCATTTGCCAAGTGCCACTTTGTGCAGAGGTCACAGGGAGAGCTGGAGAGTAGGAAAAAACCAGAGACTTTGGGAAATTGTGGAGGAAACAGACCCAATGCTAATCATGTCTGAAGAAATGAAACAGCTTCTTCAGACGTGATTCAAGTCCTCTGAAAGTACCAAATCAAATGAATTATTTTTATTCACCTTAAACATGTACATGTCATACTGCACCTAGTGATTAGGATAAGTGTCAATGGAATCACGGCTCCAAGATCCATGGGAGTGACTTTCTCATCATTTACCTCTCATCTCAAGGGTTAATGTTCCTTCCTGTGTTCCTTCCTGTCTCCCAAATTCTTCTGAAATGATGTATTCCTTCACTCCTTCCTCTGCCTACTTATTCGTTCTTATCCTCACCTCCGCAGTTACTATCTGAGACCAACCATTGGTCACCCAGCAAGAAAATTGTGTAGCATCTCATCTTGGGGAAGACAGAACAGCTTCATCCACTCAGGCTTAGTCCCATCCTGTGAGCTGACCCGACGGGTATTAAACATGCCTTTTCCAATACTGGGTAGGTATTCTGTTTTGCTTTGAGGTTTATTTTGCCAACCTGAAAGACCAAAAGATATCAACTTATATATTACTAGAGGCCCAGTACATGGATTCATGCACATTGAAAGAAAATTAATTAGAAGAAATATTTTAGAGGCCAAGGAGGGCTCCAGGGCGTGTCTGACCTGTCTTTCCCAATCCCCATCTGCCAGACTCCAGCAGCAAGCTAATCTACTGGTCAATGCATCTGCCCCCTGGTGGTCAGTACATGTCATAGTGACTGGTCAAATGCTTGAATGAATAGTTGGACATTTAGCTTATTATGCTTTTATTATATATGATATTTTCTAGTTCTAAAATAGACAGATATTGCTGTTAAAACAAAGAAAATTTTTGTGTTTTGTTTTTTAAATATCATTTCAGAAACCTCAAAGTGCAAACAGCTTTCCAAGTTCCCTGAATGGGCTAATTTGAAACCTGTTTCATTTTCTATCCCCTTGCTGGATCTTCTATAACAAATTCCATTCCTGTAATCCCACACCTACCCATGTACCTCCTTACCCACATTAATTATTTTTAAGTGATTGTTTATCAATATAACAATGGTACAATGAGCAAAGAACACTATAAACAGGCACATAAAACTCCATTTTAACAATATAATGACAAAGATTCTGGAGCTCATTACCTAATGTTGGAATAGAGTTTTGCAAAATAATCACTAAAGACAATAGCAAGCATTTGCTGAGTGCTTTCTCTATGCCAAACACTAGATTAGATTGAGACCTTAACTTACATTATGTCACTTTAATGTAAATACACTATGTAACAAAGCAATATTCCCTTTGCCAACATAGCATTCTTACTAGATTCTATCTTTTCTGAAAAACAGATTCTTTCTCTTCCAAGAACCTCAAGGCATTCCATTCACATCAAGTATTACATTTAAATTCTCTTGCCATTCCTAAGAGGAAAACACAGGATTGGATAGTATTCATTTTTCTGTAGAATTGAGGAAGCTAAAGAGATGTAATTTCCGCAAAATTTGCACAGCTCTCAAAGGTATCTGAACATCTCTCCAATTATTGAGCTGAATGCATTGAGCGAACAATTATTTTATTTAATAGATATATTTTGTGGTCCTACTTTGTGCCAAGTTTTGGTGTAGGAAATCAAAGACTGATTCTCTCATACACATTCACACTGTGTGCCAGGGCTGTGTCAGTTACCAGGAACAAGATGGGCACAGTTCCAGACACCACAATGCAGGGGTCTTGCCTGTTCTCAAGGATTTTAGTCAGGGGATTAACAGGAGAGCATTTGCAAGTGAGAAGTTTGGCTGAAGAAATAGAACTGAAAGTTATGATTTCATACTGCCTCAGCCAAGCAGGGAGGGTATGTATTGATACAGTCCGGATGGGTCAGCTTCCCAGGCTGAGAGCAGGGTGGAAGAGGGCAGACATGAATCTAGAGGGTAAACAGAGGCTATCCAATGCTTCTGGTTACTCTGCCAATTTGTGTTCCTTGACCAAGTCCTTTGGCCCCCTTTGACATCAGTTTCTTTACCCTTCACAGAAGACGTCCTTCAAGTCATTGCTAAGGCATCTCCCAGGATGGGTACCGTGTGGAGAAAGAAGAGTCAGCCATCTGAACCAGTCTTGTACGAAGAATTAGGGGAGATTTCCTTCTACCATCTGCCAAGAGGCACTCTTTCCCCCCACCTGAGGCCTATTTGGTATTAAACCTGATTGATAGAAACCCCTTCACTGGCGAATGGAGGAGTCTATGTTAAATGACAAAAATGTCTGGGGACTGAAGCTCTGGGGATGTTAACTTTGGTGTGCATCTTGGTGTGTACATTGCTGTAGCAGGCAGTAAGCAGAGTTAGTCACAGAATGTCATATCTTCCCTTTCAATGTAAATTCCATTTTAAAACAAAATAACTGAAGAGCAAGGAGATGAGAGGGGAAGGGGCCATGATCATTATCGCTATTGAAAGTGACCTCCATCAACTCCTCTACAGATACTATGTAGTAATTGCTACTGAGAAGTGTAAGATACTGCCCAACCCGCCAGCAGACAGGGCTGAGAAAAGGGATTGATGCTTTATAGCAGGGAGCCTGCATCCAGGTGAAGCCCAGCATATCTGATGAGCTACTGTCCAGCACAAAGCACAGTTCATTAAGCAGTCCTGTTTATTGGGAACGAGCATGCACAGTCATTGAAGAGGTCGAGACTTACCAGTGTTAAGAGAGGAAGGGTTGTTTCCCCATCCAAACCAAAAAGACATCTTGGTTCATTTTATAAAGAGCTTATAACATTAATATAGGTAGTCTAGTACCTAATACATGAGAAATGCTGTATGTGTCCAATAAAATAAATATTTCAATAAGAAAGCAAAGAATAGAATCCAGAAACCCTTTAACTTAAGTCTCTGGTGGATGGCACAGGTGCCTAAATAAAATGGAAAAGACAAAGGTAATTCCTATTTGGTTTAAGCAAGTTCCCAAGTAAATTTGAGAGGGACCTTGCTATTCTTTAAAAAGTTTTACAGATGTTAAGAATTATCTTGCCAATAATTTTCATCTATTACAATTGGCATTCATTTATATTTATGTGTGTGTAAATAGAGAGGTATACATATGGGCCAAAATTATCTAAGTACATAACTTACTCTCTGAAGAATGTTATTTATTTGAGGTGGAAGCAATAATGAATCTGAAAGCACATTAGGGTTTTGGTTTTAGGTCATTTTGGGGAGACCTTAGATAAACCTAGCTTTGGGACATCTTTCACCATTCAGGTATGAGGTGATATCTCACAGTCTTATGAAATGAGTTCATACAAGCAAAACACTTACAACAGTGCTTGGAACATGGTGAACACTCAAAAGGGTTAGCTGTTTTTTTATTATTATTATTATCTTCAATGTCCCTTCCAGGGCCAAATGGTGTCAGGTTGCCTGTTCCTTGTTCACAAAGGAAAAGACTGGCTGGAGAAATCAGCTCAATGGACACTTCTTCCAGAGCTGGGAAAACAACGACTGCTATAATCATGGGAAATACACATAAACAAACCAAACAGAAACAGACTCCTAGGTACAGGGAACAGACTAATGGCTGCCAAATGGGAGGCAGGTCGGAGGCTGGGTGAAAAAGGTGAGGGGATTAAAAATACACACTGGCAGTTACAAAACAGTTACGGGAGTGTAAAGTACAGCCTAGGGAATATAGTCCATAATATTATAATAATAATGTATGGGGCCAGGTTGGTACTAGAGTTATCAAGAGGAAAACTTCATAAGTTACATAAATGTCTAACCACTATGCTGCAAAACTAAAACTAATATAATATTGTCAACTGTAATTGAAAAAATATATATAAATGTAAAACTTGATTTTTATTTTATTTTTTTAATATATTTTATTGATTTTTTTTTTCAGAGAGGAAGGGAAAGGGATAGACAGTTAGAAACATCGATAAGAGAGAAACACCAATCAGCTTGCCTCCTGCACACCCCTTATTGGGGATGTGCCTGCAACCAAGGTACATGCCCCTGACTGGAATAGAATCCAGGACCCTTTAGTCCACAGGCCGATGCTCTATCCATTGAGCCAAACCGGTCAGGGCTATAAAAATTATTTTTTAATATATTTTATTGATTTTTTTACAGAGCAGAAGGGAGAGGGATAGAAAGTCAGAAACATCGATGAGAGAGACATCGATCAGCTGCCTCTTGCATGCCTCCTACTGGGGATGTGCCCCCAGCCAAGGTACATGCCCTTGCTGGATTCGAACCCGGGACCCTTCAGTCTGCAGTCCGACGCTCTATCCACTGAGCCAAACCGGTCTTGGCTAAAAATTATTTTTTTAAATAACAAAATTTTAAAATAAAAAGAATTGCTAGCGAAGAGCCTGCTAATCTATTCCTGGTCCCACTACCGTACCTGGGCCCCTCACACGGGTGCTGCAGCTAAGGGCTAGGTTGGCCCCCTGCCTCTGCTGAGTGGCAGCAGAAGTCAACATGATTGGCCCTGTGCTCACCAAAATCACATGACATGCTCAGGTTTGCAATTCTAAACAGAATTAACCAAACAGAAATAGCCCCTGCCCTGGAGGCAGTCACAGTATAAAAAGCCTGAGGTGTCAGAATCATTTACTTTATAATTTCTCATTTGTTGAGCCCTTTGCCTAAAACTTGCCTTGTTCTTTCTCAGAGAAACCTGATTGCATGCAATAGCTGCTAGCAGTTTTCTTTAAAAATAAAATAAAATAATTATCTTCCTGATTTCACTTTTGGCTGTCTAAGGTTGCTGCATTACATTTTTTGTTTTCTGTGCTGTTTTGTCCTATGTCACTATAACTTAATTTAAATAAATGTCTTGTTATTAATTTAAACTAGTTGGTGATTGTTCTTGGTTCTAAATGTTTTGAAAGTTAATATTTCTTTCTCCTTTTTTCTTTTTTCTGTTAAACCAGTCGACCTGTTCTTCAGATTTCATAGACTGGAAGGCCTTGGGAAGTAGGTAATAATTTTAATGTCAGTCAGGCTAGATCAGAAATATACTCCTATACAGATTGACAGGAAATTTACCTGTTTTGAACTTAACATTGAATACAATGGGGGAATACCACTTTAGAATTCATACTGTGACCTGATTCTCACCTACATTTTTTTAACCCCAGTTCACACTACCAAGGTGTCTGAAAATCCTTAAGCCTTGAAACTGAAGCAAGAGTCTATTAAAATATAACCAAGCATAGTTTTAAAAGAATAAATATAATTTCTATAAATAAAAATATAACAGCTCAAGTTATAAATTTAATAGATAAGGTTAACAGCGGAAAAGACAAAGTTGAGGAGATAATTAAAAAACAAGAAGTGAAATAAATTATCTAGAATGAAGCTCAGAGATAGGGAAAAAAAGAGAGAAAAAAAAAGGCCAGTATGGAAAATACAGTAAGGATGCCTAACATAATCAGAATGAAGAGAGAAAGAGAGGGGGGGGGGGGGCGGCTAAGAACTGTAGGACAGCAGAATATTTGAAGAGAAAATGGCTGAGAATCTTCAGAACTAATAAAATATGCTATTTATTCAAGAACCTCAATAAAACCCAAGCAGAATAAAATAGAAAGATACAAGCATCTAGAAATGGACACTGAAACTGCAGAACACCAAAATTGATTAAATAAACATGTGAAAGTGTCCAGGGTAAGTGCTAAAATAATAGAAATACAGTGTTCAGTTTCCAAATCCATAGGGGGAAAAAAAAGGAAAGAGGGAAAAAAATCAACCCAAAAGACGGCAAGAAAGAGGAGAAAAAGAAACAAAGAAAATAATGAGATACTATAAAACATAAAATAAGATTACTAATAAGTCCAAATATATTAATAATTATATTAGACACAATGTTCCCATAAAAATGAAAATGTAGTCAAACCAAATATCTTTAATTCCACTTATATACTTCTAACAAGAGATCCACATAAAATACAGGAATACAAAAGACGTGAAAGGAAAGAAATGAAAAATGTATACCAGGCAAATGCTAATCAAAAGAAAGCTATGCTATTAATATCACCAACATATAACTTAAGGCAAAACCATAACTACCTATAAAGAGAATCACTGTATAAAAAAAGGTTAAATTTACCTAGAAAATATAATAATTCTAAATTTACACATAATATTATCTTTTAAAATATTATCTTAAAGTATGCAAAGAAAAATTGACAGAATAACATGGCAAAAATAGACACATTTATAGTCATGATAGGACTTTTAACACAATTCTTTTAGTATCAATAGATCAAGCAAACAAAAAAATAAGCTTATAAAAGATTTGAATAAGCAACTGGGAAACCCGCATATAGAACTCTCAACCCAACAGCTGTCTTTTAAGCAGATAAGAGGAGCAGTTACAAAATTGAACCCCTAAAGGGCCATTAAAGAAGTCTCAGAAATTTTCAAAGGACTGACATCATGCAGACTATATTCCCAGACCACAATTGCTTTCCTCTTGCGTGTAGGATAGACTTAAAAACTCGTTTCCAGCAATCGGAAAAACAAAGTAATGGTATGAGACTTTGAGGAATAGGTCACATAAGGCTCAGTGGCTTCCTGTGTTCTCTCTCTCTGCATCACTCTCTCTGGAGGAAGACAGCTGCCATGTTGTGAGGAAACCTGAGAAGTCCCATGTGGAGCAGTGCACATGGTAAGGAACTGTAGCTCCCACCAACAGCCAAGTGAGTGAGCCTTCTTGGGAACAGATCCTTCAGATGATTGCAGTATGGCTGACATCTTGAAAAATTCTGAACCAGAACCACCCAGCTAAGCTGCTCCTAGATTCCTGACCAATGAGAACTGTGAAATAATTCTTGTTGTTTGAAGCTGTTAAAATTGGGGGAAAAATGTTGCATAGCAATAGACAACTATACAATACTAGGGGCTCAGTGCACGAATTTGTGCACCTTGAAAGGAACTGTGGGCCTCAAGGCCCATCTTCTGCACCCTCCCCCCCAGTTCCTCCTGCCATGCCCCTGCCCCCCCTTCACTGTCTGCTGGCAGCCGTGCTCCTGCCACCACTATTCCCACGTGCTGACAGTGCTGGCCCCGCTTACACCCACTGATGGTGCAGAGCAATTGGCGTTGGCATCAGCAGTGGATGCGAGCAAGCCCAGCACTGTCAGCAGGTGCAAGTGGTGGCTGCTGCCCTGATTGCCCCTCAAGAGCAGAGGGAGGTAGAGAATCCCTGAGGGGTGATTGGGGCCAGCAGCTGCCACTCGCACAGGTTGCCAGCACTGAGTGCTGGCAGCGGGTGTGAGCAGCAGCTCAGGAGCCGGCAGCAGGTGCAAGCATGGGCAGGACCATGACACACAGGAACAAAGGATTTTCAGTAACCACCAGAGGCTCACCCCAATGACAGTGACCAGCACCCCACCTTTGTCTGGCACCCTCGCTCACCTGCTCCACCATTCTGCCACAAATGATGCCTGCCATGTTCCACATGTGCCCTCTGGTGGTCAGTGCATGTCATAGCGACTGGTTGCTTGGTTGTTCAGTTGCTCTGCTATTTGCTCTATTTGCATATTAGAGTTTTATATGTATAGATGGGTAAAGTTCCTGGTTTACCTATACTGGGACTCAACAAGATATAAACACACATTAGAGAATAAAACCATAGTAAAAGAGGTGATACACTATATGCTATAAAAAACAACACTGAGTACCATGAAGTGATAATTCTAAAATAAAATAAAATTAAAATAAAACTTAAAAAAACAGTTGGAGAAGGAAGACATCAATTTTTCAAAAAGAAAGTAAAATTGAAACTTACTGTTTCATTCACACACACACACACACACACACACACACACAGTATTAAGTATGTTCTCTTCACTGAGGTAGGAAATTGAGCCACAAAAATAAATGTCTTAGCAATGTTTCCTGTGCACAAAACAATCATAATTTAATGAAGAAGAGACAAATAAATGATTACAATGTGGGTGACAAGTGCTATCTGATAGTACCCTACAATTTTTGCAGATTGGGGAAACCTTCCTAGACTAAGCAATCTCTATACAGAAGCATGAACTTGGAGGTTGCATTAACCAAGCAAAGAGGAAGAGGTGAGGGACAATGACCTAAGCCAAGAAAACAACATGTGAAAAGACAGGAAGACAAGCAGCACAGCACGTTCAAGCATTCAAAATAAAGTTCAGGAAGTCTGTAGGTTTGGATTGAGAAAGTCCAGAGTGGGAAGAGATAAGGTTGGAGAGATAAGAGAAACTGGATCCTGCAGGCCTTGGGACCCCTTTACAGAATCTGTGCCACATCAAAAGGAAGGGGAGCCACCAAAAGGTTTTAAACTCCAAAGTTTGGGCAGAATAAGAGGCAAGAGCAGCACCATTGGAATGTACAGAACTCCCCAGTTTACCAGGCCTTCTAAGACAGGATTTCATCTCCTTAGTCCTAACAATGGATGGGCCTCCAGGTAGGGATTATTAACTCCATCATAAGGAAGAGGCAACCCAGGCTCCCAGAGCTTTTGTGCTTCCCACCAAGTCCTGACTAGCTGTAGGGAGCAGAGGCAGGGCTTACAGCGAAAGAAGAAAAGAAGGAACAAGGAAGTAAAGAAAGGGCTGGCAGGCAGGGAACCAGTCTGGCAGGGCAGCATAAAAGACAGTATTATATGTTAAAAGCCAACTTCAACTGTCTATTATTATAATAGACTTTCTTTAAGAAGCATGCTGCCTTTCTATGGGGGGAGTGAACATATGGGAATGCATGTTCTCCACTGTAATTACAGACAACTGGAAGTAGCTCTGACAGGTTCCTGCTGCTTTCTTCATGATAGCATGTGCCCTGTGATGTTTATCAGTGTCCCTGATCTAAATTAATATAATGACAATGCACAAGTGGTAAATACTACTCAGATGCCATTTTGCACCATTCAAGTGTGTGATTCCACCTCAGGTGCCTGAGACGAGCAATGCCAACACCCTCCTTGGGAAGGAACCCCTGCCTAGCTGGCCTGCCTGCCTCCAGACTGCTGCCCTCCCTCCAGTCCCATCACCAGGAGTGTTCTGTCTTGGTGTGGAAAGGAAACAAAAGCAGAAGCAGGCCTGCTAAGCAAAAGGACATTTTAAAAACCCTTAACTGAAAGGAAAAAATCCTTAGTTGCATTCCTGAGAATGCTATTTATCATTTTTTCCAGGTTCTTCATTTATATAATTTACCTATGTATAAATTCTCAATTACTTTTAAGAATTTCTACCAACAGGCTTACCAAACAGCAATGTGAAATTTATTTGTATCAATAATATTGAAATGAGCAGCAGATTGTCCTTGCACCAAGTCAAATGTCTGGGTATACATTTGAAGGTGTGGTTTTTTGTTTTGGGTGTGTGTGTGTGTGTGTGTGTGTGTGTGTGTGTGTGTGTGTGTGTTTAAGCATACTGCTTTTCTTTCTTTCTTTTTATTATTAGTGGTGGAAGAAGAAGAAAATGAGTATCTACCATGGGAAATAGGAAAAGACTAAAAAAGATTAAAGAGACTAGGATATAGGCAGGTGCATTTTCTCTGTTGTCATATAGACTGAAGAAGAGTGCAAATAAAGAATGACTGTTTATAATGTAGGGTCTCTTTGATAATAGCTGAACCTTCTAATCAATTCTAGTCTTAGAATCACCAAAAATGGCCAATCTGACTGTATGTGCCTCAAAATGGGCAATAGAAAGTACCTAACACCAGCTATAAGTTAAAAAATTGAACATGGATCTGATCAAGTCTCTAACTCTACCTACTTATTTATAGGAATACAGGGGACAGAGGTACAAGTAAAAGGACAGCAGGAAGCAATTAGCTCAACCCAGAATATGAGACATTCTCCAAGACAAATGACTTGTTTTCTCCTACAGATCAATAGCATGAGAAGAAAAAGAGCTAGAGGTGAGATGATACCGACAACAACCAAACACAATGTATGGAGATGATACAGACAACAACCAAACACAATGTGTGGAGATGATACAGACAACAACCAAACACAATGTGTGGAGATGATACAGACAACAACCAAACACAATGTGTGGAGATGATACAGACAACAACCAAACACAATGTGTGGAGATGATACAGACAACAACCAAACACAATGTGTGGAGATGATACAGACAACAACCAAACACAATGTGTGGAGATGATACAGACAACAACCAAACACAATGTGTGGAGATGATACAGACAACAACCAAACACAATGTGTGGAGATGATACAGACAACAACCAAACACAATGTATGGAGATAATACAGACAACAACCAAACACAATGTGTGGAGATGATACAGACAACAACCAAACACAATGTATGGAGATGATACAGACAACAACCAAACACAATGTGTGGAGATGATACAGACAACAACCAAACACAATGTGTGGAGATGATACAGACAACAACCAAACACAATGTGTGGAGATGATACAGACAACAACCAAACACAATGTATGGAGATAATACAGACAACAACCAAACACAATGTGTGGAGATGATATAGACAACAACCAAACACAATGTGTGGAGATGATACAGACAACAACCAAACACAATGTGTGGAGATGATACAGACAACAACCAAACACAATGTGTGGACCTTGATTGCATCCCTACCCAAATCAATCAACTATTAAAAGGCATCTTTGAGACAGTCAGTGAATTTGAATACACTAGAGGCCTGGCACACAAAATTTGTGCACGGGTACGGACCCTAGGCCTGGCCTGTGATCAGGGCCATCTTCCCCAGCAACACACAGCCAGCCCTGCCCCCCACTTGCTACCCACCCTCCAGTTCTCCGTTCACCAGTGGGCAATCAGAGCCTGCTGGCTGGGAAAGGAACTAAGAGGTAGTCAGTGCTAGTCAAATGGTCATTCTGGGCATTCCACCGTTAGGGTCAATTTGCATATTACCCTTTTATTATATAAGATACTATTAAAAAGTGGTGAATTTTGTTCGGTGGAATACTGGCATGGTGGTTTTTTTGTTTTTTTTTAATTCCTGTCATTTAGAGATGCATACTAAAATTTGTACTGGTGAATTAGTAAGATATCAGGGCTGTACTTTTTAAAAACTACAGTTTTTAATTTTTTTTATTCTTTAAAGTATTACAAATAGTAGTACATATGTTTTCCTTTCCCCCTCATTGTCCTCCCCCCAGCCTCCCCTACCCCCCAGAACATGTTCTCACCTGCCCCCCCTGCCCCAGTGTCTTGTATCCATTGGTTATGTTTATATGCATGCATACAAGTCCTTCGGTTGATCTCTTACAGCCCCTGCTCCCCACCCTCCCCAGCCTTCCCCCTGTAGTTTGACAGTCTGTTCAATGCTTCTTTGCTTCTATATCAATCTTTTCCCCCTGTTTCTTTTCTTTAAAAAGATATTGCATCTGCATACTGGAAATAAATGTATAAGAACAAAAAATATTTGAGTCTCAGTTTCAATGTCCAACTGTTCTGAGTCTCAGTTTCAATGTCAAATAGTTTTTTATGTGTACATGTCAGCAATGGTATCTGGATGGTGGAGATATGGTGGCAATGCAGGTTCCACCCTCTCTGGTTTGGTCCTGGGCCACCTGTAGCAACACACAGCTGCTGACTGCTAGCATGGTAAGGTGTTGTCAGTGTCTTCCATCTCTGGACTGTCTTTGCGGTTAGAACAGACCTGTCAGTTCCTCATTGTTGCAGGAATCCATATGGTGATGGAGTTGTTTTCAAAATTATACAAACATATTCTCAACCAAAAGTTAATACAGGGATCTTTTCTATAAATTAGACTTGGGATTCATTTTATTTTTGCCCAAATGATTTTCCTTTGGCTTGTTTTGACACCATATGTGTTTTTCATGGGTGTCCTGTTGTTGACATTACAAATGGAAGTTACTTTTCTGGAGTAAGAATTTTCTAGATGTAATTTACTTACAGGATATTTTTTTTTACATAAAACTACAGGTTTTTAAATTAATTTTTAAAAATATATATTTTATTGATTTCAGAGAGAAAGGTAGAGGGACAGAGAGATAGAAATATCAATTATGAAAAGAGAATCATTGATCAGCTGCCTCCTGCACACACCCCACTGGGGACCAAGCCCACAACTCAGACATGTTCCCTGACCAGGAATCGAATCATGACTTCCTGGTTCATAAGTTGATGTTCAAACACTGAGTCACACTGGCTGGGCTGTTATTTTTTTTTATAAATTAAAAATTTTTTAAATTATAGTTTACATTCAACATTATTTTATTTTAGTGTCAGTTATACAACATAGTGGTTAGACAATTATATACTTTATAAAGTGTTCCCTCTGATATTTCCAGTAATCAACTGGCACTATATATAGTTAATAGAATGTTATTGACTATATTTCCTATGGTGTACAAATTACTGCTGATTTTTTAAAAGAAGGCCAGAGGAAACAAGACCTCAAAATGTTGATCAGTGTTGAAACTGGTTTCTGGATTATGAGGGGTTTTTATACTATTCTCTCTCTCTACTTTGTGTGTGTTTGAACATTTTTCTGCATGAAAATGAACTCACTTAAGGATCAACTTCTGTGCTAGGGCATGGCCATATGAGATTTAATTCATTTATAAACTAAGTGACAGTGAAAATAAAGACTCTTGGAGCCCTAAAAACCTCAGGGATTATTTTTTCCCCTGATGAGAAAGTTGATGCTAAAAGGGTGAGTGATCCAGGACATACAGCCAGCCTGGGGATGACCAGGATCGAGATCCAGATTCTCAGTCCAGGGTTCTTTCTTCTTCATCGTGTGGCAGGCCAATGACTGAGTTCTCCTGGAACTCAGTGTCTCTATCCCTAAAAGAGAACAGCTCAACCTACTCTTTCTAATTCATTCAGGGCTACCCTGGGGAGGTGAGAAGGTTTTGCAAAACTCTTTGCAACTGTAAGAAGTCATTATTTTTAATAATCAGTATTGTTAAATTTACCCAGTATAGAATAGCAAAACTTAGAGTTCACTGAAGAAGTTGGTGTGGGGATAGTAATAAAGAACAACAAAACAACAGACTGCCTTTAATGCTGCCAAGACACATTCAGTGTAAATGGCTTCCCCACCCCCACCCTTCAACCATCCCCCCACCCCCAGAGAATAGAGCAAGATAATTGAAAGTGAAGCAACAAGAGTTTCAAATTAAAACAGAAAGAAGACAGCTCATCTTGCATCTTTACCTGAGAGGTGTTTTCAGAGGGGGCCTCCTAGAGACTGGAGTTGCCCTCAGGGGTACTCCCTTGTTCCTCCCTGGCAAACCCTTTGCCCGAAAGCCATATGGCTCCCAGTGGTGTGCCTGCCAACCAAGAGGTGTGACTTCTCTAATTGGCAAAGTCTGTTCAAGTGTCTGGCCACCAGCTGACAGATGCCAATGTTGACAGTGGGGAGGAGGAACCTTATAGAGTGCAAGGGAGGAGGAGGAGCGTGTGATGTCTGAAAGGCAGAATTCTCTCATTACATTGATTCATCTTTTTCCCTTCCCCAGGTTTGGTATCCAGGGATGTCAGCAGCATGATGGGCTGTTTGGGTAAAAGACATTATAGTAAGAGAAGTTGGGCGCTCAGGACACCTGCTCTGCAGAGCACCTGCAATAATAACTCTGGGTTCCTGAGGGGTGGGGTGGGGTTAGTGAGTCCCAAAGAAAGGGAAGAGGAGGAAAGAAGTGAAGAATTAGATACCTGTGAACCACACCTATCACTCCCTGTGGCAAGTGGTGGGGTGGTGAGCGGGCGGGGCCAAGTCTCCAAGGGCAGCAGAGGAAGCCTTTCCGATGAGAAGTTCTGTGCCAGGATTCAAACACATGCACAGAGAAGTCCTCTGTAGAGTGCAAAGAGCCCGAGGGTGGGAGTCCAACAGCTTTGTTTCTTCCATTCATTTTGTCATTCCACAAACATTTGTTTAGCATCTACTCCATGCCAGGCCACATTTGGTGCTGGGTACCCAAAGATAATGTGAGGTCTGGGAGGTGCAAGTTGATTGGCTATTGAGAGAAACAGAGAAGAGCCGGTTTTTTACAGCGTAACTAAACCCTGGTTTCTGCGGAGGCATCCAACTCAGACATGAGTGTTTGAATCTGGGCTCCCCATGGACTAGCTGGGTGACCTTGTTTCAGTATCTAATCATCCTGAGCTTTTGTTTACTTACCTGTAAAACAGGAATAAAGTGGCTCTTATCTTTTATAGGAGGCTTAAGGGAGACTGTATCTATGAGAGGTTTGTAGAGGCTCATGTAAGGTAGCTTTACTAATGGCCTTATCTTTTTCTATGGAAGGATGGCATTGCATTTCCTGAAAATTATGCTTCAGTTTGGTCTCTATTTTCTGAATTGTATATGATTTCAGAAAAGAAAAAAATGACATGATGAGGATTCCTCACATAAGGAGAGATTCTTGTGGAAAACACACACACACACACACACACACACACACACACCTTTTCCATTGATGTGCCCCAATTAAGTACATGATACACAGGATGGCCATGGCTGCCATTTAATTAGCATCTACTTCATGCCAGGCACTTTGCTCTGTGTTTCATACACAAAAACATATCTCTTTTAAATTCCAAAACAGTTCAGTAGGTTATTAAGTGGAAATTAAGACCCAGAGAATTACCAGGAAGCAACTTGCCTAAGGTTATTAAGCTAGCAAGTGCCAGTACCTTGGTTCAAATCCAAACCTACCTGACTCTGAAGCCCTTGTTTTCACACCTCAGACTGCACTATCTCAGGTCACAGGAAAGAACTGTGACCCCAAGGAGCCAGGAGAGAGCAATGCAGACAACCCTGACACAGCAGGGCTGGAGGAGGAAGGCGAAGTCATTTGCTGGCCCTCTCCACCTCCAAATTACTTTATGTAGGAAAAAATGGGTAACAAAAAGTTGACATATGCTGCTGGAAAAGGTAAATTTTCCATTTTCTGGTAATCACATGATCTTCCCATCATACAGGATGGCCTTGGCTCTTGGTTACTAAGAAGAGCCTTTTTAAGAGGGATTTACAAGGGGTGCCTTCATTAGGACGAAGCAGAAAAGGATCCGAAGCTGACTGTTTCTGCACCTCTCCTTCTTGACTCCTATCCTCTTCTAATGGCCAGCCTCCCTTCTGGCTTTTGGGAAAAGCATACTCTAGACCAGGAGTTCTCCAACTTTAGCAGGCACCTAGAAGGCTTGTTAAAATCCGGAGTGCTGGGCTTCACCCCCAATTTCTGATTCAGGCACCGTGGGAAGGTAGAGTGTGGGGATCTGAATTTTTGTTAAATTCCCAGGTGGTGCTGATGCTGCTGGTTAAGGGACCACATGTTAAGAACCACTGGATCTTCAGGATGGACAGAGGACTAAATGTTTTATAGAATATTTAGTCAACAACGCTAGTTGCTCCCTAATATCTATTTTCCCCTTCTACAGTGATAGAACCTTGATTATTTAACTGAACACCAACTGACCAAAAAAGAGGCAATTTTTAGATCCTTTGCAGGAGGTGGCCACTTGTAGACCACGTAATCTAGTGAAGGCTCATGGATATGAGCAGTAGTGATGCATGCAGCCTCCAGGTGGTGCCCTTAAAGGGATACCTTCATCTTCTTCCTTCGTGCTGACTGGAATACAGCCATGGAGAGAAAGCCTCTTGGACTACCCAGAAAGAGCAGGGGCCACTGATGAGTTTGTGGGACTGGGTCTTTAACTGTCTTGAACTTCTATATGAAAGAAAAATGAGCTCCTGTCTTTATTTAAGCCACTGTCATTTTGGGTCGCCATCACTTGCAGCCAAACCTATATCCTACCAATCTTAGAATGCCAGAAAATAAGGTAGATAGGTAGATCACTAGACTGGCTCAACAGATAGATAATTGAAGGAGATTATTGTTCAATAGTCAGAGCCCAATATGTAACAGACATTTGACCTGGAGAGCTAGATAGTTACACACATGTATTATCTACCAACTCCAGTTGGTTTGACCAATGTTTAACTTTGCCAAAAGTCATTTAGTTGTTTCTAAAGATTTAATTTTCATTTACAACGATAGAAAATGTTTCCTATTCACTTTATTATGTTTTCATTTTTTTTACCTCTATTCTTGAAAGTATTACAAATGTCCCTTTGTTTCCCCCCATTGACCTCCTCCACCTCATTCCTGCTCCCTGCTCAAACCTTCCTCTCACTATTGTCTATGTCCATGGGTTATTCATATCCTATCTAGTAAAGAGGGAATATGCTAATTGAATGCCATGCTCTCAAAGATGGCAGTGCCCACAGCCACAAGATGACGGCGCCCAGTCCTCTCACCCCTGCCAGGGCGGCAGGTGTGCGGCAAGGCTGGGCCCACCCTTAGGCAGGTTTAGCTGCTCTGCACGCCTGCCTCCAGAGTCCCCAGTCTCTTCAGGCCCCAGCTTCCCAGGACCAGTCTGTGGCTCAGGTAACCAGGGATGGCTAATACTTGCACTGCTGGCAGTGGCAGCAGCAGAGGCATGATCAGAGTGTCGCTTTTTTCTGATCACCTGGTCACCTCCTGCCCCGGAGAGGGGGCAGGCCAGGCTGACGGACCCCCACTCCGGTGCATGACTTTTCATGTACTAGGCTAGGCCTCTAGTATGCATATAAATTCTTTGGTTAATCTCCCTTCCCCCCCACCCTTCCCTCTGAAATACATCAGTCTGTTGCATGTTTCAATGTCTCTGGATCTATTTTGTTCATCCATTTATTTTGTTCATTAAATTCCACATATAAGTGAGATCATGTGATATTTATTTCACGTAGCATAATACTCTTCAGGTTCCTCCATGCTGTCTCAAAGAGTAAGATCCTTCTTCTTCTTCTTTTTTTTAATGCCCTGCCCTACATTATACCTATAATCTTCCTAACTTGGGATTGTTATCTGATATACAATTATGTTTGTAGAAGGCTAGAATCTCAGCAGATGATTTAAAATAAAAGTTAAATGGATATAATTTGTGCTTATTTTTGTCTTATTGAAACAAAATAGTATAGAATTGACAATGTCTTTTTCACAGGGATGGTTTGAGCCAAGTAGATATAGTTTCCCTTTAAATAACATCTTTGAGGAAAGCATATGGGGATGAGACTATAAGTATCCAAGGAAGGAAGGAAAGGGGAAAGGTCAGTTCTCCCCATGGTCAGGTTGTGTCCCTGCAGATTTATTTTTATCTATATACTATTTTCCAACTCCTTGGCCCCTATATTAATCTTTGACAAAATTCAAATCAAGAGTCAGAAGAAACAGCAAAAATCAAAGCATATCAATGTTGATAAATAACAACAAAAAATTTTATACATTCCTGTAGAGTTTCATAATTTGCACAGCATTTCATAACACATTATTGTATCCTCAGATAAAAGAAGCCAGACTTTTTTTCCTTTTTAAATAAATTTCCAATTGTGATTACACATGATTACATGAAGTTGCTGGCTGATGGTGCTACATGAAAGTTTTTGGAGCAATAAATGTATTCACAAAATTGATTGCTAGGTCCCCTTCTGTAATATGTGGCCCATCTTGAGTTGTTCCAAATTGAGGGTGTTGGTTAATTGGATTTGGACTGAAAATTTTGAGTGAGCTGTTTTCTGACACATCTGCCAATTCTTAGAACCTAGAACAATGCATGGTATACAGATATCAGGAAGGAAGAAAGGGAAAAAATGGAAGAAGAAGAAAAAGGAGGAGGCAAAGGAAAGGAGGGAGGGAGAATAAATAAACATACAAAGACACAAACAAGAATTGAGGTAAGCTTGAAATTTTAAACATCCCATAATGCAATATACCTTATAAAGAATTACAGAGCTGGTTGAAAGAATTCCTCCCTTTTCTTTGTAATTAAGTCTTGGCAGAGCTGTGCATTGATTAAAGGTGACCATGTACATGGCTGGCATTCAATTACTTGGAGTAATTATGAAGCAAATGTGTATTTACAAAAGCTATTGGCAATACTTATATGACAGAACATCCATGCTAATTGTAATTTATAACCAGTCCATAGGATTATTTAAAAGAATACACTAACTAAGCAGTTTCAAAATAATCTTCAAATTTCTGTAAGGGTGTCTCTTGCAATACCCGCTGTGATTTCATCAGATTCTAACTGTTACTTTCAAATTATCCTGTGACCATGAACTTCCCATATCTGATGTCATCGATGGCAGATCATTTCCCTGCTCTGTAAATGTTTACCTAATAAACTAAAAATAAAGTATTTTTAGCAACTTTGCAAATTACTGTGATTGGATGCCCTCCCAGAATATTAATCATTCTTGCTGGATATATAAATCTGTTTTTATTAAGGGTTAGAGAAAATAACTTAATGAAGGAAGAGACATAATTGGGAGTTAAGGGGAACAGGGTGAGTTGGGGTCAATCCCAAGGAAAGATGACCAAGCCCTCCCACAATGCATTTCCTGTTGTGACAGTCAGAGATAAACAGGGTGGAGGCATCTTTAAGGAGTTTATGTGATTATATAATTCTTAAGAAGTTTCCCTATAAACCAATGTCACTCCAATAAGTTTAACAATAAAAAAGTAAGCTCCATAAGAAAACACTGCTGAAAATTATTCCAAGAAAGTACTAGTCTATCATAAGGAGTTTTGAATAAATAAATTAAAGGTTATTTGGCTAGAAGACACCACTCTCCTCACGTATTTCTTGATCACTAAGCAACATGCACAGCAAAGCGCATCCTATTCCAAGAAGATGGAAAACAAGAGGGATAATTACAGGATCTTTCAAGAAATAATACTCAAGCAATTTTTTATTTGTCAACTTGATTGCAAGCCATAAAAAAGTGATTAAAATACTTATTGTGCTGTAATTTTGGTATAATTTGGTATTTTTACAGTCATGTTTCCAAATGATAACATCTAAGCAACTCTCAGAAATGAAATGCAAAATTAAAAAGCACTTGTATAACAAAACAAGCACTTACCAGTTGCTGGTTCTTATCAATACGAAATGAAGCAGGTTTTGATTCTCATCAGGTGATAGGTAGTTAATTACCTCAAGCAGGAAAGCTTTGAATGTGCGCTTTTAACCAGGCTTCTAAATAAGTTGGTGACCAGCAGCTATAGGAACCCAACTTCTGGCCAAGTTCTTAGATATTTATAAGCTAAGTCAAAAAAATGCAGCCCTGACAGAGACCTGGTGCTGGTAGGCACTTCTAAATGCCAAATGAATGAAGGAACGAATGATCAGATATGGCTGAGAGGTCACTGACCCAGGGAGTAAAAGGATCCTATTTGGCTGGTGATGGATATTTTTACTTATTTGCAAGCCTGACTTTAATGTCTAAATATTGAAGTGACCCTTTCTGAAATGAATCCTCAAACTCCCCCTAACTGGGTGCTCCTCCCCCAAGTGTCACAACCCCCTTCCCCCAGTCATTACAGTCATGCAATAAGTGTTTATACCACAGGATGAGCTCTTCCTCCTTCCACTTGCTCACCTGGGTCAGGAAGTTATTCCAACAACAGAGCGTCAGGGAGACATTTGCAGGATTGTTTACCCAGGCTGGTGAAAGGCTGATTATTTTGCAGGTTCACACCCTGAAAAGACATCATATAGTTCAGGACCCTCTACATTCTCCTGACACCAGACACCCCCGGGCTATCCAGGAGAGGCCAGACAGGACCACTGGACTCTGGGGGGAGTAACCAAGGACAAAAGCACAGGTGGATGCAGGTGGGGGTAAGCAATAAGGAACAGGACTTGGGATCGAGGAACCAAGATGGCGGCTTAGGTAAATACCTATCTTGCTGCCCCACACAACAATTCCAAAACTATAACTTAACAACAGAACAAACATCATCCAGAATCACTGGAAAGCTGGCTGAGTGAAAACTCCACAAATAGAAGTAAAGATAGGACACTGTGACTCAGAGGAGCGGCAGAGCGCAGAGTTGAAGATGCGCACAGAGAGAGGTTAGGAATCCTGCGCGTGTGCCAGCAGAGAGGGCCAGGACTGCAAACCCTGCTGGTTTTCTCCAATGGGGAGGGCAAAGGCGTCCCACTGCACTGACTCCCCAGTTCCAGGCAAGGTCCAGGGAGCCCACACTCATACGGGGTGGAACTGGGCAGTGGGAAAGCACGCTAAAGCCTGGCACGGCAGAGGTCTATGAGCTTGTGGAGAGTGTGTGTAAACTTGGAACAGCAGTTTGTGCATAAACATGGGGACAGAAGTGTGCGAATGTGCAGAGAGGACTTTTGACTTGCTCCTTTGTTCGGGAGACCACCGGACTGCTTAGTTTTAAAACCCTGGGCGAGACTTTGGGTGTACAGACTCATTTGGGAAGAGGCAGAGTTATCTGGCAGCAGGTGGAGACCTGCAGCAGCTTTCTCTTGGAGGTTTGTGCAGCCATTACCACCTGGCACAGAGACCCACACGCCACATAGGGCAGAGCTGATGCTGCCTGCTCAGCCTGGAGACTCCATCCATCCAACCTGAACACAGCTTACCTTCACAGCCAATCGGCCTGGAAGTCAAACCCTCTTAGTGCTAACAATAAGCTGGGCTTAACTTCAACAAGACTGTTCAACCCATAAAGGGGTGCACCAAGAGTATCCACCTCAGGAAACTGGGGTGGCTGAGCCACTGTCCCCTAGAGGACATCTACCACACAAAGCTAATCAACCAACTCAGGAAGCAGCCACCATGCAGAGACATAGAAAGAAATCAGATGTGAGAGGGACCCAAGATGGCAGCATAGGTGAACACCTATCTTGCAGCCATACACAGCAATTATAAAACTACAACTTAACAAAAGAACAAACACCATCCAGAATCACCGGAAAGCTGGTTGAGTGAAAATTCCACAAATAAAAGTGAGGACACAGTGATTCAGAGGAGCACCTCCCACACCCCTTTTCTTTCCAAGAATTGTCAATCCATTCCCTCTCTATGCCCATGATTCTGTTATATTCACCATTTTATCCTGTTCATCAGATTTTTAATTCACTTGATTTTTAGGTTCATTTGTTGATAGATGTGTATTTGTTCTTCATAATTTTTATTTTTACCTTTTTCTTCTTTCTCTTCTTAAAGAATATCTTTCAGCATTTCATCTAATATTGGTTTGGCGGTGATGAACTCCTTTAGCTTTTTCTTATCTGTGAAGCACTTTATCTGACCTTCAATTCTGAATGATAGCTTTGCGGGTAGAGTAATCTTGGTTGTAGATTCTTGCTATTCATCACTTTGAATATTTCTTGCCACTCCCATCTGGCCTGTATCGTTTCTGTTGAGAAATCCGCTGACAATTGTATGGGTGCTCCCTTATAGGTAACTAACTGTTTTTCTCTTGCTGCTTTTAATATTCTCTCTTTGTCATTTGCTCTTGGCATTTTAATTATGATGTGTCTTGGTGTGATCCTCTTTGGATTCCTATAGTTTGGGGTTCAGTGCGCTTTTTGGACTTTTAAGTCAATTTCTTTCACCAGGTGGGGGAAGTTTTTGCTCACTATTTCTTCAAGTAGGTTTTCATTATCTTGCTCTCTCTCGTTTTCTGGCACCCCTATAATTCTGATGTTGGTATGCTTGAGGTTGTCCCAGAGGCCCCTTACACTATCTTCAATTTTTTGGATTCTTTTGGCTTCTTGCTTTTCCAGCTTAGTGGATTTTGCCTCTTTGTATTTCAAATCTTTGACTTGGTTCTTGCAGTCCTCTAGATTGCTTTTAGGTCTTTGTATAATATTTTTTATTTCAGTCAATGTATGCTTAATTTCTAGTTGGTCCTTTTTCATATCCTCGAGAGTCTCATTCATATCCTTGTAGGTCTCCACAAGCTCGCAGACCTTTGCAGCGCCAGAGTCTCAGCATGCTTCCCTACTGTCCAGTTTCACCCCATATGAGTATGGGTTCCCTGGACTCGGAACTGGGGAATCAGTGCAGTGGGATGCCTTTGTGTTTGCAGCTGCCCACCCTCTCTGCTCACTCGCGCATGCAGGGCTCCAAACCTCTTACTCCGCGGGTATTTCAACACTGCCCTCTGCAGCTCCTCTGAGTCACAGTGTCTTATCTTTACTTTTATTTGTGGAATTTTCACTCACCCAGCTTTCCGGTGATTCTGGATGATGTTTGTTCTGTCGTTAAGTTTTAGTTTTGAAATTGCTGTGTGGGGCAGCAAAATAGGTGCTTACCTATGCTGCCATCTTGGTTCCAGCTTTTAAGTTTTAATAACATTCTTTTGTTTTCATTAACTTGTTTTTACAGTAATGAGCTATCTTTGGCAAGTAATTCTGGTTTTCATTCATCAAAATTATATAAACATTCATTTAAATGAAATCATTTCAGTCAAAAAATGTAAGTCTATGTAAAGAAGATTATTAGGTAAATAATCATACAAAGGAAATGCTACAAAGACTGAATTTTGGAAACAAAATAAGTGCTTCCTAAACCTGCTTTCCTTTTGAGCACCCTAATACTTCGTCTACTGTTTCGCTTTCCCTGTGAGTCACATGTCCATTCATGTGTTTATAATCCAGCTATAATGAGAAACTAGTATTGAAAGTTTGCATCAGTTCCTCTTATTCCCTGAATCCTAATTTTTTTCCATCATTTTTATGGCAGATGATTTTGTTTACCTCCTGTTGCTTTCCTTTTCCTTAGGGCAGCTCAACTGACAGTGAAAGGGTTAAAAAGCGATATTTATTGGAAGGTAAATGATGCTCATGTTCCTGCTCACCTGGGAAGCCACTGTCTGCTAGGGTCCAAGTCTGGAAGATATGTTTCCTATTGGAAGCTCTCTCTGCTGCCCAGCAATGGCAGGACTTGGGATCCAGGGGCAGCAGTGTGGGAACCCGGATAAACGACATGAAAAAACAGGCAACTATTGCCAGCCATTTTGCATCTCCTACTTTTACATATAATGCATTCCTGAAAAGTCATTGAATTTGAATGTCTGAAAATCATGTATTAGGGCTTAGGTTGTGGATTTGGGGAAGGCTGGTTTAATACCCAAGGAGAGGGAAAAAATAAAACTGAATCTCTAGTTCTGGTCCCTGAGGCATTGCCTGTCTCAAGCCTCAGCCATTCAGTGTCCTGAAGAGAAAATATTGAGTCAGGTATCTCCCCTTGCTTTGCACTCGTTCCCATGGTCCCCCGCAGAGGATTATGAAGCCCTCAGCTTTTAAACTTGAATTCTGGGATACACCATTCACCTGGAGCAGGGAGGTTACACTGCTTTCCCTGTGTGGAGACAGGCACAAGACAAACCAATCCAAGTAAACAAATAGGCCTGACACGTGCAATAAGAGAGACAGAATGATGCAAGCTACAGCAACCTGGGGTGGTGCTGTTTGCGATAAGATGGTCAGGAAGCATGTGCCGGGGAATACAGCCTCCGTGCTGGCAGTTTCCTGCACACAAATGATAGAAAGATCGTTTTCCACCCTTGAGTCTCATTCCCAGAAAAGGAACTTCTATTTTAGGCCTTCAGTTATATTCAGTGGGTATTTTATATTAAACACTGAGGTCAGCATTGTGCAAGTGTTAGGGAGAATCACTATGTTATTATTATCCTAATGAAATATTATGAAAGTACAGTGTGTTAGGATCAAATTAAATATTAGGGGGAAGTACACTGTGTTAACGTGGCAGAAAAGAGAAAACTAACCAGGGGTTTACATTACAATTCAGGAAAATAAGTCAAGAGGGCATAGTTGGGGGGCCCAGGAAAGGACCCAGAAGAACTGTTTGGCACCTTCATAACTTCTAGTGAAAATGAGAAAAATGAGTCAAAGAATGCTTTCCAAAATCAACTGATTTGACGTTCTCCACATATATGGCAAAGGGTATCAAAATAAATCTTCCAAAAGGCAAAAGGGATTCCCGAGTTTACACTTCATCTCCAATGTGACAGCATCTTCCTATAAAACTTGATACTAAGCAATTTTTTAGAATAGTCTTACGAATATCAGTGAATAATTTAAGCAGACGCTTTCCTCTTTGCGGGGTCTAATTTGTTTTGAGTTTAGGTGGCTAGACTACATCGATGCTGTTTTTCTCCATGGCTGCACACCAGACTCATGAACTCTAGCAAAGGTTGAGTGACCCAGTAAAATCAGGAAGGAGAAGCAAGCTCTTGTCTTCACAAGCTTGTTTGTTAACAATGTATCTAGACACATTTTTTCACGATAATGTCGCCACTCCAAAAACTGGCTGAACACGCATGGTGGCCGCACCAAACCCCACATGATGTTTGCAGTTTAGCTCTCATCTCTTGGTCCTAGTATTTCTCTTAACTGCTCATTGCTCATGCCCTGGCAGGTTCAGCCTCCAGCTGGGTACAGTGCTGACTTTCTTCTCGGGATTTCACCATTCCAAGGAAGGAAAAACTCAGACCTTGATTTCTTGGCACGGTTTCCTTTAGCCTTGCTCAAGCCCAGCTCACTTAAAAAAAGTGTAAAAACATTTGTAAAGTTTCATTTGAAATTTAAATTTTGAAATATATGCTTCCAATCCCAAGTTGCATATGTTAGAAAGAATACAGAACTGTCAGAGGACCTGGATCCTGCCTGGGGCTACAGTGAGTAGCAGCTGTGTCACCTTCGGCAAACCACTTAGTGCATTGGGGGCTCATGTTTTCATCTGTAAGATGGTGAGTCCGGACACCCACTTCTTCACCAGCAGTGTGGGTGCCCACTGTGGGCCAAACCCTCTGCTGGGTGCTAGAAAAATCACAGAGATGACAAAGGCATGACTTATGTGGTCACAGAGCCTTCATTCCTGGCTTCACTGGTCACTAACTGACATCAAGCTCTACTGAAACAGGTGACAAAGCAGACAGAGCAACCTACTATTTTTACACAAAGACCTCCCCCAAAAAAGTCATATGTTGAGAGAAATTTTTAACCTATTTTCCCCATTTCAAAGTAGAAATGGGGCCATATGCTAGTCTATTATTATACCATGCGTGTCACATACGAGGATGCTGGATCAGATTTAGGGAAGGGACCATCCCAGAATGAATCCCAAGCTTTTTGCTCTACCCCCTGAAAGGCCCATTTGATACCATTTGGGGCAGCATTTCTCTAGATGTGTCCCATAGTGCATCAGTTCCTCATCATGTGGGAAGAGCCCAGCATTATAGAAACTGGGGAGGTGTAGGCGTACAAATTAAGGAGGTTTCCTTAGCATAGGTTTTCTGGGTGCTTGGTTGTGTGATGTGACTCTAAAAGAGCACAGAGGTACATTTTGATGCACTAACGAAACGTATTTGACCATAGAATGTGTCCATCTATTTGTTTTCATGGGGCCAGTCCTCTCTAGGACCAGACATTAGGACAGTTGTGAAAATAGTTATTTTAAAATGCTTGACATTCACACAAAAACTTGTACATGAACACTCGTTAGAATCTTATTCATATCTAGAGGCCCATTACATGAAGATTCGTGCAATAGGCCTTCCTTCACCTGGCTGCTGGCACCAGTTTTCCTCCGGAACCTGAAATCGAGGCCTTGGCTCTCCCACCTTTGCTTCAGCTGGAGTCTTTGCTGACTCTGGCTGGAGTCTGCAGTCTTCACTTTACTCCAGCCAGTGCTCTACTCCTGTAGCTCCCTCCACTCCCCACACCCCCACCTCAACCTCATAGCAGGCGTCCTGCCCCACCTGGCTGTCTGCTCCTGGAGTGGCTGGGGGGCAGGGCCGCCACCATCTTTGTCTTGCTAATTTGCATATTCCCTCTTGATTGGCTGGTGGATGTCACAGAGGCAGTCAATTTACATATTTCTCTTTTATTAGTGTAGATAGTCCAAAAGTAGAAATGACCAAATGCCCATCAACTAATGAATGAATATGTGGTATAGTCATACAATGGAATATAATTCAGCCATAAAACGGAATTAAGTATTGCTACAAAATAAATGAATCTTGAAAAGATGTTAAGTGGAAAGATGCCAGACACAAAAAGCCACATAGTCAATGATTCTGTTTATATGAAGTGCCAAATCCATAGGGACTGAATGTTTATTTGTATTTATTAGGTGTTGGAGGGGGGAGAGAATATGAAATAACAGCTAATGGATATGGGGTTTCTTTGCGGGGGGTTGCTGAAAATGTTCCAAAACTACATTATGCAACCCTGAGTATCCTAAAAACCATTGAAGTGTATACTTTAAATTGGAAAATGTTATGGCGTATTAATCGCACCTTAATAAAGCTGTTAAATACTTGTTATTGTGAAAAAAAAGATCAGCTGAAAGGGTTTCAGGCTTGTCTTTTGGGTGCTGGCCAGTCCTAGTTATGATTTATCTTCTTCGATGTTTGCTGCTGTAGGCTCAGTATTTTCCTCTGAGATAATACCCTTCCTCACTGAGTTATGAGAATTTAATGGGTTAATACAATATTCTTAAATAGTGCCTGACATTTAGTAAGCATTCAATATTTATAGCTTAATTTCTTAATTTTCTTGCTAAGCTATTTGCCAATATAGTTTTTATACATTACATTTTTTTTTTCTTATTTCATTCTTCTCTTGTCTTGACTTTGCCTGCTTGGTCATATCTAATATATCATTCCTCTCTTATTTTTTAGTGGCTCTTAGTTATTTATAAATCCCCATATCCTTGTTTTCCTGCCATTCTTCTAAGTTATGCATGCCAAATTATTTTTGTTGTTTCTTAAACATAGGCCTTTTAACTGATGTTGTAGCTTTTTGGTTCGTCTCCAAGGTATTAGCAACCTCTCTGCAAACTGATTTGCTTCCCTGAATGATGTGCAGATGATGACTAGAAAAAAAGACTAAAAATAACTAGGAAAAGAAAAATGAAAGTTCTACCTGGGAAATACTTATTATCTGCTCTTTTTTTAAAAAATAAAGAGTAGTTTTTAAATGGTAATGTCACCAAGAAAAGTGGCATGCTAACAACTGGCAGGACATCCTGTGCATTTATAAATACATATGAATGAGCTAAACCTAGAAGAATAGTAAGAATACTATGCATATCATCTAACAGCCACTATATTTATACCTTTGGGTAACTTTGGTCACTTCCTAGTTAAAACTTCATAACAAAGATATCTAATTTTAATTAGCTGAAAAAATATGAAAATACAAATTTCAGAAGTAATGAAAAGGAGATGGGATTTATATGCTAGTTTTAGTCTTTCACTCTGTAAAATAAATATTCAATAAGATCCCTTGGGACATTACAATTCTATGATTCCAACATAAATTAGGCGATTATAGTCACTACTCATTCAATAAACACTTATTGAGTATCGATAGCACACAGGAATATAATGTATGTACTGAGTGTTATGTGAGAGGAAACATCGCAACAGGGCACCTCATGCAGACTGATGGTTTAGCAAGCCTTCCTGGTCAACATGACACTGAGCTAGCTATTCAAGAAAAAATTGGAATTAGACAGTTGAGAGGAAGAAGAGCATTCCAAGAAGAGGAAGATTTTATGTAAGGGCACAAGGCCTGAGAGCAGCCAACATGTTCTGGGAACACATTAGTACGTATTTATAAATATGCACTATAAAATAGCAGGTATGGAAGCTTGTGAAGCATAGAACATCATCTGTTACGTGTACCTAGTATGTTGCTTAACATGTCATGCTTCCAAGTTTGGGTGTTGTCCAGCAGGCAACAGGGAGAAGAGGTTTTTAAATGGACAAGGGACAGGATTACACTTGCATTTCAGAAATATTTGGGAAACATATAATAAAGAAATAAGAGGATAGATATAGAGGCAGGAAGATGAGTTAGGAGGCAAGAAGTTATAAGGATTTAAGAGATAGTGGACACATTGGGATTGGAGTGCATTGAGGGCAGATATGAGCCACGTTCATAAAAATACAACTGACTTGGGTGACAAAATGGATGCAAAGGCTAAAGGAAAAGAAGGAGCCAAGAAATTTTCTCCCAAGTTGCCATTGGTGACTGAGTAGAAAGCCACCAACCTCTAAAAACGAGAGTGTTTGGATAAGAATGGAAAGAGGAACAATTCTATTTTAAGCATGTTTAGTTTTAAATGCCTGAGCCATGCAAGTAGAAATGTCTAGCAGGTGTTGGTTCTATCAGTCTACAACTGAAACGAAAGGTCTGGGCTGGATTTCTCATTCTAGTGATCATTAGCACATCCTATATAATAAAAGTATAATATGCAAATTGTCCCCTTGACTGGGAGTTCATTTGGGAGTTTGACCAAAGGGTAGGGCCAGCTGGGGGGAGGGAGGGGGGCCTGGCCAGTGGCCACAGGCAGCCAGGGGAAGGGAAAGAGTACTTGACCTGCAGGCGGCAGCTGCTAGGGACCCTACCAGTGCACGGATTTTGTGCACTGGGCCTCTAGTATGTAATAAAGTCACTATCACTATATTGTAAACTGTGAAAGGGAGGAGACAGGGCAAGAAACATTTGGGGAAAGGGTTCTTTTTTTGTTTTAAGATAAAGTTGTCTATTTGATAAGAAGGAAAAATGAGTAGAATAAAAAAATTCTGAGGCATATAAGAGAGAAGAGATAACTAATAAAATGAGCTTTACAAATACATTCCTAATTAGAGTCTTCTGATGGGAAATTCCTTATGGGCCCATAAATCATTATGTGATTTTCAAAAGAAATATATTTACATTTCTTTTAAGAAATACTTTAGTTGTAGAAATCAAGAAATGCTTGTAGTATTGCTATATTATCTATAAGAAATATCCATATATCTACTAGGTTTTCCTATGTTTAATTATAAAATGGGACCATGCCCATTAATGCCATCTATTATGCCTCCCTTTCTCCGTTTTGTCCTCTCTCCCTTCTCAGTGCTAAGCCAGCATTTGTATTCCCAGTGCCAAATGGAAGAAGATGCATCTATTTCCAGCCTTCTGCATCTGAACCCACAGGCTTTTTAGTTTTCAATTTACATGTAGAAACTGGAACAGAAAGGAGAAATCCAATTGCAATCAAGCATGCAATCCTGTGGGAGGAAAGCTCCAGGAAACTGGTGAAACAATGGGATTCTAGAGAGCAAAGCTCAAAGCTCTGTAGGGTTGTAAAAAGCCTATATCATTAATCAAAAGCAAATGGAAAAAGCTCAGAACACAAAAAGAAAGAAACCCAATACAGAGCATCCATATTTGTAGCACTGTGTTAAAGTTCAAATCCGCTGCTCCTAAGTACCACCATTCTATTGTCCATCTCTCTACCTGAATTGATAGGTATGGTATTTCATTCTTGGGTGGGGGGGAGGACTCTAAAAATTGGGATTTCTTTAATTCCTTTTTAGTTCTCTTTATCTTTATGTTCCACAATAAAATAGTTCATTTTTAATATCTTAATAACCTAGATGTTGGGTCACTATTTTAAAAAATAACATACGGACTTTATAACAAGCTCCAACAGCACAGAGGATATTGAGCAAAAGATAAAAGTTCCTCCTTGACCGGTTTGGCTCAGTGGATAGAGCATCGGCCTGCAAACTGAAGGGTCCCAGGTTCGATTCTGGTCAAGGGCATATACCTTGGTTGTGAGTGCATCGTCAGTGCGGAGTGTGCAGGAGGCAGCTGATTGATAATTCTCTCTTGTCGATGTTTCTAACTCTCTATCCCTCTCCCTTCCTCTCTGTAAAAATCAATAAAATATATATATACATATATACGTATATACATACACACACACACACACACACACACACACACACACACACACACACACACATATTGAATGGCCCTAGCTGGCTTGGAGGGTCCCGGGTTTGATTCTGGTCAAGGGCACATGCCCGGGTTATGGGCTTGATCGCCAGTAGGGGGCGTGCAGGAGCCAGCCAATCAATGGTTCTGTCTCATCATTGAAGTTTCTATCTCTCCCTTTCCCTTCCTCTCTGAAATCAATAAAAATAGATACAAAAAAATCTCCCAATGATTTCCATACATACTTTTCATGAACCTGCTATCTGAGAGTGCTCTCTTTCATCATATTGAATAGTTACAATACTGCTTAAAATATGCACACTTGTGTGTTTGTTTGCTTATATTGACAAAAGATAGCCCTCATATGTTTTTTTGGCCTCAGACTTTCAAGTCTTCAATGACCTGAGCAAATAAACGAGCAAAGGCAGGGGCCTCTTGGGGGCAGGGAGAGGGGAAGAAACAAGCGGGCTCATACTTTTTGGCATCGACCCAATTTTCCAATCTTCAAAATTCTCAGCCAGTTTCCCTCTCATCATCATTGCATTGTGCTTGTTGAAAGACACAGTGGAAATAGCTGTGAGAACACAAAGAAAGAAAGAACACACACCATGGGGTTAGCAGAGAGGAAACCCTCTTAATAGATTTCAAAAGAATAAAAAGAGCAATCCTGAGTCTTTAAAGATTTACCAGAAAATGAGGCAGAATTTCAAGATCATGATCCTGGAAAACTTACAATAGCGGGCATGTAAGAAAGAAAATAAGGAGAAGAGAAATTCCAAGTGAATTAATAATTAAATTTACGCATGGCTTTTTGTTAACAAGTCTCTACCAGGAACTGTAAGATCCAACCTTGTTGCTTTGTTAGTTGGAATAAATATGGCATAGTATTTGCTAAAGTAATTTGTATCATCTTATTTTTAAAATAATTTCTCATACTCTGGAATTTTCAGATAGCCAAATCCTGTGCAAAGTAAGAATTTTGGTTTTTTTTAAAACCAAGTATTTCTTACAGATATATTACCAGGCCTGTCTTAAGTTCTGACTGCACTTGCCCAGGAATGTTGAATTCTATAGTTTGACTGAACCATAGCAGTGCCCTCAGTGATTACTCTCTGTCTTATGAACTTATGAAGAAGATATTCATAGCAAAGAAAACACTAAAAGTTGAACTATAAGAAGAATAAGCATAAATGATGTCTCAAAAAATAAGTTGTATTCAGAAGTATATCCTGTCTTCCAGTATGGGCTTTGGCAGCATATGGGGGCTTTAAATATGTAATCTTTAAAGGTTGCAAAGATGGATTCATTTTATGGATGTGTGTGACTATTATACACGTTTCAATAAACTTCAAATTGTATTGAAATTTTAAGAGCTTGGCTGCAAACCAAAAACGCTCATCAAACATTCAGGGTATACTTGCTTTTTTGGTGTCTGGAACTCTGGGGGCAATAAAAAATGACATAATATATATTGGTGAGCAGATTTGTCCAGAATAGGGGCTCAGCAATTTTGTCTGCAGAGTTCCCATCAGAAATGCTATGGGAAATAGCCAGGATAACAGAGCATAGAAAGTTGTACTGGGGGGCAGACAGGTGTCAGAGCAGAGAGACATCATGGGATGGGGAAAAGGTTCAGTGGCTCAGGTGCCATAGGTGGGAACTCTGGCAGACACTATAGTTGTTTTCCCAACAGGTCCTCATTCAGCTATTGGCAGAGAGCCTTTGAAATCAAGAAACATAGTTCTGACCTTGGGTCTGGGGAGAGATGAACAGGTGATCTCTTTCTTTCCAATGATATACACTGAATGGCCAGGTTATTATGATCTCTGAATGCATAATAATCTGGCCACTCAGTATATATATTAGAGGCCTGGTGCATGAATTCGTGCATGGGTAGGGTCTGGCCAGCATGGCCGGGGGGAGAGGGCAGGGGCATTTGGCCGGCCTGCCTGCTGGTCGAACTCCTGGTGGAGGGGACAATTTGCATATTAGCCTTTTATTATATGAGATAAAGACTGAGTGGCCAGATTGTTATGGATATGTAAGGAGAAGTTTGCTGGGGATTCTCCTCCTGGTAAAAGGATAAAGGTGGATGAGTAGAAGGTAACTTTCTGCCTGGCTCTCCCTAGGCTAATTCCCCACCCATCCTCCGCCATTTCTGATCTTCAAATGTTTTGAAGCTTTTGGCTATGGCATAAGTCTTCAGGTGAAAAGCCAAGATGTTGGAAGGATGAAAAACTCCTGAATTTCTCACCTCAATGAATTGATGAACCAATGCCAGCAACTGCCTATCTCTAGATTTCTTGAAATGAGAACAATAAGTCTATTTGCTTTAGCCACTGTTCATCAGGTTTCCTATTATTTGTAGTTGAAAGCATTCCTAATTACTAAAGGAGTTAAAACCAATCCACCACATGACCTTGAGCAAAAATAAATATACTTAAAAAAAGTAAAATAAAACGAATGACCTCATAAGTCCTTGATTTTCTTATTTATAAAATAAGGAATAAGAAACCAAAAAATTACTATGCTTTTCAAGATAACCAGACTACATTTTTGAAATAATTAAAAACATATTTTGAGTGCCTACCTAACAGATCATGAAATCTTTCCTGGCTCTATGCTAAGGGTTTAGTCTACATTACCTCATTTAGTTTTCCCAATAACTCTTGAAAGTGAGTGCTCTTAACCCCATTTTATAAATGAGAAAGTGTGACTGAGAGAGGCTGAGTAACCAGTCCCAAGTTCACACAGCGACTGAGGTGTGGAGCCAGGACTCATTTTTTGCCTTGGAAGTAAGCCATTTACTACCCAGAGAAGCACAGCGAAAATCCATCTTAACACCATCACCCACTCAGAGTGAACACTTTGGTGAGGTGCCTTGTTTTACATTTCAAGAAATAGGACTTGACCTCTGATATAAACAAAACTATATAATAGTTACCCATCTCACCACCTTCTTTGGAGATGGGTTGAAATTGCCCCCCGGGGAGGTCAAGATAATCTTAAGGAAATAATTTTGAACTTCTGAATCATACACCAACAAGTCGTTGAGGCACTGAAGTTCCATGCCATAAAGTCTTATCTTTAACAATTTTAGTTTGGAAGAACTTTGAAAGCAGGAGTAATCAATACCTGGTTGTGTTTTATCCTAGTAAAGAACACTTAGGAGACTCTTTGCACATAAAATGTTTGCCTTTTGATGGTCTTTGTTGGTTCACAGTTAAGATAAACTGCATAAACAGTACTAGATAAATGAATGAATGGACCAGTGACAGGGGTTATTAACTGCATCAGTGAGGAGGCAGGAGAACCTGACCAAAAAAGATGACTTGGAATTATGATCAATTATGATTAAAGTCACTTTTTTTCCTGGCAGAAATTAGACCACAGGTCCATTTGTCTATTAAGGCACGTCACAATTCATGATGTTAAAACCCTGTCCTTTGCTCATTCTCTGAAATTATTTTTCTTTAAATGACGAAAGCAGTATACATTTTTGTAGCAAATCTATAAAACATAGACAAGAAAAAATACAAAAAATAAAAAAGATCACTCATAGTCCCACCAAAAGAAATACTCAATGGCAATATTTTTGTATGGGTTTATTATCTCATTAATATATGGTATTGTTGTTAGTAAAAATGAAATATTAGAAAAACAGCAACAGAGTGTTGGTTCTATTACGTACCAGCTACACAACCTTGGACAAGTTTCTTTAACCAATCTCAGCTTGGATTTCCTTACTTATAAAATGAAAAGAAGAAGAAATCTATTTTATAGTTTTTTAATGAGGTGTAAATAAGTTAATTTATGTAAAAGCCCTAAGAATGGTGCTGGTACATGCTAAGCACCGAATAATGTGCTCCATTATGATATATTTTGTAATATATACTGTTATCTCTTCATATTGTTTCACAATCTTCAACAACATAATTTTAGTAGCTACAAAGATGTTTAATAGCTGCAATTGTAAATATATATTAAAATTTAACTAATTTCTTATTGTTAAATATTTTCATTGTTTCTAAATTTCACAATTTTATATGCCTTACACTGTGACAAAATCACTGATAGCCTAATTTTTGCACACTTTCCTGATTATTTCCTTTCAATATCTTGTTAGGAGTGAAATTGCTGAGTCAAAATGGTTAATGCACAGCTAAGTTTCCAGGCATCTTAAATGAATTTGCAACCCTTTTAGTAGTGTGTGGAAGAATACATTGTCCCCTCCCCACCACCAAACTTAGAAAATACCTAGTATTTTGCCAATTTGATAGTTTTAAAAAGATTTATCTTTCTTTTGTTTTAATTTCTTTTCATGGGTTGCTACTGAGTTGAAAAGCTTTTCGATTTGTTTGTGGACCTTGTGTTTTGTACTTGAGAGTTGCCAATTCCACATTTCATAGACATTGGGTCTACCTTTTTCCCTCAGCTCTTAGCCCACTTCCCACCCATCACCAATAACCTACACTTCACCAAATGCTGAGACCATTTTCCTGATCTCATTTCTCTAAATCTTTTAGTGGTATTTGGCACCACTTACCACTTCCTCCTCAAAACTCTCTGCTGTCTTGCCTTCTGAGATACCACATCTTCCTGTTTCTCTACCTTTTTCTTCTCAGTCTCGACTTCTCTATCAGTTCTCTTGTGGCCTACTCCCCAGACTCCTCTCAAGGTGATCTCATTCACATCCCATATAATTATTACGTATACTTATTACCACATTTATATTGGCAACCCAAACTCCCAACTCCCTACCCCTGTGCCTAGCTTCAAAATCAAACATTCAACTGATGGTAACATTACTACTTGGATCTCAAATTTCACATATTCTTAAATAAACAGTCCTCCCTGTAGTAGAAAATGTCATCACCATTTTCAAAGCTACTTAGGTCAGAAACCTGACGGTCATTTATTATGCTCTTTCCTTTCCCATTCATAAGCAAGTCCTATTATTTCTCCTTCCAAAATATATCTTAGTTCCTCTTTATCTCCTTTATAACCTTCAATCTATGTCAACATCACCTAGCTTACTCTACATAAACACAATAGCTTCCCAGCTTGTCATCCTGTTTGCTCTCTTACATTCTTCTAGTCTGTTGTTCATAAAGTAGTCACGGGACATGTTTCATAAGTGGAAAATTTGATCATGTTATTTTTCTGCTTAAAGTTCTTCATTAGAGTCTCATAATTTTTCTAGTAAAGTCCAAACTAGTTATCATGATGTAGAAGGCTTTGCATGACTTTATCCTTGTCTGCCTCTTCCACTTCATTCCTTACAACTTTCTCTGCCCCCTCTCTTACCACATTGGCCTCCTTTCCACTCATTGAAATCACTAAATGTTTTGCCATTCCAATGCCTTTGCACATTTAACTTGTCTCAATAATATTTATAATTATTATTTTCACTTTTGGATGATTTGCAATGCCATATGTAGTATATATTAAATGCTTATAAATGTTTGGGTGTGTTCTTGCAATCTTTAGAATTTTCCCTTTGTTTGTTTGTCTACTCCTGCACCAGTACCACTCTATTTTATTATCAGAGAAGGACAGTAACCTTTCATTATTTAAAGGATTTTTAAAAACATTTTTTATTGATTTCAGTTGCCTCCTGCACACTCCCTACTGGGAATTGAGCCCACAATTGGAACATGTGTCCTGAACAGGAATCAAACTGTGTTCTCCCGGTTCATGCATCAATGCTCAGCCACTGAGCCACACCAGTTGGGCTAATGGATTTTTAAGGATGGTATTAACTACATGAAAGTTTTAAATTTTAAAAACTATTCTCATTCATTTTTTCTTTCCAGATAAACTTAAAGAGGAAAAAATCTCCAATAGAATTTTAATTGGAATTGTAGTCATTTAAAGTTTAATTTTGGGGAAATTCAATCTTAACATTATTAAGTCTTTCCTCTCAGGAATATAGTCCATCTTTTCATTTGAATTTTTATTCATGATTCTCAGTAGAAATGTGCAGTTTTTATATATAGGTCCCACTCATTCTTTTACTATCATGTGGTAGTAGACACTACCAGTGTCATGCCCACCAAAAACTTTTGATGTTCCCATCTACTTCCCAAGGGATACTTACTGGACATCCCTTTGCCTCAGTGAGCCCAAGAAGGAATCCACTAAACCAAGTTAGAAGAAAATAAGAAACCAAAATGCTGAAAGAGGCTCAGCAGCAGGGCTTTGTGGATAGTCTCCCCAGATCACAGCTCAGTTTTACCATCTGCCAGTTTAGTGTGCTCACCACCAGACTACATTTCCCAGCTCCTTTGCATATACTAGTAGGTGTGGCCATATGACTATTTGTGGCCAATAGACTGTGAGCAGAAATTATGATATATTTCTGTTTTAGGTCTAGCTTCACAATCCACCCCCCCTCCCCCTCTCTCTTTCTCATTTCGCAATGGTATGAAAACAATCCAGCAAAATCCTGGTTGAAGGGAGCCTGTGGCCTGTGTCCCTCAATCATTTTGTCAAAAGTTCCCCAACAAAAACCCAATTGGACTACTACTTGAGAGAAAAGTAAATATCTGTTGTGTAAAGCCGTAAAGATTTGGGGGATCTTTGTTTATAGCAGTTGGTTTTTCCTAACTAATACACCCAGGTCTGTATATCTCTGATCAAGTTTTCAAGTTCTTAGTAAATAATACTTGGCTCATTCTGAAATAATTGTCTGCCCCTGATGATATGGCTATGGCTAGCTTGAGGTGTTAGAGGGTCACTCTATATAGACATGGCCTCCAGACACTCACCCCTGGGCATTGGGAGCTATTCCAAAACCAGGAATCACTGTGCGCTGGGAAGCCACTACAAGACTTCTTGTACCTGAAGGATGATAACACACAGGAAAAGGCCAAGACTAGCTGAGCCTTTTATGCTGACTAGGTAGGAAGGAACAAGGATAAAATTTTCATCAATCTTCCTATTCCTCAGGAGCTTCAGATCTCTATAAAATCATCATAAATCCTTCCCTGTCAAAGAGAATCAACTCTCCCATGGGAAACGCTGAATAAATGAAAGTTAAATGTGAGACACGTTCAAGCAGATACTGTGTACCTTGCTGTGGGACCTAGCATGTCCTACTCTTGTAGGCAACAGAGTCATTTTTGGAAAGGAAGACATTCCTGTTAAATGAGTGGTGACAATCATGGAACATCGGTGTTTGCAGATGTTTGGGTGAACAATTACAGGGGGGCATTAGTCATTTTTAAAATTCTGTCCTGCCCAGCATCCAACCTCTCCTATTTTGGGAAGAATCCTATTACCTGAATTGGTTGGGGACAAGGTCTCATCATTCCTTCCCCTCCCCCTTCTGCTGACTGCTACAGCAAAGGAGAGGAGGATGAAGAGATAGCTTAGAATTCACCTCCAGTAGTGGCAGAAGCCCCTGGCAGTGAGGTCTCCACAGAGCGTCTTCATCATGCTTCAGATATGTTTCTGGCTATATCTGAGCCTGCTCATTTTTTGAGCCTGGGCTTTAAGTTTTCCCATTGATTCTATAAGCCTCTAATATCCTGATAAAAAATCCCTTTCCTGCTTAAATTAGACATAGTTAGTTTCTAATGCTTGTAACCAATAATTTTCTTTTCCTTCTGTATATTTTTTCTCCCTTGACAACCTGACAATATAGGATATTTGAATTCTTAAAAGTGATAAAATGCCCTAGCCTCGATCCCCCCTTACCCCTTCTCAGTAGGAGACATTCAAGAGGCAGCCAATCAATGATCTTCTCTCATCATTGATGTTTCTATGTCTCTATTTCTCTCCCTTCCTCCCTGAAATAAATAATAAATAAATAAATGTTTTTAAAAACTAAAAAAGTTAGTAAGATAATGTTATAAAACCCACATCTCATACAGATGTAAATTCCTAAGATAATTAGAAAGCTGAAACATTACCATTTTTTTTTATTAGAGCTGCAATAGACGTGGACATCTAATCAACATACACACACACACACACACACACACACACACACACACACACACCATTTATTGGCCTCACTGCTTCACTATGTGGCTCTTGAGTATCTCCCCAGGGGTGGCAAATCAGGGTCATCTCACTCAAATAAGATCAGGCCTTGCCAACCGAGGCCTCCAAACAGGGTACTCTGAAGGCTTCTGGTCAAATTATCTGCACAAGGTTGGGGCTTTCTTATGTCTCAACCACACAGGATGAGTCTTAAGCACCATTGCTGCATAGAGCAGAGCCAGGAAGTAGATAAGAGTGGATAACCAAGGAAGGGTCAGAGTGGGAGGTACAACTAGTTAAAGGAACAGGCCAACTTATGACAAGAAAGCCTCTTTTGTTAGAATCCCACAATGATCCCTGTAAGAGATCTGTTGGAAGATAACTACTTCATGAAGTTAAGTAGTATTTCTATGTATGCCCTCAAAGTTGACTAAGTCTCATTTCCTGACATTTAAACTATATCAGGAAATAAACCAGGCCTTCCCTGGCAAATAATCAAAGATGCCCATATTCAATCACCACCCCCTTTCCTACTTTCCCTGTGGTCTGGTTGGGATATAGGCCTCTTGCTGTGTAGGTCCAATCCTTCCTGACAGGCCCAGCTTGCCCAGTATGGACACTGGAATGTTGAAAGCACCCCCCAGCAGAGGTCCAGTTCTCTAAAACCATGCTCATAATAACACTATTAAGTCTATTCATCTCAGTCTCCACCTTTTTAAAAGGGAAGAAAGCTGGAGAGCCACACAACAAGTGGTCTCTGTTGTGGCCCAAGAGAGGCAACTACCGAGTTTGGACAAAATTTAATAAGAAAGAGCAGGTATGAAAGTCACACCAGAATCCCAGCTTAAGACTCTGCTGATCCTCTCCCAAAGGCAGTTTTTAACACTTCCTACTCCTACGTCCTCCCAAGCTTAGAATGGGGTGGGGAATATAAAGGGTCATTCCCTTTCCACATGAGATCAACTCCTCCTGACCCAAGGCAAGAATTCCAAGGAGGTGTATATCTTAAGGGTGGTTTTCTGAGAATACCTGACAGTTTATTTTTAAGAAGGAGAAGGCATGCACAAACAGCTTTACCTCATTAAGTGCTCTCAACAGTTGCACTGTGGAGCAGGAATCAAAAACTATTCTATTTGCATTTGATTAGGTACTGATTCTATATTTACTGTAAAAATTGGGGGTGGGTGAGGAGAAGAAACAATCAAAGAAAACTTGTCTTCCAAAAATGTAAAATCTCAGTACCTAATCAAATGATAATGGAGGACATTGAGGTCCAGTGTGATTCAGATTTGAAAGCAAAATCCAGTGAGGTTGGGGTGCCTGCATTTTACAAATATTTACCTGCCAGGTTTGAAAATACTCAAACATTCGCATATAAAATTATTTCCATGTTTGGAAGTACTTAAATGTGTGAGCAGTTATTTACAATTATGAAAGGAAATAAGTCTCTTATCAGATCCAGAATTAGTGACATTCACCTTGAGTCAGTTTTGAAAGTAATCACTGTGATCAAGATTTCTACTGAAGTCGGAAAGATAGTAGCGGAGAATAGATGCCAAGTGTCATGAAGAAAACATTAATTTTATCATTGCTCTTGTTCTTTTAAAAATAAACTTACATTTCTATGGGGGAAAAAAACTACTCTAGACCAGTGCTACCCATAGAAACATAATGTGAGCCACATATGCTAATTTCAATTCTCTAGTAGCTTCATTAACATTTAAAAGAAATAGGTGAACTAACTTTCATAATATATTTTATCTAGCACATTATAGTCCGACTATTATCTTAGCATCGAATCATAAAATTTAGATGTTTTCTTTTCATGCTACTAGTAAATCTCTGAAACCCATATATCTACTATGTTTACAGCACATCTCAATATAAGCTATATAAATACTCAACCACATGTCAAATGCTTAATAACCACATGTGGCTACTGGCTACCACATAGACCAGTGGTTCTCAAGGTGTGGTACCCAGACCAGTAGCATCACCATCACCAGGGAAGTGCAAGTTCTTGAGCCCCATTCCAAACCTACGGAATCAGACCATCTGGAGGTGGGACCCACCAATCTGTGTTTTAACAAGTCCCATGTGGTAATTCTGATATGCACTAAGGTTTGAGAACTACTGCTCTACACCAGTGGTTGGCAAACTGTAGCTCTCGAGCCACATGCGGATCTTTGGCCCCTTGAGTGTGGCTCTTCCACAAAATACCGTGGCCTGAGCAAGACTATTTTGAAAAAGTGGTGTTAGAAGAAGTTTAAGTTTAAAAAAATTTGGCTCTCAAAAGAAATTTTAATCGTCGTACTGTTGACATTTGGCTCTGTTGACTAATGAGTTTGCTGACCCCTGTCCTAGACAACTGCATTAAAAAAAGATTAAAAAAAAAAAAAAAAAGCTAGGCTAGCCATGGCAGGCTAGTACTAAAGAAGAGGAGTCTCTTCATTTTAGTTAAACAATTCTCTTCTGTAGAAATCTGCTAGTCCTGGTTGTGGTTCCATTTCTTGGGAGTATGGAATGAATTACCAGACACATAATTTCATTTATCATGTTATTTAAGGAGAAAACAAAACACAGTAACTACCCTATGCTATCACCTTGAGTTTAGTTACTAACTTCTCTTGTCCTCAGTTTCCTCATCCCATAAAATAGGGACCCTTTCATAAATTTGCAACTTTTAAAAAGAGTACTGTGTACAAAAAACGGCTCAGCAAAAGTGACTGATATTTTTAAACTACAGTTAAAAATTAGTGGGCAGGAAAGGCAATGTTACAGATTTTGAGCACAGACAGAAGCCAATTCACTTATATTTCTCAGGACATTAGATTTTATTGGGGGGGGGGGTGAGAGATGGTATCTTGCCAAGATCATTAATGAGAATGAATCTGAGCATGCCTTAAAGCAGAACTTTCAGTAAACAGGAATTACCTATGAAGAAAATCAGGAAGCCAAAGTGTTTCTTTGTATGAAGTTACATCCTGCCATAGAAAAGCTGGATAGGAAATAAAGACTGATGCACTCCCAAATGTATGTAAAACTGGCTATTATTCCATCAAGGAAAATCTGAGCCAAAGCTCAAATTCAGTGAAGGTAAAAAAACATAAGAAGATATGAGAAGCCAAAGACAACCAATGGCTGCAATTAAACACGATTTGGAAAAAAACTATACAAACAAATCTCCACTCAATGTTGCAGACTCCTTTCCTTAATCAATGCCTGTCTTCTCCGCCTATCTCCCCCCATTTCAATAATAATTCCTCCAGACTTTTTTGCTTGAAAATAAATATGTGTGTGTGTCCATGAAAATAGAAGACTAATAAGTTAATCCTAATTCCCCCCTTCTCATTCTTGTTATTAATATTAGTTGTGCGTTTCCAAGGTCCTTTTCGCTTTTTCAGAGTTCTGTGATGAGATTCCACCGTGCTCTGTATGCTTCAGTCTGATCAGAGAAAACACTTTCATCACCTAACACTTCCTCAATTTATCCTTCCGCCTTGCAATAAAAAGACACCCGAAAGGCAAGATAGCCCTTTCTCACAGTCCCACGGTTTGAGAGAATGGTAGGTGTCTTTCTGCAGTAACAACTGCAACCTTCCGCAAAGCAGAAGCTGCAGTTCACTCTCGCCCCTCCTCCTCCTGCCCTAACCCAGTACCTCACTAGTCCACACAGCCCTTAAGATCACACACACCAAGCAACTCCAACCTCGCGTCTCTCCAAACACTCAGTAAGCCAGGATGCCGGCTGCCACAGTAACGCTCAACCCACTCGGCGGCCCCACCCACTTCGGTACCGCCCCCGCCCCAACACCAATGGTCGCCGCGCGAAGCTCCCGAGGGACCTGTGGATAGGGTAGCGCTGCCTGCCACTCTTAGGGTGTGTCCCGCCCCCTTCTCACAGGGCTGAGGCTGGAGAGGCTGGAGCATCCAGCGAGAGGAGCAGGGAGCAGCCGCAGCAGCGGCAGCGCGTCGTTGCAGTCGCGCCATCTGTCAGAGCTGAGCCGGCGGGGAGGGGGCTGCCGCGGGTGAGGAGGAGGGGTCGTCGGGAGCCGAAGATCGCCGAGACCCGCCCGACAAGCCGTCCGCGGGAACAGAAGGGAAGCTGCCTTCGGAGCCGCGCGTCCTTCGCCGTCCGGGCGCGCGGCGCTTCACCTCGCGCCCCGAGGGCTCCCCGGGCGCACACAAAGCCGCCGCCTGCACCGCACCCCCCCGGCGGCCGCCGCCCGCGCCCGGAAAGGATCCGGCCTCCGGGCCGGGGATACCCGGCGCCGCCCCCTCAGCGCCCTCGGCGGGCCCACCGGCTCCCGAGCCCGCCGCAGCCACCGGATCCTCAGGAGCCGCCTCGGCCGCACGGGAGGAGGGCGGGGAGAGGACCATGTGAATGGGCTCCGGAGCCTGAGTGCCGCACAGGTAAGCGTCCGGGGATGCGCGGCGAGGCCGGGGGGATGCTCCGGGGACCCGGCCGCCGGCGCTCCACGTCCGTGCAGCGCTGCCCCCGCGGTGCGGCCCGGCGCTGAGGTGTCCTGGCCGCCGCCGGGTCCTGCGCGCCCCGCGGGGCTCGGGGAGTTGGCCCGGCTCTCAGTCCGCCCGCTGCCGAGCGCGAGGCGGGTGCTGCGCCTAGGTAGCGCAGGAATGGGGTCCATTTTCCCGTCCGCGAGCGGGAGCCGGGTGAGAATAGGAATGGGCTTAGAGGCGAGGCTGGCCCAGACTCCGCCCCCGCCCTCCTTTCGGGGGGCCCCCCGCGGGGATCCGGGCTGTGTGTTGTTTTAATGTCAGGGATGATGTAATCACTTAATAATTGATGCCCCTTGCTGCTTCCACCCCACCCCTGCCCCATTCCTCCACCTTTCGGCCTCCTCCTTCTGGGGCCGGCGCCTTCCCCAGTGCATCCTCCTGCCTATTTCTGGCACCTCCCTTGCACTTCCCCCATCCTCCCCTTCACTCTTCCTGTGCCACCACCCACCCATCCTTTCCCTGTCCCCAGTGCTGGAGCCTTCGCTCCTCTTCCTGTGCTCCCCACTCTTGCTCCCCCAAGCTCCTTCCTCCTCCCTTCCCTGGTCGCTGGATTTCCTATCTACTTCCCTAGGTCGATGATTGTTTTCATTTGGTCACCTCCCCTCTCTTATCTCTGCGGCCACAGGCGGAGCGGACGGGGCCAGGAGGGGACACAGAGCTTGGGCCCAGGCGATTTGCTGGGACTCAGTGAGAAGAGGGATAATAAAGTCACCCTTCTTGTCCCTCCTCCCCCCATAAATCACACAGACTCTCCGTGTGTGTGTGTGTGTGTGTGTGTGTGTGTGTGTGTGTGACACAAAGAGCTCTTTCAGTGCCTGGAGAAGAGACGCACAAAGTACCCAAGGATGGGCGCAATGCTTCTTCTTTCTCTTACTTGGGGCTTCCCTTTCTCTCAGATAGAGCAGTCTTTCCTGCCACATTTACAAAAAATAAAATAAAATAAATGGCCCCAGATGCAGAGTAGCAGGTGCTAGCATTTTGCTGTAATCCTGGACTGGCAGTGTTGACTGGCAGCTGCAGTTATTTCTTAGATTCAAGGGGGAAATGATTCCAGCCATCTTAAGAGTTGTTTTACTTTCAAGGTGGCTTTCCCTACCCATTTGAACGCCCTCTCTTTCAGTGCTAAGAGCTGGAGTGGGGATACATTAATGTGGGGGCAGAAAATGTTGGTTCTGAATCAGAGAATTAAATTGGTGTTTGATATAAAGGGAGCAGCCTGACTTGCTGCTTCTTCTCCAGTCTACAGAGTGCTGAAACTGAAGTCTTTGGAAATGAAATCTTGTCTTCCCAGTGTTTTTTCCTTTGCCCTTATATTAAAACAAGTTCATGGGGCATTGATAGCAGCATTAAATTGGTATTGGGAAGACCACTAGACACTGTCTCTTATCTCAGGGTAGCCTTCAGAGGTCCACATCCTTCCTCTCCACCCAGGGGACTGCAATACTTTCCACCCTTCTGCTCTCTTTCTCCTGATCTCTGCCCCTTGGGTACTGTGAGGAAGGGATTCACAGACTTTAGGAGGAAGTGGTTTGTTAACTATCTCAAGGTTTTGGAGGCACTTAGCTATGAGCAAAGGATGTAGAGAATCTTTTGACTGAACTTTGAACCATGTGCTTGATGTTCCTATTAAAGAGGAAATGTCATGTAAATCTGGGGGCTTAGTATTACATTTTGTAAGCCAGTAACTATTACATGCTTAATTGATAACATCAAAAATGTAGGTTGAAACCAATGATTCCTACGAGAGTGATTCTTAAACTGTTATAGGTAACAGGACTATCTCAAGTTTGCTCTTCAAGAATTTTGTTACAAAAAGGTTAAGATTAATATTAAACATTTACTTCTGCATTTTCTAAGGACATTCACTGTGGAACTTTCTATATTAAAAAAAAAAAAAAGCCAATAGGGTTAATGAATGTACTAGAAAAACAAAGAGTTGTTTGTTTGATGCCAGACCCAAGAAGGAAAGTCAGTGCACAGGAAATATGCATTCTGCTGACCAAGTTACACTTAATGATAAGGTGGAATGTGAACAAATCTACGCTCAGCTTTCTGCGCCTTTACTCTGTGCCTTCTTCTGGGTATGGCATCTCCAACCCCATCTGATTTGCTTGGCTACCATTTAACCTTTAGGGCCCAGTTCAGAAGTCATCTCCTCTGTGAAGCTTTCTCCATCCTTTCTCCTCTAAAACACATCATGCTTCCAATTTTGTTTTCAAACTTCAGTAGCAGACATTATGTTTGGCATGTGTCTGTTTCCATCATTAGTTGAGAGAAGGGACCTGGTCTTATTTATCGTTTCTCAACAAATGTGAGTTAGGTCTTTGATATGTGCTTGGCATCTGGATTAATTAGGCGAATTTTAGTAGCTGTAACAAGTAAACCTGCAAAAAATATAATGGCTCAAAAGCAACAGATATTTATTATTCTTCATGTTATCACATGGTCCAAAATGGGTGTTTGTGGTCAGTGGGTGGCTTTCTTCCAGGTGTTGCTTCTGGGACCCATGTTCTACTGTCTCATAGTTCTCCAGGTTTGCTTTCAGCTGGCAAAAAACAAAACAGGGAGTGGAGGGAGGCACCCACTTTTTAATTACCTTGGTCTGGAAATGACACCCACCACTTCTACTTACATCCTTTTCATGAGGGCTAGTTCTGTGGCCACTTTTACCCACAAGGGAGCCTTGTGAGTAGATGAAAGATCAAGAAAAAAATGTATTTTTGGCCAGCAGCTTTGCCATATGCTGCCACTCAACAAGGCATAGTCATGGTCCTCAAGGAGTTTGTAGGCTGATGACAAATTAATTGGAAACCTAGAGTCTATACCCATCATTGTTTTTGTTTTTTGGTTTTAGAAGCTCAGATCATTTCCTTTTGAACATGTTTCAAAACACTTTGCTTTTTGTCAGTTCAAGTGGCCAGTTCTCTCACAGCAGCCCCTTGAAATACAGTGATGTGACGGCACCTGTGTTGCCTTTGATATTTCATTTTTATTTTTTATTCCAGTAGCACCTTTCTTGGCCTAGATTTTTATCTGCTCATTTTAGAGACTCCTCAATTGGCTGTGGCGGGGAGCAGTCCTAAGAAATCAGAGTCCTACTTTCTGTGCATTGCAAGAGGAAATTAAGCAGACTCCAAAGGAGAAGTTTCTTGCCCCAAGTCATGCTAATGGGAAGGGAGTCTCAGTCAGCCCAGCTCTTCAGTCCCACCTGAGTTCCTCTGTCACACAGCTACCCTGACCATGTGACTGTGAGCCTTGTGTATTCCAAGGAGGTTAAGTGAGCTTCCAGACCTCCAGGACAGGGTGAACTGCTAATGTTCTACATAATACAGTCCCTGTTTTCCACAGGCCTCCAAGTTATTGGAGCAATTCGGTCTGTGCTAGTTCTCATACTTAATAATGTACATGATTTTGCCATGAACAGTTCATTATATTCACCTGTTCAGCAAACATTAGGCCAGGATGTTATTGTGTGCAAGGCACTGGGAGATAAGGCCTCAAAATGAATACATCTGCTGCCCTTGCTCTTCAGGAGCTCACAGTCTACTAGAGGAGATAAAAATGATTGATAATAGCTAATTTTTATTGAGCATTTGCTATTGTCAAGCACTGTTTAAATTTTAGTCCTAACAATAATGTTGTGAAGTAGTTTCATATATAATCCCCATTTTACAGATGGAAAATTGAAGCAAGGACAGTTAAGTACTTAAAATTATATAGCCAGTAAGTGGTAGAGTTAGGATTCAGGCCTAATTAGTTTGGTTTCAAAGCCTTTGCTCTTAGCTTCCCAGCAATATGCAAAATACTATATATGGATGTAATGATGATATTAATTAAATGTGTTACATGCCATAAGAGGTGGAGAGGGGTGTAAATGCTTTGGAAATTGATACACTGGTTGGGAAATAGGACTTTCTATTTCCATAAAAAATAGAATGTTCATTTCCACCTCCACTCCTTCCATTTAGACCAGTGGTTCCCACCATGGGGCATATGCCCCATAGGGGGGCAATTTGATCTTTAAAGGGGGCAATTTGAGAATGAGTTATTAACAGTGAATTTTTTGCATTTCTTATGGTTCTAGGGGCACATATACAGTATATAAATATGTTTGACCTATTTATGCATTTCAGTTATCTATTATATGTTTTGAAACTTTATTTGCTAATTTTCCTATCAATTTATATTATTATTTTTTAACAATTTCTTAGTGATTTCTTCCTCAGTACTTCAACTGTCCTTTCGTTCTTTTATTTTTCTCTTTCTTGGAAGCTATGTTCTTTGGAAGCTTGTTTAGGCCAAGTTAAGGCCTTTTAGGCTTTCTGCACATGAATAGGAGTTCACTTTTTGTGTGTGCGTTTTAAAATTTTTATTTTATTGTTTAAAGTATTACAATAGTAGTACATATATCTCCTTTTTTTCCCCCATTGACCTTCCCCCAATCTCCCCTATCCCCTGTCGCATGCCCTCATCCCCCCCCCCCGCCGCCCCAGTGTCTTGTGTCTATTGGTTGTGCTTATATGCATGCATACAAGTATTTCGCACTTTTTGAATAATAAGGGGGGCATCAGGATATTAGAGATGCTTAGATGGGGCATGACCAAAAACAAAGGTTGGAAACCAGTGGTTTAGACCCTCATCTGTTGTTCACCTAGAAAATAGAAAATAAAATAAAAATTTTAAATGAAAAAGCACAGCATGTTGATACTGGAAATGTCTTTACTCAGTGTGATTATTTTAAGCTGGGTTCTTCTAGTGATCCACAGATAAGTAAGCCTCTATGAGATTGTGGATTTACTCATTCAGTAGCATTCATTTATTGAATCTACCACTTGCCAGGCATTGAACTAGATGATTCAGGGGCAAAAGGGTACAATCCTGCCTCAAGGAACTTAGCTGCAGGAGGAGAAAAACTCTGCCCACCATGATGATCTGTGATTCCAGGGATTCTCATAGGAGCATGGGCACATAGAGGAGGGAGCATGACCTCCACAAAGAGATGGTAGAGGAGGTGTCCTCGAGATGAAGAGTAACAGTCTGAAGAGTAGGAGTCACCCTAGTTGAGTGTTGTGTGATAGCTGTTGCCCCAGAAGGAGCAGCCCAGAGGGCCAATGAACAGACCTTCTGGGGAACTTGAAGAAGTTCAGGGTAGGTGGGCCGGAGATGGACAGAGGGAGAAGATAGGGCTGGAGGAAAAACTGAGAATGTTCTTGTGTTTTGTCAAGAATGCCATTTAAGAGTTGTAAGTGAGATACTGCCTTGATCTGATCTTAATTTATAAAGATCCTTCGGCTACAGTGGGCTATTGACCAGTGGTGGTCAAGATGGAGGAAAGGTAATTATGGAAACTCAGATGAGGGTCTGGATGGAGTAAAAGAGGCAGAATAAGAGAGAGTGAGACAGATATGGAGGGGCCAGAAGAGGGGTCCTTGGGAATTAGGTGAAGAGAGACACTGAGACCCAATTCAGTAAGAAAAGCTGGTGTGTGTAAAAAGTATTGACTTTGTTATGAATACTTCTCACTTTCAGGACCAGGTATTTCATTGGCAGTTGAATAGATGTGTCTGGAGTGAGGAGTAGGACCGAAATACAAATCTATTAGCAAATTACAAAATACTTGAAGCTCTAGATGTGGGAGGAATCACTCAGAGAGAGCATAGAGACAGAGCAGTCAGGGCTGAGAGAGAGCCTGGGAACAGAGGAGAAGGGGGAGAAGGGGGAAGAGAAGCCCAGGCCCTGAGTGGGAGAGGGACAGCCGGAGGATTGGGCAGGCCCTTGGGGAGCGAGCGAGGTGTCCCTGATCCCCACGGACAGGAGGGTATGTCCAGACATTAAGCAAGGTTAAGAATGACAAGTACAATTGCATTTGCATTTAGCACCAAAGAATTCTGAATCCAGGCAGAGCAGCCTCATAGGACTAGGGGATGGAAGTCTTCAACTCTACTACTCCCCAGACCAAGGTAGAAATAGATGTCAAAACCTGCAGAACATACAACTCTAAAGGGCTTAGAGATCATGTAGTCCAACATGGTTATTTTACTTACGAGGGAAAGTGAGCTCCAGAGAACTAAGCAACTTAACCAAGGTGGCAGAGTTACCACTGAGAGCCAGATTTCAAGCCTTTCAGCCCAGGGCCATACCCGGGGTGTGGTCCTAGCTCAGTCCCTTCCAACTCTGTGAGTTGGATGAGTTACCTAATTTCTCTGCCTCCCTTCCTTCACCTTTAAAACGGGGATAATGGTTTCTACCTCAAATATTTGCTGTTAGGATTCAATGAATTAATAAATATAAAGCACTGAGAATAGTACCCCACACACAGGAGAAGCTGTGTATTTGCTACTGTTGTTAAAGTGTGTGTGTATACACACAATATTTATATATATACACATATATATAACATATATGGCCCCTTAGGGAAGAGAGGATGAAAATGTATTGTGTGCATAAAAAGAAATTTTGAATATTTTAGAAAAGGATATGGGTGATTGCCAATTCTGTATCGAGTTATTGGGAAAAGGTAGGAAATTGATTTATATAATATGCTTGAAAACAGCATTTTTAGCAAGTGTTCTTAAAAAATGCAGAGTTTTTTTATTCTTGAGAGTAGAAAACAAAAGCACTTTGAAGTTAGTCCTATAAAACGGTTTTTCTGTTTTAGTCAGATAATCAGAATTTTAACCTATTTACAGTGTTGTAAATCACTTGAGTTGGATTTTCTAAAGGTGGAATAAACTATGAAGTCGGAACTACCACCACCCACACGTGCACGCGTGTACACATACACGTTATGATCTTCATGCACTTGGTTCCTATAAAACAGGGGTGGTTTGGGTTATGTAGGGGAATATAATCTTTTTTTAATGTATGTAGTTGAACAAATCTAATTATTAGCAGCTAAAACACATGAGTAGCCTGAACAGTATTATCCAAATGGACTTGGGTGACATGCAGTACAAATAATTTAGGAATAAGTGGCACTCTGGACTTGATTAGAACACAGTAATCCTAGAAGGATATAAATTGAACTGGATTTATGGCCCAATAAAAACATGGGAAGCAAAGATAATGCTTACTGACTCATGAAACTTTAACAATGTTTGTAAGGCTCTGCGTTGTAGTATTTGGGTGAGAGCATTTTTCCATTCATCTGAGCCTACTTCCAGAATGACCTGCGTTGCCTCACTCTGGATGGGAGACTTGGGTCCTTTTCCCGGGTATTCGCACGAAGCCGGGAGCATTGTTAAAGACCTCTGACCCCATGCAACACCCACTTTGTTTGGGCAACTATGTATTGAGTGCCTATTAGCTATAAGTTTTGGGGAGAAAAAAATACAGTATGGGAAAATTTTAACCCATTAGTTATTTCAATTCAGAAGGCTTTTTCTGAAGGGTACTTATTTCTGGTCTGTGCATACCACAGCTGCTCATGCCTCTCTAAGTACACCATAAAAATAATAATGCCTACCATTTTTATTGAACCCCAAAGGCCTTATTAAGTGCTTTACTTACAGTAATTTACTTAGTCATAACTCTATGAGGCAAGTATTATTATCCCCATTGGTCAGATGGGAAGACCGAGGCTCAGAAAAGTTAACTTGCCCATCGTCACACAAGCTAATTACTAGAGAAGCCAGGTCTGTCTGGCTCCTACACTCATGCTTGCTTTTGTTCCAAAGATGTGGTTTCTCACTCCCTACCTATTTTCAAGCCTCCTTGCCTTTGCTTTGCACTTCCTTCTGTGTTCAGTGTTGGTGGTACAAAGGCACCTTCACTGCCTGTGGAAACCTAATTCCTTCTGATGGCTTCATTCAAGACTTACCTTCTGGGGAAGTCTGCCCTTTGGGCTCCCATGACACTTGGTTACCGCCCCGTTTTCACCCTTGTCACAGTCTGACAAAGTGAAGTCAGCTGGGGGGCGGGGGGGGAGGGTGGACAGATACTTGTCTTTTTTATTATTACTTGTGGGCTCTTTGTAAGTCAGGTATTATATCTTTTTCATGGTTTGATTTTCCCTTCGCAAACCCAGCACTATTTGATGAGGTGCTGCCATTATTATCCCCATTTAAGAAGTGGGGAAACTGAGGCATGGAGGTTAAGTGATTTAGTCAGGGTCACAGAGCTAGTAAGCAGCAGAGCTAAGATCTGAACCCAGGCAACCAGTCTGGCTCCAGAGTCTGTGCTTTTAACACTAAATTTGTTCTGTCTCTCAAATGAAAATATAAACTAGCTCGCCCTGTACCTCATAGTCCACACACAGTAAACATCATCCTTGGCACAATGACTAATCATCTATTGAACCAGCTCATGATAAGGAAAGAGCTTTAGGGCTACTGTTGCATGAATATCCTCTGAGGACCTTACAGAACGCATGTTCCCAGACCCTGTTTTCATGTAGTACATATGGGGCTGGCAGGATTGAACCCCAGAATCTTGTCTGTATATGAGACTGGCTGGGAGGCAGCTTCTGAGAGACGAGAAATGAAGCAAATGTCGTGAGTCTCAGCCACAGTGATGGGAGCAGGCCATGAAGTGGTAGAGAATCATCAATCAGCTGGAGCCGGAGGGAGCAGCACCCCGCGGAGGCTGGGGATCAGAAATCCATCACAGAAAGACCTCTTCCCTTGTATTTTTAAGATTTCCAAGCACCTGCTCCTTTTGAATGTGCTGATGGGATGTTATCTGATGAATTTAAACACTTACTTTCTTCAGAGCTTCCATCTTTAAGGTACCCAAAAATAGTAGGCTTTTCATGGAGTTGTATAAGGATTCCATCTGCTTTATACGGAAAAGTAGGCCTTTAGTGGAAAATTAAAAGTGATCCAGATCGTCTTTCCCACAACAAAGCCCAGGGCACTTTTCCCAATCCTTTCTTCTCTGGTCCCCAGGAAAAGTTCCTGAATCTGGATTTCTGTGAAATCCTGTCCAATTTAAATTCTACTGAAAAGGCAAATAAATATGAACCCAAGTTCCTTCATTCCCACATCCTATTTTAAAGCAAAAATAATTTTAAATACTGTCACTTGTAAAATTTGATTTTAATTTTATTTTAGAAATTGTGTGATATGTTGCCTATAGCTAGGCACATGCACAGAGGATATTTTGGAAAGTGCTGATTTCTGTTAATGTTTTCTCTGGTTTGCTCTCAAAGTTTGGAGGGTTTCACTTTTTGTTGTCTAGTTTATTTTCTAACCTCCTAGAACAGAGTGAGCACCTCATTATTTTTAGATATCAGTGAACTCTAGCATTCTCTCATTATGTATCTTTTATTATTGTCTTCTTAAAAGTATCAATACCGTGGCTGTCCTCTGTATATAGATTTGCCTGACCTATATTCTTTTGATATGTTATGTCCTTTAGGCACCCCCATGATTTGCAAATAACAACATCAATTGCTTAAAAAAAAAAAAAAAAAGCATGCACACACAATTCCTGTTGTGTTACTCCTATATTTTCTAGATTGAGTGAGGAAGTTTGATCCATGTGAAAATGGATGTGCTGGCTGATACTGAATATTGGTTCTTTTGCCTTGTTCCTTTATTAACAACCCATGATTAAAAGAAAGACCAAATTTCTTTTGTGTGTGTATGTGTGTGTGTTTTCTTTCTTTCTTTCTTTTTTTAAAATTATCTTTATTGTTCAGTTTATTAATTACATTGTTCCCTTTTTTCCCCCTATAGCTCCCCTCTACCCGGTACCCATCCCACCCTCCATCCTTACCCCCCTCCACTGTCCTCTCCCATAGTTGCATGATTTTTGTCCAGTCTCTTGCTGCACTTCCCACAGCCCTTTTCTCCCCAAGAATTGTCAGTCTATTCCCTCTCTATGTCCATGATTCTGTTACATTCACCAGTTTATCCTGTTCATCAGCTTATTAATCCACTTGCTTTTTAGATTCATTTGTTGATAGATGTGTATTTGTTGTTCCTAATTTACACTTTTATCTTTTTCTTCTTCCTCTTCTTAAAGAATATCTTTCAGCATTTCATATAGTATTGGTTTGGTGGTGATGAACTCCTTTAGCTTTTTCTTATCTGTGAAGCACTTTATCTGTTCTTCAATCTGAATGATAGCTTTGCTGGATAGAGTAATCTTGGTTGTAGATTCTTGCTATTCATCACTTTTAATATTTCTTGCCACTCCTGTCTGGTCTGCATTGTTTCTGTTGAGAAATCCGCTGACAATCGTATGGGTGCTCCCTTATAGGTAACTAACTATTTTTCTCTTGCTGCTTTTAATATTCTCTCTTTGTCTTTTGCTCTTGGCATTTTAATTATGATGTGCCTTGGTGTGGTCCTCTTAGGATTCCTATATATTGGGGTTCGGTGTGCTTCTTGGACTCCTAAGTCTATTTCTTTCACCAGGTATGGGAAGTTTTTGCTCACTATTTCTTCAAGTAGGTTTTCATTGTCTTGCTCTCTCTCTTTTTCTGGCACCCCTGTAATTCGGATGTTGGTATACTTGAGGTTGTCCCAGAGGCCCCTTACACTGTCTTCAATTTTTTGGATTCTTTTGGTTTCTTGCTTTTTCAGTTGAGTGGATTTTACCTCTTTGTATTTCAAATCTTTAACTTGGTTCTTGGGGTACTCCAGAGCACTTTTAGGTCTTTGTATAATATTTTTTTATTTCAATCAGTGTATGCTTAATTTCTGATTGGTCCTTTTTCATATCCTTGAGAGTCTCCTTCATATCCTTGAGGGTCTCGTTCATTTCCTCGTAGGACTCATTCATTTCCACGTTGGTCTTGATCATATCCTTGAGGGTCTCGTTCATTTCCTTGCTGGTCTTGCTTATTTCCTTATAGGTCTCGACCTTTTCTAGGAGCCTCTTGAAAAGCCCTATAACCGTGGTTTTGAATTCCATGTCCAGTCATTTTTTTTCCTCCATTTCTTTCAAATCTGATTTCTTTCCATGTCTCTGCATGGTGGCTGCTTCCCTGAGTTGGTCAATTAGCTTTGTGTGGTAGATGTCCTACAAGAGACAGTGGCTCAGCCTCCCCAGTTACCTGAGGTGGATATGGGTTGCACAGTCTTGCTGAAGTTAAGCTCAGGTTAATCGTTGTTAGCACTTGGAGGGGTTGACCTCCAGGCCAATTGTCTGTGAAGCTCAGCTGTGCTCAGGTTGGATGGGCGGAGTCTCTGGGCCAAGCAGACAGTGTTAGCTCCGCCCTATGCGGGCCCAGGGACTCTGTGCCAGGGGCAATGGCCACCAGCACCTCTGAGAGAGAGCTGCTGCCGAGCTCCACCGGCTGCCGGGGAATTCAGACTCTCCCCAAATGCGTCTGCACACCCAACGTCTCACCCAGGGTCGTAAAACAAAGCAGTCTGACGGTTTCCCGAATGAGAGAGCGAGTCGCAGAGCGCTCTCTGTGTGGTCACGCAGCTGAGCTGTTCGCGCAAGCTGCCTTCTCCACAAGCCGGCAGACCCCTGCAGCACCCGAGCTTCGGCGTGCCCTCCCACTGTCCAGTTTTTACCCCGTATAATAGTGGGTTCCCTGGACTTCGCCCAGAGCTGGAGAATCAGTCCAGTGGGATGTCTTTGTCTCCCCATTCAAGAAAACTGGCCGGTTTTCAGCCGCCCACCCTCTCCGCTGGCGCGCGCTCTCCAAACCTCTCTCCGCGTGTATCTTCAACGCTGTCCTCAGCCATTCCTCCGGTTCACAGTGTCTTATCTTCACTTTTATTTGTGGAATTTTCACTCGGCGGGCTTTCTGGTGATTCTGGAAGGCGTTTGTTCTTTCGTTAAGTTGTAGTTTTAAAATTGCTGAGTATGAGAGCAAGATAGGTGTTTTACCTATGCCACCATCTTGGTTCTCTCAAAAGACCAAATTTCTTAACTGGTTATTCAATGCCTCCAACTGTCTCCACATTCTTAGTCATACCTGACTGACCGCATTCACAATGACATTAATACTTGATTAGCCAGATGTCAATCCACTGTAATATGAATTAACCTTTGTGAGGTTGTTGTTGGTTTTTTTCCCCTCTTGGAATTCCCTGACCCTTCTTTCCCTCAGAATTCTATCCATTTCTCAAGGTCCAATTGGAAGCCCAACTCTGGGAAGATTCTCCTAGTCTTCTCACTCTCTTGCGTTGAACATTTGTGTCATTGAACATTTGATGCTGTATGTTAGTTAATTCCTGGTGTGAGGAATACAAGCTGTAAAGAAATTCTGGGACTTGCCATGGTTATACATCCAGTTATTAATTTAGTTTAAACTAGAATCTAGGTTTCCTAGAAGTACATATTTGTGGGTCCTGTTTTCTCAAGAGACTATTGGCTTTATGTATGCAAAAAAATATTGTTTGCTGCTCCCGCTTCTTCTTCTTTTTTTTTTTTTTGTTCCCCTATAGCATGTAGCAGGATGTCTTTAGTAGTGTAGACAGTCGGCAGATGTTTACTCAGACAGGCCCTGGGGCAGGATACTGGAATGTATAGGTGGTTTCCGGCCATCTGTGAGCTAGGCTGGCATCTCCTCAGATATTGAGCTTCTGTAGTTTCTGATGGGACCAGATTCACTTTCTGCCAACCTGCACGATTTAGGTTCGGTGATTGTCCTAGACTGTTTTAGGACCCATCATTGTATTTCAGAACTTTTTGTTAAGAATTTAAGGTGGCCAAGGAAATAGTTACTTCTTTGGAAACTTTGGAAATAGTCAGGCTTTTATTAAGATTTTCACTAAAAACAATAGGAAGTCACTAGTGCACAAGAACATCTAAGACCATGGTAAATGCAGAATATTTCAAAATCGGGAGGAATCTGGAAGAATACAGTAATGAATGATGGGAAAGGGACCACCAGTGTATCCTAGAGGTCTGAGAGAAGGCAGGTACTCACCTATTACGTACCTGCCCATTTCTGGACCTCTCAAAGTAGCATTTAACTGCATTCCTCGGCCATATGAACCCCGGCTTCGGCTGTGGAGGCGAGTGCCTTTCTTCCATGCGTTATGTCACTTGGTTAGTAATACCATTTGAAGAATCTCCTTAGCAGGGGAGGGGAGGGTTCCATCATATACTTAAAAGTCCTACAAAGTAATTATTTCACATTATATCCCCCAAAATATCACAGTCTCTGTTTATATATCCTTCAAAAGAATGATTGAAAATAAGCCTTATAAAATGTTTTCAATGGTTGAGGGGAGGCACTACTCAAGTAACATGTGTAAAAAAAGACACAGCAGCACGATATGCAGTGCTTATCAGCCACTCATTAAGGGTCTTCTTACCTACCTGGGAATAGCCCTCTGTGGTTCCTCATTAATGGCTTCCCTTGCCCAACTCTCACCTAGATGTCAGATTTAATGTATCTCAGGGGGAGACCAAGAAGAACACTTTCTCTGGGTGTAGACTAATTACTGCAGCCCAGATGGGCAAGTTACCATTATGGTCTTTGGAAAGTAGTGGTGAACTGTTTTTTCTTCATCAGCCATTCACTATCTGTGATTTCAGAGCTTTCCCCACCTTCCTGCCCATTGCCGCAACCACTGCCTTACGTGTGGGAGATCATATGCAACCTACAAAATGCTCTTTGCCCTTGGCTGGCATATAATGTCACCACTTTCTCTAGTTTGTTCACGTTCACTCACTTTCGTACATGTCAGCATCAAAATTGTCCATTTTCAGTAGCAAGCTACTGGAAGGCTAGAAGCTCACCTCACTTAATTTGCTTTGTGCGCAGTGTAATACTGAACTGTGCAAACTGGGAGATTTCCCAAGTGTTTTCATTACTTGTAGAATGAGATGCATCTTGAATAGATAATACATTGGGTCCTCTGCACTGGTAGATCCTAAAATCATGTTTAGAATCCATATTTTGATTGTGCATAATGTTTTAAGTTCCACCTTATATTACATGTCCTTAGGTTGAAATGCAGTGATCTCAAATCCTAGTCCTATCTTCAAGTTGGGTTCAAAGTATAGATAATGTGCCATACCATACCCTTTTTATACTAGTGAAGTTAACCATATAATTCTCACTGTCTTATAGTCTTTATTCAACTGATTCTTGATTTCAGAATGCTAAGAGGTCAAGAATTGTGAATGAAAGTCAGTGAGGCTTGGCTGGGAAGAACCTATAAGGACTATGGTATGAGGAGCAAACCCAGATGCCTCGGTGGGTACCAGTAATTCCTGGGAAGTTCTGGTTAGTTTATAGCTGAGTGTGTTACCAGGAGGATTGGCACTTGGAAAATTGCAGCCCCAAACATTCTCTGATTGTACCTTGGCCACATAGGGAGAGTCCAGTACGGGAGGCCCGAGGAAAGCCCCACTGCCTTCCCTGATCTCACCTCCTATGTGTGACAGAGTCTGTTTCCAGGGATGAGGCTTCCGGGCCTCTATCCCCACGGTAGCACTCTGAGCACTTGAGATCCAGAACTGCTGCTGGGGCAAGAGCCCTGCTCCATGTCTCCCAGCAGAACACCTAACTGCACTCTCAGTGTCTCCTGAATGGGCTAGAACAGTGGTCAGCAAACTCATTAGTCAACAGAACCAAATATCAATAGTACAATGATTGAAATTTCTTTTGAGAGCCAAATTTTTTAAACTTAAACTTCTTCTAATGCCACTTCTTCAAAATAGACTCGCCCAGGCTGTGCTATATTGTGGAAGAGCCACACTCAAGGGGCCAAAGAGCCACATGTGTCTCGAGAGCCGCGGTTTGCCAACCACTGGGCTAGAACATATGGAAATTATTCCCTCAAGAGAGTGATGTTGGTAAGATTGGAAATAAAGGGGATAATGGATGGAAAGGAATCAACGAAGAGTTGTTATGGGCAAGATGGTGGTGAGTATAGAAGGAGTCTTTGCATTAGTTTTCTGTGGCTGCCAAAACAAATTTTCCCCAACTGGGTAGCTTAAAACAACAACAAAAACTCTCACATTGAAGCCAGAAGTTTTGAAATTAAGATGCTAGCAAGGTTGGTTCCTTCCAGAGGCTCTGAGGGAGACTGTTCCATGCCTCTTCCCTAGCTTCTGATGGCTACTGGCAAACCTGGACTTCCTTGGCTTGTAGACCAACAATTTCTGCCTCCTTCTTCATATGGCATTCTTCTCATAAGAATACGTGTCATTGGATTTAGGACTCATCCTAATCCAAAATGAACTCATCACTAGGTTCTTAATTACATTTTTAAAGACTATTTTCCCAACTAAGGTCATACTCACAGGTTCCAGATGGACATGTTTTTTTTTGGGGGGGGAGGGGCGGGAGGATGGCATCATTCAATCCATGATAGCCCTCAAAGAGATAAAAATTATCAGCTTGGAAGGAGAAATAACAGAAGAGAAAAGTATTTATAGGTTTGAATGCTGGAAGTGCAGGCACAGTACTTTTCATGTGTGATTTGTAACTCTGAGATAGATGAAGATACAGTGACATTTGTATGTGGAAAGAAAGAAGTTTGAAGGAGTGGAGTTTCCTAAGACTTTTCAGTTAAATTAGAGGCTAAGCCATCATTTGAGGGTCACAGATTTAGAGATGGGACGGGGGCTTGGAGAATGCAGAAAAACTCCCGAGTAACAAAAATATAAGATGATCTGTTAATAAATGGATAGAAGGTATTGCAGCGAAATTGTGAGGTCCCATTAGAATCCGTAAGGATTTTTTATGGTTCTCTTTAGCCCAGTTTTGTGACTTTGCCTGAAAGTACTTATCATGTTGGAGTGGAAAATCTTACTTTGGGTGTGACCTCGAGTTGAGAATTGGTTTAAATGGTCAAGTGAGGAGGATGTTCTAAGAGACTAGAGAGAAGATCAGTTGATATTTTCAATTGGTAGATTCAGGCTGAACAGGGGATTGAACTGGATGGTGGCCAAGGTAAGGAAGGCTCTGAAGTTTTAGGAATCTGATGAGTAAACAAGCAGGTGTGGAGGAGGAGAGACAGAGGCGAGAAGGCCCTAGGAAGAGAGAATCCATGGAATTGGAGAGATCCAAAATGATAGTGCACAGGGTCACTTCCTGTTGAATGGATTTCCACTTACAAAATAGAAATTTGGGACATTATATACAAAGAATTCACGAAACTGAAAGGCATAGGCCCCTTTAGTCCTGATTTAAATAGGTATAAATGGTGTCATCCAGAAGAATGTCTTGTTTTAAGTGGCACATTTTAAAAATTCTGAATGAGTGTTCTGGGACCTCTGAGACCTTTCATTATGACCAGCCAATTTATTGGGGCTAAAGTTTTGAACTGGTATTCAATTTACTTTACTTTCCTCCTAATTCTTGTTGCTCTGGGAGTCTCCCTCATGGAGGCTAACGATTCTATTACTTCAGGGAGAGGACAGACTATAGACTGGAACAAAGAAGACATTGTTCAGCTGGGGACTTTCAAATCAGGCATTTAAAGCATGTTTCAGAGATCAGAGTTAGCCTGGGCCTTCCTTTAAAGGAGGCAGACTTTGTTAGAAAAAAAAAATTATTTCAAGGAGCCAGATCTCAGAAGGCCTGGCATATATTGTACAGTTAGCCATGCAGGAGGGAGGCTGCAGGAAGCAGGAAATACCTTTCTGGATTGGAGGATGGAGCTTGTAGAGATTTGGATGAAACTAGAGATGAGAAATGAATGGGTGGCTGGGATCCCCCCACTCTAGGTGGGTGGAGGATAATCTGTATGCAGCAGCACTTGGACCCTGCGTCCTGTCTGGAGCTCTTGAAGGAAAGCACCTTGTGGAAACTAGCCCTGAGAGAGAGTGTGTCCCTTCGTGGTTCCCCAGTGCCTGCATGTGGCATAGGAGAAATCCTGACAGCCCTGCAGGCCTCCTCAGTTAAATGTGGAGGTGCTGGGAGAGGCCTGGGGTCAGAATGAAGCGGGCACAGAATGGACTGTGCCAGCCCCTGCTGAAGGCGGGCTGGGATCATGACTGCAGCTCTCCACCAGTCCCATCAGCAGAGCTGGGCCAACACTCGAAGACAAAGGGCTGGCACCTCCCAAGGAGGCCAGTGAGGGCTTGCAGGGCAGCACCTGGACCAGGTTCTCTCCCCATCCTGAGGTGGTCTATAATTTTCCCCCGGGGAAGGAGGGAGAGAGAAATGAACACAGCCATGAGAGGCAGTTTGAGATTAATTAAATTTGACTTATTGCCCTGAAGCAGCTACAATTTTAAACATGAAGAGATTAAGTTATCTGGAAGTAGCAGTATTGGTTTTTTTCTTCATAAGCAGAAATGCGATGATCATGATCAACTGTAGAGAAATGAAGTACCATATTTAGTGTATATACAGCTAAGTAGTAAGAATTAACATCCCTATTGTCGGTTCATCTTGGAGAAGAAGTGGGGCAATCTGCCCTTTGGAGGAGCAGAGTTGTCCATAGATACTCCAAAATATAGTAGGGGGTTGGGCTCCCTTGTTTAGTAAAAGGCAGTTCTTCCGAGTGTCCTGGAAGGAAGGACCTCAGTTGCTATGGAGCCTGAGGTCAGAGGAAAGTATTCAAATTTCAGGCCTTTCTCTATTCAAGAGATGCTGGAGACAAGCATTTTCACTGGGTGTGACCCTTCCATTTCATATTTTAAAGGTATCAGGGTGAATACTAGGAATGGCAATCTCTGACTGAGGGGAGAAGCTCTTCATTTTTATTCCATCCTCATGGACTAAATAAAGCATGAATTTATGAAAGGATTCATTTTCAAGTATAATTCATAAGTAGTTACTAGAACATTCAAATGGGGGGGGCAGTTAGCTCTTTTTCAATACATTTCATTCCTCTTTGACATTCATACAAGGATATTGCATTTAAGATGTTTTCAACCCTGTTTTTTCTTGAAGTGCCTAGTAATTTTGGAAGAGAAGTCTTTAATCTAGTTTAAAAAGCGTGACTTTGGCGGGGTGGAGTGAGGTGGGGTGTTGCTTGTTGGGATACCTACTATGTATTTTTCTACTAGCAAATTACTGTGATGTTTTGAGCACATCTTCTCAAAAGGTAAATATACTTCATATTTTCCCTCATCATGTCAGTGGGAGCCAAGAGAGCTAGAGATGAGGAACCATAACGTTTACTAAAAGGAGCCACTCAGTTGTCAGAGGGGAGGGAGAAGAGGGGCTGGATGAAAGAAGGTGAAGGGATTAGTCAAAGAACATAGAGGGAATCCCCCAGAATACATATACACTTTAACAGCTGATAGTTCAATTTTGAAAAAAAAAAGTATTTTAATAAACATGACTTCCTAATTATTCAAAGTCTGTGTATACATTTTTGGGATATCCTGTATATATGAACTAGAGGCCTGGTGCACAAAATCCATGCACAGGGATGGGGGAGTCCCCTTCAGCCCAGCCTAGACCCTCTCCAATCCGGAACCCCTTGGGGGATGTCCGACTGTCAGTTGAGGTCCGACCGAGGGATCGGGTCTAAACTGGCAGTCGGACATCTCTCTTATATCCAGTACCTAACTGCTCACCTGCATGCCTGCCTGATCACCCCTAACCGCATCTGCCTGTGGCCTGATTGCCCCCAGTTGTACCCCCCTCCCGCTGACTTGGTTGCCCCTAACTACCCCTCTCCCCCCTCCAGCCTGGTCACCACTTACTGCCCCCCTTCTGGCCTGGTCACCTGTTACTGCCCCACATGCCAGCCTGGTTGCCCCCAACTGCACCCCTCTGCCAGTCTGGTTGCTCCTTACTGCCCCCCCTGCCAGCCTGGTTGCCCCTGACTGCCCCCCCCCCCCTGCTGACCTGATCACCCCCACTGTCTACCCCTTTGCCGACCTGGTCACTCCTAACTCCCTCCCCCCACTGGCTTGGTTGCCCCTTAGTGCCCCCCCACCAGCCTGGTTGCCCCCAACTGCCCCCCCTACTGGCCTATTCACCCCTAACTGCCCCCCAGCCGCCCTGGTCACCCTTACTGCCCCCCCCCCCCCCTGCTGACTTGGTTGCCCCCTCCTGCCCCCTCCTGCCAGCCTTGTTGCCCCCAAATGTCCCCCCCTGCCAGCTTGGTCACCCCTAACTGCCCCCCCCTCCCCCACCAGTCTGGTCACCCCATCCAGCCTGCTGTTCAGTCGTCCATCTGGTTGTTTTGGTCATGGCGGCCCCTGGCTTTTTATATATTAGAATAGCCCATAAACATAGACAACTGAGTGGTGATGGTCAGAGGGAAGGGGGAGGGCGGTAGGGGCTTGATGGAAATGGACAAAGGGGAGGAAAATGGGAATTTCTGTAATAGTGTCAACAATGAAAAATTTAAAAAGTAAAATAATTAAAATTATAGAATTTTTAAAATGTTGTTTTATTAACTGACATCATTTTATAGTATTTATGGGTTTATTTGAAATCTCAAAAATAACATTTCTAAAAGTTATAATCATGCCCATATTCATTAGGGGGAAAAAGAACTTTTTAGACATTAAAAAGAACATAAAACTAGTTATTACATACTCACTCACTTTACTCAGTTTTAGCCATATGTCTCTACTATTTATGTCACTGATTCTTTTTTGTGAAGAATGTTTTTTTTTATTTTCTCAATTTTTTAATTACAAGAGCTGCTTGTAATCTTCAAAGTTGTGTTTTATAGTTAATATTTGAAATTGTTACTATGTTCATTTGGCATTTATGTATGTCATATTTTTCACTGAGAAGATACCTCTTTCTACAGATACACTTCAGCTGAGAGCAAGTTCTGCTAAATGGAAGCCTCAGAATAATTTTTTATATTGAAATTTATAAATATTTCAGCCCAACTATTGTCACAGGTTTTTTACCCCATTCAGAATTCTTATTCTCAGTATTTATATAAGGCAAAACTTATGAAAATAAGTTCCCCTATTGTGTCACAGGTAAGTGACACAAACTGAGAGATCTTCATAATTTCACTCCATTCTGGTACAGAATATAAATGTATTTAATAAAAATAGGAGCACTGCCCTGGCTGGTGATGTTCACTTGGTTGGGCGTCATCCCATGCACCAAGAGGTTGCGGGTTCGATTCCTGGTCAGGGTGCATGCCCCTTGTGAGCTCGATCCTGGGAAGGGGCATGCACGAGGCAGCCTATCCATGTATTGCTCTCTGTATCAGTGTTTCTCTTTCTCTCCCTCTCCCTTTCTCATTCTCTAAAAGTCAATAAAGACATAAAACAAAACGAAACAAACAAAAACTAGGAGCACCGTCAAAAGATCGCCACAAGTTGAGATACTGCAAAACATAATACAATTTCAGAATTAAAATTAAATCTTGGACACTACTTGAGTTCTCATAATTTAGTGTGTTCTGCTCCTCCTTTGCTTTCTTTGGGTTAAATTTCAACATCTTTCTATTCGCAAGTCTTGTTTTTAATAACTGCTATTGGCTAAAGGCTTTGGAGACACAAGGACAGTGTCACTGCTTTGAACAAAGATTTCCAACTGTTTTGGCACAGACCAACCCAAACTTTATAGAATTCATCTATCATACATTATCACACACCTACATTGATTCAGACATTTCAGACATGTTTAAAACCTGGTTGTTGCTGACAGGCAGCAAACCAGAAGGCATGTACGAACATGCTGAATATTCACAGAACACTGTCACAAAAATTTTGTAGTTCAGTATTTCTAACTTGTCAATTTCTTCATCTATAGTTTACTTTTCACTTGATAGGATAGAACTACTTATTTGAATGCAGTTATGAGGTATTCATATGTCATACCCAATTCCAAGTAACTTTTTTCTTCATAGGTTTTTTTGATTTAGAAAGGACAACTGCTTTTAGCATCACAAAATTTGTATTTGTGTTACCCCCCAAAATTTTCATCTCTTGTGTTAAACTTTTCACAAGCCACAGTAGCATTCACAATAACATGAGATGTTTTACCTGTGACAGAATGAACCTCTACAGTTTTATTTTGCTCTCAGGAAATAGAAAAAAAAATCAAATGATTATTAGAACTGGTTAATTTTTCTTTTTAAAATACCTGTTAATACTAACACAAAGCTGGAATCACTTAACTGTTTGCAAAGATTTTCTCTTCTGTTAATAAAACCAACACATTAAAGCTATCACTTCACTTTCCATATAAGCACAAAAAACCTGAACTCAAAAATAAGCAGAATCAACCTAGAAAAGCAGCCATTCAATCTAAAAGAAGAGTCAGGTTTCCTAGAGTGCTATGTTAGTGAACTCTAAGAATGTGTCATCCTCAGACACAGTACTATTTACAATTACTATTAACATACGCAGTAGTTGCTGCTACTGTTAGAGTAGATGTGTGACTTACGGTTTATGTAGTAAATGATATCACTATGGCTTCCATGTTAAGTAATATATATCAGCAAACATTTTGTGCCAGTTAGCATTCATCATCACCTTTCTTGAAAAACAAATTCAATTTTTCATTAAATATTGCAAAGTAAAATAGCATAATTATCTACAAATGACAAAAACACTAATGAGAACATTCACACCATTTTTGAGGAGGCCTGTTTCCCATAAATATTTCATGTAAACCTAATCTGTAACTTTCTATGATTCCTGTTGGTCCCTCTGCCTTGTCATTTTGGACATCTCAGGCTGTGGCATGGGTCATAGTGCAGCTGACAGTAGCATCCAGTGACTGGTAGACTTGACAGTCGGAGGAGTTGGCTGTCCTTAGCTGCTCATGTCCAAGCGCTTTTTGTTTATTGGTGAGCATCCTGCGTGTCGTCCTTGAAAGTGGGTGTTTATTTAAGTCAGTGTTGGAAGGGACAGAAAAGGAGATGGATTGTCATTGGTCACCTTTCAGACTTAATCACATGTTATGGTGAAAATTCTCCTCTCCATGTAGTTGTCTCACCCACTGGTTAAGACCATGGCAGAAACTGGAACTGCATATGCACCAATGGCGGTACATTTTAATGCAACTGTTAATAATACTTGGTTTATAAAATGAAACCTCTGGACAAATGCTTAATCCAACTGGCTGTTGGAACAATAGGTGTAAGCTAGCACTTTCACAAACAAGCCAACACATGGGGGTACCCTAGTTAGAGATCACATTTCTCCATCTCCTTGCACCATCCTTTATTGTCTGGACTATTCTGGTAACATTACAGTTCCGCCTTCTTTTACTCTTGACCTCCAATCCCACTCCCACAACAGCTGGGTGAGCTTTTAAAGATCTATGTGAGATCACATTCCTGGGTAAAATGCCTCATTATCTTCCTATGACAAAGTCCAGCTCCTCACTGTGGCCCAGAAGGCTTTTCATGCTCCCACCCTTGTCCACCTGGCCCCACTAGATTTTAAGCTGTTAAAAGGCCTTCTCCTTTGTTTTTTGTTTTTTTATGGCCAATATTGCACATGAGAGATGCTCAGTTGATTTTCTCAAAAGAATGAGTGTATCACACACTGTAACCTATTACTTCGAATAGATGAAAGGAAAAAAACAAAACAAAGTGTCTTGCTAATCTATGGCAATAAGGAAATTCAAGTCCAAGTCTCTATATCCCAAGTATCATTTCTATCTCTAATAACAAAGTTGGACAGCAGAATGTATCAGGATTAAATCATCCCCAATTATGGAGGTGTTGTCAAGCCTACAAGCCATTGTGATTCTGTGGTCTCAAAGCCCCTCCCTATGGGGAGGTAAGTGGGAATTATAGGGAGTCTGTTGTTTCCCTAACAGGTCAAAGATTAGGTACCACTTGGTGTACAGGAGGAGGAAAGTGCTTCTCTAATTGATGTGGGCAAAACTGGGACTGTGATATTGGTGGTAGAGAAATACTTACTGTTAAGTCCACGATTTTGAGATCTTGTGTTCTTACACAACTGCTTTCTGTTGGATCTCTCTTTTTTAAAAACATACCACTGTTCAGTTTTATCATGAATGCCTTTCCAAGGACAGTAAATGGTTTTACACACTGTAACATCGTTTCCATGGCAACTAATGTATTTTAGCAAAGAGAGACTGTGCTAGAAGTAGGCTAAAAAGGACAAATATGGAAATGGCACAGTATAAAATGTGGGGCAATTTGTGTTATAGTAAAGATTTTTTCTCTTTTTTTCTGACTTCTTGTTTAGGGAAAACCTGTGTTATTAGATCTTGGCTTCTTAACCCTTACTAAATAAAATTTTTACTGTCCAGTATTTTGCAGACAAAATTCCTTTAGTAGGTACTCATATTTATTTGTTTGCTTTAATAGGATGTATTCCATCAACATACAAACATTTGTAATGCCATCAGTTTTTGCAATACATTATCTTCACCTTCTTTGCATTCTCTTCTGGCAGCCACCCCACTTCCCTGCTGCCCTCTGTGGCAGTGCTTCCTGAGAGGTATTGTCTATGTTACCTGTTTCTACACAGCGTTTGTTTGAAAAATCAGGCTGTTCCAGCCAGGCTTTCGCCCCACCACTTGAGCCAGTTGGTCACACCCTCATCCTCTAAGGATATTACAGTTTTCCTCTTTTGTTTATTTAGAAGCTAGCATGCCTAAGTACCTATTTCAAATAATTCTACCAAATGTCAAGTTCATGTATGAACATTTATATAAATCCTGGTTTAAAAAAGGAGGGGAGGGCTCAGATCATGTTATGCTGCTTTTTGCATCTGAATGTACTTGGATTATTTTGTTATCCTACATAATAAAAGAGAAACATGCAAATTTGACCGTACCTTCGCTACGCTACCAGCCAATCAGGAGCGGGGGGCAGGGCCGAGTGGCACGAGTGCCCGCCCCTGAGGGCGGAGACAAGGTGGTGGAGAAGAGGCAGCAACGGCGTGGCACTCTGGCCAGAGCAGAGAACACTGAAGGCTCTGGCTGGAGTGAAGTCTCCAGCCGGCCAAAGCAAAAATGGAAGGCAACAGCCAGAGGGAAGGCCTGGGTCCCAGGTCCCAGAGGAAACTGGCCCTGGCAGCCAGGGGAAGGAAAGCCTATTGCATGAATCTTCATGCAACGGGCCTTTAGTGTGATAATAAAACCCCTTCTGTGCTCTTAATAAACCCTGAGTAAAGGGCAGATAGCCCTCTATTTAAAAGAAAGAGAAACCATAGCGTAGATCTTACAATTTATAAAATAGTAGCAAACCAGTCAATCTACTGGGTAGATAATAGCCTCATTTATGTTTGTTTGGGCCACATGGTGCATTTAAAAAATATAAACTAGAACTTCAAAATTTCACAGTTGTGTATAAAAACTGATATTCCTAGCTTCTCTTGAAAATATTGGAAGATCTGGCAAAACTAAGCCTTTATTCTCTCCTGACAACAGCCTACCCAAGCAGCATAGCAGCTGCCTTCTTGCGATGGAGAGGACCATCCGCTCCATCGTTTATTCTACCTGCTGGCCTGGCCCTGTGGATGTTCTAATGTCTCTCTCTCTCTGCATCCCCTTACCTCCACTCATTCACAGAGCCGATAAATGGCTAAGGTTGGAACTTGGTTTCCAAACCACCTGCTCCCTCCTTGGCAGTGGACCAAAATCTGTGTTTTAAAACAGAATTGGTTAGTCAGTGATAAGATCTATAGTTCAGTGGTAAGAGGCTCTCTCAGGTGGTATAGCCTATGTTTTGCACTTTACTAATAGCAAAAGATCGTGCAGTTAATCGATGGGGTATATTGTCATATTTGGGGCGCCTCCCACTTTTGTTTGCTTTGCTGCTATCAGAAGTCATTTTGTATGTGCTGCCAGTTGTGACCTGCAAGATGAGAGTACTGCAAACAAGTGTGACCACTTCTTTGTGTATAGAAAACTGGTCAGCAGGGAAAAGCTCCAGTGTCTTACTAGGGAGTGCAGATTTTCAGTGAGCATATGTTACCTTTCCAGTGAGATAAATGAATATTTACAGAAAAGAAGTAAAAACTAGACGGTAGGGCAAAGTTTATACAACATTGGTGGAGCTGGTGATGTCCTCCCAGTATGGGAGACTCAGGATGTTCCTGGTCAACGTTGCTGGCCTCTTCTAGATTAGACCCTTTCCTAGGAATTCCCTCGGCACCATGTGCTGATGCCAAGATTCCGTTGGGTGGCATCGACTTGTTACCAACTTTGTCACTGCTCTGGGCCCCGCCCCATTTTGAATGTGCACTTATCACTCACTGCACCGTTACCAGGGGTGAGTGAGATGGGGTGGGAGGTTTCAGTGCTGCCATCTCAAGCCCTGTTAGAAGGTTCGTCTGTACAGGGGGTGGGGAGAGAGACACAGGATAATGAGCTAGTCTAGGTCCAGAAGGAATGGCTAGAGGAAAATGCATTTTTCCCAGGGAAACAGGGCAATGAGGAATACCCCACAACAAAGGGCCTTGTCTGTCTGAGCTGGGTCCTGTCTCCAACCGTCAGACACACAGGAGATTGTGGCGACCCTGAGTGTGGACGGCCCCTACACTACACTTCGTGTCTGTGCAGCTGTGGAGGCATCTGGGAGGCCACTGTGAGAATGGGCCTGTTCCTGGGCTTCAGGCCGGGAGCCAGGGGCCACCCTGCGCCAGAGGACATTGAGGAGCGTCTGTGTGCACGCTGTGTGTATCCAGCGTTCTTCGGAATGGTGGCAGAGTCTGGCCCTGCCTGGTCTTTTTTGTGCCTTAGGTCCTAAGTTAAGAATAACTGAAGGAACACTGCCCCTGTTGACATGCTTTATATAGAAGTTGCTATCAAATGACTATTTCATTCTTGGTCACCACGATATCATGCACGTCCAGTTCTGAGGTTCTCACTTCAATTTTGATTGAATAGAGCCATGATCGTTGGAGCAGAAAGAAGCCATTCAGATGTGAGTGTGTGAGGACGTGTCTAGTAATGTGCGGATGTTTTTGGCAGGTCAATGAATATTTTAAATCTTTTGCAAGTAGTGAAAAGGGTTGAATTGGGAATAGAGAAGATCTGTGGCAAGAGAAAAGTACACCTCATTTCTCTCTCAATCTTTCTTTTCTTAAAATAATTAAACAAAATTCAAACTGTGATTTTACTCTTAGATTCATTATGGCCCCTTTCAATCTCCTTCATCCCATATGAGATGTGACTGCGACCCTTATGTATTGAATCTCAGTTTCTCAGTCACATTTTTAAAATAAAACAGGAAATACTGGAGAATATTAAAAATACTGTAACAACAGACTCTCCAGATTGGATCATTGCTGTCTAATTATATCTAAAGTCACAGGACTAAATTGAAAGAAAAGATTGTCTTCTGGTTATGAATATGCTGTATGTGATTTGTGGGTATAACCTTTCTTCCCAACATGCACCCCTCCCCCTACATGCAGGAGTGAATGGGGTGAGTTTGATTTAGTGCACCTTCACTCCTTTCCTTTCTGTCAGTTATTTCTTCATTAGTTACTCTGTCACAGCCCCTCATCCCCTTCACCCATCCACCAGCAGAGACGGCACCAGTTGTGTGGAGGCACAGTGCTCAGTGTCTCCTGGCCACAGATGGACAGTGAAACAAGTAGTGAATAAAGTGCTGTAAGAACAGAGGAGAGGAGATCTAATTCTGCACAGAAGTGGGACCAAAGGAAACAAGAGTGAAAAGGTGATTTTTGTCCTGGACCCTGAAGACCCGTTAGGAGAAAATTATGCTGACCCAGCAGGGTTAGTGAAATTGACATGATGATGCTAAGACCAGGAATATGCTGGGGCTACATCTATTTTTCTGCCTCTTCCTGGGTTAGAGGCAGGTTGAAAATACCTGGTCAGAGGTAGCAAAAATATTCTTCTATCTGGCTGACTTCTTAGCTGACATATGCCGCCTCTTATGATCTGGTCTCTACCTTAGTTTATCGTCTTTCTCCCATCAGCCTGCCACCATCCTGTTATCCGTCTCTCAGTCCAATAGCATTATCAACCCTCTTGCCATTCTCTGAACATGTGGCTGACACCTCTTTCACGATCTCTTTATCCCTTTGCTTGCCCTGTCCAGTCATAAGGTGCCTTCAGTAGATACCTATTGGAGATGTCCCCTAGTCATTTGGAAATACGAGAGTGGTAGGGGTTGGAAGGATGGCCAGACACATCAAGGGAGAGCTCAAAGTCGAAGGTTTCTCAGTTTTATTTTCAGATTTTTCTCTAAAAATAAAAACCTTTCTATATTCTTCCAAAGATGGAGGATTTGATGTGATCTAAATTAGGAGTATAGTAGCCCCCCTTTATCTTCAGGGAATACATTCAAAGAGCCCCAATGGAAGCCGGAACTGCCCTCTATATGCCGTTTATTCCTATGCATACTACACTTTACATCTTCTCTTTGACATATCTGAATTGCCAGGCCACTACTCTTGCGCTTTGGTGTCATTATTAAGTAAAATAAGGGTTACTTGAGTATAAGCACTATCGATCTAATAACTGAGATCGCTACTAAGTGACAAACAGGCGGGGAATGTATGTAGCATGGATATGCCGGACAAAGAGATGATTCACATCCCAGGCTAGACAGAGCAAGATTTCATAGGCTTCTCAGAATGATGCACAATTTAAAACTTATGAATTGTGTTGTGGTTGTTTTCTGTAATGTTTCATCTAGTATTTCAGGACTGGAGGCAACTGAAACCTCCGAAAGTGAAACCATGGATAAGGGGGACTTAGTACTTTTTTGATCAGGTCCTTGTCCTTGGGCATCTATTCCTTTAGAAGATCACAAATTTGTAACTTTTATGCATCAGCTTTTAACCTAAGGAATCTGCGTAACATCAGTTATGTTTCTCAAGCAAAACATCAGCACCATATCGGGGCGGGGCGGGGGGGGGGGCATGAAAAATGCACACAATCCCACAATTGATTACATAGTCAACTATTTTAAATGTCTGTATAACTAAATATGCACATCCATACCTATACACACACACACACATATGAGGGTGGAGGAGGCCTATTTTGCCTTAAGCCTTGGAAACTTAAACTTGAGTATTCTGACCATCTAGATTTCAAATAAAAATAAAGTAGAGGACTAATTGGTCAATTTTTTAAAATCCAGGAGTCATTTCAATATACCTCTTTTCACTTGAAACACTTCATAACCAAAATTTATTTATTCCAACTTTTCAGAAACACAACTTTTATTTAAGAAAGATATACCTGGTTTTTAAAACAAATGCCACTCTTCATTCTAGATGAGGTTGTCATATGAATTTTACTTTTTAAAAAAAAACATATTTTATTGATTTTTCACAGAGAGGAAGGGAGAGGGATAGAAAGTCAGAAACATCGATGGGAGAGAAACATCGATCAGCTGCCTCTTGCACACCTCCAACTGGGGATGTGCCCGCAGCCAAGGTACATGCTCTTGACCGGAATCGAACCTGGGATCCTTCAGTCCGCAGGCCGATGCTCTATCCACTGAGCCAAACCGGTTCGGCATGAATTTTACTTTTATGCAATTCTGTTTCATCCATCCCTATCCTCTTTGAAACAATGGAGCCAGTGCCTAAAAATATCTAAGGTCATATGTGCTTGCTGGGAGTCTGGGAGTTAAAGCTGTGATATCCTTCTGGTTTATGGCTGCATAATGATATATATAACAAAAACTGTTAATTAATTCCATCAGTTTTTGTTAATTAATTCCATCTGTTTAGTAAGCCAGAAACAGAAATCAAATGATGCTGTATATACATATATGGGTAAGATTCCTTGTGCAGTGGTGAGCCAGTAGCTCCAAACGGTTTTCCAGTTTTCCTTGTTACTGTTTGCTAAAGTGCCGTGAAGTGAAGGCTCATGCTTTCACAACCTGTTGTTGAATTGGGCATCCCGTGTGGTTGCAGTTGTGCTGCGTTCATGAGAGATGTTAAGTTTCCCCAGTACTTCTCCAGCTGCTCTTTCTGTGGCCAGTGAAGAAATATTTCACCTTGCAAATAGAAAATGTTGTTCTACAAATCAGAATGACAACCTTCCTAAACCTCTGTGGAAGTGGGCAAGAATGGAAGTCAGACTTTCTCTGTATTCCTGTTCCCTTTGGAGAAAAGTTCTCATAATACTGTATTACTCTTTTCTAGTTATCGGGAGCCCAGTTAATATTCCTGGACAGAGAGAATTCCCATTTTTTTATAGCTTGGCAACATCTCGTTCCCAGTGGGTTAGCCAGTGACATATTGCCCGGTGACATCTCCTTGGTTAGGACAGAACAACGTGTCTCAGGAGCAATAAAGAGATGGAGTGACATGGGTTGCTAAGGTACAGGCTGCCATGGCATGCTCATTAGCACATTCTCTCCCTCTAGCCTCTTTGCTAGTTCTCTTGCATGTCTGCAGTGAGTTCATGATTTGAATGCCCATCTGCAAAAGACAATATATGAGTTTTTAATTTTCTTCCCCACGGACATTTTTTTTCCTACACTCTGAGTCATCTTTGATTAAACAAAACAAAGATGCTACTGTTAATTATGCATCCTTTGAAACAGCACAAAAATTCTCTTTTGTATACGTGGGGGATGCTTTTGATGGGGATAGTAATTTATGATGGGGGGGGGGGGCGGGTTTGAAGTCATGGGCCAAGAAGAAAGAAGCTAAGAATCATATTGAGCAAAGTTTGAATCTGTACCTAGACAGGAACAATTGCTTCTATTTTTCAGATTCCTCAAACCTTTCACTTTCTGCCCTAAACATATTATTGTCAACACCATTCAATTCAACTATTTTTATTGTTCTCTTTAGACACCTTATTAATACTGACATTTTTGTTTAAACAGCTAAAATTGCGAATAATAAATGAGGTACTATACTTTTGGCAGGTTGTAGACAGAGTGTATGAGCAAACTGGAAATCTGCCATCCCCCTGCTAGCACTTTACAGATTAATGTGAAGTGGGCATGGGTGCCGTCAGAATTAGCACTCAGCTTTGCCGGGGCCTTGGCACGAGGTTCTAAGGTTATCCTGGGGCTAGCATTCCATGGCAAGTTGGTACAGGCTGGTGAGTTGGCAAGTCTCCCAGAGAGGGGGAACCCTAGCTAATGAGAAATGGGGGTCATCTCAAGAAGGTTGTTTTGACAGTGAGGCCCACCCACAGTCAGACAGGAAGTGAGACAGACATGTATTGAGGGTTGGGGGAGATTTAAGCCAAAAAGTATGTTGAACAAGACCATAGAAAACTCAAAAACTCACTTTTAGTGTGCTCCAGCTATGGATGACTTGTAGATACCCTGAAGAAGGTGTGTGTGTGTGTGTGTGTGTGTGTGTGTGTGTGTGTACTTATTTAAGACCTCCATTCTTATCTTTCCTGGCTTTTGAAAGTTAAAGTTAATGCTAGCTTCTTTTGGTGGTACAAGGCCAGTTCTTTGCAGTTTCAGGCAGGTGTTTGTGGCAACTATGACTTTGCAACAATTGTGTGAACAAGAAAAAAAATTGTGGGTAAAATGATTTTCTGTAGCAAATGGAAATTTTATGGTGGTGTTTTGTGGGTGGTTTAACAGGCAAAGTGCTCAGTTCTCTTTTGATGTCTCTTTTTTCTTCTTCTACAGTTTTTTTGAAGAAGCAGGATGCTGATCTAGACTGGAAAAAGTAAGTTGATAAGTTTCACACTGAGAGTACATACCTTATAAATTATTATAAATTAAAAAGGGTTTCCAGTTGGAACCCAAGATTTGGTCCACTTTGAACTTGGGATTGTGACTCTGAGTCCAAAGGTTTCTAAGAAAGAGGTAGAGTTGGAGATGGAACTGATATATGAATTAGCAAGTGTTAGCTCACTTAGGTGAATCTACTCTTTTCCCCTTTCCCAAAGTTGAGTTATAATACTCCATTTTGATAAGTATGAGGACATGTGTTTTAGCTACAAGATATGTCTCTTCACCCTAGAAATAGAATGGAGTAGTTGTCCTGTGCCTGATGAGCCTTCAGGGTTGTGGGATGGGTAGCACTCTTCTTCAAACTGGTTAAGGGAAGTCCTCTTTAGTCCTTTCATTGTTGTTTTCCTCCAGCCTCAGATGGCTGCTGCTTACCTCTGTCCCTACTTGCACTTTGAATTAAAAGCACTCACCTGGAGGGTGTGGCTCAGTGGTTGAGCATGAACCAGAAGGTCACGGTTCGATTCTAGGTCAGGGCATATACCCAGGTTGCGGGCTTGATCCCCAGTGTAGGGTGTGCAGGAGGCAGCCAATCAATGATTCTCTCTCATCATTGATGTTTCTACCTCTCCTTCCATCTCCCTTTCTGAAATCAAGTAAAAATATATTTTAAAAATAAAAATAAATAAAAGCAGTATGTAAGAGGTCATCTTTCATTCACTTAGCATTTTTTGGTGCTCACTGGTGTTGGACATCATGCTGGACTCATTAGACAGGAATGGCTGTGACAGATGAGTACTCGGGTAATTTTTATACAGTGTGTTAGAGCTGTGCAGAAGGGGCTCTGGAAGCTCAGACTGAGGGCTGGGCTATCAAAAAAGCTCTTTGGTGGAGAAAGTGTATGAAAGAACCATGTATGCATTCATTCTGTGAATGTTTGCCATCTTTTCTGCTTGTATTTCTCTCTCATCTTCCAGGTGCTTTGGGTTCCCGTAAAAGGTAGGATTTAAGACTTACTAGCCACCTACAGGATCCTTTTCTGCCCCAAGCTCAACTGCCCAGTTCTGTTGCCTTGAGTATAACTTATCAGCACTTCTGAATTGCATTCCTTGATATCCTGGACACTCGGCGGCTGCCACTTCATCATCTGAGAATGACTTGGGGTTAGTTCTCATTTTGAATTTGAGTGGAAGAGAGCTTCTTCTCCCTGAACCAGGACTATTCCATTGCAGACATTCTGCCTTTAAATTGAGGAAGTGTACTATTTGAAAATTACTTCTAGAACAATTAAGAGCATTTCTTGACCTTTGACCCATGCAACTCCCCTAGCTCCTGCAGAATGGCTTGTGAACTGCTTCAGTCATGTAGCTCAGACAAACCAAAGGGACTCAGGAAAATAAAAAGGCTCTAGGCAAAGTCAGGCAGAGGAGAGCCTTTTTAGAATCCCTGTGCATTGAGGTTTTGGCTGTGGAAGCCCAGGTTGGCAAAGGCACTGCCTCTGGGGAAGGAGGGGTAAGCATTGTGTCCCTCCTGGGCCAGGCCAGACTCACAGCAGGCTGGAGCTTTTGAGTGTCAGGATCCACCTCAGGTTGGTGTAGCACAGACAGCTGGAACCTCTGCCAGAGCAGTCCAGGAAATGCCTGATGCAGCTCCAGGCTGCAGAGTGTGCCACGCCTGGTGCAGCTCAGGCTGAGGTGAATCCTGTAACCATGAGCGAGGGAGGTCCAATTTATGCAGGAGGCAGGCCCGTTACCTTGCATTCCCTGTACAATCCAACGCCTGGCAGACAGGAGCGCTCAGCAAATGGGGTGGGACGCCCTGAGTGGAATGAATTAAATTCTTACTTCAGCTCTCCTGTTCATTTGCTCTGAGACCTTACGCAAATCTTCCCTCTTCTCTGGGCCTCATTTGTCTCATGAGTAAAGTGGTCTCTTCCAGGACCAAGTAAAAGTTCCTCATTTTTTAAAAACACAAACCACACATATTTTTGGTTTTTCTGATTTGGACTTTGTGCCAAAAAGGATAAAGTACCATTAGCCACCAATCTGAAGAATGCCTAGTAAGGCCCACCACAGGTTTGGGAGCTCCTTGAAGGCACAGGCTTGTGTTTGTACCTGGAGGTACAGTGAGTGTCTAATGAGGGAATGAGCAGTGTGGCCAGCCCTGTCATGTGGGCTGTGTGTAAGTATTGAGGGAATTCAGAATAAGAGAAGCTAAAAATGGAGTGGGAAATGGTCCCTGGGCTGTGTGAATTTGAACTGCCTCTGAAGGACTCTGCCTACACCCTCTCAGTAGAGTGGTTAACTGCCTATGAGAGTTTGCTGTTTTAAAAGCTCTAATTCAAAAGCTCCAATTCCATAATATTTTTCTAATATTGGTAATACTGTTGAGCACAGATGTATCATCTGTTCTTTTTTCTCTGTTTATGTATCTGCCATTGTACAACCGAATGATGACAATTTGCCAATCCAAGCGAAAGAAGTCACAGAAGTCATAGTGTGTGCTTTTCAATGGAATTTTGAGTTTTCTCTTTCAGTTGAATATTTTTGTAAAGACAGAACTGAATAGAAAGTTGGCTTCATTTTGACATGCCGAAGTCAGACATAAATAATAAATTCTATAATTATTAATTATTGCTTATAGTTTATTGGACTTCCACTATATACTGAGTACTTTACATGTGTCACACTTGACCGTTGTAATGATGTTGTGAGGAAACCATGTCCCTTACTGTTAGTGGCTCAAGTCACCATAGTAACAGAAGTAACAGGCTTTTCTTTCCCATACCCTATCTTACCTTGGAATTGCTATAATATTTGAGACAATATATTTGTATAATCTTTTTAAAAAAGTTTTATGAGTAAGTAATTTAAAAAAGTAATGTTACTTTCTAGAGAGGACTTCCTTGACACTCTCCCAGTCTGCATGGAGTTGCCCTACCACCTTACACTTCTTAACTGTCATTGTTGTATAGTTGTTTGTACAACAACTGTGGATTATCTGTGTTCTCTCTTGAACTGTAAGCTTTGTCAGGACTAAATCCTTACATGTGCTAAGCATAGTGCCTGGCTCCTAGCCTTCCTCTTAAAAGGTTGATTTAAGGCATGAATGAATGGCACCTGACCAAATTAAGGGGTAATGGGAGCAATGAAAGCAAGTTTTGTAGGTGGCAAAGTAAAAAATAGTATTTTGTATGCCAGATATCATGTTTCTCTTTTCCATCTATGGGCTTTTTTCTGTGGAAACTATGCTTGTTAATAGCATTTGATGATGATAAGACAATCATTCCTTGGCTTTCCCTCCAAAAATACAAAGTTTCAAGCAGACAAATGAATGGATAATTCTTTAAAATGAGCGAATCTGGGTAAGCAAAGAGAATCTGAAGATAAAAGAGGGAGGGCAGTAAAAGCACAAAAGAAATATTAAAGCTTTCTTTTTGCACAGAATCTTCTAGAATTGTAGAGGGATACACTTCTGAATATGGTTTCCATAAATCAGATTTAAATATGTAAAGTTTATCTTCTAAAAATGATACTCGTACTCAACTGAATTTTAAAGAATATGTAATTAGGTTATATCAGTGGAACAAAAACGCATTTTTAAAGTAAAACTGATTAAGTTGAATCATCCTGTTTAGTAATTTAAATCATAATTTAAATGGTTTTAATTAAAATAAGATCTACTTTGGTCATAACTACTCTCAAAGGGCTGAGGAGAGACATTTGGTTTTCATGTATTATACATGGCCTTGGTCTAGTGTGACTAAAGTATTTTGGCCCAGCTGGCATGCTCAGTGGTTGAGCATCAACCTGTGAACCAGGAGGTCACTGTTCGATTACCGGACAGGGCACATGCCTGGGTTGCAAGCTCTATTCCCAGTGTGGGGCATGCAGGACGCAGCAGATCAATGATTTTCTCTCATCATTGATGTTTCTAACTCTCTCTCCCTTTCCCTTCCTCTCTGAAATCAATAATATATATATTCAAAGTATTTTGGCACCTGCCCTGAGAGAGGCCCCATCATTTCTGTAATTTGAGTGAGACTGAGAATTCCTTTGTTGCTATTCCAACTGTTCGCAGGATTTAGATAGTTGCCTTCAGGCCACAGCTAAGGCCACAAATGCTACTATCTATTTGATAAACACAGGCCTCCCCAAATAAAAATTGCCATTCAAATAGAAAAACAAATAGAAAAACCATCTATTGCTTTAAAGATATTTCCTTTTTTCTGTGAGTTCCTTGAACATGTGTTAGTCTATAAATGTAGAATGTATGTAGAAGTTGCTCAGTTTACATTTATTTTGTTTTAATAAATCCCCAAGAGAAATGGTAAAAATATATTGGATTCTTATTGTGGGACTAATAGTCTTATGAAGACAAAATCTGATTTTAAACAGTTGAGGCTTCAATTTGAGACTGCATCTGGAATCAAGTTTTAAAGCCTTGGGTACATGATTCCTACACAGCTGGTTTAGAGGTAGAAAAATTAATTCATACAAAATTTTGCCGGAGTGGGAAAGAATAGGATTTCCAGGAATCAGAAGGTCAGCAGTGCTTACCTGTGTCCAAAGGCTTGAGAATGCTGGTCACTTGGAAGACATAGGGCTGTGTCTAGGCGGGTATGTGGCAGCAGCATCTCACTGTGTGTATTAGTTGCTCAATGGAGTTAAGGGGGAAAGTAAGAGGAATAAGGAAAGGCCCTGGATGGTGTGGCTCAGTTGGTTGGGCATCTTCTGGTGCACCAAAAGGTTGCTGGTCTGATTCCCTGTCAGATCACATACCCGAGTTGTGGGCTATATCCCTAGTAGGGGGCGTGCCAGAGGCAGACAATCTATGTTTCTCTCTCACATTAATGTTTCTGTCTCTCCCTCTCCTTCCTCTCTCTAAAATTCTATAAAAATATTTTTTAAAAGGAGGAGGAAGGAAAGAACAGCATGCCATCTGTAGAAGCCATTGCTTCCTGACTAGAGGGGAGAGCTCACCAGTCCTTGTGGGGACTGGAGAAGGCTACTCCTATGCACACATGGGAGTTGAACTCTTCCTATGTTTGTGCATAGGGCTGCCAGCCCTAGTGGCTATGGGGCATTAAGTTTAGCCCAGAGCCTACAGGATGCCAAGTCAGCTTCCATTTTTCATGTTCACTGCCCCAACCTTACACACAGATTGGCCCGTTCTGCTGGTGACCGGGCATCAGGAAAGACCAGCCTCTATCACTAGGTAATCAATGAGTGAAGGCCAGGCTTCACACAGCCTGCTTCCCTAGTGACTGGGGATCAGGGAAAGGGAATGGCTTTGGCTTAGGGGATAGTGTTTAGGAAGGAGGAACTTGCTTAGAATTCTGTTTTAAACTGAAGAGCAAACATTTTTAGTCCTGGACCCAAAATAGTTGTTATGCATCATCCATAATAACTGAGCAACTTTCTTTTACATAAATCTCTAGATTGTAAAATTAAGTGCTGCTGTCCAAGAAGAAAAAACTTGCCTTTTGCCAATTCAGATTTCCAAGATAATTAAAGCTATTTTTTTCCTGAACATTACAAACTCAGGGAGATATTTATGACCCTTGGAAGAGCTACAGATAACAGTATTTACATTGTCACCCAAGTAAAGAATTGAAAATGTTTGATGACTTACATTGTCTGGGATGCAGAACAGTGAAATCCTTTGTTTCTCAAACATTAGTGAATACCTGTAGGCCAACTGCTGTTCTAGTCCAGAGGTCGCCAGCCTTTCGGACCTCACAGACCACCGGTTGCTGACCACTGTTACTAGTCCACATGCTATCTTATTCAGTTGCCCTGTTTTATAAGTGAGGAGAGTAAAGCCCAACAGAGGTTAAATGATTTGTCCAAAAACTTCTATCTAGGAAGTGGCAAGTTCCAAAAGTAGGCCTGGGACCTGGCGCTTCCTTCTCTTTCCACCCCAGGATGGATGTTCTCTTGTTCTGAAGCTCACTCAGCAGAGCAAAAGACAAATGACTCATCATCAGCTTCATGTATTTAACTGTTAACTTTATACACATTTTTCATTTTCTCTTCACTTACTTTTGGTTTTAAGGATGTTTTTATTAAGAAAAAATTAGAAAATAAAAGAGGAACCATCTCTTTGAACCTGATCTGGTTTCACCAGGTGGTCCCCTAGATAACAGCATTACAATGAGTTCCAAGGATGGCATTCTGTGGCAGTGGGAGTCTGGGGAGTCCTGTGGGGCACTCATTGTCCTTCCATGGCTGGTTTCTAGTCTTGGGATCATTTCATTGTATTCCTCATCTCAGTAGCATTCATCATTCTACAAGGCGAGAGCAGGATGTTGTCGGTAGAGCTTGGGGAGAAATACTGCCCACATTAAAATAGAGAATCAAGGCGAGTTTCCACCACTCTGTAGCTTTCTCCTATAGCTATGAGGTGCTGCATAATTTGTTCCACTGCAGAAGGCCTGCTAGGTAGAGAGATTGGGATAATTTAGTTGTCTGCCTTGCATAGACTTATTGTCTGCTGAAATCACCTGTGAAGGAGAGATTATTAGTAAAATATGTATGAAGAATAGTTTGAAAAATGGTTTTGTTCCTGCCACTAAACTCTTTTAAAAGCTGAGTTGTACTTGTTCTGAGACTGGTATGGAATAAGCCATAAAAATACATTAATTCAAGCTTTTCCTTTAAAAAAGGTTAATACTACCCACTTTTTGGCCACAACAAAATTTTATTTAAGCAGAAAATTTTCTGGACTAACTTGTGGCTGCCAAAACAAATGATCATAAACAACAGAAATGTGTTCTCTTATGGTTTTAGAGGCCAGAGTCCAACATCAAAATATCAGTAAAACCGAATTTCCTCCAGTGGCTTTTAGAGAAATCTGTTACTTGCCTTTTTAGCTCCTGGGGGCTACAGGTATTCCTTGACTTATGGCCACATCACTCCAGCCTTTGCCTCTGCATGTCTCTATCACATCTCCTTCTGCATCCCTCTTATAAGGCTACCTGTGCTGGTTTCTAGAGCCCACCAGGCAATCCAGGATAAGCTGCTCTTCTCCAGACTCTTAACTTGATCATGTCATGCCATACCATACCATACCATACCATACCATACCATACCATACCATACATGTCATAGAAAGTGACAGGCACAGATTGCAGGGAATAGGAAGTGAATATCTGGTGAAGGAAGTGGACATTTTTCTGCCTCCCACAACTTATCCTAGGGAATTTCTATATTTTTCATTTCCTGAAACAAGCTTATGACCACTTGTCCACATATTACTTTAATGAGTTTGATTTTCCTGGAAGGAGCCATTTGGAAGACCTAAGACCTGACCTTGTCTCTTTGGCCTCGGAAATGGAAGACCATGCCTATCTTCTTTCTCAGATTGGGCTTCACGTAAGAATGAAGAATTCTGGGCTCTGAGAGTGGGAAGGGCCTTTGAAATCAGATCCTCTTAGTCTTGCGGGGAACTGAGGTTAGAGATAGGACCAGCACTTACCGCTTAGCCCACCCCTTCCTCTCTGTTCCTTCAGACAGATCCCCAAGCTGTCTTTCAGAATGTAAGCAAGCCTCTGGGTCCTCCTTCATATGAGAGCTCTTTAGCACCCGAAACTTTACAAGTCCTGCTTTCCTAGAGCAACAGCCCTGGTGTTTACAAATATTCTTACCTGATGTCAGGAATTCTGTCATTCTGATAATTTCCTCCTAGGTGTGTTCCCTTTATGTCATTGCCTCTTTTAAAATGTGGCTCTCAAACATGAACAGTTTTTTCAGAGATGGCTTACTCAGGGTAGACTAAGGACTCTATGCCTAAACTGTTAGTTCTTAGGAGATGCACATATTTTCCACATCATGATATACTTAACTAATGCATACCAAGATTACATCTCTCATTTAGCCACTCTGTCACACTTTCAGCTTGCATTGAGCTTGTGTTCAATAAAAATCCTTAAGACTTTAAAATACGAATTGCTTTAAACCTTTCCCCTTTACCCCTGCCACGTAGAAGAGCTGGGTTCCTAGCAGTAGAAGGATCAGATCAGCTTTGGGATCCAGAATATAGTCCAGACAGGAATCCAGAGAAGAGGTAGATCCATGGGCTGGGCCACGCTCATAGGAACAGTACCAGTGGCAGGCAGGAAACAGGAGGCAATTAGGACAATTAGGTAAGGCAGAGCACCAGGAGGTTCTTCCGCAGAGCAGTCTAGAGGGACAGATGTTTAGCAGCAGCACTGTTTGGCTGAGCAAGGCAAAGGCCAGGGAGAGGAATCCAGTGTGCAGGAACAAGACTCTAGCTGATGGAAAGAGTTGGGTCCAGAACAAGTTATAACTGCTGAAATGGGAGTGGGGCTCAAGACAGGAGCGTTAGTCCAGAGGATAAAAGCCCCAGGTCTGAAGCCAGGGTCATAACATTGATGTGAGTCTGAGTGCCCATGACCTGGAACCTCAGCCACTCCGAGCTGGGGCCATAGTCACTGCAGAACTTGCGAATAGGGAGGGTGTTGTCCCAGCTAAGCAGATTGGACATTTAGATACTGAGTTTTTTTTACAATTAAAAGCAGGATTTTTATCTCTGTTAATTTTTTTTTTTGGGGGGGGGGTTCTTGTTTTGTTCAATTTTGGCCAATTTTGGCCAATTTTGGCAGTCATTCCAGTCTGTTGCTATCTTTTGCAATTTCTATTCTTTTTTCCAGTTAATTAACTATCCCCTTCCACCTGTGAATTACTTGTGATCATAAGCACACCCTGATGAAAACATTAACCAAGGATACTCCTGCTGTGCAAGGGACTCCTTCCAGGTAGATGTTGCTCCTCAGTGATGTTGGTGCTCAGTCAACTCTTGAGTTCACGAGCTGAATTGTCACTTGGCCCGGGATTCCATATCTTGATCAGCTGTGCTTTCAGTGGCTATCAGATGCTTTGCTGACATGCAAGTGCACAGTGTCCACAGCCTATCACTCTGACAGTCCTGAGAAATGCCCTGAGGTGGGAAAGGGGACTTTGTGGAGTACTTACTTCTTCACTGCTCTGAGGGCAGAGCAGAGGTACCAGTTCTCGTTGATGTCTGTGGGTTTCGCTCTGGGCATTAGCCTGTGGGTGATTTTTAAGGAGGGACAGAACCCCATATTCAGATGTGGAGTTGTAACTTTTGTTTTAAGGGTTCTATCTCCACTGAAGACTGATCCTCTTGTGTGGCTTATGTGTGGTCTATGAAGAGAGCTGAAAAGACTACATACTGCATGACTCACACTGTTGGGTGAATACCACCACTTCTCAGAAAATGGAAGGGTGTGTGTTAAGTTGTGAAATGTGTCACTACTGAATATAGTCAGAGTGTAAAGTGAGAGAAAGGAAGTGACAATGCTGTGTGGATCATTTATGTGAACAGAAGAAAGGATAACACACCAATTTATTCATTTGCATAGTCCTTCCAAATAAGACTACCCAGAGAAAGTGAGATGGTTGCAAGGTCAATCAGAAGGCATGTGATGCAGTAGACAGAGCATGTGGTCCTCAGGGGCTTGAATAAGTCCTGACTGTGCCACTGAAGAGCTGTATGATATTGGCTGTGGGGGAAGTAAATAGTCATCAAGTATAAACTTGCAACTGTGGGGAGAGATCTGAAGGTGGGGTACAGGGTGCTGTGAAATACATGCAAGAGAGTCCCAAATAGAGGCTAGATGAAGACACTGAAGAAGAAAGGGCATAATTTACTAACTTTTATTTGTTGTTCCCCCTTTGGTCAATATTGGCCAAAGATTGAATAACTTTCAGGTATGATACGGAGTAGATTTATAATGTAAGAGACTGGACCAGGAAAGAAGATTCCTTTCCATTATTTTATTTTAAATAATTATTTTAAAAAAAACACAATCTTTTTGTGTTTGGGAAAAATTCTTTCCATCTTTAGAAGAATATTCTCAAAAATAGTCCTCTCATACTGGGGTTGGGGAAACAATCATTTTTTAAAATCTTCACCCGAAGATATGTTTTAGAGAGAGGAAAGAAGAGAGAGGAGAAAGAGAGAGGGAGAGAGATCAATTGTCTCCTGTACACACCGCTATTGTGGATCCGAACCCACACCACAACCTTTTGGTGTATGGGATGATGCTCTGACCAAGTAAGCTGCATAGACCAGGGTGGAGGAAACAGTAATTTAAAAAACAAAGTAACTGCCACTTTGTCTACTATACTGTTATCAAATGAGGGGAGAAAGCTTGATTAATGCATCAAGGTAATGCTTATTGAAAAAAACTAAATTTGATAATGAGAAAAAGTTTGTATACCTTTTTGGTATTGAAAATGAAATCACCTATAAAACTTGTTTGTGAAGTGTAGAAGTTGTCACAGTGATCCATGGTGAAGTTTCAGATGTGAGGGAAGCCTCATAAGCAAAATATCAGTAGTGCTTTTTTCATTTGTAACCCGCAAACTGATAGAACAAAAATCTTTGACAGTTACCTTAATATTGACTGTATTTTCTTGTGTTTATGTTAATAAATATTGACTACTGGCCAATCAAAAAAACTTTATTATTATTCAATTGTAACAGTGTTCGAGAGGAAAATATAATTAGGTTTTTGTGTTTCTAGATAGTAAATGTAACAAGAAGACATAATATAATGTATTTTGAATTTGAAAAAGATTCAGAAACAATTATTTCAGAACCAAGAGAGTATGATTTGTCAGAGCAGAAAAAAGCACTTTTGTTGTTGTTGTTGTTTTCAAGTCTTTTTTTATAATAGACTTTAATTTTTAGAGCAGTTTTAAGTTCACAAAAAATTGAGGAGAAGGTACTGATATCTGATGAACCCACATTGACACATCATTATCACCCAAAGTCCACAGATAACATATGAGTTCACTCCTAATGGTGAGCACTCTATGGGTTTGAATAAATGTATAATGACATGCATACACCATTGCAGTATCACACAGAATATTTTCACTGCCCCCCAAATCCTCTGTGCTCCATCTGCTTGTCCTCCTCTCACTCTAATCTCTGGCAACCAATGACTTTTTTCTTTTTTTTTCTTTTTTTTACTGTCTCTATAGTTTTGCTTTTTCTAAAAAGTATTTGGAATTATACAGTATGTAGCCTTTTCAGATTGGCTTCCTTCACTTAGTTATATGCATTTAAGATTCCTCCATGTCTTTTTGTGTCTTGATCTCATTTCTTTTTAGTAATAAATAATATGTCATTGTTTGAATATCTTACACTTTATTTATCCATTGACCTCTATTCAACAAAGCTTGGTTGCTTTCAAGTTTTGACAATTATGCATAAAGCTGCTATAAACACCCCTGTACAAGTTTTTGTGTGACTATAAGTTTTCATTTGTTTGAATAAATACCAAAGAGTATAATTAAAGACCAAGGAGTATTTTTTTGTTGGAAAATTTGGAAATTGTTTTTTTTTATTTTTTTGTGGGGGGCATAGGCCTATATATTTGTACATTTTAGGAAGCCATCACTTCACCTAATTCTTTAACCCATGAAAGTCCATTGCTATATCTTGGTTTAAATTTGAGATGGTGAATGACAGATACTTGCATTTTTTTCTTATATCACTAAATCTCTAGATCCCATGACTATCAAGAGCTCTCTTCATCTCAATTAAAGCAATTTACCAACTTGCTTTTCTGCAAAGGCCGGGCTTTTTCTCTCTCTCTTTCCCCACAATCAGGTCTCCGAGTCAGGTTCTTGCCACCTCTCACTTTGGAATCACCTTCGCTGGCCTGGTATTCCAGACTTGTCTTTCAGTCTCCTTGTTTATTGCTGAATATAGACTTCTGGATAGAAGTCATGCAGGTAGCCTGGCCCCCTGATTGTAACACAGCATCGTGCTCCCCCGGGACTGAGTGTGGAGTTGCTTCACAGTGTCCTATCACCTCTTTACATAAACTTTCCTTGTGATTTTTTTAAATACCCATTCTTTACTTTGGTATGTCTTCTGTGGTCAAGTGAAAATAGGGCTGTTAAAGTGAAAATGGCGATAAGGCTATTCTGTCTCCAGGTTATGGTACAGGTAGAATGAAACATTTTTTGGAGAAAATCTAGTTACCTAGACTTGCATCTCCAGGACAGTAGTTATAATCTGTGTATTTCTTTTTTCACAAGTAGTCTACTAAATGGGGTGGGGAGGAGTGGGGGTGGGGGCAGACTGATGTAAAAAAAAGAACTTTGCCACATTCATTTGCTTTTGAAATAATTTTTTATCAGTTTTAATTTTTGAGTAAAAATGGGAGAAGCTTTTAGAATAAGCATTCCTGAAATAGAATAAATCTAATAAGAACTTGTATTTTGTCTAAATTAAGGCTGTGGTACCAAGATCAGGGACACTCTTAGAAGGATTCTGTCTAAGGTTAGAGCAGAAAAGTAATTTCAGAGCTTGCACTTTTTTAAAGATTATTATATATGTCCCTTTTTTTCCCTCATTGACCCCTACCACCACCCAGTCCCCACTCCACCTACTATTGTCTGTGTCCATGAGTTATTCATATATGCATCAGAACTTACTCTTAAAAAAGGAAAAAAAGATGAAGAACTATGTCAAAATTGGAAGCCTGGGTGTCTGAGAGATGGGTGGATCTGAGATTATCTTATAAGAATGAGGAAGGGGTGGTTTGGAAACTCAGGCTGGGCAGCAGTAATTTGATGGAACAAATGTGACAAGCTTCTTAGGATAGCAGGAGACACTGCAGTTGGTTCAGTGTGGGAGATCCAGGCCAGCATTGCTGCCTACAGCTCCATGGTGTAATTGAGCAAATGGCCATTGCACTCTGAGTGGCATTTCATGTCCCCTTGCAACACAGTTGGCACCTCCTTCTAAGCAAGGTGTCATGTAGAGTTGGCTGCTGCATCAGTGGTGGCCTGGATAAATGCTCCAGGTCAGTCCATGTAGATAACAAAGGATATCGTGTTGGGTCGTCAGTGGTCATCGTGTTTGATTGGATCAGAGTGTTGGAAGGGCAAGCACTCAATCTAAAACAAGGGGCCACGCTAAGGGCCCTGCAGAAGTTCAGAGATCTGGCAAAGAGGTGCTGAGGTGGGGCTGGGCTCAGGGTAACATGAAAGATGATGATGATGAAGAATAATAATAATAATAATAATAATACATATGTATATGAAGGAGTGCATGCATATCAGAAACATGCACATACAAATTGTGAGAGAGAGGGGGAGAGAGAGAGAGAGGAAAAGAGAGAGAGAGGAGTGGAGAGAGAGAAATACAATCCTTCCCCACATCCTTTTGCAGCTTAAGAGCTTGATTCTCACCAGTACCTTGGGAGCCCCTATGTATTCCTCCCCAGCCATATGCCTATTCCTCAAAAGGAACCATTGTTCTGAATTTTGTGTTCGTCATTTCCTGGCTTTTCTGTGTAAGTATGTTTCCCTAAACAATCTATTAAGTTCTGTTTGCCTTAGGGCTATACATAAATGATATTCTTGTGCCATTTGCTTTATTCAATCAACATTTGTTTTATAAGAGTCATCCCCACTGATGCATGAAGTGGTGTGCATGAAATTCATTGCTCTTCACCGCTATAGGGTCTTGCAATTGCATTCGTATACCACAATTTATGTATTCAGTCTCCTCTTGATGGACATTTGGGTCATTTCCAATTTTGTGCTATTTAAACAGTGTTGCTATGGACATTCTTACATCCTAGATAATACCAAATAGTTTTCCAAAGTCATTATATTTAAACATTCCATTTGACATTCCCATGAGTAAACAGATTAAATTTTTTTTTCAGATTAAATTTTAAGAGAAGGGAAATATGAGATGAAGGATTAACTAAATATTGGAGAGGAAGGAGATGTCCTCAGGGCCTGATAACTTCCCATAAAGTGTGGTAGAAAGAACGAGGGATATGAAAAGTGTAGGTTTTAAGGAACCATTGTGGGAAGGGAGAAAATCATCTTGCATGAACTGTAGTCACATTGTCATTAGGGAGGAAATTTTATCTTGGGAAAGAACACCCATTTTTATTCAGCTTTCTCTGATCAGCAATAACCTTACTTACTATATGTATTACTATAGTAATAACTAAAGATTATTATTTATCTGGGGAGCAGATAGATGCTGCCAGGCATGTAAGTGTGCTATTTCCACATCAAACTGATGGTGGCATGGATTCTAATTAAGCTTCCAAAACAGATAATCCACCAGAGGCACACACATATTTCAGAGATTACTTTCCTCCAAACACAGGCGATTTTTCTGATACCATGCTTTGTGTTTTTATGAATTCAGTAAACTTACAGAGGGTTTGTCATTGCTTTCTCTTTTACTTCATAGGGTTGTGTTTTTTTGTTTTGTTTTTTGGGTGTTTTTTTTTATGAGAACTTGAAGCTGCTCTGTAAATTGTTCATTCATTTGACCTGAGAAAAATGAGTCTATGGCATTTAGGATAGCAAATATACTATGAAATATGACACAGTCCTAGGAGAGAATTTGGCTTTGTTTGTGAGTTCTGACCACCCTGACATGTAAAGCTGATAGGATTTGTTTTCTTTTCAATGAATTTTTTCTTCCAAATCTGGATTTTAATGAGGATAATTTCTTTGGTTGGCATGTCTATGAAAACGAAAGTAGAGCACTAGACCATTAAAAGCGTGTGTCTCCGGAGTCTCAGAAGTGCAGCTTTTTTTTGACTTTTTATTTTTGGATCACCCTTCATTAACATCATTCATCAGATTTATTTGATTCTAGGCCAGATAACTCAGCGGTGCTGGCATTTTCAAAATATTTCAATAATGGTTTTTCATCATCTGTTGATCAGTATTGTCTGTTTGAAAATTGGTGGTGGCATTACATATTTGGGAAAGTAGCATATATGCTGGAAGTAACACTTATGATTTGCCAAAAATTTTAAAAGAAACTTAGTGTTCCAAAATTGAGGTCTTATTCTGTAAACTATGACATGTCTACTCACTGGAATATTATCTGTTAGTTAAAAAATGAATACAAAAATTGTTAAATAAGTTGGACAAATGTTTAAGTTGTTAAGTAAAAAGAAAGCAGGATACAAAAATGTCTGGAATATGATTTTGATTTTGAAAACAAAATGCACATATGGGAAAAACCTACAAAAATTATGCTAAAATGCTAACAACAGTTGTATTTGAGATTTAGGATTTTCTTCTCAATATTTATTAATGTGGTCATATTACTTTTATAATAAAATTAATTAAAATGATGAACTTCAGAGAGATCAGTCTGGATTCAAATTGCTACTCTACCATTAATCAGCTGTTTGACCTTGGGCAATCTAATTAACTGTCTTTCTGGGGAACTGAAGATGTTATATCTATCCCCATAGGGTTGTTGCCAAGTCAAATAAGTTAATATCCCCCTGCTCATGCAAGTAGCTACTATGGTGGTTCCCACCCTCCCCAGTTTCCCCTTCTCTGTTGAAACAAGTGTCTCCCAGCACACACCCAGCAGTGTTTCCCAGCACACACCCAGCAGCCATGAGTGATGCTCCTTTAATGTCTCGTTTCTATTTTGTCCTGTTGGGCCTCTCTCTGATCTCAATAAACACTTTTGACCTCTGGGAACTTCTGTTTTAGTAGTGACAACTGAAAGTTATTTTAGAGAAGTGATTGATGAGTAAGAATGCTTGCCCTTTTGTGATAAGAAGGAAATTCTGAAGAATTAAGACTTCCTAAAAGGCCTACAATTTCAGCTGTTCAAATATATGTATTTGATTGACAGAAATCTGCTTGCTAATTTGAGAACACCCCTTGTTAACATCCCTCCGCTGGTGAGGAGAGAACATGTTATGTGCTTGCTAAACAAGCTGATGATTTTCTTGGCTCTGCCAAGTTCTTCTAAGAGACAGGTACAAATACAGTTGACCCTTGAACAGCACAGGGGTAGGTTCACGAAGTCAAAAATTCGTATATAACTTTTGACTTCCCCCAAACACTTAACTGCTGATAGCCTATTGTTGACTGGAAGCCTTACTGATAACATAAACAGTAAGACATTTTTATCTGTATGTATTATATACTGCATTTTTACAGTAAAATAAGCTAGAAAAAAAGTTATTTAAAATCACAAGAAAAAGAAAATACATTTATAGTATTTATTGAAGAAAGTTTGTGTATAAGTGCAGTTCAAACCTGTGTTTGTTCAAGGGTCAACTGTTATAAGTAGGAGAAGAATTCAGCCAGGACCCACAGGAGCTGTGTGTGAACCCTATGATGTTAAATTGAGCTTTTAAGACTTGGGATGATATGAGATATCATGTTCAGCAGTTGGTGTAAACAGGGACAGTGATGTTCTATGAGGCTCTAATTTATTTCAGCATAAGCTTACTTCAAGTGGGGAGAAGAAAATTAATTCTTTGATAGTAACAGGCAGCTACAGATTGGTCAGACACTGGAAAATATAATCTTGCCCTGCGTTTAGGGAACACTTTTAGCAAAAGCTCAAAAAAAGGTGCCTATATTCACATAGAACCAAGTGATCTCATCTGCTTGGACCAGGACTCAGAATATCTGAGGTTACCCCTAGACCCTTAGACTTAGTCTAAAGCAAGAGTGCATTCCTTGACCTCCTCAAGGCTAGAATCTAGGTCTCTGAACTCTCAGTTCATGTGTTGTCCAGAAGAGCAGTCTCTGCCTCTGCCTCTGACAGGCCTGATGCTAGTCACTGGATGTATTGAGCCTCAGTGTTGTTATAAGATGTTTAATCTCTAAGGGCCCTTTTAGCTCAAAAGTCCAGAGATTCAGTCATTTCTTTCCCTCCCTCCCTCCCTCCCTCCCTCCCTCCCTCCCTCCCTCCCTCCCTCCCTCCCTCCCTCCCTCCCTCCCTCCCTCCCTCCCTCCTTCCTTCCTTCCTTCCTTCCTTCCTTCCTTCCTTTTAATGTATCAGTATCTTGAGAAGCACAAGTATTTTAAGCATATAGTTTCCCTTAAAAGTCTAAAGCTCTGAATTAGGCCTCTGGTCTTCTGCAGATGGTTTAGTGGAATCAGAAACTTTCTGCTAAAGGCCGTAGTTCCTCATGACTGTCCTATAGCCCTACAAGGCCAAAAATGGCATTAGGCAAATTGGAGTGCAGTGGCAAGAACTTTCTTGCTAGCGAAACAGGTTGTTACAGCTGATATTTAAGAAAGGGGAGAGAGCAAGAACAAGAAATCAAAGGCATAAAGACTTAATAGGAAGAAGCCAAGTAGTCTTAATTTGCAGGCGACATGACTGCTTATGTAGACAAATCCTAAGGAATGTGTAAAACCACTAGCAGAAAGAACTAATAAGTGGACTTAGTAAAGTCCCAGGATACAAGGTCAATATACAAAACCAATTGTGTTTCTATGTAAAATGAAGCCAAAGAAACAATTCTATGAATAATACTAGAAAAACATAAAACAGGAATACATTTAACAAAAGCCAGTCAGGGGGTGCTATCTCTGGGGGCAGTGGAGAGTGGGTGGGCGCTAACAGTCCCAGACAGTTCCCCAGAGTGGACTCGATTTTTGTATTCCTTATCATTGAGAAATTTCCCATTGAGAAAGGGGAAAAGCGATATCAACTTTGCATAACTGTTGCTTAACATCATCAAGACATGGATTGTAATATTAATTTATATTCAACAAACCAACAGCACTGCTAGGACCATCTCATAACTTATCTGATACCAAGCATATCTTCTTTCCACTTGGGGTGTCGGATGAAGTTCTAACCAATGTACGGGTCTGGATTAAATCTTAGGAATAAGATGTTCACTCAGAAAGTTGTGATTTTTCTTCATTCTTTGTTCCTACTTCTGCTTAGTGTGTGATGAGGCATTTAATCCATCAGATAGCAGGAGGATCTCTGTAATGAATTTTCACATGCCCTGGTCATTTTAATGAAATCATCCTTCTTTTAAAAGGCTTCATTAAGTCTATTGTTAGGATTGTAAAACTGCCTGAGAGAGACAGGAGGGCTTTTCCCATTTCCAGAATTCAGCAGACAGTTTCTTAATTGTACTGCGTTAGGTGAACGGTAATTAAATGGGTTGGGAGAATATGCAATATTTATTTATAGCAATATAGGCATGTCATGTATTTATAGTCATTACTGCGCAGTCTACTTGATAACCTCTTTTTGGGAAAAGAATGTCATGACTATTAAAAGGTGTTCCTGTTTTTGACAGGTCTTTGAATCTAGTTGTGAATATTAGCAGATTCAGATTCCCTTGTATTGAAGTACATACCATACATACTAAGCCTTTTGCAAGGAACCTATATTTGCAAAGTTCTAAATATGCTTTTAACATAATTTAAAATGTTTGTGTTAAATATGCTGGCCAATGTTCTTAGCCTTTGGAGTGTAAACAACGTACCTTAGTTTTGACAAGATGAAAGGAGAATAGATTTCATGGTTCCTAAATTTGGTAATAAATACTATCTCATCACCTTATTATTAATGTGCTCTGACATGGCAGATTTGTCAAGAGATAGGAGAAAAATTTCCTATCAGATGTTGAAGATCTTAATACCAACTAAACCACTGTTCTGGGGCCATTTTGAGGCCCAGATAAAGGCTAGGAATCCTCCAACCAGAAAAATGTCTGGACACATCTACACAAACAGATACAGTATGCTGCTTTAGGGCGTCTCTGGAGCCCTGAATGCTGCTTCCTGGGCCCAAAGGTGTGAATCCTTGATATAAATGGAATTGTACAGCCAGCCCTTTCATTCCCACCCTTACTCCGACTCCATGCCTAGTCTCTTTCTTGCCCATGTCTATAAATCTGTTTATACGTTTTTCTCCATTGGGCATTTTTACTCAGTATTTTCATTTAGATCTTTAGTCTAAATGAGACAGAAACTGAAATCCCTTTTCTACCACCACTGATTTCTAGCTCCTCTCATTATTTCCTTAGCTATTGTATGTCATCATCAACTTCTCCCTCTCCCTTTCTCCCCAGAATAACATGCTCTCTTACTCCATGCATCTAATAGATTGATAAATTTTTTTATCACCTGTTCTATCCAGAGCTATCTCTTTCATCCCTTCTGTTTATCAGCACCACCGTGGTGCAAGTCTTAAACATCTGGCCTTTATTTAAACTGTTCCAACCTACACACATTAAGGACTCTAATCTTCCTTCTAGGTGGTCTGGTCACAAGAGCACACTTTTTACCTTGCCCCTTACATCCTGCCCACCTCCAGTAGTCCTTTGTCACTGCACACAGAAAATTCATAGTTGCCTGTTTCTTTGTATAGGAACTAGCTTTCCTAATTCATTTCCCCCGGAGACTGTTTCTTTCCCCAGGTTCCCTGAATGTCCCTTTCCAGCCACTCCTCTCCCATCTTTCTGCACCACTAACACCCTGCCCCTCCATCAGGGTGTTTAGGAAAGGCTGTCAGAGTGCTGACAAACAGTAGCTGAGTTCCTAAAAGTTTCTATTCATAAAGTCGCTGAGCCTGTAGGAAAGATGCACTTCTGTGTCTCATCTTCTGATGCTGGTGTGGAGGCCAGTGACTCTGTTTGCTTACCAGGGAGCACAGTGATTGGCCCACTCTGTGACATAGCGTGGAGTGAGGCACAGGGCAGGCCCTGAAGTGTCCGTGGAAGGAGTTGTGCGAAGTACCATGACACATCTATTTCAGTATTTCCTAGACTCATCTGGAAGTGACCTTTGATCTCCTACTACCTCATTTGACAGCTGAGCAAGCTGAGAGTCAGGGAGGTTAAATGACTTGTGCAAGGTCAGACAGCAATAAAATCAGCTTTAGAACCTGTTTTCTGACTCCCAGTCTCTCTTTTGGCTGCACTGCAAGTGCTCAATATATGGTTCTTTTCCCCTTCTCTTTCATCTCTATGCTTATTAGTGCCTGTTTAGTGCCCAGTAGATATTTGGAGCTCTTAACACTTACGTTAGGTTGTATGCCGCACTTTAATAAGCCTAAATACTTAATAATTATCTAACATTTTTTGAGGATCAGTCAGTACTTTTTAAGCCCTTTCATGTTTTAGATTGAATTTCACCACAAACCAGTGAGATAGATTGAGTGCGTACTATTCTCGTATATCAGAGGAGAAGAAATAATGACTTGGTTCGAGACCATGCAACTGATAAGTGATACAGGTGAGGAGAGAATGCGATTCTCCTCCATCAGAGGATGATAGTGATTTAAAACTGTTCTAAAAATCTGGCTTGAGGCTCTGAAATCTTGCCTTTCTTTATTAAGTGTAAAAAATCAGGCTTGCCTGTTTTCTACCAGTTTCCAGTTTTGTAGCTCATTCTACAGCGTGTTCTGAAGCACACCGGTCCCATGAGATGCTCTGTGAAAAATGAATTGTGTGGCAAGAGAAGCTGGGAAAGCTGATTGCTGTGTATCGCCCTCTTGGGGGTTCCCAGTGCACATTAGCATTTAAAGACTCTGAGAAGTCCTACTGGAAAGAAGACTGTTGCATGCATTTTTTCATTGTGGTCAAATGCACATAACAAAATACATCATTTGACCATTTTTAAGTTTACAGTTCAGTAATGCTAAGTATATTCACGTTGTTGCTCAGACAATCTTCAGAACTCTTTTCACTTGAAAAACTGAAATTCTGTACCCCTTAATTAACTCACCCTTCTCCCCATTCCCACCTTCTGGCAAACACCATTCTACTTTCTGTCTCTATGACTGTGACTATTCTAGGTACCTCATATAAGTGCAATCATACAGTATTTGTCTTTTTGTGGCTGGCTCATTTCATTTAGCTTAATGTTGTCAAGACTCATCCATGTAGTATCATGTCTTGAATTTTTTCTCCTTTTTAAAGACTGAGTAATATTTCATTACATGGATAAACCACATTTGTTTATCCATTCAGCCCGAGTTCACACTTGGATTGCTTCCAACTTCTGGTTATTGGGAATAATGTTGCTTTGAACTTGGGTGTACAAATAGTAGTATCTCTTCAACCCTATTTCACTAATTTTGGATATATGCCCAGAAGTAGAATTGCTAGATCATTTGGTATTTCAATTTTTAATATTTTGAGGAACCACTGTTACTTAGCATATTTTTCTACCCAAGTTTCACAACTTATTTGATCACGGACTTCCTTTTTCACACGATTTCTTTGAGTATCACACATAGGGGCCTCTCATAAAACACTTGGGGAGATTCTGAGTTCAGTAAGGATCTCCACTTGTTCCAAGGGGCAGGGAAGGTAAGGATACTGGCCAACAGTTCAGCCACAAAGCTCCCAGCCCAGGGGCAAGGTTGGCAGGATCGCCCCAGGAACTGCGGAAGCACACAGGACACACCGCAAATGGTGACAGAGTTCCTCCTCTTGAGCCCGGTGCTGGACACCGGCACTGGTGAGGAGGCCGTGTGCAGCAATGCTGTTTAGCTGCACTGGCTGGTCCGGCGTGTTTGTTTGCCAAGAGCATAAAGAAGAGTGAGTCCTCTTGCCTCCGTGCCATAAGAGGCCTGGGGAAAGCGTATGGTGAGAATTACTAGAATTCAGAAATCACTGCTTCTTTCATCTCCCTGAAGAGGACAGAATGCCACTTGGTCAAAATCTAAATGAGCTCCTCCACAGGACTTGTTGCATTGACTCCATCTAATTTGCCTTTAATGTGGTTACTAAGTAATTGAGGGGTAATTGTAAACACTGTAATTGTGTGGGTAGGTAAAAATTCCAACAGAGTTGATTTACCTTCCACAGATAGAAAGAGTATGTGGGGCAACGACAGTAAACTGAGGAAAGAAAAAGCGCCTTAGCTCCCAAAGCTGCTGTGTACCTCAGATCCCTGGCGGTCTGCCTGGCTCGAGGACCAGCTCAGGGAGCCCCAGCCATTTCTTGGTAACCTGGAAGGAGGCACTGCATCTTTGAATACCCCGAATGCCCAGTGTCATTTCTCTATACACTGACTTAAAAGGTGGCATAGGCCCGAATGATTCTAAGGGTGTGTAAAAGAGAACAAACTGAGGAGCTCACTACAGCAGCTGGCGTTTTATCAAGTTGTTTTTGATGTTGATAAGGATGAGGACATGGAGGAACAGAAAACTATGGAGTGGATATGTAATCCCAAAGAGCTTTGAACCGTCCTGCAATAGGCCACAGGACACCCAGTCTCTTAGCTTCCTTGACTGAGAGCAGATAATGATACCTCGCATTGTGGGATGAGAATTTCATAAGCTCTCTGAGATCCTTAGATGAAAGCGGCTACTGATGCACAAACTATTATTATTATATGAGGCTTTACTCTTCTGTAAATAAATGCTATAGCTTATTTTCTCTGACTCTTACTTTAATGGGTGCAGATTGGCCACCACCCACCCAAGCTATTTCCCCGGGATCGAGTTCTTTATGGAAGTACTGAGGTGAAGTGGACAGCACACGAGTAAGGACTTGGGAAACTGTATAATCCCTGACCAGCCACTTCCCTTCATGGGGCCTCCGTTTTTTCACCTCTGAAGGGCCCTTGCTAAGTATCTTCTGGCTCTATCAATTGCGATTTCATCCATCAGAGGTTAAACTAAAAAGAATTCAGCTTCAAATGATAAATATTTACCGAGCGCTTGTGGAGTGAGCTAGGCCTTTGGGGTAAATCAGTGCGCAAAGCAGCTTACTCTAGCTGGGGGGAAGAAGACAATAGCAGTGTATGTTAACACATAATTGTTTACTTATTAGAAGGTGGTGTGCTCTGTGCAAAAACAAAATAATGTGGTAAGAGGAATTGGGAATGCAGGCAGGTGTTTACAGTGTGGCAAAGAGGAGCTTTGCCATCATGAGAGTTGTCAGAGTATCAGCTACATCATTGTTCGGAGGCTGTACTTGAGAGGCATCTCCTGCGGAGAAGTTTAGGAAAGTTTACTTATCTTTTTAGAGTCAGGGATATCCTTGATTAAATGTAGAGGGATTGATCAGGTCATCCTTTGAAGGCTTTCTTTTTAAATGATTTAGTGGTTTGTGCAGGGGTAGCTCCAGAATGTGTGCATGCATGCACATTCATGCTTATACACACACGTAGATGAGTGTGTGTGCACACCCACACATGCTTCTGAGGAGCTGTACAAGCCAGAGTTGGAAGGACTCAGCTGCTGGCATACTTCCCAGCTAACTTTTAAAGGGCCAACTGGTATGCCATAAAATATAGCCCTCCAACCTGCCACTTTACAAGGGAAGACCTGAAACCCAGAAATGCTAATGACTCACCAGAATCAGTGCATCAGGGATGGATAATGGGACCTGGCTGCTCACCTCACCCTCTGACCATCGGTCACCCGCCTCCCTGTGCCTCCCTGCATTCCTTTCACAATGGGCCACTTCCACTCCCAAGTTTGTGTAATGATAAAACTGACGTAATGCTCGCTCTAACCCATATGCATCCAGACCCACACAGTCCAGTTTCAGAATGATGTTGGAGTCAAACAAATACTGTCCAGTGACAGTAATTTCCAAGTAGCAAATGCTTCACTTGTATTTCTCAGCACAGAGGGGAGAGACTGCAGCAGTAGTGCAAATCCCTCCTCTCCCCATCCCCAGCTTTCCTCACACCCTACAGTCCTTAAAGCCTTCCAGGTGTTTCCTCACTGTGACCCACTTTCTCTTCCACCTTTCCTCCTGATTCTGCACCGTACAATAGCCCCCAACTGGGCCAGGATCATGATCTGCCCACGCCATGGATGAGGGGAAGAACCAGGAAGGCAGAATCAGAGTCCACTTCCGCAGCTGAGGGAACAGAGCCTGGGAGCATGCGTTCTTCATCTTCGCTCCCTTACTCCATGGTTTACTGCTGTGCTGTCATTCTCCTATCCTACCTCACAAAATGTAAGCCTCACAGGAATCCTGTGTGGTAGGTCTTGATATCTTCATTTCACTGGTGGAAAAGCTGAAGTCAGAAGGCGAGGAGCTTGCCTGGTCTCCTGCTATACAGAAAGAATGCTAGGATTTGAGCCAGGTCCGTCGAGTCGTACAGATTGTGCTCTTTTCTCCTATAGGATGCTGTCTCTAAGTCCTCCACCTCCCAGAGGCTCCATGTGATTTCAGCTGCCAAATATGTTTGGGTGGGAAGCATAATTGTAAATAAGCTAACACTCTGGTGTTTGTTTGAGACAGTTATATCTGTTTTCAGCAAAGATCTTAAAAACATGGTAGCTAACTGAAAAAGAAGATGTTCTCCCAAAGATTTGTGGAGTGGATTCTTTGTCTTGGGAAGCACGGAGAACAATCTGGACCTTGCTCAGAGCGATCCCGGGAAGTTGTGTGGAGCACTGTTCCCACACATCAGAGTCCATCGCTTCCTGACTCTCGGTCTCTTAGCAGGTTTACGCCAGCAGAGCTAATGTTGGCTGGTAATCTGAGGAAATGCCTGCGATGCACAGAGGTGGGAGCTGGGAGGAGCTTTCAAGCATACAGGAAACTTAAACAGTTCCTTTGTCACGAGTATAAAATACAGACCTTTTATGACAAACACGTTGGCTCAGTGTGTGAATTTGTGAACTTGATACAAATGAGAACCTTAGGGGTAAGGGTAAAATGAGTGCATTTTGTGGCCACCTAATTTTTAGAGCAGGGAGGGGAAGGGGAAGGAACAAGAGACCATCAATTTAAAACAACTAAACCCAAGCAAATACAAAGCAGAATCCACAGTAAGAATGAGAGGGAGTAAGACAAAATAGATGAGACAGAGAGTGAACAGGGAAGACAGGCTGGAGCAGAACTATGTAGGAGCTGAAGATAAGGGACATGAGACAGAGAAACGTTCTGTAGACAGAAAAGCAAAGGCACAACGAACCATAGGCAAGAACCTCACCTAGTTGCTAACAAGATGCTATACAGGGTTTTGTTCTAATTCCTGACAAGGTCCAGGTTTTACCCCAAATTTCAATAGATAGTTACGCCTGGTGTGTAGAGAGCTTTCACATGTGTTCCCTTTTCACATGCCTGAAATTGCATTAGTTGGGTCAGGAGGAAAATCCTATGAAAGTGGAAACACTAATATTTGTCCATCATCCAAATTGTCCCTTACTCAACTGTGAGGACCAGGGCAAAATGAATGAACTTAAAATAGATTCTATGGCAATGACCTGCCCAATGATGTTATCACAAATGAGTCATCACCAAATAGATTTCTTCCAATCTTATAATAGACTAGTGGTCCGGTGCCCGAAAATTCATGCACTGGAGAGGGGGTCCCTCAGCCCAACCTGCCCCCTCTCACAGTCTGGGATCCCTCAGGGGCGGGAGGCGACTCAGCGACCAGGGGAAGGCAATGCTCCATCACACTTCTGCTGGCAGTGCAAAGCTGGGCTGGCCCTGGTTACCTTAGCCTCAGCAGCCCTGGGTGGCTAGGCAGCTACCATCTGGGGCTTACCTGTGCCTCGGGCCAGCCCTGGGCAGCTGGGGGGCTGAGGAGACTGGGCGCCACCATCTTATGGCTGTGAGTGCCACTATCTGAGAGTGTGACAGTCAGTGAGCATCTTCCCTCCTTATTGGCTGTGGGGTGCTGCCATCTTTGCAATGGCATGAGGGTCAATTAGCATATTCCCTCTTTATTAGATAAGATGTTTTTCAATTTTCAAAAGTTTGCAATAAAATTTTTTTAAAGACCATGTACTCACATAAGAATATTGCATGTTGATACCCTTTCTTTGTAGAAATGCTATGATTTCCAGCTATTTTCCCAGTTAGAAGTGGCATTTGACTTCTGAATGTTCTTTACCATAGTAGGTGACTTTATGAACTTCTGGCTTTCAGTTCTTGAGGCACAGTGTTCTGATGAACTGATTAAAATACCATTCTAATGCAATTGTTGGGTGTGTTGTTATAATATAAGTCAGCTGCAAATGGGAAGTTCTTTCCGGAGGAAATTTGATAAACTGAAAGTCAACTTGAGTGCTTATATATTTTCTGTGAGAATTTCTTGTCCTCCTTTTTGTTTTCTTTTTTAAAATTACCCCTTATTTTGTGTTTCCCACCTAAACACATACGCTTGTAACAGCTGAGTGCTGCTATGTAACATGAAACAAAAGTTTCAATTAAATATTATCAGCGGAGTATGTGAGTACATCAACTCTTAAAGGGAAGCAAAATCAGCCCTTTTTAGTTCAAATATTGGATATTTAGAAAATAAGAAAGATATCATTATTTTATAGCCGAGTCATATTCATTCCATTGTATATATGGACCACAGCTTTTTTATCCACTCGTCTGCTGAGGGCACTTGGGTTGTCTCCATATCCTGGCTATTGTAAATAATGCTGGTGAACTAGTGGTGCATATTCTCTAGCGTTAGTGTTTTCAGCTTCTTTTAGATATATACCCAGAAGTAGAATCACTGAGTCTAAGGTAGTTCCATGTTGAGCTTTTTTGAGGAACCTCCATCCATACTGTTTCCATCATGGCTACACCAATCTGCATTTTCACCAAGAGTGCACAAGGGTTCCCTGTTATCTATATCCTTGCCAACACTTGCTTCTTGATTTACTGATGATAGCCATTATTCTGAGTGAAATAAGTCAGGGAAAGACAAATTCCACTTACACATAGAATCTAAAGAACAATATAAATGAATAAACAAAACAGAAACAGACTCAAAGACCAGAGAACAGACTGATGGTTGCCAGAGGGGAGGGTGCTTGGGAGACGGGGTGAAAACGGTGAAGAGATTGAGAAGTACAGATTGAAAGTTAAAAATAGGCATCAAGATATAAAGTATAGCATAGGAAATATAGTAAAAAAAAAACACATTGTAATAACTATGTATGGTCCCAGGTGGGTACTGGAAATATTGGGGGAAATACTTGTAAAATATATGATTGTCTAACCACTATGCTGTACACATGAAACTAATATAAAATAATCTTGATATAAACTGTAATGTAAGAAGAATTTTATAATAAAAATTAAGAAAGAGAGGGTGGTCTTTATCCATCATTTCTTTGCCCTTAACACGTGAAAACTTAACAACAAAAAAAAGAGAATACAATTCTTACTTGACATTTTCTCCTCAATGTCAAACTTGCAAAGGGTCACAATGCGAAAGGTGGCCGACACATTTTCTCTACTCCAATGTTTTTTAAAAATTCAATCCAGCATTTAAAAGTCAGGATATTCACACTTTTAAAAATTCAGATTTATGGCTTCTCTTTAAAAATAGGATAACCTGGCCACACGGGGCCAATGGCCTCTTAGTAGCCATTGGTGGGGCTGGAGCTGAGAAGCACTCATCCTGTCAGTGGTTCCTAGGCAGGGAAGAACCCCTGTCTGGTTCTTCATGGGCCCGCATACCCACAGTCTGTGGCCACAAGTGTTAGTTGTAATTCATGATCACATTTGTACTACTGATATTTGCAAAATGAACAAGTATTCTCCTGTGCTCATTTGGCAACATGGAAAACCAGAGATGGCAACATAATTTTCTTGCTCCCAGTTCACTTTGCTCATGCAAGTTGCCTATCCTGTGGCATTTAATCTGCACCCCATGCTCACCCTGCTGCAGTGTCCATTTCACTTAAACAGCCACATGCCAAATTAGAAAACCCTCCTGCTTCTCGCGTTAGTGTTTTCAGCTTCTTGGGTCCTTCTCCTCCACCTCTGTTAAAAGGTCTTGATTGACTAGTCCTCCCTCTCTATACTTCCCCAGTGGCTTTCATCCCCTTCTGAATTTCCTTCTCCTTCTTGCTCAGTTTTCAGTCTGCTTTGCTGGCTGCTCCTCCATTTTCTGCTTCAATTAATATTATTTCTTCCTTATTGAAGTACTGGAGGCCTGGTCACAAATTCACACGCCAGTGGGGTCCCTCGGCCTGGCCTGTGGGATCGGGCCGAAACCGGCTCTTTAACAACCCCCGAGGTGTCCCAGATTGTGAGAGGGCGCAGGCCAGGCCGAGGGACTCCCACCAGTGCAAGATCAGGGGCAGGAAGGGACACGGAAGATTAGCCAGCCGTTGAGGAACTGCGGGAAGGCTTCAGGACATGTCCAGCCCATCTTGCTCAGTCCTGACAAGCCGGATCCAGGAGCAAGCTAACCTACCAGTCAGAGCATCTGCCCCCTGGTGGTCAGTGTATGTCATAGTGACTGGTTGACCAGTCAACTGTCTGCCCCCTAGTGGTCAGGGCATGTTATAGCTAGAGGTTGAATGGCCTTAGCATTCATTAGCATATTATGCTTTGATTGGTTGAACAGATGACTGGATGACTGGACACTTAGCATATTAGGCTTTTATTATATAGGGTTATATAAATGTATAGATATTTTTTAATTTAGATAATAACAAAGGTATATAAAGTAAAAAGATAGTATTTATTTATTTATTCCATTGTCCTTTCTACTTCCCTTCTCAGAGGTAATTAATCATGCTTAACTTCTGGATGAGTCTCTTTTTTTAACCCCTTTCCATACAATCTGATCTGTTTGTTGCTGTTTAACATACATAAGATCATTTTGTAGATACTGCTACTTGACCTGGAGATGACCCTGGTCAGTATAAACAGATCTTTATCTTGTCCATTTTATGATCCTCCAGCTTCTTAAATGTTGTTGTTTTCTAGCATAGCACATTGAACAAGTGCAGCACTTGTCAATGTTGTTTCTATGGTTGTGTGTATGTGTTTTCCCTAAGACTCTAAGCTGGTAGAGACAGTGTCTTTTCATATTCCACTATCTTTAGAAGCACCCTCAGTACATATTCAGTGAGTGAATGGATTAGTGTTGGTATTTTTGTCTACTCAATGAGATTGTTATAATTTATATTATACCTTAAGTTACGCCATAGTTTAAATCCAAGCTAAAATATCCTAAGCTCTATAGTAAATATGGTGTTAGTTTAATTACTGTAAGGTGCAGTTAATCTATTTCTCTGGTCATTTCCTAACATTAATATTAATTTTTCTTCCTTCATTAAGATTACTATGCAGAGAATTCTGTATTCCACTTGTTTTAGTTGGGCTGGTTATTTTTGTTTTTAAATAAATGTGTTTGGGCATTTTTCTAAGGCAGATAGTATTTTGTGTGCAATCCATTCTTCATAAAAGTTTTAATTATCTTTACAGAAAATATAAATGCATAATGGTTGTATAAACAGAATTGACTTAATACAACATCTCTTCAGTAGGAAAATAGTTGAGGTTTATGAAGTGAGCTTTGTATGATACAATTCGAGCTCTATTGCTGAGGTCAATTTGAGCATGCTGCTGCTCATAGCCCCGATTTAAGGAGAAACCAATGAAAACAGCTATCATCTGATCACTGTGGACTATCATTCAAGCTTGTGTCACAACTGTGTAATGTTCCTGGGTTTGTGGGATGAAGAAAATAACACTTGATATTTGGAATTTATCCTTAAGCTGTTTTTGTCAGGGTTAGATGAATTTCTTGCTCCTAAGTTGAAATGAGACTTTTAAATACTCTTAATAATTCTTTCTTCAGCAGACCCTCTGGAGGAGACACCAAGGGTGAGTGTGTGGAAATGATATTTTAACGTTTTAATTGTGTGTAAAAAGATGGGGGAGGTGAGATCAACCTATCATTAGTAATGAGCTGAAATCATGACATGATGTCATATCATGACATGAACTCATGCAATTGGAGAAATGAGTAAACAACACAAATTAGAAAATAAAGAAATAGGAAAATGAGAATGGAATAAAAGCTCTGCAATGCATATGTGTCTGTTAAACTAATTAAATTCTTCCCAAGGGGTTGCTGGACTGGCTAAAACTCAGTTTATTCTGGGTAAGGTCTTGTGGATGGTGGTTCAAGTGCTATTTTAAAAGAAAGGTTCAGAGGGGAAAGAATATTTAAATTCAGAATCTATGATCTAGTGGGAAACTCAAAGTGAATCCAGATAATAGGCTTTAAATATTGGAATAAGAGTTTGAATGACTTTGACAGGGAACAGAAATTAATTAAAAAGAATGGACCTATACTGATATATTTGTATATGGCACTACTACTGTTTATTTACTCCTTTTGAGGATGTTATTTTTTCTGTATTAAATCTTGATGAGCTAAGTCTTTGTGAACACGGAATCTCCACAATGATGGCAACCTACCTGGATATAGGGATGAGAAAGGAGAGATGAGATAAGACACATTTTGAGTGTCTAGGCCTGGGAGGATATCTGTGCCTCTGACTAAAATGAACAAACAGAGGTGCAATTTGGGCAGAGTATGATCAAACATAGCCACGATTCGGGGACAATACTGACAATGTTAAACTCTTGAGAACAAGGGAGGTTAACTTGGTGGTGAACTTTACAAGAACACTTTTGTCCCCTGGTGAGTTTGAGAGCCAGAATCCTGGTAGGGAGTTGCGGGGTGGTCCGAGAAGGACAGAGTTAGGCAAGAGAGGGAACTGATGATGGACAAAAGGTAAAAACAAGGGAAAGAAGTAACTGACAGGGAAAAAATGAGTATCAAATGATATTTGTAAGCATGGAGCTGCCACAATGCTACAATTTAGAGAAACAGGAGTATGATAGCATGAGACCATGTTTTGCACTGTTTATTTGCAGTTTGTTGAGTTTCATATCCCTCAGGAAATAGCTATGGCTCAGATACAGACAGCTCTGGGTAGATGAGGCACATGACAGTAACATCAGGGAAAACTAGTCATCAGTGGCCGCAGCCAGGAGAAAGATCAAGTACTCAGAACCATGATGAACCCGGGCTCCTCAGATGGGCTCCTTTCTCAGGAAGCCTGTGGGCATTGAACAGTACAGACCCTCAGCTGGCCATCATCCTGTAAATGAGTGGTACAGCATCCAACAAACATGATTACAAACTGTCACTGCCACTGAAAACACAACTCAAAGCTCATCCCCAGTAGGGTTGTCTTCATATACAGGGATGAAAACAGGAAGTTTCCACTTGTGAGCTTGTGAAACATAGAGTTCATTCTTGTATTATTTATTAATTATTATTTATTTGTATTACAACTGTAAATCTACTTTTGCCCTCCCCTGAATAATGGCATCTTTTTAGAGGGTTCTCAACATTAAAGCCATAATTAGCTTGATCAGGTCAAGTCAGCCGCTCTCATGCCTGAGATATTTAGAATGCTTTGCATGTTGGGTGGGTGCTGTCGCTGTCCTCAGAGCCCCCCCTGAATTCAGATTGAACCTAAGAATTTCAAGGAGGAAAGTAACAGATGTATGTCTTATTCCAGCATTCTGTCTCTTCTCTCAGCCCTCCATCTTGTTCTCACTCTGTGCATGATTATTTTGGGAAAAGTACTACAATACCAAAATATGTAGCTTATTTTTGAGTTGATGAATCCATGCATTGGCATGGCATGAGACAAATTTCACCAAATTTCTGTAATTCAGATAAATGACATCCAGAGGAGGCAGCTTGTCAATAATCAGCTCATATGTGCTCTCTCTGCCATTCTCACGGTTGGCTGATTCTTCAGAAAATGTGCATAGATGTAACGTTTGTTGGCCCTGACTCCTGCTTTCGGGGGCTGGCCAGAATCGCAGCCCAGCACTGTTGTAAGCAGACAGTGCTTCTCTTGCTTGTCATTTGTTTATAGGGGATGCTTGTATTTTCTCCTGGATTGAAAAGGAAAATTACCAGAAACCGTTTGTTATTAATATAAGCTGTCCACTTTTAAACTCAACTCAGCATTCAAAAAAGCAGTGTTTCTTTACCAAATAAGTTGAGGTCTTTGTGCATGGAGCTGACAGATGGAATCCATTCATGGTGAATGCACTTGGATGCATACAGCCCAGGAGAGCATCCTTGGACTATGAGGGTGGGCCAGAAAGTTAACAAGGCTGGGTTTAGAAGGGTCCTGGACAGAGAAAGTCAAAATAGTGAACTGTCATGCACTCACATTCTTTCTTCAGTGTAATGGGTACCAAGGCATTTATTACAAGTGTTTTAAAACAGATGTGCTTCATGTCCAGTCTGTGTTGGGCATGTTAAAGGAGTAAGTGACAAAAAAGAGAACTTCTAGCACAGCAATATTTGAAAAATCAACAGCAAAGAAATTGTCTTAAATATTATCCTCTCCATACCTTGAGTGGTTGGGATAAAAATTTTAAGAATAGGGTTCTTCTCAACCAAGAAGAAACTATATAGCTATTATTTCTTTAAAACCAAATAATACAAAAAATATAAAAAATGAAAAATTTCCAAATGCCACCTATACTATATTTCCAAACACCTACACACATATATACACAGGTAGACATACACACAATTTTATGCAAATGAGATTATACTATTTAGGCCAGTCTGTGAATCTGTTTCGATTATTTAATGAAATGATAATGAGCTCGTTTCTGTGTTTTTGAAAATAACTTTACATTAGAAATGTTAATGGCAGCATAAAATTCAGTTGTATACCTGAGTCTTTTTAATTTATTCATTGTACCATTCATTCACTAGATATTTATATTTAGTCCTACATGTAGTAGACACTATGCTAAATTGTGGAGATACAGCTGCAGACTCCCCTGTCTGGATATTTAGATCATTACTGGTTTTACATTATAAGTAATACTGCATTGAGCAACTGACACTGCAACATGTATCTTTATATACTTAATTAAGTCCCTAGGAGGAGAATTGGTTGGTCAGTGAGTTTGCACATTTTGAAATTTGATCCATATTTAATGCCTAACCACTCTCTAGTAAAAGTTTTCAATGAGGCCAGTTTTTCAGTACTCTTATGATAATGCTTTTCAATTGGTTATAATCTTTGTCCAAATTATAGGTGAAAATGATGCTCGACTATTTTAACTTATATTTCTTTGATTGGTAGTGTACTTCGTTGGGAATTTTAACCAGTAAAAAGTCGAGGCTTCAATGTCATCTGGTGTACCATTGTCTTTAAGACCTAATTTTATCTCTCTCAAAAGGGAAGACTTTTTTTTTTTTTTTACTTTCTTCAGGTTAGAATCAATGAGGGGGCTGTCTGTTATAGATAACTAAGAGGAAGTTGTGTAAATATGATTAGTGCTTTAAGCCTAGTGTGTTGATTTTATCATATAAGATTTGATTAAATTCCTTTTATTTTCAAATAAATAGATAACATAAATTTTGAAAATATAAAAAGAAATCATAGAGGCATGAAAGGAGTATATAACAAAAATCTTAAAACATAAATGCCTACAGTTATATCTCCTTTGTTTAGCTCTTCATCTGGCTATGGAACATTTTATTTTAATTTTAAGATTTTTTTTCTGGCCACAAATGAAATTCAGTTATAATAGAATGATTATGAGACAGACACGTCTGAGTTCAAGTCCCTACCCCTCAAATATGAGTTGCCTTGGTCTCCACTTCCACATGTGCAGAGGTAATAATGCTGTTTACCTCCTGGAGCAGTGAGGATTCTATGACAAAATAAAAGTGTCCTGCATACTGCCTGTAATATATGCTCAATAAATACAAAATTTATTATTGCAGGAAGCTAATTAGCAAAATTAAAAACACTAAGAAATGGTTATAACTTCTTTGCTGAAATTCTGCCACTTAGAGATGACCCATTGTCTCTGGTTTGGGGACTGTTTTATTCTAGTATTTTTTTCCATCAGATACATATTTTAGCGTACTAAAACTGTGCAACATGTTGAATTTCAGCAAATGGGAGCACTTAATTATTCAACAATGGGAGAGAGTGGTTACCCAGATTTATTTTTTATACTGGTTTAATGGAGAATTTTGTTAGGTGTTAATGTTTATTTGTAATAAATTTTTAATTAGAATGAACATTAGGTTTAATTGAAAGACATTTTGGACAAATAAAACCATAAATTTTCAGTTCCTCCTAATCCAGTGTGCAAGTCTGCTTCTTACGCAAATAAAAACAACATGATGGTTTTCTCTGTTATTTGATAAGGTGTTTAAACATTTTACAGACTGGAGGAGGCTCTGGCTACACTGCTTCCATTCCCAATAGCAAGGTGATCTTGCTCTGACCAAACGTGGACTGAATCATTCTGTTTTCTAAGTCTCATTCCGAGATAGTTGTGTTACTGAATAGTATCGAAATTAACTTTGTTTATTAAATTCTCTTTAGGGCAGGCCAACTCTTCAAAGAAGACTCATGGTAAATCTTAAAGCTCATACATACATACATACATACACACATGCAAAACTGAACTCACCAATTTACCTACCTTGCATGTAACATTGTCAAGGAATTACATGTCATATATTTTCTGAAAGTGGGGAGCTCAGATATTCTCGGCACTCCTATATTTAGCAGTCAAATCTTGTCTTATATTTCTGCCACCTAGGATTTGAGTGTATTCATTTTAGTTGAAAAAATTATCTCTAGTATATTGCTATTTTTCTTATTTTTTGTTATAAAAATGTTGGAATTGTTTTGAAAGCTCAAACCAAATAGATATTTTTAAATATTTATTTTATTTAATATTAATCTTTGAGTATATTTTTGTTACTGAGTGAAATTCATAATTTGGATCTCTATTTTCTTAATTTAATTCTTCACATAGTACACATTTTTATGTACTATGTATATTCAGTTTTGCATAAAGATTTTATATACTATGTATGCACAGATTTTTGTATGAATTTTTTTCCATTTTGGGTTCTTAATTATTTTCAACCCTTTAGTTTAAAGGGAAAATCAAAATTTATCTGCATTAAATTCACAGTTCTAGTTATTTGTTTGCCCTTCTCCTGTAAATTCCAAAAGCTTGCCGTGAAAAAAATTTTTTTTCATGTTTCAGTTTTACTTTGTTTTGTTTTTCTTTAGAGTTAGGACAATGGAATGTGGCTGTGTCATTCTCCATCCCACTTTTGTCTTTAGAAACAAAACTTAATTCATAAAAGCAAATTCATTTCTGAAAGCTTATGCAATAGTTTGTTTTCTCCCCACCATTTTAACCTATTTATAAAGTGTTTGATAAGAATAGGGTTGAAAAACATTGTTGGAGTGCCATATTTCCCCTTAGTTTTTAAACTCCTCCAGAGCCAACATTGTGCTTTCTCTTTACCGTTAACATAAATCAAGATGGCACTGAGGCACTCATGTTGGGATGTGATGAGAAGTGAAGGTTTGCTAGTGCTGCTTCCAGGTCAGCCTGCACACTCTCCTTCAGCTCAGAGCAGAAGGACTATCCGTCCCCCTCAAGTGTCTTGGCACCTCTGTGCTTTCACATAGTAAGTTTGGCAGAGCGGCCGTGGGAACTTGAAAGTATCCAGGTCTCCCTTCCCATCCCCAACCCATGTTCCAGTTTCAGTAACACTTCTTTGATGACACTGTGGCTTCCATGCAAATTCCATTACCACACAGTGAAGATCTCTGTAATAGCAGCGTTCATTGAGTCCTTACCATATACTAAGACCCTTACTGTTTTAACTGACACTTCCTGACATTCTGTGAGATAGGTAGTATTATCTCCATTCTGTAGATGAGAAAATGGAGACCTAGAGAGGTAGGGTAGCTGATTCAAGACCTGCTGTTACATTATGGTGTGGGGGTTTATATGAGTCCACAGCACTATCGCTCCACTGCACTTATGACCTCTTCTTTCTCCCAAACATTCTGATAGAGTCAAAATTCAGCATCCTGAAACATAGTTTGTAAATGGACTTACTAACACAGTGTGATTATTCTTTCACAGTTACATTTCACAAACCAGGTGGTTAGCTCATGCTGGTTTAGAGTTTTCTTTACATTGGTGGCCCTCTGGGAGTGTATAATATGTATGTAAATGCTGCTATCAGGCTTTGGGAAAAGTTCTTCCAGGTTAAGTGTGGAGGCTCTCTGAACTCTTTTAAATCACTAAATTTTAGGTAATCACAAATATAGAATTTTAAATATTGTGAGCTGTTTAATGTTGAAAACACAAATAATTTCCAAAAAACACAGTTGAATTTGTTTTTTCAACATTACATTGCTTGCAAAATATTCTTTGCTTTTAGAACATAATTGTACTTGAAGGCAGATATCACAGGATTTAGAACATACTATATGCTCAGTAAATAGTTGTTCATTAATTAATTACATTATTTACATAATTCTAAGAAACTAAAAAAAAAGAACAATGAGTAATCTATGTAATGTATACCCAATACTTTATAGAGGGCGTAGCCAGCTCCATAAAAACATTTAATATAATCATAATAACTTTTAGCTAAAAAAACTTCATATTTTAGACATGAGTTAATACCACTTTGAAGAAGATGAGTGATACACGCCTCTTATAGATGAAGAATTCATGGCTGAGATTGGTGAAGTGTGACTAACTGAAGATTGAATAACTTCAGTGGTAGGAGACTTGTCTCCAGCCCCATTCTGTGCCCGTGACCTGCTCTTTGACCTTTGGAAAGCTGTGTGGCCTCCTACTGTCCAGCACTCCCCACCCCCAGTAAAAAGCATTTTAAATTTAATTACCCACTTTAAGGAAATGTAATAATTTAGCTGTGTAAGCATATTTGGTTCCTAAGTATACAACTAAAGTATTTCCAGTCATTTGGCCCCAAATGGTTTTTTCTCCTCACAGCTTCACAAAGTGCACACTAAGCAGATGGTGCAGACGAGCACATGGTTTATTTACAGCCAGTACAGTAGACGGAGGCATATGTGTTAAGCCCTCTTCTGCCAGCTCCATGGGAGCCATTAACACACCCATTTAGGTGAAAGAGTCTCAGGGTTCTGCTGTGGGCATTTCTGTTTGCTCCCCTGAAGCATCACCATCTGCCCTGCCTCCTCTCCCAGGCGCTGGCACCTACCCCTCCTACCCAGTCAGTCATGGCCTGTTCTTCAAAATTCCCTTTGTTCGCTTAGATACAGTGCTGAGAGCAGCTGCTCTCTGCTTTTCACTAAAACCAGTTCAACTCTAAGCCTATTGACTTCCACCCAAGGCTGCTCTTGGGCCAAGTTCAGTCCCAGAGAGTTTCAGAGGCGTGTTTGAGCACCTTCCACACCTCAAGTTGGGACTTGGGTGCAGAGGTCTTGAGACATGATCCCTGGGAACTGGCACATAGGTTTCTTCCTTTGTGCTCTAGTCTCAAGGCTACAGCTTCTGCTGTAACCTGTGATGCCTGGAGAGCCATCAGGTGTCTGGCTGTAAGGCTTCATGCATCTGGTAGACCAAACACCAGCCTCTACTTTCTGCACCACTCACTAAAGAATTCATACATGCATTTCTTTCTCAAATGTTCTCCCTTGGTGAATAATATGCATTATGTATTTACTAGAGGCCCAATCCACAAAGATTCCTGCAAGAATGTGCCTTCCTTCCCTTGGCTGCTGGCACCACCTTCATTTTGGCTGAGGCCGCCTTTACACCTTCCCACGCTGCCCAGAGGCCCGGAGCGGCTGGGGTGGTGCTGAACACCTGTGTCGTTGCCATGGCAACAATACAAGCATCCTACCCCACTCCCCACTACTCGGCACCTGTGTATGCAAATTAACCCACCATCTTTGTTGAGTTGATTTGCATACTCACTCTTGATTGGCTATTGGGCATCATGAAGGTATGGTCAATTAGCATGTTACTCTTTTATTAGTATAGACTAGAGACTCGGTGCACAAAATTCATGCACAGGGGTGGGAGATGTCCCTCAGCCCAGCCTGCATCCTCTCCAATCTGAGACCCCTCGAGGGATGTCCAACTGCCCGTTTAGGCCCTATCTCAGTAGGATCGGGCCTAAACAGGCAGTCAGACATCCTTCTCACAACCCAAGTCTGCTAGCTCCAAACTGCTCACCTGTCTGCCTCCCTAATTGCCCTTTACCGCTTCTTCCTGCCAGCCTGATCACCCCCTAACCACTACTTTGCCAACCTAATTGATATCTTACTGCTCCCCTGCCAGCCTATTTGCCCCCAACTTCCCTCCTCAGCCAGCTTGATAGTCTCCAACTGCCTTTCTAAGTGCCTTCCCCTGCAGGCTTGATAGTCCCCAACTGCCCTTCCTTGCAGGCCTGCTCCCTCCCAACTGCCCTCCCCTGCTGGCCTGATAGCCCACAACTGCCCTCCCTTACAGGCCTGGAGCATCCCAATGGCCTTCCCCTGCTGGCCATCTTGTGGTGGCCATTTTGTATCCACATGGGGGCAGGATCTTTGACCATATGGAGGCAGCCCTCTTGTGTGTTGGAGTGATGGTCAATCTGCATATTACTCTTTTATTAGATAGGATAGAGGCCTGGTGCATGGGTGGGGGCCAGCTGGTTTGCCCTGAAGGGTGTCCTGGATCAGGGTGGGGGTTCCCTTGGAGCGTGGGGTGGCCTGGGAGAGGGGCCTGTGGTGGTTTGCAGGCCGGCCACGCCCCTCAGTGACCCAAGCGGAGGCCCTGGGATCTGGGATTAATTTATGTTCTCCAATTGAAACTGTAGCCTGGAGCAGAGCCAAGCCTTCTGCTCGCTCCATGGTGACAGCCCTTTCTGTTTAAATTCTATAATTGAAACTTTGTAGCCTAGAGTGGAGGCCTAGCCGCTAAGGCTGCAGAAGCTTGGCTTCCTCCAACCCTAGCCTCTGCTCTCTCCAGCTCTGTATAAGCTACTGCCATTTCTCTTGGGATTATGTATCTTATATAATTGAAACTTTGTAGTATTGAGTGGAGGCCTAGGCTGGCAATGCAGGTGGAAAGTTTGGCTTCCTCTGTTGTTGGGGAAACCCAAGTTTCCCTCCTGCTCTCAGTGGCTGAAGCCATCTTAGTTGGGGTTTATTTGCATAATTCTCTCCTGATTGGCTGATGGGCATGGCTGTGGGCGTGGCCTGAGTGGAGGTATGGTCAATTTGCATATTACTCTTATTAGATAGGCTAGAGCAGTCATTCAGAAATGTTCTACCCAAAATGTCTTTTGGGAAGCAGAAGGTTTTTTGGATACCTAGTCTAGCTATTTCTGCATATTACTCCCCCCAATTTAAAATAAAAGGCATTGCTGTCAGTTTAGCAACCCACAACTTAACTGGTAATCGCCTCCCCATTCTTTAATTTCCAATTCCTAGCAGAATTTATCTGATTGGTTTAATGTTTCTTTTTAAGCCGAACCAGACAATTTGTAGGTACCTAGCCAGCAAATAGGGGTCAGTTTTTCACTCCTGTCCAATCATATGTTGCTGGATAAGTTCTAGTCACATGGCTTATTGCTGGGCTGTTGGCAGGACAGATTCCAAGCAAAGGGAACAGACACCTAAAAACATGTATAATACAGATATGATTTGGGAAACCCTAAAACATAAATACATATTTTGCCTTTTCTCCTCAAATAAATCTCTTTGTGAAACTGGAGTCTTAGAAGCATCTTGATCCATTTTGTCTAATGTTTTTTATACTTTTATAGGTTCAACTCCTATAAATGTAAGTATGAATCTTCTACCCCTAAAATCAGCTATCGCTTATGGCATGTTTAAAACCATTCCATTTGAAGACTTAAGACTTGAGTAAAATTAAAGTCTGTTTACTTCCTATAATTCTAGCAACTAAGTAAAAATATTTCACATACAGTATAGCATGCCTCTACCTTATATGGCTAAAATGAGAATTAGCAAATTCTGACTGCTTGCCCATCTAGCAAGGGCAGAAGGCTGACGACTCTGTGTTTGCCCCGTCCATCAGCTGTTGCTGGGCAAGGTCTGCTCCCTGTGCCAGGCAACTCTGATTATTCTTTTGTAAATGCACTTTTATTCATCGAGGGGCAGTTGCTTACCAATGTATCATAATTATATAGTGAATGGAGAACAATAGATACATTGTGGATGTATTTTTAAAACAAGTAAACAGCAGACAGTGCATAGGAAAAGAGCCCAGCCACAGAAAGAGGTTTGCTGATACGCGGCATTTAGCAAAACAAGCATTAAGTAAGGGCTTAGAAGCACAGAGGCTTTATTTCAAACATGTCTTTCTGGAATGGGTTGGGCAGCATTAGTTTCCAGCTCTGCCCACTGGGTGGGTTAGGGGGGTGGAGATATAGGGAGCAGGGACATGCAGGTGTGCATGGAAGTGGTGCAAGTGAGTGCACCCAAGCATTCAGCTTACTCACTCGCATGTTTGTAAGAAGAAAACAGGCACCATACCTTGGTTGATTGCACATTTCCTGAGGACTTGACTTGAATAGAACATGAACATAAGTGTAAATTTTTCAAGAGGATAGAATTGGGGTGACCTGAGATGAACTAAAATGTCTAAGAGATTTACAATTCATGTAGGAGGCGACTGTTGACAGTGTTTTCCCAGACCAGTACACAGAATATGCAGTATTTTTACTAGACTGACATGAAAAGGATTCATGTACCGTGACAGATTGCCTTTGTAATTTATTCTGCCTGGACAGCCCTGAACACTCTCAATGAAGGGCTCCTGTAAAGGTTTTTCTCTCCACATCTCGGTGACTGCCAACCGCCCCCTCGTTAGACCTGATGCAAGTACAGCATTTAGCTTATCTTCCCCTCACTTCATTATTTCTCCTAGGTTTTCATCCTGCATAGTATATTGTATATAAATCTTTAGGCCTTAATTTTAATAATGTATCACAAGCATCTCTGTTAGTCTATGAACAAGACAGGATTCAGATTACAGAGCAATCTGACTAAATTGTTTTTATACTCTTTGCGCTGCCACGTTCAGAAAAGCTACTACCTTCGATGAAAAATTCTTCATTTAAGGCAATAAAATTAGTCGTTATTGCTTATTTGAAAGCAATTGGAACTAATCCCTAGGTTTCTCTGACTCGTGAGGTATACTTAGCTTTCCAAACTTTAATCATTAGTATACCACCCGTACGATTTTCATCCCATCTGTGTGCCACCTATATTGTTTGTATATTTCCCTAAAATTGATTTTTTTGTTCTAAACCAAATTTGTTTTTTATAGAAACTTTATATGACCTCCTCAAGTAGTAAACCAGTATCACTTTATATAAATACATGAGGATCATTACAACATATAAGTAAAAAGAAGAGTGTTACCACATTCTCATAGATGCCCAAGGCTGCCTCTCACTGATGCAGAAGGGTGTTAGCAGGTGTTAAAGAGAGCTTTTGTAGACGTGCGACTTCCAGCTGAGTGGTGTTTGAGAGGCTTGAGAAGCATTAAGAAAGGAATAAGGTGCTCATGTTATTATTCTACCTTGTGTGTCTGAAATCACCTGGGGCATCTGTGGATGCCCACACTGCTACCCCACATGGACAGTCACCGTGGTCGCCCAGGAAACCGCCGTTTGAAATGGGTGTACTCGGAGACAGACAGGTAGAGTTAAAAGTCAGTTACTGGGCACCCACTGCATGTGACTGTAGAGTAGAGCATGGTGATCAAACATAATGCTTCCTGAGAATTTCTTAAATGTAGTGGAACTAACACCACTTGGTGGAAGTTGAAAAATGGAATAAATCCTTCCCTCAGCCCATTTGTTTCAGGCCATCTGACAGCACATTGTGCATTTGATTGTCTGCTAATATGGAGGTAAAACCTAATTGGAAAATCAAGCATTTTATCAAGAAAAAGTAAGGATCACTTCTGCATGCAATTAAAGCTAAACGTTTTTTTCCACTTTAAAAATCTGAGATTTTTTAATTATGTCGTATAGTTATTTTTGCTTCTTTTAGAAGAAAAGACAGTGACTTGTCTGAGGCACTTCACTAAACCTGATGCCCACTTAGCGGTCGCCCTGTTGAGTTTAACATAAAAGACTGCAGGCTAAAGTAAAATACCGCGTTTTTCATGGAATTGGTGTTCAGTAAATATTTAATAAGTACATTTGTGAGTTTGCTTTTGAAAGACTTTCTTGGGTTAAGTTGTAACCTTTCTGTAGTTATCTGTACCACCAGATGCTTTATGAGTGGACGTGGCAGGCACTTTTATCATTTGCATGTGGAATGTTGCTGTCTGTAGTGAAGGTGAAGAAGGTTTGGCACTTCCTGGTATAGTTTCTTTAGAGATAATTGTACCAGGCATCTTCCCTTTGGTCCTCTGGCTCCAAATACTCTTCACCCTTCTTTGCTTTGCTCTGATCCCAGAAACCTGACTTCTGTGCTCTGCTTCTGTGGGCCCCTCTGCCTCTGGTTTCTAGGCGGATTCAGCAAGGGGAGTGCCCACAGATTGGAGGGAGGGAGAGTGAGGTTAGGATTCTATTCCTTCCAGGGTTTCTCAGACTGGCCGTGGCCCTTAAGTCATGGTCACAGCTCCTGTAAGGCAGTGATACCGAACAGCACTCTGTCCCAGAATCAGGTATCCATCCCTCACCTTCCTCTTGTCAGGTCTTGGGACGGGAAGAACCTGCCCTCTCATATCCCCCTCATTATTAGCTCGGAGTACTGCACTAAGCCTTGTGGCTTTTCTGTGCCCTGCCCACCCCTTTTTAAAATTCCCTTTCAGTTATCATAATTGGTGTGCTCTGTTTCCTGCTGGTACCTTGACTGATAAAAGGTGCATATGCAGGTTTCTTTGCAACACAGAAAAGCTGACTGGTTCCAGACGGACTGACTTCTGACTTCAGCTATAGTAGCAATGTGTTCTATACCAGTCTGGTTCCCAAATTTAGGGGTGCTTCAAGATTACCTGGGGAGGTTGTGAAAATGCAGGTTCCTGGGACCCACCCTTCTACCTGCTGACTTAGAGGTACAGAGGACAGTTCTAAGGCCCTTTTAATGACTGATCTTTTGTAGTTCATTAAACACAGAATATAATTTATACTACCCCAAGCCCAGATAGCCTTCTAAACAGATAACTAGTTAAAGGACACTGGTCCCCTACCTTTTGTGCCTTGATTTATTGTTACCTGGGGGATGAGTGCGTGAATGAATGAAATACTTAAGATTTTAAATAAGAATTCTCCTAAAAATCCTATATAATAAGAGAGGAATTGCTAATTATCCATTATGCCATGAGGCATAATGACCTACCGCATAATGACCAGATCACGGATCTGCAGGAGGGTGGGGCATTGAACTACAAGCAGATGGCAGAGAGCTACAGGAAGGGGCAGGGCAGCAAGCTATTGGGAGGGGTGGAGGGAGGGAGCAGAAGGAGCTACAGGAGGGCAGCAGAGAGCTACTGGCACACAGATTCATCCACAGGGCTACTAGTTTCAATATCCTCCTAGCTAATAAAAGAATAATATGCAAATTGACCATACTTCTAATAAAGTCACACCCACAGCCATGCCCAACAGCCAAACAGGAGCAAATTATGCAAATAAATCCCAACCAAGATGGCTGCAGCCACTGAGAGCAGGAGGGAGGCTTGGGTTTCCCTGGCAATGGAGAAAGCCAAGCTTTCCACCTGCCCTTGCTGGCCTAGGCCTCTACTCAATGCTACAAAGTTTCAATTATATAAGATACATAATCCCAACAGAAATAGCTGTCACCACGGAGCTAGCAGAAGGCTTGGCTCCACTCCAGGCTACAAAGTTTCAATTGTAGAACATAATAATCCCAGATCCCAAGGCCTCTGCTTGGGTCGCTGAGGGGTGTGGCCGGCCTGCAAACCACCACAGGTTCCTCACCCAGGCCGCCCCACACCCCAAGGGAACCCTCACCCTGTTCAGGGCAAACCATCTGGCCTCTACCCATGTACTAGGCCTCTATCTTATCTAATGAAAGAGTAATTTGCAGATTGACCATCACTCCAACACTCAAGAGGGCTGCCCCCATGTGATCAAAGATCCTGCCCCCATTTGGGCACAAGATGGCCACCACAAGATGGCCAGCAGGGGAGGACAGTTGGGAGGGACCAGGCCTGCAAGGGTGGGCATTTAGGGTTGATCAAGCCTGCAAGGGGAGTGCAGTTAGGGATGACAAGGCTGGCAGAGGAGGGAAGTTGGGGGCAAACAGGCTGGCAGGGGAGCAGTTAGACATCAATTAGGCTAGCAGGTAGTGGTTAGGAGGTGATCAGGTTGGCAGGCAGAAGTGGTTAGGGGCAATCAGGGAGGCAGGCAAGCGAGCAGTTTGGAGCCAGCAGTCCTGGATTGTGAGAAGGATGTCCAACTGCCCATTTAGGCCCGATGCTACCAGGATCGGGCCTAAATGGGCAGTCTGACATCCCTTGAGGGGTCCCAGATTGGAGAGGGTACAGGCTGCGCTGAGGGACATCCCCCACTCCCTGTGCACGAATTTCGTGCACCGGGCCTCTAGTAATGAGATAAAACTAATCCGAAATAGGTAATAACTGGTCTTTCAACTCCTTGTTAACTCATGCATTATTGGGAGTGACCAGACTTCCTCTGACTCACTATGCAAGACTTGGAAGAGAAGAGATGGTTCCCTGTTATCCAGGAGGGAAGCCCAGTGTCTGATAATTTGATAATTTGCCATAGAGTTCCCCATTATCATCTATTAAGAAAAAAATTCTTGTTGACTATCAAAGTATAACACAAGATATGAAATGTAATTATCTAAATACTAGACACTGTTTTTCCTGCCAAAAACAGTTATAAATAATTCCTATCCTTTATAATAAAGACCTAATATGCTTATTAGACTGGATGGCAGAATGACCTTCCGGAACAACCAGTGGGCAGGAGGCAGGGCCGAGGGGCTGCGAGGGCCAAGCCCATGCACAAATTTCGTGCATTGGGCCTCTAGTGCTAAAATGAATGCCTTTAGCAGAGCCCTTGTTATAAGCCCATAAAATATTTAGTCCATTCCTGTCAGTGACCACAGTCTGTAAAAATAATAGCGTTCCAGTCTTCCAAGGGGAAAGTGAAATCAGTGCTCAAAGCCTTGAATGAAACAGGGTATGGTAGACAGTGGGCATGAAATCAAATTCTGCTTGGACCAAGAGGCCCATTTTTCGAGGACTACATAGATTGTAAAGCTCTTGGGATGTGATTCTCAGAGGGTGTAAACCCTGCCCTCTCACCCCCGCTCCCACCAGAACTCTGTTATTATCTTAAAAAATTCACATCTCTGATCTCACGGTAGTTACAAGATATAAAGATAATTGGAAGGTGTATTCTGCTGAGTCAGTAGAGTACACCCCAGGGGCCTCCAGCTACCCTGCAATGGCTGTTGCAAAATTACAAAACAGAATTTCTCACTCCGAAGTTAATAGTAATTCATCTCACCTTGAATAGTGAGCCAGAGCATGTGGCCATTTTGTCTTCCCAAAAGGCTGCGTGAGAGAGTCACTGATGAGGGCTAACTTGCTTGAAAGGGAGATTAAACCATCTGTTATATAACATTTTGCCATTTTATTCATTTTAAGCTTTTTTTCTTTTAATGCTTTGGTGAAGTGCTTTTAGCTGATGGGCAGTGAACATTAAGATAAAGGGTCATCTTGGATAGATGTCCTTCCCAGGAGGGCAGAGCTGGGCCCGAGGGGAATCCAGCTGTGACCCAGTTGGAGGTGCCTGAGTAATTCTGATTAAAGTTTGTCCCACCATCTCAAAGCAACCTCTCTCTTCCTCCCGGTTTGCTTTCAGAACCACCTAGACTGGTCTGCCCTATAAAGATAGAGGTGGTTTTTAATGGTCCCTAGACCATCCAGCATTCAAGATTCAGGGGGTACAAGCTTATGCACTTGTGTTTCATCTCTGAACACAAGGTGCTCAGTAGTTCAGTCTGGCCTTGAGTTTTCCAGTCAAAATGAAGATGCTTGGAGCTGGGGGACCCTGGAAACTGCACTGTTTCAGAGTGATGACCAGTTCACAGGTAGTCACCCACTTCCTACTCCACCCATGCCCTTCCTCCTTTCACTTGCCCCTTTTCCATGAGTCTTCTGCTACTGTGGGAGCTGATGTTGTAGGTGAAGAAGAAGATGAAAGGAAAAGCAGAAACACTTTAGAGAAACTGTCATGAGAGTCAGCTCCTACCCCCACCCCCACAATGCCTTTCTTTCACACACAGCCTACTTGTTTTTCACTTCAATTTTTTGATGGCCTACAATTCGGTCATTTTAATTTGAGGGTATAAATGACCTTTAGAAAAAAAAAGCAGTAGCTTCAGAGGAGGTGGATGACTCATTAACCTCATACAGTGGCACATGTATATGAGCTAATTCCATCAAATTGATCAGCCCAGGGCATGGGGCTGTGATTGGAAAAGTGGTCAGTAGACAATTTGTGCACCTCTCCAAGGGGATCCAGGCAGGATACGTGGTGATATGAATCCAACAGGAGGACTCAAAAGGTGGCGGTCATAGGAGGGGAGAGAATCTAAGGAGAAATAAACTTGAACCGTAAGGGCTTTTGTTCCTAGGGCCTAGGAGTCATGCCAGTGGTGGTTTTATTCTGTATAAGTTTAGTGTGGCAGCCTGGTACCTACTACCATCAGCGGCAGCATTTACATGTGCCAGATTTAGCAAATTAGAAAAACCAGAATATTCAATAAAATTTGTATTTCAGATAATTAAACAAGTTTTAGTATAAGTATGATCCAAAATGTTTGTCCAACATTCAAATTTAAATGGACCTCCTGAATTTTATCTGGCAGCTTTGAGAGTGGCTAAGCTCCTGACATTCACAGTTCTGGAGAAAGATGTTGTTTGCCCGACTCTGGTGATGGGAAGGCCAAGGCTAAAAGGGCTGTGGTTTTCAGCCTCTTGGTGAAAAAGCCTCCAGAGGACCGAACAGCGGGCTGTAAACACACACACTTTGGGCCACCTGGTGTTTATTGTTGATGGCAAAAAGGGCCCTAGAAGGAGGTGAGATGGGGAGAAGAGTTGCTATCCTGGCCCTACCCAAAGGCACAGGGAGTTCAGAGGCTGAAGCAGGCTGGCAGGGACTCCAGGAAATGAACCCTCAGTGGGGTTAGAGCAGAGGCCTGGAAGGAACCTAACAGTCACCTGGCCTCCCTTTTTTATTTTATGAGAAAACCGAGATCTGATGAGGTAAAATGACTACTCAAGTCACAGAAAAAAATCATCAGAGAAGCCTGTAGAGAATCGGGTTTCTTAAGTCTTCAGAGTTCTTTCCCCTACATGGTGCTGACACAGCAGATTCTTATTCAAGCCTCCAAGTTTCCACCCAATCTACTTTATATACACAGTACCCACTTAGGCTAACTTTGTGGGAAGGACCATGTTCTGCTTATAAGTCAGTCACCACCCTCATTTTCCTGTTGATGTAAGAACCACCTAGGTAGTCCCTGGTTACCAAGCATTATGTTTTATGTTCCACTTCACAGAGCCAAAAACATCCAGATTTTGCCATTCATTGTATTACATGCTATTTGGGGCAGTTATGTATGTTTCCAAAATCTGGCTACTCAGTAGAAAGAAAAGCCTAAAGCTGTGCTTCCTCCCGTCTTAAACATATGTATCAGGGATTTTTCAATGTAGTATTCCATTTCTATAGTCAACAGTAGCCTGCTACTGATCGCCCAGAGTTCTGGTGTCCTGCAGGGGAGAAAGGAATGCTCAGGGTAGAGTGAAGGAGGGAGGATCCCTTCTAAGGTGGAGAAAACCATTCCCGCTGACTCCTCCAGGGACTGAGAGTTTTATGGTAACAGAAAGTATGGATATTCCCCAAAGCCTAACTTTGACTTGTTTTCTGACTTCTTATACATGGTCTCTCTGCATTGTCAGGACCATGCATGATGCCTCTTCCTGCCTTTCAGGCATGTGGGAATGAAATGTTCTTTTTAAGTTTCTTTGGTTTATTTTAGCAGCTTTTTATGTAAATTGTGGACTTAATGAAAAGAATTCTTTAGTGAAACCAGTGCTGTGTCCACACTATCTTACCCACTCAGTAAATTAGCACGTGGGAAAACTACTTAGAGGGGAGAAGGTCGTGTGTGGGAAAGAAGACCATTTCCTTCTTTATTCATGTGGTTTGCTCATTCCTGACATGATAAATATTTGCAGTGTTTTCTTGGAAAGCAAAATATTCCACATTAACATCACGGCTTCGTTGGGAAGCTGAAATTTCACGTGTTCTTCGGGTACTTCCACATTTGCACTGTTTGCAACAGAAATGACATTAGCCTCAGCACATTGTTCCTCAGAAATGATAATGTTAAACATCAGCCAGCCAAAGCCATCGTCAGAATCACCAACTGTCGTTCAGGTTCGTATATTACCCTCCTATACAACCTCTGTGCTCTCCATTCTCCTCCCCAGGAGTCACTGGCTGAAAACATGATGAAGTGGATTCCATACTTGCCCTGATGTTAACAACTGTAATAAACTCTTCACAGATTGGAGAATGTGAAACTAAAAGGCTGAGGATATATGATGCATGAAACTGGCCAGGTTATGATCAGCTTTGAAATTTGTGATCCTCAATTCAGAGTCTCTGGAGAAGAGGGAAACCTCTGGTACATTGAGTAATGTTATCTATCGACTTTAAAAAATGTGAAACCTCACTTCCAGAGTTAAGCCAGAAAAGCAGTATTGTTTGGTGAAAAAATTCTTAATGAAGCCCAAATATTTGAAGTGGTTGAATTAATCCTCTTAAAACAATCAAATAAATTTGTGTGCACCTGAAAGGTACCTGGTTTAGAAAATCCAAAAAACTAGCAAATTAGCCCAGTGCTCAGGATGAAGCAGCAAGAGGATGAAATGGCAACATGACCTTGGAATTCCAAGCGACCTCCTGAAGTTAGTGGGAAGCTGCTGTTTTGAAGCAATAGGAGGATCCTAGGAATAATATTCAGAGTAGGCAGGGCCTTTTTCTAGAGACAATGGGTAAACAGCCTGTTAAGTTTCCATTTTTTCACTTAGAGAAAATTCATGTGGTTTCTGGTCATCTTTTAATCCCAAATTTTAGTTTGTTAGCCAAGAAAAACATGCATGATGGGGAAATCTAGGTGTTCTACCCAGTTTCAAGACCCATTCTGTATCCATCTTGGTCTCAGTGTGTTGTTAACTTGGCTGTGTATGTATATAGCTTATCTGCAAGTGAGCTGCAAACATCTTGAAGGCTGAGGTGATGTCTGATACCAGCACGAAGAGCATACCTGTTAAGTCACCTGTCCAATAGGTTCATGCCCATCATTGTGGGGAGCTGAGATCTGGGGCCAGGCCTTTTTCTCAAAGGCTGTGCTCGAACGGAGCACTGCTGATTCTCTAACCCCAGTGGAGGTGATGGGGGGAGTAATCCCAATAGTGCACAACCCAGGCACCGTTTTCATTTGTCACAGTTTTGGATGCACTTGCTGTTTTTCTAATTGGCTTATTTTTTAGTATAATCTGGATCACTGTTTTCTGATAACTCATAGAGTGAGCCATCAGTGCATTCCCAGATATAAAGTGGCTGATATGGAAATTATTTTGAATTTTGATATTCATTTCCCTAGCAACAAATCTCTCTCCCTATAAATATTTGTTCAGTTAAACTACATGTCATAAGAATTTCCATGGCTTCTGCTTCAGAGTGACGAGGCAGGTATCTCAGGAAAAATAGGGAACTCTCTTGAAAAGCCACATAATCCTAAATAAAATGCCCTGCCTTGGTCATGATGGAAATGGCTTACATTGGAATGCTCAGATGCAATGTGCCATTAACTCAAAGTGTTCTGAAATCTGCCGAGTGGGAGGTAACCACTGAGACAAACAACCCAGGTGCTGCCAGAGATTAGAGGGCAGCTTGGCCATCTACAGAACTGCAGGTGATGAAGATCCTGTTCCCAAGTCTCTCCAATATGAAACTGGGCTCTCAGCAGCTAACAGCAGACACCCCTTCATCTGTCACTGTGTATCTAGACTTTTAAGCTGTGGGGTCTTGTTACTTGTAAGCAGAGTTCTTTACACTATCTGCGAAGCATTGGGATGAAAGGTGTAAGGAAGGAAAAGGTGATCAAGAATGGAACAGAAAACACTGAAAATATTTTTATATTGAAATTTTCATTGCTGTTTTGCCAAATCATGGAAGTTTGGCATTTGCAATTTATATGCATCTCTGCCTCAGCTCCATGGCAAATCTGCCCTCACAGGATATCAATCATCTGGCATTTGGTTATGGGAAGAGTTGAGGAGAGAGACCTAGACCTGCAGGCTGGGGCAAGAGAGGGTTAAATCTGAAACTGGATTTCCAGAAAGTGGAAGCAGTACTTTGTGTCATTGCAAAATAACCTATGCATTAGGGATTCTGCTCTATCATCCTTGCAACTTACAATTCCCATTCTCATCTTGGTGGGTATTTTTGGAAGTCAATGAATAGTATTAACTTATGCTCTGAAAAGATGGAACCATTCTGTGACGGATTTAAGAAGCACGGTGTCAGTCAGTCGTTTCTGTCTTAGATTATGGTAAATTCCTTCTGCATCAGGCTCGCTTTTGTGAGTTTTCTTTTCCTCCCTCATCACATTCATTATCCCTTGGGCAAGTTGTGTCTGTCCCTCCTGCTCCACTCCCACGCACTATGTCACTATGCGGAGGAGTTCATCTGCAGCCCCAGGCAAGCCTCCAGCCAGCTACAGAGCCGCCTTTCTCCCACCCCTGGGTCTTTCCCACCCAGCTGTGAGACCTATGCCTGATTTTCAGCTCTTCTGGGTAGTGTGTCATTACTTGAAACAAAATTAGAAAGCATTTTACGTTGCTTATTACATATCATTAATTGAAGCGCCACTAAACCCAAGGAATTTATTGTTTCATTGGTGTGTGCATAACTCCTATTAACATTAACAAAGTTGTTAAGAATCAAAGAACCAGCAAGAGCCCACAATAGAGGATCCATTTTGATCTTGCTTTACAAGTGACTCAAACCCACAGAGCATCAACAAGCATTTTTAATATAATTTTTACAACTCCTTTTTAAAAAGTAGAGCAATTACTGAACATATCATAGCACACTTGCGTCCTTCAGAATAAACGATGGTTGCCATGTGTACAGAATTGTCCAACCACCCCCCCCCCCCCACCGTCCCACCCCCTGGTTGGAAATTGCAAGCCTTATCCCTATGTGCAGGCAGTGGAGATTTTACCTGTGACTGCCATGGGGGGCAAGAGTGTTTGGACTCAGCAGTAACAAGGCTGGTGAAGGCGTGGGAGCAATGAAAGGGAAACATACTTATTGTTACCTACAAGACAGAGAAAAGCATATAGAGATGTTTGCTTCCCCTGAGCATTTGTGCCCTACCTGTGTGGTTATTGACAGGTAACAACTGAAATGAAGATTTGAGGGTTAGGGGGAATTTAGTACAGATAATTGTAAAGCTCACAGAACACTCCATTCACTAATCCTTCCTGTGATAAGAAGGATCACAAAGAATCTGAAGATGTTGTAGCATATACCCTTAACCTTTCTTATAAAGTGCGAACACTAGGAGTTAAAGCCACACCTTCTCTCTGTGTATTTCTAAAATGCTTATTTATTTACTTCACTAGCCAGTAAAGGGGACTTCTCTCCTAAATGTGCTCAATTTTTAGGTCTGTATGTTTTTCCTTCTCACTTGTCCCAGCTCCTTCTTTACCTCCTCCTCTATCTATAATGAAGGGCATCTTACATAATAATAATAATAGACAAACATGTAAATTGACCATACCTCCACTATGCCCACAGCCAATCAGAGTGAGTATGCAAATTAGAAAGCCAAAGATGGTGGCTGCCCAGCTGCTCCAGGTGTGGAGTGGCCAGGTGGGGGAGAACGGCTGCTATGAGAGATAGGGTGGGGGAGGGGGCACCAAAGGGATCTACAGGAGCGGAGTGCCACAGCAAAGACAAGACTGCAGACTCCGGAGTCTGCAGCAAAGATAAAGATGGCAGACTCTGGTCAGAGCGAAGGCCTGGGTCCTGGGTGCGGGAGGAAAACCAGTTCTGGAAGCCAAGGGAAGGAAGGCCTATTGCATGAATCTCTTCGTGCAACGGGCCTCTAGTTAATTTATATGGATGTTCCCATGCTTGCAAAATGTGTTCAATTTGGAAGAGATGTTCATATTTACGGCTGATTAGGAAATAATGGTTGGTATTCTTTCCTTTAGTCTTTTTTAGAAAGGTTAAATTTACTAACACTTAAGTTAACAGTTGTTTGTTTTTACATGTTGCTTTTCTAAAATCACCCTTTCTGAAAGAAAAAAGGTGGGAAAAAAGTTAATCCTCCTATATAATAAATAGGCAATATGCAAATTAACTATCATGCCCTCCCACAAGATGACCACGTTCACGTGGTCACAAGATTGCCGCCACAAGATAGCTGTCAATTGTGAGCAATCAGGTCAGTAGGGGAGGGCAGTTAGGGGTGACCAGGGAGGGCAATTGGAGGTGACTAGGCTGGCAGGGAAGGGCATTTAGGGACAACCAGGCTGGCATGGGAGGGCAGATATGGGCAACCAGGCCTGCAGGGAAGAGCAATTAGGGGTGAGCAGGCCAGGAGGGGAGGGTAGTTTGGGGCAATCAGACTGGCAGGAGAAGGCAGTTGGGGGGATCAGGCCTGCATGGGAGCAGTTAGGCATAGATCCGGCTGGCAGGGTAGTGGTTAGGGGGTGATCAGCCTGGCAGGCAGAAGCTGTTAGGGGCAGGCAGGCAGGCAGGCAAGTGGTTGGGAGCCAGCAGTCCCTGATTGTGAGAGCAATGTCCCAGGTTGAAGAGGGTGCAAGCTGGGCGGAGGGACAAACCTCCCCTCCCCCAGTGCATGAAATTCATGCACTGGGCCTTTAGGTTTATTAGATTTTTCAAGTACTGATTGTAATTGAATTATTTCCCCAAAGATTTGCAGCATCTCACACAGCTTTGTCCTTGGAATGTTACCTAACCTTGTGAGAACTTTTGAGTTCTCCCTGCTCTTGTTTGAGGGTTGGAAACAGGTATTCATTTCTGTAATTGTTAATTTGGATATTCTGAGGAAGAAAAATACAGAATTTCCCTTTAATCACTGAACCTCATCTCCAGCCCTTTACTTTTTCTTTAAGAATATGCAATTTCCTATGGAAGGAAGCAACACTGATTATTACCGGGTAAAATCCATCTGGCACTGAATAGATTAAAACAAGCCCAGAATGCTTTTCACTTATTCTTACCACAGTGCTGCAAACTGGGTCAGGATTATCCTTGTTTTACAAATGAGGCGGCTGGAGCTGAAAAGGTGAGGCCAGCCTTTTTCAGGGCCACAGATCCTGGCAGAGTCAGAGCCAGATGTGGTTGAAATGTTGAGGGCCAGGCTGCACAGATCTTGCTAGAGTCTAGATGCATAGGCTCAGTGTCGGCCATTGGGTCATTTGTTCCCAGAAACCCAGTTTGACCCTTTACTACCTCGCAGAGTGCTTGGACAATGACAGGCACTCAATAAATGCTGTTTAACAAATGTATTGCCAAAAGCCATTATAATTCATCCTGGTGACTGTCCTAGTCACTGCTGAATCTATTTTGAAACATCTTTCCTGGTGACTTTATAATGATATATATAAATTATATATAACATTATCAAAATTTGCTCCACTTGCCAGTGTGGACAGAGGTTTCTGGCAAGTCAAAGATGCCCAGTAGAAATATTATATGCATACTATTCTTTGATTTAAACATATTTTAAATGGTTTATATTTTTTTCCTGACTTGAAGATATGCACTCATTATAAAATATTTGGTAAGCTATAAAGAAAGTAAAAATATCTCTTAGTCATCTTAATCACACCACATTGAGATAGCAATGTTAAGATGTTTTTATTTTTCCTCTTTTGTGTAAAAGATGCATATCATATACAGGCATATATATATATATATATATATGGTTTTGATCCTGATTTCATTTAATATTAAATTGTGATCATTTAAATATATATATTTTTTTATTTCAGAGAAGAAGGGAGAAGGAGAGAGAGAAACATCAGTGATGAGAGATAATCATTGATAGGCTGTCTCCTGCATGGCCCCTACTAGGGATCAAATCTGCAACCCAGGCCTGTACCCTGACTGGGGAATCAAACCCTTGACCTCCTGGTTCATAGGTCGACACTCAATCACTGAGCAACACTAGCCAGACTAAATTGTAATCATTTTTTAATGAATTAACTAGTGACTATGGAGTTTTCTATGTATAAGTAGACATAATTAATTTAACCACCCACCATGCTATTACTATGTAATCAAATGTTCTCATATTTGCCATTATAAATAACATGTAGTAAGCATTCTGGTATCAAATATTTGCTCCCTTCCCTGATTATTTCTTGATGAAAGAATCAATAGACTTGACTAAGCAGGGTTGATTTCTTCTGAGGGCTCTCTCTTTCGCTTGTAGATGGTGTCTTTTCCATTCATTTTCGCATGGTCTCTCCTCTGCACATGTCCTAATCTCCTCTTGTAAGGGCCCAAGTCATATTGAATCCAGGACCCAGCCTAGGACTTTGTTTTTCCTTAACTGCCTCTTTAAAGACCCTATCTTTAAATATAGTCACATTCTATGTTACTAGGGGTTAGGGTTTCAATATGTGAATGGTGAGAAGGACACAATTCAATCCATAACCATCTCCTTGATATTTTTCTTTCCTATTTCATTATAGAAAATACCGGGCACAATCAACTAAGTTGAATTTTGCAACCCACTAAATTGATTACTGGACCATAGGTTGAAAGGTACTGCTGTAAGTGGGCTGGATTAATTTACCAGTTTAGTGCCAAATTGGCATCAGCCTTAGTACTTGCATTTGACTCATCATACGTAGAGACATATGTATTCCAGAACAAAGCATGTAAGGCAGAGTAAGAAAATCAGTGTATAACCTTCTGCAAATACATAACAATTATCTTAATTAGAGGTCACCAAACATTTTCTATAAATGGCTGCAAGGCCATTGTATGGCTTTGCAGGCTGTCCAGTCTCTGCCGAGACAGCTCTGCTGTTGTATCATGAGAGCAACCAGAGACAGTATGTAAACAAAGGGTATGGCTGTGTCCCAATACAACTTCATTTATATGCACTGATATTTGAATGTCTTATAATTTCCACATGTCACAAAATAGTATTTTAATTCTTTTTTCAACCATTTCAAAATGTAAAAACCATTCTAAGTTCATAGGCCATGCATAGACAGGCAGCGGGCCCACTCTGACCCACAATCTGTAGTTTCCTTATCTTTGCCCAGTCTGGTTAACAAAAAAGCTCTCAAAGAATTGGCCTAGATGATTTTCCTCAGTCCACATAAATTCTTAACTTATTTTCATGTTTGACCCTTGTGATTTATCTATATTTTCAGTTGAGAAAATTCCTGTGGCCACTCATAATAAAATATTGTTTACAAAGCAAATACTATTTTCTTACCAGATAGAACTTTCTTCTTAAATGACCCACAAAATCATTGTCAGATGGTGAAGTTAGGAGTAGAATTAGCATCAGAAAGTCTGGACAATAACAGCCAAGTCTGAATCTAAGGGTTCTCCTTTGGGAACTTAACAGGGAAATGGAGTGGCCAAATAAAGACTAGCTCAGCTCCAGGAACCCGTCCCTGTACTCTCCTCTCGAGGTGAGGGGCCTGAGGTTTCCTTCATGGTAACCCTACAGCCTCCATAGTCCCTCTCACACGGTTCCTTTCCCAATTCAGAATGGAGGCCACCGTGAGCTTGGCCTTCTCTCGCTTCCCGTGGGGGCTGCCTGCCGTGCAGGGTGCTGTGTAAGTGCCCAAATCAATCTTCCTACCAGAGGGTCAGAGAGAACACAGCTGTCCGGGAAAGCCTGATCTGGCCATCTACTTCCTGCACTTCAAGGGATGAATTTCAGGGGTGGGTGCAGCCGTTGTGGAGCACAGGTCAAATGATGATGATGGGCTCACCTCTGCACAGACTCTGACCAGAAGCAGGAAAGGGCCTAGCATAAAGGCAGAGGTCCAGCTGCCCCCAAGACTGGGGGACAGAATTCTCTCTCCATCAGTGTGATGCTGGGCCCTGAGGTAGTAGGGCAGGACTCCACCTCGTCACCATGTGTATTTCACAGAGGGAATCTGAAGAGGCCAGAAATCGACAAAGGCAGGTATGGTGTCCTGGGAGTTATTTTCCGTGTTTCAGACTGCCAGGTGGAAACCACATTTATCCAGGACAAGGCTGCAGAGGCAAGCTCAACTATTGTGGCTTCCAGTGGCAGGAACGAGCAGATCTCACTTGTGACTCTGGAAGGGCAATCTTGAGTGCCCACTGTGCACCACAAAAAGAAAACACCTTTATCCCAGGCCTTTCCCATCCAGGGATGCTGCAGGCTGTAAACCAAGGCCTTGAGGAAACATTTTTAATTGTGATAAAAAAAAAAAAACCAGACTTCAATATCCAAATTTAAAATGATTTGTGTTATTTTGTTTCAAAACTGTTGGCTTCATACTGTCCTAACATCTCATAATAAAATAGTTTTGGCTTGACAGTCATCTTAAGTGAATAAAAAACACAATTAAATGAAATGGCACTTATAAGCTTTTAGCAAAGCAAATTTTTTGAATTAATCTTGCAGAGATTAAATTGCTGTACTCACTCGCTTTCAGTTCTTCTAAGAGCTTTGTTTTGTGTCTGGTTTCATGGCATTAACCACTGTGATTTTTAAAAATTGAAGTATTGTATTCATACAGAAAAGAACACAAATTGTTAAGTGCACTGATAATGAATTTTTACAAAGGGAGTACTCTCCCCTGTAGCCAGCAGCCAGAGGGAGAAAGAGCATCACCCAAACACCAGAAGCCCCTTAGGCCCTTTCCCAGTCCCTAACCACCCCACTCGCACCAGAAGAAACTAATAGCATGATTTCTAACATAGATTGGTTTTGTCTATTTATATAAATAAAATATTCAGTCATACTGTTGTGTCTCTCTTAACATTATATTTGGATGATTACTCCATGTTGTTACGAGTTGTAACTTGTCCATTTTCATTGCAGTGTCATGTATTGTATAACTATACCAACATTTGTCTTACCCTTCTATTGTACGTGGGCTTTTGGGTCATTTCCAGTTAAGTCTCTTACAGATAGTATGAACGGGAACTTTCTTGTACACGGCAGTGGGTGAGCATCTGTAACATTTCTGTAGGGTAGATTCCTCAATGTGAGATCTTGGTTCAGGGGATATGGGTATGTTAGTCTTTAATAGATACTGCCAACTTTCCAAAGTGTCTTGATCAATTTACACTCTCATCAGCACTGTATGAGAGTTCCAGTCACTCCATATCCTTACCAGCACTGCGGGTTTTGTCCCTCATTTTAGCTTAATATGGCGGGTGTTTATTGATAATACATTGTCATTTTAACTTACTTTTCTTTGATGACTAAACTAGAGCACCTTTTTCTCTGTTTATTGGCCATTTGGATTTTCTTTTTGAAATATTTCTTCTCAGGTATTTGCCCATTTCTTTATTGGATTGTCTGCCTTTACCTTAAGGATTTATAGGAGATTTTGCTGGATATACATATTGCAATTATCTTCTCCACTATGTAACCTACCTTTCAATTCTATTGATGTCATTTGGTAAAGACATCCTTCATTTCCTTCATGGTTAACATTTTCTTGTGTTCAGTTCTTTAAAAATCTGTATTTTTGCAAAGTTTGAAGATATTCTCTATGTTTTCTTCTAAAAGTATTATTTTATTTTGCATATTGAGTTCTATCATTCATGTGGAATTGATTTTTGCAAAGTGAAGGTAGAGATTAAGATTCATTTCTTATATGGATACCCAGTCTCTTCATTTCTTAGGGTGGCCATAACAAAGTACCAGAAACTGGGTGGCTTACAACAATAGAAACTTGTTTTCTCACAGTTCTGAAGGCTAAAAGTACAAATCCAGGTTTCGGCAGGGCCATTTCTCCCTCTGAAGGCTCTAGAGAAGAATGCTTCCTTGCCTCTTCAGCTTCTGGTGGTAGCTGGTAATCCTTGGTGTTCCTGGGCTTTGGGCTGCATTGCTCTGATCTCTGCTTCTGTTGTCACATGGTCTTCTTCCCCTCATGTCTGTCTGTGTCTCAATTTGCTGCTGCTTCTAAGGATACCAGTCATATTGGACGTAAGGCCCACCTAATCCATTCTAACCTCATTTTAACTAATTACATCAGTAATGACCCTATTTCCAAATAGAATCATATTCTGATGTACTTGAGGGTTAAGACTTGTATATATCTTTTGGGGGGACACAACTCAAATTCACAACATAGTGAGTATTTACTGAAAGTCAATGCTCTCTATTACAAATTAGGTGACTATCTCTCTAGGTCAAATGTTGGACCTTCTCTTTTGTTCTGTTGATCTATTTTACTATCCTTGCACAAATACACTATCTTAAGCATTATCATTTTATAATGAATCTTGACATTTGATAGAGTAAGTCTTCTATTTTTGTTCTTATTCTTCAAGATTACATTGGCTTTGGGCACTTTGCATTTCCATATAAATTTTAGAATCTGCTTTTCTATTTCCAACAGGAAAAAATAACCTTTTTTCATTGAACTTTATTGAAGATGCAGTTTTGGGGTAGAACTGACATCTTAAAAATATCAAGACTTCCAATCCATGTACATGATATAACCCTCTGTTTTTTTAGGTCTTCTTTAATTTCTCAATAATGTTTTATAGATCTCAATGTAAAGATCTTATACAACTTTTGTTGGACTTATTCCTAAATACTTGATATTTCCTTTATGAAGATTAGTTTTGATGAAATAAAAAAGCAGAGGAAGAGAAGAAAATCTTGTATTGGGTTTACTATTTTACTTTATAAAGGAATTTCCCCAATTTTACCAAGTTCACCAGGATTAAGATTTAAGTTGAGCTTTCACTAACTCTAACTAAGAGCTGGCTAAATTAATTATCACTTAAAAAATGTTTTGTGAGAGGTGAAATGGTTTAAAATGTGGGGTCCTTAGAGGTGAATAAAATAGGTCCTTGGTAGAAAAAAAGGTAGAAGTGTTAGGTCTCCCACATTGCCACGTGGAGAGCTGCACATGGGCTGGAGATATTAAAAGCAAGATGCAGATATTGGGTGGGGGAGGGGATTTAATCTGGGATTGTCAGTGTTAGAATGTTAGGGTTCCCCAGGAATGGGCCAGGAAGATGGTAAAGGTGGTAGTGTTTTAAGTCCTTTTCCCTTTGAGCCAGAGCTGTTATGTTCCACTGATATGTAATATTTTGGAATTTAGCATACACCTTTGAAATGTATGCAGACATATGTATGTGTGTGTGTGGGGGGGGGGGGTATATGTGAATGTGATTGCAAAATTACTTAAATTCTACCAGACTTTCCATTCAGCCTCAGGATTCTGGGATTCTAACATTGTAGCCAACTTCCACCCCAGGGGCTCTGCACGCATCATTATTAACCTCGATCTTGGCAGCATTGTGATACTGTGTGCATTTCATGGGCTTTCCCAGGAGCCACTACATAGTGTCTATTTGGAGGGTCTTGAGAGTGTAATCCCCAGGTTGGGAGAGAGCTCTGGCATTTATCCAGGTGCACCTGCATGGTAGCAAAGTAGCATTTTAGATTCTGGATCACAGATCCCTAGAAATGGCTTCATTACAAGGGCAAGTCAGAAATAATTCAAGTATACTACAAAAACAGAGTTGCTGTTTCATTTTACCTGCTACGTAATTGATGTGATCACTTGACAGAACTCATTGCCAGAAAGAAAAGGCATGATTATAAACATATTTCACTCTCATTTATGGAAGCACAATCTTTTTCTTTTTCTTCCTGGCAACTCATTATTCCAGTGGCATTTACTTCATTTATTTATTCCCCAAGTAAACTGGGCATCCTCGGCCTAGAAGTGTAAGCATTGTGTTTCTGTTGTGGTGGTGGTAGTTTCTGAGAAAGAGGAAGAAGAAAATTATATCACTCCTCCTCTTTGGGGTTGATGGAGATTAAGAGGAGCAAAGAGAGCCTTAAAATTTCTCCCAACCCCTCCAGTCACCCCTGTGACTTAGCTCAGCCATCTGTGCCAATGAGCCCACAGTGTACCTGTCTCTAGTCTTCCTTCAGAGCTGGCATCTAGGGCGGGTGAGGTAAGTTCATTTGGTGGTTTGGTGGTGTCTTGATCCTTGGCGAGCCTCTTCTCTCTTGTCCTGGCAATAGCTGACGAGAAAGGAGCAGCTAGCCTTTTGCAGTTCGACCTTCCTACTCCCTTATCCCAGGGTCAGTAACCCCTTCTGCTGGCTGAGTGCTTTCCCTGCTCATCTTTCTGTTCATCTGTCTTTCTCCTCTTTTCTTCTGCTCTTTACTCCACCTCCAGCAAATAATAAAGGAAACAGCCACCACAAACATGTTGAATCTCCCCACCTTGTTGGAGTGAAGCCAGAAGGATTAGAGTCCCTGCGGACAAGGGAAGCAGATGGGTCAGTGATGCCTCCTCAGAGCCGAATAAGGTTACAGTCGGTCATAAAGTAGGCTTGGTTTCCTAGGAAACCCTGTGTGTTCTTGCGACTGGTGATTGGACTTTGTGTACTTGCTTATTTAGTGTATTTTCTCACTAAACAGAACAGTGACCAAATCAAAGTGCTCATCCTAAGGGTACTTTCTCTAGGGCAGCAGAAGAACTGGGAATGTGGGCAATAGATCTAGGGATGGTTTGAAACTCATGACAAGGGATGATGGTTGGACCTGTGATAGTGTATGAGGTACCAAGGAAGATAAAGCAAGAAGGTTTGGAGAGAAAAAGAGACCTGAGATAATAGAATTTACGGAATATTCTGTAGAAAACCAACTAACGTCCACTCCATGATACCATGTTCTTCATCAAGCCAACACAATCCCATCCCCAAAATATCCTGTTGAGGCTAAGAAGCCATGACACACTAAAGAGATAATGTCCATTTAGACATCACTCCTACATATGTCCTTGACGACATCACTCCTACATATGAAGCAAAATTATACCAAAGCCATATATGGTTTTATATAATAGTAGGTCTGTTTAGTTTCGCTTAGATAGGTCTTTAATAAGTATCAGTGATGTGTAAAATTGGTATGGGTGGTTACCTAAACTGCTAGCCTCTCAAAACTTTTCTTAGATCAGCTGACCCTCCCTCCCTCCCCCCCCCCCTCTCTTTTTTCCTTTTCCCCAAGTTTTTGGAGTGGATCCAGAACAGATTCTGAGAACCTCAAGCTTTTCATTATTTACCCTCCAGTAATTACATGTCACAGGTTGTCTTCCCCATTATAGTGTGAGGCTGAGCAATTAGTCTCCCATTGTCTTTGCAGGAAATGACATCCATGTGACTTCTGTTGATCACTCTGGTTAAAATAATATGGAAAGTATTCAGCAGTTTCTCTGGTTGATAATTTAGACTAGGCAATTTGGAAAACTTTTGGAAATAGGCAAAGTAAACAATGGTTGTCAGAACCAGAAATACTAACTGGGTCAGTCCCCCCAACAAAAACAAGGCTCTAAACTGTCGCTCTGGTCCCCCAATGCACTGACTTGGCTGAACTCCTCAGCATGTGGTTGAGCCCGGTGCCTGGGCATTCTGTTCTCTTAATAATGCTTTATTTCGGGGTGTTTTCCAGCTGTACATGATTGAAAACTCAACCCCAGGGGGCCTGAACAGTAAGAAATTTACCAGCAGTTCGGTGATTCCACAGACTTCAGGGTTGACCTAATGCAGTCAGGCCTACTCTGCTTCCCTGTGGTTTTTCTGTCTCTGCCCTCCCTTTTTAGGTGAGACTAAGGTAGCTGTGGAAGTTCTAGGTGTCACATCCTATACAGCAGCCAGAAGGAGGTAATTTCTCCCAGAAGAAAGAGGAGATGCTCCCCAAAAACCTTCTTCACATCTCATTGTCCTGAATTGGGTCCCATGCCAGTTCTTAAACCCATCACTGGAAAGGGGTTTCCCTTAGATCAGCGAATCTCAAACTTTAGTGTGCACACAGATGAAATGGGGATCTTGTAAAATAGGTTATGATTCAGTAGGTTTGTGGTGGGCCTCAGAACTAACGTTTCCCAGATGGTCCCAGGTGATGCTGATGTTTCTTGTTGGCACACTATACAGCCTTTGACTACTCAGGTCCCCACCCTCCAGTGTCCATGAGACACTGTGACTGAAGGAATATGGAGCATGTTAGAAAAAGGAAGAAGAAATGGCCCCATGCACATGGGAATTGTACTCAAGAAAACTTGTTCTCAGTGTGTATTGAGAATGTTCCCTTTAATCCAAGAGTCACATAGTAGTCTATGATATGTATTTTAAAAGCAAATAGAGTGCAATGTGTTGTTGTGTGGGAGCACCTTTAAACATCTTATTATTTATTTATGAGGATGGATACATCATAATTCCTGAAACAGAAGGTAAAACAGTCATGCTACCCTCTCCATGATCATTCATCTATTTTTATTTAGTACCACATATCTAGTGAGTCTCAAAAGGAACAAATTCAACTGAAATGCATTTAAATGTCTTCAAGAATAAAAGAATGTGTCAAGTCCAGCCTTTGTTCTCTGAATGGAGATCTCATTAGTCTTGGTTACTGGGATGGGAGACTATACCCCACTTATCATAAGAGTCACTTGACATGATGTAGGGCTTGAAAATGCTGCCAGTGGTAATTTCTGCCAAAGCAAATAGTCACAATGCCCTTATGAATGGTTTTAGTGGAGATTGTCATTATTCTCTCGTCATTTGAAAAGGATGAGTCTGTTATATTTTTGTTTTTCTTGGCAAAGACACACAGGGGTCCTGAGTTACAGCTATTTAGGAAAAAAGCTGATAGACTGAAGGACTGATTTCTATCATGAGGTTGATCCATTATAGACTCAGTGGAGTTCACAGTGAACTATTCAGCCAGGTGTTTAGTAGACATTCCTGAGATGGGCACTTTGCTGGGATTGCCATCTCCCACCTCATATGCAAAGATAGCATCACTCGGGAGAGGAGATGGAATTTCACTGGAACCATCTACCCTGGAATCAGGGGCTCACATATGTGAGGCCAATAGGAAGCCATGGCAACTCTTAACTGGCCCTTCCTACCTGACTCATAAAGGCACCTGTACTTAGGAAATCACCAGCTATTCTTTGTCTCTGCAAAGGCCTGAAAGGTTGAGAGGTCCTCAGACTAGCCCAGGAAAGCTGCTAGACTTGGAGTTCCATAAAGGCAGAAATTGTATGTCAGTCAGGCAGCTCCTGTATCAGAAGAATGATTGAAGAGCTGGTCTGTTCCCAGATCTGTCGGTCAGCAGCATTGACTAAGCATTTATTCTTTAGAGAGGAAAGGTAAAGGATGAGAGCATTTTGTTGCCTAATTCCAGTACGTTATACTCTAAACATGAAATGTGTAGGTGCCCCATCTACATATTTAGGACCTCCTATATTGCCAAAGAGAGATGAGATGATATTAATATTAGCTGAGTCTGTGTAGCATAAGCACAGTGGTACTGTTATTCACAGATTAATTCAAGCAGTGCTGCCTAATGCCTTCCTATTATGCCTGCTGTGAGGCCACGCATTATTAGCCATGAGAGGAATTAAAAAATGGAAAAGCATAGGGCCTTCCCTTACTCCTTAAAAGACTTAAAACTTGAAAAGTAGGAAACAAAGTATATCAATAATACAAAAATTTTAAAAAGAGAAAAACAAAGAGGGTAAGATTAATACCAAATTGGGAAAATCAAGGTAGAAAGAGCTCAAGAAGAAAATGAACATTTAGCTAGGCCTTAAAGTCAGGATGCTTGAACTGAGTCTATGGATGGAACTCAGGGGATCTGTGAACTTGGAAAGGGAAAAATTATCTCTTTATTTTCACGAACTATTTAACTGAAATCTAACATTTTCCTCTGTTACAAAAGTGGCATTAACTATTTGTTTTCAATAGAAATTATGAGAATTTTCATATTACATTACACTAAAGATATCCTGAAATATCACCCCAACAGTACTTCAAAATTAGCTATTATATTATTAGACTTCTACTGGACTTATTTAAACATCAAAAGAAGCACATAACAATTTTGATAACTGTATATCAATATACTTCTTTTGCATTTCATGTGCTAATTTCAGGAAACATTATTCTGAAAAACATATCTCTAGATTGTTAGGGCACTGAAAGTTAAAGAGTTCCTGCCGTAGGGAGTGAAGAGGTGGGCTTCCTACCAGCATGCATGGGACAGAAGACATTCAGGGAACTGGCATGCCAAAAGGCTCAGGCCGGGACAGGTGACTGGATGCCAAAGCATTTGATGGGGAGAAGTGGAGAGAAAGCCGAGGCGGGCTGTAACACTGGGCTGACATAATTTCACAGGTAAATTTGTAGGTGACAGGAAGCAGTGGAAGGTGTTTCCTCGGAGGCCTTAAGTGGTGTTTAGGAAGGATGCTTTGCAGAACCAGGAGTGTGGGATTGGAAGGGAAGAAATAGACCAGTGACCAGTTTCTGCCAGGACTAATGCCAACCAGAGAGAGCAGAGGGTAACCCCAAAGTGAGAATACGGAGGCCTTGAGTGCAGCACGCCTGGGGCCTGGAAGGGCAGGCTTAGGCCAGGGTTTATTGCGAAGTTGAGGAAGGCCATGGTAGTTTTCAGGCCTGCATGACTAGGAGAATGGAAATCGGTCTTCACGTTCACCCAGCATTTACTGTGGACCAGGTGCTGTTTTAAGCCTTCCTAAGTCATTTAATATCATTAAATTTATATCATTTAATCCTCAACAACCCTGGGAGGTCAGTATGATGATTTCTATTTTTCATAATAAAATGAAGTCTAGAAAAGAAAGATCAGGTTTCATAGCCAGTAAAGGAGACAGGAGTATGTTACTGAAAGAAATAGGAAAGAAGAATTGGCTTGGGGGAAAAATATAATGAGTTCAACTTCGGATATTTTTGCATTCAATTCCTCTAAAAGGCTAAAAATTCAAATAAAGTATTTATAAGCATAGTTTTTTGCTTACTTCGTCATCCACATTTTTATTTATTTGTTACTAGAGGCTTGATGCACAAATATCATGCAAGGGTAGGCCTTCGCAGCCCCAGCTGCCTCACAGCCCTGTCCGCTGCCCACTGGTCATTCCGCTAGGTCGTTCCGGAAGGACGTCTGCCACCCAGTCTAATTAGCATATTAACTCTTTATTATATAGGATCAGTGGGTGCTGAATTAATTTGTAAGTTAGTTTTATCTTCCTGTGGAAACAAAGAGGAAGAGTTTGGTACATTGATGGGAGCCCAAAACAGGAAGATGTATGATATCCTAGAGAAAAACACAATATGTGCATATATTAAATTATGTCTTTAATGATGCATCTATCCTTCTGTTGTGGTATTGTTTTTCAGGACCACTCCAGCAGCGGTATTAGAAGACATGTGGTGTATATAAAGTTTGTGATAGTTGGGGGAAATTTTGGTAAGTGTCACTGCGTTGTTTTCTAATCCCCTCTTTTGTGAAATGGTGCTCACAAAGGGCAGCCATTATCTCGTTCTATGCATTTTAAATCTGCACTAAACACAGACAAAATCCAATTCTATAATTAAATGTGACATTCAGTTGGTGTTTTCTGACAGTATGACTTTTTTCCTTGTTATTGCTGATGTTATTAAACAACATGGGATTTTCTAAGATGTAATGAAGTGTCTAGGTTTAGGGAAGCTTCTGGATGCAGGGTAAGGAATAGCCTTGACAGTTTAGCTTATGTTCTAAGCTACCTGTGGAATACAAGAGTAATAAACTTGCTGACTAGAAGAGTGAACTAAAATAAAAAGTCTAAAGCTAAGAGATCCTTATGGCCTCTAGGTTGAAATGAGAGAAAACAGGCAATTGGCTGCTTGGGGAATCCAGCATGCCTGGGAGCCCGCCTGCAAAACAAGCAAGTGGCCTGAGAGACCAAGACATTTAAGTTCAGCAGCCACCCAGAAGACCTTGTTAGCAATAATAAAAAGTTGTGTACTTACTGGTAGTTATACAATCTCCTTGGGTCTTAGTTTCCTCATCTGTGAAATGAGGCTTATCATGTTACCTACCTCATAAAGTGGTTGTGAGACTAAAAGGAGCTGGATAGGGCTATAACATAGTAGGTGCTCAATAAAGCAGTTATTCTTGATAACAGAACAGGCTTGTTTGGACACTGGACATTTGTCATTGAGGTCAAGCCACCAAAAGGTGTTCATATCTCCCAGAGGAAGGGCTGCTGAAGATGGCTTCGTCACGCCCCATTTGCTGTCACAGGGCACATCAGATTTGGTCACCACAGTCTCTCCTCCATAACAAGTGGTGGGAACCCCTGAAATGTTTGTCTTTAACCCTGTTCACTCTTAGACAAAGTTGGCTAATTTTACTTCCCTTCCTCCCACCTTTGGAGCCAAGTGTGGTCACATTGTTTGAGCTTGGTTCAGTTTTGGAGTTAATATTATTTTAAACCAAAATGCCAAGAGAAAAAAGAAGGGTTGGGAGTAGATGATATCCTTGGTCTGAACCTCAGTTACCACATTCAGGCTTTCATTTCCAAACCTGTCTTTGATTTTTATTTATTTACTTTTTTGTCTATGCTTATTATGTAGCTTTCATAGAGATCCAATTATTGGGCCAATTTTATTGAGCTTTGACAAAAAGAATAAGCTTTGGGGTGGGGCCTTTACCTGTGATTGGGAAAGTCAACCGTATCACTACAGATGGGTAATGTTTAAGATCGGGTGTCCAGTTTCACGGAATCCGAGGGCTGGACCCAGCCGCAGGGTTTGTCTGGCCCAATCTCACCAGCTATCTCTTCCACAGTATCCTAGTAGAGAGAGGGAAATTCACATTCTCTCTGAGATTAGTCTGCTATTGCCCCAAGCCATTTGCTCTAATTTAAAAAACAATTGGGGCATGGGAAAATTTTAAGGGATAAGGCAATTGTTCTTGACTCTTATTGTGGTGGTGGTATTTATGCAACTATATGAGTTTGTGAAAACTTACAGAACTATACAATAAAAAGGCTGAATTTTGCTGTATATTAATTAAACCTTAACTTTTAAAATGGGGAAAAAAACACACATACAAGCAGTTAGACAAATTCCTGGGCATTTGGCTCAGATTGTTAAAATAGAAAGAGAGAAGGTGGGTGAGAGGGGAAGAGGTCCAGTTCTTCTATGGAACTATAGTGTGCACTCCACAGGACAGAAACTGGGTCTTCGTCCTTCTTGTCGCCTCAGTTCCTGGGCACCTGGAAGGCTGGTGGTAAACATTTATTGAATTACCTACCACTCTTACCACTTTCTAAACAGACAGAACACAGGTCTACCCACTTTCCCACACCAGCCCACCAGATACTTAAGGACAATCTCTTTCCTCATTCACCTTTTCTTTTCAGCTGAACCTCCCACCTCCCATTCATTGGCTCTTTGTCTTCTGAAGCTATTTTCCCATCTCTCCCCACCCTGCAACTCTCCTTGAGGAAGCATCTGCTTTACCATGTGCTTCCTCACACCTGGCCCAACTTTAGAACGCTGCCCCTGGAGTGGGCTGGCCCTTGAGTTCAGTGGGCCATTGATTCTGTAGGTGATGTTAATAGACCCCAACCCTGATCCTCTTCCTTCATCATCAGTCCTGAGTGCCTGGTAAATATCTTAAGAGTAGTCTTCTAAGAATGGAGCACCTAAAAATAGGGGGATTAGCAATCCAAGAGATTGGGTAGCAGATTTATCTTAAGTGACTGAGATGAGGCAAGGCCACCCTTATTTTGAGACAGTAGTAGTGCTGTTTATAAATCTCTCAGGTAGTAGTGTATCACAGATCCTGATTCTTCATTACGAGTCATAGGAAATTTGCAATTCTTAAAACTAAAACTTGTGGGTGCCTTGAAAAATCTAGATTTCTTTTTACTGGCCATGCCGGGGGAGATATCTCAGTACATAAAGAGGACAGTGGTTCTCAGTCCAGGTCAGTTTTGTCTTCTCAGAGGACATACGGCAATGTCTGAAGACATTTTTTATTGTTACAAATGGGGAAGAAAGGGTGTGTGCTACTACTGGCTTCTAGTGGGCGGAGGCCAGGAAGGCTGCTGAATATCCTACAATGGGAAGGTCAGCGCTGCTCACACAGCGATCCAGCTCAAAATAACAATAATCCCAAGGCTAAGAAACCTGATACAGAAGTAATAAAAAAAAGTAATGTCTAAAGTACTCATTATTTTGAAGGTTTAAATTTTAAAATATTTTGAGATTTATTTTTACACACACACACACACACATATATATATCAAACATTAAAAACTTTATTTAAAGAATAATAGGTCTGAAAGGGCTCCTAAGAAGCTATCTCTTACATGAACTCTGACTCCAAGCAAAAAAAAATTATGTAATGAATTCAGACAGATGGGTGTCTGAAGACTTATACTGAAGACTGGCAACTAAAGCTAAAAGTAAGGCTCACACAACACGATCCCAACATTCACACAAAAGAGATTGTCTTATATTTTAAATTTCAACCCCAGCTTCTTCAGATATGCTTGCTTGTCTTTAGATGGCCTCTGAGATGAAACAGCATTTCAATCTGGGCTAGTCCTTTCTTCTGAATCAGGGGTAGTGATTCTGGTGAGATAAAAATGTGCTTAGGGCGGGGAGAGATCTCATGACAGATGATTGAGATTGGTATTTTGGTACTCAGGGCTGTATATTTGCATCATTTTCCTGGTGATACCACAGTCTGGCTTAAATGCAAGTCATTTTTAGAGCCTCTGTACCCAGTATGGCTACATTTGCTGAAGCAGAGATTAAAGCAACATATGTCATGTTGTGATATAGGACAATCCACTTGAAAAGACTTTAATTACAGGGCCTATTTTGGAAGGGTAACTGTGCTGTTTGTGTGGTGTATTTTGGGATCCACTAACCCGATTCAAGACCAGTAATATATCTTCCCAGAAAGGGTGTGGTGTGTGCTTGCGGACACAAATGTTTTCTCACCAAAAGCTTTGGTATGATATTCTTTAAACTTTACTCCCCTTCATTTTTCTTTTTCTGATAATCTTTCTTCTTGCAAGAATGCTATGAAAATGCCTTCTGGAAAGCGGGAGGAGAGAGGATAAAAGATCTCATTTCAGATGGCCTACCCCAGACATTTAAGGACTAAACATTATCTGTCTGCTGTTTTTACAATGGATAGAATCTGGAGAAACTACCAAAGCTGAATAGTAAGCAGAGTCAAGTGAGACTATAAAAATACTACGTTAAGTTATTTTAGTGGATGTAAAGGGGAATCACACAATTACAGCTACTTGTTTCTCTGAACCCCCTTTCTAATAATGTCTGGGTCATTGCCATGCTCTTTAAGGAGGTCTGATAACCTAGGGTGGTTGTCTGCTTTCACTTCTGCTCTTTTAAGACTTGCACCGTTTCCCTGCTCTACCTCTTGGCTTCCCTCATTTCCCTGTTAATTCCTGAGGCCTTGGCCTTAAAGAGGGTCAGACTTTCTGCCCAGTCAGCATTTCCTAGTCCTTATTTTAAAGTGAATGATAAAGGAGAAATTAGATCAGCAAAACAAAGTTAGCTTCTCATGTGTGCAATGTATGTGGGTGGGGGGGTGGGGAGGGGGAAGGGAGTGGAGAGGTAAAGAATAAGAACATTTGTCTCTGGATCTATTCTTGTTCATCAAATTATGTTGATCATTATAGCCCACATATGAGTGAGATCATGTGATATTTACCTTTCTCCGACTGGCTTATTTCGCTTAGCATGATGCTCTCTAGTTCAACTCATATTGTTGCAAAAGGTCAAAGTTCCTTCTTAATAAAATATAAATTTTAAAAAAGAATAAGAACAAGCAGGGCAGCATGAACGGAGGAGGCCGCAGTGGAAGTGACTAGCAGGCCAGGTCCTGCCGCCACCATGCTCCCGTTGTCACTGCTGAAGGCAGCTCAGAATCACCCCATGTGAGTGGAGCTTAAAAACGGGAGACATACAGTGAGCACCTGGTAAGCTGTGACAACTGGGCGAACATCAGCTTGTGCAAGGTGATCTGCATATGTAGGGACAGGAACCAGTTCTGGCGGATGCTCCAGAGCTACCTCTGCAGCAGCACCATTAAGAACCTGTGCATCCCCAATGAGATCATTGACATGGTCAAAAAAGAGGTGGTGGCCAAGGGTCGTGGCTATGGTGGCCTGCGGCAGCAGAAGCAGTGAAAGGCCGTGGCCTGGGGGGTGCTGGATGAGGTGTGTTTGGCGGCCGTGGCAGAGGCTGGATGTCAGGCACTGGCAGAAGTCAGCCAGAAAAGAAGCGCGGCTGGCAGTGAGCCTGGCCCTGGTCCCCCAGAGACTTGAGCCCTCCCCCAAGAGACTGCATGTCTGCTTCAGTCCATGAGTCTGTTCAGAACAGAAAAAAAGAGGTAGGTGTTGGGGAGACCCCACCTGTGCATTTTGTGGTCCTCCTCTTTATGTTAAGTCTTTTTTTAAATTATTATTGATAGAGGAAAGGAGAGACAGAGAAACACTGATGTGAAAAAAACATGGATGTACTTCCTCCCGCATGCACCCTGACTGGAAATGGAACTGCAACCTTTTGGTGTACAGGACACGTGCCCTGACCAGGAATCGAAGCTGCAGCTTTTTGGTGTACAGCACAATTTCCAACAACCAACCAAGCCACACTGGTCAGGGCATTAAGTCCTTTTTTTTTAAAGCCAGCATTTTTACATTTGGAAATGTTACTTGGTGTTTTTGATTTTGTAAAGTCCCAGCCAACTTGATTCCTGGAAGGTTCTGTGTGTTAGGCATCTGTAGAGCCTTGTGTTAAGGGGGGCATTTTCTAGACAGGTTTGTTTTATATCTCTCCTTGGATCCCTGGGTGGCAAACAGATGGGAAGTTTTCATTTTAAGGTCTTTACACTGAGATTGACAGTCCAGGGAGTTTTTTTTAAACAGACCTGGAATTGTCTTTTCAAAACGAAACCACACAGATATGTGCCTCAGAAGCTGTTGTGGGGCCTAGTTGGGACCTATTTTTTTGCCTCCTTTCTCTCTCTTTTGTGTTACAAAAATAAAAAATAAAAAACACAATGACAAAAAAAAAAAAAAAGAGAGAACAAGAACAAGCAGTTTTGTAACCCCGAAACCAAATCGGTTCTAAGGGCACAGGAGCATTTTTACATAAATGAAGACAACACAATGAGAGCTGGAATGCTCCATGAGGGAGAGTTGAGAATTTCTGGAGAAGTGTCCGAGTTCTCCCAGGGTCGATTGGCCGCCCCTCCGCAACCACATCACCCAGAGAGTCACTCCAAGGCCTGCAGTTCCGGCTCTGTGCGAGGTTGTGTGCAACAGCCCCGCCCAGCCTCCTAGGTTCCTATCCAGGAGCGTTGCTGAAGACTGTAAATTACTGATCAGTCATCATTTTGTAAGTCAGACCTGTGCTTGCTGTTCCCTGCTCTGGTGTACATGGGATGGTGTTCGGTTACTTGATTCTCTTGATCCTTGAAGTAATTTAGTGGTCATTCCAGGTTAGTTTTGGCGCCATCCTAAACCTGAATTCTTGGAAACTACTTTGAGACCGCCATCCTGCTTGTCAGTTCCCATGGCCCACTTATCTGCCATCAGCTTTCATACTCAATTCCCACTGTGATATGGGTTTTTTTCTGAAGCAACACTTATAAACCAAAATTTCCCACTTACAGAGGTGAAATATTTTCAGAATAAGTAGCCATCAGACAGCTAACATTTTGGAATAGAACCCACTTAGGAGCCAGGCGGTTGGACCTGCCCCACAGCTCTGCCTCTGACTGGCCGGCTGCCCACGTCAGTGTGTTTTATGCTATCACTTGTATAGGAGATGTGGCACATTTGCTCCTCCCAAACCACCCCTTGGGTGGTGGAACAGGTGTCTTCCCCAGATAAAATCTGAGGCTCAGAAAATTTAGCCTATGTCTAAGGCAGGGGGGTATTTGAGAGTGTGGTCTTTGTTCTCCTTTCAAAGACTGGATGGAGGTAGGGTTGGCCTGTGGTGAGCTTGGAAGTGGGACAGAGGTGGTTAATGCTGCAGTGCTAAGTCAGTCCTGCCCAGCGAAGAGTTGTCCCCAGCATAGGGCACAGTGACCACTGTGCCCCCACTGAGAAGCACTGCTCTGAAGCTGTGCAAGCTATTATGCAGGAGAGCCAAGTTCATCCTTGCTCTCTCTGAGTCCAGGTCCCTATGGCCCTCTGCAAGCTAAAGGCACCCCAGTACTAATTCCCACATTGTCCATTGTCCGGAGCCCGCAGGCATTACAATGGAACTCAGAACGGCTGTTCTTTAGCTTATGCCGAGCTGCTCTCTGCACCAGAACTCAGGCTCAGCACACTCCATGAGGAAAGAGCCTCTAAAACTCTATGTCCTCTCTGACCAGCATCCTGTACCTGTCATTCCTCTATCAACATGCAGCGCAGGTAGAAAGAGCCAGTGCCATCCTGGGAAAAGATCAAAGCCCCAGAGGATGCCCAACCACAGCCTTTGATCCAGTCTTAAATCAGCTTAAGAACCATCTAGATAGGGAATTAGGTGTCAATTTCAGGAGGTTTTGAGATGATATCTTTGGCTTCACACGTACCTACCTGGTCCACTTCTACAGAGCCTACTGTTGGAGCTTTGTTTAAAGTTTGGCTTTGATGTCAGACAGCAAAAAAATCAAGATGGGTGGCTGCTTCAGTTTGAATGAGCACACATGAAATTTATTAAAGTGATAAAAATAAAACTACTGAATGAAAAGGCACACAGTGAAGCTGACCTGAATATGAATGGTGAGGTGATTATAAAAAAGGGAAGTGTGATATTATCTGATCTGGCTTTTTTTTTCCTTTCCTGTTTTTTCTCTTTTTTTCCTTCTCTTTGTTCCAGTTTATTTCCCAACTTTTTATTTTGAAAATTTTCAAACCTGCTGGTTAGTAGAATGACAAAATCAACACCTATATGTTCTTAAATGTGCCACCTGCTTTTATGTATGTGTGTATATGTGTGTGTATGTATATGTTTGTGTGTGCGCGCACACGCACACACACGCGCACGCTCGCGCACGCTCGCGCGTGCTAGAGGCCTGGTGCATGAATTCATGCATGGGTGGGGTCCAGCCAGCCTGGCCAGGGTGAGGGGACATGGGCAGTTGGCTGGCCTGCCTCCTGGTTGAACTGGTAGAGGGGACAATTTGCATATTAGCCTTTTATTATATAGGATATACACTGAGTGGCCAGATTATTATGTGTTCAGAGATCATAATAATCTGTCCACTCAGTGTATATATTACATTAGGTAAATTTTTGCTGCGCCATTTGAAAATTGCACACATCTTGACATTTTAACTCTACATATTTCATCATGTATCTGCCAAGAATAGGGACATTGTTATACATAACAATACTATGATCATACCTAAGAAATTTAGCAATAATTTCATAGCATATTCTACTATCAAGTCTATATTCAGACTTTCTGGTTGTGGTGTAGAACGTCCTGCACTCTGGGATTGTCTGTTTCTTTACGGGGTTAACTTGCACCTCACGGCCTGCAAATTGTTAGATCTAAAAGCTTGTTGTTAGATGCAGGTTAACAGCTTTTGGCAAGAATACTTCATTCGTGGCATCACATGCTTGATGTTGTATCACATCCAGAGGTGGAGGATGTCAACTTGTGCTACCATCTGATCTCTTGGGTAAGGTGGTAACCAGAGCTCACCAGTATTCAGGATACACTTTGGTCAGTCAGATGTCTTTGGACTGATGTGTGGTTCGTTTGTCAACATCCAGCCCATTCTCCTACCTCGCTTACCTTGGAGTGCTCTGAGTATCAGTGGATAATCCTTGCCTGAGTCATTATTACTTTGGGATCGTGTTTAATAATTTTTACCCTTTGTTTACTCTTCTTTCAACTGCTTATATGTAGGGCTTCCTGATTTTACAAGAATGATTTTTAAGCTTCTTACCTGGTGGTCAGCTAGATTTTTTTGTGATGCTAGATTGTGCCAAACATTTATCTTTCTTGCCTTTGGGATAAGAAGGTGTCACTCTAGCAGAGCATTTACTACATATCAGGTACCACACAGGATCCTTACTTATAGAACATTTTCACTTTCTTCCCACACAACAGCTCAGACTAGTGCATGGACTTGCCCAAGGTCACACAGCTCCAGTAGACTAAGATCACTAGAGATCTGCAAGGCTTAGAGCCAGGCTCCTCTACTTTTCCACGTGCCCTCTGATCCCCAACCCTGGCTGTGTCTCCCACCCTAGTTCTTACTTCAGATAAATGCCTACCTGATTGGATAGGTCCATAACAAGGAATGTCAGATAGGAGGGGTGGTGCGGCTGGAGAAACACAAGCCACACACACCTAAAAGGAGCAAATGTTACTGGGTCTCAGGCAATGAGGGCCCAGCACTACCAGAAATCTTGATCTGTATATTAACCACTCTGTATGTGTTCTGACACTTGTCAGTCGAGTCACCAGTTTTCAGCATCCACACTGCTGCTGGCGGAGGCCACCTTGAGTCAGCCGAGGCTTTGTTGAGACATGGAATTCACTGCTTTTCTGTTTGTGCTTAACTTTCTCCTTTAAATAGAAGTTAATATTCTTGGGATTTTATTTCAAGGGTGTTTAAATTTTGAAGAAAAGGAAAATTAGGTTTCATGGAAGTATTACTTAACTGTCATTTAGAAGGTTAACAGCACAATAGCGGAAGTTCATCTGTAAGCTTGGAAAGAAAACAAATACATTTTCCTCTGAATATCATCTGTAGATTTTTCTTTTTGAAATTGTTCTCTAGATCCTTAAGAAGGGGATGAAATCTGTTTTATCCATCCTGCACTCCTTGTTCTTTGTGTATATGTAACTGTGATAATGAGTCACCGAAGAGTCCGTAAGCGTGTTCGCAGGAGAGGAACTGACAGATAAATAGCACTGCTTCTCAGGATGAGCCTCAGTTGCTGCAGTGCTGGCTGAGGATAAAGACCTGGTGCATTAATCCAGTTGTTCTTAGCAGAATTATGCTTGAGTTTGGAGTGATGGAGAAGGGTTGCAGGTAAAGACCACTGCTCTTACTCTGCCATGAAGGAATCTAGTCCTGGATTCCTGGCCTACAGGTTAACAGCCTGAGGCACAGAGAAATTGAGTTGGGCCCAGATCAGATCCAAGTAATTAGCTTGGGTCTCTCATGATCGATTTTCACTTTTCCAAAAGCTGAAGTTTTCAGTCAACAAGTAATAACCATAATGTCCCACAATCTTTCTCACAATGAACATGACAGGAAGTGTGGTGTCTCACTTTTCTGCCAGTACAAAGGTTCTCACCCGCAGTGAACCTGCCACCTGGGAGCATTTACAGAGCACGCTTCTCCTCCCCTTCACTGCACCCCAAGACTGAGAGCACCCAGGGCCTCCCAGCCCTGTACTGTTAACCCCAGTGTCATTGCTTTTTATTACTTCCTCAGAGGTCACACATTACATTTTTTAAAACAAGGTTCCTTTTTTTTTCTTGACAAAGTCCACTGACCATTCACCATTCATATTTTTTAACATGTTGTTGTTTTACTATGGAATTTCAAATTTATAGAAATTTAATGTTTATTATAGCATAATGGATTCCTCCCTCAGCTGCCGCAATTATCCACATTCTGCCATTCTTCTTTCATCTGTACCTGGATTATTGTCACTATTTTTTTTTTTTAATTCAAATGTGTTTCATAGGTCAGAAAGAGATCTAGTTTGTGAACTAAAAATTAGTTACCTGTTCCTACAGGTGCCCCCCATACACACACACACCTTACTGTATTTACCCCTCACAGCACCCCTGTGCATCGTTACCCGCATTTTATGACTTTGGAAGCTGAAGCTCCAAGAAATTGCACACCTGCCTAAAGTCTCCCAGCTCAGAAGCACTCAAGCAGGGGTTCACAGCCAGAGTTGTTTGAAAAGCATGCTTTCCCCCTAAACTGCACTTTGGAAAAATAAGAACCATAAAAAAAAGTGTAGTTAAAACTTTTTACAGTATGGATAGATGCATGGCTATGTGATAAAAGCAAATATGGTATGTTAATTAATGTTAGAAGTTAAGTGGAAGTACATGGATGTTCTATATAAAATTATTAAAAGTTTATGTTTGAAATTTTTACCATAAAATGTTGGGAGGAACAAATTTGTCTTAACCATCAAGAGGAGGACAAGACACATAAGCTATTTCCAGATACCTATCCTGTTAGTACCTGCTCCAAAGAGACAGATTGGAGCTTTGGTTGAATTTTAATCTTAAAAATAGCAAGCCAGGGATATAAATTGCTTGATGTGCCCAATTAACATTAACCAGTAAGGTCTTAGGGAACTCAGAAAGCCAGCTGAAAAGCAAAGCCTCTCCCAGGTGGCCCCTCCACTGTGGACAGCTCAGAAAGCCTCGCTTTTGCCCTCCGTGAAAGACCAGAACCAGACATAATAGCGGACAATTCTCTTTTCCAGTTCCGGCATCTAGGTGGGATCCCATCATTTACCCAACAGAACATTTTGCATACAAGCAGCTTACATGTTGAAGCCGCTCCTGTGTGGGAAAGGGCATAATCAGTTTTTTAAACACTACATCATGCAAATAGAGCCTTCCACACTGCTCCACAATGCAGTGCAGACCCTGCTTGGATGGTGAGCTGGCTGGGTCGGGAACAGCTGAGCAGTCTGCTGTGCTGGGGTTGCTGGTTGGAGGCAAAGACGTGCTGTCCAGGGCATTCCTCCGGGCATTTTGTTGCTGATGGTACAAGGAGAGCCTGGGTGGGCCCCTCTTCCATTCCTATCCGAGCCCTGTATGTCTAGCAGCCCAAGCTTGGCTGTCATTGCTATTACCCATCCTGCCCTTTCATGCTTGGGGCCACATGCTTCTGGGCCAGGAAAAGCTCTGCCCCCTGAGCATTAGCTTGCTGTGGAGGAGAGAGAGCTGCTTAGGCACATGAAAGCTGCCTCTCCAGAATCTTCCAAGGTCCTCACAAACTGCAAAACTAAGGTTCTACCAGAAAATCAAGAAGTTTCCACTAATTCCCAAAACTCTGATTGAATCTTGGGGCCCCTGTGACTCACTGGTGTTTATACATTATTCTGTTCTTCTTTCACTATACTCTGAGCAAGAGTTTAAAGCCCTTAAGAGGTATCTATCTCTTGAGTTAACTATTCCATTGGCTTCCTTCACCCTGAAGTGTCAGGCAGAGCAGGCTTTGTACCTAGACCTGGACGTGAATCCCAACCTCACCGTTACTGGCTGTGACACTGAGGACAGTTGCTGAGTTTCTGTAAGGCCAGCTCCTGTGATCATTGTAAGGTCTGAATTCAGATAAAATGTGTGAAGTTCCCCCAGCATAGTCTGGGGCCCATAGCAAGTGCCACTAAGCTCTGGTTCCCTTTTCTGCCATATGCGTGATATGTTGTAGGTGTGAGATGAGGGCTCATATCCCTGCCTATAGCTGCTGGTGTGAGCATGCCTTATCTCTCGGCATCTGTGCACCGCAGGTTTGTTTTTGGACTGCCTGTTATCCGAGAAGCTGTGATTTTTAAAATTATACTGTCTAATTGCTCATCAGGGTGCTTCCTCAGGAAGGTCCTAAGCATGGGACAGCCCAGAAAGGGTGAGGGCAGGGAGCCGCCTGGAGACTGAGGGATTGCTGAGCTTAAGGTAGGGGGGGGGGGGGGGCGGGAGAAGGGATCATAATGAGGCCAGAATCAAAAAAAAAAAAAAAAAAAAAGGCTGGCATTTCTAAAAACAAAGATTGCCACCTGGGAGTTTTGCCAGGGGCGGGCCCGGAGGGAGACTGAGTTACACCACACAGGAGTGTGGGTGCCTGTGCTCCCAGTCACTTCCCCCACAGGAAGCCTAATTGCAGCCTGGGCCCCTGTGACTCCCGCCTGGGGGAGGCTCCCGGACCGCTGCGGACAGGAGGAGACCACTGCAGCATTCCCGCCCACGCCTGCTGCTGCCGCCTTCTCCAAGAATGACTTCCGGTATCATTGCATGTGGTCTCAAAACCAGGGGCGATTGTTTGCTCAGTTTGGCATAGCAAACATTAAATCTGTTGCTCGATTTGCAGTTGAGCTTTGTTTGTGGACCTTCTGTCCTTGTCTGCTGCAGCCATCCAAGCACTTGGGGAGCATTTCCTTTCTTCTCCGCAGCTGCCAGGAGCCCAGTAGTTGGGCTTCCTTAAATGCAAGCAGATGGAAGCGAGCTGGAGTGTGGAGGCAATTAGAGGATTTCTTCCTCCAAGCGGTGTGGGTTTGCTCTCTTTGGGTGTAGCTGTTCTTGCTCATTTTATTTTCCATTTGGGTTTTGTCAGGCTGTCAGCTTTCCCTTCGGGGTGCACATTGCTGCTGGTTGCAGCAGTGTGCAGGATGTGATACAGGCACTTGGTTGATTATTGTTTGGAATGAAAGTTTTCACACACTGTATAGCTATATCATGATGATGATGATGATGGCACTCAGATCTGTAAAATATTCTGCAACTTTAAGAGTAGTTTTACATATATAGCTGTATCATGTGGTCTGGCAGAGGCTCAAAAAATATATATAAAAAAGAAGGAAAAAAATTAAAAAAGAAGGTTCTACTTCCTCGGCTGGAGTGGGAGTTTTCCTTGTCTTTATATCATCTCTGGTCAAACCACAAAGGAGAGAGAGAGAACTAGAATCAAAACTATAGCCTTTATGTTCCTTTCTCATATCAGTCACTCAGTTTCATATTTTCCAAACACTGTATGAGCACATTACTAGATTCTCTGGTGACATTTAAATAATTGTAGCAGACAACCTTTGCCACAGGAAGCTAGCTTCCAGTTTAGTTGGGGACACTAGTTCTCCAACTGTGAGTTTAAGTTACAGTGCTGAGCACACAGAAGGTGCTCAAGAGGAGTGGAATGAGTGGGTGAATAAATGAATGGATAGTGTTAACTATCAAAGTCCTGAAAAGCAAGGGGGAGAACTAGAGAGGAACTGAAAGGCGCACAGTCCTCGATAGGAACAGGCCAAGGGGTACAGCTCCCTTCGAGTATCCGTGTGCCTGGGAGTCAGAAAGCAAGAGGCCGAGGCACCCTCGTGGATTGCCTATGTTGATGATTTGCCATTCGTTAGTGCAGCTAAATGAGAGCTGAAGATATGGAAGGCAACCATATGGATATAGACTGAGAAGAGTGAATAAGGAAAATGTCATTCTCTCTCTTAAGGATGGGATAAGCAGAAAGAAGGGAGGGAAGGGAGCAGATAGACTGACTGAAAGGGATAGATTACTTGTAAAGCTGTTATGAAAGGTACCAGCAAACTCACCACACCTTAAAAAGTTTGTCTCCTGGATTTGAGAACCTACTTCATTGCAGCCTTGTACTAGGAGCTAAGAGAGGGCAATGAGCAGACTCAAAGAGATAAAGAACTTGGCCCAACTCATAAGAAACCGTGCCATGCCAAGAAAACACGGAAATAATATGGAAGCCTCACCCTCACATGATCAACCTCAGGGGAGAAGCCAAAAAATTGAGAGACAGGGAGAGCGATGTGAGCCTGAAGAGCTGAGAGGAAGACTCCTGGCAGGTAAGACTGGCTTGGGGCCTGGCACATGGATGAGATCTGGGAATTGTGTGAACATTTGTGTGGGGATATATTCCATCCTGGACGAAGTTCGTGTTGGGGCCATGGGAAACTGATGGGAGAGGTCTGGGGGCTCTGGGTGAATCCTTGGAAGCCAGGCTGGAGAGCTGGAGAAAGTTGCTAAGCAGAGAAGCGACTTTATGAAGGTGGCAAACAGAATCTTTTGTTTATGCACAGAATTCTCATTAATTTCCTGCTACCTCAGGTGCTGGGCTGGGGGCTCTGCACTGTCCCTTTGCTGGCGGTGTGAGAATCAGCTTAGGGAACTAAAGGTCTCCTTGGGATGGGCACCGAACCTTTTCAGTGTCTCCTGGGGCACTGATGTACTGAGGCCAAATATTACTGCTGCAGTGGTCGAACAGGAGGAAGAATAAATAGAATAGCCTCCAGCAGGACTTGTCAGTAGGACACTGTTTTCATTGATTGTTTTGGCTGCTATGAAACTGTACTTAGTGTTTTGGAGAGCTCCCGAAATTTGTGCTATATGAACTCTAGATATTTTCATCATGATGGACTCTTTAAAATAGTATCTGCACACCGCAGTGTAGATTACTTAAGAAGTGCAGAAAAGCACCAAGGACAAAATAAAAGTCACCTTATTCCATCACTCAGAGGTTATCACACACTAGTATATTGCTTAAAGTCCTTTTCTGATGTGAATTTGGAAGGTTTAAAATTTATTTCAAATTGTACTTAATGTTTTATATATTTTTGTTTTAACTTGACAGTATACAATGAGCGTTTTTGGTGGCACTAAGTTTATTTTACAATATGATCTTAGCACTACATCCTATTTCACTATAGAAATGTACCATAATTTATCAAATAGGAAACCAGTCTCCTATTTTTGTTGTAGAATTTCTAGTGAGTTGGATCTTACTAGTAAATGTTTTTCAAAACAACATTATAATACAGTATTTTCAGATAATCTTGTTTTTATTGAGTGAATTGCCCAGTCAGATCCAAATGAATATAGACAGTTCTCCATGAAGTTTTATCTCATTTGTATTATCACTTCATCAAAAATGATAATCAACCCTGAGTGGAAAAGAATTATATGTGCAATAGTATGCTTCCCTAAGACTGTTAAAAACAGGAAGACCAAGTGCCATGCTGATAGATGTATTCGAATATAAAACAATAATTTAAGGGTCTTAGTTGGACCTGGTAAATGTTATTTTGTGCTTGATTGTAGTGAAATTTCAACAACCACAAAATATAGGTAGTCTTCAGTATTACCTTCATGTAGATGAAGAACCAAACATTCAGGAACTTTTTTAACCCTCTCTCTCTACCTACCTCCTGACAATGTCTCCCTGTGAGACCCCAAATCCTTCCTAGTATGAGATGCATTTAGAGGGCTGGTTCCTGCTGACTTTGTTAAAAGCTGAGCAGAAGCCGAGTTTGGTTTGCAAAGGCCTGGTACTTGCTGCTTGTGTTTCATTTCCAGTAAAATGGGTGATTCACCACAGTTCAAGGTAACCCCATCTACAGCATCTCAGTGGTTTTTTTCAGTGAAAAAATTTTTGAGGGAAACAGAATAGAGCCATAGAATCTTGTAAGTTTTCCATGAAATTTCCCTGCCTGTCAGAGTTTTGTAATATCATTAGATTACTTGTTTTTTCTAGTAATTTTTATCATATGATTATCTGGGTTAGATATGTGTTGAAGAGGAAGAGATGAAGAATCTCTTTTTTGGGGTTCTATTTTTTTTTTAATTTGTCTAACTATTGCTGATGCATTGGAACACAGTTTTTCATATTGAACTAATATGTGGCAGTTTGTTAAAGCCCCCAATTCTAATTTATCTGTGTATTTTTAGGTTTTCTGTGTAACCAATCATATGTATAAATAATTATGTTTTAGTTCTTCCTTTTCAATTTTGTATGTATTTATTTTTCTTGTCCTACCACTCTGGCTAGGACCTGCAGTAGAATGTTAAAAGAAAGTAGGGAAAGCACACCCTCTTAGCTTGTTCCCAATTTAAAGGGAAGGTACTAACATTTCACCATTGAGTATGATGCCTGTGTTGGATTTTAGTAAACACTTTCCATTAGGTTTAAAAAGTCCCTTTCTGATCCTACTGTGCTACAAGTTCCTATTTTTTATAATCACAAGTAAGTGTTGAATTTTATTTAATTCTTTTTCTGTGCCTATTAATAATATCATAGGGTTCTTTTTCTTTTAATCTGAGAGTGAGGTAATTACTATCATTAGTTTTCTAAAGTTTAAACCATTCTTTGCATTATTGGTAAAAATCCAAATTAGCCATGAACTATTTTATGAATTGGATTCAGTTTGCTGATTTTTTTAGGGTTTTTATGTTTGTATTTATATATGAGATTGGACTATAATTTCCTTTTTTCCCCTACTGTCCTTGTCTGATTTTCGTGCTAAAATTATACTAGTTCTTTCCCATTTTTTTTATCTCTGAAACTTGCCTTTTTTTACTCTAAAACCATCTGAACCAGAAATTACTGGTTTTGTTTTCTTTAAGATGAATCAATTTCTTTAATGGTTCTGAAGATACCCAGCTTTCTCTGTCATCTTGTTTCAATAATAAGTGGTATTTTTCTGTGAGTTCTTCATTTCATTAAAATTTTCAAGCATGGCATGCAGTAGTTTATAGTATGCTCCTATTTTTTAATCTCTGCTAAAAATGTAGTTATGTTCTCTTTCTCATTCCTAATATCATTATTAGTACCTTCTTTGTGTTTTACCTAATCAGTTTTTGATGACTTATCTATTTTATTGATCTTTTGAAATAAACAGTTTTTCCTTTGATAATCTTCTCTGGTGAATGTTTGTTTTATGATTTTATGAATTACTGGAGGCCCAGTGCATGAAATTTGTGCACTTGGCAGGGCACAGGGGAAGGGATCCCTCAGCCTGGCCTGCGCCCTCTCACGGTCCAGGACCCCCCAGGAAATGACCGCCTTCGGGGTCTAAGCTGGCAGTCAGATATCCTTCTCCCAATCTGGGGTTCTTGCAGTCCAGGACACCTCGCTCCTTACAGTCCGCTTGCAGCAGAGGTGGGAGAGGCTCCCGCCACTGCTGCTGTGCTCAATAGCCATCAGCCCAGCTTCTGGCTGAGCGGCACTCCCGCTGTGGAAGCACACTGACCACCAGGGGCAGCTCCTGCATTGAGCATCTGCCCTCTGGTGGTCAGTGCACATCATAGCGACCAGTTGTTTCACAATTCAGTCGATTTGCATATTAGGGTTTTATTATATATGATTCCTCTTTATTACTTTCTTCTAATTTCATTGGATATACTTTTGTTCATTTTCTTTTCTTGAATTGGATTCTCATTCATTTTCTTTTTCTTTCTAGGGTAAGATTTAATTACAACTTTAGCATCTGACAAGATCTCATATGAAACATTTTTTATCATCACTCTGTTCTAAGAATATTATAATTATCATAATTATTTCTTCTTTGATTTATTAGTTATTAGCAGTGTGCTTTTATATTTTCAAATTAGTTCTTTAGTAATCTTTTTTTTTTTTTTTTGGAGTCTACCTTTTAAAAATCTATTGTCAGAGAATGTTGTTTGTGTGATATCAGTATCACAAAATTTATTGATACTTGGTTCTTGGCCTTATATGTAATCAGTTTTTTAAAAACATTCCATGACTTTTAAAAATACATATTTTCTAATAGAGGCTGGGGAAATAGAATTCTAAGTATACCCATTTGATTAAACCTCTTGATTGTGTTGTTCAAATCTTTTATATACTTATTAATCTTCTCACTATGTCACTTTGTCCTTATAATTCTAATGATTTGCTTTATATCTGGTGAAATCCACTTCCCAGGAAGACTATTGAAGAAATGTTTACTGGCTGGCAAAATGTGAATTCCTTCCTTCACCTTCTAAGCAACCAGGAATCCAGTTTCTCAGAAGCCCTAGTCCCAAGGCTAACATCTTCTGATAACCATGGGCTATTTCATGGAAGAAGAAAAAATATATCATAAAATCTTAGAGCTGATGTGCTTGAAGGAGCCTTAAAGTTCATCTAGTTCAACCAGTATCTGTTATATCTAAGTTCTGCAAGAACATAACTAGTGTCAAGATACTTTCTATATCTTTGGGAAGTTCTCATTATTAAAACAAGTCAAAATATCTTTCCATATAATACCTAATAGGTGTGTGTTTGTTTGTTTGTTTGTTTGTTTGTTTGTTTAAGACTGCTGAAAATGTCTTCTTCCCTAGGATAAACAATTTCAGGTTTTGTATTAGGTTTCCTCACCCCCCTCTTCCCCACATAATTTTAGGTCTTCTTAACATCCTGATACCTGTTTTCTGAACAAGTTCTAGATTTTATGTAGTGACTTTCAAATTACATACACACACACACACACACACACACAGGTATATGTGTATAGCGGTGGGGATGGGGATATGTTTTAAGGAATATTTTATAGGATAATTATTAACAAAGCACCTCAGGAAAATATCTAATACTAAGGCTAAAATCCACTTCCCCATCATGTAACGATTTCTCTCTCTCCAGGGAAGCAACTAAGAATGAGAGACCATGACTCTTGCCTACTGTTCATAATCATGTGCACCCAGATCCATGTGGTCCTTTTTCTGAAGATCACTGGCACACTGCAGGAGGAAGAACAACACATGGAAACAAATTTCCTGGGTTGTTGTTTTCTTAAATCCAACTTTGCTTAGAAATTATGCTGTTTTGCTTTCTGTATTTCTAATAGGGAATAGGGGGAAGCATGCCCTTCATTTGCTGGCATAAAGTGTTAGTTTTGAGAGTATCAGAGTCCACAGTTTAAACACTGATGAAAGGTTGTACTGTGCTTGCAGAGCGTAAGTCATAGGCACTTCACCCCTTGTCCTCATAATCCTCTCTAACCACCAAGAAAGCAAACCCCAGCTTGGGACTCAGAACTATTCAGACATTTGAAGAGTCCTACCCAGACAGACAATACAGGTAATAGCTTAATATTGCTTAGCATTGTATTTAGTAAGAAATAGAGGGACAGCCCTTTGAACTGGTCTCTGTCTCTTGGTGCCTAAAATTGTCATTGCTACTATCATTGCTACTTAAAAACTCCAAAGTTTAGATTTGCTAAGAATGGATGGGTGCAGCTTCTGCTTTGACAACTTCTTAACTGTGATCTGATAGCCTCCCTAGCTCAGCCTAACTTAGGGGTGACCCACATGATAACCAGCAGAGCCTCTCTCCTTGGTTAAGCCAAGCCAGGTTTGTAAAGCAGCTTTACCCAACTTGTTTATATGAAAAACATTCACGTGTTACTGGAGCCTTAATTAAGGCCAGACCTATTGCTATATTTCAGTAAATACCACATTAGGTCACACTGGTTTTTAAGCAGCCAGGTTAAACAGTTGACTCAAATTGAAATTACTTTCAGCTAACACTCCCCCTCCCCCTTCAACCTTTTTCACATATGCTGTTGCTAAACCACATGTCCCCCATCCTGTTCTTATGCAACAGGTTTTTGTTCAGGTTCCTAAATTTCTTTTTTTATTATTTCTTTATTGATTAAGGTATTGCATATGTGTCCTAATCACCCATTACCCCTTCCAATCCTCCCCTCCCCCTGTCACCACTTGTGCCCTCACCCCTGTGGTGTCCGTGTCCACTGATTAGGCTTATAATTGTGCATAAAAGTCCTTTGGTTGATCCCTTCCCCTTACCCCCACCCTCCCCTACCATCCCTCTGAGGTTTGACAGTCAATGTTTTTCTGTCTCTGGATCTGTTTTTGTTCATCAGTTTATGTTCATTATATTCCATAAATGAGTGAGTTCATGGGATACTTATCTTTCTTTGACTGGCTTATTTCACTTAGCATAATGTTCTCCAGTTCCATCCATGTTCTAGTTTGAAGCAGCCACCTTTTTCTCCTTTATCTTCCTCTTAAAGAATACCTTTCAGCATTTCATATAATACTGGTTTGGTGTTGATGAACTCCTTTAGCTTCTTTAGCTTCTTCTTATCTGTGAAGCTCTTTATCTGACCTTCAATTCTGAATGATAGTTTTGCTGGGCAGAGTAATCTTGGTTGTAGGTTCTTGCTATTCATCACTTTGAAAATTTCTTACCACTCCTCTCTGGCCTGCATAGTTTCTGTTGAGAAGTCAGCTGATAAGTGTATGGGTGCTCTCTTCTAGGTAACTAACTGTTTTTCTCTTGCTGCTTTTAATATTCTCTCTTTGTCCTTTGCTCTTGGCATTTTAATTATGCTGTGTCTTGGTGTGGTCCTCTTTGGATTCCTTTTGCTTAGGGTTCTGTGTGCTTCCTGGACTTGTAAGTCTATTTCTTTCACCAAGTTGGGGAAGTTTTCAGTCATTATTTCTTCAAATATGCTTTCAGTATCTTGCTTTCTCTCTTCTTCTGGCACCCCCATAATTCAGATGTTGGTACACTTGAAGTTATCCCAGAGGCTTCTTACACTATTCTCAAATTTTTGGATTCTTTTTTCTTTTTTCATTTCGGTTGAGTGTTTTTGGCCTTCTGGTATTTCAAACCTTTGACTTGACTCTTGCATTCCTCTAGTCTGCTGTTGGGTTTCTGTAAAATATTTTTTACTTCAGTCACTGTATGTTTAGTTTCTAGTTGGTCCTTTTTCATATCCACAAGGGTCTCACTCATATCCTCAAGGTTCTCGCTAAGCTTATCAGCATTTTCTAGGAGCCTCTTGAAATACTTTATCACTGTGGTTTTGAACTCTATATCCAGTCGTTTGTTTTCCTCCATTTCTTTCATTTGTGATCTGTTTCTTTCTCTCCCCATTTTCACTGCTTCCCTGAGTTGGTAGGGTAGCTTTGTGTGCTAGGTGTCTCGGCCTCCCCTGTAACCTGGTGCACCCCTTTGTGGACTGTGTATACAGCCTTGTTGCAGATAAGTCTTGTTTTTTGTTGGTATCACTGGGAGGAATTGATCTCCAGGCCAACTGGCTGTGAGGATCAGCTGTGTCTACTCTAGGAGACAACCTTATGTGCTAGGACTTGCAAACATGCCAAAGTCTCTGTGCTCAGTTTGGATGGGGTAGAGTTTCAGGGTGGGGTGGAGTTTCAGGGTGGACCCGACAGCCTTGGCTTTCAGTCAGCCCTAGCCCACGAGGTTACCAGGTCCTAGCGTCCGCAGGCAATCACCTCAAGCACCTCTGTGAGAAAAGTGCCCTCGAGTTTCACCTGCTGCCAGACTGTCCAGTCCCCAATGAATCCGGAATCTCAGATTTTCACCTGCCACCTGGGTTCAGTGCCATTGGAACTCCTTTTCCCTTCCGCCAGACGCCAGCCACACAGTCAACAGATCGCCCTCACTGTGAGCACTCGTGCACGCCCCTGGAGCTCTGCCTCTGGCTGGAGCTCCTTTCTCCTTCCAGACACTGTCAGCGGGCCCCATTCGTATTCTCTGCATGCACTCCCACACATGCCTCCGGAGCTCTGCCTTTGGCTCTTCCCCTGGGATTCCGCCTGCAATCCAGATTCTCCCCCTAAGGGCGTGGTTCCCCTGGGTTTTGAGTGCAAACCAAACGGGGTTCAGCGCAGCCTGGAGTTTTTGTCTCCTTTCTGCTAGAGTTCCCCTGCCAGGCATTCAGACACCCCGTCCTCTTGTGCATGTGCAAGTCTTCTACCTTACTTGTGCTTTGCAAAGGCTCTGATTATCCATGTGCACTTCTATGTCCCTCTAGTTTCAGATCTTCCAGTCAGCCAGTCTTCCCGTGGTTCTGGACAGTGTCCATTTTGTCCTTCAGTTGTATTCTCGAACTTGTTGTGCAGGGCAAAAGCCTAGGTATTTACCTATGCCGCCATCTTGGTTTCCCCTTCCTTAAATTTCCCTTCACTAATTTTATCATCTTATTTCTGGCCCATTGCTCTAGTCCATCAAGATATTTTGCCTTGAGATTATTACCTATAATATTTCCTAAATCTCTAAAAATTTGTTGAAGCTGGACATTTTAGCAAGCAAGTTTTCCATAACTTTAGCTAAGATGTTGGTGATGTTGTTGAAGCGCTCAGAGCCTGTTTTATGTCCCTCGAGGTCACCTTCTAGGTGGACTTGGTCTCACTGACCAGCCCCATGTAAATAATATTATTCACTCCATTGCCTTAGTACAGTGGTTGGCAAACTGCAGCTTACAAGCCACATGCAGCTCGTGAGCTACGGTTTGCCGCCCTGTTGACTAATGAGTTTGCCAACCACTGCCTTAGTATCCAGCTCACATCTTCCTATCTTATTCCCAAAGGATTGTGAGAGGCCTTTTTGGGTGATGCTTGCTAAAGTTTATAGAGAGCCACATTTTTCTAATCCCTATCACAATAGAAGGTTGGGCTAACTCTCTCCTCTGAGACACCCTATGTGAACCATCAGAGCAAATGCTGAAACACTGTAGTAGGATTACCCAGATTGAGTTTTTTTTTCTTTATCTAGCACTTTGACACTTTTTACATAAGATTTATTTTTTTAATTTATTTTTTCATAAGACCAATTAATGTTGAGATTACAAATACAAAAATAGGACTAAATTTTGCCCAAAGCTATTTTTATAACTGTTTTGTGGGCATTCAGTTTAATAATTTCCCTCATTTATGCTAACCTAGCAAATACTAGAACATTAGAGATGAACTGTGTCCCCAATCCAGTCTACCAGTTAATAGCCTTGTCTATCCCTCCATCCCACCCTCACTATCATCTCCCTAAATCAAGATTCATTAACACTGGCTTAGACTGCTTCCTAGTGCACATCCCTCTTTCAGGTGCTGCTTTGACTGAGCCTTCCTGTGTAGAGCTACCAGATCAAGTTACTCTTGCTCAGAACTCTTCTGGGACTCCTGCCACACTTCATATTAAGTCCAGTGCTTCTCAGTGCTCCTCTCTCTCTCCCTCCCTCTCTCTCTCTCTCTCTCTCCTGGCGATCTGCTCAGAGCAGCCACCTTCCCATTTCTCAAACCCTACGCCACCTAGTAGATTCATCACTCTTCCCTAAATGTCTCCCAGGCCTTCCTGATGGCCATCTGTGTCCCCAATGTTCCTGAGGACAGGAATGTCCCAATGCATTTCTAGATTTAGAAATCTTGCTCCTCTCTCACGCAATAAACTAAATGCTTTCCCTCAGTGAAGCCTTACCTGATCCCTCTATTGGAAGTTATTTCTTCTACCACTAAGCTCCCGTTAGCACTATGGGACTTCCAAGTGACAGATGTCTTGTGTAGAATTATGTACTTACTGTATCTAAAGCTGTTCTGGTGCTGGAACAATAGCTTATTCACCTTATTAGCTCACCATGGCCCAGCACCTAGTAGAAAGTCAGTTGGATAGATGCTGGCTGACTGGCATTGACCCTCAAGAGAGAATAATTTGCCAAGATTACAAAATGTTGACTAATTCTATCTAATAAAGAGGGAATATGCAAAGTGACCATTACACCATCACAAAGATGGCTGCGCCCACAGCAGAGGCCGAGCTCCCGAGCCTTAAGGAGCAATCAGCAAGGACCTGAGGCTGGTGGTGGTGGGCCAGGGCAGGGGACCTGAGCCTGCACACCCAGCCCAGGGGAGCTTGACAGGGAACCTCAGGCCGCAACCCCCACCCCCAGCGCCAGGCCTGAGGACCTCATACCATGCCCCCCCTGCCCCTAGCATCAGGCTGGGGGACCTCAAGTCGCAACCCCCCACCTGGCGGGGCTTGATGGGGGATCTCAGGCCACATCCCCGCCCAACAGAACTTGACGAGGGATCTCAGACTGCGTTCCCCGCCCGGCGGGGCTTAACGGGACCTCAAGGTGTGCTCCTTGCCCAGTGGGCTTGACTGGGGACCTGAGGCTGCACACTCCACCCAGTACCAGGCCAGGGGACCTGGGGCTGAGCCCACCCCGCCCAGCAGGGCTTGACAGGGATGGGGCCAACTGGGACTGAGTCTCACACAATTTTGAGGCACTGCGGGTAGGTGGGGACTTGACTCTGACAGGAAGAAGATTTTCATATACATTTTACTAATTTTCTTTCATCTCTGACACTTTTATTATAGAAAAAGGGCAAATAGTAATATTAAAAATATATTATAGCAATATTTAATGTTCATGAATTTTGTGCACCAGGCCACTAGTAGAATTAATAATAGAGTCAGCTTCAAAAGTCACTAATAAGGTATTTGTTCAACAATATACCATATTCTGTTCCATAGTTTTACTTTGAGCTTTATGTAGAAGTATTGGTAATAAATACTCAGTTTTAAGAATTAAAACTAAAGCCTCATATTTGAATGTTTGCTACATTAAAAAAATGCCTTATGCCATGGTTTTACATGTTTAGGAATATAAATTTTGGGAGAAGGTATAATGAGCTTTTCCTTCCACAGTCTTTAAGCTTCAGAAATCATTTGAAAGAAGACACTTGCACTTGGGAACATTTGTCCCACACAATTTAAAACACTCGCAAGTACATTGAAAACATTGCTCTTCAAATATAGAAATCACGTTTTCTTCATAGAAGAGGACACTTGGGTTGTACTGTGTGAGCACGGTTTTGTTTGTTTGTTTGGTTGGTTGGGGGTTTTTTTTGTTCTACTTATTTTAAGTGAAGGGTGGGCTAGGGATCTGATGTTAAAAATAGAGATTAAGGCCCCGGATGAAATGGTTACCCCACCTAAAGATTGGTGGTTCTGGCTTTTTCAGGCATGATGTTGTCTACCTGAGTTAGGGCTGACTTTTATCTCATTTGAATCTGAAAGGGAGCCCACATCCTTCCTGTTGCCATGTAAAGATGCTGAAAGGAATTCACAGAGAAAACAGTTGTGCTGATGTGTTATGTTTCCCAGACGTCCTATCCCTGTGCCCCGAAAACAGTGCAATAATTGGGAATGAGGTTGAATAAAGGAATAAAAGTCTGAAATGCTCAGGAAAAGCCAGCCAGAAGCTATTCTTTATTATCAGCTTCTCTTAGTGTTTGTTTTTTTCTAATGTGGTTCTATAGGTAGTGGAAAGGGGAAAGAAATGCAGGGTCATTTTTTCCTTTTTCAAGTCAGATTATTATCTTGCACAGTAGCCCCACAGAGACTTGCTCTCATTCATGGGTTGACCAACTCCTACACCACCAATTTCAAAAGCGAAGGAGGCCAATCTAGCCTTTCCTTGTTCTGTGATGTTGGAGCCCTCTCCTGCTTATTTCTTTATAATCCTTACCTGAGAATGTGCTTAGAGAGAGAGAGAAAGAGAGAGAGAGAGAGAGAGAGGGAATGGGAATCATGCCCTGACGGGGAATTGAACTGGCAACCCTTCAGTACACAGGACGACAACCAACTGAGCCACTCCAGCTGGGCCTTTCTTGCTTTCAAAAAAAAAAAAAAAATGTTTCCCCAAAGTATGGAATATCTGAATCACAAGCCATTTGTTTCGGCAATTCAGTCATAATTTCCAGCTTACCTTCAATATTAGTACAAAAACAAAAATGACCTGAATTCTATTGGCATGATATGGATAGGTTGGCTAGAAAAGAAAGAAAGAAAAGAAAGGAGGGAAGAAGAAGGGAAGAGCCTGCATGTCTAACGTTTCTTTTCTTACCAAGTATTTCTTGGGTTATTTCTAGTGCAGGCAAGGCTTATCAGTATTAGTGACATAGTCATGTTACAGAAAGTCACAATTGAAGGAATCCAGAGCCTTGGGACAAAAAGCAAGGACGGCCTCAGAATGAACAAGTACATTAGTAGCAGCTGAACACTGTCACTGCATGGTCAGAAGTTAAAGATGTCAGATTAAAATGAGAAATAACAAGGAAATTCTATAAAAATGGGGATATAAAATAGGAGATTCTTTCCAGGGGAGATCATGTAATATTTCTGGAGGTCTTACAATAAGCAAGGTCATCATCCTATAGTATAGGCATTATTCACTACACTTCCGTGATTCCACATTCGTTTCCATCCATAGATTTTGAGCATACATTTACTTGAAATGTTTATGGGGTCATGAATGCTATTTATCTTTTATTATACTGAAACTTTACCCTGTTAGTTATAATTGAGCTACCAATTGACATTTTTTACCCTTTAAGGAAAACCTTTAGAATTATGAAGTGTGCCTGGGAGATACAAAATAACTCCCAGCAGATAATTAGATGCTTCGAAAATAAACAGAAACAGGGTAGAACCTGAACTAAAAGAATAACTGGTTCTGTTTTCATCCCTCTCCCTCAAGGATAGTTTAGAACCTTTTTATTAAGTATTTGTTGGGGTTTTTTTTTTTTAGAAGATCTTAAGTTTTTTCATGTTAGAAGTATAATCTTATCGATATAAAACCTACTTATTTGGGTGCACCAGAGCAAATGGGGTCATCCTTTCTTTAGGGAGCCCAATCTGTAGATCATACACATGATTATTATTGCTGTTAAATTTCAGCCATTTCTCCAGGAAGATTTAATCAAAAGTGCGTGACGTGTGAGAGATCAGCAGGCAACATTTGGGGCTGCAAATATCAAGCAAATACAGGGTGATTTTTCGTTCACCTTCACCCATGAGTTACCAGTCCCTAGGAGTTTGCCACAGACTCAGAATGTTAGTGCTGGAAGACACAGTCAGGATTATCCGGACCCCTCAGACGGAGTCTCGGCCCAGGAAGGGTGAGTGGCTTACCGGAGGTCACCAGTGGGTTAGCGTAGAAGAGCAGTAGGCATGGCTGCTTCCTGTTAAGTCGTTTTATAACTATGCCAGTGCTAACCATGGACATATTATACAAGCCACAGTTGCAGACAACACAGTGTTTTTTGCTTTTTTGACATTCATTCAATAGCTACATTTTTTAAAAGAGAAAGAAACAGACGGAAGTAATTTTAATAATACATTTTATTTAAAACAATATATCCAAAACATTCTCATTTCAACATGCAGCCAATATCGTGAAAGTTATTAATGAGATATTTCACATTCTTTTCTTCATTCTATGTCTGAGGTGCTGTTACGTATTTTACACTTGCGTCACATCTCATGTGGTTAGTGCTACACAGCACACTGGACAGTGAGGTCTGGACAGCCGAACAGGCCCAAGTTTGCACAAACCGCAGGCCCCTCGCCCTTGACATTGTAAATGTCTCTGTGTCTAGTTCACATTTCTTTTCGCTTTTGCTCTCAATAGCCCATGCTTGTCTCCTGAAAAACCAGCGAGAGGTAAACAAGCATGAACTGCTGTAAAATGAGTATATCTATTGAAAATGTGGCCCAACCCTTGCCATGGTAGTGTTGCTGTGTGATATATTACTCCTGCCTTCCTCAAATTCCATGCAATTCCGTACTTCCTTAATGTCAAAGTTCCCTTAGCAGCTGCAGCTGTTTCCTGTGGATATGTTCTACATGGCTTTTCTTTATGAGATATCTTGTACTGTGACTGCTACCAGAATGAATATACTCCAAAGCCTGTATCCTAAGTCAGTCTCATTAACAAACTTCTAAGAAATAATTGTTCATCTTTAGCTGTAGCTTTCAACAGTTCATCTCTGACCTAATTATAAAATTTAATGTTAAAATATGTGAGGACGGAGATCAAAGAAGGGGATATTTCACTTTCTGTTCATGCATCATCTTTCTCATCTTCCAACCCCCACCTCCAACCCAGCCAGCCAAAGGCAACACGTGGAATTGTAATGAATAACTGTAAAAGCTGAGGCTGCGTTTTATTTTCCTTATCATTCAAATAGAAATAATAATAGTGCCTACCCCCAAAGATTTGTGAGGATGGAGCATAAAACATAGTATCTGACACATAGTTAGTGCTAAACAAAAATGATAGCTGTTTTTATGATTTACTTTGCAATTCCTTCAGAAAAGGGGGGTGGGCAAAATAGAGAGCAAATAGGTGTATCTATTCTGAAAAATGGAAAGGAAGCCTGCCAGTGTTTTTGTGTGTTTTTTTTTTTAGGACATTATCCTTGTGATTCTTGGAACCAAACCAGGCTCCACCCAGAGCTGAGCGCTTTTTGATTGCAGAGTGTCTTCAGCATGATTGTTCGAACCAACCTCACTTCCAGTGATAACAGGAATGTTGGAGCCAAAATGACTAGCTCCTGCAGCGTAACAATAGTAACAATGGCGGAGGGAGGAGCTGACCCAGATAGTGCGTTTCTAGTCCTCTGAGTACGTTCTGACATACATTATTTCTGAACTGGAGAAGGCAGAGAAAGTGTTTTGGCTGTCATTTGGTATGCTTCTTTAAACAGTCCCATGGAGTGAGGGGAGATATTTTTTTGAATATAAGACTTTCAAAATAACTCCCTTCTTCCCTTGCCTTTTGTCTTTTTTTTTTTTAAATATATTTTATTGATTTTTTTACAGAGCAGAAGGGAGAGGGATAGAAAGTCAGAAACATCGATGAGAAACATCGATCAGCTGCCTCTTGCACGCCCCCTACTGGGGATGTGCCCGCAGCCAAGGTACATGCCCTTGACCGGAATCGAACCCAGGACCTTTCAGTCCGCAGTCCGACATGCTCTATCCACTGAGCCAAACCAGTCCCGGCTGCCTTTTGCCTTTTGCCTCTACTGGCCAGTAAACCCTCTTAAAAAGCTGGAGTTCACTGGCTCTCCCCGAAGCTTCCAGGTGTCACTTTTTTGGTTGAACACAAATGAAGTCATGCCAAGTAGTGACATAAGTACAGCTCTGCTACTGAAAACTGGTGAGCTCTTACAGTATGTTGGCATTTTTCTCAACTCCCTCAGTCTGCTTGTAAGAGTAAAATATTGACATTTAGGGGGGAAAACAATATCGAGTTCTGGGCCTGTGGGCACATTTTAATTCTTCAAGGAATATTGTTGCTATCTAAATTATTTGTCTTAACCATTCATCCTGAGTACCTGCATTCTCCACAAGTTGGCATCTCTCTTTTGGGAACCATTTCTCATCTGCTCCTGTGAGCCAGATGTGAGCACTAAGATCATACTAACGATGGTCTCTCTCTTGGTTTGCCTGGTTTGCCTGAAGCGTTAGCCCCTGTTGCCGTGGGAAGGTTCAGAAGATGAAGCCCACGTATAAAGTCACTGCCTGCCACTTCACCTGACCTGCACACTCACGCCTTTTCTTTTTTGTTGGCCTGGGGTAGCAATTGCATATTTTAGCAAAAAAGAGAGCCATTGAAAACATACCAAATAGTGTTATATTTATGCCATGGAATACTGCTAGGCAATAAAATTACTATAATGAATAAAGCAATAAAAACTATACTACTCAGCAATAATGAACTATTGAAATGTACATTATCGTGGATAAGTAAAAAATAAGTAGATTCAAAAAATATAATTACATTTATAGGAAGTCCTGGACCAGACACCTAACAATGGTGGTCAAAGCCACCACTGTGGTCGCCCTGGATGGGATGGACTGCAAAGGGGCCCTGGTGGATCTTTCTAGGGCGATGAAAATGTTCTCTATGTTTTCACAGGTATAGACATTTGTCAGGACTTATTGAGCTGTAACTTAACATCTGTACATTGAACTGCATTGAATTATACCTAAGCTTAAGAAAAATAACTACGAAGAAAGAGGGAAGGAACTGAAAAATGCATAATACTTACTAAACCTCCCCAAATTATTAGAAAAAAGCTTTTATTATTTCTGAGGTATTTTTTTCAAAGCTGGCTACCAGCCGTTTTTGCACCAGGTGCATAGTAGGACAGCAGTTTCCTGTTTCTTTTGGACACAGTCCACCAATGGCCAGCCACGCTTAGAAGATGGAGTAGTACTACTTCCTTTCCGCAGAGATTGTCCTAGATTATATGAGAAATCAGTGTTTGTGCAACACAAATTCATAACTTGAAGAATATTTTTTGGAAGGCATGTAGTCACTCCCTAATTTATGGTTGATTGTGTTAATTTGGAATTTGCAAAGATTACAGAAAGAACCAGGACTTTTTTTGTGTTCTGTGTTGTGAAATGTAAATGTTAACATTAAATTTTAAATCAGTTACTCATCCCCTCGACCTCTCACTCCAGTTCATCCTTCCTGCTGTTTGGTAATTTTTCTGAAATACAAACCTGTTGTGTAACTCTGCTCAGAGGCCTGGGTGGCCTGCTTCCCCTTTCACATTTAGGTCCCTGCCTAACTTTCTGCTTGTCCACCTACACACTTTTGGCATTTGTCACACCAACCCAAGCTGCATCCTGGAATGCTCTTTCCTGAATCTGTGCCTCACAGAGTCATTCCTCAGTTTGGGGAGCACTTGGCCTACCCCATTCCTTCACCACCCTCCCCGCAATCCCAGCTAGGTTGCCCATCCTCAGAATCTGTCCCAGCTTCCTCTAGGTATGAGTGACCCACACATGCCTGAGCTCCTCAGAGGCCCACACCTATTTATTCAGGAGAACACACTAGCCACACAGAACAGAACAAATCCTTTCCATGACCGCCTTCTCCCGTTGGCTGTACATTCTTCAGCTACAGGGATGGCGTTTTGCATCTTTGTGTTCGGTGCTCACTGCTGGATACATAGTATTGGTCCATAAAGGGTGGGTAGAGGGGTGGGTGGATTCATTCATTTGTTCATTCATTCAACACTGCAGTTGCCTTCTTAGTGGGACTTCTGAAATGATACAGATAAGAACCAGAATGTTCTGGGGGCCTCGCAAAAGCAGACTTTCTGGGACAATGTTGCCATGTTCTGGTCCTGTTCTCTTTGCTTTCTTTGTCCAAGTGGGAGCCAGAACCTGACAATGCTCTCTTCCTGGGTTGCACTCTCTCCCTCTCCTTTTGTGCATGAAAGAATTCCTACCCAGTTCTGAGAAAGAAACCCAGAACATAGCACTAATAATGTACACCAGGACAGGAAAAAAAGTGAAAGACATAATACAAATAGCACCTAACAGTAAGTTAGCTTTTTCACATTTCCTCAATACCTTCCCAGGAATCCCGTGAATTAAGCAGGGAAGGGATAATTGTCCCTGCAGGCAAATGAGAAAACTGAGGTGAAATAAAGGCCAGATGATTTGCCCAAAGTCACACGTCTGGTTAGTGATAATGCCGAGACCAGAATAGAAACCCATGTGCTCCCACCAGCCTGGGAGATTGTTCAAAAGTACGAGTTCCCAAGAAAGGTCAAATAATTGCTGGAAAAGCGCTTCCGATCTCCAAGGAAAACAAATCATTCCAGCTGAGTGCCCTCCCTAAGGCCTGAAGAGCATTATCTGCCAAATAGCTACTCTTTTGTTTTCAGCATGAACTACTCCAAGCTGAAGGCCACTGTGAAATCTGTGAGAATCAGGAGCGCCACACACTGCCAGTTTATATTAGAAACCTATGGAATAGGTAACTTTCCATTCAGACAGAAATTAGAGAATGCCTTTTCTTAAATCCCTGCCAGGACGCAAGTGTGGGCACTAATGCAGATACAAACTTTTGTCGCCCACGTGTGCGTGTGTGTGTGTCAGTGTATGTATCTGTGGGGGGTGGGGGGGGGGAGAAAGAGAGCGAATTCTGCTAGGCCAGTGCAATATTTAAAAGCAAACATGTAACAGTAGGATAACTGCTGCTGAACCTGCATTTGCATCTGCAGCTGCATCATTCCTCTGGGGAAGGCAAGATGGCTATTTTCCAACCCTTCATAAAGGGCAGGCATCGGGAACAAAAAGAACTGCTCACATTTAATACTATAAGGTCCAATCTCCTGTCCTGTGTTACATGCCCAGCTCAGAAGCTAACTGCAGAGACCGCTCCTGGCTTTGAGACCCAGGATTTGTTCCACAAGATCTTTCAGACCTTCTTTTTCCTATAACAAATAAAATCCTGTGCATTTTAATTGGGGGTAAAAGAGCCAGGTCTTCTCAGACATTACCCAATGAGAGGCTGTGAATTTGGTCCACCTTGCTGATGTGCTCCACAAAGAAGGCCACCGTCATTCCTACCTTAAACATGCTCTGAATTGTGTTTACAGCAAGATGGCCTCGGATATTAAATTTTAACTGCTCTCAGGTACCCATCTCTGGGAATCTTGTGTCTTTTTATGATATCTAGTTTGTCCTGTTCCCTCTTGACAACTTCTCTTTCTTTGGAATTCTCCACTGGCAAGCTTTGCTGACCAAAATGTAGCTATGTCTCTGGTCACGGTAAGAACATGAGCTTTTGAAAGAGCTGCTAAAGGGCCCTTGGAGAGGACATGGGAAGGGACTGACCATGTGAGCTGTCTTGTTTGAACCCTTGATTTATAGCCAGAATTACACAGAAAGTATTTCCTTTTATTTTCATGTAAAACCTCTTTATGCAGCTGCTTCAGTGATCTGGAACAAAACATGGAGGAAATCATGGCGTTGAATAAGAAATAAGAGAGACAGATAAAGAAAACCACATTCATTTTTTGTTGTTGTTCCTGAAATAACTCACTAATTTTTAACCTTGTTCTTGATTTGGAATTCCGATGAAAACTGTGATGTTGAAGAACGCCATCCAGCCCCTTTCAACTTCAGGATTTATGGAGCTTTCCCAGACTTGGATCGCATGTGACCACGATGTGGTCACGAGTTACAAATTGTAACTCATTAATCGTGTGGGTGTTTGTGGGTGTGGTGACCTTGTCACCAACACTTCCTTGTCCCCTACTAATCTCCTCCTCAATTCAATAGAAAAGAAGCAATAAGTAGTTTCTAGGTTATTTTTTGACATAAAGTAGTAAATAACACATTCCGATATTTACCTTTGTCTTTTGGACTTTGAATTTAAATTTAGTTCCTCAAATAGTGGGACCGTTCTGTTTAGCTACTAAGCCTGTTGGTCCTTTCTCTACAGAGCATGTATGATTCTCCCCTTTGTCAAAGGTTCAGATTGATAAATTCTTTCTTTTTTAAAAAAAATTTTCATTTATTTTTCAATACATTTTTATTGATTTCAGAGAGGAAGGGAGAGGGAGAGAGAGAGAGAGAGAAACATCAATGATGAGAGGGAATCATTCATTGGCTGCTTCCTACGTATCCCCCAACTGGGGATCGAGCTCACAACCTGGACATGTATCGAACCATGACCTCCTGGTTCATAGGTTGATGCTCAACCACTGAGCCATGCCAGCCTGGTGATAAATTCTCTCTTTTCCACTTTTTTCACAGATGGCTTGCAGTAAGCTAGGCATTGATGCAAATCATCTTTTCAACCTGGGGTTTTTGGAGTTGGAAATTGCTGAATGTCATATAAATGAATAAACCCTGGTGTCAGACCCAGAGAAAAGGTTGGATGTTAATATTGGTGTATACACCTTCCATACCTTGGGAATGTGGCATCATATTAATATTTCTTGAGGGTGTTTGTTTCTATGTTGGACTTGTTGATTTGCCACTCTTAATGCCAGATTTTGTTTTGTTCTGAAGGGTAGAGAATGAGCATGGACTTTATAGACAAATAGACATGGACTTGAAATCTAATTCCATCCCTTCTAGCTGTTTGCTCTTAGATAAATAGGCTTTATCCAGTAAAATGGGTTAAACAACCTGTAGGTCACCTCGCACATGCCTGGTGTAGAGAAATCATTTATCTCAAAATCATTTATCCCCGTGTCCCCTTCCTTCTGGGAAGAACTTCTGCAAGAGGGCCTAAAAGGTAGGGTTTTCCATGAATCTTTCGGTTGAAGGTATTGTTTTCATTACTGCCATTCCTGCAAAAAGAGTAAGCCCTCTCTAAGGGAGCCATGAGAGGAAATGTGACATAACCTCATGGCTTTTAAAGTGTGACCAGCAACATCAGAATCATCCAGGAACCTGTCAGAGGTGCAGGCTCTCACACCCTGCCCTGCCCCGCTGACTCGGAGATTCTGGATGTGAGGCCCAACAGCCTATGTATCCACATGCCTTCTGAAAGACTCTCAATGTGTGCAGTTTGGAACCACTGATGTAGTGAAAGGAACACTGGACTAGTTTTCAAGTGTTCGACTACGTAAACCAGCAATCATTTCTTCATGCTGGGCCTGGGCCTCCTCATCTCTGAAATGAGAGGTGGGATTGAACCCAACCCCCTCCAAGATCTTTTCCAGTTCTGACATCTCATGGTTCTAGTCTCAATCAAGCTGAGTCAATGTTTCTTGGTGACCATACTCTGAAAAGTAGACAGAAGGAAAACAACTCTGTTTTCATTATTTTAGAGGTAGTACATTATTATAGAAAATGAAAATAAGCAAAACGAAGAAACTTAGAACCATCCATAATTTGAATATTCGGAAATATTCCTTTGTGCTATGCTGTGCTATTTTGTTTATTTCTCTTTTTACATGAATGTACATATGTACATACCCATCTCCATATAGTCATTCAGCATCTATCTACCAGGATCTGCTCAATGCCAAAAAATTCTGTCCACATGGAGTTTTCCTTCTCATGGGAGGAGGTAGACAGTAAGCAAGAAAATAAGTAATTAAGTAAGATTATTTCTGAAAGTGTTGAGTGTTATGAAAGAAATAAAACAGGATGATATGATAGAGTGACAGCGCAGTAGCCAACTGAGAGTCGATGCCAGGAAAAACCTTTCTGAGAAGGTGACATTTGAGCTGAGGCCTGAATCCTGGGAAGGAGCCAGCTATATGAGTGTTTTGGGGAAGAGCATTTCAGGTGAAAGGAAAAGCTTGTGCAGAGGCCCTAACTGTGGCCAGCATGGCTGGGGAAGCTGTAGAAGATGAGGTCAGAGGGATAGATAGCCAGAGGCCTGAGCGAGGATGCTGTTTGGTTTACATTTATTCTGAGCACAATAGGAAAGCATTTTAAAACTGCAAATAACTTTTTGTTAAAGGTCACTCTGATTGCCATATGAGGGATGGGTACGAAGGGTAGAAATGAAAACAAGAAAGATTGGGTCATATTTCCAGCTTTGTAACTTGTATATTTCCCGTGACTTTATCCTGAACGTCTTTCAGGATTATTGCTGTTCTGCCACATTATCATTTTTAATCTCCATAGGAATCTGGTATTGATACTGTATTTTGTTAATCCCCTGTGGGTAAATACCTAGATTATTTCCCACGTTTTGTTACAAGTAACACTGACATGAGTGTTGTTAAGTATTTGCGCACATCCTTGTTGTTTCCTTAGATTAATTCCTAGAAGTAGAAATCTTTGGCCAATAGTGGGATGTATTTGAAGACTCTTTCTTGAATATCTTAGTTGATTTCTTCTGCAATTCTATAACTGGGCATCCTCCAATCATTTACTACCTTTAGTTAATGGACTTTTACCAGCCTGAGACCAGAAGGAGGCAACTGAGGCATTCTCCTTATGTACTTGATGTAAGGGCACCCAAAAAACCCTCAGTGCTCAAGATAGTATCTTCATGGTATCTTTTTCATCCTATTGAGATTTTTGGCATCACATTATATTTTGCTCCCACGGCAAGTATCTCACTTGCCAGGCTGGCCCTGGCACTATTACTTAGAAAAATGTAAGTAATGATTTGTCTCTGGTTTTGAGTTTGGATTTCACTTATCCTTAATGATGAACAGAATTACATCATTAATTTAATTGTTAGCTATATATTTGCATGTTTCCATTATCATCTTCATTCTCAAGTAATTAGAAAACACATGTATGTAACAGGTAATGGGTCTTAGATCCATGCTCATCATTTATATGTGTGTGGGACACAGCTATCTTAAGCACCGTACATTTCCCCGACCTCATGAATGGCTGCCATCATGTCTGATGTGCTTCCTGGTCCTGCTCAGTTGAACTGGGGTTATAGCTAAGTCTTCATGGCTCCTCTGTGGGGTTCACAGAAGCCCCTTGGGCATCAAACAGCCTAATCTTGCAGTCCCAACAGCGGCCAGTTATTTTCTCCATTCTGCTCAGACTCTTTAATATTCTCTACCTTCTCAGGAAAACTGGAGGACTAAAAAGGAAAGTTGGAGTTTTTGTTGTGTGTTTGACGGAAAAGAGAAATTAGCTAGAATCCAAAGAGAAAACTCTTCAAGTTTCCAGTTCCATATTTTGGGTTCCTTCTCTGACTCCACACTCCCAGTATTTGGTCTCCTCCAGAAGTAGGAGCATTTTAAGCTCCTTTCGGCAATAACTGAAGACAAAGAAGGAATCTTTGTGTGTTGTAGGAACCATGACCCTCCCATCTCTCAGCCACGGGACTGTGTGCCCACGGTACTGTTGACTTTGAATACGCAGACCTCCACCCACAGCCGGTGTCAGCCTCAGAGGATTCCTGGGCTGGGCAGCCCATCCCACCACAGAGCCAGGGCCTCCAAAAACACTTCAAAGGTTCTCCAAACACTACCAAGCAATCTTGTCTTTTTCCTCCATCATTTTCTTATTTTTATTATTGAATCCAGTGAGCCTATTTGCAGCAAACAAAATGAGTGTTGGGTATATAGGTCAGTAGGTAGTTAATTAGCAGGAACAATAACCATTAGAAAAAGCCATAAGTCCAAAAACTGTTAACCCAAATTTTCAAAACCACATCCTTCCAGGTGATTCGGTTCTGGTCAGAGGATGAGCGAGTCTGTGTGGCAGAGAACTCTGCCCTTCCCTTGACATAGGAAGAGGAGAAGGCCCAGGTGACCTCGTTCAGGTGACTTTGAGATGGTGGCAGCCCCTGGCATCATGGCACCTACTTATGGTCAGCAGCCCCTCTGGTCTGTGAAGGTCTCAGGGTGTCTGGGAGAGGCCCTGCGGTCAGCGGACTCCAGCCCTCTGGGAACAGTGTAGTGGGAGAGGCTGACAATGCTTCATGGAGCCACAGGAGTGATCCATGGGACCAGAATGTGGCTGTCCCTATTCCCTTTGAGCTTTCTGATCTCACATCATGCCAGGCCACCAGGACTCTGCTGAAAATGCCAGGCTTTCAGAGCCCTCTCTTCATGCATCTGAGGAAGAAGTGGAGCTAAATATAACCCCTGCTGTTCTGAGATCCAGGCGCTGTTCTCTGTGTTCTCAGCCATCAGAGTAGGGCTTCTGAAAAGTCTGCACTTGAGCACTGCTATTTACGGGTAATGGACATATTGTATGCGAAGATGCTGCCTGATTGGAGTGCCTTCATTTTAGTGACCTCTGCAATTGACTCTTTGATGGGATGATTCAAACTCAGTTTTTTAACCCAAGAGTTATACTAAAATCTCCTTTTCTTTCTAGAAGATAAGGAACCCTCCATCCCCTCCTTCCAACTAATACATTTTAAAATGTGCATATGGTCTGACTATTGTGGTTCCTTTTGAAAATTATAGGCAGTGGATTCTTTCTGGAGTTAAAACCAAATAAAGGTTAAGCAAGAATTCAGGTATCTCCCCTCCTTATGTCCTTTTTTCCCCCCTCTTAATCTTTATCAGAATAATTTATTTCCCTGTCTTCTCAGTTAGACCTGTTAAGTGTTATCCTTAATCCAAGCTGATTAGTTTGGTGGTGCGGCCGGGCGCCCATGAGGGCAGGCTGGCTGTCTGTCTCCTGGGCAGCCAGGAAGTCCGAGGATGTCTGTCATCTGTGCCTGCGATACAAAGGCCAGCCATGACCTCAGGAGAACCCCCAGGCTCCAGCATGCCTCCTGTCCTCACACGCATGCCTGTTAAACCTATGGTTAATTGAGCACCTACTATGTGGATCATAATGGTCTAAATGCTGTCTACTAATTTAAATCATGTGAAATGGGTGACCCCTTTAGATGGTTGAGTATCAGTAGCTTCCTATTAATAATGAATATTAGAATATGGCTGTTCTTATAAAAATTGGCCTAGTACACATTTTACAGGAAAGAAACCAGAATAAGTTTAGTCACTTACACACAATGTAAACCCTTCCCCTGGATCATGGCTGTCTGCCTTTCTGACACCCTGAGGCTATGAGAGAGAATGGGAAGAGGAGAAAAATGAAAGGAAACCCATCTCGGAACTGAACGAGTGAAATTGAAACCATTAAAGGAAAATCGCTCCTGTCTCTGCCCATATGCCCAAATAAACTGCCTGGCTGAGGCCTCTGGAGACAGTGGCTGGGCAGGCGGCAGGCAGCCCTGTTGGGGAGGGGACCACAGCAGCTCCAGTGGGGACCACGCAGCCCCATGTGGAGAGAGAACCTAGCAGGGCCTGGGATGTGGAGATGGGGTCTGTGGCCTCCATGAACACCTTATGTATTTACATCGTATCGTCACCTTGATTTTCTCCCAACATAGCATCGTCTCCCACACATATGCGCCTTGCCATTATTATGAGTTAATAATTTAAACTAAACAAATTGCCTCCACCCTCAGTACATTACTGGTGCTAAATAATAGAGCAGATTTCAGGTGCCCAGTGGAATCAGTAGAGCTTTTGATACCGTGAAGATATTTTTAAACCTAAAAGAACACTAGCTACGTGATAATCTGTACTTTGCCCTGGGGATATTTTAGTTTCAAAATAGGAAGATTATAAGAATGGACAAGTAGAGGAAGGCCTTCTAGCCAATCTGTACCATTTCCCCAGTTGTTCACTTAGAGATTAGGGGAAGAAGGGGGACACTGAAGTCATTCTTGATGTCAAGAGGAGAAATGAATGAAAGTGAGGGTGACGGAGAGTCATCCTTACACAACCTCCCTGAACGACAGAGCACTCCGTTCCCTTCACTTCTTTAAAAGAGGCTGGCTCACTTTCTCACTCCGTGTTCACTGCCTTTTGGAAATACTTACTGAAGGCCAGGTTGCACTGGCACCGTGCTTGTGTTGGGCTCAGCCAGAGCCACTCAGAGAGGCCATGTAAAGGCCGCACAGAGAAGGCATGCGGCCGGTGCACTAAAGATGGTGGCTCTCCACCAGGGCTCACCTCCCAGCCTCATCCCTGAAGCCTCCCCTAGATGATTCCTGTTTCTGGCAGAGAGGACCGCATTCAGAGCAGCCCTGTTGGGCTGGGATTTGTGTGAAGATGAGGATGAGGATGATGCTGTGACTCTAAGATGAAGGGGGGCAGGGTTTGGGCGAGGAGCACACAAGCCAAACCTCCCCTGGGATGCCAAGGGGGACAGAAGGGAGAGGAGGAAACCACAGTGAGTTCTCCCAGATTCTCAAACTAGCTGCCTTTGCCCATGGATCAGCGCTCCCAGGATGAGAAGATAGTCACACAACCGCATGCCTTTGGCCCAGTGCTCCTCCTCAGGGAGCTTTCCTCTGGCTGCAGCCACAGACAGATTGGAGTTGTTACTGTAAGCCTGCAATCACAGGCTCTTGCAGTAGAGTGAGCCCCCCACATTGCTGATGGAGCTATTACAGTGCAGGTTCCTGGACCTCCCCAGTCCTGCAGGGTGTACACATCCCCTGGTTCATGTAGGCATGTTTCTTTAGGGTATATGCCTAGGAGTAGAGTTACTACTCATAGGAGAGTTGCATCTTCATCTTTATTAAACAATATAAAATTGGTTTTCCAGATTAGTTATACGAATTTACATCCACCAGCAAACAGTACATGTGAATTTTGTTCCACATTCTCTCCATTACAGCGAGTCCTTGAATAACCCTTTCGTTATAACACTGATGAAATGCTATAGGAAATTAATTCTTGCTTATATCAATTAGCCTGTGGTAAATTAGTTTCGTTATGCATAGTTCCACCACAGTTCCAAGAACCTATCGATGGTGTTAAGTTAGGACTTACTGTACTTGGTGTTGGCAGATTGAAAATTCCGCCAATAGCATCGCTTGTCTGTGCTGGAATCACAACATAGAAACAAGGGTTGGGTTTGGAGTAGGTTCTGTTTTGTCTTGTCTTGTTTAAAAATGTTTGACAGTTTTGTTACCTGGCCTAAATGGGAAAGCAAAATGCTCTGGTACAGAAAAAAAAAAAAGTGATAAAATTTGTCTGTTTTGCAATGGGGCAACTGGGCCAAAAGTAAAAAGGAGAAATTTAGTTAAGGCATTTTTTAAGCTAAAGAAGAATCAAATATATGAGACACAAAAGAAATACTGAGAAGAACAGAAGATTAACCAGCAAGCGTGTTAAAGCAGAAACAGGTTGAAAACAGTCAGTGAAGGTATGGTTAATAAAAACAAAATTGGTAAACAGCTTCGCAGGTTTGAAAAGGGAAGAATTGGTGTAAATAATCAATTTGTTCTATAAGAGATTAATAGATTCACTACTTTTTAGCAACAGTTTAATTTTAGCAGTGGAACATATATAGACAATGTAAATCTTAAAAGGGAAGCAAGATGACTAGGAATGAAGAGGGGGTTGTGAAGAAGACTGCATCCAGGGACAGTATATCTGGATTAAAAATGAAACCTGGTAGAAACCAAGGCTGTGTAAGCTGCTATACAAAGGGCCATTTTTTTCACTTGGCTGATAATCAGCACGTCGGGTCAGCCTTTGTCAAGAAGAATTATGGCAGGCTGTTGCCTGGGCTCATTCCAGTGTGTGCCATTGTTACTCCCTGAGTCAGCTCGGCTGTATTCAACCAGAACTGGGGCAGAGTGTGAAGCCGCATTCGGGTCACTGTTACCTGGAGCTCAGCATAAACGCTGGGGACAGCCAGTTCTCAGTGCTGGGACCGAGTGCTGCTGCTCAGGGCTGCTGGTGGTTGGCTGGTGCTGTGGATGAGCAGGAGTTTCCATCCTCTCGCTGTGGGGAGCCTGTGAACGTGAACAGAGCTGTTGTGGCTAAAACATAAGCCACATTCTGACATTACCTCAAAGAATTTGTTAATATTACATTCTTTATGCAAAACAGGGGTAACTGCCACTTCTGAATATGAAAATGACGCTCCTGTTTGACTTGATGGAGTAAGCGCCCCACAATTGGAGGGTGTTATGCCCCTGTTTACCTTCCACTTACCTGCACCCGTAACTGAGCTCCTTCAGGCTGCTCTTAGGGACATCAGAGGACATGGGTCCATCACTGGATCTTGGTTGCTACATACCCTTTTTGGAGGGCAGTTGTCTTTTCCCAAATGTCCTGCGTTGCAGCATCTCTGTCTGTTGTTTATCCTGGTCATGCTTCAACAGCGAGCTACACAGCTGCACACAGGCCTTTATTTCCCACTCCTGCCAGCCCCCAAAGATCTTGGGCTTCTTTTTGCGACAAGACTCTCAGAAAATGCAATTTACATAGTTCCATGGTAAGCCGCCTCTGCAGCAATATGGTTTCAGATCTTTATGCTCACGGGCAACAAAAGCTGCAGCTTTGCTTTGGCTGGGGATGATTTATGAGGTATGAATTATGCATAGACATGTAGCTAGAATGGATAGAGTTGTTTGTCCAGCTGAGTAAATCACATCTTCCTCAGATGCCCCTCTGTCCACGTGCACGCCGTCGCTTCCCATTCTCTGCCTCCCTGTCTGGCTCCCCATGCTTCTCTTTTCCTGGTTTCAGTATGTGCCTGTCAGGACTCAGTTTCACTCCCACATAATACTGAGTAAGTGTCAGCTGGCTAATGTACAAATGCTTTAGCCAATGAGCACGTGGTTAAGAGTACATGTCTTAGATTCAGCCAGGTCTGGGTTAAAATCCAGCCAACCTAGCTGTGAGCCTGAGGCAAGTAACTTAACCTCCCTACACTTACCTCCTTCCCCACCTGTAAAATAGTGCCAATGGTAGTAATACCTAGTTCACAAGGCCGCTGATGGGTTGAAAGAAATATTTTGCTGATTGCACATAGCAAAGCGTCAAGCACCACAGTGAGTGCTCACTAGAACGTGCACGTAGTTGTTCATGATCTGGCTTTGTTTCCAACCACCTTCCCAGCTGTACTTATCCATTCCATTAAGCTATAAGCTCCTTTTCAGCAGGAGCCTGTCGCCTTTGCTGTGCAAGCCCAAAGCGTCGCAGTATGCCTGGCACATGTTTCTGTGCTCTGTAAATATGGGAACAAATCAAATGAGCCACCTGGGACCGTGCCATACCACACCTCTGTGTGCTCAGATGCGCTGTCATCTCCCCTCCCTGCCTGGGCCAAGGTCCAGTCACCTTCAAATTCATCCTGCAGACTTGGATGAATTTGGGCTTCCTCTGCGCTCTCTTCCCACCCCAAGTCCACAGATTGACTTGTCTTTCTCCCTCCTAAGTACATATAAACTCAAGGACAGGGGCCTTATTTACTTGACTGTATATCCACAGCCCTTTGCACAGTGCCTATCACATAGAGAGGATCAAAATATGTTTGCTGACTATAAGTAAAAGGATATGGACAGAGAAACAAAAATGCAGGGGATATCACAGTTGAAAACTGGTGATTTGTTACTATGGTGATTTTTTAGTAACTTTTTTTTGGGGGGGTGGGTTCTTTGTTCTTAGCGTTTTCTTTTTGACTTCCTCATTTCCAGCAATTCAGAAGAACAGCTGTACTTAGCAAGCCTAGGGAAGAGCCAGAGAGAACGGGAGCCTCGCTGTGATGAGGCTTTTGCAAAAGGAGCAAAGGTGATGGCTGGAAGAGAGCACGCTTCTCAAAAGGGATCATGCGGGAGTCAGACGATGTGATGGCGTTAGACATGGACTTGGATCCAGGTCCCAGTGACTGGGTAGCCCTGGGCAAGTTACTTAAATTCTGTGAGTCTGAGGTCTCTTAACTGTGAAATACACTTTTAAGGATGCTCTGTGGATTAAGTGAAATACAATATGTGAAGTGCCAAGCGGAAAATAAGTTCTCAACAAATGGTGGCAATTGTTACAATTCGTTATTGTTGTTATCCTACTAACCTGCCTTAACCAAGGTTGACTGTCAGTATCAAAGGAGGTCAGACAATGATATTAGGTCTAGAGGTGGGAGGGAGTTGGGGGGGGGGGGGGGGCAGGGTGTATGTGTGAGGGAGACACACAAGTGACAAACTCAGCTACTCTTTGACCTCTGTGTAAAGTTTAATTCCTTTACTTCCTTCTTGTGTTGGGGTGTAGGCTACCTATTATAATCAAAAGACCCCACCTCACTCCCCCAAAAGCACAGTGATTCACACAAAATAGATGTTAGAGTCTGAGATCAATGCTTTAGGGTGAACAAGCAATTTCAGAGGCCATCCGAGGCCCAGGTTCTTTCTGTCCTGAGCTCTGCCATCCCTGTAGGTTGTCGTCCTTGATCTGGTTGAATCCAGTTCACCAGCACCACATCCATTTTTGTCTATAAGGAAGGGGAAGGAGAATGGAGCTTAACCCACTCCTTTGGAAGGATGCAGCAGATGAATATATCACGTCTGTTTACTACCAGTCACCCAGGATTAAGTGGCATGGCCACACCTAGCTACAAACGAGTCTGAAAAAGGGAGTCTTCAGCTGAACGGCCATAGATGGGCCTTGTTGAAACTATTACTGTAGAAGAAGCTGGTGGATTTGGTGAGGCAGTAGGCAGTCTGCCATACCCTTCACCTGCTTTCACCCTCCCACTACTCACTTATTTTCAATGATGTAGATTTGGGACTCAAGTTTGCAAGGCTGTATGCCCAGGTTCAGAATCCTGCAAACCCTCAGCAAAGGGGAAGATAAACTTCCGTGCTGCCATCTTTAAGGAGATAACCTCAAGTTCAGTCACTCCGCAATACAACACTCTAAAACGGAATCATACTTTGTCTCGTGATATTCTAAGGGGAAAGTCACTATTGAATTGATTTCCCACAAATTGTATACCCAGTCAACCCACTTGGCCTCAGCTGGGGTAAGGAGAGCAAATTCAAGCAGAGACAGTCCTCATTTCGTTTAGGCGAGGAAGTGGTAGGAAGAGTGTGGCTCTTAAGAAAGCTAGAATATACAGCCAACTCACAAGATGGTATTGGTGGCAAGTGTCAGAATCTGAGATTACAGAACCAGGAGTGGGGTGGCTACTCCCCTTATTCCCATCGTCAGTCACCGTCCCTTGTCCCAGTACAGACCCTGGAATTAGAGAGGGGTATGTTTTCCAACAGCCTACTTTATCAGCATTCACACCTAAACAGCTGCCTGAGATGCTTTGAAATTCTAAACCACTGCCAGGGATACAAAAATTATGGCTCCTGGTGTTGCTGGAATCCTTGCAACTTGAGAAAGTGCCAACATAAAGATCCAGAGGAGCAGGGACCTGGCTTCATGTCATTCTTCAAAGAAAAGACGCCAGCCTCAGTTCCAAAAACACAGTACAAATGGCCTCACAGCCAGATTCTCAGGGGAGTGGATTTTGATGGGCTCTGACTGCATACCCAGATAACTGGTCAGTGAAAAGGGAAGACGTGGAGGTCACAGCACACACATGGGCTCAAGGGCGAAAAGAAGAAAAATAACATTTTCTTATTCAAAGTCTATTCCGCTTCTTTAAAGGAATGGATCTGGAACTAGTGAATTAAAGAGAAAAAGAATTCACTTTTTTTGAAAGGAGGAGGCCACATTTACCGAATCATCTGGCCAGGAACCTCTATAGAGACTGGAAAGATTGGCAGAGAGGGTTTTGTTGCGCACTGGAGAGTGAACCTCCTTGGCTTTCATTCTCAGCATTGGCGGGGAGGGGGCGTTGATGATGCCTATTCAAACAGCTGCTTTGTGCTAATGTGTTTTCTTGTGGCTCCGCCAGCTGACACCCTGACCCCTGGGCCCTCAGCCAGTCCAGCCCAGAAAGCCAGTCTCTGCCACTGTGGCCCAGATGTGACACTGACTTTCCTATTTCTCTTTGCTCCTTCATGAATAAAGCCCACATTTTTGTTTTTATTTTTGTTTTCCTCTGGTTGTTTTTATAGAACAGGGCCAAGGAAAGATGCTTGACTGAATACCAACATTAGAAAGAAACATCTTCGCTGGATCTTTTGTTTCTGAAAATTTTCAGGTTGCATAAACCAGTGTTGGTATTATTCTATACCCTGCTTGGATTGCCCCAAAATCTAGCAACTGGGGGAAAAGTCAAAACATCAAAATGCTAGGCTGACTATCATACCAACAACAAAGGGTGAAGTCAACAAGAGGAAAGATGAGGGGAAATACAGAATTTTTCTGCCTTGTGCCCTAAGCAAGTCTCCTTGTTTTCACCGCTAACAGGCACCCAAAGAGGAACAGTGCTTTGCTTCATCCTCCCCACCTTCTTAGAGCCGTGCCCCTGTGTGGTCATTAGGCACTCCCTCACCGAGAGGTCCTGCAAATACTGCAAGTAGAGTACTGCTGTCATTCTGAGTTTACTGGCTTTTTCCAGGTACTTAGGAGTTTGGGCCCCCAGTGTTCTCAAAACCTCGCCAACCCAGCCACCCCACTCCTGGTTCTGTATTCTGACACTTGCCACCAACACGATCTTGTGAGTTGATTGTATATTCTGGCTTTGCTTAATCTGACCTTAATTAGATTCCGATGCCTGTTCAGTCAACCCCCTACCCAGAGCACTGCTCCCTCTCTGCCCGCTACCCAGCACAGATGTTATAAAAACACATTCAGAAGTTTCTCTGTCCTTTGGTACTGACACCATTCACACCTTCCAAAAGGAGAGATTCCTTCTAACAAGCTTTAAAATCAATCATTCTCCCTCTCAATATTTAAGTTCATGAAGCATACTTCATCCATGTATGGTTATTGTCAACTTATATACAAAATAGAGGCCTGATGCACAGATTCGTACACCAGTGGGGTCCCTCAGCCTGGCCTGTGCCCTCTTATAATCCAGGACACCTGAGGGATTAGTAGCACACGAAGCAGCAGGCGGCCGGAGAGGAGCCCTAGCCCTGCTGGATGGTGTGCTGCTCCTGCTCATCCTGGGAGCCCGCTGTGCCTGTCACCACTGCTCAGTAGTGCTGCAACTGAGGCGGGAGAGGCTAGCGCTGCTGCAGTGGTACTCCCACTGTGGGAGCGCACTGACCACCAAGGAGCAGCTTCTGCGTTGAGCATCTTCCCTCCCGCCCCCCATGGTGGTCAGTGCACATCATAGCAACAGGTTAAATGGTCCACCAGTCAACCAGTTGCTTAGGACTAAATGGACCTTTCTTATTTAAAATGATGATTTATTCTTCATATTAAAATGGTACGTTCTTGAGTTAACTGGTTTTGCTCAGTGGTTAGAGCATTGGACAGAAGGGTCATGGGTTGGATTCCTGGTCAAGGGCACATACTTCAGTGCAGGCTCAATCCCTGGCCCAATGGATGTGTCTCTCTCACATCAATATATTTTCCCTCTCCTTCTCATCTCTCTCTCCCTCCCTCCCTCCCTCCATCTTCCTCTCTTCCTGTTCCTCTTTGGGTGCCTGTTAGTGGTAAAAATAAGGAGACTTGCTTAGGGCACAAGGCAGAAAAATTCGGTATTTCCCCTCATCTTTCCTCTTGTTGCCCTCACTCTTTGTTGTTGCTATGATAGTCTAGCATTTTGATGTTTTTATTGATTTTTAGAAAGAGAGAAAAGCATCTATGTGAGAGAGAAATATCAATCGGTTGCCTCCCAAAAGTGCCCCTACTGGGGATCGAACCCACAACCTTTATTGTAGGAGAGACACTCCAACCAACTGAGCCATCCAACCAGGGCAAGGTTGCTGTTGTGGTTTATAATATTGTCAAATTGGTTTACGAGAAGGTTATCCACTCACTCCTAGTTTTCTATCATCAGTGTATGAAAATATGCATTTAAAGGAACCTTCATTACTATTAAGCAGACTTCTTTTTTAAACTTTATTAATTTAGAGGTGAAAGTCTCACTAATCTACATTGTGTGTCTTTGATTACTACTGAAGGTAACATTTTCTGACATGTTTCACAAGTTGTTTTTCCATTCTTTGACTTGCCACTTCACATCATATTCCATTTACATAATCTTAGACTTTTTCGTATCTGTAAATTCCTTATACATTAAAATGTTAACCCAGGAGAATTGAAAGCATGTGTCCACACAAAAACTTCTACATGAATGGACCTAGCAGCACTATTCATAATAGCCAAAAAGTGGAAACAACCCCAATGTCTATCAACGGATGAATGGTAGACAAGTGGTATATCCATACAGTGGAATACTTTCAACCATAAAAAGGAATGAAGTACTAATTTGTACTACAAAACGAATAGCCTTGAAAACATTATGCCAAGTAAAAGCAGCCAGTCAACAGAAGCCACGTATTGTATGGTCCCCGTTTATAAGAAACGTCTAGAATAGGCAAATCCATAGAGACAGAAAGATTAGCGGTTGCCAGGGGCTGGAGTGAAAGAAATGGGGAGCAACTGCTTAAGGAATGCGTGTTTCTTTTGGGCGTAATGAAAATGTCCTGGAATTAGAGGGTGGTAATGGTTTCCTTTGTAAATATATTTAAAACCACTGGACTGTACACTTCATGAAGGTGAATCTTATGGTATATGAATTATATCTCAATAAAAAGAAAATAAGATAAAATTATAAAATACTAACCACAAGGAACTTTGATGTGATCCAAAAAGGGGTGGGGAAGACCTGAAAAGCTTTACAATCTATGCTCTAAATCTTTCTGGACCTTTGGCATAGACAGTTATATCAGGTCCCTGTTTCTACCACCATTTCACTCCGAGTAACGTGAATGTGGAAGGAAAACATCCTTCCCTCCTTTTGGAGCCTTTCCATGATTTGGTGTTAAACCCTCATTTGGCCATTTGGGTTTGGGAATGGTTCCAGCAGTTAGTTGACTGCAATGTTAAATTTCACCAGTGGCATCTAATGCTTCCATTTCCCTTTTTATTAAGTGCTTTTGCATCTCTGAGCTTTGGGGAATGGAAGATGATACAGAAGGGAAAGGAGAACAGAATACACTATGGGGGGGGGGGTGGAGCTGTGCTTCTCAGCCTGGGGGTCATTCGAATGAGACAAGCCAGAGAGGGGGAGCCAAACATATTCTAGGTGCCTGGAATGTGGCTTTTCCTTAAAGTAATGTGACATTGTACAAGTGGTCCATATCACCAAGTTCCCTTGCTGTGCAGCGCAGAACAAGGATATCCTCCTCACCTTCCAGAGGGTCTTTGCAAGTTGTGCATAAATGACCACGTGGGGCCAGCTCCACGTGGACTCGTATTTTTGAAGCAGAGCTTTGACTTGATTTTTCACATAGGCTCTGTTCTCCCAGTGCTGGCATCGTATGTGTTTCTGCTTTTACATCTGTCTTCTCCTCACAGAGGTGTAGTGGATGTGTGTGGAGGGGGCCTTGCCCTCAGAGGACTCCATGGAGAGTAGAAATCTGTTATTTTGGGCTTAGAAGTGGCGTTTCGTGTATAACTCAGTTTATACAGTAAATGTGTTGCAGAAAGTTTTACTTGTAAACAAATCACGTTTTCAGTGCAGTAGGAAGGTTCACTTTTATACCAAGCAGACCGATGCTGACTCCTTCATGATATATATAAATACCCTACCACGTCTAGGAAATCATAGGAAACTCAGGGCTGCTTTGCTATCATTGGCTCAAATGTTTATTAAGATGCCAAACTATATCAAGGGAGCTGGTGACTCACCACGCCTTTCATGGTCCCAGCACCCCTACAGAGCCAGCCTCAGGGGGCGGGTGTGAGTGTGGGGGAGTGAGGTCCAGGACCTGAAATCTGGGCCTTCATATGAAGTTGGGCTCCCCAGAACTAGAGGACCTTCCCCACAGGTCTCTCCCACCCTCCCACTCATTCACTTGCGTGGACTGACCTGGGTTCCATGGGGCAGGAGGCAGCTCCAGGATAAAGGCTTCATGTGCTGACCATGGTATCACTCTGTCTGGCATCAGATCCCATTTACACCCCTGACTGAGCCATGGGCAAATTCCCAAACTTCTCTGTTCTTCCATTGTAAATTGAGGGAATTGAGAATACCTCCATCTTAGTATTGTCCTGAAATTTTAGTGAGTCAGCCTCCCCAGTCATCTCGGACCCTTCTGTCCTGCTTGCAGAACCTTTTGGGGTATCAGGATCCAATGTCCTACAAAGAGGATTGAAAATCATCATAAAAGATAGAAAGTGTTAGAAAATGTGGGTGACAAGTCCTGTGTCCCAACTACCATTGCCAGCAATGTGGCACTCGCCTGTCACTAAACATGGGAAAACCAAGGCCAGCCTTCTCTGGGCTTGAAGGGATTCCTTTTCTCCATTGAGAACATTGCAAAATTTCTCAGGTTGATTCTTGTGGGTGTTTCCAATTTTGCAAGAAGCAACAGCTCCCTGCCGTGAATCTTCATTCCGGAAGTCCTTTCTGATGTGTCTCTGCCACACGTTATTATCCTCTTGCCTCCCGCTGTCACTGTTGACTGGAAAAGGGTGTTTTCTTGTTAAGCTGCCAGTTTTTGCTTTTCTCCCAGAGAAGTGGGTGGAACTGTGTAGTAGATCTGCAGTTCAGCTTTAAGTCCTTTTTCAACCTTCCCATCTCTGTTACTTGTGTTTGGCTTCTAGGTTCCCAGGAAACATGCCACAGCAGAGTACCAGCCAGCGTGGCTTTCCTGTCGCCCTCCAAAGTCTGGGCTGTCAGGAGCAAGAGCGGTGGCTGATGCCTAGGGCCTGTCACTCCTCTATAGGCACCTAGGCTGGTTTCTGAGACAAAAGGGCTTATGCTGCTGAAATTAGTTATTGTCAGCTTCGCCTTTCCCCTCCTGCCATCCCCTCCTCTGCCTGCAAGTGTATGTGTCTCAGGAGAAAGTAATCTGCCTTTGCAGGAGACTGCCAGTGGCCTTTTTCCATTTTGGGTACCGAGCTCTCACACACCTGTGAAACCTTCTCAGAAACCCTGCAACATTATATACCCTGAGCACACAGGTGGTGCTTTATCCACTGGCATGTGAGAAAACATGAGCACGTCTGTGTTTAATGGCCATTAGCAGAACAGACGGCGGTCTCGTGGTCTCTGGCATCAGTGGAGGGAGTGTAGTTCAACTACACTCACTGTGTAGACTCACTGTGGATCAGCAGCCTGTGTCCAGAGGAGCAGAGAGATCCCATCCTCTCTGTCAGTTTTAGTCAATCGCCCGAGGGTTATGTAAAGACCGATTCTGGGACCGCATATGGCATAGCACCAGAAAGTGCTATGGTCAATTGCTGGTGTCTGCCATGCTCACAGGAGCAAGGTGTGGCCATCCTTGCAATCTCCCTTTAGCAACTCTCCCTGGAGTTGCTTCATATTGTTGGCATATATGAGAAGACCCACCAAACTAAGGACATTGTGAGCACATCAGGTTTTATATGCGTTACAGAAACAGAGCCCTCAGTTTGCAGGATTGGCACAGGGAGATCCGTAGCTGTAATCTAGACACCTTGACCACAGGCCTAGGGTCCTGTCTGTCAGAATGCTTGCCCATCGGTTTTTCTAGGCCCAGCAACATGCAGAGAAAGATGGTCATGAGTTCATAATGTGCGATTTACTGATCAGAATAACTCCAGGGCCCTAGCTCTTTCAGAATGGCATTACTCAGAGTTTCCCAATGCCCTACATATCTTGAGCAAGTCTAGTAGAGCGTTAGTTCATCGTGAACCTACAGCATTGGCCATAAAAGCCCCACCACAAAACTGTGCGTAATGAAGAATGTTTTTGTTTTAACTCAGATGCTGAGAAGTTTGCCTCGTGGCAAGGAGCCTGGAGTCACATTGAGCACAACTTCATATAGCATCTTTTGCTCTTCCATCAGGGAATGGTTAGTCAGGCCACCCCAAGGGGGAGGAAAAAGACCACAAGCTATTACACAAATATTTTCATTGTGATTAGCTTCTGATGGCCTGAACTTGTGTTTACTGATTTATTTCAGAGTCTTTACGTTTGTCAATGAAAGGAAAAGAATAAGCAAGATCTGTGCAGAAACATTCCTTATTCAAAATTAGAAATGCATGAAGTGGTAACGGAGCTGTCCCTTCTATAAAAGAGAATTGTTATCTCCAAGATGATTTGAGTTTTGTGTGTTTGTTTTTTAGTTTTGTTTTGTTTTGTATTTAAACATTTAACAAATATTTATTGAGCTCCTGCAGCGTGCCAGGCACTGTCTTGGACACTAGGGATATAATAATGAAACAAAAATAATAATAATCCCTGTCTTTAAGGAACTCATTATTTACTTCCTTCCACTATTTTATAGAATTATATATAAGTTGTTACTCATTTATTTTAGTAGATTTTGAAAGACTTTTTTTGTTCTTGGTTTGCTTTAGATGTAGGGTCTTATTTTCATAGTTTCAGCAAGGTCCTGATAATAGAGGTGTTTTTTTGTTTTGTTAGAGTTGGAAGAGTAGTTTATGAGGGTTCTCATTGATTATTTTTAATCTTCACCTGAGGATATGTTTTTACTTACTTTATAGAGAGGAGAGGGAGTGAGAGAGAGAGAGAAAGAAACATCTATGTGAACAAGAAGTATCAGTCGGTTGTCTTCGGCATTGGCCCCGAGCAGGGATCAGACCTGCGATCTGTTGTGTATAGGACGACATGCCAACCGATGGAGCCACAACGGCCAGGGCACTTTTATTTTCTCTATCATAGAGACAAGCTTCTAGAGAAACATCAGAGCATTTCGTGTCGATTTTTTTTTTAATTGCCTCCTTTTACCTAGCAAGCCAATTTTCCTAAGAAAGGCATTCTAGATTACATACTAATCATATACCTGTAAGGGAAACAGCAATTACATGATTTCCCCTCCATAAATCAGGATTTCCCAGTCTTGCCATACTTTAACAGTTAGAGCTAGATAACCCTTTGTCCTTGGAAGCTATTCTGTTCACTATGGGGTGTTTAGCAGCATCCTTGCCTCTTCCCACTAGGTGCCAGCAGTACCTTTCATTTCCGAGATGTGACAACAAAAATGCCTCCAAGCATTTGGTCTTGATACAGAAAAAGAATACTTTTCTCCATCAGTCCTGGCGAGAACCACTGGTGTGACGGGTGTTATTCTGTGATTCAGGTCTCACATCCTCAAGGCACAGTACATCAGTGAGACCCCTGACAAAAAAAAAACACACCAGAACAGGAAGAGTCTTCTGTCTGTCCTTTGTAGAAGCTTGGAGTAACTTTCCATCATGAAAGAGTTAATCTAAAGTGAGCAAGACATTTTTCAGTCTTATGAAGCAACACCAACAACAAATGATGACATTTCTTCAGTAAATCATGCTTTGGAGATATTTTGCATTTCCTTTTGGAAACTTGTTAAAATCATATTCATTTACCGTAAGTTAGAGAGCTTGTTGGACACAGTATACTCTAAGTTAATCTCAAATGATTTACAAGTAAATGTGTTCCAGATTTGGTGATCTCAGCTCAAGCAGTAGGAGGCACATTTCCAAATATTTCCATTCTCAGGAACAGACATTCAATTCAATAAGTATTTGTTGGAGCATGCAATGCGAGAGGACTTTCGGACAATCGGAGGTTGCTTCCATGGCCCCGTGCAGCAGAAAAACAGTGCACAGCACAGTGCTCTCGAGAGCCTCCATGTCTGACATGGCACTCCCCACTTTGGTTTGCAAGATCCTGTGGGAAAGCTAGCTTTTTCATTCTCCTTCACTGCACCAAGCCCATTCCCATCCTGTGCCAGCTGTGTCCTCTCCAGTGAATATATGTAATTGTGCATGATGTCATGTGCCTCTTATTTGGTTCTTCGGTCCCAAATGGGCCACTTCTCAGAGTTTTGCCAGGGACATCCATTGCACGTTCTGCCTCCCCACTGTCAGCTTGACAGGGTATTTTAGTCCATTGTGGGGTCATTCAACCACGATGCGTTTATTTCTGAGTCATCTTCACTTCTCACGCACACCAATAGAGTAAAAACTGCAGGGCATACTTCTGATAAAAGTCACTGGAAAAACAGTTGGTCTTGATGTAGAGAGAAAGGGTGAAGGAAACACAGTGGGCTAGAGAATCTTCACGCATTCCATTGCTCTTCACTGATCACCTACTATGTGCCAGGCACTGGCAATAGAGCTATGACAAAAATGGGCAGGGCCTTGCTTTCCTGGAACTCACAGTTGATCAGGCAGTGAAACAGGTGAACAAGCCACGTTTTAATATGGCACAACAGGTGCCAATATGAGGCAAATCGAGATGCCATGGGAATGCTTTAAGAGGAGCACCACCCCAGCCTTGGGGGGGGGGGGGGGCGGATCAGAGGCTTTGCAGAGGAAGCAGTGTCTCATCTGGGACTTGAAGAATCTGTTGCGTATCAAAGAGGAGAGGGAAAGAGCATTCGAGGCCATGTTCCAAGGCCTAAAAGAGAGCAGAAAAAATGGAACCTTTGAGGACATGAGAAGCTCAGAATGTTTGGATAGTAGAGTGTAAGACAGGAAGAGGGAGGAGAAAACAAGAAAAAGCAAATAAGGACGCTTCTCAGGATTCTAACTTGAGCAACTGGGTCGTTGCTGGTGCCATTTACTGAGATTAGGAGCTCAGGAGAAGTAGGTTTGGAGGAGGGTGGGGTGGCAAAGACTCGAGTCTTTAATCCACCACTACCCCTAGTACATGGGAATGGCTTTTTAAATGTTTTTGAAAGATGCCAAAAGCTAATGAAAATGTAAGGTGTTAAGTTACAGCTTTTAGTTTTGTTCCTGATACGATTTGACCTCTTAGTTTCTGCCAGTTTAGCTTTTTATCCAGCAACTATTGCTTCATTTTGATACTTCTCATATTGCTTAAATTTTACCAAATGACTCTTGAACAATGGGTATCCTGAATGAAGAAATACAGTGAGGCATTAAGGGTCTGTATTCGGGCTTTTCCAACACACCTCTACCCTCTTTTAGAATTTTTTTTTACTTGTTTATTTTAGAGATAAAGGAAAGGAAAGGGGAGGGGGACATGATGTGAGAGAGAAACATCTTTTGGACACCTCCCATATGCACCCTGACTAGGGACCGAACCCCAACCTAGGATGTGCCCTGACCCACCACGTTTCCAGGCATGAGACAATGTCCAACCAATTGAGCCTCACTGGCCAGGGATCTACCCTCTTTAAATGTCCTTTGCCATGAGGGAGGTTTTTATTCTAATACTGTGTAGACCCATTTTCTAGAGCACACATTACTTTTGGAGATGACTAAAACTAGCATAATAGTAAGTATTATTGGGCTGCTTCTAGGCAAGTGATATCACAGAATTTTAAGGTTGCAAACCTCACTTGAGGAAAATTGCTGTGTGGTGAACATCAACTCTGTGTTGATCCCATCACTCAGAGCATATGGGGAACGAATGTGATTGTCAAGTTAAGGCACTGAGATTGCTTCTAAAGATCAACCCCAGCCACTGCTTTGTCTCATGCCCTCATAGCCCTGAGATATCCAAGGGCCTCTCTCATAGTCAAGCAACTGGTAACGAAGGAGCATTCCAAGTTCACGTTCCTCCTTTCTGTTTTTGGCAGGAATTTAGATAATGGGCTGTGTGCAATGTAAGGATAAAGAAGCAACAAAACTGACAGAGGAGAGGGATGGCAGCCTGAACCAGAGCTCCGGGTACCGCTATGGCACAGACCCCACTCCTCAGCACTACCCCAGCTTCGGCGTGACCTCCATCCCAAACTACAACAACTTCCACGCAGCCGGAGGCCAAGGACTCACTGTCTTTGGGGGTGTGAACTCTTCGTCTCATACTGGGACCTTGCGTACAAGAGGAGGGACAGGTAAGCCCTAGCAGTGACAGAGGGCTGGGGGGAAGGGACAGCTGCTCTTCATTCTTTTGGCAATTGAAGTTTGGTGCTCCAGCTCCTTTTGACTAAGGACTTCATATTTACTTAAGTTTTTATTAATTTCCACCTATCTTCGATCAGATAAGGGGCTGTAAAAAAAATAGCCAGAGTTTCACATACACATCAGAATGCTGGAGACAGCAGTGCAGGGACCCCGCGTGGCTGCTCTGTGAGGGCCTGCTTGGGTGTGAGGCACAGCTCTCCCAGGCACTGAGGGCAGTGGCTCTCCACCTCGGCTGACTGTCTCGGACAACTAGGCAGCTTTCCCGAAATACAGATGCCTGCACCCCTCCTGGAGCTTTTGAATCAGAAGCTCCAGGACTGGATGTAAGAGCACATATTTTGAGTTTTCCAGATATTAATGCATTCCTATTTCCCGGCTGAAAGCCAGGGTAGCGTCTTCTCCCTCACCTTCCTAATTTTCAGCCTGCCTGTCACTGCCCAGCCAGTGGGCCATTTGGCAGCACTATTTTTTGGCCATTCGTCATCTTTGATTCTCCCTCTGACCTCCCTATTATGTTCATTATGGCTGAGTTTATCAGCCCCTAAGTTTTTCCATGTATCTTCTGTATTTTAAAACTGAATCGTATGTATCCTTAAGGGATATTTTTCTTTTTTTAAGTTTCCCTCTCTTTCCCACCAAGGGCTGTGTTTCACAGCCATGTGCATTTGCTGACTGAGCTAATACTTTGTAAAATATCTGGCATACATTGTCAGACATATGTTTTCCAAAACATTTGCAAGTTATCTCATGCATCTTTAGTCTTCCAAATCTTCTCCCAGTATGTGAATCATGGTAACTAGATATGGGGCATTATTTGTTCCAACATTGTTTTATTCATTACAAACATTTAACGAAATATACATCAACCATTGTGCTCTCAACTCATCTGGGAGCCAGTTTCTCATATAAGGACCCCTTGTGCCTTGTTACTTGGGGAGTTGGCATTACTGAGACGTTAGCGGGGTTTTCATTCCACTGCATGCATGAGGGCAGTGCATGTATATCCATGCGCCTGGCCCGGAGCTTTGGGCATTGTGTCCTTGTGTGATGGTGAACCTAGCTTTCGCTTTAAGTAGGCCTTTCTTGGGTGAATGAATGCTAGGTACACTTACTTGTCCTTCTTCCCTTCTGGAATGGTGCCTCAGAATGGAGGGAGGGAGGAAAGAGGCTGTCAGGCTGTCTCGGAAAGTCTCTTGAGGATGCAGGAGAGAGAAAAAAGAGCCAGTTCTGCACCCAGCCATCCACCCTGTGCCTGCTAAGTGCTCTGCCAACAAGACTCTGAATTCTGCTGATACAGGCATTGACTTTGTTCATTCATTTGTCAGTGCTGGATATGAATCCCCGTGTCTGCAGGTGTCATTCATAAAGTTACTAGAGGGGTCATAAAACTACTTGTCTTGAATGTGTGGATCTATACTGTACTCGGAGACAACCTTAGTATAAAGGCCATCTGGTCCTTATAAATCTGTAAGTTAAAAACATTATCCTCAAATACTAGCAGATCTTCGTGCCTTGCATTATTTGGCTTTATTATATGTTCATGTGTTTCTTCTCGCCACTGCTTTCAGAACACTAAGGCCAGGGACAGTGTCTGTGTTTCTCTGACCTCCTTTGACTCTCCCTTCCGTTTCTAGAGGATGAAAATGCCCGGTGAGCCCGGCCGGCCTGGTTCAGTGCTTCAGCATCAGCCTATGAACCAGGAGGTCATAGTTTGATCCCCAGTCCAGGCACATGCCTGGGTTGTGGGCTGGATCCCCAATGAGTGGCGTGCAGGAGGCAGCCAATCAATGATTCTCTCTCATCATTGGTGTTTCTGTCTCTCCTTCTCCCTTCCTCTCTAAAATCAATAAAAACATATTTTTCAAAAACAAACAAAAAACACCCTATGAGAACTTGCTGGCTGGTGGAGGGAGAGAGTGGAAGTGTCCATCCTCGTGTGCTTGTCTTCTACCCAATGCAGCTTTGGTTTGTTTTTAAATTATGTAATGAAAGGAGTCTGTTGGCAGAGTGTTCAATGAGAATAAATAATAGGCATGACTTTATAGACTCCTGCTATTTTGTTTTTAGCCAGTTCTTTTCTAACCTTTTAAAGAAATCTAAAGAAAGGAGGACCGTTGCCAAATGAGCCATGCTTTGCAGGGTCAGACCCTCTGAATGCTAGCTCTCCTACGGGCGGTCTCACTAGGAATGGGGTAGAAAGATGAGCCCTGCCTCCCGCCCTGGTTCTTGAGTAGTCCCCCGGGCACATCTGTTCCTTTGGAACCGCCCACTCAGCAAAACGGCAGCTTGGTGAAGAGTAGACTCCACACCGAGCACTGTAAGGTATAGATCAAATGAGAAGCCGGAGAGCAAAGAAGTGGGGTGTATTAGTTATCAAATGCCACGTAATAAATTACCACCAAACTTAGCAACTTTAAAATGATGCACATTTACGATGTCACAGTCTCTGTGGGTCAGGAACGTAGGAATAACTTAGCCGGGTCCTGTGTTTCAGAGTCTCTCACGGGCCACAATCTAGGTGTGCTGGCTGGACTACAGTCGCCTCGCCGTCCATCGGGGAAGGATCTGCTGCCAAACTCATGGCGTTGGCAGGATTAAGTTCTTCGCTGGTTGTTGGCCATAGGCCACCCACAGTTTTTGTCGTGTGGGCCTCTCCAACGTGGCAGTTTGCTTCATGAAAGTGTTAGAGCCAACGTGACGATAGAATGAGACTGCTAGGAAGACAGAAGTCACAATCATATGAAGCCTAATCACTAAAGAGAGATCCCGTCATCTTTGCCATGTTCTATTGGTTAGAAGCAAGTCACCAGGCTCGCCCACACTCAGGGGAGGGGGATTGCACAAGGGCATGAATACCAGGAGGTAGGAATCACTGAGGCTGTCTCAGCATCCTGCCCAATACATGGAGGAAGTGGAACAGATGGGACACAGGACAGTCTGTGCTGTTAAATAGCAAACTTCTGCAAAACAGGAAAGACCTGTGTGGGGACTCAATCAGAAGAGAAGAGTAGGGTGGGTAAGAGAAAGCACAAGAACTAAACGTCAGTGTGAGGAGTGGCAACATCAAGGTGAGACGGGAGATCCAAAAGCAATTGCAGATGCAAAGGGCAAGATACCCTCTAATGAGTGAACATTTACAGAGGCTTCTCAGCCCCCAGCTGCAGGAGTTTCCTGCTACATCCTGCCTCACTGTTATGCCAGGGAAGAGTGATGCATTTACCAAAACCTAATGTGGGCCCCCGAGTGCCAGATAAAGGGTGTCTGATTGCTGCAGAGCTCTGCAAATCCGAGCATTACACTGCTGCTGCCCCTTCCCTGTGGATGTGATATTAACCTCTGTCTCTTCCTGAGGGTTCATTCCAAAGTGCATAGAGAAAAGTCCTTCAACTCCAGAGGGATCAAGCAACGCTTCCCTGCAAGGACCGAGGCATACGTCCAGCCCGGCACTCTGGGTTCACACGTTAATTACAAGGCCAAAGCGTGTTGTCTGTGCTGATTAGCTTTGGATTTTAAGAATGAGGTTATAGTGAAGATTTAATTTCTTGGAATTAATTTCCCCTTGTGATATCTCTCTCCTTTCGGTTCATTTTTTTCCAGGAGTGACCCTGTTTGTGGCCCTTTACGATTATGAAGCAAGGACGGAAGATGACCTGAGTTTTCACAAAGGAGAGAAATTTCAGATATTGAACAGCTCGTAAGTTTGGAGAGGAAGGGGAAGCATGTGCCTTTCAGATTGGGAAAATATCCTTGCTGCCAGCCTTCTCAGATGTATTAAATGCTGGAAGAACCCTGTTCAGTTAATTATTCACACCAATTTAACTTGAGAAACAAAGAGCCCGTGACCAGTGCTGTATTTTATGGCACTGTCTTTGTGGGGCGCTTTTGGGAGGTTACCCAAAGGTTTTGGTTTAAAGGTTATAAGTGCCCCCACATCACTCTCTGCAAATCTGTGTTTTGAGATGATTGGCACAGGCCTGGCTAGCCACACTACCCTCCCTCTGCCTAGGGATTTTCTTCACATTTCAGATGTTGCACTAGCTAAACCCTCACTGAAGGCTGGCAACAAGTTTCTTCTGTTTTCAAAACTGCTGAGCATTCCAGTTGGGTGAAGCCTGTGGAGGCGTTGCCCCATAACAGAAATGTATGAGTGACTGAAATCTTTGTGAGGTGGGAGAAGAAGTGATCTCGCCCACTCTGGAGTAACTTCAATGTGTGCATTTTAAATGTGGCCGTAGGCACAACAGTCAACAGGCCATGGGGGAAGTTCAAGGGTGAGAATCACTCACTCTTCAAATACTACAATGAATACCTCCATTAGGAAGAGTAAACAGGGGTCAGATCTCGCTGTAGTTTTTAAATATTGCTTCTGTCCGGTGAAGACAGTGTTCATGCATGAGTACCCTCCAGAAAAATCGGGGCACTGGAGAAGGTGGAGGTGTCCAACATTGACACGACAAGCCTTATCTCCTGCACCTCAGCTTTCCCTGTAAGTGTTCCCAGTGGTGGGAAGGAGTGGGCAGCTTCCCTGTGTTGCAGGTCTGGTTGCCCTGTCCTCTGCTCCCTGAGCGAACTGGATTTCATGATGGTGGAAGGACCTGAGACCTGGCTCTTCTGCTTCCCAAAGAGCATGGGTGCAGCACACTCGGGTTCCTTGTGGAATGTGGCAGGGACTGAGGTGCAGTCCCTGTCCCAGGCACTCTCTCCACATCTCATGGAGGGGAGAGGCCCCAGGAATTTTCTTCGAAATAATAAACAGCTGCCATTTATTAAAGGCTCTTTATGTGCCAGCTATGTGGTAACTTGCAAATGTTCACATTTATTCTCCACACCAACTGCCTGAGGTGTGTCTCATAGTCATCATTGTACACGTGAGGAGCCAGAGGCTCAAGTTTGGAAGTCGCCCAGGTGCACAGGGAGCTAGCAGGTGTCAGAGCCAAGAGTGACATGTAGGAATGCATCCTAAGTGTAGTGTCAGGTTTGATCTTGGAAAGGCCCAGAGACTCCCATCAGCGGGGATGGAACCATTCAAGTTACGTGAGAGTGAAAGGTTGGCTGGGGGTGTGGGAGGAGAAAACTTGGCTCTGATCTCTTCTGATATCCAATACCTTATTGTTAGTTTGATTCCCAGATGAATATTTCTTGTGAGAGTCTACTGACTTTGAAATACACTCCACTTTCCCTCCCCACTTCATGTAATATTCCCTCAAAGCCAAGGTTGGTTAGAACTTTTAACCAGACCCTGAAAAGAGTGGCAGCAAGTGCCGTTCCCAGTTTGTCTGCAGGTTCTCTCCACACTGAAGGTGGACTTGGCACCAGATGGTAGGGGCCTTGCAAGCCAGTCCTGCCAAAGGCAAAGCCGTGACTTCTTCCTTTGTTAATGTGGATAGGATCTAAAACGGCATCCACTTGAAATTTTGGAGAAACATTCAAAACAAGATCTGATCTATCTCAATCTATATTTTGTGATTTGCCTTTAATGTTTATGGAAGGCTTTGAGCTTCTGACCTTGTTCTCTTAGAAGAAAATATTACAAGGTTTTTTCCCTCTAATGTTTTTCCTTCTTGCCAATGGAATTCCTCATCCTACGTGCCCTGTAAGGGTTCTGGGGAAAATAAGGTTTTTGTAACAAATGCAATAACCTGAAGTCAAGGGTAATAACAGGGAAGACAAAATCATGAAGGAAAAACAAAGCAGCAATACAGGACCAGATGGCATGTGTCTCCCCTCCCCCAGCTTCTCCCTGGCAGAGGGAGGGATGGGCTCTGTCTCCCTGGGGCAGCTGCCACACCTCCCATTGTGTGTCTTCCCACTCCTTTCCCTGGCTGGAGGCAGAAATGGGAGGCCACAGGGCTGGCTTTGTGTTTTAAAGTGCAGCGTGAACCCTCTGATCTGTGTGTGCATGTGTGCCCACTGTTAATGGCGCTGCCGCCCAGCCTGGGGGCGGGTGGTCTTTCATTGACCTGTAGTAAGTATTCAGTGCAGCATATTTGGACAGTATTCAACTTGAACCCATTTTGCAAAATATCTTTGTTTAATTCATCCGTTTCATTCTCCGTTTTCTCATTTCATGATGAGTGACTTACCACCCGGAAATAGCTATTCTTCAAAATATAATAAACAGAGTGGAACAGGGATCACTGCCTAGGATAGTGACTCTTTTCAAATTCTTTTCATCAGGGTAAGAAAAAAATCCTGGTCTAGAGCCCCACCTAAACATTTGGTAAAATTGTTATGGGTCGTGCTCTCTGAAAGTCAGATGGGCAGTGTCAATATAGAGAGAATCCAGCATTTAAAATAAAACGGCTCCACAGCTGGTCAGATCAAGGCTGACCTTCCTTTGCAAAGACCACTTCCTGGCTCCATCAGGGCTCCCAGCTCCTGGGACCATAAGCCCTATGAGCGTTTTGGGGAGTGGGCTACACTCTTAATAAATCTTTAAATTAGAAGAATGGGGGGAGCTGTGGTGAAAACTTAAAAGCTATTCAGAGCCAGGGCTGAAATCATATATTTGGATATGTTAAAGAATAACAGTTGCCGAGCTGGTTTGGGTCAGTGGATAGAGTGGGTTCCAGGTTCAACTCCAGTCAAGGGCACATGCCAGGGTTATTGGCTCCATCCCCAATAGGAGGTGTGCAGGAGGCAGCCGATCAATGATTCTCTCTCAGCATTGATGTTTCTCTCTCTCTCTCCCTCTCCCTTCCTCTCTGAAGTCAATTTAAAAAAAAAAAAGAATAATGGTTAAAGAAAAGCTCTTAAATTAATGAAATATCTGAACTGTAAGAACAGCTTAAAGACATGCACCTTTGATAACGCTACTCACAATAACTCAAGTAAAGACATAAAGGGCCCTGACCAGTGTCACTCAATTGGTTGAGTGCCATCCCATGCAGTGGAATCAGATCACCAGTTCAATTCCTGGTCAGGGCATATACCCAGGTTGCATGTTGGCATATACGGGAGGCAACCAATCATTGTTTCTCTCTCCCATCAATGTTTCTCTCTCTCTCCCTTCCTCTCTTTCTAAAATCAATAAAAACATTTTTTTAAAAAGAAATAAAAGGTAGCACAGTAGACACCCTATTTTCCTAAATCAAGGTGAATGAATTATAGAGTATATTATTGCCTTAACCCAGTGGTCAGCAAACTGTGGCTTGTGAGCCAGCCGCAATTTGCTGCTCTGTTGACTAATGAGTTTGCCAACCACTGGGATAGGGGCTTAATCACAAGGAACAACAACAACCTGTAATTATTGGAATCTACAGTCCAGGTCAGTGGTCAGCAAACTCTAGTCAACAAAGCAGCAAACTGACTCATGAGCTGCATGTGGCTCAGAGCCGCAGTTTGCCGACCACAGCCCGAACCAGTTTGGCTCAGTGGATAGAGTGTCGGCCTGTGGACTGAAGGGTCCCAGGTTCGATTCCGGTCAAGGGCAAGTACGTTGGTTGCGGGCACATCCCTAGTAGGAGGTGTTCAAGAGGCAGCTAATCAATGTTCCTCTCTCATTGATGTTTCTCTCTCTCTCTGTAAAAAAAAAATCAATAAAATATATATTTTTAAAAGAGTATATTATTAATTTATAGATGAATTGGGCTATTTCAAAAGATAACTTACTTATTTGCTAAAAAGACTTTTTTGATAGATGTTTTGAGTTTGTGCCAGCCTCTCTGGGCACAGCATATTAAGTTTACTATCTAATACATTGAGTCCTTGTCACCTCATATCTCCTTTGGTAAAGACAGTGATCCTAAATGGCCTAGAAAAAGAGAAAAGGATTTTATCTTTCTCCGGAGTAACTGAAAACTCTTACGAGATTAATGGAATCACTTAAGAGAAATTCATGAGTTCCTCCTGTACATGACTTTAGAATGAGCTGATAGTTGGATTCTAATTTGTGCTAAACTCTTGAGGTACCCAGAACAGAATGAGAGAAGTAATGCTGGATTTGAAATGGAAATTGCTTGATTAATAGAAGATCACCTGAATAAGACTGAGCTTGCCCCAACCTGCAGCAAAATGTTTTGGCTTCCTGCCCCAACTGACATTACCAAGTACTCCAAAATTGGTGCTATACTTCATTTTCTTAATTTAAATAAATTAGAACTAACTTGATGAAGGTTATCTTGCATTAAAAAACAAGTCTGTGCTGCAGCACTTTTTTTTCCTCACCATTTTGGAGCATTTCCCAGGTGAATGTGGGTGTGTGGAGAAGAGAGAGAAGGCAGGGATATGATGAGTATTGTTTTTTATGATGAAATGTCTCCATCTAGTGGAGTTTTAGAGCAGTAAGCATTGTCACCCTGTTACAGAGAGTGTCGCCAAACATTTCCTTAAACACATGCAATGTTGAAAGAAAAAAGTAAACTCCCATGTGTTCTTAGATGGTTTCTTTACAACTCCACGTATTTCTTTTGGAGGCGAAGAAAATAAACCAATACAAACTGGGTTTCCCCGGCCGCAGTTTTCTGACCACTGCCCTAGCCAGTTTGGTTCAGTGGATAGAGCGTCGGCATTTTTAAAATTATGTTTGAGCCTGGAAAGCAGAGGGATGAGTAGAGAAGCAGCACAAGATAGATTGCACACAATTGCTGATGACCTAGCTCTTTAGTTGGGTAATGGACTCAAAGGTGTTCATATATATAAGCCTATTCTTTGTATGTATAAATTATTTTATAAGAAAAATCTGGACATGAACTAAATTTAAGGTTATTAAAGGTCTTCTTAGGTATGAGAACAATTATTTCCTTCTTTTGAATGATTTTTTTAATACGATGAGGAAGGAAAAAGACTGAAAAACTCATTCTAACGTACATTTTTAAAAAACTTTGCCAGCGCCGTTTTCCTGTGGGCTGTTCTGTGTTAATTGTGCCACCAAACACTTCCCACAACGGCACACGTGTGGGCTGTCACCCTCTGTCTGCGGCCTTACTCAGTCGCATGTGGAGTTGTTGCTCATCGGTCACTTCACTCAGATTCCATCTTTGAAGAATGGGTCTCTTGAGTAAGAGGGCTCCTGTGTAATGTGGAGGCTGGTTACTCTCTCTCCTTAAATCAGTCTGGGGAAAATCCTGACCAGGGCCAAAAGCCAACACACTTTCTCCCCTGGCCGAAGGCTTTGGCACAGAGTCTAGCCAACAAATGAGCTCAAGAAAGGCCTGGGGTTTCTTTTGCTCACTCCAAGGACCAAACAAGGAAGAAGAGAAGGCACTGGGCCTCTGGGGACAGGGTGGGTACTTCAGCTCCCGCCTCAAGGGCAGCAGTCCCTCCCCGCCCCTCACACTCCTGACTCCAGGCAGGTGGAGGGATCTGAGCAGTCCTTGCCAGAGCTAAAGCCCCACACACATCTGCTAACCCCTGTGGACAGGGAGGAGCACACACACCATCCCCGCTCTCTGCCGCACACAGCTTGTGAGTCAAGCACACGAACTACCCATTCAGTTCTCTCACTTGTTTTAAGCTGTGAGTGGTGTTATAAGCCCCCCTTTCATGTCCTTCAGCCCACAGCTCTGAGAGCTCCCCAGACTGAGACCAGGCTATTGCATCTGTACAAAGTGATGTGACTGAATCTCACAGGCGTTGGTCCTCCCCCTGCATTTGTACACTCACAGCTATACCCATCCCCCACTTCCTCATCAGACTCCAGTCATTGCCATAAGTGAACAATGAAATTACCTAAGCTTAAACCAGTCTGAGCAAGGCATACCCTATTGTATCTTTATTATTCTACCCATTTTCCTCAGCAAGCCAGACAAATATTCAGAATATGCTTCCATCCCTTCTGGGCTTGCTAGCAGGCTTGCTCTCTCAGATGATCTGCAGCTGTAATGCATTTCTTTTTCTTTTTCTGATAAGTGTTTTAATGGCTGGCAATTTGCACTAAAGCCAACAGCTTGTATCTCTCCAGCAACCAAAGGATCCCGGTTGCCTGGGGTAGGGGAGAAACAGAGACTGTTGGAGACAGTCAGTGTGTGCTTTACATTTCTCCAGCTTTATTGAGATAGTAGAAGCATGAATTCGTGCACGGTGGGGTCCCTCACCCTGGCTAGTGATCGAGGCCTGTGAGGGTGCCAGCCAGCCCCGGGGAGGGACCTCAAGAGGTTGGCTGGCTTGCCCTCCTAATCTGGGCCATTGGGAAGGTCGGCCAGCCAGGGGGAGGGACTGCAGGAGGTTGGCCTAGCAACCCCACCCCACCTCCATCAGAGCCTGTGGGGTGGGACCACAGCCCCCTGATCAGGGCCTGATCCTACCTGGGCATCCCTCTCACAATCCAAGACTGCTGGCTCCCAACTGTTCGTCTGCCTGCCTTCCTGATTGCCCCTAACTGCTTCTGCCTGCCAGCCTGATCAGCCCCTAACCACTCCCCTGCTAGACTGATTGATGCCTAATTGCTGCCCTGCCAGCCTGTTTGCCCCTAATTGCCCTCCCTTGCAGGCCTGGTCTGGTGTCAGGCTGGGGGACCTCAGGCCATACCTCCTGCCTTGGCACCAGGCCAGGGGATCTCAGGCCTCACCCCCTACCCCAGTGCCAGGCTGGGGACCTCAGGCCGCGACCCCCACCCTGGTGCCAGGCCAGGGGACCTGAGGCTACATGCCCTGCCCATCGGGGCTTGATGGGAGACCTCAAGTTGCGCTTCCCATCCTGGTGCTGGGCTAGGGCACCTCTGGCTGCTCCCCTCGCCCCAGCGCCAGACTGGGGACCTCAGGCTGTGCTCCCCAATAGGTGGGGCTTGACAGGGGACTTCAGGCCATGCTTCCTACTCTGGCACCAGGCCAGGGGATCTTAGGTCGCACCCCTGCCCCAGCACCAGGCCAGGGGACCTGAGGCTGCGCCCCTTCTCCCAGTGTCTGGCGGGGGTGGGGGGATGTTAGACCTGCGGCTGTGCCCCCCCACCTGGCGGGGCTTGATGAGAGACCTCAGGCCATGCCCCCCACCTGGCGGTGTTTGACCAGGGGACCTCAGGCTACACCCCCTGCCCGGCAGGGCTTGACAAGGATGGGACTAGCCAGGTCTGGATCTAGCCCAGTAATGGGGGCAGCTGGGTCTGGGTCTCACATAATTTTGAGGCGCATGTGGGTGGGCAGGGACTTAACTCTGGGCCCCCCTTTTAATGTGTAGAAATTTTGTATGTCGGGTTACTAGTAGTCTCTAAGTTTAATGTGTACGGTGTGATGGATTGATGCATATATGTTGTGAAATGTTTACCATAACAAGTTAGTTAACACCTAATCCACTTCACATAATTAACATTTTGATGTTGTTACAGTGTTTTTCTTAAATAACATTGGTTGAGTTCCTTTCCTCTGTCCAAGTTGGGGACACTTACCAAGCAAATTGCACCCCCCACTCAGAGTGCCCTCTCCTGGGCCAGTCCTTTATTCTTAACTCACAAATAAGACAAGAACCCTGGCCAGTGTAGCTCAGTTGGTTGAGCATCATCCCATGCACTGACAGGTCACCAGTTCGATTTCTGGTCAGGGCACATGCCCATGTTGGGGACTTGATCCCCAGTAGGGTGTGCTGGAAGCAGCCAATCAATGTTTTGCACTCACATCTCTCCCTCCTCCTCCCCCTCCTCCCCCTCCTCCCCCTCCTCCCCCTCTTCCCCCTCCTCCCCCTCCTCCTCCTCTTTTTTTTCCTGCTTCCCTTTCTCCCTTCCCGTCTCTCTAAAATTAATTTTTAAAGAATAACAAGGTAAGAGATAAAAGACATTGCTGGATTTAATGCACAGGGAATCCTTTGACCCTCACAGAGGGCTGTGTTGGAATAGGAGAAATCAGGTGGTAGAATGACTAGCAGATAACCATACACTCTTACAGCACTGAGTCTGTAACTGCAAAACATTGAAATGGTCACTGTGTTCACTTCTTTTTCTCTTCTTTCTCTGCAGGGAAGGAGATTGGTGGGAAGCCCGCTCCTTGACAACTGGAGAGACGGGTTACATTCCCAGCAATTACGTGGCTCCAGTTGACTCTATCCAGGCAGAAGAGTACGTTTTGTTTTGTCGTTTCACTTAACTACTTGCTTTTAAAAGTTAGTTGGCATAATAAAATGCCATTAATGCAGGAGGGAGAAGAAATTCACGGGGCGTGATTAAGGGTGAGGTATGGTAATGCCTTCTTACCCAGGCCTAAGCCATTGTATTTTGCCCTATCTATGGAATACCATGCTATTATTAACTTACTGTTTTTCTTTAAGCCTGCTCACTTTTTAAGACATTTATTTTGAAAGGAAACATTGTGTCAGTAACTTAAATGAAGACTCAATATTACTTGCCGTAAATAGAGAATAACCATAAAAATGTGATGAAATTCTAGCTAGAGCATATATTACTGCCAACCCAATGTTCTAAGCCTACAATCTACTGAAAAAAGAAAGGGAGAGGGAGATAGACTGAGAGGGAGGGAGAGAGGGAGGGAGAGGGCAAATAATTCTCACCAAATTGAGTTTTTGCTCCTCGATCTAATCAGAAATATTAAAGGAGCACTTACACAGGCCTTCCATGCCACAAGTCGAACTGTCTCACGTGGGGTGTGTCCCACAACTCGAGAAATCCTGTGGCGATGCATTTCAAATTGTCCTTTCCTTTGCTTTGGGATCTCTGTTCTTTCTTTGATAGTTAATAGTGACTAGCAGTGAGGTGGCCCATAGCCTGGGGACATTCTAGAAGGAACAAGCACTGTTCCTCTCTGGACTCGTGAGGATTCACAGGCACTTGCAGCCTGGAGGACTGTCTGGCTTGTGGATGACTCTCATTTCTGAGCTGAGGGAAAGGGAGCTGGGCTGTGGTCTCCCAAAAGCAAGAACCTGGTCTCCTCTCTGACACCCGGGGGACCTGCCTCTCCTACTCAGTGGAGGCCGTCTTGCTTTCGGAGAAAAGTCGACCACAGAGCCCCACCTTTGGCCCTGATATATAATTTTTGCTCTAGATTTAAGTTTCAGGGAGCACGAGGCTCCACACCTCAGCCAGATCCCCAACTGGATCACACTCTTGTCTTTTAATGCCTTTGTATTCCTCTGTGGAGACTGGTTTTGTTTCTCACTCTCAAATACTCAAGGGCTCTGAGCTCCTTTGTTTCTCCTAGTGAGTGTTTCATCATCAGTGAATTAAGGAATTTGTATTGAATTTTTATTTTAGGGCAGATTGACAGACATCTTTGAGTTCTTTCAGCATAAAAGGTACCACCAAATGTAGCTTTTTCTTTTTTTTTTTAATTTAACTGGGAACCTATGCTCTGTATGTTTAAGTTGTATTTATAATGGTCCATTTTTAAATATTTTGTTTTTAAAGAATAAAATAGCCTTTTTTAATGCCTGTGGTTTTACATATGCAGTTAATTATCATTATCTATACTATTGTCTCAGTGCAATCCATTGTTCTAACAGCTCTCTTTTCACCACTGTTCGTATTCGCACTGCATTTTAATTGATACAGACCCACAGAGTCATTTCTCACAAATAATTGGTGTAATTCTCTTTGTACCGTCTAGTGCTAGGTTAGGATTGTTGCTCAGTCTGGTGCCTTTAAAAGTCACTCAGGAGCTAGCGTGCAGCATGTCTTTTCTTATCTTCGGGGAAGCTCTTTCATTCACAGAAGAATTTGACAGCGAACATACAATAGCTATTTCCAAGTGTAATGAATTGAAATTTCATTTCTGAAGCTGGATCCTTTCACAGCTAAATATTCTAAAAATGGTTCCTTTACGCAGATTCCAGTGGGGTGCTCCCAAATTCTCGCCTGGGTTCTTGGAGCCCCTGCTGCTTGTTCAGCACTGAGCAGCTGAAACATTCACTGATTGCCAGGCCATGGGTAGGGCTAGAGAGTGCGGGGGGTGGGGGGGGGTGGGATAAAAGACAAACGGCAAAGGTTGCGAGGTGACTTCACGCGATGCACAGGAGTGTCCTCACAAAGAGAATATGAGGCCGTGTATGACACAGAGTCTTTTTCAAGGACACGCTCATTGACTAAGCACAGTCACCTGCCCTGCAGCTGTGCCAGAGCACGCGTGCGGCGCGTCCCAATACAGATGTTTGGCAAACGCCTTTTACCGATCGGCTTCCTCACACCTGCTGGACAGGAAGACAGTGCAGACAGCATCCCAGGGCAGGCCTCATTTTTCAGAGTTCCTGTAGGTAGGGAGACACTGAAAATATTGCCTTTGTTCTTTATCCATTCTGACTGCTTTTTAAAAAAAAATCCCTGATTGATTACCTTTATGTACATTAAGACTATGTTTTTTGTCATTTCCTAGGGATTGTAATTATGCTCAGAAATCCATGGTCTTGTAGCTGTGTGTGGGAAGGATTTCCTGGGGTTGCCATTTTAAACAAGGTCTTGGATTTCTCGTTTTGTGCAGGCAGGCGGCAGTTTTAACACAAATCAGTTCTTGTCATCTCTAGAGAGAAGGAAAATAGCCTATAATTCAAATGCGATTTTTTTTTTAAGAGTGAAAAAGATGAATTAAGGGTGGAATCAGGAATACATTGAAAGGGAACTAAATGAGGCTAGGAAAAAATAGATAGGGAAAGGCTAAGGATGAAATTGGAGGTTAGGAGGATGGGGGGAGGGCAAAGGAGCTTGCGTGATTCCATTTTTTTAAGTGATTCTTATGAAATGTTTCCTTTTCTTGATCTCATTTATAGGTGGTACTTTGGAAAACTTGGCCGAAAAGATGCTGAGCGACAGCTTTTGTCCTTTGGAAACCCACGAGGTACCTTTCTTATCCGCGAGAGTGAAACCACCAAAGGTAAGATAATAAGCCCAAGGAGTTCACTTGTCATTCAGATCTGCGCCTCAGTCAGAGGGATGAAAGGCTTATCTCTAAGGGACAGGGTTTGTAAATGGCACAGACCCTCCCTGCCTTCTGAGGGAGGGAGTCCTATTTTCAGCTTTTCCTCCAGGCTCTCGAACTACAGACCGGCAGCTCCAAAAAGACTACAGAGGCCCAGAGCCCAGGCCTCCTCTTGTAACCGGGCGGGGCAGCTTCTCTCCTCCTGGCGCACAAGATCATAGAATTTTCACAAATCCTTTAGAATTATGAATTTCTGAAACTCTTAGTTCCTCAGGCGCCAACATACAGGTTGTTTTTACATTTCCTTTGTGATTTTTCCCATAACTGAGGATTGCTCTTCCTCCAACTGTTGGCCTTTCCATTATTTAACATCTCATTAGAGTCCACAAGAGGAGCCCTGCCAAGGGAAAGAGCAGAGGCCTCCAGCTTCCTCTGCAGACACAGGTTCCCTGCTCCTGGGAAAAGTACTGAGCAGCAGAAATGGGACGCTCACTCCTAGAGAAGCAGTCCCTGGTACGCACCATCCCCTCCTCCCTCCGTGGTGCTCCAGGGCAAAAGAGCAGGCACAGCCTGGAATGTCTGTGCTCCTCTCCATTTTGCGGGGGCAAGGGGACGGGATGGGGGAGTAAGGAGTGTAGGGAAACATTCAAATAGCCTTCATTCTCAAGGGTAAATCATTTTATTGCTAATATCCTCTGACATTTTTAGAAAAGATTTTTTTTTCCTTAGGTTACAGAGTGGAAGTGTTGCAGGGGAGGGGAGCAGAGGGTGAGGGAGAGTCTCCGCTTGATAATTATTAATCAGAATAGTCAAGTAAATGAGACCTAAATAACAAATGAGTACTCACAGTGATTGGAGCTGCTAATACTTTGCATTTTTACCAGGTGCCTATTCACTTTCCATCCGTGATTGGGATGATATGAAAGGAGACCATGTCAAACATTACAAAATTCGCAAACTTGACAATGGTGGGTACTACATTACCACCCGGGCCCAGTTTGAAACTCTTCAGCAACTTGTACAGCATTACTCAGGTAACCTTAATTCTAACCAGTCACTGAACATTCAGATACTGGAGGGACTGGGTGGGCAGAAAAGGGGAAGGGCAGGGGGAACAACCACAGCAAATACATGCAAAGTCACTGGTCAAAGACAGGGGACCCTTGACCAACAAGATTTGAACTGCGCAGGTTCGCTTCTATGGGAATTTTTTCAGTAAATACATACAGTACTATAAATGCATTTTCTCACGATTTTCTTAATAACGTTTTCTTTAGCTGACTTTATTACAAGATTACAGTACATAATTCATGTAACACAAAATAAGCACTAGTCAACCATTCATATGTTCAGTAAAGCTTCTGGTTAACAGGAGACTATTAGTAGTCGAGCTTTTGGGGAGTCAAAAGTTATATGTGCATTTTCAACAGCATGGTGGTTGTAGCCCCTAACCCCCATGTTGTTCAAGGTCAGTGGTAGTTTTCTTGGCTAGCCCCTCACAGTGGCTAAATAGGTTCTTTTGATGTTTTTCTGCCATAATTATAAGTTCCATCAAAAGATTCTATAACATTCTAGTTTCTCAAGTGGAAAGCCATAGGTTAAACCTTAGAAGTTGTTACCTGTCCTATTCCCCTACAGAAGAAAGCTCAGAGGCTGTTAGAGGGGGGACACTTACATAGGCCTCAGTGTCTCTACCATCACCTCACACTCAGCTGTTGCAGGAATGCCTGCTCGTACATTATCTCATGACTAGATGAGTTTTCTGACCCATTTATCATGCTCTCCTTCCCCACCAACACTTCTGTTTCCTAACGAGATTTAGACTTATGTGACCCACAGGTCAGTTACAGCTGCTGTGTTAAACTTTTAAACAGTGATCAATCTCCATCCTAACACCCAGGTGTCACCAGTAGGCTGCTGTTCCTAGAAATGTACACTTAGATGTTTAGGTGTGCGATTCGTGCATTTTATTAAAGAGCGTGGTCTTATGTGCCAGTGTTAAAATGCTGGCTTTCTTTCCTAGATAAGCAAGTGTATTCCACTATATAAAACATGCACACAGGTGGATATACTTGTAGATATACATGTGCAGATATAGATCTATGACCCAGTAAACCCAGCAGTTTTTTGTGTATCCTATATGTAATTTTAAATTGTTCTTCATGACAATGCCAGTATCCCAAAAGAGTACATGCCTTGATTTCAGCTATTGCTGTGTGTACATTCATTAAAGAGTATATGTGCATGTGTGTGATTTTTCTTAGCAACCAACAAAAAACAGTCTTTTGAAGATGGCAATAAGTAATATCTATCTATTGATCCTAGGCACTAATGAACATGTGAAAAAAATAGCAACACAGTGTACTTGTGGATTATGACATTGGGGAACTTTGACTTATGTAAATTCTAATGAAATATTTGGGAAAAATGGAACAGAATATCTCTCTGAGTTTAAATGATGTTACTCAGAATGCCTACATGTTGTAAGGATTTTTTAAATGCCAAAATATATTGCATTACAACCGAATATCAGCAGGATCCCCAGAGTTTGAATCATTTGAAAATATTGTGTCAGAAAAGGCACCTTAATAACATCATAAAGCTGGAAGGAGAGAAGGGATGGGAAAGAGCAACAGACATTTTTTTAATCTCAAAAAAAAATCTCAAGTTAGATTTGTTTTTATATTGACTTTTTCTCTTCCCTTATTTCTCTCACACAATAAAGTGCCTTTGAAATATGGACACATAAATAATTTCCTACCTAAACATCTCAGAACCTAATCCTAAAAAAAAGGAATAAAAAAATTCACTGGTTCCTGGAGGAAAGGCAGCAGCAATACTACATTTGATTCCCCGGATCTGAGGGACCTGCAGTGGGGGGTTGGGGCTCTGTCCAACTCACAGCCAGGCTCTGTGTAGCTTCTGCCACTGCCCTCATTCCTGTCTTTGGTTCCTTTTTCTCACCTGATTGATGTTGAACTTGGCATTTAGGCAATTTTCCCTTACCACTGCTGGATTCTAGAAGGCATAATCTTTAAAGAGAGAGAGGAAAAGACTTCCAGATCACCTCACAGTGATAACTACTTCTTTCCTTTCTCTTTTTCATGGGAAATACAGCTCTTCACATCCTTAAATTTCTATAGATTTTAGTTTTTGTTCTTTCTGCTTTCAAACCAGTCTCCTAAATTATACACTGGAGATTGTTATAAACATTTTTAATAGGAAATATCAAGGAAACAGACTGGAATCAGTTAAAATACCAGAGAAGTCATTAGAGAAATGTGGCCAGTTTTGCCCCTGCCAGGTATCATCTTCATTCTGACTAGACTATAAGTCTGATGTTGTGTAGAAGGATCCTGTTCTGAAATTACCATTTTCAATATAGTCCCAAACCCTTAATTTTTTTGGGGGGGTGGGGGAGTGGGGGGGAGGATAGTCATGTCGATGATCTATATAGTCCAGCATAGCCTTGGAAATCAGTGGAGGTGTTTGCAGGGTTGCAGTAGACATGTCATTAGCACATTGGGCTGAAAATGTTTTTCTTACTTAGAGAGTATAGAAACCAAAACAGTCTGTATCTGTTTATATGAATAGACCACATTATACCTGGGGATATGGAGTAGTGCAAACTTCAGATGTCCTCTATTCTACCTTCAATAAACATGTTTCAATGTGTGGTGTCTAATCTCCCAAGATGTGTGTAGTTCTCTGCCAGTGTGTACTGTTCAGTCATGCTGTGTGCTGGCTGGGTGTGTGCACCTGCAAGTGTTGTTGTTTCACGTGTTCTGCTTTTCTCTCCCTCTCTCGCTGCTGCCCCGCTCCATCAGAGAGAGCTGCAGGTCTCTGCTGCCGCCTAGTAGTTCCCTGTCACAAAGGGATGCCAAGGCTTACCGATCTGTCTGTCAAAACCAAAGATGTCTGGGAAATCCCTCGAGAATCCCTGCAGTTGATCAAGAGACTGGGAAATGGGCAGTTTGGGGAAGTATGGATGGGTATGCTAAGCCTCAGTTACTTTATTACTAGCATCCTCATTTGGGAAGTCAAAGATGGAAGGTGAAAGGAAAGCCTATGAGCAGAAGGAAAGTTTGAGTTACTAATAGTGGGTGGGGAATAATGATTTTGACTTTGGAATTGGGAATTTCTGGAAAAACTACTATGTAAGTGGTCAAGATTGGCAAATGGCTCAAATTATACTATTATCTGTGTTTCGATTCATAAACCAGTAAATGATGCAAGGAATATTCCAGCCTGCACCATATGCATTGCTCTGCATTTCCAACTGCAGATGTCTGTCCAGTGAGCTCAGTATCGCTCTCAAGGGCAAGTCACCTTCCATCTTCCCTAGTGCATGCATGATTATGGATTATAAGGACTGTGTTTTCTTTATTAATCCTCTTTCCTGTAGAGAAAGCTGATGGGTTGTGTTTTAACTTAACTGTGATTGCATCGAGTTGTACCCCACAAACTTCTGGATTGGCTAAAGATGCGTGGGAAGTTGCACGTGATTCGTTGTGTCTGGACAAGAAGCTGGGTCAGGGGTGTTTCGCAGAAGTGTGGCTTGGTAAGGCAGAGGGCACGTTTTGTTTTGACTGCATCTCAAAGCCAATTAAAAGGACGGTTTTGAACAAAATACATTAACAGCTGTGGGACCAAGACACTTAACCTGGATAGCTGGTACAGGCCACCCAGATTTTCAGAACATAGCAGTACCTTCCTGTTCTCTTCTATCCTACTGCACGTGGTTAATTAAGGCATGCACATACAGGAAACCAGTGCAATAGGACTCTGGGGTTTCTTCTGCCTTAGACCTGGGAAGGTAAGATACTATAGATGGACTACTGTAGGAAGAGACCTTGGGCTTTTTTGCTCAATGATCCTGGTTGTTTTTTGTTTTTTGTTTTTTTTTGCTTAATCTTTACTAGCTGATTAACCATGGACAAAGGGCTTGTTTAACCTCTTTGAACCTCAGTTTCCTCATCTGCAAAACTGGAATGATAGCTACTTCATAGAACTAGGAGGATTATAAGGAATAATATGTTTAGAGTCCCTTGCGCATAATAGGTGTTCAGTAGATACAGGTAGTTCCCTTAATTTGGTTGTTATCTCATTAATAAGGCCTTCTGCACTGTGCCTTCTCCATATAACTCCCTCTGAGGCAGTTGCAGCTTTGCTTAGACAATCCATGGACTTAGGCCCCACCCAAAAAAGTTCTGTCAGTAAGGCAGTATTAGTATTTATGGAGTCATCCTCCCTCCTTTCTTAGATTCCATGAAAAATAATTGTTATGCGTGGCTGTAGGTATTTAGGTGTGGTCTGCACTAAAAGATTTAACATGGTTAAAGCACTTCAAACAGTCTGGCAATGGAAGGGTACTGCATAGATCCAGAGTGAGAGATAGAAATAGAGATAAAAATAGAGACACAGGTAGACACTCAGACAGACACACGTGTGCGTATGTATAAGCTATTTTAGTAAGTATTACCACTATTACTGTTTTTCAGAGTCCACATTGTGATGTCCATCTCTCACTGGACTTCAGCTCAAGTATTGTAAAATCCATTTATATGACCTTCTCCTCCATCTGCCCAATTTATAATTAAAATTATGGGTCCTAAAATTTTTTATCCAATCATTAATACAATCAGGAATAATTGAACACTATATAAAATTTATTTACAAACGTTTTAATTATAAACCTTAAATCATTACACATATTATTAAGATTTTGCTTCCCACTGAACATAAAACATCATTTTTTGGTAGTTCAGGGTCAGGATGGAATGCCAATATAAGTAATTGGGTTGTTATTAGACAAAAAGATTTCTATTTAAAATTTTGGGGTACTAACATTGAAATAGCAAAGACCACTTACAAGTTGTTCAAGTTCCCATTTATGTTTAGTGATCAGATATTTTGTAACATTTGATTAATATTCCTTCAAGCTACTTATTCTTTCATGATTCATATTTAATAGGTTGCATTTTATTAGTATATGAACCATGTTTTTAAAAGGGTAACAAAAGTTGCTTCAATTTACAGAATTTTTAAATTCTAAATTCAATTATATTAACATAAAGTTTAATCTTAATTTAATCTCGCATTTCCCAAATGGAAAGTAATATAATCGAATGTAGAAGATTTCCTACCCCCCCTTATAAATAGTTTTAATTCAGAGTCATAGGACTAATAATGGAATATCCATACAAGTACTTTTTTAAAAATTTGGGAGCTGAAAGAAACTCAAAAGACAATCCAGTTTCATTTCAGTATTTTGCAGATGAGGTAACCGATAATCACAAACCAAGCATGCCTCTGGACCTACTAGATATTTTTAACATGTAAAGTTTAAATATTTCTGTTCCCTCTTAGCTGTTGTCTAATTTTTCCATTCTAGCCAATAGAAGTTATTGTTCTGTTGTGGCTGACCATCAGTAAGCCTGGGGAATTTTCCTTACCTGGTTGAAGTATGGGCAAGAAATCTATGAGCTTACCTCTGCTTATCAGCATAATTGCATGCTACTTATAGATCATCTGTTCAAGGACCAGTCAAGTAGCTCATGCATGGCAGACAACTGAAAGTCTGGTGGTAATTTCCAGACATCCTCAGCGTGTTGCCATCTTTTTAAAATGGTATACCCCGTAAAACGGAACTTAATCTCTATACTGCCTAATGGATGGATATTGTATGGCCAGGCTTATTCTGATCCCTGGGCTTTTATTCTTATAAAGAAGTGTCCAGAGCTTTTGGCATACATTTGTAATCACATGGCTGAACCAGAAAAGAAACGTGGTATATATCAAAATAAGAAAATAGTTCAATTATAAACCATAATATAGCCAGGAGGAAATACATTTTTTCTATTGAAAATCCTTGAACAGAGTCCTGGTTTCTACATTTTATTGTCTTTGTTTGACAAAAACTATATTAAATTTTTAACTTAAAATCTAACATTATATAAGTAGCTATTAATTTAAAAACTTTTTTCCCATCAAAAGAGAACCTTTTGTTTGACTTAATATTGTGGGATGTCTGCAGGTACCTGGAATGGGAACACAAAAGTAGCCATAAAGACTCTTAAACCAGGCACAATGTCCCCCGAATCGTTCCTCGAGGAAGCGCAGATCATGAAGAAGCTGAAGCACGACAAGCTGGTCCAGCTGTACGCCGTGGTATCCGAGGAACCCATCTACATCGTCACCGAGTACATGAATAAAGGTGGGCAAGGCCTCTCCAGGCTTCACCGCACAATGGCCTCCAGGGCTTGTCTCAGGGAGGGGGTGGAGTTGCCTGCTTGCTTCTGTCCCTGGTTTCTGCAGGAGTCAGACATGCCCATCAGGAAGCGCAAATTGTGTGCTCATCAGTGAAAATGTTTTGAAACAGGCCGTGACCTCCAGTTTGCCCCCAGGTCCTTGTGATGCCTGTACGTTTTGCCTGCTGCACATGCGGAGTTCTAGCTCCTCTCCATAATGAACACGTCCATTTCCAATGTCTGATACAGAGGGCTGTGGCAGTTTGCTGTTATTTTGAATGCCGTCGCTTGTATTAAATTTCCTTTGTGCAGGGCTGAGCAATTAATATCAAACACTGGTCTTTTGGGCTAAGTTGAATCTCCTTTTTTTTTTTTTAAAACTTTTTCCAGCTCTCTTCTTAAAATCAGATTAAGAAAGACATGCTTTTAAAGAACACATTTTATTCTCATTCTCTCTGTGTGTGGCTCTGTCTCTGTCCTCTAATCAAAGCAGTATTTTGGGGGATAAAGCCAAAGATCACTTTGTTTTGGAAAAATAGATGAACCAAACACGAAATGTCCTTAAAAGGCCATGCATTGTACATTAGAGAATACCAGTGTAATTTTTCCTTTCCATGTTCTCTTAAAATATATTAGGAATTTTTTTTTTTTCCTGGCAGATTGTCCTTTGTGTCCAGGGTTATTTGGTAAATAACTTTGGGATTAAAGCATGAAAAAAATCACCTTGACCACGATGAGCCTCCGGCCTCTGCTCGTGACTGTCCCAGCCGTGGCGTTAGTTCTGAGCTGCGCGGGCTGCGTTATCACAGCAGCCCTGAAGCTCGGCCGTCTACATACAGGGCTCAGTGAGGCCCGGCTGGCCGTGGTCTAATGAGGAGCTATTTGTCCCACCCTATATTCCTTAGATATTCTTTTCTTTCAGGTAGTTTTTTCTTGATTTAAAATCTGTAAATAAGTTAAGCCAGCAGTTCTCAAACTTGATTATGTGTCAGAATCACCCAGAGGCTTCTTAACATACAGGCTTCTGGCCCTGACCTCTAGAGTTCCGATTCAGTAGATCTGAGGTGGAGCCTGAGAGTTGCATTTCTGACACGTTCCCTGAGGGATGCTATTCCTGCTGGTCCCAGGGCCCCATTTCGGGAACCACTGGATGGTCTTCCCCACATCACTCCTTTGTGCGGGGTTGACTGAGGAATGCGACTGAAGTAGCCCAGCTCTTCCCATGTTCTTCCTTATGACAAAAAGGGAATCGAGTCCCGTTTCTTGTAGCTTCATCAAGTTTTTGTGGTCCTTAGAAATGGCATCACCACGGTTTATTTTTAAGAGGTAAAATTACTGCCTTCCACTGCATAGTTTTTTCTGTGTTTTTTTTTTTTTTTTTTTGTATGAACCTTTCTTTTGCACGGATGGCATTATTCAGTTCAGTTACCTCGTCATTTCTAATAAAAAACCCAAATATAACCCTTTGTTGGACATTTTTATCTTTCAAAGTAAATTGAAATGGTTTCATGTTTTCTTCATAGGAAGTTTGCTTGACTTCTTAAAAGATGGAGAAGGAAGAGCTCTGAAATTACCAAATCTGGTGGACATGGCAGCACAGGTAGGCCCCATGGTACCTTGATTCCCACCCTTGATACAACGATGTGTAAATACATCGAACCAAGGTGTAACGTGTTTCGTTCTCTCAACTTCCACAGGTCGCTGCAGGAATGGCTTACATCGAACGCATGAATTACATCCACAGAGATCTTCGGTCAGCAAACATCCTAGTGGGTAACGGACTGATATGCAAGATCGCCGACTTTGGCTTGGCCAGATTGATCGAGGACAATGAGTACACAGCCAGACAAGGTAGGCACTTGGATGACGATGGCTTGTGACCACATCGTTGAAAACAGTCACTTCCTGCACAGCCCTTCCTCCCTGCTTCCCTTTCCTTCCTTGAGAACATGTTTGAAATGTCATTCTTCAGATAGGTGTTTTTTTTTCTTTTTTATCTGGCAGGAATTTGACAACTCAGCTGGGGGGAGGCTGTAGTGGGTTTCAGTAGAAATGTTCCTTTTTGGTGAGTGAGTGTTCACTGGTGTGGTCCTCCTGGTTTGTGCCACTCTCAGTGGCCAGGCCTGGGACACTTTGCTTTTGAAAGAGGGTTGTGGAAGGCCAATAGATCAGCCAGGCAATTCCATCAGAGTTCCAGTAAAAATCGGAAGGCACACTCGTTGGGTAATTTAGTGAAAGAGTTGTTTACAAAGGCATGAGCAGGGTAGAGAAAGTCGGCAGAGCATGGTGCCTTCCACTGTATATCCCAAGGCTTGTGTCAGCAGTGGATCTGAGGCCTGAAGGCAAAGGAGTATGGGGACAGCAGGCACCCGAACTATGGATGCAGCTGAGCTGAAAAGCAACCTTTCATCAGAGAGAGGCAGCAGGGTGGGTCTGGAGGATTCGTTCGCAGGCTCACTCTTCAGGTTCCTCCAGACCTCCTGCCAAACCCAACAAGAAGCTAGGGGTCAAAGGCGCCCATTGATGAGTTCAGATGGGTCCAGAGCAAGAACAGTAAAAAGGGGATTCAGAGGGAAAATAGAAGATGACGTATAGTCACTTGAAAATAACTTCCCTTAATTACCTCCAGCCACCCACCTCCTCCAAAGATTTGTAGAACTGGCCTCTAGAAAAGATATATCCCAACCAGCAGCCACTCCGGTGGGCAGCTTGTCGGGTGCTTTTAGAGCACTGGGGAGAAAATGCCACGGATATTTTCTGTCCTCAGACACCTTCACATAGTGATCCACAGGTGAACACCCAGAGTTAAAAGGGCTGTTGGCAATAACATGTAGGCTCCTCATGTGGAATACAATGTCTGTGTCTGCAGGAAGAGGAACCTTCATTGTTGTTTTAACCAAAGCTGGTTATTCTGAGCAAGGATGAGTGGTGACTGGAATATATTACAGGGCAGTGCTTTCTGCTGGATTTTGTAAAGGCCACCTCCAGAATTCTTATTCTTCTTTATTTTTTAATTCTTTCATTTCATGCCAATTCTCCCCTGCTTTTATCGTTCTCGGCAGTCTCCAGTGATGAGGAAAAATGTTAAACTCAAATCCTGGCTCGCACAGACACTGTCCAAATGCAAAATTATGTGTCAGTCAGACCGCTCGGCTATTTGAATTTCCCCAACATGTGTCAGTTCTTGTCCTGGCGCCAAATGCCCACACAGCAAGCATGCCCACACATTACACACACACCAGTGCGGGGCCAGATGGCATGTGGATCTCTAATCAAAGGCACACGGACAGCTTTGGTTGGCACTGGCAGTCCAGAGAAAATGTGGACGTGATTTTGAGTCACGGTGAGCTGAGAGGATCTGAAGTACCACTGGGTCTGAAACCTGGCCCTAAATGAAAGCCTTTACCCAGAGGCAAACCTGTCAGATCTCAGCTCACGGACCTGGAAGGAGAGGAGAGCAGAGCAGAGCAGGCAAAGGTTGTGAGGCATGAATATCTGATTTGCGACATGGTGAGAGAAAGTCTTGTTGTTTGGTTCTGTAAGCATCCTTCATGTTGCTGGAGGGACTGGTCCAGGATTTATTTCTCCCTTTCTCCTAGACTTTAGACTTTATGGAATTTGTGGTCCTGAACCGTCCATAAATGAAAGGGTTACCGGCCAGAAGCCCGAGGATGCTAGCAGGAGTGCTATTGACAGGGCCTGGCTGTTTAGCCCCTGGAGTGAAACCCCTCTGGCGGTGGCCCTGGCTGATGAGCACCCCTGGGGAAGGCGTGTGAGGAGCCCTCACTGGTTACTGTCACATACGCGGCTGTTGTGGAACAGGCCCAGCGGCCAGCCGGGCCTTCAAGTCCTGTCTTCTTCAGTCAGCTGTCCTGACTGCTTTCTGTGGCCCCTCACCTCCACCATCACCTTTCAAAGGATTGGCCTCAAACCGTTTGAGTAATTTTCCTCACTTAATTTCCACGAGGAGTATTCACCCTTCCTTCTTAAAATTCTTTATTTTCCATCACCATTTATCCCCTCTATGCCCACTCCCACCTCCACCCATTCCCCCTCCACCCCAGCAATCACCACACTGTCGTCCATGTCCATGAGTTCTCTCTCTTTTGTTTTTCTCAATTTCTTCAACCCCCACCTTCACCCCTAACACCAGAGCTGTCTGCCTGCTCTCTCTCTCTGAGTCTGTCTCTATTTTGCTTGGTCATTCAGTTTGTTCATTAAATTTTTGCTCATTAAATTCCACATATGAGTGAAATCATATAGTACTTGTTTTTTTGTTTTTTTTGTTTTTTTCCTGGCTTCTTTTGCTTAGCATAATGTTGTCCAGATCTATTCATGCTGTTGCAAAGGATAAAAATTTCTTCCTTTTTATAGCAGAGTAGTAGTCCATTATGGAAATGTGCCACAACTTTTTTATCCACTCATCTACTGATAGACACTTGGGCTGCCTCCAAATCATGGCTATTGTAAATAACGCTGCAATGAACATTGGGGTACATATATTTTTTCTAGTTAATTAGTGTTTCAGGTTTCGTCAAATAAATTCCCAGAAGTGGAATCACTGAGTCTTCCCTTTCACAAATATCTTTAGATCCATGCCAACGACTGGAAAGAGATAAGTAAGAAGTAAATGAACTGGAAAACTGAACTGAGGTGGGGGGACCACAAAGTCTGTGAGGCCCCAGGATTTGCAAGAAGAATAAAAGAAAGGCTGCCCTACAACAGAGGGAGTGGAAGGAGCAGGGGCATTTATGGAATATGCTTACAAGTGTCAGGCCTGAGCAGGAGAGTGTGAGCAGAGGGCAGAAAACAATAGCAACAGGCTCAGAGGGGTTAAGTCACTCACATAAAGTCCCACAGCTAGTGAAAGGGCAGAGGCAGAATTTGAATCTATGTATGGCTAGCCTTCCTGCCTCTGCCCTCTTAGGCTATATTGACTGCCTCTGATCCAGACACTGACTAAAAACAGAAAATTAAAAATTGAGATTAGTCATAAGTCCCTTTATCTCTTTATTTTATGTAAAAGTTTGGTGGTGCTGGTGGTGCTGGTGGTGGTATGTGTGTGTTGGAAAAACTTTCCTTTTCCAGCTTTAGGACACTCGGCTGCTTCTAGAGTTCCTCCCAGGGGTCTGCCTGCCCTGGCCTCTTTGCGAGGCAGGAGGCCCGGTGTGTGTGTGTGGTGTGCTCTGCAGATGGCATGCGTGCTGCGTGCTGAAGTTTCTGCTGGGAGGAGGCGCTTCTCCACACAGCTGGCCCGCGTGCCTGGTAACATTTGCTGGCTGGGTTTTATGATCCCACAGGCCACAGCCAGGCAGCATCCTGACTATGTGGGAAGTGTTGAGGCATGTGCTGAACACAGGTGTTTGGGACAGCTACAGCAGATGCATCTCTGTAGATCTCTTTAGTCAGAGACTCTGTGCTAAATTCCGACCACTCAGGGCTCTGAGTGATGCCAGCACACGTTACTTGAGGGCCTTGTGTGTAAAAGGGACTTTGCTGGGAGCTGCTGCTATTAGGAAGCCTGAGACGGCACAGGGCCAGGGGTCGGGCATGAGGAGGAACAATGGGAGCATCCCCTAAGTAGAACCAAGTGTGAAAGCAACTCTGTCATCTGGGGTCGCGGACAAGCTAATTAATCTCAGTTTGCTTAGTTGTGGAAATGTATTTTACCTGCTTTATGTTTTAATTTTTGCAAATATTAAGTAAACAATAAATGTAGAGTATTTAGAATAGTATCCAGTGCATAGCAGATGATAGATAAAAAAATATTCTTATTATGTTCCACATAGGACTAAGCTTTTGGATAGTAAACAAATGCAAGCATGGATTGTAGGCACAATGGAAAGGCTGAAACACTCTTCGGGAAAGGGAGAGAGGAATCAAACATAATTTCCAAATAGTCTAATGCAAGTAAACATGGGAATAGAGTTGCCCATAACAGAAATGAGTGGTCTTATTTTCTGAGAAAGAGGGTGAGTTTGGGATTTATTGAGCTTGAGGTGGTTGTGGTGCTACATCCAAGTGAGGTGTTGAAGCCCAGAGAAGTCAGTCAGGATGCCCACTGCCACCGGTCCTCACTTTCCAGCCCTCCCACATCACTATACCTCAGCTGACCATGGCCACTCACCCCCGTGCTACCTACACCCTTCCTGGGGTGTTCCCAGCCACCCGCCCATCCCAGCACTGCACCTTCATCCCAGCCTCATTCCACAGCTGACCCCAATCATGCCTGTGCCAGGGCGCCACAGGTCTTTGGTGCTCACCTGCAGCCACACCTGCCTCCTGTAACCCCCAGCATGGGCAGCTGTCACCCAGCTGCACCTCCAAGACTCACAGCCCCTCCAGCCATCAGACAGACAGGAAGCAGCAGGAGAATTCTTGACAGACTTGTGCTTTTTTCTTCATTAGCTTTCAGGAAACTCGGTGCTAACAGACACCGTTTAAACCTAACAAGTTCAGGTACACCTGGCTTATGTATAAGAATGACTTCTTTTCACCCTGGCCATTGTGGGTCAGTGGTTAAAGTGTCAGCCTGTGCATCGGAGGATCTCGGGTGCGATTCCCGGTCAAGGGCACATACCTGGGTTGCAGGTTCAATTCCCAGCCCTGTCTGGATGCATGTGGGAGGCACCCAATTAATGTGTCTGTCTCACATCCATGTTTCTCACTCTCTCCCTTCCATCCTCTCTAAAAAATAAAAAAATAAAAATCAATGTAAATAATGTCCTCTGGTGAGGTTTAACAACAAAACAAACAAAAAAAATGACTTGCTCTAATGGACACTTTTTTTTGGAATCATAATATACAAACTATAATGTGAATAAATGTGAAGTGGACAACTCAGTGAATTGTTACATCTTTATGTGCCCCTGAAATCCCCCACAGATGAAGACAGGAAGTACCACCAGTGCCCTAGAAAAACCTCCTCTTCCCCTGCCAGCCAGTACCTACCCAGAGGTACCCACTTGTCACTTGTCACCATAGATTCACTTTGCCTGTACTTGAACCTCATACAAACGAATCATAGGCTGTACTCGTAAGGATGGCTTCTTACCCATCCTTATGTCTGTGGGATTCATCCATGTCACTGCACATAACCATAGTTCTTTCCTTTACAGTGCTGAGTAGTATTCCATTGTACAAATATATCAGTTCATTCTACCGCTATTTCTACTTTGGGGCTATTATGAATTAAGCTGCCATGGTGGTAGATGCACATCCTCCTACTTATTGGGTATATTAGAAGGGGTGGCATTAAGTTACAGAGCAAGGCTAGCATTACTGTGCTGTTGCCAGGGCTCTGCTCCCTCCGGGCTGCTGAGGCGGTCCGGGGAGACCCAGGAACCGAGGTTACAGGTTAGGAGCCCGGGTTTGCACTAGCTTTGTCACTTGCAGGTGTGCTGTCCCCAGACAGATCGCTTAACCATTTGACCCTCGTTTTAGCCTCTGTAAAATGGAGATTAAAATAATTGCCTCACATAATTAACATGAGTTAACTATGAGTTAAGTGGGCTGTCTGTAAAAGTTCTTTGAGGGTTCTGAAATATAAAAGCCATTCTGATCATCTGATTTTTGTATGCTTTATGTGTATTTTACTTGAAAAGGATCTTTATTACTTAAAGTTTTTTAAGAAAATGACTATTGGTAATCAATACAATAGAATCAATCTTTTAAGAGAAAAAATGTTATTTCATTATTTGACAGCTCTCTCCCTGTCCCTCTCTCTCTCTCATACACACACTCACACACAAATGCACACACAGCGCTGGTCTTTCCTGACTCTCCCTCCCATCAGGCTCTTTCACAAGGACCTGCCTCCTTAACCCTTTCCTCTCCTGATTTGAATCATCACAAAGACACAAACATAGAGCCGCTCTGTGTTTGGGGTTTATTTTAAGGTCTAAGTTAAGGACAAGATCATTGTTGTGGAAGCAAATGTCAAGTCATTTTAATCACTGGATCTTCAGAATGTACACAGAAACGGGCATTCAGTATGTTGTATAAGACCTGTTGTAAGTTTGGATTTGTGTATGAAATAGAAAAAGAAAAACGTGTCTGTTCAGATGCTTTCAGTACTGAGGGTTTACGTTGAAAAGAGTATTATCTGGAGGAAATTTTGCCTATAATTAGACTGCAAAGAATTCATAATTGTTGCGGTTTTCATATTATTTCATGTTAAAAAATTGTTACTGCATAAATTAACACATTCTTTCATCGAGAACATATTTTAGAAAGATTTGTTACTTTAATAACTCCTTGTGTATTAGATGCCTGTACTAATTAAATATAATCAGATTTTTTATTCAAAAAGCACAGTAGCCATTTAACACAAACAAGCAGGCAGCTAGGTTGACAAACACACTCAGGAAGAAGCGGGTCCCTATTTCTTTCATATGTTGAATTTCACAATTCAGAGCTGTGAATTCAGTTCCTGTCCTTCCTTTGTGTTTCTACGACTGGGGATTATCAGGCTCAGAACGCCAGCTTTCCAGCTCAAGGGCTCCTGCAGAATTCTTAATCAGCTCTTCTGAGGCCCCTGTAATCCCGTGGCAGATCAAGGCTGATCTCACCACGAGGTGCCCTCCCTCTGCCCCTGGCCGCACATGCATTTCTTGTTCTCTATCAGCAACAGCATTGCAGTTCCCACACAGTGTGCTGTGACCTGAACAGCAAATGTGTGTTGGGGAGCGGGGCGGGGGGGAGAGGCAGAGTTAATTATTGAATTTAATCTAATTCTTTCCGTGCTATAGAAGCAAACCATCCTTTAACAATAAGCAAACCCTTTCCAGTGCAGCCATTGTTTTAAGTACTGAGCAGGAAACGCGTTTGTTTGAACTGACCACACATGGTCCCCAGGGGCTGTCTGGTGAGAGCTGGGGGTTCCCGCAGAACGCCTGCTGGTGGCCCGGCTGGAGCCATCATTCCTGCTGGGCGGACGGGTTGCAGCCTGAACCGAGCCTGGTTCTCATCAATCCTCCCAGATCTGAGTTTGGAACACTTCTGTCGCTAGGGAGAAAAGCGCCTTCATTTGTATTCTGCCGCTTGCAGTGCCCGGCTTCCACCGCATTTCAAGAGAGAGGGACGCTTTGTGTGTCTACTGAGCCACAGCCGAGCTGAGCTGCCGGGCCAGGTTAACCCCATGGCTGGGGATCAGACTGCAGGGAGAGGGAGATGGCGGGTACAGACCGTCCTTTCCCTGGGAGAAAGGACTCAAAATGAAAAGAAGGGGATTTCAGCTCACCCTTGCCTACTGGGCTCTCCTTTAAGCTGAAAACTGTTGTTGGGGAGGGGTGGGCTCATTTCTCCCGCCCCCACAGTGGCCGGCGCCCTCACTGCCCAGGGACACAGATGGGACTGGTGTAAACCCCGGTCACTGAGCAGAGCCTCTCGTCTGACACCTTTCCTCTTTATCTGCCCTGGGCAATCCTCCCTGCGCCCCGAGTGGATGCCTTCTCCTTTGTACTGTCTTGAGCAGAGCAATTTGGTGGTGGTTTCTGAGTGGTCAAGAGCAAGGCGTTGGTCTCTGCACTCCACATTTCCTAGTAATCAGCAAGAAGGAAGCAGATGGTCACCCTCTGTGATTTTAAAGTGTGTAAATAGGAACTGCAGACTGCCATCAAACATCAAAAATGTCACTTGGCTTCCTTGTCTTGCTTGGCTGCAAAAGGAACTCCTGCCTTTGCGTCGTCTGGATAACCAGGGCAGGCAGCGCATAGGAAAACTGGCCCCATTTGGAAGCCTCTGTCTCTTCCTGCCAAAGGAGGGTGCACCGCAGCATCACACCCGGCTCCCCGGGAGGGGGAAGAGGCAATTGGAAAAAGCCACCCAATGTGGCTGTTGTGTGTGTAGCCTCTCTCCCTTCCATGTCTTCCTAACTCCCAACCAAACCCTCCATCGGACACCAGCTGTTCCCAGGCAGTGCCTCCACCTCAGTGCTCGTCCTTGCTGCCGGGCACACTTGCCGCATGATGTCAGATTGGCCCCGGGCCGACTGCCCCTTCCAGGATGGCTGGATTCTTGGAATAATTTCTGTGTTGAGCTCCATCCATTTACTACTTGGGTCTGAGTTCTCACCCCTGTGAGCAGCAGCCGAGGGAGCTCTGCACACACCCGCCCTGACTCGTCCTGGCTGAAAGTCCACCATGCTAGGTTTGCCCCAGCTGGAGCTGTGCATCCGAACATCTCTTCTCCGGATTCAGCTCCACCAGACTGGCTCCGTGCTAGCGAGTCCATCTTTATTTATCTCTGTACTGTGTTCAGGCCGGGCCTCTCATCCTTGGTTCTTGTCTTCCTTGGCCCAACCTGTCCCTCCTCTGTCCCACCAGGGGGATAGCACTCCTCACTATTCCCATCTCCTTTCTTCTCAGACACCCCCCCCCCCACCTTTGTGTGTTTCAGATGAAATATCTCACTCTATCGTACCATTTACTTTGTCATTTAGTGTTGTCATTAAAACAGGATGCTAAAACCTTACGAACATAAGGTAGAAGTTTCAGCAGAATGTGGCACCAGGAATAACTGGAAAACACACACTTGTATTACTCCGGACACATTTAGGAAATGTGAAAGTCATTCCTTTGGCTGGTGTGAAAGTTCTGAGCTTTGCCCTGCCAGGTTTTATTGGGCTTGAAATCATTGTTTTGTTTGCGTAACCACGAAGTTCCCTACTTTGATTTCACCTCTTTCCCAGGATATCCTGTTCTCATCCTGCCACTTCCCCATGTAATCAGTTTCCTGTTATTAGCATAGTTTATGATTTCTTCTCCCTTATTCCCAGGGTCACTTTAAGTTTGAGGTACTGCACATTATTTCATATTGAATATAATGACTTGCAGTCTGTGGCTCCATAATTAAAGGGGCTCTGGGTGGGTCTTTGGCTCAGAGAACCAGTGTCTGTTTTTGAACCTGATGCCTTTCCTCCTTGAAAATGCTGTGAAGGCACCCCTTGTGTTCTGTGCAGCAAGGATTTGCTGCTTCTGCCTTCCCCCACCTTGGCCCGGCTCTTAGCCAGAGGGAATATTTTCTGAAACAGGGCTATGAAATTGGCCTGGTAACCAGAACAAAAAAAAACAGGCCTGACAGGCCAGCTCTGCAGCAAGAGCCTGTATTGTGAGCTGGGCCCCACCCAGGGCTGTCCTGCCCCCACCTCCAGCCTCTCCCGGGGAGAACCAGGGTCAGTCATTTCCGTGTGGCCACCTCAACCCAGGGCTCTGTGCAGTTCCTCTTCCTCCTCTCTCCTGAGTCTCCTCTTCCTAAAGCCAGCACCATTAGCTCTCTGTTGGGTTTGCTGGTGAGCTTGGTCTCCCCGGCTGCCTGGAAACTCCTAGGGTAGGAGGTGACCTACGCTTGGTTTTCTCCGGTCCCTCCCACTGCGCTGAGGCCTAACGACAGTAAGTTCTCAGTGATGGATCGTGTTTGGGGTTTTCTTAATCCTCTTCCCCTCTCTTGAAGTTTGGAGAGCCTTCATACTACTACCCAGAGAAAATAATATCTGGCATTTATTTAGCTATTACGAGGTGCCAGGTCTGTGCTGAGCCCCTCAAGTTATTTATAATTATGACCAGAACCTTATGAGGGTATCTGCATCCCTGACTTACAAATAAGAAGACTGAGACAGAGGAAAGTTTTAAATGGTCACCCGGAAAATCTGGCATGCCAACCAGAACTGCTGGACCCTGGAGCTCCTTTCCTAAATGAGTCCCCTAGACCTCCCACAAGGGCCGCTCAGCCCTGTGCAGCCCACAGAAGGGCCTCTTTGCATGGTCACTGAAGGGCATTTGCTAGGGAGCCCTGTTCTCTGGCCGATTTACACACACTTGGTACGGGAGCTAGACGTGGGAGCAAAAGTCTCTGCCATTCTCCTTCGAGCTTTTGAAATGCCACTGCCATCATCTTAATGAAGATGCATCAAGTACAGCAAGTAACCAGTCAAGGGAGAACTGTTTCTGTTAGAGGCAGGAGAAAGCAGAAAGCCTGGCCGTTGGGGAGAGAGGACCTTCACTAACTGGAATGGGGGGCCCAGGGGCTGGGATGTGCTGGTTATCCTGTGTTCACCTTAAAAATGAGAACATTCAGTCACACTGTCCGAGAGTGTGATTACTAGTTTGTTATACTGCCGTACTGTCACTATCCTTTGTTCAGTTTGATTAAATCTGTATAAAGGGAGAAAATTTATTTGGCCATTGGAGTGTTAGATGCATTGCTAGGTTGACCCTTTAGCCAATTAGAACATTTATTGAGCAGTTGTGGTCTAACCAGCTTCAAGCAAAGTACTATGGAGAAACTTAATTGTAAAGTACGGTCTCCAACCTAAAGGGCTTCCATTCTATTTAAAAAGATAAAAGTAACACATGTAGTGCCAGTAGGAAGACATGTTGGAGACATAGGAATAGCAGCATAGTGTATCATGTTTAAGTGCTTGGGCTCTGGAGCCAGACTCCTTTGGTTCAAAACCTCATGCCACCATTCCCACCTATCCTTTGGCATATCATTTTATCTCTGTGTTCAGTTTTCTTATTTCTAGAACAGGACTGTTATCAATATCAACCTCCTGTGTGTAAAGCACTTAGCATGATGCCTCACCATAAGTATTCAATACATGTTCAGCTATTGTGGAAGTTCCTAAGGTCAAGCCTTCAACTGTTGTTTATAGTGTTGGCCCCAAGCGCATGAGAAAAACCAGTAAAGGCAGGAGTAATCATAGATGACTTCATGAAGGAGACTTGAGCTGAACAGGCCTTAGTTAAGCAGGTGGAAGGAAAGAAGGCATTCAGAACAAGGTAATGTGTAAGAAGCAAGTATGATTATGCCAAGTGCAGGTACAGGTTATGGGGAAACAAACTAGAGGAACTGTGTTTGGGGTAGCAAGAACCAAAGTTGAATAGGTATGTGGGTCCATGAAAACCAGGTGGAGGATTTTGATTTAATGCAGTAGGAAGCCCCCTATATGCTTGGGACAAGAGCATTATGAAGCTGGGGTTTGAAGCCATTCAGCTGATCCTGAACAACATGAGTATGGGGATGCCCACCTCCCACGCCATTGAAAATCCATGTATAATCATAGTCAACGCTCCAAAACGCAGATTCCCAACTGTGGAGCTGACCCTTGAACAACCCGGGTTTGAATTGGTGGATCAATTGAAAAACCCGCGTAGAGGTAGACCTGTGCCATCATCTGTGGCTGGATGGACAGTGAGCTGGAGGCAGGGCACCACGGAATGAGGGCTTTATGACAGATGAGGACCCCAACCAAGTTTTGGCAGAGTGTTTAACAAGAAAGTGCAAATTTGAGAGAAGTCTCAAAGAGGGAACCAGTAGACACTGGTGCTGGACCAGAGCAGAAGCTCAAGGACAGGGAGAAGTCCAAGCCCACTTTAGGTTTTCAGCTTGGGGATCTAACCCCAGAAGAGAGTGAGAAAGGGACTTCATTTGCATCCTAAAAAATTAAAGTGAGAATAAACTTTATAAGTTAGTCATTTAATAGCTTCCTTTACTCATTAAAATAATCTCCTTTATAACAAAATGTCTTATTCATAGTAAAATGATTTGGTGAAAAGTCGATTTAGGTTCATAGTTGCCACATTTGAGACATTTGCAGATCAAAAAAGAAGACTTCAGCCCTAACCGATTTGGCTCAATGGATAGAGCATTGGCCTGTGGACTGAAAGGTCCCAGGTTGGATTCCGGTGAAGGGCATGTACCTTGGTTGCGGCACATCCCCAGTAGGAGGTGTGCAGGAGGCAGCTGGTCGATGTTTCTCTCTCATTGATTTTTCTAACTCTCTATCCCCCTCCCTTCCTCTCGGTAAAAAAAATCAATAAAAAAATTTTTTTATAAAAAGACCTCAGATAATAAACAACATGTGTGGCTTATCCAGCCCCATTCACATAGAGATGATGGGCAGGGCTAGTCACAAGAGAGGGTGTTCCTCAGGGGAGCAAGCAATGAGAGAGAGAGAGGAGTCTGCAACAGTGAGGTCCCTGGACACTTGTAATTAGAGTGGGAGAAGGAAGAAGAGCCAACAGCGGAACAAAGGAAATGCTTGCAAAGAAAGGAAGAACATTTCTCATAGAAATGTCGGAGCTTCACACAGGCCTGGAGAAGGCTTTTTACTACTTTGTCCCCGAGATGATTAGTGTTATTCAAATGTGAAAGTGAGAGAAAATAGCATAAATATGTCCAGAGCCAGCACAAGTTAGACAAACACGATGACAGAAGTGACAATAGAAGTATAATCTACCCAGTTGTTAATTGCTAACAGACACCCATGCGCCCTGAAATGTCACGATGCTTTTTGAGAGTTTTGAAAAGTCAAAATGCTTTTCACATTCTGTCTCCTCACAAACCGTTCTCAAGGTAATAATGGTACATTCCATGTTTCAGAGACAAGGCGAAAGGGTGAGGTGGGATGTCATCACATTTGTGCTCACGCCCCAACGGCTTCCTGTCACACTTAGGGTGGCATCCCAAGGTTTTAGTGTGGCTGCAAAGCCCACAAAATCTGTCCTCGTCGCTCATTCTGTTATTCGCTATGGCTCTTGTCACTGACTTACATAATGGCCACTCATTTATTTTATCTCCTTCCCAAGCAAAGCTGCAGGCTCTGTGAGAGCCGGAGGTTGGGTTCACCCAGCACTGAGCACAGGGCCAGGCGTGTGGAAAAACTCCAGAAGTACGATGGTGGGAAGAGAGAACAAAACCGGCCCAGTTGGGGAGGGAGGTTGTTGCTGTTGTTGTTTTTTGGGAAAACTTTGATTGCAGAGTACATCCACAACTGTCTCCCTTCTCTTGCTGAAAACAGATGATTATTAACCTTATTTAAATGGGAGAGACCATGACCCCGCGGGTTGACCAATCGATGTCCAGTCATCTGCTCTCACCCTAGTCCAGTGGTCATTAGTCAACAGAGCCAAATATCAACAGTACAACGATTGAAATTTCTTTTGAGAGCCAAAATTTTTAAACTTAAACTTCTTCCAATACCACTTCTTCAAAATAGACTCGCCCAGGCCATGTATTTTGTGGAAGAGCCACAGTCAAGGGGCCAAAGAGCCACATGTGGCTCGTGAGCCACAGTTTGCCGACCACGGCCCTAGTCTATTAAGAAAAGGATGTCCTGCTTTCTTTTGCTGGGAGCACTCCCAAGGCCTCTGGCCACCTCATCTTTCCACTGATACAACCACTCCACCTCCGCTGCTGACTTCACAGAGCAGTCTGGGGCTCCCTCCACCTCAGAGAGTCTCACTCAGACCCAAAGAGGATCCAAACATTTCATTTGGCACCAAAAACACGGGGTTTTCCAGGAGTTTTTCAGCGTCAGTAGCGTGCGACAGATACTTTTTCTACTGTACTTGGCAATTGTTAGCCTCTTAAAAGGGCTCCCAGCTGGTCGCTGAGGACAGGGAGAGGAGGCCTCCCCAGAGAGCAGGAGATTGGTTATGAGCCTCAGAAGGAGCGGGGTTCAGCTGTTCACTCAGCACCTCTTCGTCTAGCTGCTCCTGGGCACCGGGCGCCAGGCTCATCCTGGGGCGATGGCGGCCATTCAGAAAGACCCGCTCCTGCTCTCAAGGACAGTATCTGTCAAGAGTCACACAGTTCAGGCAGCTCCAGGTTCCCCACTGTCAAAAAGTAAAGCCATGTGTAAGCCTAAGGGGCGTAAAGCGAAGAAGCAGTCCCCTCGGGACACATCTTGCTAACGGATGCACAAAATCGATGGAGACGAAGCACAGGTGCTCACAGACGCAGCTCGGAGCTCGGGCGGCATGACGCTGAGATGCTGAGTGGAGTTCCCTGGCAAGGAGCTTGTCGGCCGCTCCCACTGCTCTGGGTGAGCGCTGCTTCCAGAATGCTCAAGGCAAAACACACAGGATCGCTATTTTTGCTTCACGCCTTTGTTTATAAAAATGAAAACCCTCCTCGGATTTCTTTTGGTTAGGGAGAACAGGTACTAATGTTGGTCTCCCATAATAGCAGAGTGTCTTCTTCACTCACAGTTTAAGAAGGTGGGGATACCTGCAACACATTGCTTGCACTTGAATAGTAACAGCTACAAATAATAAGACACTCTGGCAGCCGAAACCGGTGTGGCTCAGTGGATAGAGCATCAGCCTGTGGACTGGAAGGTCCCAGGTTTGATACCGGTCAAGGGCATGTACCTTGGTTTTGAGCACATCCCCAGTGGGGGGTATGCAGGAGGCAGCTGATCGATGTTTCTCTCTCATCCATGTTTCTAACTATCTCTCTCCCTTTCTCTCTGTAAGAAATCAATAAAATATATTTAAAAAAAATAATAAGACACTCTGGCAGCAAAAAGCTAAGGAACCTTTCCTAGTCCTGGGGCTCAGGCGAAGATTCCCTGTGCAAGTAACCCGGAGGAGCAGGAGTTAGCCACGGGATGGGATTGGGGTGAGGGCTTTAGACAAAGAGAACAGCCCGTCCCATGGCCCTGCAGTGTGTAAAAGCATTCAGAGGTCATAGAGGTTGGGAGTGGGGCAGGAGAGCAAAGGAGGATAGGCCCAGGATCATAGAGGGGGTGGGGAAAGGGGAGGAGAGACCAGGTGGGCCCAGTTGGAAGACCACTGCAGGAGTCCAGGCGGGTGACAGTGAGTGAGCGAGGATGAGCGTGAGGGCAGTGACGTGGACTCCATGTGCAGAATGACAAAGCAACAGGGGCAAAGGTGCCTCAGTGAAGATGTATGGAGCTCCTCCTCTAGGTGGGCTCTGTGCAGCTGCCTGCATGCACCAAGAAGGACAGATGGGCACAGCATCCGGGGCAGGAGGATGTCCGAATGCTGCTTCCATCAGCCAGGCAGTTTACAGGGTGGCACTCTCTGAAAAGGAAGCAGAATTGTGGGGAAGATAAATTTTGGATGTTGTATTTGAGAGGCCCTTCAGAGACATCGAGGAGGTTGGGAACGTGGGAGGGCGGTCCCATCTGGTGTCCTTGGAATTGGAAGAGCCATTGAAGCCAAGAGAGTGAGTAGGACCCCTGTTGTTACATGAAGCCTATGACTACTCATTTCACATCTCAACAGACGTTAGAGAAACAGAATTGAAGTTAGAGAAACTATGTGAAACCTGGTGTGTTTATCACTACAGAAAAGGATTCAGACTTAGGCTAACCAGTCCTCAGTACTATTCCAGGGAGGTAAGCAACTAAGTGATAAAGACTGTCTACTTTTCTGGTGGTTCCAGACATGGGCCCAGTGACAGCAATGAGTTTACTGTAGGAGGCAGTGAAACACGGAAACTGCCAAGCCCACACATAAATGCTTATGTATCACACATGGCCTTGTCTGTTGGCTTAAAAGAAGCCTGAACTGTTATAGTAATTCAGTAAAAAATAAAAACTAGAGTGATAGTAATTCCTTTATTTTTTTTAGTTCATCATACCTGCTTAATTTGCAACACTCCCTCCAATAAAGTGAAGAGGAGAGGAAATTGTGTTGGCATCTGAATCCCGCCCCCTAACAGAAGAATTTCAAAAAGAGTGAATCAATATCAAGTTCACGGTAGTGTAGGTCTCCTGATGCTATCTCCTCTTTTTCCACAATCCATACTGCTTAGAAGACAACTTTGATCCCGGCTTTATGCCTGTCGCGATATCTGGGAAAAAAACTGAGGGAGGCAGACCTTTATTTTCAGGAAAAAAGCATTGTTTGCACCCAGGAGTCCTTTCTCCTCAGTGCCTGAGCTTCCCTAACTTCACCTGAGGAGAGAGCTCTCTGCAGCCTCAGAAGGGCCACCCCTGGACTCAAATAGGGGCTCACTGGCAGTCTTAGGGACGTCGTCCCCAGATTGGGGCTTGCAATGTGCAGCCTTCATGGCCGAATAAAAGACCCCTGCCCCAGCTGTCAGCTGAACGCTCCCCTGTTTGGAGCTACATCTGTGTCCTCAGGAAAGGGGGGAACATGATGAAGGGAAATCGAGGCAATGAGGTGAATTAAAAGGTGAGCATAGACTCGGTATTTTGCCGAGACATTCATTAATAATTAACAGCTTATAGCAGCTTTAATTTATTCATCTTTATCTTCCTTGAAAAGGAAAATCTGAGCTGTATTTAAAGAACCTTCTTTTGTCAATTGTACCTGCTATTTTAAGAAGGGAAAGAAATAGGAGAAATTGAACAAAGACATCCTTCATTTTCTCCCCTCCAAAATGTATTAAATATAAATACATTAGGTTGAAAGAAAACTAGTACAAAATAAATTTAAGTGAGCTCCTGCTATTAAGTCAAAATACCTATCTACAAATAATTTCCTATCAGAGAGTCTTAATAGCCTTTGTTTTAGCTTATTTTTTGAAATCTTATGTATTATTCTTGTTGTAGATATTATAATGAGAAAATAAAGCAGACTAGCACAGCTGGCTGATATATTGAAATCTGGGATTTTTTTAAATCTGAAATTTTGAAATCTCCCAGAAAATCCAGAATGCCTTTAATCAATTTTTGAATAGTATACTTTCAGCAACACACATGGTCTCCAATGTCAGTGATTCCAGGGAGGGAAGAAAGGCTCCCTGGCTGGTTTCATTTATAGGATTTGTGTCTGCACAGTGGAGAAGAATGTTCTGTTTGCTTCAGAGACCGACATAGATTTTGAAGAGATGGCTTAAATAGGAATTAAATTAATATACCTTTAATTCTCTGAAATGAAGTTTGGTCCAGTCTGCTCTCGACACTGAAGGAAACCTGTCCCATTAATCCCAGGAGCTCAGAGTCCAAAGCTGTGTGATCAGAATGCTCCAGGGTAGGAAGGATGGAAGAATCCTTTGAAAGAAACCTTTAAAACTAAATGGCTGCTCAGAGAATACCAAGCCTCGTGTGGAATCCTGCAGCCCTTAAGGACAGAGATAAATAATTATGCTTGAGAAACAGTTCATCACAAATAGTGCAGTGCATAGAAGGAAAAAAAGTGTTAATGTGAAATGCCACATAATGAAATAGTAGGATTTTTTTTAATTTCATTTCACACTGGCATAGAAGAGATGGGAAGGAAAATTATATTGCCAGAAAATTCCAGTTAGATTTGCTAAAGGTGTTATCATATACTGTATTTAAAACAAAAATCTAATTGCTATAGTTTATCATACCTCTGGTTATTAAAACTATATTAATTTAAAGATTTTAATCACTTGCCATTTTTGCACATTGTGACTTTTTATGGAGGATACTGTGAAAATTTCTGTTTATTAACCTGTGTGATTTTTTTTAGGAGCTCCTAAGTAAAGTTAACATGCTTTAAATATATAATTGTGTTTATACCAAATAAAACTTCACATGCTTTCCTTTTAGTTTGTTCAATGAAATATGTAGAGCCATTTTATCATTGCTGAGCCCGAGTGTGAGAGCGCGAGCTGCGGGTCTGTGTCGCTCCCTGTACACACGTGGAGTGGTACAGAGCAGGCTGGACCCACCCTTCTTTTGGATTAGAGAGAGGATTCTTTTCGTGATTGGAGAAGTTTAAAAGAAAAAGTTCTACTTGCTTAGGTGTGAAATTTGCTCCTTGGTCTTGAGAAATCAGAGACCATCAGATAGTTATGGAGGCAAGGCTGTCTTTAAAAAGACAAACATGAGAGAGTGGCCTCTCTGACAGGCAGGGGAGAGGTAGGGAGGTCAGCAAGGGCTCTCACAGCCAGGAAGAAAAAACTGTCCTAGAGTTAAAGCTGGCCGCTCTCCAGGAATGGGTGGGGGGAAGGAGGCAGCTGGAGGTAAATCATTTCTCTGCTGTAGTGTGAGAGGCCTTATGGAGGTGGAGCCCATAACACAGGGGCTGCAGCAAATCGTCTCCCCCTGGGAGAAGCATGGGGGTTTGGTTTGGTTTTTATGCACCAGGTGAGAACCATGGTCTTCTATACGAAAAGATTCATGAGTGTAGCATTCTGATTTAATGCTATGTGTAGTTATTAAAATACTAGTAGCCCTGCCCTAACCGGTTTGGCTCAGTGGATAGAGCATCGGCCTGCAGACTGAAGGGTCCTGGGTTCAGTTACGATAAAGGACATGTACCTTGGCTGCAGGCACATTCCCAGTAGGGGGTGTGCAAGAGGCAGCTGATCAATGTTTCTCTCTCATCAATGTTTCTAACGCTCTATCCCTCTCCCTTCCTCTCCGTAAAAAAATAATAAAGTGTATTTTTTAAAAAAAATACTAGAGGCTCGATGCATAAAATTCGTGCACAGGGCTGTGTGTCCCTCATCCCAGCCTGTACCCTCTCACAATCCAGGAGTGCTGGCTCCCAATTGCTCACCTGCCTGCCTTCCTGATTGTCCTAACTGCTTCTGCCTGCCGGCCTGATCACCCCCTAACCACTCCCCTGCCAGCCTGATTGATGCCTGAATGCTCCCCTGCAAGCCTGATCACCCCTAACTGCTCTCCCCTGTAGACCTGGTCACCCCACCTACTCTCCCTTGCAGGCCTAGGTCCCCCCCAACTGCCCTTCCCTGCAGGCCCAGTCACCCCCAACTTCCTTCCTCTGCCAGCCTGGTCACCACTAACTGCCCTCCCCTGCAGGCTTGATTGCCCCCAACTGCCCTCCCATGCAGGCTTGGTTCCTCCCAACTACCCTTACCTGCTGGCCATCTTGTAGCAGCCATCTTGTGTGTTGGAGTGATGGTCAATTTGCATATTATTATTTTATTAGATAGGATAGAGGCCTTGTGCATAGGTTGGGGCCAGCTGGTTTGCCCTGAAGAGTGTCCTGGATCAGGGTGGGGGTTCAATTGGGGCTTGAGGCAAACCTGGGTGAAGGGCCTGTGGTGGTTTGCAGGCCAGCCACCCAAGCGGAGGCCCTAGAATCTGGGATTTATTTGTCTTCTATAATTGAAACTTTGTAGCCTTGAGTGGAGCCAGGCCTCCTGCTTGCTTCATGGCCGCAGCCATTTTTGTTAGGATTTATTTATCTTCTATTATTGAAACTTTGTAACCTTGAGTGGAACCCAAGGCAGGCCAAGGCAGCAGAAACTTGTTTCCTCCATCATGGGGGGCAACCCAAGCTTCCCGTTCTTTTCAGCTCCGTAGCTGCTGCTATTTTTGTTGGGATTTATTTATCTTCTATAATTGAAACTTTGTAGCCTTGACTGGAGGCCTGGGCCTGCCAGGGTGTGTGGAAAGCTTGGCTTCCTCCATTTCCAGGAAAACCGAAGCCTCCTGCTCTCTCCATGGCTGCAGCCATCTTGGTTAGGTTAATTTGAATACTTGCTTCTGATTGGCTGGTGGGTGTGGCTTGTAGGTATAGTGGTGGTATGGTCAATTTGCATATTATTCTATTAGATAGGATAACATTATCCTAAAGCAGTGTGTGTGTGTGTGTGTGTGTGTGTGTGTGTATGTATATAAAATTGGTTTCCTAATTCACAAGTTAGTTTCATCTCCAGATGAAACCTGTGGCATTCAGTGTAGCCATAGATTCAAATTCAGGAAGCCAGAGCTTAAAGGTGCTTTGAAGTGCAGCCCTTTGATGGGGAAATTAAAATTAAACTGGCTTTGCTTGAGGTCACAGAGCCAGGACCAGACCCCACAGCTTTTCAGTCCTGGTTCATTCCTGCTCTCACCTCCTGTCCGTCCTCTCTGTGAGCCTGCTCCTGGGAAAGCGCTTTCCAAGTGCTTTTCCTCCCCAGCCCATACTCGGTGTGATGCTCTTGGTTTGATGAATAACCAGGTGCTCTTTCTGCAGGTGCAAAGTTCCCCATTAAGTGGACGGCCCCCGAAGCAGCCCTGTACGGGAGGTTCACAATCAAGTCCGACGTGTGGTCATTTGGAATCTTACTCACAGAGCTGGTCACCAAAGGAAGAGTGCCCTACCCAGGTAAGCGCAGGGCCCAGCAGAAACGGGCCTCTGATTGTTCTTTCAACAGCATTTGGGGAAACCTCACCCAGTTGGTCTTCTAAGCCCCATCCTCAGCTTCCTGCTGAGCATGAGTTTGAATAACGTGGACAGGTATTTAGCCGGAGAGCAGCAGAACTGGGAGCCACTGTGGTATGTAGACAAGCAGCCGCCATGAATTGGGTGCCAGGATTAATAATTGAGCAGCTGGAACGAGTGCTTCAGTCCACCCCAATCTGTGGACTCTCTCCTCTCTCAGTAGTAGTGTGTCTGTGTCTCCCAGAGCAGAAACATCACTGGCAGAGCCTCTGCTCCAGTAGAGATTGCAGACTCTGGGCAAGAGAGGAGAAGGCCCCCACTGTGTTTTGATTGCCCTGTAGCACTGACCCATGGAGCCACGCCGACGCTGACAGGAAGATGCCAGGACCTGTTCTCCCAGCAGGCCCGGCTCCAGATGGCCAGGGAAAGCAGGGGCACATGCGAAACGCCATTGGAGGCCACTCGCTGCACATTTTAAAACAGTCAAAATGTGCAGAAGCAAGTATCACATAAAGCAATTGGGGAGTCTGTGGTCCTGGAATTTTTCTGGGGATCAGATTCCTGTCTCCAAGGAAAGCCCAGGTTCAGGTTATTCACGCTTCAATTCATTAATTTAGACAGATGGTGACTTAAAGGACACTGGTGCCATTTCACCCCCACGCTTTAGTGGTTCTAGTGCAGGGGCAACCTGCTTTCTGAAATGTTAAGGACATATTTTTTTACTTACTGCCAAGTGAAGAAAGAACACAGCTCCCCTCAAGCACTGCCTTTTTAAAAAAAAAAAAAAAAGGCAGTGATGAAAACGATAGTGGAGATTAAGGGGAAATGGAGGTCTCCTGTCATCGCGTCTTTGCAGTCAGAGGAGCCGGTGGTGGGTTAATTTGTCATCCCTTTGTTCATTTCTTAGGATTGTTTCTGGTCATCTCCACAATGCAGAGAAGGGAAAGAGGTTCTCTTTCTGGGCTGGTGTGGCGGGGAGACTCCTGGGAGAGCCAGGCTGGCACAGAGTCAAAATTGATAAATGCCCCGCCGTCGAGCGCCCGCGCTGGGCGGTTGGAGTCGCGTGCGGAAGGCGGTTTTCCTGCGGCCCCAGCGCGGCCGCCCCCGGGGTGCACAAGTGGGAGGAGCCACCAGCGGAAGAAGAAGGGGCCGCCCCGCGGGGCCGGCAGCACAGCAGGGGCGCCGTTAGTAGTTGCTGGAGGGGGAGGATATGCAGGTCTCGGATTGTGCGGCTGTGAAGGCCCCTCTCTTTTCATTGTCTGGGGTTTGCACTCATTTCTCCCTGAGCCCCCCAGGTTTATAATCACCCGTGTTTAATGCGGTTGGGGGGAAAGGTTAATGTTGCTTTGCATTTCTTTGAAGCTGTTCCTTCCAGTAATACGAGCTGCTTTTTGTTTCTCTGGTCGCGCGCAGAAGCCCAGACAAAGGGGTGGGGGCGGGGCCTGGCGCAGGAAGGCAGGTGTGTGCGTGGGAGGGCCAGTGGTGATCGCGTTTGGTTTTAGCATAATGAAATGCCCTCGTTTTACGCATAGACTGGGATTCCTTCATTCAGCAGAGCGCCAGAAAATGTGAACTGTGCAGGGCATTTTGCAATGCCTGGGAAATAAGTACAAATAAGAACTGGTCTTCTCAGCAAACTGACTCAACAGTGGAGTGGGGCACTGTTTTAGGTGCTGCAGATAAAGCAGTGAGCAAGGAGCTAAATGTAGTCCCTGCACCCACATGGATGCAGTCACATGGATATCCTTCTAGTCACATGGATAAAATATGTGCATCCAATCCGGGGAGAAATACTTCCTTTTTGTTACTTATTTATTATTAGAGGAAATCATTGCAACCAACAAGTTACTTGAATTTACCCACTGTGGCCCCAAATCTTCATTCTGATAGTGGGGTCTGGGACTCCTGATGCAGGGATCTACCCACCACAGGTACTGTGGGCCCTTCACTCTGAGTCCTGTGAGAATAGCGGAGCAGCTTGAAATGAGAACTAAGCCCACTCTGGATGCGCAGCTGCTGGTGCACAAGGGGCTTTGACAGCTGCCCTGACTCTGCGAGGGTGGCAGAGGGAGGAGGCTGTGTCTGGGAGGCTTCACATCGAAGGCAAACAGGGCTCCCTCCTCCAGTCCAGTCGAAGAAGAGTCCCAGACAGGGGCGGGCATGGGGAGGGGCACAGAGGCCTGGGCGGAGACGCCAATTCAAGAGCTGCTGGAGATGAGTCTGGGATTGAGCCCATCGTGAGGGGCTTCCTGCAGGGGCCCGGGAGAGGAGGGACATACGCCACCCCTCGCCCTCAGAAAGCCACAGAAACTTGTTCCGAGGCCTGGTCCTCGCCATGGGTGCTTCCTGTTTTTGTTTTATAACGTGGCTCTCATCAGATTTAATTGGACTCTGAACCTCACAGTAGACGCTTCTTGAGGGAGAGGCTTTTACCGAAGGATTCCAATTACAGGATTATTACCTTAATGAAGCAGAGCAGTTCTTAAGGAACAGACAGTTTCATTAGCTTCATCCAGATGCCTCTGTGGGAGGAAGGCCCTTCCCTTCTGCACTGCGTGTGTCGAGGTGGCGGCGTCAGCCAGTGTGTGCTGCTGCCTGCGTTCTCTGCTGCCTGTGGGTGGTGCCCGCCAGACTCCCAGTCCCTGTCCACCATGATCCCGTTCCAGGGTCTCCGAGCAGCACCTGCTCAGCTGGCTGGAGGGTGTTTTCAAGTCATTCTTTCTTCAAGAAAGGTTGGTGGCGGCACATTTTTCTGAGTCCTTTCATACTCGAGAATGGCCTTGTCGCCTTCGCACAGAGAAGGGTACTTGGCTGTTAGGGGAGGACGGAGGTCACGGGACGGGCTGTGACTTAAAAATGGGTTTTTAAAGCTTTCTGGGCATCTTTGCCCGGCATGAAAGAAGGTCCAAAGTAAGAATCAGAGAAGGAACTTAGAATGGAGTATGTGAGGTGTGACACATGAAGGGCAAAAGGTCTGAGGAGACAGTAAATCATTGGATTGCTTGGTTCGTTAGCAAATTCTGTAAAAGGAGTAGATTCAATGGAAGGGGAGAAGGACAAGCTCACGTTGATTGAGAGCCTGAAAGCCAAAAGATAGATGAATAACTGAAACGTGACACTGAGAGGAGCCACATCAGGCAGGAAGGTCGCCTGCAAGATGTATGACAAAAACCAGCTCCGTTTTACAAAGTCCTTAGTAACAGCCTGACCTGATTACATTCTCAGTGTAGCAGTCCAGCTTGCTTTTCCACAGGCCAAGGTTCGGAACCATTCTTTGCACCAAGGTTAGAGCTGACTTTGCACTGGTGTATGGTTGTATGTGAGAAATGAAAACGCAAAAAGCAGTTTTCTGGTGTTGATGCGTAAAAGCAGCATTATGCATTTTATCTGTCATTTCACCTTCAGATATTTTGCTCTTTCCAATGTCACTGCCACTGCCACTGCCACTGCCCCATGTCAAGCTGACGTCCCCTCATGCGGTGACCTCTTCATGGAACTTCCTGCTCTCAGGCTCCCCCACCTCCTCCACCACCACCCCCGTTCTGTCATTTTCACCAACAGTTACTCTCCTAGAAAACAGACCCCGTTACCCTCCTCTCTTAGTTAAAAACGTCCATGGCTTCCCTTTGCCTTCCAAAGAAACCGGAAGCCTTAGTTTGCACCAGGAGTACAGCAATGAACCAATGGACAAAAACTCCTGCTCCTGCTCTCATGAACTTTTATTCTTTTATTCTTCCTGGAAGAGACAAACAATAAACAAAGATAAATAAGCAAAATGCATTCAGTAGTGGCTAGTGGTAATGGGGAGGGAGAAAATTAAACAGGAAAGGGGTGGAGGGTATCGGGAATGGGGGGCAAGGAGGGCCTCGCCGGGAAGGTGCTGTCTGAGTAAAGAGCTAAAGGAAACAAAGGCACAAGCCAGGTGGAGATCTGGGGGAGAAGCCTCCTTCCGAGGGGCCTGGTCATGGGCCCTGAAGAGCTGCAGGGTGGCCAGAGGCGGCAGCAGAGGGAGCGGGCAGGCTGGAGGCCTCCGGCACATCAGATAGGGCGTCCTGGGTCACTTTCAGGACTTTTGCTTTTATTCTTAGTGATATGGGAGGGCACTGAGGGAGAGTGGCGAGGGCTGACTTACGATTTTCTCCTGCCACCCCTCCGCCCTCCGCACCAAGAGATCACTCTTGAATATGAAGTTCCTCTTCTCAGCTGCACCGCCTGCCTCAGACTCTTCCAAGCCCAACACAAAACCATCATCTCCTTTGCGTAGCCTCCTCTATGTCCAGATCGAATGGGTTGTCCCTCTGCTTGCTTCTCTGTTGAAGCCCCTAAGTGTGTGCACTTCCCAGTACTTCTGAGCAATTTGGGGGCAGGGGGCCTGCTTTTTATGTGTTCCCAGTGCCCAGCACAGTGTCTGTCCCGTGGTGGACTGAACAAATGTGAGTGGGTAGATGGATGGATGAATGTGTGGGTGGGTGGGTAGATGGATGGATGGGTGGGTAGGTGGGTGAGTGGGTTGATGAATGTGGATGGGACTGACCCTGTAGCGAGTTCATACTCTGTGTCCAGCCACTGTTCCAGGCAGACTGGCCCTGCCATCCAGAACCCTGGCTCTCAACACAACAGCTGCCTGTGCATTTGGCAGGATCTGGCGAAGCTGAAACATTCCTTCAAACACATCACATTTATCAAGCATCTGAAGCACTTTCAAATCTTTTGTCGAGTGGCAGCTGCCTGACTGCTGGATGGTTTGAGTCACTTGCTGATGAAGCAAGAGAAGCAAGGGAAATCAGTTAAAGAATCCGACGTCCTACCCTGAGCTCCCTCGGCCCCATCCATGCTCCAGGGCCCTGAGCTATGCTCAGCAGCCCAGCGTTGTAGCCCACACTCTGCTCCTGCTGTGCCCAGCATGCCGATAGGAGCAGCTTTTTCTTGGGGTAGGAGGAGGTTAGGACTCACCAGCCAGGAGAATAGGAAGCAGGATAGAACCTCAGATCTTAGGCAAGACTGCTGTGTCCCTTGGCTTCTCTGCCCATCCACAGCCCCCAGGGCTTCACCTGGTCCCTCAGAGAGGACATCCTGCCGATGCCCAGGAGCCATGTGCCTCCTCCCCCAATGAGGTTCCTTGGTCCTGTGTGCTGGTGAGAGGAGGAAGGGGAGGAGCAGAGTGCAGGTGAGGAGGCAGCAGCAAAGAAGGGCTTTCCACTCTGTCCTGTGCTCTGTCCTGTCTGCTGCTCCCCACTCCCAGCCCTGCATTTGCCTGGCATTCCTCCTGGCACCTCATGATCTTCCTCACTTCTCCTCTGGACAGGGAGTTCTTTATGATGCTGTATTGTCTACCTTACACCACCTTTGTGCATTATGGCACCTGTCCTTTCTGTACTTATCGGTACAGTGGGTTTAATAAGGATAGCTGCCCTGAGGTTATCTGGTGAGGCAGGGAAAGAGAACAAAGCTTGTCGGCATTGTGCCTTCTCAGGGTCACTCCGTTACTGTCATCGATATTCTTTGATCAGCATCCGGCTGCCCAAAATGTGTACTTTGGCCCAACACCAGAACCTAACTTGGCACCTGCTTGTTACCCCTACGACAACCAGAGCCCACAGTGATGTGTTAGCAGGTGCTCGTGCTGAGCAAGCCACACAGCCTTAGTCCTGCTTCCTCCCTCCCGGCCCCACACAGCAGGCTCAACAGACAGAGGGCCTTCCACAGGGCCAGGCTTCGAAGCCAGGGAGCCTCTGACAGAGCCTGTGCCCAGGAGACCCTCTCCTCTGACCGGGAAGCTCAGTTTTCAGATGTGACCTGGGTGTCTGAGAGCCTGAACTTCACTCCCGTTGTCACCGTGCTCAGGTGTTTATGTGGCACAGAGGGCCAGGCTCTTGCAGTGCACAATCACATCCAAGTGCAAACGTGAACGGGTAACACTTCAAGGTCCCCGGCTGTGGGGACGGCCCCTCCAAGACCCATATGAGGAAGCTGCACAAAAGGGGCAAGTGTAAAGCAAAACACTCCCTTTCGTCTGAGACACTTTTTCCAAACAGCTGAAGGCACAGAGGTGTTTTGTTGACAAATGGAGAAACTGAGGCCAGAGAGGTCAAGTCCCCTAGTGAAAGACACTGAGAGAGGCAATTAGAAGTAGCAAAGTGGCTCTGCCTGTGAAAATGAGGGGTTTTCTTCTCTAAAGAATCTAAAAGGAAAAGGACGAGGCACTACGGGGTTCATATGAGGCTCAAAGAGGAGGCATAGGGAAGGTTAAGCGGGGAGGGGACCAAAAGGGAAGAAGGGAAAGAAACACACACCCGCGGAGATAGACACTGCTGGCAGCCAGAGTGCAGAAAGGGTTGGAAAGTGAAAGCTGGAAGCAACATGAGTTCGGAGACCAAGAGGAAGCCAGGACCGGGGTTTAGAGGGGGTAACGGAATCATAACGGCAGGGGGGGCACAGTCCACTTGGCTGGAGCGTCGGCTGCCGTGTTTTGGGCAGCCCATCGGGAGATGGTGCCATCAGACCACGTTTGAAAGCCTAACATCTGTGGTGACAAGAGGCCCCAGGGAGGATCCGGGGAAGAGGGACAGGGAAGCTGGCCCAGGCCCAGTCAGCCCACTTGCCGGGCGACTCCAGCACCCAGGATGAGGCCCGGTGCCGCAGTGGGGGCCCAGGCGGGCAGCGTTGGGGGGAAGGGGCAGGGTGTCTGTGCTTGCTGGCAGCCAAGCCCTCGTCCCTTCTCCGGTGGACGTGGAGGGTGGGAACCTGGACACACTTGGTGAATATGGCGCCTGCCATGGTAGACACCAGGGGCTGGCGGAGACCACCCTCCTGCTGAGAAGTGGTCTCTGTCACAGCTCCCACTAGGAAGCCGGGAGACCCCGGCTGCTGATGAGTGTGTCCCAAAAATGTGCCCACACACCACGTTTTAAAGTTTCTATCAGTTCTGTTTCTCTCCTGGCATTCTTCCCACTGAAAAAGGCAAAGAAAGAAAATCCCTCCCAAGCACCCTCCTCCCTCTCTGTCTGCTTGTCACTTAGAAAGTAGATGAAAGGGTGCTTTTCTCCTGGGTCCCTGTGTCTCTGCGTCTCTGGCCGCCAGCACTCGAGCTCCTTCGTATTCCTTCCCAGGCCCTGCCCTGTGCCCCAGGGACAAGCCAAGCCAACGTCCTGGGAAAAGCGGCTAAAAGAGCAGAAATAACAGGTTTTTTTGTCACAAAAATATGAAATCATCTAAACAGAAAAAATAAAATATGCTCATCTTAGAATAGTATGGTATGCAGAGTAAAACCCATTTTGGCTAAAAAAGAAATTTTTGAAATAAAGATGATTTTTCAAGTTTCATAGCTGTGTTCTCATACTGTGTTTTAACTATGAACACAGTCCACTTAAACTGGCTATTTGTAAAGCAGCAACTAGCCCGAGGCCTCTAAGTGGGCTTCCCTTGGCTGTGCAGTTACTGCTGCAAAGACTTGAGGTGGAGGCGCCAGGGCTGCAGGTCAGCTGTGTGGGTGCTGCCTGGTGGATGGTTGGAAACGAGCCAGCCCCATTCAGATCGCCGTTGTCAGCCAAGTCCACGTTGTCAGCCAAGTCCACTGTCTTATCTCCACTTCTCTGGCAACACTGTCATCAGTGGGTTTCTATTTGGCCCAGTGCATGGAATTGGTTACGTCTGCTCTCCATGCTTAGAGAGGCCTGTGGAGAGAAGGCATGAGAAAGGAGAGCAGGTGAGGAGGGAGAAGGAGTGTGCCCGGAGCGGGCAGTGTGGGGCCAGCAGCGTCCTGCGGGTTACTGCTCCGTCCCCTGGCCAGGTCCCCAGGGAGCAGGCTGCCTCAGGAGGTGCTCCCTGTGTGTGCTGTATCCCAGGCTTGGACCGAGCACTGGAAAAAATAGGCCTGACCCAAGTGATCAATTAAACTTTCTTTTGGTGGAGATTAAAGTTAGAGTCTTTAAAAATAAATGAAATCTTTTTATCTCAGGAGTGTTATTTTTAACGAAATGAAACGTTTACTAACATAAGCCCCGCAGAACAATGGACTGACCAGTTAAACTCAGTGCTGTGCAGGATGGTCTCGGTGCCAGAATACGGCTCTAGAAGGCGTGGGGTGGGGGGTGGGACTACCTCCAGAAGGGCCTGTCAGGCCTCGGGGTTCCCCTTCTGCTGTCTTTCCTCCAGTTCCTCCCGGCTCCTGGCAAGAGAGGGGACAGGGCGACTTCTGCAGGTTCAGGCCATGTGGCTTCTGAAATACTGTGAAACCAAGGCCTGTGCTGACAGACCAAAGACACGCTCTGGAGAATGCCAGTCCAGATAAGCCGTTATGCTGTCTTCCTAACCTTTCCCAGCTGCTGTCACTCCTGCCAGGACTTCCCAGCAAAAACCCTTGGGACCGGATGTGCTTCCAGATGAGACCTTTTTTTTAAAGCCTCTCACAGTGCACAGATCATACATTACGTAACACCCTAAGAGAGTCTAGGCAGCGCTCTGTGTTCAAAACACCCTTCCTTCTGCAGCCATACCTGTGGACACAGAAAAGCACTAAGTAGCCTCCTATCGGGCCAGGTTTTATGCCCCAATGAGGTCAGTTCAGATCAGTTTTGCTGCCAAGTGAGAGAGTTAGCAGAACTTTGGGTCTCCGGAGCCGGCTGGGTTTGTGAGTTGTGGGTAAGGAAATGCTGGCCCTGCACGGGGCTGCACCAGGGCACGCAGTTCCTTCTCCCGGAGCTCCAGGCTCCCCCCCCCCCCCTTGCTCCAGCTCCCCGCCCCATCTAAGTTTTCCAAGTGAGTTTTAGCAATTAGAGCTAATTAAGCTAATTAGTCGCAGAGCTGACCAAACATCCAAGGAAAGGGGCATCTATGAAGTCTGGCAGGATGTGGGGACCGGGACCCAGATTCATTCGCAGAACCTCTCTCACTAAAGTAAGGGTCACCCCGAGATGTGAGGGAGGTTATGTTACATTTCAGTACAGCGGAAATAAGGTGGATTCCGTCACCTCAAGAAAGTGGAGTGGCAGAATAAGAAAGCACCCCAGAAGCGTTGGACAAGCATGTGAATGACAGGGCTGTGGTTGGCACCCACAGGAGCCAGGATAAACCAGCTCCAACAGTAACAACAAAATAAAGAGAACTGGCAACAGGTCCCGAAGTCTGGGTGTCGCCTCCGCAGGGAGGCAGGGCTGTGCACGGGCCCAGCTCCTCTGCACAGGCTCAGGGCCCGCTGAGGGTTGCCAGCCCCCAGGATTAAGGGAGCTGCTGCATGCACACACTCTGTCCTGACGGTTATGCCCCTGAAGGACAGGAAAGAAATCTAGATTTCTGTGTGGCTTGAAATTCGGTTCTTGCTTCTGTCAACTATCGGGGTCAGAAGTTGAGGGGGGAGTCCAGATTACAGGCTCACAGCCAAGGAGCAGCCAAAACATACAAGGGCTTGGCAGGCGATAGCAGAACGTGATGCGGCACAAATGGGAAGGAAAACGAGAGAACGGTGCCTGTTGGTGATTGGAACGGTGTCAGGGCATTCGCCCCCCCCCCCCCACCACCACCACCACCAAGTGTGGTATTTCCTGTCTGTCAAGAAGGCCAGCGTGCAGGGGGCTGCTTTCCCCAGAGAGTTAACAGTCTCTCCGATGCCTCCTGCAAGCGCTGGGCAGCCCGGTGTTCCCCGAGGCAGCAACCCAGAGGGTCACGGAGGTCTCAAGTGATAGATGGCCTGTCCGAAGTAATCGGGAAACACAGGCCCTGCAGACAGCCTGTCTCCCCATCGGCGTCACCAAACCCCAGGGTCACTGGGTCAGACAGTGCCCGGCGCGGCATGATGGCAGGTCTCGACAATAGGGCACCAATGTTTGCCCAGGCAGGAGGAAAGCTAATTTGTGAACTTCATAAATGGAGCTTATGGATGCTATACACAAGAAACTGTGCTGTGTTTTCAGTCCATGGGCTTTTTCTTTTTGTCTGCTTCATCTTTATTTCTTGGTCATCTTGATTGGAAAGTGGTTTTACATACAATAGAATTCAACAATTTTAAGAATGCAGTCAGTTTGACAAACATTACCAGTCATACCATATAGAGGATACAGGGCAAATGCTGCCTGGGGTCAGCTCCACCCTGTTTTTGTTTTGTACATTTTTAAAGAGTAACGCACGCGCGCACACACACACACACACACACACACACACACACACGACCTGCAAAGCCCGATTTACTCTCTGGCCTCCACAGGACTCGTTTGTGAGCCCTGATGGGGAGCATTTCCATCGCCCTCAGCACGCCCGGGCCTCTGCGGGCGCTGCCTGCCCCTCCTCCTGGCCATCACTGATCTGCTTTCTGTCACTGCAGGTTTGCCTTTCCCAGAATTTCATAGAAATGAGGTCATGCGGTATGTTGCCTTTTGTGTCTGGCTTCTTTCACTTAAAACACTTTCGAGGTTCATCATCTGGGTTTTTGTGTGTACCAGTCATGCGTCCCTTTTCCATTTCTGAGTGGTGTGCTGTCCCGTGAAAGGTGGAGATCTCAGCACGGTGTCACGTGCAGGCTCAAAATCGGGAAAGGGGGGCGGGGCTGGGGGCCGCAGTGCCCGCTCTCACCGCCCCTGTCTTTGCAGGCATGAACAACCGGGAGGTGCTGGAGCAGGTGGAGCGCGGCTACAGGATGCCCTGCCCGCAGGACTGCCCCATCTCTCTGCACGAGCTCATGATCCACTGCTGGAAAAAGGACCCCGAAGAACGGCCCACTTTCGAGTACTTACAGGGCTTCCTGGAAGACTACTTCACAGCCACAGAGCCCCAGTACCAGCCGGGCGAGAACCTGTGAGATAGGGGTCAGCAGAGAGGCCTGTCCCAGAGGCTCCGCCCCTCCCCATTAGCTTTCCATCCGTAGCCAGCTGCTGGGGCAGCCAGAACCGTCCAGGATCAGATTGCATGTGACTCTGAAGCTGACGAACTTCCACGGCCCTCATTAATGACACGTGTCCCCAAATCCGAACCTCCTCTGTGAAGCATACAAGACAGACCTTGTTATTTCTCAGACTTTGGAAAATGCATTGTATCGATGTCACGTAAAAGGCCAAACCTCTGTTCCGTGTAAATAGTTACTCCAGTGCCAACAATCCCAGTGCTTTCCTTTTTTAAAAAATGCAAATCCTATGTGATTTTAACTGTCTTCACCTGATTCAACTAAAAAAAAAAAAAAGTATTATTTTCCAAAAGTGGCCTCTTTGTCTAAAACAATAAAATTTTTTTTCATGTTTTAACAAAAACCAATCAGGACAGGTGTTTGTTTTTTTTTCCTTTTTACAAATATGAATACATATACTATATATGTCCCTGTACATACACCATGTGGGTGCTAATGTGGAGACCATGGCCAGCCTGGACCACAGCTTCAGGCCCCAGAGTGAGGATTTTACTGCGGAATCAGTCGAAAAGCACTGATGTTATTCTGAAAAACCAGTGGCCTCCTTTTTGGCTTTCTCGAAGCATGAATTTTTTTTTTTAATTTGGATTGCACTTTTCTGATTCATGACTATACCTGTAGGTGGCTGTTAGGCTGACTCTTTTCAGCAGCCCCCGAGCTGAATTCACAAGGCCTGTTTCCATTATTTGCTTCGACTTACCGCGATTTGTTCTTGAAACTTAAAAGTGAGCGTATTTAAGCCAACCGACAGCCAAACTACCAAGGGAACTGGAAGATGGATACCACACAAACTCCTTGTATAGAAATAGGAATGCTGAAATGTTTCAAACTTTTTTTATTTAATAAATCTTGTAACCACATTTCAATGGTCTAAAACCCATAGCATTGTAGTCATGGCAACCTGCTAAACTTTCTCATGCAACTAAAACTCCCAGGAAGGCGAGGGTGGGGGCTGTGCACTTCCCATTGTAAACTGAGTTTGTCAGTGTCCTGTACTGCTAATGAAATGACTTTCTGTGTGACCGACAGTTCTCCGGTGGAATAACTATGCACTACTTGACATTTCATGGGGATGCACACAAAAAAGTATTACATTTTTAGTTGCTGTTTGTACCAACCTTGAATTACATGTTTAACAACAACCAATCAAACAAGCCTATTTCTATTGAGTTTTTAATACTGAGTAGCAATTCTGAAGTCTTAATTCCTTTTCTGTTATGATTTATTTGTGAGTTTACATTTTTAAATTGTTTAACTTTCTTAATTTAGTAATTAAAAAGAGAGCATTTTACATTTGAATTTTTTTTTTTGTTCATTTGTTTAAACATGGAAGGGGCTCTGGTGGTGACATATCTGTTCCCTGCCAGGTGGTGAGGAGCCACCTGGGGAATGTAACCATTGTGCAGCGATTTCCAAACGACAGAAACATTCGAGACACCTGGAGTGGTTTTTTCTTTTCTTCCCCAGAAAAGCTAGGCTATTGTCTAGCTAATTCAAAGGAATGTTAAAGCATGACTAGGCATACCTTAACATTTTAATTTATCAGACATTTTCTCTAACCGGAGTTTTCTGTGTCCCACATGTAGGAGAAAGAGACAATTACAAGGAGAATGAAGCAATTACAAGAGAATCTTCCTTGTCGTGGAGTCAGTATATGTACTTCGCAGTGTCCCTCCACTTCTGTAATGAAGTTGCTAAGCAGGGACATAGGCTGGCTGCCTGGAGGGGCAGTGGGCAGACAGGCCTGGCTTTGCACACGCTCAGCTGTGTGACCTGGGACAGCAGCCTGGCCTCTCTCATTTCCAGGTCCTGTCTATGGAAATGAGGGGCTGGCTATGACTTACTGTAGTTTCCTCACAAGGTCTGAGACCCTGTGCTTTCAGATCACTGGTGTGATATGGAATCCCACAAGGAGGATCGTTTTCTTGCTAGAATAACCTTTGTGTTTAGAAAGGGTTTCCAACACTTTTTTCTAAGTGACACAAAGGGATTTTCTGGGAAAATCAAGTCTTTATGGTATTGTTTTGGTATTAATACAGTTATCACTGGTCAATTTATTAACAAGTTTAGATATTTACAAAGATTACTTTGTTTTTAGTCTTCACTTCCCACCAGTTTGGATAATTTGCAAATACTCTCTGAAGGATTTTTGTGTATGTTTGTCCCAGTCATTCAAAAAAAATCCAAAGAAGTCATAACCTGTTCGAAACAGATTCTTTAAGGAAAAAACAGTCTCTTCAAACCAAAGGACAGCCTTTAATTCAGCAGTTGAGTTCCTGGTGGATTCTCTCAGATGAACCAAAGCTGAGGACTCGGGTTAACTGGGGGCCCCTTTCTGAAACCCGCGCTGGAGCTGCCTGAACCACAGGGCGGGGCCCCAGGAGGAAGTGTCAGAGCAGCGACAGAGAAGCGGGTGTGCCTTCAGGAGCTGCCCCTGCGGTAGCCTAACCCAGCATGAGCCTCCCTCCGGGGTCCCAGCCCCTCAGGAATCCACGCTCCTCTCAAGGCCTGGAAGCCCGGAGTGAGGCAGTTGCACTCTGAGCAGGGATTTCTCTGGTTCAGAAAGAAACGCACTTGGAGCCCCAGCTGCTTTGGCTCAGTGGGTAGAGCCTCGGCCTGCAGACTGAAGGGTCCCAGGTTTGATTTCGCTCAGGATCTGGGCTCGATCCCCAGTGTGGGGTGTGCAGGAGGCAGCCAATCAATGATTCCCTCTCATCATTGATGTTTCTATCCGTCCCCCTTTTTTCTGAAATCAATGAAAATATATTTAAAAAAGAAAGAAAGAAATGCACCTTGAAATGTGCCTTAGCGGGGAGCGGTGTGGACAGGCTGCGGTCCCCGGGCGTGAGGAATGGGAATCCGCCCTCCAGGACCATGTTCGGAAGAAGCCGTCGCTGCCGCCCTGTCCCCTGGAGAGCGGGCAGCTGGCAGGGCCGCCGCGTCGCCGGGACGCCTGTGCGCACACGGTGTCCTTCCTGTCTGACGCTCACGTGGCCGCTGGAGGGGCACTTGGCACAGCTGACACCCCACATGGGCAAAACGGGGTCCCTGTGCTCCACGACTCCCTGTGCCCTGCGCCCGCCCGGTGCTGCTGGCTGCAAGCCGGGGGCCCGAGCTGCAGGCCTCCCGGTGCGTGCGGGGCGCCGGCTGCCAACCAGGTGAGGGTGCAGGGGCAGAGGAGGCGGGTGCAGACCCAGGCGGTTCCCCAGAAAGGGAAGGGTGCTCCTAACCCTCAGCCACATGACTGACGATCCCCTGCAGGTGCAGGGGGGCGTGGGGGGGTTACTGGGAAACGGGCCCTCCTGCAGCTAAACTGGCACCAGTGGACTGTTCTGGCCGCACTGGCGCTAAGGTTTTGTCAGACGTGCCCTATGGGACCCTAAGAGTCCCGGATGAACGCACTGAAAGGGTCCTTCCTGAGCCTGGGGAGCAGGCAAGGTCCCTCTGCTGTGTGCGGTGTCACCCGCTCTTCAGTCTTGGCTCAGGCCCGCACCCGCCTTCCGAAGGGCATTTGTCAGCGAGCTGCCTGGATAGACGGTGTTGGTCCCCGTGTGCTCCTGAAAGCCACTTTCATATATCTATGTGAGTTTTGTTGACTGTCGGAGTTCAATTTGACTTCCCAAAATATTTGCTTGAAAGGCAGGGAGACAGAGGGGAGGAAGAGAATAGTTTGTGGGAAGAGGTGGAGGAAGCTCAAATTTTCATTCTAAAAATGATATTGTGGGGTACAGATTGACTAAAGCAGATACCAATATTATGTTTATCTTATTTAATTATCAAAAATAGATTACAACTACAGAGAACATAATTAAAAATTAGTACCTTTAATGCCTTTGAAATATCACATATTTCAAAGTATATGTACTTCATTTGATATACCTGCATTCCCAGACGTTGTTTTTTAATAAATTTCTAAATTGCACCTCATTCCTTCCAAACATGGGAAAAAATCCAGAATCCCTTAGGTAGGGAGGAGGGGGTATAACCTTTATTCTGAAATTAACGGTGAGGACTGAGAACAGGAATAAATGGTTCCCCGGTGTGGCAGAGCCTCTCCCACGGAGAACGTGGTCAGTGACGACCACAGCTCCCCCAGCATCCAGATCACTACGCTTTTTCCGGAGTAGTTACTGCTCCTCTAATCGCTTATTTAGTAATACGACTCTTCTTTTCCTGCATTTCCCTGCCAGATTGCGAACTCCTTGAGAGCACTCTGCCTAACTGGCTCACTATTGTCCCTGCACCCCGAGCAGTGACGAGCCGATGGCAGACCCTGGACGGATGGATGGCTCGAAGGAAAACGCCGCCCGACAGGGTGAATGGTTGACCCTGGGAGTGACCTGCTAAGAACCTGTGGAACCCACCTGGACTCGCCATGCACTCCCGAGGCACTGGCCTTGCCGGTTCTCAATGTTCTCAGTGTGTGGTCACTAGTCTGAGGGGTCAGTACATGCTGGGGAGGCCCAGGCTGGACCCTGAAGTGAACCTTCCCCAGAAATCACCCCAACACCAATGGGAATACACTTGTATCCCTGAAGCCTGGGGCCTCAGGTCTCGTTCTAACATTGTAATTTTATGAATATTGGATGGCTAATCTACTCCTAAGATATTCATCTTTGTCCTCATATGGAGTTATTTTCCCAGACCTCCGTGCTGTTATCGTTCACCAGCCTGTGGCCTGCCGCGTCCCTGCGCACCTCCGCGTGGCCAGGAGGCCTGGACCCTGCTCGAGGAGCACGGTGAACATGCTGTCCATGACATGTTATTGCTAACGTGAAAATACTATAGTTGGGCAAGGTAACATGTACCCCATTAATCTGGATTCTCATATCTGATTCCCTTTTTTTAGCCAGTGAACAACAGCACTTTGAGAATGGAACAGAAGACCAGGGGGGTTGATGATGGAAAGAGGAAGCCGTCCAGCGCCCACAGGCAGTACAGGTGCAGTCAGGTCAGCCTGCTTGTCCCAGATGGCAGCGAACAGGAGAAGACAGGAGGGAGGTGGTGGACAAGGAGCCAGAAACCAGAGCTGGAATGAGAGAACTCCTTTGCCACCACTCTTCAAGGCAATGGGATGGCGGTGGATATGACTGTTGGTATGTGTAAGAACATTCATTCATTCTGTGAGCATCCATAGACTACTAATTATGGGTTGGACTCTACGCTGGAAAATCAAAGAGACCATTAATATTTCCAGTCCAGAGAGGATGGAGACCCTCAAGAGATCGATGCAATGAGCTACCTGCTAGCTGGAAGCTCAGGTGGTAGAAAATGAATGCCATTCAGGCCCTAGCCAGTTTGGCTCAGTGGATAGAGCATCAGCCTCTGGACTGACAGGTTCCAGGTTCAATTCCGGTCAAGGGCACATGCATGGGTTTTAGGCTTGATCCCCAGTAGGGAGCATGCAGAAGGCAGCCAATCAATGATTCTCTTTCATCATTGATGTTTCTATCCTCTCTCTCCCTCTCCCTTTCTCTCTGAAATCAATAAAAATATATTTTTTAAAAAAGAATATCATTCACCCCAGGATGGGGAGTGCAAGGGGAGGTCCCTGGAGGAGGTGATTCCTGAGCTCAGTCTTAAAGGACAAGCAGAGTATGTATTGCTTAACGGTAGGCCCAGTGTTTTTTGCCTCTGAATGTGTTTCCTTCTAATATCCAACCTCCATTAGGGGCTAGCTCATGCTTTAATATAGAAGATGCTCAGCAAATGCATCTAAGTGAAGTAAAAACAAAACCACACCATGAAAACTCTGAAAATTGACCCCCCCAACACACACACACACAGCATATAGGCAATCATTTATTCTGATGAGTGGGCTGCTAACTGGAGGGTAGATGATACCATAAAAGAACAAAGTGTAACATTGCAGACAGCTTGTTGGTGCCAATGTCCCAGCTGGAATGTAATTTGAAATATATTCATAGAGTATGAGAATAAAATAATTTCTTGGGAAGAGACTGGTAATAACTCTTCACCACCTCTGTTAATAAGGATTACTAAAGGGTTTTCTCTCCTTTATGAATCTTTTGTTACCCTTTCCTTCCATTTACTAGGCTATTTTGCTTCAATCATGCAACTGGTAATCTCATGAAAGAAGGTATATATTAGCAGTTGCAAGGTATTCTGATTGTTTTGTCTTGGATTTTTTTTCCCTCTTAATTATCAAGTGTTTGCTATAATAATAATCAATGAGTAGCTAATTGGAAACAAGAGAGAATGAAATGGGTATAATCAGATATTGTTTTTAATGAAAAGCGTACGTGTAATACTGTGGGGACATATTACTAAACAGCAAGATGTGTGTGTGTGTGTGTGTGTGTGTGTGTGTGTGTGTGTGTATTTACGAAAGGATCCCTTTAAAGGCACTTATAAACTAAATCTGGGCATGTGAATTCTTTCATTTTGTAGAGTCCTCCCAAGGGGTGAGCCCTGGAAGATACCGGGAGGGAGGCAGAGCCACTAGAGATCGCTGGGGACCCCAAACCACCCTCCACAGAGCCTGAGCCTGGAGGTCTGTCAACTCCCAGCGAGCAGCGAGGAAACGGTGAGCAAGTGGCAGCAGCTGCCTGGAGAATTAGGGAATGAATAACAATGCTTTCTGGTAAATTAACTGTGTTATATTGTGCACAGCAAAGGGATGGAAAGAAACCCTGTTAAAAACTGAACAGTAATTTGCCCACATCATTTATGTAAAATGCATCATTTTCCTACTTCAGTGGACTTTAGTTTGATTTAAAATATGAACACTCTGGTACTGTTCACCAAAGCACAATTTATGAGATAATTGGGGAGGGGGAAGGGAAGGGGAATCAGACTGTAATCAGACAAGCCTGTGTGAGCCGTTTCACCCCCTCCTCTCACCTGTGAATTTCGGAAAATATTTGCTTATAGGTTCCCGAAGGTCTCTAAGTGAAAAGTGTGAGGCATTAATCACTGTCATTGCTATCACTAACCATGACCTCACCGTATCTGATGGCTGGAAAGCATGCTTCATTCTATTCAGGATTTTTCTGCTCTAATTCAAATAAGTACTTGATTTTGAATTGTAGGGGAAATGGCAATGTAGCAAAGCTGTACTTAAAACAGCAGGCCGAGAACAAAAGCACCGTGCATGCAGCCAAAGGGGACCTTGGAAGATACAGAGATAAAACAAAATGCTGTATGTGGCTGCGATTCTGTCACAGAATCAAATGCAAAATGGAGAACGTCGTTCCAATTGCGGAGATTTTGCAATCTACAATATCTGAAATAAAAAGGCACCCTGACTCCACCTTGACATTCAGAAGCTGTTATTGCGATGGATTGGATTATAATGTTTGTTCATGACCAGTGTAGGTTTTCAGAACCAGCGTGATCAGAGGCGGGTGGAATCCCAGAGGTGGGCCTGAGAGCCTTCACTGCAACAGTGCACCCCCCCAAACCCCCCCACCCTGTCAATCACCACTCATTTTCCTTCCCCTCCCCTGCCCACCCTCCTTATCTCTGGTCCCTTCTCCCACTAGAACCATAGAATTTCTGTTTAGATATTCACTCATTCTCTTCATCTCCATCTCCCCACAAAGGACCATTGTTTAGTTACCGGTGTCACCCTTAGATTTTTACCTTTCAGGGCAAATCTGTGGCTGATTCTGTCTGCTTCTCTTGGTGCCTCTACAACCCTGCTGACGCCAAGAGCCTGAATCTTGAACCCCCAAAGCTCAGCACTTCTTGTCTCTTTGGGTGTCTGTTTGGGCTAGGTGAAGGAGTCTTCCCCACCGTAGCCCACAGCACATTGGGTAGGCGTGGGTGACAGGGTAGATGGTGACAGCACTGACAGAGATGAGACCAGGAGGAGGGTTAGAAAACAAGCAGGAGATGGCAGACTCGGTGCGGACTTGTGGCACCTGAGGCAGCTGCGGGGTTCATGAGAGGATGGGTTCCTGCCTGGTGTGGTGGAAACGTCTGGGCTGAGTTTAGGTTCATTCACAACTCACCACAGTGTGACTGGGGACAAGTTACCTCGCGTCTCTAAGTCTCTTTGTCTCCATTTCCTTATACGTAAAATGAGCTCTTATGGAAACGAAAGAAAGGAAGATACAGATGGCATCTAGGATAGTGCTTGGTATGTGGCAGTCCTTTAGTCTGTGTGGGTGACTTCCCCTTCACTTTCAGGCTGCCCTTCACATGGTGGAAAGTAACCTAAAATCAATGCTGTGGCTGTGATTCTCCTTCTTTAAAAATGTGATGGTTCCCGCTGATCCCCACTCATGGAGGAAGGCGAGATTGGAAGGCCTGTCCAGCCCACACTCGAATTCCCCCCACCACACACACACTATACCTCCTGAAAGCTAGGTTTTCACCATGTGACCTCCCTGCTCCCACCGCCCACCAGAACAGCTGAGGATTCCAGGGGCAGACTTCTGACCAGGAGGAACCAAGCTATTGACTGACCACCAGCTAATGCAGTGGTCGGCAAACTCATTAGTCAACAGACCAAAAATCAACAGTACAATTGAAATTTCTTTTGAGAGCCAAATTTCTTAAACTTAAACTTCTTCTGACACCACTTCTTCAAAATAGGACTCACCCAGGCCGTGGTATTTTGTGGAAGAGCCACACTCAAGGGGACAAAGAGCCACATGTGGCTCACGAGCCACAGTTTATCAACCACTGAGCTAATGGAATTGTCTCCCTTGAGTTGGAACCAAGACTCAAGAGGCTCTGGTGATGGATGCTTGGCCTACAGGTTAGGCCGAGTCAGGGTCAGAGTGGGCCTGGTGGGGAAGCAGAGAGAACCAATGGCTGGAGAGCACAGGCCACAGAGAGAGTTAGAGCTGAGAACGGCTCTCCAACTCCACTTCCTGAGCAGCATTTCCATGAGATTCCTCAAACCCCTGCAATACACTATCTCATCTTTTAGCTGATTCAAGGGAAGTTAGGCCTCTGAAGTTGAGCTCTACTATTTTGCCAGCCTCCTCTCCCCCTCACCTCTACCATCACCCACATCCTAGATCCCGACTGCATGAGCTGTCTACAGCTCCTGAAGCAAGCACTGCGCCAGCCATTTCCCCTGGCCTGGAGTGTCCCGTAGCCCCGTCTCCTCTTCTTAACAGCCTGTCCACCCTTTGTGGCCCAACTCACACATCGCCTTCCTCACGGAGCCCTGTTCGATCCTCCAGTCGTAAGTGACGGCTCCCTCCTGAGAACTCGGGGACTTGGCTTCTGGTCTCTCCTCGGTGTTCACTGCACTCGACTCCCTGAGGTTTCCTCCTTGCCTCTGTCCTCACTGCGGGTAGGAACTTGGCACGCATTAGGCTCTTTATTACCCTGAACGTAATCCAATGGTTGGAATCCTAAAATACGATCTAAGTTTCTTCAATAAAGAGTATGATGCCAATATAAGGAGTTGTTCGTTAAAATGGAATTGCACTCATAGATTAAAGGGATGAAGATCAAAGGGCACGTTTTTTTGGCCAGGAGTTCTGAGTCTTAGAGACCCAAATAAATTGTAGATGTTTTATTTCCTGATTTGATTGGAACCACAGCACTGGATTTGGTGCTGTAATCTGAAACTTCGGGCCTGGTGGAAAGTCTGTTGCCTCTTTACTGGAAGTGCCAGTGTTGCTTTGGCGGGCGTGCTTGTGGCTGAACCCGGCTGGTAACCCGGAAGGCCAGACGTAAAGAAGCTTTCCCTGTGGACGTGGAACATGCAAAGCCAGGCCCTCCGTTGCAGTTACAGGCGCACCTGGCGTCACATGTGTGGGGAGAGAGTGTGGCTGTATTGCATGTGGCCACATGTCACTCAGGTTCAAGATCCTATGGACTCGTGTGGAGAACCGAAAGCAGCAGTTCGTGTAGCCCAGTGGTCGGCAAACCGCAACTCTCGAGCCAGATACTACTCTTTGGCCCCTTGAGTGTGGCTCTTCCACAAAATACCACGTGCGGGCACGCACGTACAGTGTGATTGAAGGAGTACCCTAATTAAGTTAATAACAGTGTACCGACCTATATAGTTTAAGTTTAAAAATTTGGCTCTCAAAAGAAATTTCAATACTTGTACTGTTGATATTTGGCTCTGTTGACTAATGAGTTTGTCAGCCACTGACCTAGACCAAGCATGTCAGACTCGCAGCCCGCAGGCCACACGCGGCCCACAACAAATATTTTTGCGGCCCAGCCAACATAATGGTATGTAAGAAACGTTTTAACAAAAATTTTGTAACTTAATTTTTACAATATCCTGTTATACATAATTATTAATAAGGAGCTACAATGTTTGCTAATGACTGATGACTATAACCGTGTTGCATTCATTTCCCTTACTCGCCTTACACGCAGGTGCACCATTTCTCTCCACCAATCCTAGCAGCGAGTATTTTAGCAGCCGATTGCAGAGTCATTAGTCTTGGACTGACTTGTTTGGTGTGTGCAATAGGAAATATCTCGCTTTCGGAGAACAAGAAATATAGTTTTATTTGTGTTACGCTTATTAATTTGTGTAGTTATTCAGTGTCTGGTAAGTTAATTTTCAAGGAAAAAAATATTAATTTTTATTAAAATGTTCTATTATTTTCTGTTAATAATTAATTATTTATTTCAACCCTTTGTATTCAGTATGTCTCTATCGAAATAAACCTACATTTCTATGAAAATTGAAGCTTTTGCTTTTCTGCGGCTCACACACACTTAAACCTTGTTTATCTGGCCCGTGTTAGCCTTTGAGTTTGACGTGCTAGTGTAGACAGTGATAGGCTTGCTCTTGCGACCATATCCCCACCTGAGCCACTGCGAATCTGACCACCCCAGGGTCCCACTGGGGAGCTGGATTTGAGGTTCTAGGTCATGGGAGGAGCCAAGCCCTTGACCTCAAGACCAGGGAGGAAGGGAGGCTCCCAACTCCTAAAGCAAAGTTCACTTTCTTACACTTCCCTCTGACCCCTCCCACACTCTCTGAACAATCCCCAGTGAGTGACCTAAGGCCACAGTTCCCACACCTGCCTGTGCGAGATCTAAGAGGATCTTCCAAAATGCAGGTTTCCAGGCCCCTCCCCAGACTTGCTGAATCAGGCTTGCCTGGCAGGAGGCTCAGGACCTGTCGCTGAGTGTGTATGCTCTTTCCTCCCCTCACTTCCCTGGAAGCTGCGCAGGGAACTGCATGACCATCCTTTTAAGTCCCACTTACAGCCCCAGAAGCCCAGACACGGAACGCTTCCGCCCTCAACCCTGGACTGAGCAGCCCTGGCAGCTGTGGCACAGCCTGGCAAGGAGGGTCACCAAAGGGGTTGGTGGCCAGAGCACCCCAGGGCATAGCTGCGGTGCTCCCCTCCGGGGAGGGGACAGAGCAGTCTCGGCCCTGGACTTCCAGTTTTTTAGAGAAGCCAGCCAGGTCAGGGCAGGCCAGGGCAGGAGGGGGCCTGACTCACACCCTGAGAAAGCAGGTCCCTGCTACGAGGGAGCTGTGGGCAGGCTCCTGGGCACAGCCATGAGGTGGACTGGGCTTTGGCGGGGGGGGGCAGGATAACCTGACTCCATCAAACTGGGGAGAGATGCCCAGTGTACATTTCTTCCCCCTCTTGATATGGGGCGAAGAGGCCAGCTTCAGCCCAAACCTCAACCCCAGCACTTCAAGGAAGAGCTGCCCGGTTGGATTTGATGAACCTGACATCCAGACAAGGGACTATATTTCAGGGCAAGCTCCTGGTTTTATAGATGAAACTAGTCCAAAGATGCAGCGTGTACACCTGAAACTAACATAACTAGTGTAAGATTGTATGCCAATTCCACTTAAATTAAAAAAAAATACCCTGAAAACTCCCATTGACTTTATTCCTGCCCCATCTCATCCTTTTCTTTAATATATATATATATATATATTTTTTTATTATTGATTTTTTTTTTTCACAGAGAGAAAGGGAGAAGTATAAAGAGTTAGAAACATCTACCAGCTGCCTCCTGCACACTCCCCAATGGGTATGTGCCTGCAACCAAGATACTTGCCCTTGACCGGAATCAAACCTGGGACCCTTGAGTCCGCAGGCCGACACTCTACCCACTGAGCCAAACTGATTAGGACTGTCACATCCTTTTCATAATGAGAATATCTCCATGTGAGGTGGCGGCTAGCGCCCCGTCCCTGGGCCGGCCACGTGTAAAGGGATGGCTTACCTCCCTTTTTATGCCTTCTTCTGAGGACTGTAACCACCTCCAGGACCTCCTTACCCTCCTGGGAGACGGGATGGGACCAGCATGGAGGGGATTCCAGCAGCCCACGGGGACTTCCTCAGAGACTGGGTGACTACAGTCCAGTCCCACTTGGCGTTCTTCAGGCTAAGAAACCCTCAGGCGAAGCTGTCCTCTGCCCGACGCTGGCCCGGGGAATCCCACAGGGTATCACAGACTCTGGCTACTGGCTACTCAAAGTATCGGCTCTGACGCCGGCGCTACTGCTTCAGGTGGCTGGGAGAACAAGGCCTGAGATTTTAGCTCTTCTGATCCTGGGCAAGACCCAGAAATCTACATTGTTAAATACACAAAATTTTTATTTCTGATGGCCCGTGTCCAAAACCACATGTTGGAGCCTTAAATCCCAGGACCTGAGAATGTAACTTAATGAGTCAAAGCGTAATGTGCTAGAATGTGTCTAACCCGGTAACCATAGATTATGGACAAAATAAATTTTAAAAAATTTCAAACAGCTATATTGAGATATAATTCATACACTATCCAATTCATTCAAAGTATACAATTTAATAGCTTTTTGTATAGTCACAGAGTTACACAGCTATTACCACAACCAATTTTAGAGCATTTTCATTGCCCCAAAGAAACTCCACACCCCTTAGCCATCTTCCCCATTCCCTTTTCATCCCCTTCGCCTTAGGCAACCACTGATCGATTTTGTGTCTCTAGAGACTGGCCTATCCAATACAGATCATTTAAATAAAATCATACAATATGTGGTTTGAGTGGTTTTGAAATAAGGTCACAAGAACATTTACTGGAGTAAAACTGCTGTTTGAAACTTTGGCCACAGTTCACCCCTGCTTGCTTAAAACAAAGGAATTATTGCTTTAGTTTCCAGCTTGTGACCTTGAAGACTAGAACCAGAGGAGTAACAGTCTGATGCCGATTATGTAGCCACACCACCTGTTTTTACAAAGATAGGACCACTTTCCCATGTCCAGCAGAAAACATAGAAGATAAAGAGCGAGCAATAGGGTCATTCATAGTCTATTGGCACCCCTTCCCCAGATGCGGCCTTGAGGACTGTTCGCCAAACGCAGGGCAATAACATTCATGGTTCAGACCCCTATAAAAGGCCTGCCTGCACGCAGGGCGGTGCGGCCGTGGGTGTTTGCATGGTGCCCCCGCGACCGTCCTGGCCAGTTTTCAATAAATCCTTGCCTGCTTATTACCAACTTAACCGCCTCCATGGTCGTTTGCAAATCTTCGTGGAAGTCGCCCCACAACAGTGTCTTTCACTTAGTATAATGCTTTCAAGATTCATCCATGCTGTAGCATTTATTGGTGCTTTTTTATTGCCCAATAATATCCCACAGTATAGATATACCACACTTGATTTATCCATTCATTGGTTGATATACGTCTGAATTGTTTCTATTTCTTGCCTATTGTGAATAATTCATGTACAAGTTTTGTGCGACCCTATGTTTTCAATTCTCTTAGGAGTGGAATTGGTAACTCTATTCTTAAGCATTTGAAAATACTAAAAGTTTTATTCAAATTATTGTTATTCAAACTAAATAAGCAAAGAGAGATATTGCACCCTCCTGGATTAGAAACTTAATAATATTAAGATGTCAGCTCCCTACACCAATCTATAGAGGTAAGACGAAGCGAATCAAAATCCCAGGAAGAATTGTTATGGAAACTGACAACAGGATTCTAAATGTATAGGAAAATACAAAGGACTTAGACTAGGTGAAACCATTTTGACTAAGAATAACGAAGTTGGAGGATTTACACTACCAGATTTAAAGACTTACTATAAAACAAAGAGGTGTTAGGGCAAGGATAAACAATAGACTAATGGAACAGAATAGACCCCAGAAATAGACCCATACATACAGGGGCAGGCAAGAGTAGGTTTATAATGGAAATACAAATAAATATTACAATAATGAATAATAATACAAAAATAAACTCTGTGTTTCAAGTTACTTGAACCGAATCCAGCACAGCCAGGAGTGAACCTGAGGAGGGGCGGTGAAGGATTAGAGAAGACCGACGGGAGAATACAGCTGGGGCCAGACAGGATCACTGTGCCTGGATGAGGACACAGTGACACAGCCTGCAAGCCAAGCTTTATTTCACAGTCAGATCACACAAAGCAAAACAAGGGCAAGGTGTTTACAATGTTCTTGTGAGTTTCAAATCTGCTTCTTTCCTGTTGTTGCCATTCTCTGAACTCTATCAAGCTTTGTTTAGGCAGCACTTGCTGCACCTCCCCAGCCCATATCCTAAGACTGCAGGGTCGGACTGTAAGGTCAAGCTTACAACCATGGCCTTTTGGCTATAATTGTGCAGGGAGGGCTTTGTCCTCCAAGTTGGGACTTGCATGTGGCTTTGCCACAAGTCAGCCTGAGGCTTGATCCTGTCCAAACGTTGTAGCCACTCTCCATAGTACTCACAACTGTAAACCTACACGTGCCCACCCACGTATATAGCCATTTGATTTGCAACACAAGCCCTATTGCAATCTAACAGGAAAAGGATGGTCTTTTCGATATGATGGTGCCAAATCATTTGCAAATCCATATGGAGGAAAAACAACGAACTTTCACACTTACACTATGTGCAAAAATTGATTTGAAGGTGGATCTTCCTAAATAGGAATAGGCCTCCAGAAGAAAATAGAATAGAATATCTTCATGACCTCAGACTAGGAAGAAATTTCTTTAGAAAATTTCAATGATTAAAGTAAAACATAAAAAATGGAACATTATTTAAAATAAACACTCATGTCCCTAGCCAGTTTGGCTCAGTGGATAGAGCATCGGCCTGCGGACTGAAGGGTCCCAGGTTTCTGCAGGCTCCTGGTCCTGGGTAGGGGCATGTGGGAGGCAACCAATTGATGTGTCTCTCTCACATCAGTGTTACTCTCTGTCTCTCCCTCTCTCTTCCACTCTCTCTAAAAATCAATAGAAAAAAATATCCTCTTGGGAGAATAAAAAGAAAAAAAAGATGTACATATTTTAAAAATCCTATATAATAAAGAGCTAATATGCTAGTGGTCATCTTGCTGTCACACTGTAATGACTGATCAGCAGGAGGCTGCCTGCACAGCAAGATGCATAAGGGTGGCTGTGCAAGGGGGCAGGAGGCAGGGCGCCTCCTCATGCGATTTCAACTGCGCACTGGGCCTCTGGTATTAAATAAAACGAGAAATTATGTTCATCAAAAACACCATTAAGCAAGTAAATAAGCAAGTCTCGATCTTGGAGAAGATATCTGCAATACATATTTCTTACGAAGTTCTCATAGCCAGAATATATAAAAAACTATAAATCTACTAGAGGCCTGGTGCACAAAATTTGTGCATGGGGGTAGGGGGTGGACCTCAGCCCAGCCTGCACCCTCTCCAATCTGGGACCCCTCAAGGGATGTTTGACTGCCTGTTTACAAGGATCGGGCCATGGGGGTGTGACCAGCCTGGGTCAGGGGTTTAGGGCTGTTTGCAGGCTGGCCACACCTCCTTCAGGGTGGAGGTCTCCACAGAGGTGCCTGGCCAGCTGGATGAGGGCTGATGGCTGTTTGTAGGCTGGCCAACTCCCCCAGCGGGGACCCTCATCCCATGAGGGTGTGGCCAGCCTGGGTTAAGAGGCTTTTTTTCTTTTTCTTTTTTTGTTTTTAGCACCTCCTTGAGCGGAGTCCAGGACCAGCTGGAAGCAGGTATCTGGGATTTATTTATCTTCTATAATTGAAACTTTGTAGCATTGAGTGGAGGCCCCAGTCAACCAGGACAGGCGGGAAGCTTGGCTTCCTCCATCACCGAGGGCAACCCAAGCTTCCTGCTCACTCCAGCTCCATGGCAGCCGCTCTCTTAGTTGGGTTAATTTGCATACTCACTCCTGATTGGCTGGTAGGTGTAGCAAAGTGATGGTTAATTTGCATGTTTCTCTTTTATTAGTGTGGATAAGTAAAAGAATTCATTTAAAAATGGGCAAAATACTTGAACGGCCCTTTACCAAAAAAGGACATTCTAATAGCCAATAAGCATAGGAAAAGGTACTCAACATTGCTCATCAAGGACATGCTAGTTAAAATTACAGTGGTATTGCACTGAACAGCAAAAAGACTGACAATATCAATGTTAGATGTGGAGCAACATTGCTGGTGAAGGATAAATTTATTCCACCACTTTGGAAAACTGGCAGTAAAGTTAAGCATATGCCTACTACCTGTGTCCCAGCAATTCCACTCTCAGGTTATAGCCAAGAGAAATCAGTGCATTTGCCTACAAAAAGGCATGTACATGAATATTCATAGCAAACAACTTCATTCATGATAGCTAAAAACTGGAAACAGTTCAAATGTAAATCAATAGATTAGGTCAGTGAGTTGTGAATAAATTCAAACAGTGGAATATAATACACAGGAATAAAATTTTAAAAAAATTAACGATACATGCCCTAATATGGATAAAATCTCAAAATTACAATGTGAGCCCTGGATCATGTGGCTCTATTGATGGAGCATCATTCTGTGCACCAAGAAGTCGCTGGTTTGATTCCAGTCAGGGCACATGCAAGCTCAATCCCCAGTATGAGATGTGGAGGAGGCAGGCAATCAATGTTTTGCTCTCACAATGATGTTTCTCCCTCTCCCTTTCTCTCTAAAAATCAATTTTAAAATCTAAAAGAAATTATAATGTGAGTTTAAAGAAATTAGATACAAAAGAGTACAGTTTTTATGATTCCATTTTATGAAGTTCAAAAACAAACAACTAATTAATGGTGATCAAAGTTAGCCTCACAATTTCTTGGGGTTGGGGGATATTAGCGGGGAGAGAACACAGAGGAAGCTTCTGGAGTGAAGGAAATGTGACAATCTTGCTTGAGTTGATAGTTAGATTGGTATGAAAGTAAAAATCTACTGAGCTGTATACACTTAAGATTAGTGTACATTACTGAATGTAAGTTATTTCTCAGTAAAAAATAAAATAATCGAGAAAGACTGTTCATATTAAAAGAACTTTATATTGGCTTAAATTTAAGTCTGCTCTCATTGGGGAGCAGATGGAATGCTTAACTTCTCTGAGCTTCAGTTTCTCATCTGTAAATAGAGATAATACCTACCTTGGGTATATTAATTTGATAACCAGGTACTGTATATAAAATATGTTCTTTAACTTCGCTCCCTCAGTTTTCCCATCTATGAAATGGGTATAAAAGTAGTAACTATCACATATCAGAAGCTAATTCATGTGAAGTACTAAGAACAGTTTCTCAGACAGGAAGCTTTCAATAAATGCTGATGGTAGCAGTTGTCAATGCTATTGTCAGCATTATGACTATGGACTAGATTGACTTCAAGGCCCCATTCAGCTGCTGTAGGTATCTGTAAATAAATGAAAGCCAGGAAGTTTGGGTGGGTGGGCCTATGATTCCTGTGACTCCCTGCCCAGAGGTCTTTCCACCACCCCTTGTTGCCTCACTAAAATCTAGGATGAATTCATTCTGCACTGATTTTTAATGGGCCTGGCCTTCTGTGTATGGCAGTAGATTTCTATGTTCATGAAGCATTAGGGGCCTGAAGCATGGGGAGGAAAAGGACTTCCATCTCTTTTTCTTCCCCTATAGGTACTTGGACAGTGACTCCTCCTCCTAACTTAACCCCCAATAGGCCTTGTTCTGTTCTCAATAGTGTAACACAGTCTGTTATCTCCATTTCATAGTTGAGAGAACAGGTGACTAAGTGACTTGTTCAAGGTCATAGCCTAATAAGTGGGGGGAGCCAGGAACTGAGTGCCGACTGCCCTGCGCCAGAATCCCCTCTCCTAATCTCCGCAGGAGACGCCTCCTCTGGCTCGGGCTCGGTCGTCTTTCTCAGCCATAAGTCCCTCCTTGAAGACCTTCACCTCCTCTTTTCCCCACCACCTGTTTTGGGGTTGAAGGAGCCACAGTGGTCTGTCTACTGCTGGCTCTGGGGATGCCTGAGCCTAACCCAGACTTCATATTTTTTACAATGACACTCCCTTCTTCTACATCGGCCTACTCCATTGGCCTCCTCTTCCAGTAGATTCCTTCCATGCCCTAGACCCACCTTTTTTTCCTTTGGGGAGGAATGATTTGGAACATCTTGGGCAGCCCAGCAGGTGCCATCAGCCAGCCTGTCGGGGCTCCTGTGATTTGGGGCTGAGGTGTATGAGAAGCTCTCACCTCTGCAGGCTCCAAGGTCCCTCGTGTTCACAACTGTCAACCTGTGCAACCGCCTCGAATCAAGACAGAGCTGGAGAGGTGGGGTCTGCAGCAAACCTGGAGAGCTGATAAGGATTTCAATGCAAAAGGCGCCTCACGTGTTTGCTTCAGTGAGTTCTTTGGAAATTCTTTATCTCAAACCAGAATTCCAAAGTAGAACCATATAACCACATGCAAAGGAATGAAACCGTCACCCCCCCAAGCCCCGCACCCCACCCACTTTCTAATTCTTTGGTTTCTCTGGATTCATCATAACCTCCAGAAAGGTGTCTGTTTGGGGCTGGAAGGTGCTGCCTCCAGCAGAATCTATTTCCTACACCTCATCACCCTCGCAGTATTAAAAACTTTCTGAGTTCGGATGTACATGCCTGTGCCAGTGTCTGACCTTGGACCCTCATTCTGGGTTCTGTGATGCTACAAAGGGCTCCAGCTGGCATAATTTGCAATCCAGTGAAGGGGCAGTGAGTTTTAAACACACCAGCCTCACTGCCGGTCACACAGGAAACTGCTCTTTCAGGCTCAAACTCACGTCCATCCTCCATAAGCGTTATAAGGTGCCACGCTGCTGCTGAAAGTGATTTACCCATGAGGCGTCCACTCACAGGAGGCCGGCCTTCAGCCGTGCGCTGACCCCACGGCATCACATAAACGCACCTCCTGAGAGTCGGAGCAGTCCTCCGCGGGGCCTGGAATGGCAGGGGTCGGGGGTGACGCCTCCCCCAGGCTGAGGGGCGGAGATGTGTCCTTTGAAGCCTGACACCAAATCATAGAAGAAGCCACAGAAATAGATCTTGCTTAGTTTTATGGATGGCAGAAAACACATGTGCCATATTCTCCCTTTTTAAGCAATATACACCCAAAAAGAGTTCGTACATACTGACAGGAAGAAAAGTGAATGGAAATAAAGTGTGTGTGTATGTGTATGTGTGTGTGTGTGAATGCACTTTCTAAATAGAATGTAGAAGGGACCAGATCTGCCTCTGCCCCCTGGTGAATGGGGAGAGGAGATGCCCATGCTGCCCATGCCTTGAGCCTCTGTGCATCAGGACAAGATCCCTGCCCATCGAGGGCAACCTCCGGCTTCTGGGTCCACAGCTAACTTTGTAGTTCGCACCACAATGCCAAAATTAACTCCCAGAAGTGAGAAAAGAATGTGCCCTGAAGTTCACCTTCAGGGAGCCTCTGTTCTGTTCAATAGAGAAACCTAGCTGTCATGCTTTGCCTTGCACAATGGATCCTGGGAAATTATTTGGGGACTCTAAAATATCACACTTTTTAGACATAGAACCAAAGAAAATATGTGATCCAGCTTCCTCATTTTGATAAGCCCAAACAAAAAGAATGACTGATGTTATCTCTGCTATTTAAATTTAAGACTGATGCTGTTCTAGGGCTCCAATGGGCCCAGTGTATCAGTCAGAGAAGTTAACACTAGCTGCATAACAAAACACCCAGAAGTCTCAGAGGTTTAACACAATTTAGTCACATTCTAGTCTAATGTGGGTTGAACAGCTCTCCTGAGTATCTCTCCTCTGAGCTATGGGCTAAAGTTCTTTCCATCTATGGCACCACCATCCCCTGATACTTTTTCAGAGCCCTCTACTGATCCTCTGCCTTCATCTGGACATCAGAGAACAGATAGTGAATTGATGGTCTGAAGGGAGCCAGATCTGGAAATAGCATTTATTGTCTCTTCTCACATTTCACTTACTAGAACTTGTTGCATGCTCCACCTAGAAACAAGAAACCTGGGGAACATTGTCTCCTCATGTACTTGAGGAGTTGCATTTATTATTGAAAGAAAAAATGGAATTAGTGAGAATCAAGCCAGTTTTAGCCACATCTAGGAATGGAAGAATTTAAGGCCTGGCATTGGCCCTGTCCTGTCTAGAAACAAAATGTAATAATTCCATTCAGCCCTAGTCAGTTTGGCTCAGTAGATAGAGCGTCAGCCTACAGACTGACGGATCCCAGGTTTGATTCTGGTCAAGGACACATGCCTGGGTTGCAGGCTTAGTCTCCAGTGGAGGCATGTAGGAGGCAGCCAATCGGTGGTTCTCTTTCATCATTAATGTTTCTATCTCTCTCCTTTCCTCTCTGAAATCAATAAAAATCTATAAAAATAAATAAGTAAAAGTGATTACTTTAAAAAATAATAATTCCATTCAATTGACTATACATTTATGTCAACTACTAGTGTGACATTTGAGCTGTTAGGAAGCTCTCCTGCCCCAACATACCTGCTCTAGCCTGCCTATGCTGAAACTTTGCCACAGAAAATCCCACTGGGTTCAATGTTATCTGCATCTTTTTTTTTTCTCTTAATGTGTATGCCAGTTATCAATGTAGTCCCTCTTAGTTCCAAATTTAGCATTGCCTGATCTTCAAAAAAGGCCTGTACCCTTCAAATAGTTTTCCTTTTGCAGCTGGCACAATATTGGGCTTTGTCAATAAGAAAGCCGGAGAAACCCTGCAAGAGAGAAGGGTTTTCTGGCCTGCTTCCTTTAAGCTTGTGTGGCAGGCTCCTGCAGCTTCCTGGACACTCCCTACCTCAGAGTACCTCTGGCAAAATGTCTTCCTGCGATTGGCTTTTCCTGACACCCTCGCAAGCACATTTCCAGCCAGTTCCACCAATGCCGCACCCAGAGCCTTCTCTGCCATCCTATGAGCCACAGCGGTGCCCCTTCATCAAGGTCTGACTCTCAACCTGAGAGCTCTTCCTTGGGCATTTAATCTCAGCCTTAAGGGTAGCTGTTGTTCCTTATATGTTTATATTCTTCAGAATTCTCTTTACTTCCTACTAACTCTTTGTTACTTAATCTCCCATTATTGCTAATCTATATATATAAAAAGCTAATAGGCAAAGTGTCCTCTCAGGAGTTCAACTGGGAGACCAGGAGATGGATCGCTGACCACCAGGGAACAGTGAGGAATGAAGGAAGGTCCTGGCCAGCAGCCAGCAGCCAGCAGCCAGCAGCCAGCAGCCAGCAGCAGGGGAAGGAAGGGCCTGGCTGGCAACCAGAAGGCCTTAATCAGCCGTGATTGCTGGCCAGGCTTAGGGACCCTACTGGTGCACAAATTTCATGCACCGGGCCTCTAGTAATTCTTATCTTATACTTTATTTGTCCAAATGACTGTATTTTCTCTCTTTTTAAAAAAAATATATTTTATTGATTTATTACAGAGAGGAAGGGAGAGGGATAGAAAGTCAGAAACATCGATGAGAGAGAAACATCGATCAGCTGCCTCTTGCATACCCCCTACTGGGGATGTGCCCGCAGCCAAGGTACATGCCTTGACCAGAATCGAACCCGGGACCTTTCAGTCCGCAGGCTGACGCTCTATCCACTGAGCCAAACCGGTTTCGGCTGTATTTTCTCTCTTGATTGGATCCAGAGTGATATGGAATACAAATGTTCTTGGTGTAGAATTCACCAGAAGTCAATGAGACTTAAGTATAAAATAGTTTATGTTGTTTTCCTGGCACCTAGAGAGCAGCGGGTGTCTTGAAGCTGAGAAAGGGGACAGTAACAAGGAAGACCCAGTAAGGGATGATGGAAAAACCCTAATGACAAACTTTGCCTATTTCACAGTTTTGCCATGGGTTGACAATAACTGCTAAGTGTTACTCTTCATTTCAGTGCAGCACATCTTCTGTTCCCCAGTGTCAGCCTAACAGAATGAAATAGAATGAAAGCACTTGCGTGCTTTTTGGTGAAGCAGAGATTCTCTTGTACTTTGACAAGTTCTGTACGCTCTTCCCTTTGTTGTTTTGTTTCTTAATCACACATAAAAATGTGCCGCCATAGAAAACATAAAGAGGACAGCTCTGGACATTTTATTTCTTCGAACAGAGCCCAGCTACTCCCTAGTGCACATCAGCTCCTTCAAACAGCACATTAGCACCTTATGGCTACAAGGAAAACATGAATCAAAACCACGAGGGCTGTCAGGCAATGAAATGGCTCCGCTAAGGAGAGGCGAGCGATGCCTTTCTCTGGGAGTTGTTAGAAATAGAATGGCAATGTGTGTCTTTAGGGTGGTGTAAGTGTGGTCTCCGTTAAAAACTTGAGTAAGAGGAACAAGACAACAAAGATCTCTTCCAACTTAAAAAAAAATCTTTTTTTCCCAGAGTAATATACCTACATGATTAAAAAATAAACGGCACAGAGGATTTAGTAAGAAAATCTAAAGTCCTCTCTCTCTCTTACCTTCTTTCTCCCAAATCCACTGATTCCTGCTCCTCAATTATCATGCTGTCATACCCTTTCCTATTCCTTCTTTATTATTCCAATAGGTTCTTGGGAGGGAGCAGAGAGAAACCCTTATACCCTGCCCACCACTCTTGAAAAATAAACCTTCCTCTCAACATTGACACTTTTTTCCCCCTCCTGGGCAAGAACATAAGAAACAGAATCCCACGTTCTGGAAATTCTCAGCTCAGTAAGCCAAAACCCATATTTTTGTGTTTGTCATTTAAACCTATCATGAAAACATCCTTCTTCCATCTAGTCTAGTCCTTTTGACCTTCTAGATATTTCTCTATCCTGTTGGCCACGTAGGTTCAGAGCCTGGCTCTTTGTCCTCATCTATAGTTTAATGAAAACATTTGATATAGATCAACCGTTACAATAGCAGATTGCAATGTTATTATCAGAATGAAAACAGCAGTATTGCAAAGAGTTTATGGGCCACAGTCCCACAGTGCTCTGCCCTGTGAAGAAACCCAAAGTGGCCAAGCAGCTGGAGCGGAAGTGGCTGTAGTGTGAGTGGTCACGCCGAGCCCTCAGGGTGGCTACCCCATCTCCCTATTGCTGACTCCTCAGCGATGATGAGATGGAGGCCTCCTGCTTACACCCACCACTAGCCCTTTCTGACAGAAAAATGGAGGGCAGAGTGGTGCATAGAACAGATAAATTAGGCTATACTGATCTTTAGCCACAGCATTGTTAGTTAATCCTGATTTCACTTCTCCTGCTGCAACACTCAGGAGGCCCTGCCCGGCGGCTCTGATTAAACTGAAGCCGTGTTTTAATTATCCAGCACCACACTCAGGGCCATTAGATTATCATCTTTGCTTATTAACAAACTAGAGGCCCGGTGCATGAATTCATGCACTGGTGGGGTCCGGCCGCCGCCCCCCAATCAGGGGCAATCGGGGCTGGGCCAGCTCGGGGGAGGGGATGTGGGAGGTTGGGTGGCCAGCCCCACTCCTGATTGAGCTGGTTGGCCTGCCACAGTGAGAGTCATAGTGACCGATCATTCTGGTCGCTTGGCTTTTATATACATTGATTGCTTTAAAGGTAGCTAAGCAGACAGCACTCATAAGAATGCACCTTTATCCGGATGGGTGTTAGTGACATTTACTGTGCAAAGAAATATCACAAAAACTCCTTAGCATGTAATACATTTTAGCGATCAAAGCCAAAGCATAATAAAGAAAGGCAAGTGGAAATGCTTCTAATCGTCATATTTTAAACACCTTGTTTCCTGCCAATCTTGCATCCGTTTCCAGAGAAGTGAAAGTTGCCCACTTTGCCAGCGCCTCTGTCAGCTGCCAGCTGTTACGTCCCTGGAAAAAGGGTCAGAAGGCTGCGGGTAGCTAATAGCCAGCCAGAAGCTGCCAGTAAGAACCGTCCCTGGTGGGTTTGACTGCCGGCTGATTGTCAGCCGAGAGCTACAAGTTCTGGTTTGATAAAGGCTAGCTATAGATTTCAAACCACCTTTTTTTTTTCTTTTTCCATTTGTGCTCTGAAATTGTCACGCACTCCAAATGGAACTGCGGAGCACGAGGGCCTTTGTTCTGGCTTGTTAGGCACCAGCAGTTCGCTCCAGACAGTCACTTGCAAAGGGGGGAGGGGGGAGGAGGGAGGAAAGATGAGGCGAGAGGGGAGGTGGGAAGGGAGGCACTGGGGCTGGCTGCACTCACCGATGCCTGATGGCACCCATGCAACCCTGAGTGGGAAGGTTTTGTGCTTGGTCTGAGAGACAAGCTCAGACTCTCTGGCTGTTCCTGTGATGGCTGGGGGTGGGGTGGGATGTGCTTGTAAGTTAGAATCAGAATTTATTGACTGTAGCTCTTGAAATGAGTCACCAGCTTGATGTGCTGGGCATGAAATCCAAAACTTAAACTGCCTTCAGGCTCCCACTGTTCCCATAGGCCAGCAATCAAGAATTACCCTCTCTGAGATGCAGTGTGGATTTCTATCTATTTCAGGGGGTCAGAGCAGGGGCTGGGGGCAGTGGGCAGCAGGAGTTCTGTGCGATGCTGTGCTTTAAATTCAGGTGCTTAGGGGCTGTCGTGAGCAATGCATCAACAGTGAAAAATAAACACCCAGCAGAAGCCGGCTTTGAGTTAAGGCGAATGCACAATAAATTTCAACCGGTTAAATTAATCGCTTGCTGCTTGTTGTGAATATTAATCCCAGGGAGGGAGCTGGCTTCAACCCAATCAAAAGACAGGTGAAAACTCAAAACAGAAACACATTTGGGATCATTAGAGGGAAGGCTTACCTGAGAGCCAAGTGTGGATGCTGAGTCCCAAAGAGAAGCAGGTTTTGAAAAACAGCCCCTCCTCTTTGCAGGCCCAGCTGTGTTCACCTGCCCTCGGCCCTCGCCAGTCCCCTCCAGGGCTCCCCAGGGACTTGTAAGGAGAAGGGTCTTCCCTGAGGGTGTAGAACAGGGATGGGAAATGTAGGGCCCATGGGCCACATAAAGCCCACAAAATCATTTGGTCTGGCCCTACCAAAGCATGAGGGTGAGTTCATCAAATGTTTGACCAAATACAGCAGGCTAATTTTTAGGTTGATAATTTTGTATGGCCCTCGATGATGTTATAAATACCCAATGGCCCTTGGTAGTAAGAAGGTTCCCACCCCTGGTGTAGAAGATGAAAGAGCCAAGACTCCCGGTGCTGTGTTTTGTTCTTAGTGTGTGTGGTAAAATATATATAACATAAAATACATTGTTTTAATCATTTCCAAACGTACAACTCGTCGGCATTAAGTATATTCATATTGTTATGCAACCATCCCCACTATCAGTTTCCAGAATTTCTTCATCATCCTAAGCAGAAACTCCACTCCCGTGAAGCAGTGGCTCCCCATTCTCCCTTCTCCCAGCCCCAGTCACCTCTCTTCCACTTCCTGTCTCCAAAATGTGACCTCATATAATACTTATCCTTTTATGTCTGCATGATTTCACTTAGCATAATGTCAGATTTCATTCCCGGCTTCTTAGGTGTCAGTCCTTTATTTCTCCTTAAGGCTGGATAATATTCCTTGTCGTGGGTATACCACATTTTGTTTATTCATTTATCTATCAGTGAGCCTATGGCTTGTTTTCACTTTTTGATTCCTGTGAAGAGTCTGCAATAAACACGGGTGGACAAATATTTATCCAGGCCCCTGCTCTCAGTTCTTCTAGGCATAAGCCAGGAGAAAACAATTGCTGGATCATATGTTTAACTTTTTAAGGCATCCCCAAATGGTTTCTTAATTTGTGTTTACTATTCCTAAAATTTCTGTTGTTACAGAAAGAAAAATATCATTACAAAGCCATACAGAGATGTCACGTTGGGCGTTTGGAGAGCAGTGCTGATCTTGGTGGTGGATGATGCTCACGGAATAATGGTGAGGGGACTCAGTTGGCCATGAAAGGTAAGATCCCTTACATGGTCAGGAAGGGGCTGGTAATCACCCACAGAAGGACCTGGAAGGTACTGCCTGATGAAGTTGCCAGAATATCGTCTTCACTGGGGGTGTCGAGACAGGGCTCTGGGCCTGAATGGAGAGAAAGAGGAGATCTCTGGTAAGAGGAGTGGGGATGGGGGGCAAGTTTTGCACCACCAAAGTCTGAAAATCATTCGATGAAAGATGACCAGTAAGGTCACCGAGGCAACGAATGTCACCCAGTTCATTTTAAATTGCTTTCTCCATCCGCCCTGGCTGTCATTCCCTCCATTGTCCCGAAACCTTCAGCTAAAATCTGTTATGTCCAAAGAAGTTGTGATGGTGCCCCTTCCAGCGAATAGGAAAAAGGGGAAGGACAGGCGGGGTGGGAGGGCAGGGACTCCCCAATGGGGGGGGGGGGGGGGGGAAGAGATGGCCACACCCATAGCCAGTGAGATCAGGAATTCAGAGATTCAGAGTGTGAGGAGGCTGTGAAATGCCTCAGAAATCCTGCAGGAAGTGAGGGGACTGCAGCCGCTGGGCGTAGATATTAAAGGAAGAGGGAGTTGCAGACAAGGATGACTCAGGCTTTCGGGGATGCTGAGCACAAAGGCAGAGCTGCCTGAAGCTCAGCATCCAGAGACAGGAAGCTCTGCTCTGTGAGTGCTCAGCGGCCGGACCCCGAGACCCGCCCTCTCAGAGGCAGGTTTCGGCAAAAGGCACAGCCTGTGGGACAGAAACCTGGGTTGTGGGGGTCTGGGGACACCAGCCAGCTTGGATTCGCTCTCATTGCCAGCTTTGTGCATGTAGCACATGGCAGCCAGGGCTCTGGCGGGGCTGAGCTGCGGGCAGGACAGCTGGAAGTGACCTGGCTCAGACAGAAGCCACATCCCTGCCACGGGCCCTGCCAGCCTGTCAGCCTCGTCAGGCCACAGGGGAGCCAGAACGTGGATTCTGACAGTGGGGTAGGGTTGCCTCTGTCTAGAGATGCATCTACAAAAGCACAGGGTGGTTTCTCATCAAGACTTGAAGCAACGAAACACTTGTTGATGGTGACTGGACCCGCACTCGGTAGGAAGAATGGGGTGTAGTTCTATTATTATCTAATTGCACTTTTACACGACAAGCTGAAAGGTTTGCTACCATTTCAGTCTGAGACAGGCCTGTGCATCTCCTTGCTGGGGCCTGGGAGCGCAGCCGTGTGACTAAGGCCTGGTCCGGCCCCTCTGGTTCCCAGCCGGCCCTTCATACCTGCACCAGGGCCTGCTCACTAGTCTCAGTCTTCGATGCTATAACAGGAAGGGGAGGAATTGATACAAAAAGTAAATCCCTGTGGCTGTGAGTTTGAATTCTAGAGGTGTTGGGTGGGGAGCCAGGGAAAGCAGAAAGAAAACGACTTCACTGTTTAAGAAAACAGTTTTCCCTAGCCAGTCCGGCTCAGCGGAGAGAGCGTCGGCCTGCGGACTGAAGGGTCTCAGGCTCGATTCCGGGCAAGGCCGTATGTCCAGGTTACAGGCTCAGTCTGTGGGGATCAAGCAGAAGGCAGCCAGTCAATTATTCTCTCTCTTCATTGATATTTCTATCTCTTCCTCTCTCTGAAATCAATAAAAATATATTAAAAAAGAAAACACCATTTGCAAATGGTAAGAATTCCTTCCTTTTTTATACAGCGTAGTATTCCACTGTTTGGTTAGAAGGAGAGACAAGCCTTCCGGCGTAGTCTGGAAGAACTAAAGTGATCTGCAAAACGAGGTGGAGGAATTTGGGGCTTTTCCCAAAGCACCCAGGGAGACTAGTGTTCCCTACCCAGAATAGCAAAAACAGGAGTCATAATAGCTAAGAAAATGGCTAATGTCAGGGCGGCAGGGGAAAGGCAACTTCAGTGATAAATCCTCTGTGACAAGCAAAGCTGAGGGTCCTCAGAACAGTGCAACTGTCCCCCTGCCTTGTGCTTTAGACTCTTGCTCCTCAAACTGTGGTCCACAGAATAGCAGCATCAGCAGAACAGAGAGATGACCAAAATGCAGAATCCCAGGCCTCGGACTCTGTCATTTAAAATGTATATGCACCCTAACATGTGATAAGAGATGTTTTAGATCATCAGTCTGCATATACTTTGGAATTGCCCGGGAAACTTAGAAACGCTAATAACCGGCTGCCAGAGCTCTCAGGGGATTCTAATATGCAGCGAAATCTGAGAACTGCTGCCTCTAAGGGCTCCAAATGGGCATTTTTTGGCTGTGCCCCCATGTACGGAGTGAGGTGTCCATGAGCCAGGGTGTACCGATAAACAGCCTCTCCAGGAAAAATAAAATCTCATCTGATTGAAATGTTTGCTAGTTGCCACTGAGGAAATAGTCCCGCCACCCCAATAGCTGATTCCAAGCTATCAGTGGGATTGCACTGCAGGTGGAGTTGGGAAGGGTCAGCTCCCGAGAGCGTGCTGAGCAGTGCACCATTGCCTGGGCCAATGGGTGTGTGCACACTAGCCACCCCCTCCTTCAGGACCGTGGGATTCCCCGCCCCCAGGCAGGCCTCTTCCCAGAGCGGGTGGTACAAGTCAAACATGGGCCGGGTGTTATACGTGCAGACCCTCATGTGCTGGATGCCCTGGTGTTAGGAAGACCATGGGCAACGGGTGAGTGTTCAGGCCTCTATTTGTACTTGTGTCCCATCCCTATAAGGGTAGGAGCGGGCCTGCAGACTGGCAAGGCCCATTCTGAACTTGCAGCTCTTTACTGAGCTCTCCTATGGCATGGTGACCCTCTATTACCAGCAAACAGCCCCAGTCCTTAAGAACCCTTTAACATGCCGGCTTGGGTTTAGACATACTTCAGGGAATAAGGAGGAGAGACAATGCGAAAGGGGAGAGAGGACAGAAGATGCTAGAGGCAAATGGACTTAAAGGGGTTAAAAATGTACGTGGAGCCCAGCCAGTGTGATTCCGTGGTTGAGCATCAACCTATGAACCAAGAGGCCACGGTTTGATTCCCGGTCATGGCACATGCCAGGGTTGCAGGCTCCATCCCCAGTGGCGGGCGTGCAGGAGGCCGCCTATCAATAATTCTCATCATTGATGTGTCTATTTCTCTCTCACTCTTCTCTGAAATCAATAAAAATGTATTTTTAAAAGCCTTGGGAGCCTGGAAGCGAGTCAGCCACGTCTGCTCAGAGGGGAGGGTTCACGTGCCTCCCTGACTCCCACACCTCATCTCTTTGGGTCGCCTTGAGAGGTCAGTCTGTCCAAAAACATGCTCTCTCCTCTAACTTAAGGCCTCGAGTTTCCACCATTTAATGCATTTCTGTGGGTTGTGCTCGCCCAACCTGCCACCACGGCTCTCCCTCTCCTCCCTGCTCGGTTCCCGATGTCTGAAATTCCTTTAATATGGAACAAAGGCTTCATTTCATCGGTTGATGAGGCTTAAAATGCAAGCACCCCTCAGAGAGGTAGCACGCGATTTAAATTCACACCGTGCAACCTCAATAAATGAGTGACCAGGTTTTGATGAGGGAAAGGAAGGGGAGAGCCTAAGGACACTAGCAAAAGCCGTACTGGATGAAGGGCAGACTAGAGAGGGAGAAGGGCACGGAAAGGAGATGAATCCCTGCGGCTTCAGTATACGCCCACTGCCCTCCTTGCCATCTCCTCAAGTGGGCACCAGGCAGCCTGGCGCAGGGCACAGGCGTGGCCTTCTGAGGGGGCCATTCGTGGTTTGAAACCCATCTGTGTAGCCCTGGCAAGTCCTTAACCTTCCTGCACCTTCTTTTCCTCGCCTGTAAAATGAGGTTAATAATACCTATTGTTCAGGGCTGCTTTGGGGATTTTTATTTTATTTTAATTGTGGTGAAATACACATGACATAAAATTCACCATCTTAACCATTTTAAGTGTGAAGTTCAGTGGCTTTAAGTACATTCACATTTTGTGCAACCATCACCACCCATCCATCTGCAGAATTCTTTCCATCTTGCAAAACCAAAACTCTATACCTACTAAACAATAACTTCCCATTTCTGCCTCTCCCCAGCCCTTGGCAAACGCCATTCTAATTTCTGTCTCCATAAATGTGATTACTCATAGCTCATATAAGTGGGATGGTTCCATATTTGTCCTTTAGGACTGTCTTGTCCTCTTATGACTTACTATGATGTCCTCAGGTACATCCATGTTGTAACACATGTCAGAATTTCCACCTTTTCAAGACTAATAGTCCATTGCATGGGGGTAGCACTTTTGTTTGCCTGTTCGTTCATCCAACACTTAGTTGCTTCTGCCTTTTGTTGTGAATAACACTGCTCGAACAAGGTTTACAAACACCTCTTCCAGACCCGGCTTTCAATTCTTTTGGGTGGATACCCAGAAATGAAATGGCTGGGTAAAATGGTAAATCTATTTTAAATTTTTCGAGGGCCCATCACACTGCTTCCTACAGTAGCCGTGCCGTTTTACTAATACGTTCCCGCCAGCCGTGCATAGGGTTGCAGTTTCTCCACACTTTGCCAACACTTGTCATTTTCTATTTTTTTTATAATAACCATCCTAATTTTTAAATGTAACCTAAATAAAGCTGCCCATGTACATGTCCAAAAGTCACCCAATTGAGTACATCCAACTAGAGAAAACTTGGAGAATTATTTATCATAGGTTATTTATTATAGATTTTCTCACAGGGACCCAGGGATGGTCCACCTGCTTTCCCACTGCCACATGGGCCCTTACTGCCACTCCACTGTGCCCCCTCCACCTCTCTGCTGGACCCATGCTACTTCCTCATCCTCCCCTTCCAAACGCTCCTCTCTCCTCGGACTTGGCCTGCTGAGTTCAGCCCCCATAAGGAGCACAATCTGGCCTCTATCTGCTTTTCTCTCTTTGAAACCAACTACCTGGAGTTCTGCTGAACAGATATCTCCACTTCATTATGAAGATAATAAAAACACTTGGCACATAGTAGATACCATTAAATGGTAGATGGCCTGCTCTAGCTGGTTTGGCTCTGTGGATAGAGCCTCAGCCTGCGAACTAAAAGGTCCCAGGTTCGATTCCAGTCGAGGGCACATGCCCAGGTTGTGGGCTCAATCCCCAGTGGGGGACTTGCAGGAGGCAGCTGATGCATGATTCTTTCTCATCATGGATGTTTCTATCTTTCTCTCCCTCTTCCTTCCTCTCTGAAATCAATAAAAATATATTTTAAAATTGAAATAAATGGTAGATCGCCCCATTAACTGAGCAAATGCATTCAAGGCCCTTAGAGCACTGCTGCACTAACCAGCACCAGCAGCGGGTTAGTTATTGTCATGGCGGTGGTAGCAATGGGGAGCCCGGGTGCCAGGACATCATCGATTTTTTTACCAAGAGAAGCTGCCAACAACTTTGGGTCCGGTTGGCCACGAGGGAGGCCCCTCAGAGCAGATCATCTTTGGCTTTCCGCAGAAATTTAGAGTGCTCCCCTTTAAGTACGCACATGGAAGGTGGGTAGACACCCCTGGCCCTGGGAAACTGATATGGCAGGACCTTTTACCAAAGCTGTTCCCAACGTCCCCTCCAGAAGAAGGAAAGGAGTAAGCCTGGCCTGGTGCTGAGGAAGCTCTTGGAAGGGAGAAGATGGAGAGCTGACCCTTTGCTGTGAGAGTCTGTTTCCAGGTACCCCTCTGCTAGATGAATCAGGTCCTGACTGAGTGCGGACAGGACAGGAAACAGTTCCAAAGGGGAACTGCCAAGAAGGAAAAAGCCTCTGGACTGGTGGTGGCAGGGTCCTCGGGCAGCAGGGGCGGGGGTGGATTCTGGCTTCTGTCTGCATTTAGCAGCCCCTCTGGACTTGAAGAGCCCCCCACAGTGGGAAAAGAAGCCACTGGTGGACTCAGCTCTGCTGACTAGCTGGCTTGGGGCTGCCCTATGTCCCCACCATTTTGCGTCTGAAAGGGACACAGAACATGCTAAGCATCTCGCAGTTTGCATGCCAACACCCGGCTCTGTCCGGAACAGTGTTCGGCACACTCATTAGTCAACAAAATAGTCTTCAAAATAGACTCGCTCCAGGCCATGATATTTTGTGGAAGAGACACACTCAAGGGGCCAAAGGGCCGCATGTGGCTCGTGAGCCACAGTTTGCCGACCACTGGTCTGGAATAAAGCAGGTCCTCCCTGAGGGCGTTGCAGTACTGGACACAGGGTTCTGGACGTCTGCTCTTCTCCTGACCCCGCGAGGAGAGCTGTGGCAGTGCTGGCCCCCCTCAGAGCAGGGCCCTGGCAGGGTGCGTGCAGACAGGACGGAGCGTGCTCTTCCTGTGATGTGGCATGGCCTCACTCCCCTGCAACATGTCCCTCTCCTTGCGTGGCATTTAGACATGGAAAAGCAAGGCTTGTCCAGCAGTGAATCTTCCTTTCTATTAATAGATGAATGCGCGGAATGGAAAGTTTCTGAGCAGTAAATCCAAATGGGTTTGTTTTCGGTTTTGTTTACAGAGGTGGGGAGAGCTGACCTTTATTTCATTAGCCTTTTGCAAGAATTCTGAGCAAACTGCAGACTCTGGCAGCCAAGTCCTCCCCTTCTAGGCTTCCAGGGAGAGAGCTGAGCCACATGGTGAGGACCTATGGTTCATTAAGGCGGCCCTCCGCATACACACAGCACCATGGCAACTGGCAGCCTCAGCCGCCCTCTGGTCGCTGCACCCTCTCTTCCGCTCTAGCACTGTCCAGAGCTGTGCCGAGCAGAAAGTGCGAGTCCCACCGAGTGTGTAGGAAGGCCGGCCTGCACAGGGCCGGGGGGAGGGGAGTGGAGAGAGTAACGCCTGCTCCTGCAGTGGGAAGGTTCTGGAACCCTCCACCCGCACTGGCTGTGTGACCTCAGAGAAGTTACTCTCTGGGCCTGGGGTCCCACAGAGCAATGGCACTGACAGCAGATACAGTTGCAGACGGTGTGGAGGGGGAAGTGAGCTGACAGGGAGTGCCTGGTGGGTCCTGGGCAGCAGCTAAAAGGGCGTGTGTGTGCGTGAATGTGTATGCACATGTGTGTGTGTGTGAGAGAGTGTGTGAGAGTGTGTGTGAGACTGTGTGTGTGGTGTGTGTGTGTGTGTGAGTGTGTGAGACTGTGTGAGACTGTGTGTGTGGTGTGCGTGTGTGAGAGTGTGTGTGAGACTGTGTGTGTGGTGTGTGTGTGTGCGTGAGTGTGTGAGACTGTGTGAGACAGTGTGTGTGTGGTGTGCGTGTTTGTGAGTGTGTGTGCGTGTGTGAGAGTGTGTGTGAGACTGTGTGTGTGGTGTGTGTGTGTGCGTGAGTGTGTGAGACTGTGTGAGACTGTGTGTGTGTGTGGTGTGCGTGTGTGTGAGTGTGTGTGTGTGAAAGAGTGTGAGTGTGTGTGTGAGTGCGTGTATGCATGCATGAGTGTGTGAGTGTGTGAGTGTGTGTGAGTGTGAAAGTGTGTGTGAGAGTGTGCACACAGGTGAGTGTGTATGTGTGTGAGAGAAAGAGTGTGTGTGTGAGTGCATGTGTGTGCGTGTGTGTGTGAGCCTGAAAACCAACTCCCTGTGGGGATTCCTGGGCCAGAAGTGCTTGTTCCCCAGACTCCTTGACACTTCCCCTGGGATCTTATTTCATTGAGACTGACCAGGGCACATTCCAACCCAAGTTACTCAGGCAGGACTCCCTCTGAACAGCTTCACTCAGGCTGCCTGGCAGGAGGGGGCCCAGCAAAGGCTCCTGGGTAGGGGCAGGAACTGGTTCCCTGGATGCCTGCCTCCTGTCTTAGACTAAGTGGAGACAGGAGGCAGGCCCCACTAACAGCAATTAAAAGCAACACTTCAGCACTTGGATTCTGCCTACAGGACCCTTGGGCCCCCACATTGGGAGAAATGGTGGGAGAAATATAAAAATAGCCCCTCTTATTCTTCCTCATGATTGTATTCCAAAGGTAGCACTTGGCAGGAGCATCTTTCAGGCTTTTCCCAATCCATTTAAGGGCATCTAAGAGAAATTAAAAATATTTTTACCCCACGTTTTCTTCACTCTCCCCCTTGTGTCCTCCCCTTGTCATTCTTCTCATTCCTGTTCTCATCTCCTAACACTGATAGCTTTTTCAAAGTATTCTGGTACCAACCAGTCCACAGAGAATGCTATTTTTTTAAGTCTTTCTATCTAATAAAAGACTAATGTGCAAATTGACCTTACCTTCGCTACACCCACAAGCCATGCCCACAAGCCAATCAGAGCGAGTATGGAAATTAACCCAACCAAGATGGTGGTTAATTTGCATATCCACCACAGAAGGCGGCATAGAAGGAAGTCAAGCACTGCAGAAGGGAGCAAAGTTTTGGAAAAGTAAGCAAGCGGGGTGGGGGATAAAGGAGGGAGCAAGGCAGCCAAGACAGGAGAGAGGCAGCAGAGAAGGGAGGGAGCTTTGCTCAGGCTGCAGGAAGCTCTATTCTTACAGGAAACTTCCTGCAACGGGTCTCTAGTATATAATAAAAGCCTAATATGCTAAGTGTCTGGTTGTCTGGTTGGCTGTTCAACCAATCCTATCTAATAAAAGAGAAACATGCAAATTGACTGTATCTCCCCTATGCCCGCAAGCCAATCAGGAGCAAGTATGCAAATCAACCCAACCAAGATGGCAGTTAATTTGCACATACAGGTGTAGAGCGAAGACTGAAGACAGTGTAGAAGAAAGCCAAGCACTGCAGAAGGGATTGAAGCTGCAGAAAAGCAAGTGGGGCAGTGGTGGAAATGGGAGGGAAACAGGCGGGGTGGCAGAGACAGATGCAGGAAGCCCTATTCTTGCAGGAATCTTCCTACAACAGGCCTCTAGTCAAAGCACAAAAGGCTAAGGCAGCTCAACCGCTGGCTATGACATGCACTGACCACCACGGGTAAACGTTTCAACCAGTAAGTTAGCTTGCTGCTGGGGACCAGCTGTTTGGGACTGAGTGAGATGGGCTGGACATACCCTGGAGTCCTCCTGTGGTCCCTCTCCAGCTGGGCAGCCTCCAGCATCCCTTCCCAGTCCCAATCGTGCACCAGTGGGATCCCTTGGCCTGGCCTACACCTTCTCATAATCCAGGACCCCTCAGGGGGTGTGGGGGAGCTGGTTTTGGCCCAATGATGGAACCGGTCACTGTGACATGCACTGGTCACCAGGGAACAGACAATCAATGCAGGAGCTGCCTCCTGGTGGTCAGTGTGCTCTCACAGGAGGGAACGCCGCTCAGCCAGAAGTTGGGCTCAGGGCTGGCAAGCGCAGCAGTGGTAATGGGAGCCTCTCCCACCTCCATGGCAGCACTAAGGATGTCCAACTGCCGACTTAGCCCCACTCTCCATGGGGAGTGGGCCTAAACCGTCAGCTGGACATTCCCTGAGGGCTCCCAGACTGCAAGAGGGCACAGGCTGGGCTGAGGGACTCCCCCCCCTCCCCCAAGTGCACACATTTTGTGCAGCATGCCTCTAGTTATAATAATAGCCTTGGAAGTATGTTTAGTGGTGAGAACTTCAGAGTGATTCCTGGTTAAGGGCACAGAGCTGGGTTGCAGGTTTGGTCTCCAGCCCCAATTAGGCATGTGCAGGAGGCAACCAATTGATGTGTCTCTCTCACATCGATATCTCTCTTTCCTTCCCTTCTTTCCTCCCTCCTTTCCACTCTCTCTAAAAAATATCCTGGGGTGAGGATTAACAATAACAACTACTAATAATGATAATGGTGATAATAATAATTTGAGGCAGAAAGTTCAAGGCCAAGTTAATTTTACTACTTTTTAATCTTTAGTCTTTTTAATGAATAAAGTACTACATGCTTGTTGTGTGTGGGAGGGTAATCAAACAATCCAAATGTGTATATAAGCCATCCATTCTCATTTAGTCTTTTCAATCCTATTCCCTGGAGGCAACAACCACTTAACAGCAGGGCATGCATTCTTCCAGAAATTTCTGTCACTTTTAGTCATTTGACAAACATATAGGTATTAGAGGCTTCGTGTATAAAAATTCATGCACTGGAGGGGGGGGTCCCTCAGCCTGGTCTGTCCCCTCTTACAGTCCGGGACCCTCAGGGGCGGGAGGCAGCCCAGTGATCAAGGGAAGGCAATGCCCCATCACACCTCTGCTGCTGCCACTGCCAGCAGCACAAGCCTCAGCCGGCCCTGGTTACCTGAGCCACAGGTGGCTCTGGGCGGCTGGGCAGCTGCCATCTGAGGCTTGCCTGCACCTCCACCCAGCCCTGGGCGGCTGGGGGGCTGAGGGGACTGGGAAACTCCGGAGGCAGGCGTGTGGCTCCGGTGGGGCTGCGAGAACTGGGCACAGCCATTTTGTGGCTGTGGGCGCCACCATCTTTGAGGGCATGGCAGTCAATTAGCATATTTCCTCCTTAATGTCTGTGGGTGCCAGCATCTTTTCGACGGCATGAGGGTCAGTTAGCATTATTCTCTCTTTATGAGATAGGTGAACAAACAGATCTAGATATTTATAAATGTGTTTATCTGTCATATTGGCAAAAACGAGATCATGTTTTTATTAAATAATATCTACTTTTCCATGTTAGTTTGTAGAAAGAAATATATACGTATAAATATTTATTTATGGTTTTTAACAGCTGCGTAGTATGTCATTGTAAGGCTATATCAAAATGTGGACAACCCGCATATGCTGTTTTAAAAGCAAGCAGCATCCCTCTGCCTGAGGAATAGAGAGCAGTCCCTTCACATGCCCTGAGCAGAACCTGACGGTCTGGCGGGGAGGCTCTGGGGTCTGTGCCCTGCACCAGGATGGAGAGGCTGTGCCCACAGGAGGCAGGAGCACCAGGAGCAGCGTGCCTGCCGAGACCCAGATGGGTCTGAGCTCACACCCAACCCCTCTGATTCCAAGACTCCAGCCCCCGCAGTTTTCACCACACACCGCTGCCTCCAGCATCAACTTCAGCAATAAATTCTGTAGGCTATTGGTTAAATAGGAGAAGGGAAAAATAAACTTGAGGTCATGAAAAATGCACACACATATGTGTGTGTGGTGGAGAGGGTTATTTGTGGATTGATTTTAGAGAGCGAGGAAAGGAGTGAGAGAAATCAATTTGTTGTTCCACTTATTTATGCATCCATGGTTTGATTCTGGTGAGTGAACTGAGCCAGTATGGAACCTGTAACTTTTGTGAGTCAGGACAACATCCTACCCAACTGAACTACCCAGCCAGGGCTGTGTTTTCTGAAAAGGAGTCATTTTTTTCTCCTGGGCCCGCTGGTTCAGTTGGTTGGAAGGTCATCCTGTACACCACAAGGTTTTGGGTTCGATTCCCAGTTAGGGCATAAGCCTACATTGCAGTTTTGATCTCCCATAGGAGTGTGTTCAGTGTGAATGTTTTTCTCTCACATTGATGTTTTTTCTCTCTCGCTTTTCCTCTCTCTCTAAAATCAATAAAAACGTGTCCTCTGGTGAACAAAAAAAGAAAGTAGTCATTTTTCATGCCTCTCAGGGGCAGAGTGGGTGTGATTGTTGTGTGTGTGTTTGTATATGTGTACATGTGTACATGTGTACATGCACATGCCCCAGCTTGCAGGGGTCGGGGTAAGCAATGATGATGTTGTAAGCAGTTGGAAATAGCAAGAAGCCCTTGCTTTATACTCCTCCCCCAAGTCCCCAGTCTCCTCTCTGGAGCGGCTAATGAATAATCCATCTTCCCATCCAAGTTCAACCCCCTCCCCAGCACCTCTCGGGCTGGGGTGCTGCTGGAGGCAGGGCTGCCGGACGTCCCAGCAGATACTGAGCTGGGTGGTGGAGGCAACCTTGCCGCCTAATTGGCCGGTGGCCCTTTCTGGTGAATGAAAGAGGTTTCTGTTTTAAGAAAAGAAGTGACTCCTCGGCCTGTTGATTCACTGCCCACAGGGAGCTCCGTGCGCGGCGGCTTCCGAGCCCCGTAGACATTTGCATACACGTCCACTTCCTGCTCCGGAGCCGGTTCCGCCGCTTACCTGGGCCGGGAGGGCGGCGGCGGCGGGAGCGCCAGGTGAGGGCCCGGGACGGAGCGCGCGACCACCTGCGGCCGGGCTGCCCGCCGCGCTGCCCAGGTGAGTGTCCAGACAGGTCCCCTGCCGAGCCCGGCTCCTCCCCGCCGACCCCTCTCCCAACGCCCGCGGCCTCCCGTCCGGAAACGGGCCGCCTTCCTTCCCGCCTTTCGGTGGTTCTTGGAGAAGGTGACAGCGCGTCCCGCCGGAGAAGGTGGATGGGTTAGCGGTCCGGGCCGCTGGGGGGTGGGGGTGGGGTCGGAGTCTGGGGTGGAGGCGCTCACGCCGGCAGGTCGGAGCTGCCCGCGCACCATTTGGGGGAGGTACCTCCCGTCCCCACAAGTTTGGATGAAGAATGCAAGCCCCCCTCCTCCGAGGAGAGCCGGGCCGGCGGAGACTCCGTCATTGGCTTCCAGCCCGGGAGGCGTCAGGGGCAGAGGTGGGAGGGGAACGAACGCCCAAATGCAGGGGAGACACGAACACTCCATTCTGGGCCTGAGATGCAGCTCAGCTCGGCGCTGGCCCTGGGCCGCCCCCCAGCCCCTCTCCCCCGCCCGCCTCCCTCCCCTCCAGCCCAGACAGCTGCTGGCCCTGGACAGAGCCATCCGGGAAAAGCAGCAGGAAATGCTATTACTGTATCTTAGAAGGTGATCAAGCTCCTGGTGTCTTTTAAGTTTAAGACGGTCTCTGAGAATAAGGAGTTATTTTTAAATGAGCAGGAAAAAAAAAAAAAGAAAGAAAGCAAATAATAATAACAAGAAGAGGGCAAAAAATCTTGGTTCCAAGTTCTCCTCCGCTTCATGCTGGCTCTGAGTCTTGGGCAGTTCATTTTGGTTTCCCTAGGCCTGGATCTCTTCATCAATAAAATGTGTGGGGCTGGGGGGTGAACTAACATGATTTTGTCTAAATTCCTTTCTAATAAAATATAAGTAAGGTAACGGAGTCCCACAGGGGAGCCGTGATGGGTGGTCTTAGAAGCCTTGCTTACGGCTTCTTCAAATATATTGTTTACCTCCTGCTGCTAGATGGTTAGCCCCTGGAGGAAAAGGATGTTCCTTAATCCTTTCCGCCCCCCTGCCACCCTCCCCCCCCCACCCACCCCCGTTTTACTATCAAACAGCTCCTCAGTGCTCAGGATCCTTCCACACAAGGATCATCTGCTCTCAAGGCAAAAGGTAAACGCGTGGTCTGGGTGTAAGGCTTTGAGAGAGCTGGGCAGCCACGGGGCTCTGCGGGAGGGCTGCCTGGAACTGAGGCAGTCATACCGGCTGTAGCTCCGTAGAAGAAAACAGGGGATTTCTGGAATTAGTTCATATCCCGTTCGGGTTACGGGATGGGATATGCAGGAAGCGCTGTCCTGTGCACTTGCCCAGAGTTGAGGCAGGCCAGAGAGCCGGCCCGAGGCTGCTGCTTGCTGGAAACCTCTCCTGGGCAGCCCCGTCACTCTGTGGGCGGCCCCCCCTGGGAGCAGAAAGTAGGCTGTAAGCACATCCTGATACCATGTAAGGGTGACGACTATGACAGGACCCACAGAATCCTCACCCCTCTCCAAACCACTCCTTTTTGTTGTCGGTCTGTTTCTTTTGGGCAGTGACTCTGTCAGACCAGTTCTGACAGGCGGTGGCTGACTGGGATGGCTGACTCAGGGCTTCTGGTGTTGCTCAACCGTTTCTGTGGAATATCCAGGCCCCGGTAGAGTCCTCATCATGTTTTTAAATGGCTCTCCCTGTCCCCCTGGGATGAGAGGTCAGGAATTGCAAGATGTTTCCCTTGTGACGAGTGACTGATTTTATTTTCAAGGAAGGATGCTCTATTATCTGAAATCAGGCTAACTGTTGTCCGGCCGCCAGCCTCGTTTTGATCCAGGGAGACCACCCACAGTTATTCTTAACCCTGTGTTGCGGCCCCAAGGCCGTCAGCGGGGAGCCTGAGGAGCTGGACCGTGCACGGCTCTCTGCTCGTTGTGTGGGGTGGGCTGGCTAGCAGTGAAGTCTGGGCAGGGAACCAGCTTGTCCAGGAAAAGGCTCCTGAACTCAGGGACACTCACTTCTGGAGGGTGCAAAGCCTGCTTCTCTCAGGATTAAGGAGTTGGAGACTTTAAAATGCCCTGAAAATAAAAGGATCCCTGGCCAAAGTGGCTTCATTGGTTGGAGCTTCGTCCTGTGCACCAAAAGGTGGTGGTGGGTTTGGTCGGGGCACGTACCTGGGTGTGTGTGGCAGGCAGCCAGTGAGATAGATATATATCTCCCTTCCTCTCTCTGAAATCAATTTTAAAATAAATAAAAACGAGAAATTAAATTCATTAAAAAATGAAAGGCAGAGGAGAAGGCAGTCCTGTTTGCAGGCTTTCTTTAACAGGCACTCGGAAAGATAGATTAGGTGGGTGGTTTGTCTAAATGAAATCTAGGTGTTTTTACACATCGTAGAATCAAGATCTCAGAAATATCTTGAATTCAAATCATTTTTCTGCTGCGAGCAATTTTAGATTGGTCTTTAAAAACATGACATGAATTGGAGACGATGCAGCGAAGGACACCGATGAGGCACTTTACATTTGAAATTCCTTTCAGATCCCCTAATGTTTGATCACATTTCCTTATTAAAACAATCCTGCAGTCTTTGGTGCAAAAGCATCTGAGGATTGGAATCAAGAAGCCCCCACCGTGGGCCTCTCTCATTTCTTCCCTGGGAATTGTCACCAAGGTATTTTTAGTTCATGAAACCCAGGCTGTCCTTTCTCCCTCTGACATTCTTTGTGTCTCTGGCCCAGCGGGCCTCCTGCTCCGCCACATGTGCTTCTGTGTCTGAGTGCTCGGCTTGCTCTGTGCCTGTGTGTGTGTGTGTGTGTGTGTGTGTGTGTGTGTGTGTGTGCGCGCGCAGATGTGTACACAGACCTTCCAGGAGACCAGAAGTTATAAACTGGCCAGGGGAGGCGAGTGGGCTCTCATCCCATGTGACCCTTTGAGCTGTGCCAGTTTGGCTGGGCTCCCTGATAAGACAGCTGAAATGAAGCTATTTGGGACTGACGAGGCCCCCAGCCGGCGTGTCTCCCTCCCTTCCAGTCCACAGAGCTGGCTGGCTGGGGTCTCAGCAGCCCCTTCATGAGTGAAGGAAACTTGGCTCTTCTCCCCTCGCGGTTTTCTGGTGCTCAGGTTTCAGGTGTTTTTCCTTCTTCCCCTTCCAGGGTCACCAGGGCTCCCTCTGTCCCTGAATTTGCCCCATTACCCCCCCCCCCCCCGTGATGTCTGCTCAGACCCTTCCTGGCTTACCAGCTGACCTCTAACACTTACCTGGATTCGCTCTTTCCTTTCCTTCAACTGCCACTTCTCACAAATAACATAAAAATCACAAGTTAAATGTCTCCTATAGCCCTGGCTGGTTTGGCTCAATGGATAGAGCGTCCGCCTTCGGACTGAAGGGTCCCAGGTTTGATTCCAGCCCAGGACTCCCTGGGGGCACATGCCTGGGTTGCGGGCTCAGTCCCCAGTAGGGGGCATGCAGGAGGCAGCCAATCAATGATCCTCTCTCATCATTGATGTTTCTCTCTGTCTCCCTTCCTAAAATCAATAAAATATATATTTTTTTAAAATGTCTCCTACACGAACAAAGGGTAAATTTTTACAAATGTCCTTCAAGGTTTCTCCACTGCCCTTGTTTCTCTTCTCTTCTCCTTTCTTCCTTCCCATCCCTTCCTCTTCCTCTCCTGATTTTTCCCTTCTTCTTCACTCTGGGTCCTGGATTGAATTAAAAGTCACAAATGTGTGGGTAGAGAAGTCTTATCTGAAACAAGCAAACAAACAAATAAACATCCCCTGGGCTGTTCCGAGGTTGTTCTCTAAATGTTTATTACCGGGGTCCAACGTGGCACAGACAGCCCGTGCCCATCAGCCCATCGCCTCCCTGTCTCACATCTCGGGCGTTCCAGAGCGGGCTTCTTCCCATCCGGCCCGGTCACGCTGTGCCGCCCCAGCCTGCCGCTGCGTCGTATTGTGCAGGGTCAGAATGAGGGCCAGGAAATGTTCCCTGGTCTCCAGGGCTCTCCACTGCTTCTAATCCTCTGGCAAACCAAGTGGAAGAACTTTTCTGTCTGGGAAATTCTGCAAGTAAACTTGGAAGTATTTATTCACTGGAATTTGTCCCCGCGCCAAACAGTTCACTCTAAACCAGCTTCCACGAAGCAAGCCTAAGTCATGAAAGTTTGCATGCATTTGGACAGTAAACAAAGAACATCAACGAGTTAAAAAAAATTTTTTTTTAATCCATGACTTTTAGACATAAAAATACTACTCCCTTGGGAATGAAGTAAGAGCTGGAGTGTCTGTAATTAAAAGTATTTGTAACTGGATCTGAGGATCCTTCTAGCTATAAATTTATATATTTATTTTTAACGCCCACCTGAAATATTCATGCTCTCTGACCCTATTGTTGACCCAAAGAAAGCTTTAAAAAATCCAAGCAGCTGGTGAACAGCCGCAAGCCTGGATTGTTTGGAGCTGGTGATGTGGTTTATTAATTACTCAGGCAGCTCACTGCTGCCCTTCCTCTGTCTCTTGCTCTGCTATTTGTCTTCTTCCGGGGATATAACACCTTCATTAAATCCCATCCGTCCTTGCCTCAGAGGCATCCCCTGGAAGATGCTCCTCTCTGGATGTATCACCATTTATCATCACCCTTTGTTTGTGCTCTGTCAACCAGTTTTCAATTTATTTTGAATTCAGTTTACGATTAAAATTTAATGAGATCCAATCAAGTGCTTTTCTCCAATCAAGATGCTTGTGCAGTCTCATCCGTACCCTCTGTTGTCACGGCCAGAAGGAAAGCCACCCAGTTTGCAGCCTGGTGATTCGCTGTAGCGCACGGGTGCCTGTTTCCACACCTCCTCACCTTCAAGGTGAGCGGTGCTAAAACACGTCCATTTCAGAAGCGCCCCTGCCCCTTTCCTCCCCGCCAAATAGCTGCATAAAGTAATGCTTCCAAAGAAAACATGGTTAAGTGCATAGGCTCTGGTGCTGAACTGCTTGCATTTGAATCCTATCTCTGCTACTTGCTGGCCATGTGACCTTAGGAAAATTACTTAACCTTCTTGGGCCTCAGTTTCTCCATCTGTAAAATGGGGCTGACGATAGCACCTACCAAATAGGGTGGCTGTGAGAGTGAAATAAGTCAAAATGTGTTCCAAATACTTGGAATAGTATTTGTTGCATAGTAAATGAATAGAAGCAATTATGACTAACAAAGAGTAAGGTTTCTTAAGTATATATATTACGTTAGGTGTATATTTGATTTAAAGCCTAGTCCAGTGGTTGGCAAACTGCGTCTGCGAGCCACGTGGTGGCTCTTTGGCCTCTTGAGTGTGGCTCTTCTACAAAATACACAACCCGGGAGAGTCTATTTTGAAGAAATGGTGTTAGAAGGAGTTTAAGTTTAAAAATTTTGGCTCTCAAAAGAAATTTCAATCGTTGTACTGTTGATATTTGGCTCTGTTGACTAATGAGTTTGCCGACCACTGGCCTAGTCTAAATCAGAGTTTGGTAAACTACAACCATAGGGCCAAAAGTGGCCCGTGGTCCTTTATGTACTAACTAAAGGCTTACTAAAAATTGTTTTCATATTTTCAAAGGGCTGTTTAAAAGCAAACCAACCTTCAAAGGCAGAATGTGAGATATATATGGTCCACAAAGCATGAACTGATTACTATCTGGACCCAATCTACATGGCTTTAATGGGAAGAGTTAGGAGATGTAGAGGCTGGATTCAGCTTGGACTAGGAAAGCTACTTAATGGGTCCCTGTCGATGGCATAGGAATGGTAAAGTGATAACAAGTACACCACCCATAATTCAAATTGTTTTAAGGACCAATGGAGATATGTATCAAATGTGCCCAAAATATACTTTAGTTAAAAAAGATACATCTGCAGACATATTATGTCTATGCTACTAGTAGCCCGTTGCATGATATCATGCGCAGTGGGCTGCCCGCCACTTCTGCAGGAGCCAGCGGGAATCCCAGCACACCGCCCAGAGCCGTGCTGCTTCCATGGGAGGCGCGCCCCCCCCCCCCCCCCCGTCTCCTCTCCGGGCCTGTGCTCAGCCATGGAGGCTCCTCACCCGCTGCCCAGGGGCCCTCCCTGTGGCCAGGGCGAAATGGTTGCCTCGTCACCGTGGCGACAAAGCAAGCATTCCTCCAGGCTGCTCATGCTGCCCACTTTCAGAGGCCGCCTCCCCAGGACTGGGGGACTCCAGAGGAGCTGAGGAGACTGGGTGCTGCCATCTTGTGGCTATGGGTGCCGCCATATTTGTGATGGAGTGACAGTTAATTTGCATATTGCCCTTTTATTAGACAGGGTTGCCAGTGCATGTCATATGTACCAGCCAGTCAATAAGTTGGGCAGTTGAACAGTCGGACTGAAGGTCACTTAGCCTTTTATATATATACTAGGGGCCCGGTGCAAGAAATTCGTGCACTGGGGGTGGGTGGTCCCTCAACCCTCTCTCACATACTGGGAGCCCTCAGGGGATGTCTAACTGATAGCTCACCCCCAGCCTGCCCAGCCATCACCCTGCTCAGCTCAGCCCCGGCTGCCTGTGACCACCCGGCCCCGGGGACTGGGCGCTCGCCGCCACTTCCACTCACAGTGCCTGGGGGCCGGGTGCTCCCTGCCACTGCTGTTTCATCTCTACCCCCAGGGCCCAGCACTCACACCACTTGGCTCTGCCCCCACTCCTGATTGGCTGGTAGCATAGCTAATCAGGAGCTAAGGTATGGTCACATTTGCATGTTTCTCTTTTATTATATAGGGTGTGTGTGTGTGTGTGTGTGTGTGTGTGTGTGTGTATTGTTAGCATCCCAGGTATAAAACCAGTGAACATAGAGTAGAAAGAGTTCCCAGACCAAAATAGTAATTTTTCTAGCCATGTGACCTTAGGAAAGTTACTAAGCCTCCCCTGTGCCTCAGTTTCCCCATCTGTAAAATGTGGTTGACAATAAGTACCTATCGAATAGGGTGGCTGTGAAAGTGCTGTAAAAATAATAACAAAATAATTTTTTATTTTTGGGAGCTTGATATGGTCCAGACCCCGCAGGCAGCACTGTATTTACATCTCCTTCTAGCCTCACAAAAGCCTTGGGAGCAGGTGTTGCTAGTTTCCCCATTTGACAGACGAGAAAAATGAGGCCCAGAGAAGTTAAGTAATTTTCTCAAGTTCACACATCCAACCATGCAGCTGGCAGAGAAATAGTTTAAACCTAGGGGGCTTAACTCTGGGGCCTGTGTGCTGAAATACACAAATTTCCCCACATTCTAGAAACATGTGTTACTTAGGGCAAGCCCATCTGGAAGACAGCAGGCACGGTTAACTGTGAATGTGCACGGCCTGTTTCCCACCGGGCCAAGTGGGGGCTGGTGGGCATGCAGAAAGGGAGTGGGGAGGATGCGAGGAAAAAAGCTTTTCGATGAACTGTGAGACCAGAAAGTTCGTGTTGTGAAGACAAGAAATGAATATAATTTAAGTCAGGGTGTCCTGAAGGAGAAAATGGGTGTTGGGAACAGACATCAGCAGAGAGTTGGAAGCAGCTCAGGGGATTTGAGAGAATGGGAGAGGGAGGAAGGGAGGGAGGGAGGGAGGGAGGGAATGGAAAATTCTGTGATGGGGACACCAGAGAACATTGTCACATGGGATGTTAAATCGGCTGCCATCTGGGGTAGGATCTTAGCTGCAAATCCAGGGCAGAGTCGCGGAGCTAAGAGGAAGGTCCCAGGCCCGAGGCTGAAAGGAAGCCACAAGAGATACCTGGGCAGAGAAAACAGGGAGAGGGATTTGCAGAAAAGTGGGGTCAGAATCCAAGAGCTAGAAGCACAGCTCACAGCCCAGAAAGCAGTGGGTTCCAGGGAAGGAAAATAGTGTCTCTCGGGTCAGCTCAGAGAGAACCAGACTGGCCGCACTACTGTTTTAGCCTGGTTGTGTGTACGTGGGACTGGCCTGCGTCCCTAGCTTGTGCCTACCCCATCCCCACCTGGGACCTGCTCTCCCTCTCCTGGGTGGTCTCAGCAGGGCCTCATTCCCACCGGTTCTAATCATCAGAACCACTAGCAGAGCTTCTTTTTCTCTCTTTTAATCCTTTGAGTAGATGCATGGACACTTGGGACAAAATTTAAAAGGTATAAAATGCTCTGAAAAGCAAGGCCCCCTCCGGCCCCTGTTCCCAGTCATCTAGATCCTTTTCAGAGGCGACCGCTGTGCGGGTTCCTGCCGGGTGGTGTGCGCCCATACAGCTCAGAGGGTATAAAGGGGAGCACACTCTGCCTCCGGCTCTTCGCCTTCTTAACTTCACCGTACGTCTCAGAGACAGTTCCGCACCAGCTCACACAGCACTCTCTCAGTCTTGGTGAAAAGAGACAGTGTTCATTGCACGGTGGACCCCAGTTTAAAACAAACATGAGACCCTTTCTGGGCATGCGGCTCGTTTCCACTCTTCGCTGCCGTGCGCACTGCTGCATCGCCTGTCCTCATGGCCGCTCCATTTCACAGGACGTCATGTCACTTATCACTGGAGAGGAAGTCTCAGGAGTGAAATTACTGGGTCAAAGGGCAGCTGGTTATTGCCAAATTGTACAGATGACACTCCCCTGGGCAAAGTGTGAAAGAACCTTTTTCCCAGGGGTACCCAAACAAAAATACACGGGAGCCCCAGCCCCATCTCAGCATCTGTGGGTGTGGGGCGGGGGCACCCCTTTGGGCTCCCGCCCACCTCCAGCCTCGCCCTGCCCGCAGGGATTTGCCCAGTGAGGCACACCTGCCTCCAGGCCCCACAGGCTCAGCGTCTCCCAGGCTTCGGAGCTCGGCATTTGTGTGGGGGTGATGCCAGGCTGGGGACTTACGGGGTCCTGTCCCCCTCAGAATCAGAGCCCTTCTTCTAAACCAGTGGTGGACAAACTCATTAGTCAACAGAGCCAAATAGCAGCAGTACAATGATTGAGATTTCTTTTGAGAGCCAAAATTTTTAAACTTAAATTTCTTCTAACGCCACTTCTTCAAAATAGACTGGCCCAGCCCATGGTATTTTGTAGAAGAGACACACCCAAGGGACCAAAGAGCCACATGTGGCTCGAGAGCCGTGGTTTGCCGACCACTATTCTAGGTCCTAGCTAGAAGACAGGGGCTTCCCATTGTAATCCAAATGTCACCCTTGTTCGCTGGGGTCTGGAGCACAGGCCTTGCATGGTTACAACCATGTGGACATCAGATGGAGAAGTCCTGGAAGAAAATGGGGGGAAATGGAAATGGTTAGACGTGGTGATGTACTGAGGGCCTTTTTAAAAATATGTAGTCTTTTTACAATATTGACATTAAAGACCAACAAATAAAACTGCCAAGAGCTAGAACCACAACACAGCCCATTACTCCACCAGGGTCCTCTGATGTGGCATTTTTGTGTAACTGTTCTCTGTGGCACCCTCAGGAGGGCCCAGGGCTGGGAGGAGCCCTCTGCTGTTCAGGGCAAAGCTCTGAGGAGACAGGCCTAGACCAGCTGCCTTGCCGACACATACTCCTGTCACACTGGGTGGTGGAGTCACCTTTATTCTGTAAGAGCTGTTGTGATCAACTCTACCCATTGGTGGGACCTCTTAGGCATGGCCCTGGCCCATCTTGGGGCCTGACACTGAGTGGGCACTTAATAAAATATTAGAGAGAAAGAAAGTGAGGAAGCAGGAAGGGTACCCGCGTGTTCTAATTTAACAAACCCTGAGGGCTTGGTTCACCAATCCTCCCTGCTACCTCTCATGGAGCCTGACATTCTCACGGTTCCCGATGCTGCCAGCTGCATGGGTCTGTCACCTCTCCAAAACGGGCATCAGTCATTTATTCACTCAACAAGTACTTATTGAGCACCTTCTGTGGGCCAGGTACAGTTCTGAATACTGAGAACATAGCTGTGAATAGAGCAGTCAAAAATCACACTTTTAAAGTGTGAACTTTAAATTTTGGGGGGTCGTGACAAACAAAGAATGTATTAGACATTTGTATTTATAATGCACATCTTGTAGTATATACGATGAGGGTAACTGTTAGGACAGTAAAGCAGGGCGGAGAGTGAAAGGGGCATGGGAACAATGTAGAGAGGACAAGCAGGGCGGAGAGTGAAGGGGCATGTGAACAATGTAGAGAGGACAAGCAGGGAGGCCTCACTGAGAGAGTGGCGGCTGGCGGCCGAGGGGAGGCCTGCAGGAGAGAGAAGGGAAGCCCTGAGGACGGGTGGGGAAGAGGGTTCTGAGAACACTGGGGTAGGGCCTTTGATTTCCTGTTATTCGTCTTGTCTCTCGATCTGGATCACAAGCAGCTTGAAGGTAGGGAAAAGTTTTATTCGCCTCTAAGAATATTTGTACTCTTCAATAGGCATTACCTATTGTAAAAAAAAAAAATTTAATTAAGTGTATGCCTAAGGAGGGCACCCAGCCTAGAGTTGGACACATAGCCGGTTTCACTAATTATGTGCTGTTAGGATATCTGATAGGGATATGTTTAAAACGTCAGGGTCCTTTTTTTAAAGGATTGTTAATCCCGTTGTTTTACTGGGCGGCTGCTCATTACCATGCCAGGTGTACTGACTCCCATCGAGGGACCTGTGTTCATGTCAGACCAGGTTTAACTGTAGCATTCCCTCCGTCAGCCGGGCCTCCGATTTCCAGTTCTGTGAGATGTCGGCCCTTACCACCCTTTTCATTGGCTCCCTCGAGCTCCTCAGCCAGAAGAGCAGAATTTGCAGCCTCTGCTGTTGTTTAGGGAAGCACTTCTAAGGTTTTCGCACTTGAAAACCCAGGGAGCTCATCCACAGTGGTGCCTGAAGCGGGTGGCCAGAGAACCCAGGAATACGGACGAGTTGACAGAATCCTGTCCTCTCTTGCTGGTTGGCTCACTCGATGCTCTGTGCCCTTGCATTCGGGGGTGCGCCCACAGGTGCCAGCAGGAGGTTACACGACAGTCAGCCAGCCCTTCAGAAAATGCTCGTGTTTCCTGACCAGCTGAAGAGCATGTTGGATGGCATCTCCGATCTCATAGCTGAGGGAAAATTGTAAGGAAGAAAGGAAAACTAGCTGAACTGTGTGTGCTTTGGGTAGGTTCCTAATCAACGTGGGCGATGAGGTCTCTTTTTTTGCAGAGCCCAGGGGGCAGGGACACACAGCCTGGAGAGCCGCCTGGGAAGTGGAAACTGAGGCAGGAGGGAGGGCCGGCCTGGACTGAGAGGCGGGCGTTTTCAGCTGTGCCAGAAAACGGGTCAGAGGTTGTTTGCAGCAGATGGGTATGTTTGTTACCAAGTGCGGGTACAGAGAAGTGCTAGCGTGCATTTGGCACTCAGCAGAGAAGCCGGCTGAGGAGACTTCCTACAGGCAGGGGAGATCCATGTGGTAGGAAGGCGCTGGTCCACCCCTGCTCCGAGGGGGAGCATTTTAAAGTGCATGCTGTCTTGTTGCCATTGGATACGGGGCTCCGGAGAAGGCAAATTCATGTTTTTCAAAATTTGTCTTAGAACAGCATCGTGGCTTTAGGCACAGTGAGCCCTCAGGAAATGTTTGCAGTTGAATGATACACAGATCCAAAATATAAATTTCAAAGCCCACCCCTGCCGGCACCGCCCCTTTCTCTGCATGGTGTTTGAAGTCCTCCCTGTGCAAGGCCTGTATCGAGCAAACCGCTGAGATGTGTTGTTTTTCTCTCTCCTTCCCTCCCACTACACCTGCTCCGGAGCCACCTACAGACCTCCTGTCACTCCCCCGCTGCCTCCTCCCTGGAGCCTAGGCATTGGGGGCGGGGCCTTCATCTCAGCCAGGAAGGGGAGGCTCATTGTTTTTCTCCTACAGTTATGTTGATGAAGAGCTCTGCTTCTCCAGTAAAACCTGTATCACTGGGCTGTGGGCTGCATGGCCCGTGTAAAGGCTGGTGTAGCAAACTCTGGTCTGCCCGGCATAGCCCAGGTGATCCGCTGGCTTCAAGGCAGGCACAGTGCCCAAGGAAAGTAAATCCGCTAAACAACCGAAGTGGAAAATGTCACCATGACCTTTCTGTCAGTGCTTTTAAACACAGGCTTTTATTATTATTATTATTATTATTATTATTATTATTATTATCATTAGGGGCCCAGTGCACAAAATTTGTGCACTGGGGGTGGGTGGTCCCTCAGCCCAACCTGACCCCTCTCACATACTGGGAGCCCTCAGGGGATGTCCTACTGACGGCTCACCCCCAGCCTGCCCAAGGCCGAAAAGCCTCTGGCCGAGGCTTTCCGGCCTTGGGCACCCAGTGTCACCCTGCCATCGGGCCATTAGCTGGCTCCACCCCAGCCCTGGCCTGCCCAAGGCCAAAGGCTTTCCGGCCTTGGGCAGCAGCCATCTTGGTTAGGTGTTAATTTGCATATCACTCCTGATTGGCTGGCGGGCATGGCGTGTGGGTGTATCGGAGGTACAGTCAACTTGCATATTGCTCTTTTATTACATAAGGTTATTTTTATTGTTAGGCAATAGTTGCACAGCAAAGTTTTAAAAGTTTAAAAGGTAAAAACTCTCCCTCTCACATCTCTTCGCAGCTTAGTTGCACCCTCAAAGACCACAGTGTAGCAGTGCCCTGTGTCCCCTCCACACGTTTTAAACATCCACAAGCACACACAAAGCAGCTGCATCAGGATTCAGTTCTCCTTCCTCCATCCTTGGCCTTTGATGTTCATCTGTGTCCGCCCCTCGTGCTGTCTGCCACACGACGGTCCAGTCACAGTCTTTGAATTGCCTTCCAGATAAAAATATCTTAATAAGTACGAGTGCCTTTGCCTGGAAGACCAGTAAACAGCTCTGTGTGATCAGGGCCCTGCCAGCACAGTTGGTGTCACTCTGCTGTTAATCTAAACCATCCCCTCGGCGAGGTCCCTTAAGGCCAGAAAACAGGCACTCCAAAAAAGGACGTCTTCTTAGGCTGCGGCATGTTTTCTCTCGTTTCAGAAACTACCATGAGCCGAAGCATTCCTGTGGAGGTGGATGAATCAGAACCATACCCAAGTTCGTTATTGAACCCCATCCCAGAGTATTCCCTGCAAGAGGGATCAGAACCCCTTGCTCCAAACGTAAGGAACATGGCACCCAGCGGCTCGTCTGCACCCCAAACCCCTCACCATTCCTCAGAAGACTTTTCTCAGGCTCCCCCGCACCTGCAACTCGTAAACCACTGGCGACCCGTGTCCCGGCAGATCACCTGCCTGCGCACCAAAGTCCTGGAGGAGAGCGAAGACAGCTTCTGGAGGAGACACCCGGACCCGGGCAAAGATCTGCCCTCGGACTGCCCTGCGGCCGGCGGGCCTGAGCCCGAGCCTGCGGTTGGTGCCCTCTCCCCAGAGCACCAGTTTCTGTTTAGGGAAAAGCGTCATCAGTGGCTGGGATCTGCACTCTCAGCCGCTTCTCCTGACACTGGCCATGGCTCTGGCAAGTCGGACCAAAACGTACCTAATGCCTTAGCAGACTCCTCAAGCAACAGCCAAGAGAGGGCGCAGCGGCCCCTGCCCCACAGGCACCGAGCGGCCCCAGACCTGCCCACCATAGACACGGGGTACAATTCCCAGCCCCAGGACGTCCTGGGCATCAGGCACCTGGAAAGGCCCCTGCCCCTCACGTCCATGTGCGACTCCCAGGACATCCCCAGACCTCTCAGGTCCAGGGAGTATCGTCCGTTGGAACTTCAGAGGCACCCAGCGTGTGCACAGATGCTGCCTCCCCACCTCTCCCCACGTGCTCCGTGGAACCCCCAGTACCAGCGTCTGGGAGGTCCCGTTCACCAGGTGCCATGTAAGTGACACTTCCCTCCTCTGGATGTTCTGGCTGGGCAACAAAGTAACGAGGGCCCCAGGTCAGTGCCTCGTGTCCGCAGATCAGCGGACAGGTCAGGCGGGATGCGGGGAGGGCATTTTGCTTCCCGTAGGGCTGTCTGTATGTAGTCGGATTTGCAAGAGGCTTTGAAAGAATGCTTTATCTTAACTCTGTGGTCGGCAAACTGCGGCTCGCAAGCCACATGCGGCTCTTTGGCCCCTTGAGTGTGGCTCTTCCACAAAATACCATGGCCTGGGCCAGTCTGTTTTGAAGAAGTGGCGTTAGAAGAAGTTTAAGTTTAAAAAATTTGGCTCTCAAAAGAAATTTCAATCATTGTACTGTTGATATTTGGCTCTGTTGACTAATGAGTTTGCCAACCACCGTTTTAGCCTAAAACCTGTCCCATTTGGAACCGGCTTCTCTCCGTACCTTTAAGGACAGAAAATATTCGTCTGTGTAGTTAATTTAACTGAAACTGGCCTAGAGGCAGGAGATGAACTAATGGACTTCTACAAAATGTACTTGTTGCCCTAATTCTTGGGTATCTGGATTCTTCCTTTTCTGAATGCTTCCTCCCTATCTTAGATTTGGCAGAGAAAGGGGCTTTTAGTAAAAAAAAACAAAAAACAAAAAACAAAAAACAACAGAAAGTGCCAGAATGTCACTGAGACTCTGGATTCATGCCATTACATGAAGATCAAATTGCTCCTGTGATTCTGCTGCTTGAATCTCTTTGGAGGCCTGAGCCATCTGCCTCTACCCTACCTTCTAGCCACACGCCAGCACGCAGTCCCTGACTTGTCCAGCTGTTTCACACCCCAAGTATTTGCCTGTGCTCTTTGCTCTGTCCAGGATGTTCTTTCCCTTCTTGTGCACGTGGCCCAGCTCTACTCCTCTTTTTCTTTAACAGCTTTATTCAGATCTAATTTACATACTGTAACGTTCACCTTCTTAAGTGAGTTGTAGTCTATTTACAGAGTTACATGACCATCACCGTGTACATCTTTTAAGGCTTCGCTCAAGTGTTCCCTCTGGAAACCTCCCCAGACCAGTTCCTCCTTCGGGCTCTCTGTTGCCTTTGTTTCTGCCTGTCAGGGCCCCGATAACCAGTCTCTCTACCTCTCTTTCCAAAACGCAAGTTTTTGCACATCAGTAGAGATGTATTTTCAATCTATAATTCCCCAGCATTTAACACACTGATTAGCATATCCTAGATTCTCAATAAGTTATTTCTGAGTAAGTGAATGAGGAAATCATATGTATCAGTGCATCAAGCATCTCTGAAAGCGATAAGATCTCAGACTGAGATGGGAGGTTCATCAAAATCCTTGGTATTAAATCTCCACCAACGCCACTGGAAAATAAAGATAGGGCTTCACAGATCAAACACGGGGCTCTGAGATACGATACTTTTCTTAGCAAATAAACACTGTACAAAAGGCAATTCAAGTGATGTAAAAAGAGTCTGTCCAAAGGCCTGACACCTAGCTTTAAAATAAATTGTAGAAATAATTACAAATGCTCTAACCAATCCGAGTCTATGTATTATATATGTATACTTAGTATAAAGGTTCCTAAAGTGGATGGAACAATACAACAATTAATGATTTTTTTAAAGGAAGGAAGTAGAGGGATTTAACTTAGGAGAAGAAGGCGAGTATGAACAGGAGTTTCAGAATAAGGCCAGGAGATGTGAAAAGAGCAGGGCTTGAGGAGGAGGAGCCTCTGAGGCCTAAACCTGAGACCCAAGGGGTTGGGAAGTCACCTGACCGGGAGCCGGGACCCCACTGCCTGCTTCGAGTGCCGGTAATGGATGAGTGTGGTGGCTGGGGTTCCTTAAGTAAGAGAAATGAACTTCAACAGGGTCAGGGTTGCATTTATTTCTCGGTGATTTCCAAGTTTAAAGGGAATACTTTGTGAGAATAACACCACAAATTACTTTTTAAAAACATTTATTATCTGCATGAAAAGATCATTTTTCTGATCATAACACTAATATTTACTCACTCTCAAAATGGAAATATGCCCCAAAATTCAGTTCATATCTCCATCACCCAAATATAATTCCTCACTGGGTTCTTTGACATATTTACTTCTCTTTCTTTCTTTCTTTCTTTCTTTCTTTCTTTCTTTCTTTCTTTTTTTCTTTTTTTGCTTACACATTCAATGTAAACTCAAACTAGTTTCCAATGACATTTAGTGCACTATTTTTTAAAAATATATTTTATTGATTTTTTACAGAGCAGAAGGGAGAGAGATAGAAAGTCAGAAACATCGATGAGAGAGAGACATCGATCAGCTGCCTCTTGCACGCCCCCCACTGGGAATGTGCCCGCAGCCAAGGCACATGCCCTTGCCGGAATCGAACCCAGGACCCCTCAGTCCGCAGGCCGACGCTCTATCCACTGAGCCAAACCGGTCTCGGCTAGTGCACTATTTTTAACATCATTTTAAAATGCTGCATAATATTTCATCAGCTGGCTCTACCAAACTGTTTTATTCTCCACTGTTGGATATTTAAATAGTTTCCAGTTTTTTATCCAATAAGCAGTGACATGACAAACATTATGTACGTTAAGTTGTTATCTGCATTTCTGATGAATTCCTTAGATTAATGTGTAGATGTGTGAATACATCGCCGAGGGTGTTGGGATACTAAGTCCCAAGCAGGTGCTTTTACGTACTAACAGGATATGAGGATAGACAAAGAAAGCATTGGTTTATTATCATATGAGGGTTCCAGGAAGATCTTTCTAGTTGAAAATATTTTTCCCTTTGAAGCCTAAAGGGGCACCATCAGCAATCCAGTCTTTGGAGGTGAGCACTCTGGGCAGGCTCTGTTAAAACACAGACACTGCTGACTGGGAACACTTCTAGCCTCTGGTACCTCGTGACCTGATTTCTTCCATCAGCTCCCTTGGCTTTCTGCATTATTTCCTTCTATTGAAGGGGCAGGAGGAAGGGGACACTGAGGAGGATTCTGGGAGTGAAGGGAGGTGATGAAAGGCAGAGAGGAGAGAATTTGGACAGAGAAGGGGAACAATTCACAGAAAATATACAAACGGCCAATAAGCACATGAAACCAAGCGTACCATTACTAAAAGTTTAAGGAAAGTTTATATGTGCAAAAATGTTAAAGATACCTTTTCCCTCATTAGGCATACAAAATTCAAAAACCTTGACCACCATTTGATCATAACAGTAATATTTACTCACTCTCAAAATGGAAATATGCCCCAAAATTCAGTTCATATCTCCATCACCGGGGACACTCCGACCTGCTCTTGGTAGGAGTGTAATTGGCACAGTGTTCCAGAAAGCAGTCCCACAATTTAACAAAAGTTAAATGTGCTTCTTCTCTGGCCCAGCAGTCTCACTGTGGGAACCCACAGAAACACTGAGCACAAGCAGGTAAAAATGTATGCTCAAGGACGGTTAGTAAAGCCCATTGCATGAGAGTAAAAATAAAAACGAAAATGCCTATCAATAAGGGGAATATAAGTAATTGTATCCAACATACAGTGGACTAGGAGGCTCCTATTACAGAGTGAAATACACAGGAACCACATTCTGCCATTGGAAAAAAAAAAGGCTCAGTGGAAAAGCATAGAGTGTAGATTCTATACATGTTATTTTTAAAAACTGTATGTGTTTAAAAACTGCATACTAAAAAATCTGGCCCTAACCATTAACCGTGATCATAGGAGAAGGGAACAGGGAATTACGAAGAGAGGGGGAGATTTTCCTTCCAACTTCATGTACTTTTGTTACATGTGTTATAGCAAGTATTACTTTTATAATGAACAATAAGTAAAAGAGAGAAAAGTAAGGAGAAACGAGAATACACAGACAGGCTCACCCTGATTCACCCTGCATATGCCTTGAATCATGGGAAGAGGGTCAAGGTTGGGTTCTTTCTGTCAAGGACGCCCAGGGCTTAGGGTTTTTCCTTGGGGCAGTGCAAGCCCAGGATATTTTATGAGAACCGCCCCCCCCCCCCCAATAGCCAGGGCTTCTCGCCAGGTAGCTGTGAGAGTTAAACTAGATAATGTATTAAAGATACTAGGAAAGTGGCTGGCTTATGGTAAACCCTGAATAACTAGCAGCTCAGTTACAGTTATTATTTCAATTAAAATCCTGCAGCACAGCTCTGCAGAGAGCTCCTCGACTTCCAGATCCCCTTTGCTGGTACAGATTTTAAGTATTCGAAGCATGTGTACAATGCTTAGTTTCATGTCGGGGCTGTAACTGCACTTAATTGCCAGCAAAACCACTTCAAAGGAGCTGTTCACCTAAGGGATGCTTGTGCAGTTGGAAACCATGGCTACGTGGTTCTACTCGGCTTTAGAAGAGCATTACTTCCTCCTCCGTTAATGAAAATATAAATAAATAATGATCACCAGGCAAATGGCATATCTTAGCCTTTGCAAGTTAAAGCAAAAATGGCTACCGGTCTCCCCTTTCATGTTAAAAAAAAAAAAGTTTTCAAAGCAAGTGGAGAAGTGGAAATAAGCCTGTCTCTCTACCCCTCCTCACCCCCCTTTGGAGATGGCGGCCTGAGAATCCTCCAGGGAAGGTCACCAGAAGAGAGATCATGACTGTGCAATCAAATGAAACCCATAATATAAATAAAGTAGGAAAAAAGAATGTATTAAATCTAAATAGGCTTTATTTTACTATAACATTCTTGCTTTCCCTACCAAGGAGACCGAATAAGATAAAACTATGGACACATACCTCCTATTGCTCATGTGGAACCCCCTCCCCCAAAAAAAGGTATTATTTGCATGTTAGAATGCACACACACACCAAAGTAAGGAAAAGACGAACCAGATGGGAGAAATGATCAAGGAAGGAGCTGGCCTCCAGGAGCCACAGCTGCTTATTGCTGGGAGCGTTCCTGTAACAGTGTATATTGGCTTTCTTGCTTCCTGGCTAACCTGCATTATATCCTGATGTTTTTGACAACCTGAAAATCAGATTTTACTTTCTCATAAACTCTTCTAATCCATTCTTTATAAGGAAGAAAAATGTTGAATGTTTCGTCTGATAAGTGGGAAATCTCATTAGGGTTTGGCTTAAAAATTCCCAGTGGTAAAAACCCAGGAACGTGAAGACAGTGTGTACTCAGACCAAGAAGGTCATAAGATGGACAGATAACCTCCCATTCTGGGCACCCGTTCATGATTGTAGGATCTGTAGTGTGAGTTGTGATTAAGACTGCCTCAGAATCCAGGCGTTGCCATGCTAACAAATCATTTGTCTGTCATACCACCCACCACTTAATCTCCCACAGAATAAACTCTCTTGGTGAAGTTTTAGATGGGAGGGGCAACTTAGTGGGGGAGATATTTTGGGGCAGTAATTCTTAAGTCTACCATGTAGGTGGCTGCCGACTTGCACGCCTCTCGTCACACACTAACAAGTGTGGGTTTGTGTTTCAAAACAGACACCTACAGACACACAGATTTTCTTTCTGACTCTACTTAGTTTGAGCTACTTAAGGGAACTGTATCCCATTTATCTGTGCTCACCGTGTGTCTAGCCATAGAAGATCAATAAATATTTGTTGAATGAACAAAAAGAAACCTTATCCTTACTTACTGGGGAAAGGAGCGAGCCCCTGTGATATCAAGCCTTGAAAAGGCCATTTCTAATTGTCTCATGGGAGAGGGGCGGAATGGAGGGAGGTCCTTGGGATTTGGAATCAGAACTTGTCCATTCCCTTATTAATTTATTCAACAAATATTTGCCAAGTACACCGCTAGGCACTGAGTGTACATGGGTAACTACAACACATGGGCTTGTCTTCCACAGTCTACTAGGTAGATAAATAGAAATCAGCAAATAAGATAAGTGTAAGTGCTATGGATGAAATAACCAGGTGTTAGAAGAGACATTAATAGACAGGGTGGCCAGGAGGAGAATTTTTTTTTTTTGAGAAGGACACATTTGAGTTGGAACCTGAAGGATGAGAAGGTCAAGGAAGTAGGAGCTTGCTGAGGTACCAAAAGCAGGGCTGCAGCAGCGTGAGCAGGGAGAGACTTGATATGCTAGACCATTGTAAGGAATTTGGATTTGATTCTAAGTTAAACTTCATTAGGAAAACAGAAAATTGAACTCTGTAATCCTGAACAAAGAACTTAGAACAGTGCTTGGCATGTATCAAGTACTTAATAAATGTTAGCCATTGTTATATATATGGTACCCACCTAAACTAGTCAAAATAGTAAAACAATATTATCAAAATTTGAGCAATGAAAGATATTCATCTATCTGCTAAGCGTAGTTTTTATTTAGCAGCTTTCCTACACAACCAGCCAAATGCCAGACAAAACCAAATTCCACTTACAAGAGGGAAAGCTTGTATTTGCTGTTCTCTCTGATATTCAGTATTTCTTTGTTTTAAATAATCAAAGGACAGCATGAAGGACTGTTCTGTCAGCACCCTAATTTAAAAAATAGACGAGGTGGATCATTTTGTCTGCTCTCATAAACCAGTTTAAGTTTTTACTGTAGGTGGCCATTTCAGAAATGAAAGTTACAGCTAATCAAACACTTAGCCCACATGCCCTGGTGATTTTAATGATAAGATCTGTTGCTATGAGACAAAAACGTGTTGTGCGAGAAATAATCTGTTAGAGATCATATGACCTGGATTCAAAGGCTTTTGATTAACAGCACTGACATCCGCCTTCTGGAAAGAAACAAGCCTTATGATTAGAGCTGGGTAGTCCTTTTAAAGCAAACAAAACATTATTAGCCACTTATTAATGGGTATTGGAAGCAAACATTATTTCAAATATTAAAAAATGTTCAAGGCCACCAACAAAGTTTCTCTTCTTTTTCTTTGTAATGTTTTTACTGACTTCAGAGAGGAAGGGAGAGGGAGAGAGAGATCGAAACATCAATAATGAGAGAGAATCATTGATGGACTGCCTCGGCACACCCCACACTGGGGATCCAGCCCACAACCCAGGCACATGCCCTGACTAGGGAATCAAACCATGACCTCTGGTTCATAGGTCAACGCTCAACCATCGATCCACGCCAGCCTGGCAACTTTTCCTCTTTTATCTTGTCTTTCTTCTTCCTACTTTCAGAGAGAGACACTAAAAAAAAAAAATAAGAGGACAGCTAATGAGAGTGAAATAGATCAGTGGTCACCAACCTTTCGGACCTCATGGATCACCAGTGGTCTGCAGACCACCGGTTGGTGACCCTGATCTACATTACCCAAGACCTAGCAGGCAGAGTGTGAATGGCTTCTCTTTGAGTGAGTGTGTGTGTGTGTGTTTGTGTGTGTGTGTGTGTGTGTGTGTGTGTAGCTGGCTTTGTAACTGCCCAGTCTTCATTCATTTATTGCGTATCCCCTGGTGCCTGCACTATGCTTGGAGACATGATTGCAAACAGACAGTCCATGCTTTCACAGGATGCTAGAAGGGAAGGCAGACAGAAGTTGACAACAATCATGCTTACTTACACAAACAATGCTAAGTGCTATGGAGAAAGTAAAATGGGTGGCGATAGGGTAGGGCAACTGGGGGAAGGGGTGATATCTGAGCCTCTGAGCCTTGAATGACAAAAAGTTGATCTGTAAAGATATAAGGCAAAAACATTCTGGGCAGAGAGGATGCCAACTCAAGGGCCCAAAGGTGGGGACAAGCTTGGGATGTTCAAGATGAAGAAAGATGGCCACGGTGGTAGTTGGGACTTGGTGAGCGTGTGAGAGCTGCAGGGGAGATACGGCCAAGAAGGTTGGGGATTGGATCGTGCAGGGTGGATTTTAAGTGTAGTGATCTCTGGACAGCCTGGTTATTTCTACAGCTGGTTTTGTAAATGGTCCGTTCATGCCAGATTCATCTACAAACAGGGCTGGCTTCTGCCTGGTGGCCTGCTGGCAGGCGTGCTTTTTCTAGCTAGGAAACGGGCAGCAGTCGTGACCTCCCTATTGGCCTAAAACTCCAAATGGCCACCTGGACCCCTGCAATATAGCTGACCTGCCCCAGGGAAGCTGCAAAAGCAAAACCTGCATAGTGTATCTTGTCCTAGAACACAGGGGTCTTTGTAGTCCCATCTCCCCGTGCTTAGAGATGCCCTCAAATCATGGTCTCCTTTGTCAGCTGGAGGCTGGGGTAGACCCTTTAATCCTCTTCCTCTTTCTTAAGCCCCTAATGTCATGACCAGTCCTGAACAATTGTAGGACAAAGGTTACAGTCAGGGCCAGGAATCAACCTGGGTTGGAGGAGAATAGTCACTTTTGCCAGAAGATACAGGACAGGAAGGACCTGCTAGTGTCACAGGTCAAAGCAGATAATACAGTAGATTGAATCCAGGGAATCTGATGACAAGTGACTGGCGTGGGCACATTTCCAGGGCCACACAGGCAAGTTTCCTACATCCAGACAGCGGAGACCTGAGGGTAGCCACACTAGTGAACACACACGTTGTTTGTCTTCTTTTCCATATTTGAGGACATTATTCCCCTGAATGTTCCCCTGGAAATGTGAATGGCTTCTGACTACCTACTGAACTAAGAATTCAATCACTAGCCACATTCTCACCCTCTACATTCTGGTTCCTACCTATCTTGTCTGTTACTTTATTGCTTGCTTGCAAATTTGATTTCACTTTACATCCCTGCATGTATCCTACCTACAGTGGGAAAACTCGATTATTTTATTATCAGAAAATGAATAAAGATATATATATTCATATATTCTAAGCAACAGGTTCTTTCTTGCCCTAACTAGCTATGCCTCCTAGATATCCAACTTCTTTTCATGGTTAATTTGGCAGGGTTACCCACTTAGCTCTCCCCAGTTCCCTCAGAAGTGGGCCCACCCCTAAGGCATAACCTCACCTCTCAGATTTCCACACTTGAGCCTGGGCAGTTGCCTCAGCGCTTTCCTCTCTCCCCATACTGGGTTCCCTGCATCCCTCTTCTGGCCTTCCGTGCTCTTCTCCCACCTGGACAAGCTGCCTTCTTCCCTTGAGACTTGCTGCTCCTAGGCTTGGCTGGGACCAGCTTTCTCCTAGGTTACACATTCACATAAGTCACTGCCAGCCCTGCTGTGCTGAGCCGGGCCCCTTCTCACCACCCTGGCCCCAAGTGCACTTAGGCTTTTGCACGAAACGACCAAGAAAGTTAGGTGGTATTGCCAGCTGGCTGGCTACTTCCCAGAAGTATGAGCCAGGTTTTCATTCATTTATTTCTTGGTAAGAAAAAGTGGTGGGTGTGTGTGTGTGTGTATGTGTGTGTGTCCCCACTTGGGGAAAGAAAAAGAAAGAATAGTGATTCGTTATCCATTATGGGGACAATTTCTCCTGGCTGTGGGTTCTAGGAAGTTGGGGGATTGTGGTAGGAATGGTGATGGGGGGAGGTTTTTCATGGTTGGACTCTCCTAAGTAACTTAAAATGAGGGCCTGGGTGGCGCTTTGCATTTTCCAACTGGAGCACCGGACTCAGGATTTCACAGATGTTTTTATTTTGGAAAACAAAACCACAGTGACTCAATTTAATGAAAGCTATGAAGTAAATGATTGTACAGAAACATGGCCAACATTACAGAGGTGGTAACTGATATCTGGAACCCTCAATTGGTATCAAGACAAAAATTTGCACGGAGCTCACCTCTCCTTTCACAGGAAGGCGCTCAAGTCAGTCTTCCCTGTTCTCTTGGCTGTCTTCTCCTACAGATGGCCAGGACTACCCTCGAGCAGCCTACCACCAAGTGATCCCACGGGCTCCACCCGGGCAGCCCCTACCTGGCGGCCCCCACCCTGTGCATAAGATATTTCTGAATTATCCCAGCCCCTGGGACCAAGAAGAGAGGCCCGAACAAGGAGACCATTCCTCCCCAGGGCTCCTGAGATATCAGTGAGTATTACGGAACCAACTTGCAGATAGTTTTAAAATGAAAAAGCAGCTGTCAGTGCAATCAAGGGTATACAACTCTGATGGTTTATTACCCAGGTTAGTGGCCAAGCCACACAGTGGAACGCTCCACACAGAGTTTTCAGGTCAATAGGAAGCGGAGGTTGGTTGACAAGAATCTCTTTATCAGACACATAAAGCCACTCATGACTGTTCAAAATTCTCTTGAAAGAAAGGCTCCTAAGATGCTAAGTCACATTTGCTTCTTTTACCTTCAGATCACCTGGCCTTTCGCCCATGAAATAGATGTTCAGTTTTACTATGACTGACTTCCACCTCTAGGAAGTTCTTTCTCACATCCCTAGTTTGTGTACCTGTTTAACCCGTTTCTTACTTTGGAATTTTAAATTCCCAATAAAAATGTAAAATAACTGATGATTTCCTTTTGTAACAAAAACAGTCACACATGTTGAATGCCATTACTAGCTCTTTCCTGTATTTCTTCCAGAAAAATAATTCCAGTTGTCTAGTCCTTCAAATTGTTCTTCTCCTAGCTATTCTCTTCTGACTCTTCTTCAAGCTTTCCTTTCCTCTTAATTTATGCCTCTAAAATATATAGGAAAAACTCATGTAAAAGGAGCTTCCTACTTTATGACAAAATTAGAGAATAATGAAATTTTTCTCTGCTCAGCACAACTTTTATATACCACTCAGAGTAAAAGTATATTCTGCTTTGAAAACAAAATGAGATATGATGGCAGTTTTTATCAGAAATACAGAAATTAGTAATTATCTAAAAAAAGTTTATTGAAAGAAAAAAATGCCCACCCTATTTATAATGACAGGTAAGGTATATGCCTGCTTTCCCCTTGACTCAAAAGCCCACAAGCCTTTGGATTTTCTTTCCAGACAGATCCCTTATTGTTAAATACAAAATTACGTGGAGTTCAAATAATAGTAGTAAGGAAAATGTAAAATGTAGCTTTTAAAGCTGCAAGCGCTCTGGCAGAAGAAATACCTAAAATTCTAAGGAAAACAAAATGTAAGCATCTTTATGAAACATATTTGGTCTTGATTAGGGGAAGAATAGTAATTTCTAAAATAAACATTTATTTTGAAATAATTCTAGATTTATAGAAGAATTGCAAATATAGCTCAGAATAATTATTTTTGTAACATCAATGTAAGCCAGCTTTGGTCTTCTTGGATTTATTATATCATTTTAGGGCAGCGGTTTTCAACTAGTGTGCCGCAAGAGTTCTTAAAACATTCACAACCTGACTATTTAGTCAGGGGCACAGACTTTTCTTTTAGGTTGTCAAATAACAGCCAACACAATATCTATTCAGTGTGAATGAATCAAAATTATACTTTTTTTTTGTCAGCTCACCGCAGAATTTTAGTAATTAGTTGATGTGTGCCATGAGATGAAAAAGATTTGACATTGCTGATCTGGGGTCATGAAACATAAGTCTAGGTAATGACGCTAATTCTCCTCTTCCTGGTAATTTGAAAGAGAACATTAATACAGAAAGTTTACTCTGTCATGATTCTTCATGATTTTTTTTATATTGAAGTTTTTTAATATTATCAAGGCCTTAAGATTCCTTTTTCAAATGAGCATTTGTCTTTTATAGCAACCAAACAGTTTTGGGCATAAAGGAATTTCATGCAAAAAGGATATGGAATTAGATTCCCATTAGATAAAGGCATATTTTATAGGAAACTTTTTCTGGATAAATAAAAATAACTTTCTCAAATATTCATATTTTAGAAATATAGGGTATATAGTTTGGATTCTGTGTCATTTTCTTTAAAATCGTATTGCACAAGTCTCTTGCATATTTTACTCTTTTAGGTAAAAATATGAAAACAAGCAATAAGCCATATAAAAATGGGGTATACACATAGATTTTGTAATCAAAACAAAACATTTTTAAAATTTTAAAATAATCTCAAACACAAAACAAATAGAAACATATATGTTCCCCTACCTCGATCTTTAACATTTGAATCAGGGCTTTTTTTAAGGGAAAAAACTTAGTCCCCTTATCAGTTAGGCTTCAGTTACAGAAAGCAGAAAACAACGCTAACAATTTTAAGCAGAAGGGCTTTAACTTGGGAACTGGGTGCTTACAACATTATGGGAGGCTGAAGGAGCAAACTTCAGGCTGGGCACCCAGGGATCCCCGAGCAACACCGCGGAACAGGACCCTAAAGAGGATCCTTCCAGTGTTAGGGTCAGGGAGGCAGAGAATCAGAACATCACTGTGGAGCTCTCCATTCTTGGCCACACTGCACAGTACAATCCAGAACCAGGAAGCCGCCAGCACTGCAACTATTGATGCCTTCAGTGCCTGCTAGATCGCACCGGCCAAAACCGGATGCCCATGCCCTGACCCTGACACTGGGAAGCACAAACCACAGAAGTAGAAGAAACACAGCCTGCATTTCCTCTGCTTCCAAATCTCTCATGAATGTGTCTGATGGTTCTTCTCAGCAGAATGTGGGTGGGAATATTGGCAACCAAAACCAAGTGGTAGAAACTTTCTGAAAGGATCTTTAGTATCAGATTTTCATCATTTATTAATAACATTAGTACTTTTAAAGCTACATGGCCCTTTCTACTTTTTGCTATGTAATCAGATGTTATCTTTCATGAGCTAAAAGTCCTCTTTACCAGAATGCTTATAACACCAACCTTGCACCACCCATTATATTATGTTTTATTGGTGACCTTATCAGTCCTGTGCATGAGACTCATCTTCCCAATTAGACAGTCCTTGAACAGATAAACCAAATTCTGCTTCCCTCAGGGGACTCCTAGCACAGGCAGGCCCTTACATATGGCAACCCGCCCTAAAGCTCATTGACCAAAACTCCATGAGCAGCCCTTGTCCCTCTGGCTCCGAAAAGAAATGGAAGCAGAGGAGAAAGATAGCTCACTGGTATCTTCCCATAGTTCTTACGGTCTTCCTGTTCTTCAAGGTGCGCCTTCGTTGAAAATGAAAATTTTATTGTTGTACATGTATTCCTGTTCAGGGACCAACCTCATAACCAGCCACCGAAACGAGCTGGAGCTCCTGAGGAGTCCTTGGAGTGTCCTGCCGAGTTGAGACCACAGGGTCCCCAGGCTCCGTCTCCAGCTGCTGTCCCTAGACCCCCTAGTAACCCTCCAGCCAGAGGAACTCTGAAAATAAGCAATTTACCAGAAGAATTACGTAAGTTGTTTGCAATGGTTTCTCCCCCTCCCCATTCCCCTCCTTCTTCCTCCTCCTCCTTCTTTTCTGGTCTTATACTTTGAGAGTACTTCATGATTATTCATCCATTATCTTGGATATTTCTCAAGTGAATAAAATTTACTTTTTTGCTTTTTGCTAAAAAAGTAACCAACATTTTGTATGCATGTGTTTGGTGATTTGCACACTGCCAGCGATACTCATAAAGTGCTTATCACTAGATTTTCTTAACCATAAACCCCAACAACAAATAACCCCAATGCCTTTTCCCTCTTCTAAATGATGTTGTTGAGTGGACTTGTCCCTGGGTAAGCTGATTGGATGTCTATCTGGTATTGGCCAGGAACCTAGCTTCTCACCATAAATTAGCAGCGGCCATCAAGAACGAGGTCGTTTCCTGTAGGAATGAGCAGACTTGTTGGGAAAAAAGCAGTCTCACATTCTCCATGCTGTCTGACAACCAAACGCAAACTAAGCCCCGCCCCCCCTTTTTTTAAGAAATATTTGACTACGCGTCAGGTGATAATTCTTTTTCCACATTTTGCAGTCAGAAACAAAAATGTTGAAATATCACCAAAATGCTCTCATATTAAGGTCAGTCAGGACAGTAAGTTCCACAAATCTTAGGAAAGCAGCCACTGTTTGTGAAATGGTTATATTCTGCTGTGCTTGGTAGGGAAGCTCGGGTAAGTCTAGGAAGTCCTGTCTAAATCTAGGCACTTCTTGGAACCAAGCTTGAAAATTAAGCCTTTTGCATTCACTAATTCCTGGTGGGGATCTATGCTCTTTCGTCCTTTAGAAGTTGAATGATCTCTAATACAATGATCCATTGTTGTTTTTCACTCAAAAAAACATTCTTAATCTCCTTAAGAATTCTTACACATTATAATTTTGAGCATTCTGGAGCATGGATGCTACCCTGCATAGGATTTAGGCATGGTGTCAGTCTGTAGCTCATATTTATTTTACCATAATCCGTAAGGGAGTCCTAAAATTAGTACATAGGGATTGGTTGAATATTAAGTGTTGAGAAGAAATTGAGTGTCATCAATATACCTGGCTGCTTAAAAGAGCCAATATGACCACTGTACACACTTGCATTTGAGAGGCGGGTTTCAAAAAACAAAGCCTATGCATAGATTAATATAAAAAGACTCAATATTTTCTCTCCAGCTCCACTTTCTTCTCCACCCTCTGCCCCAGGGGCTTCCTGAGATTTAGCAGGTTCATTCCAGACTAGAAACCAACACAGAGAGATTGTTCATCTATCACATTAACGCTCTTGCCGGATGATTTCCCCAGGGCGTGAGCCTGAGAAAACACTGGTTCTCACGCTGCCTGGGTCAAGTGTGTAGGCACAATACTGTCTGCCGCCCTGGGCTGACCTAGGGAGGCACCGGGGAGGCCGAGAGCTGGACCGCCCAAAGGCAGTGACTCTCCTTCAAGCTACTGAGATTTTCCTAACATTTCTGAGCTGTGCTTTAGTCTACTCCAACTTCCTGGCCTTTCCCCCACCACTGAGTGGAGTGGATGGGGAGGAAGGAGGGTAGGGAACATTTTCCCTCTCCCCTCACTTGCTCTTGTCAAGCAAGAGTTCAAGGCAGCAGAGAGCATCAGGAGATCAAAGGAGGACACCACAGGGTGGCCCCTTAGCAAGACTCAGCTTCTTGGCCTGCTGTGAGAGTATTCCTTAGGCATAGGGCTAAGGGTCTCTAAGAAGCCAGGTGGTGTCCTGACTTTAAGGACGTGCAGGTTCTGGGTGACCTATTTTCTGTTAATGCACCATGTGGTTTTTCAGAAGACCTCCTCGGCCGTGTCTCAGTCCGCCCGAGCCCTCCCCTGTGCCTCTGCTTTCCATGCACCCCGAGTAGTCTGCACGCCCTGGGACAGACCTCCTGGTCCTTTGGGCCCTTAGATCTATGTCCTGAGGACCACGGTCCACACTGCTGCAGGCACAGACCCTTAAACCAACCATCACCCAGAGGTTTCCCTTTATTATTCTAGGAGAACAAAAGACATTGCATACAATTTACATGTATTGTCCAAAATATACTTAATATTATTTGGCTAGTTTCTAATAAATGTGAAAACTCTCTCTTAGGGAAAGTGTTTATCACGTATTCTGTGGACACGGCCATGGAGGTGGTGAAATTCGTGAACTTTCTGCTAGTAAATGGCTTTCAAACTGCAGTAAGTATTGTATCCAAAGAGAAGACTGAACAATTAAAGTGAGTACAGGAAAAGAAAAACACAAAAGGAGACAAGTGATAAATAGCTGCCGATGTTTTAAACTAAATTTTACTTAGGTAACTACGAACTAAATGCTTATGAATTTAGGTAATTATTTTCTGGATTGTAAGGTCTCCAGCACGTTTTCCCTGTAAGAACCTCTGAACAGCCCGCAGGGGGTTAATGCTGAGCCCAGCCGCAGCTGACCCCTGGCTTGGAGGAAACGCCAGCCTCTGGCTGCACTTTGCACCTTTGCCCTTTTTCACCCGCTCTGGCTGTGCTTCCTGTTGCAGGAGGCTGCAGGCTTCACCCGCTTATTTTACAAGGTCCTTTGTTGCGCTGGGGGTTTGAGGCAGAAGCCGGCAGCCTGGGTCCCCCACCGTGCACAGCTGCCATTCCACACCCCCATGCAGTAGGGATGCTTCCACTGCAGGGCCAGGTTCTCGGCTGGTCTAGTTCTCAGGGAGGGAGACAACCCAGCTCTGCGGTCCACTGTGATCTTGGCCCAAGAAACCTTAGGATGCACGCGCTCCTCAAGTCCCCCTTGTGGCACCTTGCCACCGCTTCAAGCCATGTAGGCTTTTCTTGACAGTAAATAAAACATCACAGGAGCCTACGTGGAAGATTGGCTTTCCTTCAAACATTGAGGCCACTGCTTTTCCTCCCGAGGCCTGCTCTGGGTAGTCAGTGACGGTGAATTCTAGAGAGTGGCCAAGAATTAAGGGAAATGTCTAAGGATAGGAAGGTTGACGGATAAAGAGGGAATTCTTAGTAAATAAAAATGTGCATTTGAAAGATGATCATTAAACAAGAGTTTTTACTTAAATTTTTTCTTTATCCTATGATTTAAAAAAAAAACACAAGTGTTTGAAAGTTTTAAAAAGCATACAAGGTATATACTCCAACTTCATGACTATATTAGAGACCCACATTTCCATTTCTAATTTCTGGAATAAACAAGTGCTTTGGCAGCCATGACATAAAGGACATAGGCCAACATGTCAGAAAAGATCTTACTTTTGGTCATTTCCAAAAAAGCATACTGACTGCCCTGGGAGAAGAGGACAGGTTTTTGTGACCTAAACAGCCAGAGGCTGCTGAGGCGGAATTTAAACCTCCTCCTCGACCTCAGCTCTGGGAAGCGTGTTGGTAGAACCACAGAGCCCAATCCTGGGGCTCACTACTAAGTGATATGTAAAGACCTCCTCAGTGATGAGAGAACTTCATGGGTAATTTAAGGAGAGTTTTTAAAGGGACTGTTTTCAAAGCTCTATGTAAGTTTTGGGAACATCCTGGGACAAGCAAAAGCAAGGAGTTGCTACCACCCCTCGGTTTAAAGAGGCGAGGAGCAGTGGTTTCAGTAACCTGAGAAAGGGTGGCTGTATTGGTTTGCTGGGGCTCCTTTAGGGAAAGTTCCACAGACTGGGAGGCTGAGACAACAGAAATTTACTTTCTCATGTTCTGGAGACTGGAAGTTCAAGCTCAGGGTGTCAGCAGGATTGATTTCATGCTGAGGCTTCTTCCTTGGCTGGTAGTGGCCATCTCCTCCTGTCTTCCCTCTGTGTCCTATTCACCTCCGGTAAGGACGCCAGTCATCTTGGACCAAAGACCACCTATATGACCTCATTTTACCATAACTACCTCGTTAAAACCCCTGTCTCCAAACACATTCACCTTCTGAGGCACTGGGGTTAAGACTTCAACATGATTTGGGCGGGGAGAGGGTACAATTTGGCCCATAACAGCGGCCATGTGGAGAAGTTGGCCTGACAGAGCTGTGGACTTGGGCATAGATCTGGAGAGACAAATGGAAGATAGCCAGTACATTGTGCCTCCTGGAATGTCCAGCTCACAGCAGGGAATGATTTAGGTGCTGGGATAATCATCATCATCATTTATTGAGTATTTACATCACACCTGGCACTATGCTATGCCTTTTCTATGTTAACTCATTTTAATCCTCACAACCATCCTAGGAAGTACACTTATTAACCACCTACTACAAATGAAGGTAATAAAACTTGAGAGAACTTTAGTAATGCTCCCAAACTCATGCAAGTGGGAAGTGCAGAAGCCAATCATAGAACCAAGAGTAGAGCCAAGCTGTCCATCTATTCTCAGCCCCAGCCCTAGATTGTCTTGTAGAACAGAGTTACAAAAGCTTTCTCAAGATTACTTGATGTAAGTCATTGGACATCCGCCATTTTACAGCAGCAAATGGTCATTTTAAATGTGCCATCAGTGAAGAAACATATTCTGAGCTCGCATTATGTGCCATATGTATCTGCCAGTTTGGTGAACGTGAAGCATTATCTCGTTCTAGGAAGCTTGGGACCAGGTTGAAGAGATCAGGCAGACATAAATGAGACATTTAGTAAATGAAAGAGTGTTACAATAACGTGTTGTGTCACAATGGGGTAGAATTTGGTGAGGCGAAGAGGAGGAAGTCAGTGTGTGGGGAGGACTCAGAGAGCAGGGGGCTGGCACTGTGCTGCTTTTCGGTGCAGTGCCGGGGCGGCAATGGGGAGTAAAGCAGGCAGGGCATGTGGGGAGGAGAGAGGTGAGACTAGATTGTAGACGCCACGGACAGCTTGCTGATCCCATCAGTCCTAAATAGTGGAATGGCATTTAAGATAACTGATCTGGGAGCAAGTGGTGTGGCTGAATCAACTAATACCTCCTCAGGACACTGTCCCTGAGTCACCCATTCCAGCACATAATCCTCCTTCTGATCAACAGCACCTCTACACACTCACTACCCGCTGGCTGCAGGACCGGACTGAGCCCAAGAACGGCTTTACATTCTGGCTTCGGTAAAACAGATGACAACTGACTTTTCTCCCCTTCCAGTACTCCTTCAGAGACTTTATATGTCTTTTCAAGGCCCAAAAGGTCTACTTCTTGATTTTCATCATAAACCGTTCCCCACCATCTTAGTAATTGTTTTTGTGACTGTTCCTTGGATTTGATCCCAAGTTTCATGCAGTCATTTTTAAACATATGGATTGAAACTGGACAGAATACAGTAATGATGACCTGGCTAATACAAGTAAAGCACCACAGTTATATCTCAGTACTTGCACACCATGTAGCCATTAACTTGTTCCAGAATCATGTTTGCCTTTCAAAAATATATATATATTTGGTTTGTATATTATTGGCTTACATCCAACTTGTTGCCCATGTCTCTCAGGTTTTTAAAACGTAATTATTGTGTAGGCAAAGACACATTTTGATGCATGCCTATATATTCTAATTATGGGTATTAAATAGTTCAGTGCCTACTAATGTTGAAATAGGGACCGTTATATTTAAATTGTATTTTCTTTAGACTTACATGTTCCTCCTTGCACAAAGCATTAGTAACTTTTTCCATTTTAAATGCATATAGTCTCATGTTTTCTCTTGCTGTGCATCCAGATAAAGCTCCTCATTAAGAGCTGCTTCCCACATCTTTCCCTGCAGATTGACATTTTTGAGGATAGAATCCGAGGCATTGATATCATTAAGTGGATGGAACGCTACCTTAGAGATGTAAGTATGTTTCAGAATCCTGGGTGTATTTTCTGGTGAGAAAGACAATTAGCTTGTGAAGTTATTTTATGAAAGAAGCTCTGGCACACCCACCGAGTCCAAAGCCGACAAAGTCCCAACAAAGCCTCCCTTGTTGGCAGCCGTGCAAAGACCTGGAGAGGAAGGATGGGGTCGCCCTCCTGGACAGGCACAGGCAGGAAATAACAGTCCAGCCAGACACAGGTGGTTGATAACAATCAGAACAAACAATTTTCTGACCAGAATAGGGAAGGAGGAAATGAAGGCGGGAGTGGGGAGGGAGCGGCAGAATTCAATTTAATCCAAGACCACCCCAAGTGTTGTGTAGGACTGGGCTGAAGAGCTTTCCCAGCACTTTGTGCTTCAACAGGATAGAAACTGATTGCTGCCAGCCTGTCCCTGTGGGGGCTTTAGCTGCTGCTTTGCGGGGAGAGCGCCGGTAGGGAGGGTCTCACAGGTTGGGGTTTCTGGCTTTTCCTTTTGTGTGCAGCCTGGCGTCTGCTTTGTGCGGAAAGTCTGGTGCTCCTGCTCACGGGCCCTGCCACCAGCAGGGCAGTCAGGGCGCAGTCACTGGCAGCTTTGATTGGTTGAGGGAGGGAGGGAGGGAGTTGGGAGGGAGGGGGTTTCATCCTTGGGGCTGCAGTCTTTCCACCAAGATGGAGATCACTTAGTGGTTCGGGCTTTCATTAGCCACGGATTAGTGATGGCTGTGGAAATGGGCAAAGCCGCATCCATTTAGGAGAGCTCCACGCAGAGCCACTTGCTCTGGGTGTGCGAATGGGGGGGGGGGGCGGGGGCGGGAGACAGAGGGGAGCAGAGGAGACAGCAGTCAGTCTGCTGGAGGGGGGAGGGGGGCAGTGCTTTCACGGAGCATGAGCCCAGCCCTCCACCCCCCACTGTGTCAGACCAGCACACAGCCCTGCTGGCCGGCTTCCAGCCTGCCTTCCCCAAATGGACCGCACTTTACACTTTCATAAACATGCTTTCTCCCTCTCATTAACAGAAGACAGTGATGATAATCGTAGCAATCAGCCCCAAATACAAACAGGATGTGGAAGGCGCTGAGTCGCAGCTGGACGAGGATGAGCACGGCTTACATACTAAGTACATCCACCGCATGGTGAGTGGTGACGGCCCGCAGCCCCTCACCAGTGCTGGAGACGGGCTCTTTCTTCTGTGAAGGCCTGTCCCTCACTAGAGACCAGCGAAGGTGCATGATACCAGCGATGAACCCCCGGCAGGAGAGTGGGGGGGGGCTGCTACGTTTGAGGCCTTGGCCAGTTCAGCACACCTCTGAGACTCAGTGCTCTTGTCAGTAACAAGGGCAGAGGAATCCGTGATTGCTTGTTTACCAAATGTGAAGGCCTAGGAAGGGCTGTGAGGGGCAGGGCTCTTGTGTGATGTCATCTCCTGCCCCCCCCCCCCCCCCCCCGCCTTTTCACAGAGGCAGAGCAGCCTGGCGAAAAGGACTTACGCATTTGGTTCAAAATCAGCTTCCTCACGTATAGATTGTGTGACCATGGGCCCACTCCCCTGCTTAAACGTCTTTGTGCTCCAGGTCTCTATTCTTCACAGCTCATGAACTATGGGCCTGGTCAAACCAAAACTGGGGAGACATTTATAGGGAGTTAGACTTACTCAGCATCTGATGGAACGTTCTGGCAGAAAATAACACCCAGCGTTAGAACTGGGTTTTATGGGCTAGCAGTCTTCCTGCTTTCAGCAGTTAGAGACTGTGCAGACAGTCACACTTGACCGGGATGTCAGACGCTCCCATAGTCCCTACTGGGTGCTCATATGTGCAGGGGGTGTAGGTGTTCTGGGCCTCTCACCCCACCTCAGGCACAGCTTGTCTGCCTTTCTCAGTCAGGCTTGTTTTTTGACCAAAGATTCTAAGATTTAAAAAGGCTTGAAGATCACTGGACTAGAACTTGTAAGCCCCATCTCAGCCCTAACATTCCCTGGGGGGCAGGTGCCTGGAACGGGCACTGACGAGGCCAGGAGGATGGGCAGGAAGTGGTCCCTATGGAATGGGTGAGCAGCACAAGGCAGGAGGCAGGCAGGCCGGCGGGGCCTTGCAGCTTTACCTCTGGGGAAGCTGACTTAAATCAGGTCTGTCCTGCGGATCAGGAGCACAGGAAAAAGGGGAGTTAGGTGGGTGTTCCCCACCTGGGCCTTCAGGGTCTCTGTCTCCTCTTCTGCCAAGTGCCAGCCACTTATTTGAGCTCAGATCCGACCCAAAGTAAACGCCAAGGCAAGGTGGTGCGGTCACAGAGTAAGGCCAAGGGGTCAGGGGACACGTCTCCCTCCTGTTCCATTCTCTCCGGGTCTGACAGCCCCCGGGCAGGGCCCAGAGAAGTATCGTTTCTGCCCCGAAAGGTCACGGCTGGCCTGGGAGCTGCCACCCCTTGGCTGTCTGCGTGGCCTCAAAGCACTCGACGTCCTGTCTGCATGGCTAGGAACCGGGCAGTTCCGAGCAGACAGCTGGTGTGTGTGTGGGAAGGGCCCCAGGTCCCTCCAGGTCCTGAGGAAACCTGTGGAGCTCTGCTGAAGTGTGACAATGCACGGCTCGGCCCGGAGCTGGTCTCACTGTGCCCAGCTATGAGCCAGATTATCTCACACTCAGTGTCTTGGAGCAACCATGTCTACCCGCCTGGCAGCCTTCCTGGTCCCCTCCAGGCAGCAGCAAACTCCCGGACAGAGGGCGTGAAGATGTGCCCAGGAGGGGCTGAGTCATAGAGTCAGGACTGCACACAAAGTCACTGTCTGGAAATATGGGCGAAAAACACGTACTCCTGCCGGTGGACCCTCCGCAGGCGGAGCAGCCTAGAGACAAGTTTACAGTGTCCAGTGTCCTGGAAGTCAGACGCTGCCTCCGGTGCTGAACTTTTAACTAGTAAACTATGCCCTTCCTCTCACGTTCCTGCACTGAGGTGGTTGGTGCTTTGAGTGGCACAGCGCCTCGGTCACTTTAAAACATGCTTTTGGTGTCGTCTGACTCTCAAGGGGAGGTGGTTCTGAGAAAACACCTTGTGGACGATCTGTGTGTTGTGTAATTGGGCGTGTACGCAAATAAGCATGAGTGTGGACAGGTGTGAGTTTAGGGAGGGCTTTCTTTGGTGAGTTCAGGAATAAGTCATCACCACTGGCACGTCCTTCTTGGTTCTGTTTTTATTCCATGCATGACGAAGACTCCTCCGTAATAAAGATCAATTGGAAGATGAAATAGTTGGGATGGATAATTCCTCTTCTTGTCATCAGAAGCCCGCATACCTGGTGCTGGTCACAGGATTTGGAAGACTCTGACTCCTCTCAGATGGAAAATTCCGGTTTTGATGGAGCTCTGGCAGCTAAAGCTCCTGGGGCCACTGCAGTGTCAGAGCCAGTTGGAACTGGTGTGGGAAACCCAGGGCTTGGAAGTCAGACCTCTTCACAACGGACCGCCCAGCCTGCCTTCCTCTGCCTCCAAGCCCATCCTGTGCTCCAGCTGCAGGGCATTACCTGCTGGTCCCGACCCACTGATACTACCACACTCTCGGCATTTGCCCAGGCCCTTTTCTAAGCTGAGAACATCCTTCCCCTCTCCCCCTGCCTGATCACATTCTTCTTCCAGCAGCCAAATGACATCTCCCTTGTAACTGTCCTTGTAACTGATGTAGAATGGATGGGCCCCATCTGGGGCTTCCACAGCAGTTTTTTCAAACAGCACTGTGGTTGGTAATTTACCTTTCTGACTGCTCACAAAACTGCTGGCTTTGGCGGATATGGTTTGTTTGTATCAGTGGTGATCTGGTAAACTGGTTCACCCTTACCCTCCTCCCCCCAAAACCCTGGTTCATAGCATCTTCCCATTTCTGTGGTATAACTGCTCTCACAATGGCCAATTTCAGGCTACCAATCAATGTGAAGTCACTGAACACAGAACTGGGAAGAGCACACATCTGGCTTTTGTGAGTTGACACTCCCCAGGTCAGCAGACCCTAATCCTAATCCTTAAAACACAGAGTCCAGCATAGAGCGTGATGTTGAATAGGCCTCAGTAAGTGATTGGTGAATGAGTAGATGGCATAGATGTGTAATGGGGAGAGCTTCAGATTATAAGGGTGAGGCACTCAAGGAAAACAGGATAAAGGCACTGTGTGGGCTCGCATGATTGTGGATACTGTACATTAACTCCTCGTCCTTGTTCCTGAAATTAAACCTTGAATTTGTTCTGTTCCAGATGCAGATCGAGTTCATAAAACAAGGAAGTATGAATTTCAGATTCATCCCTGTGCTCTTCCCTAATGCTAAGAAGGTAAACAATAAACAAAAACCCTCAGAATTCAAGTTTTGCTTTGTTTGCTATCTGGGATTTTAAGTGGAAAACCTAGTCAACTCTGTCACTCCTTAGAGGTAAGTGTTAGAAAGATCAGCAAGTTGTCCCACTCAGTTGAGCAGCATGGATAGAGTGTTATCTGATAGACCTTCTCTGTCCTAATTGTTCGAACAGCTATTACACACAAAGGGTTAGTTTGTGTTTTAACTCATGAGCCAAAAAGAGAATGTTCATCTGATAGTTCTTATCTCTTGTACATAAAAGTCAAGATGTGTACTTTTTTGCTGGCTGTTCCACAGAAGTATTTTGTGGCACATAGTTCAGCTCTCAAAGCTGTAGAATACAGGAATTAAATCTACACAATTATCAAAGTGAACTTTGCTATAGTTCATAGGAGGGTTTCTGCAACAGAAGGGCTTGCCAGCAGGTTTGGGGGATGGGGGCAAAAACACACGTGAGGTCATGCCTTGGCAAAGAGAAGGCAGTGAGATAGGAAAGTCTTGGGAGTGAGACTGCTGCACCCTGAGCTCAGGCCCAGCTGCACCCTGGAGGGCTCCTAGGGGAGGGTCCAGGTTATGAGAATGGGAAGCCAGGGTTGCACAGTTCACAGCCTGCACAATAGCCGGCCTTTCCACCCCTTGCCCAGGCTCTCACTGCTCGAGCTGCAAGATCTCCTTACTGGTCTCCCTGTCTCTCCACTTTGGCCCTGTATTAGCTATCCTCTGCTCTGCCGTCAAAGAGGGACATCCAGAATGCAGATCTGATCTCTCTCCAGTTCAGAAATTCATAGTGGTTTCCTACAGACTACATGATCATCTCCACCTTTCTTAGCATGACATGCGAGGCCCCTTCGACACGCCTGTGCCCACGTGCTCAGCATGCCCTGTCACCATGTGCAGATGATTTTATGCTTTGGTCAAACTGGACTCTTTCCGAATGCCCTCACACGCACATAAGCTTTCATTTTCTGTGCCTTTGCACTTTCTGTTCCCTCTACTAGCAGGACCCTTCCTTGACTTGTCTGTCTAGTGAACTCTTGCTTATCCTCATGTTACCCAGTCTCTCTAGCCTCTCCTGATCTCTCTTCCCCTGTGCTGACCTTGATTCAGTGGTGTGTGGTTGGGGTAAAGGCACTGGGAGTAATTGTTTAGAATTACTGGTGCAGGGTGATAGAAAAAGCTGACTAACTTTCAGTTGGTTTTATTAATGTTTTTGAAACTTCTTCAAACAATCCCTTTGTTGCCTGTGCTCAGGGCAGATTGCTCCCACCACCTGGCCCCTGGGTATTCCATTGCCTAGAAAACAATTTCTTTTTCTTTATACTTTGACTCCCTCATAAGACTATTAACTCTTCAAGGTAATGTCTGTGTCTTTTTCATTTGGGTGTCATCAGTACCCAGCATGATGCCTGACTCACGGCAGGTGCTGCTTCTAGCTCATCCTATAGTCCCCAGAGGCCTGCTGTCTCCTCAGAGGGGGAAAAAAATCCTGCAAGGCTGTGACACGGCCCCTCACCTACTTCAGTCATTGCTCTCTCCAGCCACACTGAACTGCTCCTTGAACCAGCCAGCCAGCACTCCTCTATCTGCCTGGACTCAGGTCTCTATAAAGCTTGCTCCCTCTGCTCTCTTCTGAACCCCCCCGGTTTAAAACTGCAAACCATTCTTCCTGGCCCCAGTACTGCCTATCCCCTTTCTCTGTTTTATTTTTCTCTACAGCATGTATCCCCAGCGAACATACTAGATGTTTTTACTTATTCAATATCTGTCTTTCCCCAACAGAATGCCCACTCCATGAGGGTAGTCTAAAACTGCACCCCATAATCCGCGGCTCACAGTTTCTGCCTTTGCCTGCTAATGAAGGTCTGCTGGGATCCTTCTATTGCAGGCCAGACCTGTGGCTGGAGTGAAAGGATAATGAATTAGATTAAGTCTTGGCATACTTCTCACATAATCACAGGGGAATTCGCATCACTCTGCATGACCTCGGTCCTACCCCTTTTATGTGAGGGTGGTGAAAAGCACATTGAAATGCAAAGGGCAGGTAGCCTGGGAGATTGACAGAAAATGCTGTGCACATGTGGTTTCCATAATGAGATATACAGCTTGCACCCGAAGCCAAGAGCACGTCACATGCTAACCCCTTCCAAAAGCAAAACACTGCAACTCCCAGGATGGTTTGGTAGGAAATGCCCCAGAAGGGAAAGCCGTGGATGTTTTGGAACTGAGCCTGGGGTCTGGAATCCAGGTTTTTCTCTAATGGCCTTTGCTCCTGTCATTCTCTCTCCATAGGAACATGTGCCCACCTGGCTACAGAACACTCACGTCTACAGCTGGCCCAAGAATAAAAAAAACATCCTGCTGCGGCTGCTCCGAGAGGAAGAGTACGTGGCTCCCCCCCGGGGGCCTCTGCCCACGCTTCAGGTGGTACCCTTGTGACACCCCCAGCCCCAGCTCAGGGGGGCCAGGCCACATCTGGACCCTGTTCTGGCAGGCACTCTTCTAGCTGAGGCTGGCTGGCAGCATTCACAGCTGTTTGCTTTCAGTCCCTCCCTGAGGGGCCCTCCGACCCCAGAAAACCTGTTCTGCAGCCTATTCTTCCTCCTGAGACCTCACAGACCCTGTCTTTGGAATGGAGGCGTGGCTGCTCTGCATTCCCTGCTGCTTATCCCCACTGCCTGCTCCTCCGAACAGTCTGACTTGTCCATCTGGGCCTCTCGCTGCTTAGCAAGGAGATCATACAAGTGACCACATGTAAATGACCACAAACACCCTCCCACTGCTTATGGCTCCTTTTATGTGTTAGCCAGATGCTTGTGTGGCCTCAGACCAAAAGGATTTACATACAAATAATAAAATGTTTACTCTTTTGTAACATTGTGTTTCCCTTATCTCAAAGAAGATATCCTAATAAAAGAGTAATATGCAAATTGATCATACCTTCTACACCAAACAAGCCATGCCTATAAGCCAATCAGAAACAATATGCAAATTAACACCCAACCAAGATGGCTGCTGGCCATGACAGGCCAGGGCTGGGGCGGAGCTAGACAGTGATGTCCCTGATCGCAGGGCAATTGCTTTGCTGTGGTCCCCTGGCCGAGGCCCTCTCCCCAAGGATGGAAAGCCTTGGCCAGGCCGGGGGTGAGCCATCAGTAGGACATCCTCTGAGGGCTCCCAGTATGTGAGAGGGGGCAGGTTGGACTGAGGGACCAGGCATTCCCAGTGCACAAATTTCATGCACCGGGCCCCAAGTGTGTGTGTGTGTGTGTGTGTGTGTTTATACACATAAACACACATAATATATGGGCAGCTGCTTCCAGGAACATCATAAAGCTTCTTAGATATAATACTAGACAGATGTAACAGACTACTTTATATTAAAAGATTCAAGCCAGATAAACATTGCCTTTAACATAATCGTGAAAACTTTATTCTTGCAGTAGAACTTTTAAACAAAACAACTTTATACTACACATGACCATGATTCTAAATAGAACCATAGTTCTTAGGGTCCTAATATATATGTAAAAATATCTCTGTGTTATATGAAGTGACAGGGGGTGTACAAAGCAGGCTAGAATTGGGGTTTGAGAGACGTTTTCCAATCTCGGTGCTATCATGAACTAGCTGTGTGACCTTAAGCAAGTCCTTTCACTTTTCTGAAACTCCAGGGACTCATTTATAAAATGACATGGACAAATAAGTATCTCTAATGACCCTAAAAGGTTTAAGGTCCAGGACTTAAATTCTAAATACTCTGTTCAGGAGTAACTAAATTTTCATTTTCAGGGGATGAAGTTACATGTTCTTAACAGACATTTTCTTATTTTTCTTCAACAATACTCTCACATAATTTTAGGGAAAAAATATATATCTTGTTCCTTTTGTCTACAAAAAAATCCTCAAAATATATATTCTTTATAGAACAAGGTGGAATGACTTTAATAATGGCCCAAGATGAACAATTCAATTTGAAGACTTTTCAGCTATTTTTCCCTTATCTGTCTGCCTAACCTCTTAAACTATGAGATAGCTCAACCTTATGTGTCACCATAGCAAAAACAATACTTATCAACTATAAATACAGAAACTTGCTAATGAAATGCAAAAAACACTAGTTTTATTTATATTATTACCTTGATGTCTACTGAATAAGATGAATGTCTTTATGTTTGAGTTTTGTTTTTTTTTTTAAGTAAAAGAAAAGCTAGTATACCTTAAATACTCATATGTAAGACTCAATGACAATACCTTTAGTTTCAAAGCATTTGAGACCTGGTAGAACTGACTGACTTGGTTTGGGGTGTTTTTATTTCATTTTGTTTTGAATATGTTTTTTACTGATTTTAGGGAGGAGGGGAGAGACAAACATCAATGTGAGAGAGAAACATAGGTTGCCTCTGAGAATCCAACCGACTGCTTTTTTGTGCATGTGACAATACTCAACCAATTGAGCCATACCGGCCCAGTGGCTTACCTGTTTGATCAACTCCAAATACGTAAAACACCCAAACATAATCTTCAAGTCTTCTTTCTCTTTGTTATATTTTTTCCCCCGGGCGGAGTAGCATTAAGGATTTTACATGGTTATAAACACTAGTAGAATGGCATCAGCAATTAGTATTCTGAAATGTTTCCAGTTAGCAAAGGTTTAATAATATGATGTTATTAGTTCTTCCTCCCTTCAGAGACCAGTCCTGAGTGCTCAGCCACTATTCCTACCCCAGGTGAATGATGAGGGGAGGTCCCCGCTATTCCACAAGTAGTCATTAAACTATTGCAGCTGGTTGCACTGGCAGCAACAAACAAACAAAAACAAACAAACAAAAAAAAAACAAATAAAAGCATGTGCGTGCGCGCACACACACACAACACCTGGCCAAATGATGAAGGTTTGACCCCTGCAGTTTCTATGCAGTCTGATGACCACAAACATCAAAGAAACTTTAACAAGGATTTTCGAGCACTGGCACTAAGATTAACACCTGATTTGTTGAGACATTATCCTGGTCCTTTTGCATTCACCTGTAGACATTTGGGGAGTAGAGGTGGTTTATGGCTGATTGTGTAAAAATAATCCCTTAGCCTCAGCTTTATTCAGACCTACACTGACTTTAGGCATGAGGTGTGCAGAATGCAAGGTTAGGTTCTTGTCCAATATTTAGTGACTAACAAAATTTAAAATACAATTTTTAATTTCAGTGACTGGTTTCAACATGTCTGCCAGTTTAATTTACCTTCTGTATTTTTCAAAGACATCTCGGTTCGTGGCTACGAAATCAGACTAGCTATTTCTTAGCTCAGTGCTCAGAAAAAATTACTATAGTTAATAAACATTTTCTTTTTTCCTATTAAACAAATCTGTTTTGAACATTCCAGACATTGTTTCCTGATGCCTTGCCAAGCATTCTTCTTAACCTAAGCTATTCCATCACCACCTCATCCAATTTGCCAAACACCCCCTTGTCACCATCACCTTTGCCAATGGATTACAAAGTCCTATGATCATTGGGAAATGATCCAGAAAGAGTCTCTCAAAACACAGGATCTTTCTGTTTCTTCTTAATGAACCAAGAAGAATCAGTGAGACCCACCTCCTAGGGGCAACTGAAAGACAAGAAAGGTCAGAGTGTGGGAAAATTTCACCAAGTAGAAATGCTGCTCATCCTGAAGAAAAATGCACTATATTTCAATATAACTGGCTTACTGACCAAATAAACAAAAACCCAGGCAGGAAAAAGAAAATGCCAAAGCCGCAGAGATCTGAAAGCCAGAGCAGTGTAGGAACTAAAAAAGCACTTGTCACTCACACAAAGGTGGACAGAGGAGGAATCCACCAAACGCCACAGATAGCCAAGGTAATGAGGCAGCACAGGAGGAAAATAAAAAAACTCCAGAAAATAAACTTTTAAAGACATGGAAATGTGTGATTTGAATGACAGAATTCAAGATGGCAGTTCTGGAAAAGACAAACAAACAAACAAACAAAACAAAAAAAACCTCCGAGTCACAATACAGGAAAGACAGAGCATGCCCTAACCCAGTGGTCGGCATACTCAATAGTCAACAGAGCCAAATATCAACAGTACAATGAATAAAATTTCTTTTGAGAGCCCAATTTTTTAAACTTAAACTTCTAACACCACTTCTTCAAAATAGACTCGCCCAGGCCTTGGTATTTTGTGGAAGAGCCACACTCAAGGGGCTAAAGAGCCGCATGTGGCTTACAAGCCACAGTTTGCCGACCACTGCCCTAACTGGTTTGGCTCCAGTGGATAGAGTGTCAGCCTGGGGACTGAAGGGTCCCGGGTTCTATTCTGGTCAAGGGCATGTACCTTGGTCACTAATATTTAGTAGGGGGTATGCAGGAGGCAGCTGATCAATGTTTCTCTCTCATTGATGTTTCTAACTATCCCTCTTCCTTCCTCTCTGTAAAAAAATAAATAAATAAATAAAATATATATTTAAAAAAAAGAAAGATAGAAGCATTTTGATGAACTCAGAAATAAAAACCAGTGAACAAAATAAATATTATTCAAGAGATTGAAACTTGAAAAAGGAACCAAATAGACATTCTGGAGATGAAGAACTCAATAAAAGAGATAATGAACTTTTGAGAAAAGAAAAAAAAAGGAAAGAAAGCACCAAAATCAATTTAATTCTCATATCATTTATTTCTGTCATAAAACTTTCCAACTTTAGGAAACCTGCACCCCTGCCATTTTGTTTTCTGTGTGAGAAAATCAGGGCCCTCAGAAACGGTGGCTTGTCTAAGTCAGCAGAGCTTAGATATCCTGGTTTCCAGTCTGCAGACATTTATTTGGTGAACATAGAAAGCTTTCTGGCGTTTGACGGCAGATTTGTTCAGCAGACCCAGCACCTCCCGGAGGTAAACTGCGCCTCATGAACACAGGAGGCCTGAGGGAAGATGCACCTCTGTCCTCTGGTGGCTGGAGGATTTAACGATCGTGTTGCAACTTGTTCTGTGGGAATTCTTTGGGGAATTAATTATTGCTTCGATTATATGGTGTGTGACTCTTCTTGAGGTAGCTTGGCACATTTATTTTATACTGGTATTGTACGAAACCAAGGCACAATTTAAAAGACTCTGACACCTTCCTGAAGCTTATAGACAAAACCCACTACCAGTCAGGTCAATTTCTTTTAGTTTTATCTGGTCAATCTCTAAAACAAAAATATTGAAAAAGGTTTTCACTTTGAAGTCTGTTCTATTCATCTGGTTGGAACAGTACAGAGCTGTTTGGAACATCTGCACTACCTTCCAGGTGAAACGAGAAATGCAGGGTCATGCGACCTCTCCTTTGGGTGGGGAAGCGGCAGGAGGCCCATCCACGACACAAAGGAGCCTCGTTCACTCAATGCAGCTGGCATTCAGACTGGCCTTGTGCCCAGGCAGGGTAGCATGTTCCTAACTTCATACTTTCCTGTTCCATTTTCTTTTGGAAAAAGTGTTCAGATAGAAACACATGTCCCTTGCTGGGAGGCTTCCACAGACCCTGGGCGGTCACCTGCTGCCAACTCACCCACGTGTCCACAGCCGCTCCATCTGTGACTGAGCACTTGCTCCCAAATTCTTAGTCTCCAGCCAGGCAGAGACTGGAATACACAGTGCAGTGCAGTTGTCTCTTTAACTTTTAAGGAGTGTGTGCGTATGGGTCTATGGCACATCTCCCTGGTGTTTAAGGAAGTGATATCTGAGCCTTTGCTAAACAATGGAAGTCTTGGAGCCAAGTGTACCTGGGCAAAGGTGACCATGTTCTGGGCCTGCCTGCTGTTTTCCAGACACATGCGCATGGAAGGAATAACTGCAGCCCCCACATCTCCCAGGTCTTGCAAACTAAAACCTTAAGGACACACATTTCTTGTCCCTTGCCTGACCTCTCTCTGCTCCCTTCACCAGGAAGGCTCTGATGGCAGCTAGGGAGATGGAGGAGAGGGACAGAGGGAGGGAGAGAGAGGAGAGAGAACTCATGCCTGATGGATCCCATTAGGCTTAGTGTGCAAAGCAAGTTGAGATGAAGTAGCTGCTCTGGTATGCATCCAAAACTGCTGTTCTATTTTTAGCTTCTCCCACGTGCTCCTTAGCCCCACATTGTCCGCCTGGGCACCTGGATCGGCAGCAAAACGTGGAACTGAGCCACGCATTTGTAAGTCTGGAAGGAAGGAGGCCATTGATGCAGGGCTTGTTTATCGCTGACAGGGAAGGGGGACCTGGAATGTTAATGAGGACGGCTCTGTGAAGCATGCCTTCGTGGTTAGCGTGGAGTTCAAAGGAGGAGGCAGCCTCAGTCCTGCACCGAACAAATGGGAACCGTTGATAGAGGGAAGGAGAAATCAATTATGCTGTCGCAGGCTTCCATGTCATTGTGCTGGAGTTGTTAGAAAAGGTAGGACAAGGACCAGATCTCAAAAGGAAACAAAGCCACATGGCCTTGAAGTATAACGAGTTTGCCATGGCAACTGATGGAAATGAGCCTCCCGGGCACTGAGCAGGTGTGTTATCTTACAGAATAAACACACTTCTCTCACTCCCTGGTTTTTATAATAAAACCTGTGTTTGGATTACTTTCCCCTCCTCTTTGTTACCCAGAGAAGTTGGCAGTTGCTCAATCAGCCCAAGGCTCTAGCGAGGCAAATGTAATCAGTGTTATCAAAGGGCTGCTTTCGAAAAGCTGGCATTGGCCTTGGCTGCCAGCCTTGTCACTGAGCAGCAGCTGGGCCGCAGGTACCTGTCTGGCCTCTGCACCTTGGGGCGATGTCCTCCACAGAAAGCCTCTTGTTCACTCATTCATCCAGGCGAAAGGGTGAGGCCAGGCTCCCTCAAGCGGTGGGGAAAGCTGCATTCTTCCAAGGGGAGGAGAATCATGCGTGTTTAGGTGAGACTGGGACCTGCCCAATTTCCAGCATCCATGTTATCTGAGATATGGGCCAAGGCTCCTTGAGTTCAGGATGGTTCTATCTTCCAATCCGTTGTCAACTTCAGAGTTCTTGCGCAGCCAGGGCCAGCCAGCTCAATGCAGAACTGGCAAGCAGTTTAGCAAACCTCTCCCCTGCTTCTGTCTGTGCTTCTTTCCTCCAACAAGATGCCCAGCACCACCCTCCTGCTTCTCTCATGGAGCCCTCGCCCCCCAAGACGATGCCCTGCATGTCTCTTCACACATCACCATACCTTTGATCTTAACAGGGAAAAAATGGCTGCTCAAGAACTAATTGAAGTTATGGTGACACAGGTGGAAAGGTTTCTGTGCGTTAACCCAACTGGGAAAAACAGTACCACAAAGTTCAAGCATCAAACCATGCTGTGAGTCCACCTTAAAGCAGGGGCCTTCCAAAGCGGTGGGCAGGGCCTTTTCATATTCAGGTTTTTTTAATTCAGGTCTTTGGACACCAGACACACGAAGCAGAAGTCCCTGTTACTCCAGTGTGAGCACAAAATTCTGGTCCCATCACGCTCCCACTTGTAATGAAACTGCCATTCAAAAGCTACTCTCAGAAAGGTTACACAGTGAGAGTTAAGCAGCACCTACAGATCAGCAACCAATCTCAGATTACTTATAAAATGCCTACTATGTGCCATATATTATGCTTTGCACAAAGAGGAGTGATACGTGCTGTTGCCCTGCAATTACTTAAACTCTAGCTGAGGAGATAGGACATAACCTGTGAAAAGATCCAACCCAAGGCAGCATCAGTCAGTGCTAAGCAATTGGGCCAGTTCACCCCTTTTCCCTGACTCTCAGGGTGACTCACGACCAAGTTCACAATGATACAATTTCAAGGTCAGATCTTCAAAGAGGTAGCTGACTGGAGGGTTTTTGTTTTTTTTAACCAATAAATAGAAGATCTGCTCACTCCTTTTCCCCACCTACATGTTTAGATTATAAATCACCATGTAAATGAGATCTGAGATTAGGAGACAATGTATGAAATGGGAAAGTATGAAAGAGCCCACAGAATATGCATAGTATGACAATGCAGCCTACAAGAATACCTCAGCAGCCTAGCCCCATTAGGGCCAGACAAGATAGCGGAAAGTGAGAAGGTGAGGACATGCTTGGTACACCACAACCTCCACATCTGAAGAAGCAGAAACCTGGCTGGACTCTACTAACTAGGGTGCGGAGAATGTTTGAAGTTGAGTCCATCAGCTAAATGTACAACTGAGTGAGAAAGCAGAAAATAATAATTTGCTGGAATGAATGGGCAAAGAAACACCCCCCATGAATGAATATTGGCATTGTCCAATTTCCCCAAACAAAATCTGTGGCAGAAAACACTGACCAAGCTGAGTCGGACGCACCGGCCTGCATCTGAATCCCATTTCACTTACTTACAAGTTGTGTGACCTAGGGCTCACTCGTTTACCTCCCTGAGTCGTGGCCACTGAGGGCAGAGCCGCCTGCCAGGCAAGTTGTCAGGATAAGGTAAGATGTATGACAAAAGCCAGGATAGTGCCGGGCATGCAATAAATGTTTCTCTCTTGCCGTTTCCTTCTTGTTTTCTTCCTCATATTAATGATTATTTATGAGGACTTTGAATGTTTTCTTATTTCCAAAAAGGCAAGTAGCAAGTCCTAACAAGAAAAAGTCTTTCATTTTAAAAACAAACCCTTAGGAGGAGGAAAGATGGTGGCAGGACAGAAGGACGCATAATCATTTGTGTCCCGGGTAGACGGGTAGAGTGAGAACTACATAACAAGACACACAGAGAAGAAAGACTATGGGGAGACAAAGAAATAGCCCACCAATGAAAGAAAAACAAGCCTCACCAGAAAAAGAAGTAACCGAAATGGAAGCAAACAACCTGTCAGAGAGAGAGTTCAGAGAAATGGTCATAGGGTGGATGAAGAGAACAGAAACCAATACAAGTAAGAACCATGAGGAATTGAAGAGGAATCAAGAGGAAATGAACAAGAGCCAGGAAGAAATGAATAAGAACTATGAAGAAATGAAGAAGAATTATGAAGAAATGAAGAAGACCCAAGAAGAAATGAAAAGTGACATTGCTGAGGTAAAGAACTCCATAGAAAGTATCAGGAGTAGACTAGATGAAGCAGAGGACCGCATCAGTGAGCTGGAAGACAAGGTAGGAAAAAACACCCAAGTAGAGCAGCTTCTAGAAAAAAAATTAAAAAGCAGGAGGAGAGCCTAAGGGAACTTTGAGGCAACATGAAACAAAACAACATATGTATAATAGGGCTTCCAGAGGGACAGGAAACTGAGCAAGGAATAGAAAACCTGTTGGAAGAAATAATGACAGAAAACTTCCCTGATATAGGAAAGAAAAAACCCACACAAATCCAAGAAGCTCACAGAGTTCCAAGCAAATTAAACCCCAAAAGACCTACACCACGGCATGTTATAATTAAATTGGCAAACATCAACGACAAAGTGAGAATCCTAAAAGCTGCCAGGGACAGACAGAAAGTCACCTACAAAGGAACCCCCATCAGATTAGCAAGTGATTTCTCAACAGAAACTTATCAGGCCAGAAGGGATTGGAATGAAATATACAAAGTTATGCAAAGAAAGGGTCTGAATCCTAGAATACTGTACCCAGCAAGGCTATCAATAAAAATTGAAGGTCAAATCAGGAGCTTCACAGACAAAAAAGGTCTAAGGGAATACATTACCACCAAACCAGCAATGCAAGAAATGCTAAAGGGTCTGCTGTGAAAAGCAATAGGAAGCCATGAAAGAACATAGGGGCAAAGAACAAAAATGGCTACAAATAACTATCTATCAATAATTACTTTAAATGTAAATGGTTTAAATGCTCCAATCAAAAGACATAGGGTAATAGACTGAATAAGAAAACACGACCCATATATCTGCTGTCTACAAGAAACCCACCTCCAAAAAAAGATGCACACAGACTGAGGGTGAAAGGATGGAAAAAGGTTCTTCAGGCGAATGGAAATGGAAAAAAAGCTGGGGTAGCAATATTTATATCCGACAAATTAGATCTCAAAGTGAAGGATGTAACAAGAGATAAAGAAGGCCACTACATAATACTAAAGGGAGCAATCCAACAAGAAAAAATAACTCTGGTAAACGTATATGCACCCAATATAGGAGCACCTAAATACATACTAAAACTCCTAGAGGATATCAAGGGAGAGATAGACAGCAATACAATCATAGTAGGAGACTTTAATATCCCACTATCACCATTGGACAAATCCTCTAAACAAAAAATTAGTAAAGAAACATCAATCCTCAATGAATCACTAGACCAGAAGGAATTAATTGACATCTTCAGATCATTTCACCCCAAAGCCACAGAATATACATTCTTTTCAAGTGCTCATGGGTCATTCTCAAAGATAGACCATGTGTTGGGTCATAGGCAAAGTCTCTCCAAATTCAAGAAGATAGAAATCATATCAAGCACATTCTCAGATCACAATGGCATAAAGCTGGAAATCAACTACAATAGAAACAATCCAAAGAAATCAAACACATGGAGACTAAACAGCATGCTATTAAACTATGACTGGGTTACTATAGAGATCAAGGAAGAGATAGAAAACATCATAGAAACAAATGACAACGACAGCACAACAATCCAAAATCTATGGGACACAGTGAAAGCAGTTCTGAGAGGGAAGTTCATAGCTCTACAATCCTACTGCAAAAAACTAGAAACAGCGGCAATAAATTATCTAACCCAACAACTCAAAGAGTTAGAAAGAAAGCAACAAGAAAAGCCCAGTGTAAGCAGAAGGAAGGAAATAGTAAAGATCAGAGCAGAAATAAATGACATAGAGACCAAAGAAACAATACAGAAGATCAACAAAACCAAAAGCTGGTTCTTTGAAAGATTAAACAAGATTGATGAACCTCTAGCCAGACTCACCAAGAAGCAAAGAGAGAGGACCCTAATAAATAAAATCAGAAATGAAAGAGGTGAAATAACAACAGACCCCATTGAAATACAAAGGATTGTTAAAAATTACTATGAACAACTCTACTCCAACAAACTGGACAACCTGGAGGAAATGGATATATTTCTGGAAAAATATAACCTCCCAAAACTCAATCAAGAAGAATCTAAACAACTCAATAGACCAATAACTGTGGAAGAAATTGAAGCAGTCATCATAAAGCTTCCGGCAAACAAAAGCTCAGGACCAGACGGCTTCACAGGGGAGTTTTACCAAACATTCAAGGAAGAACTAAAACCTATACTCCTCAGACTATTCCAGAAAATTCAAGAGGAAGGAACACTTCCAAACTCCTTCTATGAAGCTAACATCACCCTAATACCTAAAGCAGATAAAGATGACACAATGAAAGAGAATTACAGGCCAATATCCCTCATGAATATAGATGCCAAAATTCTCAATAAAATTCTAGCAAATCGGATCCAGCAGTACATCAGAAAGATCATACACCATGACCAAGTAGGATTTATCCCAGGAATTCAAGGATGGTACAATATCCGCAAATCAATAAATGTGATACATCACATAAACAAACTGAGAGATAAAAATCACATAGTCATATCAATTGATGCAGAAAAAGCATTTGACAAAATCCAACACCCTTTCTTGATAAAAACTCTCAACAAGGTAGGAATAGAAGGATCATACCTCAACATAATAAAAGCCATATATGAGAAACCCACAGCAAACATCATACTCAATGGGCAAAAACTACAACCATTTCCCTTAAGAACAGGAACAAGACAGGGTTGCCCACTCTCACCACTCCTATTCAACATAGTACTGGAAGTATTAGTCATTGCAATTAGACAAGAAGAAGAAATAAAAGGCATCCAAATTGGAAAAGAAGAAGTAAAGCTATCCTTATTTGCAGATGACATGATATTGTACATAAAAAACCCGAAAGACTCCATAAAAAAGCTAATAGACTTAATAAATGAGTTCAGCAATGTAGCAGGCTACAAAATCAATGCCAAGAAATCTATGGCATTCCTATACACTAATAGTGAACTTACAGAAAGGGAGACTAAAAAAGCAATCCCATTTACCATCACACCAAAAAAATTAAGATACCTAGGAATAAACTTAACTAAGGAGGTAAAAGACCTATTCGCGGAAAACTACAGGACGCTAAAAAAAGAGATAGAGGAAGATGTAAACAGATGGAAGAACATACCATGTTCATGGATTGGGAGAATCAACATAATTAAAATGTCCATACTACCCAAAGCAATCTATAAATTTAATGCACTCCCCATTAAAATACCAATGGCATACTTCACAGACCTAGAAAGAACTCTCCAAAAATTCATCTGGAATAAAAAAAGGTCCCGGATAGCCACAGCAATCCTGAGAAAGAAGCACAAAGTCGGTGGGATTTCAATACCAGATTTCAAGCTGTATTACAAAGCTACTGTTCTCAAAACAGCCTGGTACTGGCACAAGAACAGACATATAGATCAATGGAATAGAATAGAGAATCCAGATATCAACACAAACCACTATGCTCAATTAATATTTGACAAAGGAGGTATGAACATAAAATGGCGTCAAGATAGTCTCTTCAATAAATGGTGTTGGGAAAATTGGATAGATACATGCAAAAAAATGAAACTAGACCACCAACTTACACCATACACAAAAATAAACTCCAAATGGATACAGGACTTAAACGTAAGACGGGAAACCATAAAAACATTAGAGGAATCTACAGGAAATAAAATCTCAGACATATGCCAAAAGAACTTCTTCGATGATACTGCTCCTAGGGCAATGGAAGCTAAAGACAGAATAAACAAATGGGACTACATCAAAATAAAAAGCTTTTGCACAGCTAAAGAAACCATCAACAGCCGAGACCGGTTTGGCTCAGTGGATAGAGCGTCGGCCTGTGGACTGAAGGGTCCCAGGTTTGATTCCAGCAAGGGCATGTACCGTGGCTGCGGGTGCATCCCCAGCAGGGGGTGTGCAAGAGGCAGCTGATCGATGTCTCTCTCTCATCGATGTTTCTGACTTTCTATCCCTGTCCCTTCCTCTCTGTGAAAAATCAATAAAAAATATATTTAAAAAAAGAAAAGAAAAAGAAACCATCAAAAAACAACAAGAAAACCCACTGTATGGGAGAACATATTTGCAAATGTTATCAGTGATAAAGGTTTAATCTCAAGCATCTACAGGCAACTCACATAACTCAATAAAAGGAAGACAAATGATCCAATAAAAAAATGGGCAACAGACCTAAATAGAACCTTTTCTAAAGAAGACAAAAGGAAGGCCCAGATACATATGAAAACTTGCTCAAAGTCACTAATTATCCGAGAGATGCAAATCAAAACGACTATGCGGTACCATCTCACACCTGTCAGAATGGCTTACATCAACAAATCAACAAATGACAAGTGCTGGCGAGGATGCGGAGAAAAAGGAACTCTCCTGCACTGTTGGTGGGATTGTAGACTAGTGCAGCCACTGTGGAGAACAGTATGGAGTTTCCTCAAAAAACTAAAAATGGAGCTCCCATTCACCCAGTAATCCCACTTCTAGGAATATACCCCAAGAAACTAGAAAGGCGAATTAGAAAGGATATATGTACCCCTATGTTCATAGCAGCACAATTTATCATAGCTAAGACTTGCAAACAGCCTAAGTGCCCATCAGCAGATGAGTGGATTAAAAAACTGTGGTACATCTACACAATGGAATACTACGCTGCGGTAAAAAAGAAAGAGCTCCTACCATTTGTAACAACATGGATAGAATTAGAGAGCATTATGCTAAGTGAAATTAGCCAGGCAGAGAAAGACAAATATCACATGATCTCACTCATTTGAGGAATATAATGAATGACATAGACTGATGAACAAGAATGGATCCAGAGACTGAGAAAAGTCCATCAAAATGTCATACCTCAGGGTAAGTGGCAGGTGGTGGGAGAAAGGGGGAAAGTCAATATATTTGAATGCTTGAACTAAGGTAAGTGATTTGTGTTTTTACATCCCTGACAAAGTTTATATAAAGTTATAAAAAAAATTTGGCAGCTAGTTTGAGATTGAATTAACATGGCCTAGAGCATGTCATCTCTTATGGACACCAGTTCTTAGGCTAGGCCCTCCTTAACCTCCCGTGACACCACAATACCCTTACATGATATTATTCTACAATGTCATTATAATATTTGATATTTGACAACAGCATATTATACAATTATCCCAAATAAACTTACAAACTAATTCTTTGAATGTTGGGCAGCAACTTAAAAAAAAGGATAGGAAAGGAATTAATCCCTTTCAGAAGGGATTAAGGCACTGGGAAGGCATCCGAGCATTCTATATTGGCCCCTCTGGCCATTTTGCCAAGAGGGACCCTCTTCTTATTATCCAAATACTCACAGCTGATGCGTGAACTTTCAGTTCAAGCTGTGGCTGAAGTCTCTGGGCAGCTGGCACCATGGATCTGTCTCTTGACCAATGGTGTGAGCTGGGCCCTCTCTGGAGAAGAAACCTGGGTCCCCCGAGATATGTGATCAGTACCGGGACCCCGCGAGCAGGCGAGGGGACCCCAAGGCAGGTGCTGGACGTGGAGGCCACGGGGGCATAGACTACAAAGGAGACAGGACTGAACCTCACATCACCCTGTTTGGCCCCGGAGGATGGCTGGTTAGCCAGAGACGGGTAAGATTCCTCAGGGAAGGAACAACCTAAGACAGGCATAGTCGCAGAGGGGCCAACAGGAGAGAACTAAAAGATCAACAAAGGTGGGGCACAGACCCTCATCCACAAACCTTGCAGGGGCTTGAATTCTCACCCCTCCTGAGGAAAAGGTCTCCTACCCCCACGGCTGCCTCGCCTCCCACGCACAACTCACACCGGGACCCAGGTGGTAGACAGAGACTCGGCCAGCAATAGCTGCCCTATATCTAAATTTAATTTATTATAAGGAATGCTGAGGACCTACTCAAAAATGCAAATATTCCCTTCCACAAGTATTTACTGGGTAAACTAAGATTTCTGCTTGAGTATTAAAATTGACAGTAAAATAGTAATCAAGTTTTCAGATTAATTTAAATTGGACAAGTGAAATAAGTGAATACTCAAGAAAATCTAACTGTACTGGACAAAAAGCTTTTCCTAAAACATTAACTAAATTATCTATTAGTAGTTCAGCTCACTGCAAAATTGCCTAACATCCAAAGAACCTGAAGCAGTAATATTTGTGTGCAAAAATTAAAATTTAAATTACCAAGACTGCAAGATAAAATTTCCAAAAGCCCCTATTAACCAAAAAAAAGGGGGGGGGGGACAGTGGGGTAATATCATGTAAGGAAAAATATCCTATAAGTAAAATACATGTAGAAAATTCTTACTCCAGAAAAGAAAATTCCATTTGTAAAACCAGCTGCAGGACACCCATAAAAAAAAACACACATGGTGTCAAAATAAGCCAAAGGAAAATCATTTAGGCAAAAATAAAAAAAATCCCAAGTCTATTTTACAGAGAGGATCCCTTTGTTAACCTTTGGTCGAGAATGTGTTTGTGTGTTTGCAGAGAACAACTCCAAGACCATGTGGGTTCCTGAGACAGTGAGGAACTGACGGGCCTGTTCCAGCCACGAGGACAGTCCAGAGATGGGGGACGCTGACGACACCTTGCCATGCTAGCAGTCGGCAGCTGTGCATGGCTGCAGGCGGCCCAGGACCAAACCAGAGAGGATGGATCTTGCATTGCCACGATGTGTCCACCATCTGGATACCATTGCTGACATGTACACATGAAGAACTATTTGACATTGAAACTGGGACTCAGAACAGTTGGACATTGAAACTGACACTCAAACTTTTTTTGCTCTTATACGTTTGTTTTCAGTATGCAGAGGCAAGATATTTTTGAAGAAAAGAAACAGGGGAGAGTGACTGATATAGAGGCAGGGTGGCCTCGAACAGGCTGTCAAGCTACAGGGGGAAGGCTAGAGTGGAGAGGAGGCAGATGCTGGGAGAGATCAACCGAAGGACTTGTATGCATACATATGAGCATAACCAATGAATGAAAGACTCTGGGGTGGGGAGGGGGGCAGGTGAGGACATGTGCTGGGGGGTAAGGGAGGCTGGGGGGAGGATATTGGGGGGGGGAGGAAAACATATGTACTACTATTAAATATAAGTTATATTGTAAATAAAATTTTTTTAAAAAATAAAGAAAAAAAAACCCTTAGGAAAGGTCAACACATAAGCTTTTAAGCTTAAAATTTCCACCTCATTTTTCAGAAGAGCTGACCTGGGAGAGGCCATGGAACAATGCCGGCGTCTGGAGACAGTCTTCTTTCCTCCAACACCTTGCGAGGGAGTGAGACCCCAGCAGCACTGGCTGGAATGATCAAAGATAGAATATACCAAACCTGGCAATGATGTTTGACTTTAAAGGAAACCAACTTTCGTGATTCACAATGGGGCCTCAAAAAAAGGATAATGGATTGAAAGTATTTTGAAGAGTAATTTGAAAAGCAGTATTGTGTTCATATTATACCTATTATTTAAAAGGAAATTTTGACTTCAGGCTGGAAAAACTGATTTGCTCTCTGCTCTGGCTCTGCTTTTCCAAAAAATCAGGCATCACTATCACCTGCAATGCAACCTTTCTAGACTATCCAGCCACAGAGGAAAGGGGGGAGGAGTCTGGTTAAGCAAACATTTAAATTGAAAGACAAATAAAACATTATCTCACTTATTTGGAATCTAATGAACAGAAAGAATTGACCAACAAAATAAGATCTGAGCATGGAAGCATGGAACAGACTGACATACCTCGATGTAGGTTTGCAGGAGATGAGAAGAGATGAGCCAAAGAACTTATACACTTACTAGAGGCTCGGTGCATGAAATTTGTGCACTGGGGATGGAGGGTCCCTCAACCTGGCCTGTGCCCTCTCACAGTCCAGGACCCCTCGGGGGATGTCTGACTGCCGGCTTCTGCTGCTGCACAGCCTGCTGCTTGAGCTTCAGTAACTGCTCCATGTGCACAGGCTGGGCCACCATGGTCTGTCCTGCAAACACCATTGAGTGGGTAAGTCAGGCACGGAGGCAGGCTCACCCTGAGTTCCCTGCACTTCCCTGAGTCACTGAGTTGTTTAGACTGACTGCCTTCTACAGAGAACAGCACCGAGATCAGGCCTAAGCCGGCAGTTGGACATCCTTTTGGCAGCCCAGAACCCCTCAGGGGATGTAGCAATGCATTAAGTGGCAGGTGGCCAGGAAGGAGCCTGAATTGGGGCAAGGTACCACACTGCTCGCACTCATCCTGTCCCCTTGGAAGTACGGCCACAGAGTTGGGAGAGGCTCTCACTGTGGCAGCTGTGCTCGCTAACCATGAGCCTGGCTTCTGGCTGAGCAACACTACCACAGCAGGAGTGCACTGACCCCTGGGGCAGCTCCTACAATGAGCTTTTCCCCCTTGGTGGTCAATGTGCATCATAGCAACTGGTCATTCCGGTCATTCCACCATAACAGTCACTTAGACTTTTATTATATAAACTGGGGGTGGGTGGTCCCTCAACCCAACCTGCCCCCTCTCACATACAGGGAGCCCTCAGGGGATGTCCAACTGATGGCTCACCTTCAGCCTGCCCAAGGCCTAAAGCACCCAGCTGAGCACCCTGCTCAGCTCAGCCCTGGCTGCCTGCAACGACCTGGCCCCGGGGGCTGGGCGCTCACCACCACTTCCCCTCACAGTGCTTAGGGGCTGGGCACTCCCTGCCACTGCTGTTTCATCTCCACCTCCGGGCCCAGCACTCACGCCACTTGGCCCCGCCCCCACTCCTGATTGGCTGGTAGCATAGCCAATCAGGAGCGAAGGTACTGTCAAATTTGCATGTTTCTCTTTTATTATATAGGACTAGAGGCCAAGGGCAAGAAATTTGTTCATGGGGGTGTGTGTCCCACAGCCCAGACTACACCCTCTCCAATCTGGGACTCCTCAAGGGATGTCTGACTGCCCTCTCACAATCTAGGACTGCTGACTCCCAACCGCTCGCCTGCCTGCCTGACTGCCCCTAATCACTCCCCTGTCAGCCTGATTGATGCCTAACTGCTCCCCTGCCAGCCCAATTGCTCCCAACTGCCCTCCCCTGCAGGCCTGGTCCCTTCCAACTGCTCTCCCCTGCAGGCCTGGTCCCTTCCAACTGCCTTCCCCTGCAGGCCTAGTTGCCCTTAACTGCCCTCCCGTGTAGGCCTGGGTCCCCCCCCAATTGCCTCCCTTGCAGGTCTGGTTGCCCCCAACTGCCCTCCCCTGCTGGCCGATGCCCTTCCCTACACGCCATCTTGTGGCAGCCATTTTGTGTTGGAGTGATAGTCAATTTGCATATTACATCTTTATTATATAGGATTATATAGGTTATGCATAGCCAATGAACAAGGCAATAGGGTAGTGAAGACATGGTAGGGAGGTAGGGGCTAAGAGGAGGGGAGGAAGGAGGGTCAATGGAAGACATCTGTAATACTAACAAATAAAAAGCATATTAAAAATAAAACAGCCAAAACTGGTTTGGCTCAGTGGATAGAGCGTTGGCCTGCAGACTGAAGGGTCCCAGGTTTGATTCCAGTCAAGGGCATGTACCTTGGTTGTGGGCACATCCCCAGTAGGGGGTGTGCAGGAGGCAGCTTATCGATGTTTCTCTCCCATTGATGTTTTCTAACTTTCTGTCCCTCTACCTTCCTCTCTGATAATCAATAAAATATATTTTTAAAAAATAAAATAAATTGAGAGTTATCATACCAGTTGAAATTAGGGGGAAAAAAGAGAAAGTTGTCATTTAAAAAGTAAACCATTTGTTACAGAGCAGTGTTGTAAAAATATGCTGATTATTCAAAACCCTACTGAATAACACAAACTGTTAACAGTGATACTGTCTCTTAGAAGTGATATTACTGATGATTTTCATTTAAACATTTTTGCATCTTTATAATTTATTAAGTTTCTATAATTAATTATTCCATTCATTTAACAAATATTACTGAGCATCTGCTGTGATTTATTTTTATAAGAAAAAATTCATAAAGATAACATGTATAGTGTAAGTCCAAAGGTGTAAGTCATATTCAAAAATCAGGAAGGAAGAATATGTATTTTTTAGAAAAAGACTGGGCAGCAAAAGGTTACTAGCAGTTATGTTTCAGTGTTCAGGTAGTGGAAATTTATCTTCCCCTAATACTTTCTCTGCTTTCCCAGTTTTCAACAATATGTACTACTGATTTATTCTATGCATGGCTGAATCCAGTGCTTAAAGAGTATCTAACACATACTAGGAGTTTAAGATTTGCTGAATGCATGAATGCTTCTGAGTACAAATGACCCCAAAATACAGGGTTTAAAAGAAGAACTGTGCTTTATTTATTCATTATCTTATGGTAGTTAGCAATTTTTCATTCACCTCTGTTCTACTATGCTGGAGAGGACTTAAGGGAAGGCCCAGGTGTGGGAGGGAGTTCTAATTGCCATTTCTTAGGTGCTGGTGATGGGGAGAGTGACGTTACAAAAAGACAGGTTGAGCAGACAAAGGGGACACAGTGTTGTTTTATTGTATTTGCTATAATTTCTATTCAACCCATTTCCAGGTGATAGACTTTGTGCTGCAATAGTTGGGTCTCTTGGGAGTGACATGCGAGGTTCACAACTGAATGGAGGGGTGGGATAAGATTGGGATAACTCAGTCATCGCTCCTATTCTGATTGTAATTATGAAGCTAATTTCTCCAGCGATATAAATTTACTTGGATCACAAACTCTGAAAGACCAGACATGAGGCCAGTAAGGGGACAAAAGTGCCTAAGCTGGTACATGAATCAAGTTGACTCCCCAGCATCCACATCTCCCCTTGGCTGATCAACTCTGTACTCATTTATGGGGAGGTTATCACTATGATGTTATTGCCAAATTTGAAGGTTCTCAAACATCACATGAAGTAGTCCTTAGACATATCCAGGGATTACTAGAAGAAACAAACATTGGAAGTCATCCTTGAATTCCCTCTTTCTCTTCCATCTATACATTGACAAACTATATATCCAGAATCTGACCACTGCCCCCTCTTTTATCCCATTTGGATTATTGAAAAAGCCTATTAAGTACTCCCTACTTCAACCCTTGATCCTCTGGTTTATTTCCCACACAGCACTCAGAAGGATCCTTTGAAAATCTAACATAGAGCATGTTTATACTTCAAACCATAGCCCTCAATTTAAGGTGCTCCCTTGTGTCCCACAACTGTTATCTCTCTGACCTAATTTTCTACAGCTTTCCCCTTGCTCACTCCACTTCCTTGCTGTTCCTCAAACATGCCAAGCACACTTTGCCCTTACTCCATCCTCTGCAGGAAGCTGCCCTGCCCCCATCCAGTGGCCTTCTCTTTCACCCCTGAAATCTCTTCTCAAATGTCACCTTACTAGAGAGACCACTCCTATTCATCAATGTCAAGAAGAAACCACCTACCCAGACATCATCTCCTGTGCCTGGCTTTTTTCCTCATACCAGTTGTCATCATCTGTGACAGCTCTATCCACTAAATGTGTCCAGTTTCCCTAGACACATGAGTGCACTTCCTCATTTTCTGAAGTTGGAAGCAGCCACACGACTTGCTTTGTCCTGTGAGTAGAAGTGTCCTGTGTCACTTTCGGGTGTAAGCTTTAAGAGCAAGTGTGCAGTTCTCCACTCTACCCTCTCCCTTTGCCACGAAGATGAGCCACACTCCAGAAGATCTGCATCAAGGGGGAAGCTGCCCAGAGCACAGCCCCCACTGACCTGCAATGAGTGTATAGTGTTAGTGAAAAACAAACTTTGTTGTCTGAAGCCACTGAGGTATCGGGTTATTTATTGTTACAAATAACCTACCCTATCCTGACTGACATATTATATGCATATTTACTGTCTCCCTGTTCCCATCTAGAATATAATTCTATGATGGTAGGACTCTGTTCACTGTTACTCTCCAGTGCCTAAAACAATGGCTAGCACATGGTAAGTATTCAATAAATATTCCTTGGCTGACTGAATGATAAGTTGATCACACCAACTGGAATAGACTTAACAATGGCAGGTGAATCTAATCCTGGACTCGCCTACAAAAACATTCATTCTACCTGATCTGAATGTGAACCAAATAGTTCCTGATTCAAGATCAGAAGCGTGGCCGCTTCGCTTATCTCACCAGACAGTCTGAAAACACAGATCGCCTGTGGGTACATAGCATAGCCAGTCATGAAAGCGCATAAAGCAGCTGAAGTCACAGCGCAGAGAGAGCTGGCACACTGCTGAGGGGACTCGGTGACAACCATAAATAAAAGCATGAGCAGTGTTTGTGTGGATGCTGAATGCTGATGCGGTTTCCTCTCCCTGCGTGGACATTAGCATTTGTAATGAACTGGGCTTCAGAGGCTTGGGATTTTATCTGTCGTTATCATAAATTGGTGGATGAGCCCCTCTCAGGACTTCTGCAAAAGCTGTGTGCCCTTTTGTAAGCTGCTTTCTTTTCATGTGCTTCCTCCTGGTAGTCTGAATTTAGAGGGGAATAATGCATTTCCTGTATCGTGTGGCACCATACAAGGAAACTCATTGTACCCCTTCAGAGGAAGGGTACATCTGTAAGTAGTTTTTAAGAGTGTACTGAAGGATCTTGTTAGGGTGACTTATTCTCCCAGTTCCATTTGGTTGATGAAGTGGGTCACGTGACAGATGTGCATAATGAACTGCTTCAGTCGCTGCCAGTGGGAAGCTCAGCCTATAAAATGCAAAATCTCATGGCCTCAGTGAGGGCATAGCAAGCTGATCACAAAGAGAGAAGTCTATCTCAATTTGAGTCGTCATTTCTTACTGCTGCATACAATGTGCCAGTGTTGCTAGGCTTGTCCTTTCCTCCAAAGTAACTGCCTTTCCAGTTTATTCCCAAATCAAATTGGAAAGGTGGTTGTTTCTGCATACAATTCCCCAAAGATCAAGCATTCTTAGGATGTGTAAAAATCATCCATTAAATGCACTTGCAAAGAGTCTTTATGTTCTGCCATTTAAAGAGGAAACATATTTACATCAGAGAACAGGATTGCTGGATTTTGTTTTGTTGTTTGTTTTTTACCTCTTCACCATCTCTTTTCCTTTCACCTTTTATATTTCTGGTCTTTCTCTGTTCCATTAGCTTTGTTTTTCTCTTTATATTCATTGATAATCCCCCCAATGACTACAGTCATAAGAAATAGAATTTATCTCCCATTTACTATGGGAAACTAATAGTGAGGTCCAAGTCAAAAAACACAAGCGACAAACCTAATCCAGGAGTAGTCCAACTCACAGCTCTCTCTGAATGCTTCTGATTCACTAAAGAGCAGATAGGGAACCAAGAAATAAAAGGCAATAATGCAAACACTAGCCCTAGATATGATAATAGGGGACATGATGAAAAAGGCTACAAGTCAATTCAATTCACTTCTACCATGGAGCATCCAGATGTGTTCAACACTATGCTAGGCACTGCAACTTGGAGTTGAAGAGACCAGAGCACATGACCCTTAATTCGAAGAAAATCGAGGAATAAATGTGGGGGCATAATGACATATCTAAACACCATAACAGCTGCACAGAAAATCAGGCTTTTGGTGTTCCCAGAGGAAAGACCTCAGTGAGAACTTAAACTGTCAGGCAAGGCTTTGGGTAGGAAGCAGGAACTGAGCCAAATCCTGAAGGATAGGTAGGTTTTTAGGTGCTGTCAAACAAGCAAAATAGGTACTATGAGAAAGGTCGAGAGTGCATGACATTTCATCAAATTCAGCTGTTTGGGGCACCTCACTTCATAGTCCCAGTTTCCCAAACAACCACACGTGCCAGCGACACACGTTATCTAAAGGACATTTTAAAAAATTAATCAAATGTTAGCATAAGGCAATTAATCACAATGTAAAGTACCAAGATTTCACAGCTATAAGCTTTAAACTATGAGGAAAGCAGAATTTTCTTTTTAAACTGCTTTTATTGATTTTTAGGGGATGAAAAGGGGAGAGGGAGAGAGACAGAAACATCAACAAGAAACATTGACCAGCTGCATCCTGCACGCCTCACACTGGGGATTGGGCCTGCAACCCAGGCATGTGCCCTGACTGGGAATCGAACCAGTGACCTCTTGGTTCCGGTGTCAACACTCAACCACTTACCACACTGACTGGGCAGAATTATTATTTTTTGTACACCGTGGCAGTCATGGATTTAAAGTGCTGCTGAACTGCCGTAGCCCAGTGGTCGGCAAACTCACTTAGTCAACAGAGCCAAATATCAACAATACAAGATTGAAATTTCTTTTGAGAGCCAAATTTTTAAAACTTAAACTTCTTCTAACACCACTTCTTCAAAATAGACTCACCCAGGCTGTGGTATTTTGTGAAAGAGCCACACTCAAGGGGCCAAAGAGCCTCATGTGGCTCTCGAGCCACAGTTTGCCGACCATGGCCCTAGTCAGTTGGATGTTAACCCTCAATACTGAAGGGACACAGGTTCAATTCCAGACTCCATCCCTGGCCCAGTAAGGCCAGGTGCCCCAGTAAGGGCATGTGAGAAAGGCAACCAATCAATGTGTCTCTCTCACATCCATGTTTCTCTCTCTCTGTCTCTCCCCCTCCCTTCTACTCTCTCTCAAAATCAATGGAAAGACTGTTCAACCTCAGAGGAAAGGCAAGGGAGGGAGGAGGTGGGGGTAAGAGATCAACCAAAGGACTTGTATGCATGCATATTAGCATAACCAATGAACATTGGGGAAGACATTGGGGAAGTGGGAGCTTGTCTTGGGGGGTGGGAGTGGCCACTCGGGGCAAAAAGAGACATATGTAATACTTTAAACAATAAAAAAAATCAATGGAAAAATATCTTTGGGTGAGGATTAACAAACAAACAGTGCTGCTGAATTTAAAGAAAATAGGAAACATAATCTGGGAAACTAGAGCTTAATCTTCTAGTAGCAAAATTGCTTATGAAACTCCTTTTGGAGACTTAAGAATATCTCAGACTTGGCTTTAGTGAGTGTAGTGAACTTTCTGTTGTAGACAGAAAGCTGGCACTGGGGCAGCGTAGAGAGCCCTTGGCACTTCAGCAATCTCCTTCTGCTGCTGAGGCTGGCCGGCAGCCTCTGGTGAAAACCCCTGGCTCTTCTCTGCAGAGGAATGGCAAGACTTGGCAGCAACTGCTGAGTTCCCACAGAGACAGAGTGACTTGTCCTGGGGTCAGCACGGGTGGAGGTGAGAGGCAGCTCAAGACCAAGAGTTTAACTTCCTGACCTTCCGGAAAAGTGTAGCACTCTCGAATTTATTTCTAATTGGAATACTTTGCTGTGGTTTTCCTGGCCATGAAACATGTCCTTTCAACCATTTCCTCTCCAAAGACCTTTGTTAGATTTGATTTGGTTGTTTTGAGTCAAGGGCATGTGCTCTTTCTCTTCAACTCCCTGCACAGTGCCTAGCATAATGCTGAGCAAATCTGGATGCTCCTGGTAGAAGTGAATTGAATTGACTTGTAGATTTTTTCTACCCAAATAGCTACCACATAAAATTTGTTATCCAAAAATTCCTGTTTCTCAAAACTCATTAATATGGTTTCTGAGTCTTGAGCCCAGAACTATTAGTCCTTTCGGTGATGCGGGGTTGGAAGGAAAAACTAGGGTTTATGAAAAATAGAAAGAGCTCCTCACATTCTCAGACATAACCTATTTTACTGAAAAAACGTTACAATAGAAACCTTTATTGTTTCCTGGTTGCAATCCTTTAATGATGGGCACCTGAGAGGTATATGTTTGCCGGTAGCTGAAGGTACAGCTAAGTGGTCTGCACGAAACCTAAAATTAGAATGCGTTAATGGTTCTACTGGGAGAGATCTGTTTTCCCTCAATGTTTTCATTCCAAACTCTGCTACCCCCATTTCCTGCAGGGACTGAAGTCGTGGTAGATACCACTCAAAAGTAATAACTCCTGAGAGACTCTCTGCAAAATCAGCATGCAAAAGACAGTTGGCCCCAGAAACGAGGGCTCGGCTACAGCAGGAGAATGCTAAAGCCGCAAACAGTAAAAGGATCTGGGCTCCCTGTATTTTAAAATGTCTATTGTTTCAGCTTCAGCTTTTGTGAAATTAAGAGAAATGAATTAAAGTTTTAGCTTTTAGAATTTTTACATGAATAAGGTATTATTGTTGTTATTCTTTAAAAGAGGATGAAAATTAGGTGCTGAAATTTAGATGACTTCTAAAAATGACTTGGAATAATCATCCTTGTTCAACTGGGCAGCCCTGATATTGGATGCTATATAAATCAGCTTTCATGATTCTTTAATGACTCTGCAATTCTTTTTTTCTAGAACTTTGCAAGCTTGACTTGTGTTCACCTTGCTGTGGAATGCTTTAAAGGACATTTCATTTAATAGCAGAGGAAAGTGATAAATTATAGATGCCAAATCATATAATAGTGATTTAGGTAGCACTAAGGTAAGGTTATAAGCTATAAAATAAAAATTTTCCCAATCAACTTCTACATTAGAAACAAAACAAAACAAAAAACTGTCTGCATAATTAAAGAGAGACATGTCAACATGCTTATTAATATGTTATTCTGAGGGCTTTAAAAAACACTTAATATCATAAAGCAAAACACTGGGTAGAGAGTAATATGCTAAGTAAAATAAGTCAGTCAGAGAAAAGACAAATACCATATGATTTCACTTAAATCTGGAATGTAATGAACAAAATAAACTAAAAAAGGAGAAGGAGAAGCGAAATACTAGAAATATTTGTCAGTTTAACTGAAAAAAGTTCTGTATTCATGACTAGGTATGAAGTAAATTCAATGTAACTGTACTCTGGAAACACAGATATTAAGAAAGGGAAAACATGTCTTTGTCTCATTCTCTTAATCATCTGGGAAGTCAGGACAATAGGAGTTCACCTAGCTCTAAATTTTGGCCAAGACCTTACTAACCATGTGACCTGAGGCATGTTATTTACCTGTGGGGTCCTCAGTATCCTCGGCTGGAAAGTGGGGAAAATCTTGAGTCCTGGTTCATAAAGTTCTGTGAGGATCGCGAATAAAGCATTTATTTAAAATAGACTCTAACAGCTCTGGCAGGTTTGGCTCAGTGGATAGAGCGTCGGCCTTCGGACTGAAGGTTCTTAGGTTCGATTCCGGTCAGGGGTGTGTGCCTTGGTTGCAGGTACATCCCCAGTGGAGGGTGTGCAGGAGGCGGCTGATCGATGTTTCTCTCTCATAGATGTTTCTGGCTCTCTGTCCCTCTTCCTTCCTCTCTGTGAGATATCAGTGAAATATATTTAATAAATAAATAAATAAGATAGACTCTAACAGAGTAAGCACTCATTAAAAATGGACACACAATTTCTTATCATTCCTCCGCCCCAGGTCCCTGGTGGCTTCTCTTCTTACTCTGAGTGAAAACCAAAGTGCTTACCGCGTCCTACAAGGCCCTGCACAGGCATCTGTTTCCTCTCTGACGGATATGTGGACTTTTTCTCCCTCCCCAGCCAGCATACTGGCCTCCTGGCTGTTCCTCAGACACACTAGGCACCTTCCCATCTCAGCACCTTCACAGTGACTGCTCCCCCTGCCTTGAACATCGTCCCTCAGACATGCAGACTGGCAGTCACTTCTTTCAGGTCTTTACTTCAAAAGCACCTTATCAGTGAGACTTCCCTGCAGTATTATCTAACATCTCCACACCTCATCCCCATTGACATTTCATAGTCCCCTTTCCTGCCTTATTTTCCTCCTCAGCACTAACACTTCCTTATATACTAATAGCTCACAAATTTATCTTGATTATTTTCTCCCTCTGTCACCAGAATATAAACTCCAAGAAAGGTAGGGTTTTTCTTTCAGTCACTGTTGTATGCCCAGGGCCTAGAACTGTGTTTATCACAATGGTAGCTGTCAATAAATATTTAGAGGATGGGAGAATGGGTGATTTTCCTTAATTTTTAAAAAGTAATAATGATATCCTACACATAGATTTCCTCATCCCAAAGTTTAATAAAATGTAATTTTTTTTTTTTTGCTGCATAAATCTTTCTTGGTTGCCACGATGATGGTGAACTATAGATACAGCAACAAAGACTCCATAAAAGCCTGTCAATCCTATACTGAAAGTGAAGGGACAAAGTTAGGCTACCCTGGCCATGTGCAGCTGCTGCTTCTAAGTCTCCATCAGTTCACCTGCAGAAAGAAGTGATGCTACATGCTGGACCTCTCGCCTTCCTCCTTCAGCCACGGATAAACGAGGGACAACTTCCGATTTGCCCTTTCCACCCTGTCCTTTCAATCGATAGAAGGGGGTAAGAAAGCTTCTTCAATAAACATGGCACATAATTTCCAAAATTTAAATCTATGCAAAGGCAGAGTATATAGAATATTATATGTAATTACTGTGGAAGGATCTATCTATAATCTATCTATCATCTATCATCTTTATTTCTCCCCCCACCCAAAGGGATTTTAAAAGGCTGTTTCTATACATGGACATGTTTAGAGGGACAGGAAGCAAGGTGAAAGAGAAAATTTCCTAAATGGCTACTGTGCTTCAGGCATTACACTGGGGACACATACTCCACCCAATCCATTTCTCACAAGGATCCCACATTGTTGATATTATCATCACAATCTCTAGAGGAGGAGCTGAGGTAAAACTAAGGCTCAGAGAAGTGACTTGCCTGAGGCCGCCTGACTAATAACTGGCAGGCCAAGGCCTGGAGCGCTTATCAGGAACCTGACCACCACCTTCATCCTTCATTTTGTCTCTGCCCCTATAAGCAGTTTCCAAGCATTAGGCCAATGTCTGTGTCTTGAGCCAACAACTTCCGAATTAGACAGTTAATATTCAAGATGAGTTTCTGCAACAACGTAAAGCTCCGGGGGTCTCAGCAGCTTCTCCTCCTCTCATCAATGAGGTGGGGACATGCACATTAGGGATGGGCTGACCCCAGGCATGGCCCCGCCCACAATCCTCCTCATCAGTGAACAGATGTGATCCCTCACTAACAGTCACGAGTCCTCCTTTTATTTCTTTGAACAAACGTATAATGTTCTGCTTTGTTTGATAAATGTATACATTCGTCTTATTCTAAACCCCTTGAAGTCACAACTGCCCTTTCTACCTGATTCCAGATGGGATTCCACTGACAGGGTTAACTACCTCTGCGTCTGACCACCGGACAATCTCAGAGTGGGAAAAGATCATCCAGTCCAACTTCCTAATGTTATTAATGGGGAGGCGAAGTTTGAGCAGGACTGTGACTTGTCCAAGGCCACAGAATCAAGACCAGAACCTACTCCCAGCATCTGAGGGGCTGGCCTAGCAATCTGTATTTCCACAGGCACCCAGATGATCCTCTCATGTGTACTAACGTTTGGGAAGTACTGAGCCAGACAGACCTCTGAGCTAAGAAATATCTTTCTAGCTGGAGGCCTCCAGCCTCCCTTGTCCTCCGTCCAATGTGTATCTCCCCTGATTGCCTCTGTATTTATTTATTTTCAGTTTTTTTGTGTGCTTGGTTGTTGTTTTTTAAAAAGGACTCTGTGAAGGGGAGAAATAATAAATACTAAGGTGTGGTAGGGGCTTGAGTCAATGAAAACCCTGAACTTTATTCTTTCACTCAAAATCTAACAAAAAGGTTACATACAAATATTTGTCCCTATAGGCTTTTCTACTTATTTTCATGGTCATTAATAAAATACTTCTGATTTATCAGTCTTTTCTGAAGGACTGTGAACAGGATCAAATTGGGCCTTAAACCCAATATGAATTAAAGGAATTATGGATGATGATGTTAATAGTAATGACAGCTATAATTGAACATTCACTATGTGGTAGGCACATCACTGTATTTCATGCCTGGGTTCCATCCCCAAAGAGTCTGATTTAGTTGGTCTGGGTTGGAGGCCAGGCATACTTTTTAAAAGCATCTAGATGTCCTGGGCTGATGTTGCTCAGTGGTGCATGTACCAAGGGGTCACCAGTTTGATTCCCGGTCAGGGCACATGCCTGGGTTGTGGGCTTGATCCCCACTGTGGGGCGTGCAGAAGGCAGCCGATCAATATTTCTTGTTGATGTTTCTATCTCTCTCTCCCTCCTCTTTCCTCTTTTTAAAAACAAAACAAACAATAAAAGCATACTTAATTTTTTAAAAATTAAATAAAAGCATCCAGGTGGTTCTACCATAGCCAGGTTGAGAACTCCAATATACTAATATAACACACCCTCTGACTAAGGTCAGCTATTAGTAAGTGGTGAATTCAAATCTGTCTGGGTCCAGGGTTCGGTTCAATCAACACCATCTCTTTGACCATGACTTCTACCATTTCTATTTCAACATCACCTTACATATGAACTAGTTTTATAAATTACACAGCGTATTCAAAGACATAGAAAAAGGACTGTTCTCCAGTCAGCATATCTTATGAATAATACTGTTGCTTTCGAGAAATATTTCATGACTTCTTAAATGATCCTCCTACCCCTAGATTTGGCCTCTGAAAAGTATTCTAAGTATAATGGCAAAACATCCAGTTTTCCTATGAGCTTATAATTGAAGTGGTTCTTTGGGGCAAACAAAATACCATTTTATCTAAAATTTTAATTGAGACCAATTCAGTGTCCTGGGAATCAGTTCCAGTGTTTGGCCCAGGTTGCTGGCACAGAGCACTGGCCCTGGCCTTGAGCCTGCACTGGGTCACCTTACAGCTGCACCTCGGGGCTGCTTGCCAAGAAGCCGGCCTCATGGCAGCACTCTCCTCTGGCTTCACACCAGAACACTGAGCCTGAGTACCCAGCACCATGGAAAGCAATTCACACGACTGCAACTCGCAAGAAGCAAACAACTTACAGGAGTCACCTCTGGTGGCTTTGTAGCGCACGCTGACATTTCTGGGAGAAGAGGGAAGGGTGTTTCTCAAAGTTTAACTTATAGCCACAAAGTTGTGGATTGACATAACCATCACATAAAAGGGAAAAACATCTGTCACTTCCATTTGTAGCCAAGTTTGTAGCAGCTCTTTCAAAAAGGGAGAAGACAAAAGATTAGCTATCCTGGTTTAGGGGCAAAAAAAGAGAAGAACTTAAAATCGGGTCTTCCTGCTAACAGGATGAGTTTGGATATATAACTTCATTTCACTGTGCCTCAGTTTACTCATATAAAAATAAGGTTTGGGTTTATTAAGTGAACTCTAATCTGAGTCCTAAAATTATATGTATTAGTACATATTTATAGTTTTCCTTTGGCATAACCCACTTGAAATGCATCCTCTTATTAGAGAAAATTTGAATTTCTGAAAGTCTGAGGTTGACATTAAAGATAGAACTTAAGAACAAGGGATTGTAGAGTTTTAGCTGTTAGAGACCATTTTGATCCTGTACTTCAATTTCCTAATTTTATCTTCTCCCTTTTGTCTTCTCTTTCTTTCCTACCTTTTATCATCAAATATTTTCTGAGTTCTGGTATGCACCACGCATGAGTGAGCTAACTGCTGGGGACCAAGACTGAGGCCTCGCCTTAAAGAACTCCCAGTACAGCAGAGACAGACGAATGAACAGGTGATTGAAACATAGTGAAGTAAGAGCTACAGTAGAGTTGACTATAAGGTGCAGGGGTTGGGGATGGAGTCATGGAAGCATTCCTGGAGAAATTACATGGAAGCTGAGACCCGGAGAAGAGGCCACCTTTCTAGGTAGAAAAGCAGCATGTGTCTTTGAATATCACAGGGGAGACTCTGGAATGGTGGGAGGATTGCCCAAAGGCATGCAACTGGCCAGTGGAAGAGGTTGTGGTGGAACTGGAGCTCCAAAATGTACAGGCTTGGTTGAATGTCAGTGACATGAATTTCTAGTTTTGTTTTAGTTTTTGGTATAAGTGAAACATTGCAGTTCCTGTCTTTGCTATCTCCAACTTAATTAAGACCTGCCTGGCCAGCATGGCTCAGTGGCTGAGCGCCAACCTATGAACCGGGAGGTCGTGGTTCAATTCCTAGACAGGGCACATGCCCAGGTTGTAGGCTCAGTCCCCAGTGTGGGGCATGCAGAAGGCAGCCAATTGATGATTCTCTCTCATCATTGATGTCTACCTCTCTCTCCCTCTCTGAAATCAATAAAAATATATTTTCAAAAAACAAAGGATTTGATGGTAGTTGCTTTGGTAAGTAGTGAGTATCATTACACCACAACTTCATTAATATTAATAACTAGCTAATTGTGGTGATAATAAAAAGTATTTAAAACCAGGGCAGCCGAAACGGTTTGGCTCAGTGGATAGAGCGTCGGCCTGCGGACTGAAAGGTCCCAGGTTCAATTCCAGTCAAGGGCATGCACCTCGGTTGCGGGCACATCCCCAGTGAGGGGTGTGCCGGAGGCAGCTGATCGATATTTCTCTCTCATCGATGTTTCTGACTTTCTGTCCCTCTCCCTTCCTCTCTGTAAAAAAAATCAATGAAATATATTTAAAAATAAAAAATAAAAAATAAAAATAAAAAATAAAACCAGGGCAAATGACCACTTCTTTGGGGTGTGACAGAGGGGATGTGTGCCGCTAATAAGAGTTGGGTGATAGAGATCTGATCAAATCTTTTCAGCTCAGAACTTCTTTGATTCTGTATTTTCACAGTTGGCCTGGCCAACTGGGGTCTAATTACTCTAATTTGTTGTATATTCTTCACAAAGTATTTACTTTAAGTTCTAGTTAATTAGCACTCACAAGCATACTATTTTTACAATTCTAAGCAAAGATATACAGTGTATGCTGAGTTGTGAGGGTTTTTTTTTCACATAAAATATTAATATATTTACTGAGGTACTGAAACTGTCATATTTATGTGATAAAATGGGGAATTTGGCATGTGCATACGTGCATACTCCACACCCACACATCTAGTCTGGTGCATGAGTACTGCCTCACTTTAGGTATACTTTGTGTACTCATATGCTGTTAGCTAGGACTCATCTGCTTACTGACACAAAAGAAATGCGATAAATTCCCTTTGCTTTCTTTGACTTTTGTTGTGGGAACTGTGCTGCTGTTCCATTACTCTAAACATGCAGAGAGGGAAGGGAGAGTAGAGTCGGTGAAAACTGAGGATATTACTGGCAGTTCTGACAGCTGCAATTTAGATTTTGTTAACCCCGAATTCTTTTCAGAGAACAGTAGTAAAGAGGATTTATATTATTTTTTCAAACAGACTACTCTGTTGCCAACATATTAAAATAAAACATAAACTTTGTTTTTACCTGTTCTCAATGCTTGGGGTATGTAATGTGTTATAAATCAAATATATTAAATAATACTCTGTTTTAAATTAGTATTAGGATAGTATATTATCTGGGGTTTAAAATCTGTATTTTTAAAACAACATAATAGCTTTTTCAAACAGAGAAAAAGAATGCAAGCCCATTTTTAAAGTATTCAAAATCAAAACAACATTAAAAGGACCAGTCCAAATCAGCTGCCTCTTCCCTAAAAGCCAAGGAACAGATATGCCTTAACATATTGTGCAAAGGAATCTGTCCTGTACTAGCTCCCTAATCTACCCGAGAGAGAAGTTTATGTTCAACTGCACATTAAAAAAAGAAGAGGAAAGAGAAGGAGGAGGAAGAAGAAGTGGAGGAGAAGGAGGTGGAGGTGGAGGAGAAGGAGGAGGAGGAAGAGGAGGAGCTCATAGCTGTTGGTTGTAACAGTTCATTGTATATGAAGAGTAATGCTGGGTGTGGCTCAGCCAGTCCCTAAGCACTGTGTGCAGTTACTGGAAAATGCCTCTGGGATAGCGGTTTACTGTGAATAGAATGAGTAGATCATTTCTCTCAAGGTAATTCTGTGCAGGGCTTCTCTTCAAAGAGTCATAATCATCAGGCCTCTCGTGCAAATGTATAATTCTAGCTTTACAGTGTACTGATAGGGTAGCATATTGAAAATAGCACCACCAAAAATGCCCAGCAGAACTTGGGGGGCAGCAGCAAGTAAGCTGTATGTTGGCTGGTAGACTTTTCCCCTTCCAGTTGGTTTTCTTAAGATAAAAATGTTTTTGCTAATGATTTTTTTTTAAACCACAAGAATGGCAAAAACAAGGGACTACTAGGCAAAATGCCCTGCCATCACTGCAGGGACAAAGCCAGAGCCCAGGCAGGGCACTGGCAGAGGAGGGTAGCAGGCCATCCTGAAAGGAAGACCGGACAAGCAGGAGCAGAGGAAGGGACAAAGTCTGTAAAGCAGAGGAGCAGATGACAGAAGATCCCACAGCTGCTTGCTGCAGCTGCTCTGACAGTCTCCTCTGCTTCGGAGGAGAGGCAAATGTGTTTAGAAATGAAAGGCAAGGGGGTATAGGAAAAAATGTACCTCTCCTTTCTAACCAACTGGAGTATAATCTTCACAAAGCTCACCCTGTTCTCATGAGATGGTTATTTTTAGGGTTCAAATATAGGCAAACTCCTAACCAGCAAACCCTATGTGCTTTTTAGCTGCAAGCTCATGGGCACTCCATTACTGAGAGCGGGCGGCAGTTTTTAAGGACCAAGTTATGGTTGGAGCCTTGACCATTAGAAACGGTAGCGATTTAGGAATATGATAGGTTATGGCCTCGCCTGCCTGTTTCTGAACTCATAAAAAGCTTTGTCACATGTAACCTTAACTTTTATACCCTTTAAGTCACATCATGGCTTTAAGTCATTATTTTTTGTTTTAAACTCAGTACAAATAGGGGCAATTTATTCTTCTACTCTGAGATGATTTCCTAGAACTCTGGACCTATTGAACTCTGTACTATCCTGAGGACTGGCTCTGGTTGACTTGAAATCCTATCCTGAGGAAATCAATCCATGGCTGGGGAGGCAGAGGGCAGCGGCAGGCCAACTCCCTCCACCCCATGTTTTCTTCAGGACCCACAGACATCTGAAGCAGTACAGTTTTGATGTCCTGACAGAGGGACCATTTATGATTAGAAAAAGATGTTCTTCTAAAAATGTCAAGGACTGAGAGAAATCACAGAAGTAGAGGAAGAGAATTAACAGTCACTGCAAAGTAACTGGGCTGCTTTACAACTTAAAAAATAAAATAGGCTTAAAAAGATTAAAAGGTCACACAGGAAGGTCAAAAGTCAAATAAAGGTCTACTATTCTCCAAAATTTATTTCTACTCCCACAAGACATCCTAGAGGTCTCATATTTCTAGAGACCGCTTCCCTCTTAAGGTTTATAGTATGCAAAGAACATACGTTTCATTGATTGAAAAAGTTGAAGGCATTTCTCAGGCTATATATGCCTTCTCAGAGCAGTGGCTCTCCCCTCAACTCCAGTCAGGCACTTGCAACCACTTAAGCTTGCTCTGAGGCCTCCAGCCAGGCTGAGTCTAGGGAGGCCTAGGGCTAACCGTTGTATGATCTCCCAGTTCAATTAGGCATGCCACACTTCCAGAAGGGACTATGGTCCACAGAGTATGTTGTCTTCTGAACAGCCTTAACGACAGCAAACATGCTACCAGATGCAGAGCACTTAGTGGAGATGTGTTCTTACGGGCATGTTTAGAGAACTGAGATAATTTCAATGAGCAATTCAACTGACAGAGTAACAATGCTGACCTCTACCATGAAGCCATAGTCATCATCTCATCCCACTGTCTAACCCTAAAATATATCACATTAAACTCCCTAAGTCTGTCTGTTCCCAGAGAGGGTGTCTCATCATTCTTCCCACGTGCTTCCCTCATTCCTCCCTTCATGCCCAGATGCTATTGAACCTTCTGTCTAAAGAGCCTTCACTTCTCCCCACCCAGAGAATCCCACCCCATCTCTCAAGGCCCTTCTCAATACCCTCCTTTTCTCCACTGAATGTGCTTATAACTCCAGTCAGCAGTGGCCTCTAAAATCCTGAACAGCCATAAAGTGTCTCCAGCTTCACTCTCATATTTTATTATGTTCAACTTGGAACTTGACTGTAAGTGCTCTGGAAATTCTCATTTGTAAATCCCCCAGTCGCTAAATTAAGCATCCTGAAGACAGAGGCTCTGTTGATGGACTAAAGTGACTGGCGGCGAGAGAGCACCACAACAGTATTATTTCCTAACCCCAAATCTATCCTTTTTTTTTTTTTACTTTGAATTTAAACCAGATCTGAGCGGAGGAACACTGTCCTTTGAGACTCATCTAAATTGGCTCAGCTCCCATTCCTGTGTGCAGTGGGAGCCCTACGTTCCTTCCTCACTGGCGATTCTGGAAGAGGGTAGGATGGTTTACTGGTACAATGTATTTTCCTGGTTGCCTCTGGCTCCAATTTTTCCCGTCTGTAGACTTGGTTCAGTGGATGGAAAGAACAAACATATTGCTATCTCTGAGCCCAACTCCAGACACAGACCTCGGCTCCTTTTTCTGCTTCAGAAAAACGGGCGGAAACAGAAGTGATGTCCACCAAGGAGGAGAACCAGAAGGGAGGATGTGTGCCCTAGATCTTCAACCATTCATTCTTCACTGGGCTACTATTTGCTTTTGAAGATTTAGAAGAAAAATACTTTGTGTTAACTCTTTATTGCATAGAGTAGAATGCTAGAAATTTACTTAGAATTTCTTTGCCAATTTCTAAATGATTCTGATGTATTACTTGTGCTATAACAAAGGCATGAAAGTAGCTTTATTACTTTTCATGTATAGCAGCCTAGTAACTGCTAATCAAAATACACAGACTTTTGAGGTTTCATAGTTTTACCTCAAATAGATATCACTGTGCTTTCTGTTTCTTTGGTCCAAGCAGAACGCTTCTTGTTGTGAGGGGCGGTATAATACAGTGGGTGACTAGAGACTATGGTATCAGTCTGTGGGTTCAAACCCTATCCCACCAGTTCCTAGTTATGGGCCTATAACAAACTACTTAACCTCTCAGTATCAAAGGGGGATAAGAATAATACATAGCTCATGTGGGTTAATTAAATAAATATGTGTACAGTGTTTTGAACAAGTTAACACATAGTGAACACTATAGGGGTTAGTTACTTAACAGTACCCATCTGAAGTATTGACAGTTTAAGACCTAAGACATGCATGCTTCACTTTTGCTTTTTTTCTTAAGCAGACATCACTTTTTTATCTAGTACCACATAGTTTATGCTGCATATGCATTGTTTTGGACTGAACTGTATCTCCTCAAATCCATAAGTTGAAGCTTTGACCTTCAAGACTCAGAATACGGCTGTATTTAAAGACAGGGCCTTTAAAAAGGAAATTAACGATAATGAGGTCATTCATCCAAAATGACTAGTATTCTTACAAAAAAGAGGAGATAAGGATACAACAGAATAGAAAGAGGGATAATCATGTGAGGACCCAGAAAGAAGGCAGCCAACCGTGAGCCAAGGAGGGGGACTCAGAAGAAACCAAACCTGCTTACATCTTCATCTTGGGCTTCCAGAATTGTGGGAAGATAATCCTCTGCTGTTTAAGTCACCCAGTAAGTGACATTTTGTTATGGCAACCCTAACAAACGAATACATGCATCAAAATTAAACTTTGTTTAAAAAATTAAATACGGTAGAAAACTAATGGTTTGTCATTACATTCCTGACTTCACTAAATTAGTAAGATGTCTCTAAGAGGCTTTGATTTTTGTGAGACTGAAATCAGAATGATTAAGAGCACTGCTCTCTAGTACTGGTTCTGCCACTTTTGAGTCATGACCTTTAAGCAAGCAACACCTGCATAAGTGCCAGTACTTCAAGAGTGTTTAAAGACTAAATGAGATAATGTGTAGCACAATGGGCACATAATAAACATTAAGCTAATAAAATTCTGTCTATCTAGCTATCTATCTAAATGTCTTCTGATGGTGGTGTTGGGGACAGCAGTGGGGAGACATTTTTTCAGTATCTGATGCATTCTACTCTGTTTTTTTGTTTTAACTGGATTAGGAAGCTGAGACCTATAGAAATTAAATAATTTTGCCAAGTTATAGAGGGAATGATAAAACTGGGATTCACAGGAGAGTCTGTCTGATTCCAATACCCGTTCTCTTTCCACTAGACCACATTACCTTTCCCATTAATTTTCTGAAACTTATGCTGGTTCTACTATGCTGTCCATAGTACTCACCATACATGCTTCCACATGGAGCCAGAGCATTAGGAAACTAAATACCATTTTAAAGGAGTCTTCCCAAATATAAAAGAAAAGCAAAAAAAGAAAAATAAGTAAAACAAAACCCAATCTTTAGGTAGAAGTAATACCAGTTTTGGTAACTTTACTGTTCTATAATGGAGACAGCTGTGCTATAATGGCTTCATAAGATTATGGCATAAGTGATTTATATTTTCACAACACGGTGTCCTGATTTGAACCAACAGACTATGCTTTCTAAAGGATTATAACTTGTGCTGCTATTGGACCTATCCCAGTGTCTAATTTTAGCACAAAACTTGCTTTGGCAGTAGTTAGTCCTCGTTAAGTAAACAAAGTGTGTTCTCAATTACTAAATGATAGCTCTCTAGTTCATTTTGTAACTTTTCCACACCCCAAGTCAGGAATCACCAACCAGCTACCTATAGAGTTATTTTAAGATTCCTCAACAAGGTGTTTTTTTACCTAATTTCTTCAACAAAACAAACAAATAAAATAGTAAGATAATTTTTTTCTGCAGACAGAAATTAAGTAGGTTTTTATTTTATTTTATTTTAATTGAATTTATTGGGGTGACATTGGTTCACAAATCCATGTGGATTTCAAGTGCACAACTCAAGAAAACATCACCTGCACTTTGCATTGCCCCAAGCAAAGTCTCTTTTTGTCCCCATTTGCCCCCCTTGTCCACCTCCATCTACCCCCACTGCATGTTCCCTCTGCTATCACCACACTATTGTCTGTGTCTATGTGTTATATATGTGTGTATATTTGAGATAATCATTTATGGAATCATTTGATTTTTACTAAATTACTCCCCTCAAATAATTAATTCCATCATGCGAACAGTTAATTCACATATTTATTTTATTTCTGTTAAAAACAAACAGGCTCTTAAAGATGATACCATGCAACAACCGTTTTTTAATATATTTTATTGATTTTTTACAGAACAGAAGGGAGAGGGATAGAAAGTCAGACACATCGATGAGAGAGACATCGATCAGCTGCCTCTTGCACGCCCCATACTGGGGATGTGCCCGCAGCCAAGGTACATGCCCTTGCCGAAATCGAACCCGGGACCCTTTAGTCCGCAGTCCGACGCTCTATCCACTGAGCCAAACCGGTCTCGGCAACAACCGTTTTTTAAATGGCTAAATGAGAATGGCCATTCTACCACTTCAGTGAAAAACAAAGCTGAGTGATGGGAGTATTTTTTCTAAGATCATGTGAACTTTGTTTTGGGAAACACTTTTACTACTTCACTAGTTTATACTATGACAGAAGCTTGGTTTGCATGATATTTAGATACTTGGCTTTGAAATGTGAAAAACCCTATGTTCAAAAGCTCTTTAAGATGCTTACTATAAGTTATAATGAAAATCTGCAGGACAATTAATTGGATTGTTATTGTCAACAGAATGGAGGAGCAAAGACTAAAAATTGGTGTTTTTCAAAAATATCATATCTAAAAGATATAGACAGAGCATAATGTAAGGCAAAAAAACAAAACAAAACCAAAACACTCGGGAGTATAAAGGCTTTTCCGACTCCTTTTGCCCTCTTTGAGAGAGCTCCAAAGTTATCACAAAGGGTCTGAACATTCACATGTTCTCTAAAACCATTAAAGATGTAGTCTGGAGCAAAGCTTAGGATGCCATTTCTCCTTTTTCCTATTCTAACTCAAGTACTGAGTTATGATGCCCTCAGAAAAAGAATGGAACCACTCTATGGACAGTGACTACATTTCACTTGAGTTTCTGTGATTTGGGGGTCTCAGAATGAGCGGAAGAGCTGAGAGGGTTGCTAAATAACACAAGCTTTTAAATGACATTATTTCCTAAACCAGGACAATATCAAATTGAAAAAGAATCTCTAGAATTTCCAGTCAAGTAGTACAGTGAGTTCATGCTTCAAGTTATCTGATATGCTCTAAACACATAATAATGACAGATAAAACAAAAAAGAGGAAACTAAAAGGTCATTGTTGGGTTCAGAAAAGAAGGTAAATATCTTTGTGGACAAGAAACACAACAGAAATGAAGTGAGCTGGGCTACAGCTGAGGCATATCAGGGTCTGGTTCTTGAAGCAGCTAGTGGAAACTGGAAATTCAGCTCTTGTGGAATACTTGGACTAAATAATTTTACTCAATATGAGACCAAAGCCAGCACTCATAGCCAGAACCTGGGGCAGATCAACTGACCTGATTTTCCCAGGAGTCTCTTCCTGTTGTAGCACTGAAAACCCCAAGTCCTTGGAAAGCCTCAATTCCAGACAAACAGCGATGGTTGATCAACTACTCGCCCCAGCCCCATAAAAAGAGGCTGAACAAAACTGCTGCCAATATTCTGCCTAAAGCTGTGAATTTATGGGAAGCAGTGGACCCTGGAAAGCAAAAGGACAAAAGAAAAACATCACTACAGCAACTGAACAGAGATATCAGCTGGCTCAACTACTAGATTGGCCATATTCCCAGTATTAATAAGGAGCATTTTAATATCTTGTTCTGAATTGGGGTGTGGGTTAGGAATAAAGGGAAGATGGAAATATTCATCAAATTGGAGACGGGGTAAGAAATGATGACAACAAAAATATCTCCCACGCAAAGTAATCGTGCAAATCAAAATTCCAAAACATATAAAAAAGTTTTAGTGCTAAAAAGGGCAGTTGGGCAATGATGGAATAAGTGGTACCAAACTAGCTCTCCTATAAAAACAACAACAACAACAAAAAAAACCTTTTAAATGGGCAAAGGATATAAAACAACCATCTTCAGAATTTGAACAACTGGCTATGATTCCTGGGAGAAAGGACACAAATGAGATGAGTCCCACAAATGCCCCAGCTTTTTGCCTAAGACTCTATGTGGATTGACATACAAAAGAGAGAGAACTCAAGCAGGGCAGAGTAGTTTTGCTGAATGTAAAAAAAAACATTGAAACTAGGAAGGTGACTAATTTAGGAAACAGAGTACCAAGAAGGGAAATATGTACAGAGACAGAGCTCCAGAAATCTGCATAAGGGTCATGTTGAGTGTTTGAATATTAAGATGCACGTGAATAATAACATAGGACTCCATAGGCCAAGCAAAGAACAATTACTCAGAGAACAACTCTAAGAGCAAGAACTACTGGGGATTTAGGACATGAACAACACTTTCACAGGGTAGGAACCATTTGAGTTCCATCTAGCAAGGAGACCTCTTAAATATGTGGGTTCTAAGAGAAAATCTTCCATGGCATTTCTACAAGTCATGTGGCACCTTTTGTCCCTGATTATCTTTCCAAAGATGTTTGTAGAGCCTTTGAAAGGTATATTGTCGCCCTTTTGTGTGTTTTTTTTTTAATATTTATATTTTATTGATTTTTCACAGAGAGGAAGAGAGAGGGATAGAAAGTCAGAAACATCGATGAGGGAGAAACATCGATCAGCTGCCTCTTGCACACCCCCTGCTGGGGATGTGCCCGCAGCCACGGTACATGCCCTTGACCAGAATTGAACCTGGGACCTTTCAATCTACAGGCCGACACTCTATCCACTGAGCCAAACCGGCTTTGGCAATTGTCGCCCTTTTGGACAAAGGGAAGATTTTCTTCCTGACCAGAATAATAAAGAGAATGGCTCCTTTCAGGGCAAAGTTTGGGTAAATTTGCTAGCAGCTACCTTATAAGATGAAAGGTTTCCTAAGCTTAGGTGCCTCATCTATGATCCAGGCTCATTGTACTAGTATGTGTAACATCCACTGGACCTACTTCACATAACCCTCTTGAAGTCTGGGGACAAGGAAAACAATTAAGAACAGGAAGCTCATGAATGCCTGCTGTGCTATCAGTAATAAAGTCTTCTGTCTCTGAACTAGAAGCTGCATTTAGGCAACTGCTGTACTCTCATTTGCTGGTTTGAGAGTAGAGGTAACATCTCAGACAATGAGTAGTCCCCCCTGACTTGACAGCAGGCAATTAATAGAGACCTCAGGAAAGCCATATTATAAATGCATGGCTAATGTAACCCTAGATAGAATAATGAATTCTTTAGGACAGGGGTGGCAAATCAGGCCCAAAGGCCAAATCCAACCCAAAGTCTGGTTTTGTATGGCTTTTAAGCAAATATATTATTTTTGTTTTACATTTTTAAAGGTTGCGGGGGGGGGGGGGTGCCGAAACCAGTTCGGCTCATTGGATAGAGCGTCGGTCTGCGGACTGAAAGGTCCCAGGTTCGATTCCGGTCAAGGGCATGTACCTTGGCTGCGGCACATCCCCAGTAGGGGGTATGGAAGAGGCAGCTGGTCGATGTTTCTCTCTCATCGATGTTTCTGACTTTCTATCCCTCTCCCTTCCTCTCTGTAAAATAATCAATAAAAATAAAAAAATTGAAAAAAAAAATGAAAAAAAAAGGTTGTGGGGGGGAAAAAAAGGAATATGCCAAAGAGATGGTATTGGCCAATAGAACCGAAAATACTTATTATCAGGCCCTTTATTTACTTATTTAAAATACATTTTATTGATTTTTCACAGAGAAGAAGGGAGAGGAATAGAAAATCAGAAACATCGATGAGAGAGAAACATCGATCAGCTGCCTCTTGCACACCACCTACTGGGGATGTGCCCGCAACCAAGGTACATGCCCTTGACCGGAATCAAACCTGGAACCTTTCAGTCCGCAGACTGACACTCTATCCACTGAGCCAAACCAGTTTCAGCTACCAGTCTCTTTAAAGAAAAACTTTACTTCTGCTCTAGACCAGCGAACTCCAACCTTTAGGACCTCATGGACTACCAGTTGTTCGTGGACCACCAGTTGGCAACTGCTGTTCCAAAGGTTTCCTTAAACCGGTGGTCGCCAACCTTTCGTACCTCATGGACCACCTGTTGGCGAGCGTTGCTCTAGAGTCTATACCATCTTAACGTGACTTAAAAACAAGCCTTGGAAAGATCAAGCTGTTTTCAAGTAAATTAACTGCCTGCTAGTACAAAATACTCCTGAAAGGAAGACAAGGAAATCTAGACACTCAAAATCATGATAATCACAAATTCCAGCACCAATAAAAAAATTATTAGACAGGTAAAGAAGCGAGAAAATGTACTTCATAACCAGGATAAAATCCATCAATACAGATTCAGAATTGACTGAGACAGTAGAATTGATAGAAAAGAACTTTAAAATAATTATTATAAATATGTTCAAGGATGCAAAGGAAAACATGAAACAATTTTTAAAAGACATATGTAACTTGTAGAGTGTGAGGATACATTATCTGAAAAAAAAAAACCAACTTAATTTCATTGGGTGGGTTTAAAAGCAGAAGATTAGACACTACAGAAGATAACTGAACCTGAAAAATAAGCAATGAAAATTATACAGCCTGAAGCACAGAGGAGGGGAAAAAACAAAAACAAAACAAACAAAGAAACAAAAACACCGCACACAGACATCCAGTGACCAGTGGGAAAATATCAAGGAGTATAATTCAAAAGGAGAAGAGAGAAAGATTGAAGATTGAAATGTTCCCAAATTGGATGAGAACTCTAAACTCACAGTTTGAAGAAACTCAATAAATCCCAAGAGGGATAAACACAGGACCACCACACCAAGGAATATCATAGTTAAGTTGCTGAAAACCAATGATAAAAAGAAATATCTTGAAAGCAGCCAGTGGGAAGGAAAAAGGCATTACATTCAGGAGAACAGAGATAAGAATTACTGCTGATTTTTCATCAGAAACAAAGCAAGCCAGAAGATGTTTTGAAATAAAACAACATCTTAAGAATTTTGTATCCAGAAAATATAACCTTCAAAAAGTAAAGTAAAAGAAAGTCACTATCGGCCAGCAGACAATAGAGAGGGTGGGAATGATGATGCTTGAGAGAGGAGAAAGATGCTGAATCACTATCTTTAAGTAGGGGAAGAGATGCACAAACCACAGGGATTTGGAACTAGGGGCATTTCATTCTTAGTTACAGGAAAGAGGGCATGGAATATGGGCACAGACACCAGTAGGTGACCGTGGTAGTGGTGGTTTGGGGGTTGGTGGGTCTATGTAAGTTCTTTTCTGATTATTCCCATTTCTTAGGAAAATAGAAAATGAGGACTGAAAGGAAGATGGAGAAGGAGGTGATGGTGGCTTGAAAAGAAGATATAAAACAATGGATTAGAAGAGTAAGAGAATGAGTAGATTAAATTTGCCATGTTTGGTCTTTTCAACCGAAGATACTTTTGAAACAGTTCTCTAAACATTTTGCTCCTGAATATATATACATGAAGAAAACATCATTTTGAAGTCAAGTAATTATCAATGTCAATCCCTCTTTATTATGCATACTAGAGTCCCGGTGCACAAAATGCACTAGAGAGGTGGGATCCCTCAGCCTGAACTGCAAAAGGGTGCAGGCCAGGCTGAGGGACCCCACCGGTACATAATCAGCGCTGGGGACAGATGTGGGAGGTTGACCAGTTGGGGAGTAATCATGGGAGGGCTCCAGGGTGTGTCCGGCCCATGTCGCTCAGTCCAGATGGGCCAGACCCCAACAGCAAGCTAAACTATGGGTCAGAGCATCTGCTCCCTGGTGGTCAGTGCACATCATAGCAAGCAGTTGAGCAGCCTTAGCACATCATTAGCATATTACACTTTGACTGGTTGAACAGATGACCAGACAACTGGGCACTTAGCATATTAGGTTTTTATTATGTAGGTTTATATTCTGAGAGAGAAAAGTATGTAAGGGTAGTGTGCCTTGGAGATATTAGCTAAATGAATGGAATGTTAGCAATTTTGTAACTCATACTTTTGAAGAAATTAGATTAAGGTTTTGTGTTTTGAATTTCTTCCTTATTACATGACTACTTAAAAAATCGGCATATCACAAATATAAATGCATTTATGTATATTTCCCTTTACCCTAAAATCATAGCTGAAGTACAAATTTTAAGGAAAAAATTAATGTTATACTGGGATAAATGGTTTTTTAAGAGGCTGGAATATTACTAATTTTTTCAAAAAGATCCATGAAGCTTTCTAATCACCACCTGACATGGAAAACTTAAATACATAAATGGTTGTTTTTCATTGTCTGCAGATATCATCTACTAAAATCATCTCAAATGAATAAGGGTGTAAGTTTCATCATAAATATACTATACATCAAATTTTAAGTCCATAAAAGCTCCAATAAGGTGACAAGGAGACTAATTATCATTTTATATTTTGTCTGTTGATGCAACTCAGGAAATAGAAAAGCAATCTTGGTGTTTTAGGAGACATGAGCAGCGTGTTGATTTTCCCAAAACATCTTATTCTCCTAAAACACTAAATTTGCAAGAAAAAAATTCATACCTAAATTACCACATTTTAAACTACATTTACATGTATGTATTTGTTTCCAGAATCTAAACCTTCATCAGCCCAAACCCCTCTATTATGGGATCTTTAGGACAGGTATTCCAAGACAGGAATCTCCTGCACCCCCAACATGCTAATCCAAAGGACAGGTTCTTAACAACTGACACATTTTTTTAAAAATGAGGTAATGGATTTTCCCTCTGTGTGTGTGTGTGTGTGTGTGTGTTTAGAGTATTATTTTAGAAAATTAGGCTACTTCCTACAAACAATTATTGCTCAAGTTTGAGAATGAAAAGTTTTTTAAAAAATCACTAGGAAAATTAAAAATCAGCCAAACACTCAATACACTATTTTTTGGTATAACTAAAGCAAAAATTAACCAAACTAACTTACTGGTTCCTAGAAAACATTTAAGGTTCTAAAAAGGCTATTCCAATTACTCTCTCTTTTTTTTAAAATTGATTTCTTACAGAGCGGAAGGGAGAGGGATAGAAAGTCAGAAACATTGATCAGCTGCCTCTTGCACGCCCCCTACTGGGGATGTGCCTGCAGCCAAGGTACATGCCCTTGACCGGAATTGAACCCAGGACCTTTCAGTCCACAGTCCGACGCTCTATCCACTGAGCCAAACCGGTTTCGGCTACTCCAATTACTCTTAAAGGCAAAAGAAAACAGTTAAAATTTTGGGGCAGAACTATTTATTCTCCTTACTTTAAGTTTCATTAATATCTTTAGGCAGTTGTTCACTCTTGAGCAAGGTCCATTAAGTCATTCTCAGATAGCTTTGATTTTTCCCATATGGGCAATTTAAAAAATATTGGTTGAAAAATGAATGACACAAATATTCAGATGATATCCAACCCACGATTATCTGGGTCTGTGCAGGTAATGAGGTCGGCTTGTCCTCTGAAGCTGTTTCTCTACGGGTTAAGATAGCATACCAAAGCAACCTGGATACATTATGAATAGCTGAAACATTATGGGGAAGACTCAGATTTTAACCAAAAAAAAATTTAAAGGGCTATTCAGATTTTCAGCCCATACTATTTCTTGAAGTAACAAGAATAATCATAATTTACTGAAATGCTTTTATTATTTATCAGAATTTTTTCTTTTCATTCCCTCAGAGAAAGGAAATGTAATGCAAATAAAAGCAAATTTTAGTCATAATACCTCTGGTATAAGGTATTCCTGATAAGTTTTTAAAAACTAATCACTAAAATGAGCTTTTTGTTTTATTCACAGATTTTAATCATCTCAGCAATTCTTGTCCCTCATTTGCACACACAATCAAATGTTGGCTTTGCTACTGATGCACTCCAACTTCATTCTGCTATCATCAACCATAGTCAAATTTTCAGTTTCTCTGGTCTAAATTTCTTTGCTTTCTTTTATATATATATAATATATTTTTATTTACTTCAGAGAGGAAGGGAGAGGAAGAGAGAGATAGAAACATCAATGATGAGAGGGAATCATTGATTGGCTGCCTCCTGCACATGGAACCGAGCCCACAACCCAGGCATGTGCCCTTGACCAGAATCAAACCTGGGACCCTTTGACCTACAGGTGGACAGGCTTTATCCACAGAGCCAAACTGGTTAGCGCTCTTTGCTTTCTTATAGCAGTGTATCTATTTTCTGTCGGAAAGGACAGCCTAATTTACATTGATTATTTAAATAAACAGTTAATCCTAAAGCCTTATTTGCATCATTAATATCAAACAGAAGCTGTAAAACCTGGGGCCAGAACCCCCACAACCCTGTCTTATGTGGAACTGTCTTGTTCTTCCTCAGAAAATTGAGTCTCTGTGTTGCCTCAGTCTCTGTTGAGAGCACTCTGTCAACATGCCTCCTGGGGCGCTGTTATAGACACCACTGGTGGCTTCTGCAGGCAAGGCACCTCACCTTACTCACTTATCATATAAGTACTTACAGATATTAGGTCCTGAATACATCCTTGTCAAATTGATAAATAATTCCATAAGACAAGGGGTTTGAACTTGATGATCTCCAAGTTCCTTTCGTGACCTAAAATTCTATGATTTCTATTTGTATTAACTGCCACCTATAAATTTTAAGAACTCCTAGGAATGTTTATGTGAATATACAAAAGTTGGTCATTAATCACTTTCCTGCATTACGTTGCCGATTTAAGACCCAGTGTGAAGTAAAATCCTATTAATGGTTATTCTAGATCAATGTTGTTCAATAAAAATATGACACAAGCCAAAAATATAAGCTACATATATAACTTCTAATTTTCTGGTAGCCATGTTACTGTTTGTAAAAAGAACCAGGTGAAATTAATTTTAATAATATATTGTATTTAATGCCATACGTCCAAAAATATCATTTCAACATGGAATTAATGTAAAACAATTGTAAAGATATTTACATTCTTTTTTGTGTTAAGTCTCTAAACACCAGTGTGTATTTTTATATTTGTACATCGCAGTTTGGACTAGCCACATTTCAAGTGCTGACTTTGGATAGATAGTGGCTGCACTTTTGACAGTGCAATTTTGGAGTCTGATGCTGGAAGTCTTTCGTGGACAGGAGCAAATCCTTGGAATCAGAACCCGTATCCCAAAAAGCACTCTAGGTCAGTGATCGGCAAGTTGCGGCTCGTTTGCCGCTCTGTTGACTAATGAGTTTGCTGACCACTGACCTAGACTCTCGATTCCAATAATTACAGGCTGTTTTATTCCTTGTGATTAAGCCCCTATCCCAGTGGTCAGCAAACTCATTAGTCAACAGAGTGGCAAACCGCGGCTCATGAGCCGCATGTGGCTTGCGAGCCGCAGTTTGCCGACCACTACTCTAGGTGATTGCATGGACATTAAGTTTGAGAAGCACTTTCTAGAGAGAGCATCTAAATTCTTTTACCAATGAAACTTTGTTTTGAATTTTTTTATAACTTTTACATTTCTAATCTGTATACATTTTTTATGAGTCAATGTTTCCTAGCTTTCCTTCCCACTATTTTTTTTTAAATATATTTTATCGATTTTTTACAGAGCGGAAGGGAGAGGGATAGAAAGTCAGAAACATCGATGAGAGAGAGACATCGATCAGCTGCCTCTTGCACGCCCCCTTCTGGGGATGTGCCCGCAGCCAAGGTACATGCCCTTGCCGGAATCGAACCGGGGACCCCGCAGTCCGCAGTCCGACGCTCTATCCACTGAGCCAAACCGGTCTCGGCCCTTCCCACTATTTTTTTAATGAAGGCAAGCAATTTATTTCATTACTAGAGGCCCGGTGCACAAAAATTTGTGCACTGGAGGGGGTCCCTCAGCCCACCCTACGCCTTCCCTCTCACAGGCCGGGAGTTCTCAGGGGATTTCCCACTGCGGGCCTGAGCCGCAGTCTGACCTCCCTCTATGGGAGGCCACAAGACAAGCGATCAGGGAGTGGCATCGCCCCCATCACCCCACCAATGTTGCCACCCAGCCTCCCTCTTCTGGAGGCGACCAGATGGGCCAATCAGGGGACGGTGCCCCCCATATGACCCCTCCACTGCTGCTGGTCACCACCCTCCATCACCGTTTCCTCCCTCTGCCCACTGGCAAGCACCTTGGCTAGCCTGGCCCTGTCCCCTGTTGACTGGTTGTTTCGCCATTTGGTCAATTTGCGTATTATGCTTTTATTATATAGGATAAGCACTTATACAGTTAGTCATGGAGAGTAGCGGTCCTGCTAGATTTGCTGGTGAGTATAAAAACCTTCCAGAGAAGGTTGGTTTTTTTTTTTTGTTTGTTTCTTTCCCTTAGTTTGGTGAGCAGGTTTGAATAATGGATCTGTGGTTTATTCCCTTCAATAGCGGGCTTATTCCAGTTTTACCATTCAATAGTTCCATTTCTAACAGTCTTGGGAAATTTCCTCAACTGTAAAATGAGGACAATACCCTTCCTCAGGTGACTGTGAGGATTAACACAGGAACATATATAAAGTGCCCCATTAATGCAGTGCCCCATTAACACACAGTATGCCCTTCTTTATCTAAGGGGGTATGGATCAGTAGTGAGGATCCGGCATGCCATGCTGTGGTACCTGCAGTGGACTCACCACAAAGCAGGCCTGGCTCTCTTTGTTCAGAGAGTGCTGGCATTACTCCCTCCAGAAAATGAGGCTGGTTAGCTTTGGGGGCCTGCTATCATGTCACTCATAAGCATTCACACTCTCTTGAAAGGGTGGATGTAAGACTGAGGCCTACTAGTCTATTAGCTGACAGACTAATAGCCACACCGCAATAGCATCTGAATCTGGGTGACTATTCACAGATGGGATTTTTAGAAATAGAAGGAATAGGATTGCTTGATATCCATCACTCATTTTGCTAATCATTCCTTATACTAGGAGGGTAAGTGACTGTCTCAGAGTCAGAGAACATTGTAATATTTAGAGTTCCTAACTCTGAGCTAGTCTTGTTTTCAGCTATTCCACCCTTTCTGAATCTTTCCCCTGTTGCTCTATCCTTAAAGCACTTGCTCTATCTACTCCCCTTGCTTTATATACAGGGTGAACCCCCCAAAATGTATATAACTGATGGTTCTTTATTTTCAGATTTAACCCATTGTAATTAATTATTCAAAGTGTGGCTCCATGTTCTTATCTGGAGAAGGATGCGGGATGAGTAGGAATTTAAGAGCAATTGGGAAGAAAGAGTGAAAGTACAGGTTGGCGTGACAAAAGCATTGGAGTCCATTTTTATCTTCTCGCTTTCATGTCATTTCCAGATACTCTGAATGGTTACTACTACTTACAGGTTCACTATAAACATTATTCTAACAATTTCATTTTAGCTGGTTGAATTTTAGTACCTATGTACATATTCCAATTTTGTTTCAATAGTCAGGAATCTTTTCTTATCTTAGGCATATCTCAGCCAATGCAAATAATTCTCCTCCTATGTCAGAGGCTTACTCAAAGAAGAAATATTTAGAAACCTACTTTTGAAAAAGTCTATAAAATGTGAACTTTAAATACAACATAGAGTATTTCTATTATAAAGGAAGGTTTCTTTTCCTAACTTCTTTCCTCCCTTCCTTAAAAAAAATTTTTTTTTATTAATTTAAGAGAGGAAGGGAGAGGGAGAGAGAGATAGAAACATCAACAATGAGAGCAAATCAATGATTGGCTGCCTCCTACACGCTGAAACCCAAGTATGTGCCCTGACCAGGAATCTAACTTCAACCTCCTGGTTCACAGGTTGGCGCTCAACCACTGAGCCACGCCAGCTGGGCCTTCCTGCATGCCTGCCTGCCTGCCTTCCTTCCTTCCTTCCTTCCTTCCTTCCTTCCTTCCTTCCTTCCTTCCTTCCCTCCCTCCCTCCCTCCCTCCCTCCCTCTTTCCTTCCTTCCTTCCTTCCTTCCTTCCTTCCTTCCTTCCTTCCTTCCTTCCTTCCTTCCTTCCTTCCTTCCCTCCTCCCTCCCTCCCTCCCTCCCTCCCTCCCTTCCTTCCTTCCTTCCTTCCTTCCTTCCTTCTTTCCTTCCTTCCTTCCTTCCTTCCTTTTTTCCTTCCTTTCCTTCCTCTCTTTTAAATAAATAGATCTTTTTCTCTCTCTCTCTTAAATAAATAGGTGTTTAAAAAAAAAAAAGGCACAAAACGAGCCCTGGCTGGGTGGCTGTTATATCATCTTCCCATACGCTAAAAGATTGTGGGCTCAATTCCAGGTGAGGTTACATACCTGGATTGTGGGCTTGATTCCATCAAGGTAGGTACTCTCTCCCCGCCCCGCCCCCCCCCCCACTTTCCTCTCTTCCTAGAATAAAGAAACATATCCTCAGGTGAGTTTTTTTTTTAAAGCATAAGACCAAACTTCACTGGCAGAAGAAATGGTACATAACTTAGAATGGTATGTAGAGTGCATTCCCATCCCCGCTCCACAGTCCTATTCCTTCTCTGAGTTCCTGCTAGTTTTGCTGAGAGAAGTAAGGACCCATCATGGACATGAATCCCTGTTATAGATCTTGACTCCCAATTCATTTATCTCCCATTCTTCAAAGAGTGCTGGTGGGTGGTATTCCAATTACAAAGGCGGTATTTCTTCAAAGAAAGATTACTGGTGGTGCTATTTCAATTTCTGTATTTCCAATTACAAAGGAGGAATTTTCTCATTGAAATTATGTTGAAATTGGTGTGCAGGTTTCTCTTAACTGAGAATTAAATAAGTTACTGAGAGTTAGCCTAAAAAGCTGATGGCCATTTTAAGATTATTTCTATAAGAAAAACATTTATAGATCCAAAGATTGGCTGACCACCAACAAATATTTGAAATAAAATCTGCCATAGGTTGAGAAATGGTTGGGTATTTTTTAAAATTTGATTTACACAAATTCTTTCAAGTGTACATTAAGCCACAAGCATTGCTTGAGTTTCTGAATAATTGCATTAACAAATGTAGTACCTGCACTAACATATCACTTAAAGCTCAAACAACCTGGGGGGTCCATCTTACTATTAGCTTTACTTTTGTATATGTTTGAAATTTTTCATAATAAAAAGGATTTAAAAAATACCCTTCAAACACAAATTTCAAAAATCCCCAAAGGGCAAAATTGAGAGGCAATTAAAAAAAAAAAAACACTAATAAGAAAAAAAACTTCCCCATCAGTTCACATTCCAAAGGGTTGTGGGTTTGATTCCTGGTCAAGGGAAGGTACCTGGGTTTCAAGTTTGCTCACCCCCTGAGTTGGGGCCTGGGCAGGAGACAACCAATCCATGTCTCTCTTCCTTTCTCCCTCCCTCCTTCCCTTCCACTCTTTCTGAAAAACAATGGGAGGAAAAATCATCAGGAGAGGATCAATAACAACAACAAATAAGTAAAAACTTGCATTTTGAATTGAATGTATAATATAGACAGCAAACCAGCTATCAAAATGTTTTAAACTTTTGAAATAAGGAACCTATTTTGAAACCTATGAGGTCTCACATAACTGTACTATTGCTCATAATTAAAAATGTCTTTCAAATGTCTATAATACTTCAAAAAAAACCCATTGTAATTAATATTAAAAGGAAAATTAAATTCTTTTTAAGTTTCTTTTTATTATATTTTCCTCTTCAAGATGTAGCTTAATAAGCCTATTAGAATTCCTAAGGTAAAATTTTATTAAGCTCAGAGTTAAAACATTCACTTTTTAGATATCTACAGCCAACTAATTAATTTTCTACAATATCCCTTTATATCTTTTATAAACAAAATATTTTCAAAACCTACAATGGCATGATATAGGAGAGTAATAATTATGGTAAACAAAAATAATCAATGAAATATGATATGCCCTCTGCTACATACCTATGAGTTCTACAAAATAATCGTTACAACAGATGTCCTTAGAGAACCAAGGAGAATGAGAAAGGGTGATGGTGAAGGAAGTCACGGAAGGTATTTTCTGTTGCCTTCCACTGTGTGGCCTTTTACTGCACTGCTCTTTAAACAAAAAAGGTCTCTGCAAGGGCAAATCCTGCTTCAAATGTCCCCTTGCCCTCCTGACCAGAGAATAATGTGTTTGTGTAGTATATGATTACACCAGACAAGACTATGAACACATGTGATTTACTCAATGATCCTATTCTGCTTCCTTTTAAAGATAAAGAATGCATTTAAGTTGATTGTGCCTGAGACGGTAATAATTCCTTAGAAGGCTCCATTCAGACAGACAACATTAACTTATTTTAAAACACTCAGTGCATAGCCATTTCCTTGGTATTTATTTTCTTTCCAGACAGTATCAATTAATACTTTCATTTATTTTGAAAGAGGAAACTATGACACAAATAATTACTTTAAAATCATTTTATTTTTTATTTTTGTATAACCAAAACATCCCCATAAAATGTTCACTTTTCAAAAATTTTCCATCTGTGTAAGATGGAAGAAACAACTGAAAACAATACAATCATCAATGCAACAGCTCCTAACAGGAGGCCAGGCCAGGGTGCAGATCTCATGAAAACAAGCCTCTCACATTCCCAGAACCATATCCCCCACGAGGAATCTTGGCCTCTTTAACTTGCTAGGTGGCAGAGCCCAGAGGAATTACTCAACCTATGAAAATCCCCAAGCATGGTTACCTAGGGGGAAAGGAGGAGACACATATGACTTGAGAATGTAATTATTTTCTTATAATAACTGTAAATAAAACAATCTTAAATGGTAAAGGTTGCATTAGCTCCAACATCAACAGGTAGTTAACTGTGTATGTATTTACCAAACATAGCAATTGTTAGCTAAGGTGAAAAACACAATGAATACTTGCCATTTGTCTTTAAAATAATATTCTCGAAAGCTCGCATTTATTAATTGTGGATACATGTAAATGGTATTTAAGTTAATAAAACCAACATTTGAGAACTCACTATGTACCAGATGTACTGTTCTAGGCACTTCATATGTTTATTTCACTTAAAACCTGTCTCCAGAGCTCTTGCTTTTAATTTAGCTCCAGTTGTGTAATGTAGAATTGGATTTTTAATCCCATAATCAACAGAACTGTTCTTCCCATATTGTAAATTCTATTTCTTCTCTGTGAACTTTCACCTCTTTAATTCATTGTTCATCTTCTACCTCCCAATTTACACTCTGGTTTTACCTGCTTCCCAGTACAAACTGGACCCCTAGTCACTTCAATTATGCCCAAATGCCTGCCCAGGCCTCTCTGAAATCAACCCAACGTGGTCACCTGTATCAGCAATTTCTGTTATTACTGCTACTTCCAGCCGTGAAATATTACTGCTGATCTAATCCAAGAAAAATTCATACTGCCTATTGTGAAATGGGCCTCCATTTCTGCTCAGCAATCCTTTCACTGACATGTAGCAGCATCCATAGCAGCTGTTCCGAACTTCTAGGATTAAATCTCCAGATGCACCCATCTATCCCTTTGTTAATTATCTTACTATGGATTTATCTAAAATTCACCAACGTAGGGTTGCCAGGTAAAATACAGGATGCCCAATTAAATTTGAATTTCAAATAAACAAGGAATCGTATTTTAGTATAAGTACATCCCAAATATTGCATTATAGAAATATTCAAATGCATTTAAACTAATTAAAAAATAGCAAACTATGAACTGAGAGCCTACCAACTATTGTATAAAGCATACTTAATATTAAAAAACTTATTCATTGTTTACCTAAAATTCCAATTTTACTGAGCATCTTATATTTTAATCTGCTAAATCTAATTTATTCAAATCCCCTTCTCTCCATTCCCAAAAGTGCCCTTCCTTTTTTCAAAGGTTAATTCTCTGACCAATGATATTGATCTTTCTCTTTATTACATTTTCTTTATTCTACATATCCCTTCCCTTTTACTTTCAGACATGCTCAGGTCATCCCCACTATGCTATTAACGGTCCCAATTCTTCACCCCTCCATGAACCCCCATGCCTTTTGCCATGTCACTCTGAAATTTCACGAAGGTGAATTCTATTTCCCTACCCCTTGCAACTGGGCTTGGCCATATGATCTGCTCTGGCCAATAAAATAAGGCAGAAGTGCCTGTGTGTCAATTTGCAGTTTAGTTTCTGTTTGTCCTCTTAAAGCTGTTCTCCTATCTCCATGAGAAATGTATGTCCACACAAGCCAGACAGTCCCAGGAGGAAGACAGGTAAATAAAACAGAGCCCCGCCTAGTAGGCTTGCAGATGCACAAGAAAGCCAGCTGAGATTAGTCAACTCTTAAACATGTGACCGATAATAATAATTACTCTTTTAAGCTACTATGTTTCAGAGTGCTTGTTATGCAATAAAAACTAAATGAAATATCTATTCTGAAAAACCTCTTCTTGGCCTTACTATCTCAAATTTCTTTCTTGCACTTCCAAACTACTGCAAGTTTCCCCTTATTTTTTCGGCCTCTACTCTCTCTCATCACCTATTCTTGTTACCTGAACCATTCTCTTAAATGACACCATAAACCTCTTAATGGTCAGTCCCATAGCTTCATCTCTGTCCTCATCCACTGTGGCTTCTGTACAGTACTTGAAACTAGATCACCTGACACCTCAGTTAAATATTCCCCTCCTTGACTGTACTGCACTCATCTCAATTTCTTTGTTTCATCTACTTTGGGGGTTCACCCAAATTACCTGAAAGATGGGGAAATGTGTTGCTAGCAATGCACATTACTTTGAATAAAGCACTTTTGATGTTTCTCTTGAAATTAATATTTTCTTTGATTATAAAATCTGCTATTATTAACCGGTACACCTAGTACATATACTGTACTGTCTCTTAACTGATTTCCTGGTCTGCAGTCTCTGTCTCCCTATCTTCTCACTGAAATATGGTAGAAATCATCTCTGGTAAAACTGCTGAAACTTGATCCTGTTATTCTGCTTAACACAAAAGGGAGGTCGTCAGCTATCTGCTTTTGTGAGATAGGACTATGTTCCCATGTCAGCAAGGTTAGAGACAAGGAGCAGGCAACAAAGTCAATCACAGTCCGCTGTAACCTCCCTATCTCAGATACAATTGAGAGCTGGTCTCGGAATTTAAAACAATGAAAGCTTACAGTTCAGACCCCTTTAAAAGGACTGCCTGCACCCGGGGTGGTGCGGCCGTGAGTGTTAGGTCTCTGCATGTGTGGTGCCCTCCGACCGTCCTGGCCAGTTCAATAAATCCTTGCTTGCTTATTACCAACTTAACTGCCTCCGTGGTCATTTGCAACTGGTCGTGGAAGACACCTCACACTACTCACTACCAAATCCTTCCTGTATACCACTGCTAAATCAAGGCAATTATTTGCTCAAAACCTTCTGACTTCCCAATACATGCTTGCCAACTCTAAACTCCTCAGTATTCAAAGCCTTCCATAACCTGGTTCCAACCAATTTTCTTACTCTCTTCTACTCCTTCCTTATACTGTCAACCAATCTAAATGAATAAGCTTTCTTTAACATAATTTATTTGTTCTGCTTTTGTTATTTTGGTTCTACTTTTTTACATGGAGTCTATCTTATTCTACATTCAAAGTCTAGTTATACCTATAAATGCTCTCAATCTTTTTTAATCCACGACCCACCATCCTAGGCTCTTATTAGTCATTTTCCCTTGTACCCCATATATCTTAATTCCCTTCAGATTTCCATTTGAAGCTTTTGTTAATGTCTTGCTTGTATACGTACATCATAAGAGTTAAATACATATCTCTTAAATTATCATTGTACAGTTGTATTATTTGTCCTACCAGATTTTAAGAGCCAGAAGTTTAGTGCTTTACACATAGTAGTCATGAGTATAGTCTGTTGAACAGATGACTAAATGGATGTCTATAATGTGGGGCTAGTGTTTGAGACTGATTCCCTTGAGGTAGCAACCAGTGACTATGCCAGGAATTCCTGAACTGCTGAAATCAAGGGTTATAAAACCTGGCAGCTTGGATCGGGAAGTGAGTCTAAACCAAAGACAATCAGGTTAAACATAAAATAAAATGCTATGAAATAAAAAATAAGCATCAAGTAAAAAGATCCAAAGGTTGAACCTGAGATGAAGTATAATGCAAAGGGTATGGAATCAGGAAAAGACACAGTAGAAGCAACAGTAGTTTAATAATAAGCTAGTGGAGATTCAGGATGGTGGGCTTCTTTAGGGTCTTGTACATAGCATTTACCAAGTCCAAATAAGTGGTTTGTTAGTAAAATGGAGTTGCCTATGAATCAGAAGTTGGGTTGGCAGCCATTTATCATTTCTAGCAAAGAAGCATACATATTGTAATAGCAAATACAGTGAAATATAAATAGACCTACTTTGAGAGGTAGATTTAATCTGAGTTCCATTTTCTTGCTTCTGGCCGGTCACCTTAATCTAATTCACAAATTTGCACAAGTTCACATTTAAGTTCTTTTTTTTGTTTGTTTATTTTATTGATTTTTTATAGAGAGGAAGGGAGAGAGAAACATCAGCTGCCTCCTGTACTGGAGATGTGCCTGAAATCAAGGTATATGCCCTTGACAGGAATCGAACCTGGGACCCTTCAGTTTGTAGGCCAAGACTCTATCCACTGAGCCAAACCAGTTAGGGCCACATTTAAGTTCTAATACATTTTTTATTCCTCTAGATTAAGAATAAAGGCAAAATATTTAAGAGCTATATTATAATACCCAATACCAAATACAAAGACTCAAGATTTTTTGTGACATTTTTAGACATTTAATATACCAATCAGTAAAACCATAATAAGAACACTATATCTAATAACCACTGACTTTTCTACATTAATTGTTCTGTTCATAGACTGCAAAAATCCCAAGAATATTTTACACAGGTTTCTAAAATAAAAACCCCACAACTTAAAAATGTAAAACAAAAAATCCTAAACAGAAGAAATGCATATTTTATTATTGAGAGCTCTAAAGGGTTTAATTCCTACAGCTATATTGCCCCTAAACAGAATTTGTTTGCCAGTCAGTGTGTGAGGTTGGGTTGAGCAGCTGTCTGCGACACATAGCATTTCCTTGTACTAATTAGCAAGCATTGTGGCAAAGACTAACATCCACATGAAAAGCACAGCAAAATTCACTTTAGATCTTATTGTAAATGTGCAATAGTCCTCTGCATGGGTTGTAAAATAAATTTTGTTATTTTGAAATTAAATGCTGAATTATTCTTCCTGATGTTACTGAGAGAGGATAAACTACCATATCAATGCCTTTAAAAATTAATATATTTGGCAAGAGATATAGAAAAATAAAAAGAATTCCTAGCAAGGAGCTAGGTAGCAAGGATCTCACTTACTCTGTGTGGTCTTAGGTAAGTCATTTTTTCTAGTTCTCTATTTCCTCATCATAAAAGCTAAAGACATAAAATTTCAGTGATTCTTTGGGAAAGACTGCACTGGAATTGCCTGTGGACATTATGACTTGGTATATGTGAGAAGGGAGGGCCCGGATAACAATAGCTATACAAGCATAAGGGATTCTGCCAATTGTCTAAATAATTTCCTGGGTCTTTTGCAATTCTAAGTCTGCTTTTTACATCCAATCAATGGAATTTTAATAGCTCCTAACTTTCATCATTATACTTTTCTTGTTAATGAATAAATGTATTTTAGGAAATAGAGAAGCTGCCTCTTCAGTGGTTCTCAGCCTTTCTAATGCCTTTAATGCAGTTCCCAAACCTGTGGGAGAACTGCTAGCAGTGTCGAGACCCACAGGTTGAGAACCGCTAGCAGGGTCGCCTAAGACCATCAGAAAACACAGATATTTACATTACGATTCATAACAGTAGCAAAATTACAATTATAAAGTAGCAACAAAAATAATTTTATGGTTGGGGTCACCACAACACGAGGAACTGTATTAAAGGGTTGTGGCATTAGAAAGTTTGAGAACCACTAATCTAAATGATAATAACTTAGTTACTGAGTACTTAGCAATTCTAAGGTATTAATTCATTTAATATATGTAGTTCAACCCTCACAACAACATTGTGAGGTAGGTACCAATATTATAATCTGTATATTACAGATGGGAATACCGAGGCTCAGATAGTAATTTGCCCAAAGTCACAGAACAGGTAAGTTGGGAAGCTCCTAATAGTAGCCACCATTGTTCCCATCCAAACAAGAGGAAAAGCATATTTTTATAAAATATGTGTGGTCAGAAAACTGGGAAAGGCAAGAGTGAAAGGGAGCTGAGCCTAAGGCTCTTGGGCCTGAGTTACAACTAAAGTCTACTTGGATTCACAAAAGGCTCTTTGAAAAGGGTAAATATCCCTAGGAATGATTTTCCTTTAATTATCATTTCATTCCATTATGTTTGAGACATGTTCTTTTTGACTGATCAAATATTAATTTGCGTTGGCATATAGAATGTGAGGTTCAGATAGTAGAGACTAATACATTTTAAGGATAACCTTCCCTTCCCAACGGTATGGAGAGTGATCTAACTGAAGTTTGTGGTCCTAACTGTGCGGTATTAAATGCCAATCTGCACAGCAATGTTACTTTTTCTGTCTGAATGCACATAGCAATCTGGGTATAGGCACCCAGTCAGAGCTGGTGTTTTGCCAGATTAGTGATAGGAAATCAACAAGGCAAAGGAGATGTGGTTCCTGGCAAAAGAGTGGTAAAGTAATTTAAAATAGAATGCAGCTGGAGATCAAAGGAAGTGAAGGCAGGAGAAGACTGAGGGAGAAGAAAGAAACCTGGACTGGAGGTTCCAAGCCAGAGAAATCTGAGAAGGGTGAGCGGCTGAAGAAGTGGGGAAGAGCACTGGAAAATGGGATTCAGGAAACTGAGGATGGTTGTACTGGAAGTGACTGAGTGAGAAAGCTAGGATGGAAGTTCTGGACAGAGAATATGAAGGCTGCATTTACAAGGTTATAGGTGAAATTGATTGGGTGTATGACAAGTGCCAGGGTGAGAGAACATAAGCAAGTGGCTGAAGATCACTGGAGCCAGCATGTCAAGGAAATTTGAGGCTGATGCTTGGAGGGCTGTCTACTTGGGTGAATTCATTCAGTATGAGGGCAGGAGTTGAGGTAAAAAGGAGACTGTAAGTCAGGTGTCAGTCGTTAATAAATTTAGTCTTGAAAGGCTAGGTATGGCTGAGTAAAGGCAACTGTATATTCCAAAAAGGGAATGCTTCTGCCTTACCTATGAGCTTTTAGTCTAAAAACAATTCATACGAATGCAGAAACAAGTAGCAGCTTTAAGAAAAACGAGTTGCCTTTCATTCTTAAGACTAATCTTTGCTCCACTTTTCAGACTTGGTAAGAATGTCTGCTTCACATTTTCATCCTAAGGCTAGGTTTTCTCTGCTAAAATATAATGGAGAGTGAAATCAACAGGCAAGAAAAATCTCAGTTCCCTGCTCCCATAAATCTGTGGAAATAAATGTGTTTAAAGCAAATTATACCTCATCACCCTAGATCTGACTTAAATACATCTGATGAGACAACTGGGTATAATTCCTCAATACTCTTTTTTTTTAAGTATAAAAAAAGAAGTTTCTTATAATCTTGAAAGAACAGGGTGGCATGCTATTTACTGATAGGCTGACCATTTCAAAAACTTCCACCTTCAACAAGCTGAAATGATTGTTATTAATTCCTTCAGAATGTCATTATCTGCCTCAGAAAGCAGCATGTTTTGTCCAAGTCATACAGAAGTGGCTTGATGGACACCATTTGGTTACCAAATGATGCAATGCAGAGGGCAGAGAAAAGTATTTCTGCAATGTGTGTTATTATACAAGGAAAAAAAAGGAAATGTCAAATATTATTTCTAATGTCAAGAAGCTTAAAACTTATTGGTCAGTTACATAATGCTTAAGGCCAGAGCCATATCTTACATTTTTTAAATCACTCACGGTATCCAACATAAGAGTTTATAGATATCAACAAGAAGTTAATATAAAGTGGAAACAACAGTACAACAAGTTTAGAATTAATAGAATACACATTTAATATAGGTGACAGAAAAGAAATAACAGTTGAGCTAGTATCACTGTAATCTATGAAAACTCTTGCTCCTATTCTAATTTTCTATTTTTATTTTGGAAATGTAGTGACATGTAGTAGGAATTCCCTATTCCTACTCATTGAAATCTTTAGGGAAGAAAAGAACCAGGTCAGCTTTTCCTAGAGGTAGGAATTAGAGATCAGGCTTATTTTGTGTTAGGACATCAAAAGTGGCTTAACCTGCATCCTGTCCCAGATAGCCTTTGATCAATAGCCTTTTTAAGCATGCTAAACTATTAACCAACTTGTTGAAACCCTTTCCCTCTTGGATCTTATATTGTTACTAGAGGCCCAATACACAAAATTCATGCATGCAGGGGTAGTCCTCTCAGCCCAGCCTGCACCCTCTCCAATCCGGGACCTTTTGGGGGATGTCTGACTGCCACTTGGACATCCCTCTCACAATCCTGGACTCTGGCTCCTAATTGCTCACCTGCCTGCCTAGTTGCCCCTAACTGCCCCCTCCCCTCTGCCAGCCTGATTGCCCTTCACTGCCTCTGCGTGCTGGCCTGATCACCCCTGACGGCCCCCCCTCCCCCGTCAGCCTGGTCATCCCTAACTGCCCCCTGCTGCTGACCTGGTTGCCCCATACAGCCTGCTTGTTCAGTCATTTGGTTGTCCCTCACTAATCTGTCTGCCGGCCTGATTGCCCCACGCAGCCTGCTTGTTCAGTGGTTTGTTCATTCCTTACTAACTCCCTCTGCCGGCCTGGTCATAGGCAGCCATCTTGTGAGGGTCAATTTGCATATTACCTCTTTATTATATAGGATCCTTCAGCTCATTTATCAAAAAAGTACTGGGATCAGGCCTAAATGGGCAGTCAGACATCCCTCAAAGGGTCCCAGATTGGAGATGGTGCAGGCTGGGCTGAGGGACACCTCTCCCTATGCATGAATATCATGCACTGGGCTCTAGTCTTATATAATAAAGAGGTGATATGCAAATTAACCCTCATGCTATCACAAGATGGCTGCACCCACAGCAGAGGCAGGGTTCCCATAACACAAGATGGCTGCACCCATAGGAGATGGGGTTCCCATAAAGAGAGATCAGCAGGGACCTGAGGCTGATCCCCCCCCCCCCCAAGCAGGGCTTGACTGGGGACCTCAGCCCACAGTTCCTGCCCCAGCACTGGGCCATGGGACCTTAGACAGCACACCCCACTCAGCTGGGCTTGATGGTTGACCTCAGGCCATACCCCCCACCTGGTGCTGGACCGGGGGACCTGAGGGTGTGACCCCTGCCTGGCACCAGGCCAGAGGACCTACGGCTGTGACCCTGCCTGGCAGGGCTTGACAGGGGTGGGGCCAGCTAGGTCTGGGTCTTGTATGATTTCACTGTGCATATGGGTGGGCAGGGATTTGACTCTAGGTCCCGCAGCATGCCCCAGACTGACAGGAGGAAGATTTTCGTGTATATTTTACTAATTTTCTTTCATCTCTGATACTTCTATTATAGAGAAAGAGCAAATAGCAATATTTAAGTATTTCCTCTAATTAATTCCCTTTTAATGTGCACGAATTTTTGTGCACTGGACCACTAGTATATACTATATAACAGTAATGTGTTCCTACCTTTATTATTTCTAATTCTTTCACTACCTTTTCATTCTCTACCCTATTATATCTTACTCTTCAGAAAATCTATCAATTCTCTAAGGTTGGCACAGAATAATGCCTCCCAATGTACATATCCTATGCATCCAGGTGGAAGAGGAGGCTAGAGTATCTGTGAGGTCTTACTCCCTGCTACCACTACACCTCATTGAGTGTTCTTTCTCTACCTTTCCTGCTGGCATCCCTTCCTCTAGGGAAGTACTTGGTTCTGAAAATGTTTCAATACTCTGAGTCTGTCTTTTCACTCTACATCCTTATGCAATTTCATCTCCAACTCCCTACCAATTGCCAAGCTCAAGAAGGAGTGTCTTTCTACTCTTGCTCTTTCTATGTATGCTTCAGGTCTTCACTGAGCCTGTTGTCCCTATTTTTATCCAGGTAACTCCCTTCTTTCTTAAATCTTAGTCATGTTCTTTAAGTCTTTATTCCTCTCCCTAAACTAGTTTAGACAGCCCTGCCATGTGACCTTATATTGCACCCTGTCCTTTTCTTTAAAAGTATTCATCATCTCAACTGATCTGTTTAATGGCTATCTTGTCCACTAGACCAGGGGTCAGTAACAACAGTCCAAGGGTCAAATCTAATTTCTTTGCCTGTTTTTTAAATAAAGTTTTATTGGAACCTAGACATACTCATTTATGGATTATTGACTAGAGGCCCAGTGCACAAAATTCATGCACTGGGAGGGGGGACTCTTCAGCCTGGCCTGCCCCCTCTCAGTCCAGACCCCTCAGGGGATGTCTGACTGCAGGCTTAGGCCCGCTCCCCTAAGGGCAGTCCTTTTCACCTGTATGAAAAGTATGGTCATTACCAAAAGTATGGTAGGCAGTTGGACACCCCTCTCCCAGTCCAGGACACCTCACTCCTAATCACCTGCCTGCTTGCTGCTCCTTACTGCTCAACTTGATGCTCCTTAGTGCTGCTGTGGGGGGGTGAGGATGGGGGGGGGTCCCCGCTATTGCTGTTGTGATCACCAGCCATGAGCCCAGCATCTGGCTTAGCGGTGCTCCCTCTGTGGGAGTGCACTGACCACCCGGGTGCAGCTCCTGCATTGTCTGCCCCCTGGTGGTCATTGTGCATCATAGCAAATGGTTGTTCCACCGTTTGGTCTATTTGCATATTAGGCTCTTATTATGTAGGATGTTTTCTATTGTGTTTCATCAGCAGAGTTGAATGGTTGTGAGAGACCATTTTGCATGAAAAAACAAAAATATTTATCAGTTCCTTCACAGAAAAAGTTTACCAAACCAGAGTATAAGCATCTTGAAGGATAAAGTAATGCTTGCTGTTTTCACTTGTATATTCCTAACACCTAGCTTAATGCCTGCCACATATGTATTTTTGGACTAATTGTATTTTAATCTCAAGCTTTAATCCATATAGTCAGTGATATGAATGAGATCACATTAATAGGCCTTATAAACAACCTTAAAATAATTGCTTATACAGATTATTATCCAAAGGGAGAAAGAGAAACTAATCAAATAATACACAATTGGATTACTAAAATCAGAGGTAAGTGCTATAGAAAAAAGGAACATAGTATAATCAGAATATGTTACTGGGACCCATAATCAAATATAGAGTTTAGAAAGGCTTTCCTGAAGAAGTGACCTTTGACCTAAAATCCAAAGCATAACTAACTGGGAAAAATGAGGTGAAGAGAGTAAGAGCAAACTGGGCAGAAAGATTATCACATACAATTCTTTTTTGGAGAAACATGGCATGTACCAGGAACTGATGTCAAATAATGAAGTATACAAGTTCTTTGTAAAGGTAAAGGTAGGCGCTGGCCAGATGGCTCAGTTGGTTGGACCATCCTCCCATAGGCTGAAAGGTCAAGGGTTCAATTCCTGGTTGGGGCATGTGTAGAAGGCAACCAATTGATGTATCTTTCTCATATTGATGTTTTTCTATCTCCCTTCTTCTCTCTCTACCATCAATAAACATATTTTTTAAATGTTTAAAAATAAAGAAAAAGGACCCAAAATGGAGCAAATGCTGGGATATTTATAATGATGTAAAACATTCTGTTGTTGGCCAACAGGGGGAAAACAGTAAACTATCTTATGTCCACAGCACAGCATAGTCTGCATTGATTAAAAAATGTATATGAAGAATTTTAATTTTCATGGAAAAACCTCTGCTGTAAAGTAAAACAACAACAAAAGGACATTAGTTTCACTATGTAAAATATTTTTAGAAAAAAATTTTAGAAAAACATGGACTGAAATGTTAATAATGGCTACCTTTGGATGGAATTGCATGTCATATATATACTAGAGGCTCAGTGCATGAAATTCATGCACCGGGAGGGGTGGTTCCTCAGCCCGGCCTGTGTCCTCTCACAATCCAGAACCCCTCAGGGGGATGTCGGGCCTAAATGGCAGTCAGACATCCCTCTTGCAATCTGGGATGCTGTATGCACCAGTGACCATACTTTTCATACAGGTAAAAGGCATCTTGCTGTTGTATGAGCAGCTACATTATTTTGCCTAATTATAAAAAGTAGTACATAACATGAACCTTCTGAGGCAGAAGTACCATTTTCCCCATCTTATGGGTAGAAAAAATGAAGCAGAGAAAAGTAATTGGCTTTGTCACAGATTATAAGTGTCAGAATCAGGGCTGACCACAAAATGTGCAAGCCAGAGTCCGTGCATGTCATCGCTGCATCATCCTGTTGTTTCAGTGTTAGTCTTACTCGGTTTTAATTTTTAAATCTAAGAGACTGTTCCCAATATTTAGGGTAGAGTCCCTACGCCTGGCTGGTGATCAGGGCCATCTGTGGGGTGAGCAGCAGGTGGGGCAATCAAGGTATCCTCCTTAACTGGCAGCTTGGCGCTGCTCACTGGCTGCCCCCCCCCCCCCCCCCAGTGACCATTTATTCTGCTGTTTATCAATTTGCATATATCTTTTTTAAAATGTTTTTATTGCCTTTCTTTTTTTTAAGAGAGAAAGGAACATCAATGAGAGAGAGGAACATCATCGATCAGCTGCCTCCTGCATACCCCACACTGGAGATGGAGCCTGCAACCCAGGCATGTGTCCTGACCAGGAATTGAACCAGCAACCTCTTGATTCTTGGGCCGATACTCAACTGCTGAGCCACACCGGCTGGGCGATCCCATATATATTTTAATGGTTTTCTTTTTTTCTTCTTTTTTAAAATATATTTTATTTATTTTTCACAGAGAGGAAGGGAGAGGGATAGAAAGTCAGAAACATCGATCAGCTGCCTCTTGCACACCTCCAACTGGGGATGTGCCCGCAGCCAAGGTACATGCCCTTGACCGGAATCGAACCTGGGACCTTTCAGTCCATAGGCCAAAGCTCTATCCACTGAGCCAAACCGGTTTGGCATTTTTTAAAAATGATTTTCTATTTAAAACCTTTTAAGATTGAAAAAATATTTTATTGAGAAGGTAAAGAAATGTCAAGTGTTGATCTGTATCTACACATCTGAGAAGGGTCTTTCCTGGCCCCTGGAATGCGTATGTAAAATGAGGGTCAAAACCCAGAAGAGTTCACTGTCAGTAACCAAGATTATTACCCTGTTTGGTGTGGGCTCAGTTGGTTGAGCACCATCATCCAGTGCACAGAAAGGACTCCAGTTCAATTCCAGGTCAGGGCCCGCCCCCCAACAGGGTGAGTGTGGGAGGCAATTGATCTATTGATGCTTGTCACTTTCTCCCTTCCCCTCTAAAATCAGTAACAACATATTTTTAAAAAATAAAGATTATTTGTGAAGTCTTCCTGGAATGTGACTTAACTGTGAAAAGTGCAGTGGGCCTTTGGAGCCAGGGGAAGCTACTCTGAGATATGCTGCTCTATATAGACGCCTTGTTTCTGAGATTTGGGAATTTAATTGGACATTACCCTATGTGTTTGGTCTCTTTCGTCCTAGCCACAATCCACTAGAAATGCTCCAATATAAATTCTAGATAGGATATTTAAATGAGGGTCCTGGAGAGCTTAAGCATCAGATCTAATATTGCTCTACTCTGAAAGCTTCTTTCATTTTTTGCTCCTCAAACATCATCTTTAATTTATAGGCTCATTGGTCTCTCCCTTAAAACTATTACTGATAATTTATTGAAGTAGGAGAGTTGAGAGTTGTTTTTAATACGTTTTGCTTCTCCTTGTAACTGAGAAGATTAATTGGTTAAAAAGATGAGAACAGAGAGATATTCAGCTCGCACCACAATGATTAATTTGACTTCTCTTTAGTTTAAAAAAAGAGAGAAAACCCCTTTTAGCCAAAATACTTTATTTACCATTCAGGCAATACATATTTATGTGGCTACCTTATACCCAGGCAGGAACTTTGAATAAATTGTGAAAACCTGCACAAAGTTGTATTAGAGTGGATAAGGAGTTGATAGCAATTGCCTCCAGGGTTTGCCCTACTTACTTAAGCCTTCCAATCCCTTCAGCTAATTGATAAGGAAAGTAAAATGGTTCCCACTGCTTTTCTGTGGTTCTATTCTTTTTCTTAACTGCCAGAAATTGCCATCTATCTGGAATCAATTACCATTTATATGTATGTGACACATATAAATGTCCACAGATGACCTTTATTTTTATTTATTTTTTTAATTTCAGAGGGGAAGAGAGAGGGAGATAGAAACATCAATGATGAGAGAAAATCTTTGAGTGGCAGCCTCCTGCAAACCCCCTACTGGGGATTAAACCTGTAACTTGGGCATGTGCCCTGACCAGGAATGGAATCATGAGCCCCTGGTTCATAGGTTGCCACTCAACCACTGAACATTCTTACACCAGCCAGGCTCCACTGATCACCTTTAAACTTTTCATCCCAAATATTTGTTTCATCACCAATGTAGGTGGTATCATTTTTCTGATGAGGGAAAAAATCACTATAATTCTGCTATCCCAGATACGCAAATTTTTACTTTTTAACTTGACTATATATTTTGCTCTGCTTGAGAATCACTATCAAAAACTGCACAAGACCTTCCCTGGCTCTGTAAGATTATGGTTCCTGGCTGTAGGCAGTGGAGTCCTCTCTAGTTCAGTGGAGAGCAGTCACTCCTCTTCGGAGGAGTTTCTGTCACAGTGGCATGTACTCCCAGGGGCCAAGGACGTTAAATATCCTGCACAATGAACTGTTTCATTCAAAATACCAAGAAAAGCCCCTGGAGAAACACAGAACTCAGGGTCAAGTTCACAGGTATGCCAACTGTGCAGTCAGACTGGGCCCAGTGCTTGATTTAATGCTCTGCAGTCACCATTTTGAAAATCTTAATACCTTTGTTTGAACACCTGTTTTACAAATGAAGTCCAGTGGTACAATGCATCATATACACACGCAGGGGAGGCAATGGATGTGTTCCTTCTTCCTTGCCACCTTGTTTGTATACAGTCTTCATGATCCCTCACAAGCACAGGATTCTGGTGGACTTATGACATAAGAACTCTGAAGTCACAAAGTGAGTTCAAGGTAAGTGTATTACATCTAAGACTGATTTAATAGAGTTGCTGACAGCCTGAAGAGGCTATGCTTTCCATTGGAACCAGAACTTGCTTCAGGTGTAGAAAGAAGGCAAGGCATCCCCTAACAAAGTGAGAAAAAAAAACACCTATCAGACCCTTTCTTACTTGTGCATTACTTTTTACACCAAAAATGGTGCCATAGAAGAAAGGGGACTACTAGGGCAGTTCATAGTTGCTTTTCCTTTCAGACCTTCCTTATTCAGGTTAGTAGGATGTGTGCCAATCAAGAAGGGAAATGAAAACAGCTGTGCTGGTTTTGTGCAGCATTTACACTGTTCTGATAAGCACGAAATACATATATGCATGCACAAGCTATGAAATATGAATTGTGTAATTTTGGTGCTCCCATGTATGAGTTAAATGCTCTTATATTTGCATTTATAAATGGCTTTGCACAATATAAAAATGAACAGTAAAATTCATTCTAATAACTTAAAATTCAAATTTTTCTTTACTTAGATATTAAAAACCAAATAGAAAAATCATGACAAGTTGAAGGAGAGATGACAAGATAGAAAAAGCTTTATATTTTCCCCCTGCCTTTTGAACAAAGGACCCCACATTTTTCATTTTGCTCTGAACCTCACAAATTATATAGCTTGCCATGACTGAACTAGTTTAAACAAAAATGAATTAAAGGATAGTACTTAGCTCACAGATCTCTGAGTGTTAAATACATAACTAGAAACAACATCCAGGAAAAAACAAACTAGGAAGGACACTCCATCTTACATCACAGAAACCCATCCCAGCACCACCTGCCAGTCAGCACCTATAACTCTAAAAATGGATGTCAGCCGAACCGGTTTGGCTCAGTGGATAGAGCGTCGGCCTGCGGACTGAAAGGTCCCAGGTTCGATTCCGGTCAAGGGCATATACCTTGGCTGTGGGCACATCCCCAGTTGGAGGTGTGCAAGAGGCAGCTGATCGATGTTTCTCTCCCATCGATGTTTCTGACTTTCTATCCCTCTCCCTTCCTCTCTGTGAAAAATCAATAAAATATATTAAAAAAATAAATAAATAAAAATAAAAAAATAAAAATGGATGTCAGACCTCCCAGCTACTCAGAAGAACCAGACGCCTTCGCCATGGTGTTTGCCAGAAAATCCCATATCCCCCAATGCAATTGAGGCATCATTTTGCTCACTTTCACAAACAGATTTTGAATGGGTGCATCTGATTGCTGGAAATTTGGTCATATATAGTGATATTGCTGAAGCTATGTCATTATCATTAGCATCTTCTCCAACTAATCACATACAAGGACGTGACTTCAATAGCTTAGGGTTGGGTATTCAATACCATGAAAAGTGGCCAATGCTACAAATCAGGGTCTTTTCCCTCCCCCAGCTATTGTTAAAGATTCACTAGCACTTCATTCATTTCATGCCAGTACTCTTGCTGCAAGTGAGTCTGGAACCTTTAGTTTTTATTTTCTAAGCTTCTAAAGCACAAGAAAGCAAGCTAAAAGGGTTGGATGGGTAGTAAGTCATCTTACAGTATCTTCCAAAAAATTATGGTAGCCATTGCCTTCTGTGCTAGGTTATAAATTGCTAACAGGCAGAAGCTAACAGACATTGAACAGTATTGGTGCAGAAAGCTAGGAAGGCTTTTACTACAGGCATGCATGACAATGTGAGCATAAGTCTACGATGAAAATACATTTCTAAGGTGCAGACTATAATCTCTATTAGAGGCCCGGTGCACGAAATTCATGCATGGGGTAGGGGGACCCTACCCTCCAGCCTGCACCTTCTCCAATCTGGGACCCCCTGAGGACCTAAACGGGTGGTCGGACATCCTTCTCACAACCCAGGACTGTTGGCTCCCAACTGTCCTCCCCTGCTGACCTGGTCTCCCCCAACAGCCTCCTCTGCTGACCTGGTCACCTCTAACTATTCCCCTTGCTGGCCTGATCGCCCACTACTGTCCTCCCCTGCAGGCCTGGTCCTCCACAACTGTTCTCCACTGTGGGCCTGGTCCCCCCCCCCCCCAACTGTCCTCCCCTGCAGGCCTGTTCCCTCCCCTACTGTCCTCCCTTGCAGACCTGGTCCCCGCCCCCCAACTGCCCTCCATTGCAGGCCTGGTTTCCCCCTCCCCCGCAACTGTCCTCCACTGCAGGTCTAGTCCTCCCACAACTGCTCTCCCCTGCAGGCCTGGTCCCCCCTCAACTGTCTTCCACTGCAGTCCTGCCCTCCCCTGCTGACCTGGTCTTCCCCAACTACCCTCTTCTGCCAGCCCAGTCACCCTTAACTGCTCTCCCTGCCTGCCTGATTGCCCACTACTAACCTCCCCTGAAGGCCTGGGTCCTCCCCCAATTGCCCTCCCTTGCTGGCCTGGTTCTCCCCCAACCCCCACTGCCCTCCTCTGCCAGCCTGGTAACCCCAAATGCCCTCCTCTGCTGGCCTGGCCACCCCTAACTTTCCACAACTGCCCTCCCCTGCAGAGCATCTTGTGGTGGCCATCTTGTGTCCATATGGGGGCAGCCATCTTTGACCACATGAGGATGGCCATATTGTGTATTGGTGTTATGGTCAATTTGCATATTACTATTTTATTAGATAGGAGGATAATGACAGGGACCATGTGTGTTTTGCTTCTTGCTGTATCTCAAATCATCTGGCAAATAGAAGCCACTAAACAATAATAACTAAAAAGGAGGTGCTTTAAAGATATTAAGTGTAGAGTTCAATTTTGGCATTTCTCAGATTGTATTAGATAAAGCAATTTCAAATGACTTTACTGTTTTTAGGTGAGTTCAACCTCTGAAAGTCAATAGTTTATTATGATATTTTCACATACATTCTCATTTGAACCTTTTAACATTTCTGAGAAGTTCAAACAGGAATTACTATCCATTTCATAGATGAGGAGACAAGCTCCAAAAAAATAAAGTGAACTGATCAAACTCATTTTTCATTCTGATTCAAAATTCCAGAGTTCTTTCATACTTCAAGAGAATATATTTATAAAACACATTTTATAGTGATTAATTAGGGGAGTGTTACCAGGTTTCCAGTAGAATATTCACTTAAACTCAAATACAGGCAATGAACACACTATCCTAATTTTGTGCTGCAAATGTTTTTCAAGAGTGAATATTCTTTCCTTGGAGTTCTAGAAGGAATGGAATTGTAATTGCCCTTTCTTAAAGTAAGGGATGTTGATTCAAGAAGGAGGAAAAGAAACACTTTTCTAGAAATAGCTAATCTGTGAATTCAATGCTTTTACCTTTTTCTAGTTAGGAACAGAATTAACTTAAATATTATGGATGTATTTTTATTATAATACTGGGGGGGCCTCAGCCCAGATTGCAAGAGGGCGCAGGCCAGGCCAAGGGACCCCCACCAGTGCACGATCTGGGCCAGGGAGGGACCAGGGAGGTCTCCAGGGTGTGTCAGGCCTATCTCATAAGCTAACCTACTGGTCAGAGTGTCTACCCCCTGGTGATCAGTACACATCACAGCGAATGGTTGAGCAACCTTTGCATATCATTAGCATATTATGCTTTGATTGGTTGAATGGACCACCAGACACTTAGCATATTAGGCTTTTATTATATAGGACAGTACAGGGATTCTCAATCACATATTATTTGAGAGTTGTGAATGTGGTCGGGTGCAGTTGCCAACAATAGATTCCTAGGCCCCACCCCAAAAAATGTGATTTAGTAAGGGCCAGAATATTCAACTTTCAAGAACACTCCACTGCCAGAGAATGCTATGAGAATCGCTGGTATTGTACATCTGACATTCAGCTTGTGCAAAATATTTTGCCAGAAAGTGCATTTTAACATGATAGTCTTATTTTTAAATCACCCATAGCCTTCTAAAACTTAATTCAGTTTAAGAGATTATCCATAGTAGGCAATTTCCTGTATATTAGAATTCTTGCCACCTATGTTTATAATCATGCTCTGAGGTTGAAAACGGCAGGCTAATTTATTGTGGTAATCAGTCTCAAATCCCGGGGAGCACATATTCTTATTAGTATTATATGTTACGGAATTTACAGGCAGCTTCTTACCAGCAATCTGTCCCTTTGAGCGGGGACAGATTTTCCTATTTGAAGAACCACAATGGTTTCCAATGAGGACCCCTCACACCGCTTCAAATGGCAACCTGCTAACCATTGAAAGACATCTCTGATAACACAGCGGTGAAAGGAGGAGCTCTGATTTGGGAAGATTGAGAATGGCTGTCAAAAGTCCCAATTCGGTGGCACAGCTCCTATTTGAAACCGTGGTTTCTGCCTCCTACCGCTTTCACCTTCTTGTTGGAAAGAAACCCTTCTGGCTTTTTTTTTTTTTTTTTTTTAATGTGAAACTCTTTCACAGACTAGGAAACGGAGGCCCTAAGACGGCCAATTTTTTGTTCAAGGTCACGCCCAATATTAGCGACCAAGTCAGACAAAAACCTTATCGGTTCCAATATAATGGACTGACTAGCGGCGCGGTATGCCCCCCTTTTCTCCTCCCCAATTTCAAACTGCATTCCCTACTCCGCCCCGCCCCCGCCCCAGTTGACTGAAGTTGTTTGGTCTAAAGGCCCTTCCCCACCACCTCTCGCTTTCGGCCTTCCGATAGGAAAGCCTAGCACCTGTTAATGCCAAGAACACCCGGAGGGAGCCCGCATCGAACACGACTTTCACTGGCCTTTCCTTTGGCCAAACATTTCCCGGAAAGGCGGTTAACCCTACATTCCCTTGGGGGAGGGATGAGGGAAGTCACGAGCGGCGGACATGTCCTGACTTGTCCACGCGCACGCCCGGGGCGCAGTCTGCCGACCCGAGGTGCAAATCAAGGCGATACCAGGGCGGAGGGAGAGAGGGGGGCGGGAGAAAGGCACGGCGGAGGGCATTCCGGCGCACTGGCTGTGCCAACTCTGGGCAAAGATCAGCGGAACTGAGCGTGAATTAATCTGACTAGAAGGCCGGGCGAGACACCGCATGAATGAGAACCGTACGTGGCAGCGCGCGCCGCGCGTTTGGGCAGCGGCGCCGGGGCGGCCCTTTTATAGGCCGCAGCCCGCGCTCGCGCGCCCCCGCCCCTCCCGCGAGGCCGCGGCGGCACGAGATCTGCGCCTCCGCTCTTTCCCCCGCGGGCGGGTTTCCTTACCTTGTCAAGAGCCGTCTCTGCGCCTCCCCACCCCCGCCTTCACTGCGGGGCGCGAAATGGCGGCCGGCGAGGCGAGCGCGAGCGCCGCAGCCCCGGCCAATCCCGCCCAGCCGCCCAAACGGCCCTGAACATGGGCGCCCCCCCCACACACACACTCCCCGCACGCCCATCCATGACATCGGCGCTCCGCCGCCCCCTCCGCTGCCCCACACCAGGTGGCCGTGCCCACCGGCCGAGTCATCGATCCCCCGTGTCGGGCAAGGGCCCCGCTTTCCGCCGGCCTCCTCCCTCGCTGAGCGCCCGCGGGCGGGGAAGAAAACACCTTCCCAGCCGGGGTGTCCCGCTCGGGCGCCCTTCCGCTCCCTCCCTTTTCCCGCCGCGCCCCCTCCCCCAACTACTCGCGGCCCTCTCTCCATCACACGCGCGCGCTCACACACACACACACACATACACACACACACACACCGCCTCCTCCTCCCCTCCCCCAGTGGTTGCGTCCGTGACATCATCATCATGGCAACAAGAGCTGCAGCCTGGGACCGAGGAGCCCGTGTGATTCCCGGCGGCGGCGGCGGCAGCGGCGGCAGCACCAGCACCAAAGGAAGCGCGAGGGCTCGTCTCCCGTCGCCCCTCACCGGGTGCTCCTGAGGAGGCGGCGGCAGCAGCGCCGACATCGCCCCGCCCGCCGCCGCCGCTCCAGGTGTCTGTGTGAGGGGAGGGGACCCACCGCCGCGGAGGCGCGGGGACGCCGCTGCGGAAGGCGCCGCCGCCACTGCTGCTGCCGCTTCCAGGTCCGCTTGGTGAAGAGGCGGCGGCGGCGGCGGCGAACATGTTTTCAGTGAGGATAGTGACTGCCGACTACTACATGGCCAGCCCGCTGCCGGGGCTGGACGTCTGCCACTGCCCCCTCACCCAGGCCCCTGTCAAGAAGGTGCCAGTGGTGCGAGTCTTCGGAGCGACCCCGGCAGGTAAGCGGGCGCGGGGCGCGGATGGGAGCCGGCGGGGCGCCCGGGCTGCCCTCCCCGCCGCGCACACGCGCGCTTGCCGCCGGCGCCGGCCCTCTCCGCGGAGCGGTGCGGCGTCCCCCTCCCCTCCGCCCTCGCCTTTCCTTCCGTGCGTGACAAGAGGCGCAACAATGTGGATCCGCGGGAGCGCTGCGCCCTCCCCTCCCCCCCGGAGGGCAGGCGGCGGGCGCCTCGTGTTTACACCGCGCGCGGCGGCGGCGGATGAGCGCGGGACCCACGCTCCGGGTCGCGGCGGGGGAAGGAAGCGCCTGCGAACCCTGGAGCCCTGGTCCCCGAGGCTGGGCCAGGTGGCCGCGCCACGTCCTGCGGGGACGGGTTCCCAGGGCCTCGCTCCGAGGTCGGCGGCCAGTGGGACCACGCACTCCCCCGGCGCCCCCCCCCCCCCCAAGGGCCCCCTTCTGGAGGCGGCTTTGGGAGGAGCGGGGAAGTGTCAGCTCTGTTGTCGGTCGCCCCGCGTCGCCGCCTCTCCTCCGCGCTCTCCTCCGCCCCTGCCGGAGACGCGGTCGGCTGGAGAGCGGCGCCCGGGGCCAGATAATCTCTCTCATTGAAGGGACTGTGTGGCTCCGCTGGCCGCGCGTGCGGGTCGTGACTCCTCGGAGTTTACGGCCCCCGAGTCCGGGGGCGGGGCCGCGTCCTCAGGTGCAGTGCCCTCAGGGAAACACGCGTCCGTGGGAAGTGGGAGAGGCGGGGTCATGGTGCCCTGGGACCTCTCGCTGAATTGCGTCCCTGTCTTAGGGACCGAAGCTGTCCCGAGCCACACAGACATGTCCCAGGCTCCTACCTACGCCGGGTTGCAGAGCGGCCTTGTAAATGCTCGTGTATGTAAAACCACCACAACAAAACTATTTTGAAGAACGAGGTGGGGGGCAGACAGAAGCTGCTTTCTCAAGTTTTGGGGGATTCGTGGAATTATAATAGGAGAGTGGCCAAATTTACAAACTGTTCTTGGTGGGTTTGCTTTTCTGCTTGCTGTGAACTGCCTGCGTGAGATAGCGGAGCCGCCTCGGGAAGGGGATGGTCGCAGGGCTGTGTGTTGTCCCGAGGGGTTTTCGACAGCAGTTCCCACTTGATGCTCCTTGCCCCGGTCACCCATTCATCTTCCTGCAGTTTCTGCGGGCCGCCGCCGCCGCCACAGCGCTCCTTTCCCCCACACAAGCCCTTATCTCTCTCTTAGTGGGAATTCTCTTTGTTAAAAATGTCAAGGTTGTTAGTGTGATTTGGTAGAGTATTTCTTTTTAAAATAGTGAAGAAGATTTCAGTGATAAGGACCTTGCAAGATGGGGAATTTGAGTGTTGTTACTTTGTTTGAAAGTGTAACACTTTAAACTTTGGAGGCTGGAAAATGGAGGCAAATCAAGTGTTGTGAAGGATAGATGTTCTGCCCTTTTGAATATAGTGGTATGGTCTTTGTGTCTAACTGAAATTTCAGTGTAATATACTGTTTGTTCTTCAGGCACAGAGAAAGAATAAGATAATAACGTTGATACAGCTATGTGCAGCCAGATTTCCAAATTATAAATGGTCATGTTCATAGGATATACTGTGGCATTTCTGTGTATTGCAGTTTGCATGATTGGAATACTTTTCTATACATGTATTTCCCCCCCTCTACATTAATAATTAATTATGTATCCCTCAGTGATTTTCAAGCTCTGTTTTATAGAAAAGTTTTGTTTGTGGAAGTAAATAAATTTTACTATGAACTAGCAATAATTCTATTTCGTGAAAAGGTATCCCTTAAATAATGAATATTGTACTTTTGTGTTTCTTAGTATTTAAAAAATATACATGTAAACTACTTTATGATAACAAATATTTATATCTTCTGAACATCTTACAGTAAATTACACCCTTCAAAAAAAAACCTTGAAACATATAAATGAATATAAAAGTAAGATTTTTTTGTACATATATTGAGAATATAAAACTTGCTATAGAGAAACCCGTACTTCAACTTGTTCAGGATTATCACATTGAATTTGTTGTAAGTATAGTTAAAAAAATTTTTTCTCAACAGGTGAAAAATTTTGAAGTCACTGGAATACATTAAGAGTTTACAGCTTTCAGAAACCAAGCCTGCATTTTTAACATGTCCAAAACTCCCAGTAAAGTTAGTATTAATTAATAAACAAAAACTGTAATTACCTAATTCTGAATTTTTTCTCCAAAGAAAACTATTCCAGTCTACCCAATAAAATAAAATTTGAAATAATAAAAAAGGGAGGTCAGTCTGGCTTAGGAAAAGTCTGAAGGCTACAATTTTTAATGGAGACACTGTTTGAAAGTGCAAACTATGTTTATAGACTTATGAATTAGTAAATTAATGAAAAGATGTAACACCTAATAAACCTATGTTAATAAAGTACCATACTTAAGTCTTATATGTAGTAATTAATTTTGGAAGTCCTTAATTCTTTATCTTGGTTTGGAGACAAGCTATTTCAAAACTCAAGTTTGCTTTACAAATGAGATCCTAAAAATGGCAGCAGGAGAAATTTTCTTCCCCCAAAAGTGATAATTTCATATTTATATTATAATTTCTGACCTGATTGGTTTATTACATTTTTGCTAGTTCAGTTTTTCTGTTATTGCATGAAAAGTATTTTTCTGCTTTAGAAAACAGTCCAGTTGACCTGATTGTCCTGCTTTTTTTGAGTGCGTACCTTAATTTAAGAAATAAATGTCTTAGTTTTAAAAGCTCCCATATCATAAATTTGTGAAACTTGAAAAAGTATTTAAAAAGTGGCATATTTCAAATTTGAATGATAAATCCTTACTGATTTAAACCTTGTTGACTGAAGATATTGATACCTGAGAGAATCAGTTAAATTTTCTTCATCTGAGTGGAACAGAATTACTACTAGTAGTAGTAGTAGTAGTACTACTACTACTATCATTATTATTACTACTTACAAAAAAAACTCTTCTGCTTTTCTTTTAGTCGTTTTTTAAGTGTCTTAAACATTGTTTTGACATAACAATGAATTGAGCGGGTATAACATTTGGTAGCTTGTTTAATGGAGGCAAGTAAGCTTTTAAATAACTTAAGTACAAGACAGTGTTTTTTCAGGCTTCATTGTGAGGAGCTGACTCAGGTGGACCTGGGAATCTGTCCAGTTTCCACATCCCAACTCTTACAACTCTTGGATGTAACTCTATGTTGAGTTTAGATGGCTCTGTCTTTTTTTCTTTCTCAACACCAAGTCACACAAAACTACACTTTCAGAAAGCTTCCCTGCTGAGAGGCAGAGTAGGAGTAAATAGAAGAGTGTAGCGTGGGTGAGATGTTCACAAAGCAATTAAAGTAGGGCAAACAGACTTATAGGGGGAGCTGCTTGTCTTTTAGATTACTACTGTAAGGAACTCTGCCAGTCCCCTAAGTCTCTCCAGCTAGAGAAAATTCTGGTAGATAGATGTTCTAGATGCTAACTGTAAAACATGAAATCAGATGTTTCAACATAAGAACTTGGTAATTCTGAAATGCTCTATAATTTATGTAGTTGCTTAATAACCTCAGTTTTTGTGTTTGTTTTTTTTTTTTTTTGTAAACTTGTGGATTATTGAAGTTTGAGATGACTACAGCTGTTAAAGCTATGGCATTTATCAACTCAAATTACACATAATTTCTCTAATACAGTCTTGTTTGTTCATAGCCTCTTTTTGCTAAACCATTTAAAAATAGTTTAAGGTTATATACTACCTATTTGATAATAATTATTAGAAAGATGAGTACTACTGAGATTTAGTGATTTACCACAAACAAAATTAGTCACTTTATTTAGTAGGTATTTGAAGTCCTGAGAAGAAAATTTTATTAGCTTTCTGTATTATATTTGATTTAAAGTAACAATCAGTAAATCAAAGGCTTAATCAAGAGCCCTCTTAAGTATGGACACAGTAGGATCTGGTAATACACAATTCCATTCATACAGTGAACACTTAATGAGAACCTGCTGTGCAATATTGAGCTATTTTTTTAGGTGCAGTTGTTTTGAACAACTTTTACCCTCCAGAAGCTTACAGTGTGGTAGAGATGATAGATATGTAGACATAACTGAAACATAGTTGGGAATATAGTAGACGTGTGTATAAGAGCCAAGCCTCAAAGGACATGATTAGTGACATGTTCTGGTGGCAAAAAGGGGAGTCAGGGAAAGCTTCCTGAAGGAAGTATGGATTAAGTCATTTTAAAGGAATTTTAAAGGAATTTTAAAATTCTGATAGAGGAACAGAACGGATACAAGGTAATTTACAAATGAAATGAAAATTGCTCTTGGCAGGGCAGGTTGGCAATGCATGTCAGAATCCTTGAAATGTTATTTTTTGACACAATAATTACAGTTTGGGGGATTTTAATCTATGAAAGTAAATCTTTGGGCAAAGTCTGTTTATCTTTTGAATCTATCTACTTTTCATTAGTCATTACCACCCTAGTTTAAACTAGCATTTTGGGGATGCATTTGCAACAATAGCCTCCTAATCTTGGCCTATCCCAGTCCATTCTGTCCCCTTCTAATCTGTTTTCTACATTGTAATGAGAGGGATCTTTTCAAAATACAAATCTGATTATATCACCTACCACTTGATAGGCTTCTGTAGTTTTCCATTGCCTTTAGGATAAGGACAAAGCTACCTATCTTGTGTGGTGGCATCTACATGTCTTATAAGGTCTTGCATAATCTGGCCCCTAGCTTCCTATTCAGTCATGGCTTGAGCCATGTTCCTCTTACCTTGCTCTTTGTGTTCCAGCCTTATTGTCCTTATTTCAGTCCCTTACTCTTGCCACGCTCCCTCCCACAACTAGGCCTTTGTACCTGCTGTTCCCTCTGCCTAGAATGTTTTTCCTTTTCCTTTACCTATACTTTGATTTATCTTTCCTCAGGGAAGCCTTCCCTATCATAGACTCTCAAAACTCCATAAACTCTCCTTCATAACACTTGCTATAGTTGTAATTTTATAGTATGTTAGAGATTAATGTCTTTCTCCCCCCCATAACCTCCCAAAATGCTGTCTTTGTGTTCATTTTTGCTCACCATTATATAGTCAAAGCTTACTACATGCTTGAAACAGCATTTGTTGCAGGAATTAGTCAATAGATGATAGTCATCACAGAAAACAACCCCAAATGTCCAACAATTGGGAAATGGTTACACAAACTGGGCATATTGATATAATAAAATTTATGTCATTAAAATAATGTTTTAGAAGAATATATAACAATATGGGAAAACGCTGTCAATATATCATGTGGAAAAATCAGTTTACAAAATAGTCATTTATTAAATATACAGAAAAAATACACCAAAATGTAAAGTTTATATCTAGAAGGTGTGTTCTGTATTTTTCAGATTTTCTACAGAGAACATGTTTTAATTATACAAATTAATAAAAAATTGACCATGTACAAAATTAAGGAAGAACTGGTATTTTAAATATGATTCCTATTTATGTAGTAAAATAAAAATTGAGGTTCACACTGAGCACCAAAATAAATATCAACCAAAATGCATAATTGCATGATTATAGTGTCTAACTTGATTATATAAATTCAACATAGGAACTACAAAATGATTCTTATATTAAAGTAGGCCAGTAATTTCTGGTTTTATTATACTCATTTATATATCAGCTAATTTTTTAATATATTTTATTGATTTTTCACAGAGAGGAAGAGAGAGGGATAGAAAGTCAGAAACATCGATGAGAGAGAAACATCGATCAGCTGCCTCTTGCACATCCCCTACTGGGGATGTGCCCGTAGCCACGGCACATGCCCTTGACCGGAATCGAACCCGGGACCTTTCAGTCCGCAGTCCGACGCTCTATCCACTGAGCCAAACCAGCCTCGGCTATATCAGCTAATTTTTAAATGTTTTGAACTTTTGGCACATGACAGCAATGAAACAGAGCAGAGACCAGAAAAAAAAAATATATATATATATATATACTTAATATATGATAAGAAGAATTAGTAAACAGTGTTGAGATATCTAGTTATCTGGGGGCTGCGGGGGAGTTGGCTTCCTGATGGATCAAAATATTTAAATATGAAAACAAAAAATGTAGGATAATTATGTTTAATATAATCTAGCAATAGTGAAAGCCTTTTAAAGTATGAAATAGAACTGAAGCCATATTGCTGAATTTTACAATATAAAAATAAAATTCTGTATAGAGAAAAAAATCAAAGTTAAAAGAGAAACAGACTAGTAAATCTTATTTGTACACTTTTCACAAAGAACTAATTTCCTCTTAATATATAAAGAGTTCCTAGAAAATAACCCAATAGAAAAAAAAGAAGCAAAGAGAATTCACATAAAAAGATGTGCATTTTTACTTATAATGAAGATGTAAATGAAACCTATATCATATCTTTTATTACCGATCAAATTAAGAAAGATTGGTTGCATAGTATAACTTGGGGAGTATCAGAGGAAGGGGAAATGGACCTTCTCATAAATTGCTGGTGGGAATATGAAGTGCTCATTTTCTATGAAAAGCAATTTGGAGATCACTTAAAAAAATTAAAAATGCACATATATTTTTGCATTAGTAATTTTATTCAATTTATCTTCTAAAAGATTATATATGTGGCAAATGAACATGTAAGAATATTTGTGGCAGCATTATTTGTCATTGCAAAAGACTGAAAACAGCCTAAACATAAATCAGTAGGGGAATGGATAAGTAAATGATGGTTGTCTATTCCATAGACTACTAGGCAGTATTTCTTAAAAATAATGAGGCAACACTATGTGTACTGCTATGATGTCACATCTAAGATATATTAATGGGGGGGGGGAAGCAAGGTGAAGAACTCCATGTATAGTATGCCATTTGAGTGTTTTTTTTAAACCATATTTACGTCTATATATATTATAAATATAAAATAATACATTTCTGAAAGGATACGTAAGAGTTTGATAATAGCGAGGGGGACTGGTGGCCTAGAGGTCAAAGGTGGAAGACTAAATTCTTTTAGTATACTGTTCAGTAATTTTTGAATAATTTTTACCATGTGCACGTAATATCTATTGAAAGTTAACTTAAATTATGTTGTGCTTGCAGGAATTGGTATGGAAGAACAAAAATAAAATCATTTTACTACTGTTTACACGTATTTGTAACAGTTGTTAAATGATTACTGCAATACTGTTTAATTTTAGGTTTTGCTAGAGGGCTTCTAATTCACAGCTTCCAGTTGATGTTATGTGGCTTACTTGGTGGGTGCCTCTAGCAGAATAGGATCTGAAGGAAGGCTGTGAGGTTCTTGTAAGCAGATACCATGATAAGCAACCAGCAGTTTTTGCTCCTTTTGATATTTTAAGTGCATTAAAGGAGGTGCTTTACTTTGGGGAATCTAGCCAACCATACAGAGTATAGCTACTTCTCACGGAGAAGGGATCCTGGAGCTGCTACCAGAGTTTGTAGCATGTCCCCCAGTGCAAGGTGCAATCCACTGAGATAAGAAGACAGTGTGGCAAGGATGTTATCCAGGGTGGGGGTCAGCTCTTGGCCTGAGTCGCTTTATTTGCCTGAATTGGATCCTTCTAGCTATGTGCCTCTGATTTGCCATTTAGCTTGCTGCAAGGTGACAGCCTAATAGTGCATTTGCGTTCTGCAAAAATGAAGCATCTTTGTTATTTTGAAATATTGTTCCTGATGTGGAAAAGGTTGGGTTTTTAATTAATTCATATTATTACAAACTTCATTTAAACTTTTTCTATAATTATATTAAAAATGTGAGGCTTCCCCCACCCCCACCCCCAACCAAGCACTGTGTCGATTTCTCCACATGCCCTTCTGTTGGCCAGTGTGCTCAATTAATATTATTTACAATCTGGAAAAGGTTGGGAAACACTTTTCTGGTCAAAACAAAACAAAACAAAAAACCCTGAAATCTACGCACAGGAATTTGTCCAGTGTCCTATATAGGTGGTTGATGTGGGGCTGGGCTGGGTCTGAAAACTGAGGATCTTAACTCTCAGCTTTCACTGCCTCACACTGGCCCACCAAGCCTGAGAGTTAATTGGAGGAAGACATTGATAGCTGAAAGATGAATATACAGAACTTTAGAGAAACTGCATGTACACAGCTTAGAAATCTTTAAGGGTCTACTATGCCCAATAGTGCTTAAAAACTTTCCTACAGAATAGGTTATAGTAGGATTTGTTATGATAATTGTAGCTATTGTCTTTAAAAAATAATAAAGGTTAGATTATAGCAAGAGGAATAATACATAAAAATTGATACTAGAATTGTATGTATATTTTTTTCCAAAGAAAAAGGGCATTCCTATCAGGAAACCTTTCAAGTTTCTTTGCTATTATCAAACTTTCTCTCGTTTTGCTTGTGATTGTATTAAAATATGAGTGGAGAATGATTCGGAGTTAAGTTGGTTAGGATTAAATAAGCTTCAAAGAATATTGCCATTAGCTCTGGGTAAAATATGGGATACAGTGTGGTATATTGTCTCTTTGGTACCTGCTTGCCGTTTTAACACCACAGTGATACTAATAGAGGACATACTAGGAGTTAAGGTACAGTAAACTTTGGGTAAATTGTGTTAATTTGTAGGATGCAAATAAGGCAGGAATAGGTGTCTTAGGTAATTAAGAGGGAAAAAAAATCCACTGTCCAAACATAAAATGGATGCATTTTTGAGACAAAAATAAATTATAAGTAAAATCCTATTATGATGGTCTGTTTTTGGTTTGTGGGTGGTATTTGGTATTTTTCAGTTTTTGGAGGGTCGTTCCTTTTAAATTTTCCAGATGATCTGTGTTTCTTCCAGTTCTTAATAGATTTTTAAATATTTCATTTGTTAATGAAAAATATTTTATTACTTAATTAGTACTGGCAAACTGGACTGTTTTCTGCAGCAGAAATTGAATATATGCCTAGCAAAGTAAATTTTGAGAAAAAGGAGTCGTAATTGTCATTGGGAAATTTAGGGATTTATTTTTTTCCAATTCTATTTTCTTTTTAGATGATAGTTGTGGGAAATACTAAGAATTTGAGGTCAATTTCTTTGGGGACAATTTTTCCATTTCCTTTGGGTTGAAAGAGCATTTACTATATAAATGATTTAAAAAAGAAGAAGAAAGTGTGTTACCTCAAAAATGTTTGTGTAATACATAATATAACAAGAGTTTTCTATTTTTCGTACATTTATTACATTTACCAAGGAAGTATAACAAGAATTAAAAGAACTACCTTATGTTGTGTATATATTTATACTTCAAAGTAATTTATATATTAAATTAGATTTTGTTGGAGAAGATGAAATGAAAGACTTTATAAGAATACATGTTGATATGTGAAAAAATGTGAAGTTAAAACATGTTGGCATACTCCTAGTTTCTCAGAACAAGAAAATGACTAATCTAAATTTCATTTCAGAATAAAAACCAAGACAAGCCACATAAAAGCAACCTAAAAATTAAACTGTCATCATATTATTTGTTTTAAAACTATGGAGTAATATATCTGAGGAAGATTTCTCTCAAAATTGTTTTTCTCAATTTCAAGTAAGTAATTTATTTTGGTTAATATATTGGGGATGAGGGGGGGTGAGCCTTGGCATTGAAATTGATAAATCCTACTTATCCTTAAAGTGACAACTCAAATGTCAACCTCTTTAAAGCCTTCTGTGACTCCTTTGCCCATTCCTAAAAGATTTTCTTTTTAATTTCCCATAGCCTAGCCCCCTTTCATATTGCTGGTAAAGGACTTACTACATTAGGTGTTGTGTTTGTCTGTAGGAATAAGTCACATGGCACTACACAGAAGTGCCTCCTGGCACCCCCTAGTACTCTCCACACTGCTGTCTACTGCAGAGAGATATAGGAAAAAAGTTATTTCATTTCTGTGAAGCTTAATTTCCACCTCTGTAAAGTTAGTTGATTATTTCTACCTCTTTGGATTATGATAATTAAATGTAATTACCAGCAAAAAAAAAAAAATATGTATACACATTTTGACAGCTGATGGCTCAATTTTGAAAATGAAATGTATTTTAATAAATACTGCCTTTATAATTACTCAAAGTGTGTGTATACTTGTTTTGGGACACCATTTATATATGGTAACATAAGTGTTGCTTTACCCTTCTAATGCCAGAATTAGCTGCATTACTTCTGTATATAGTAAGCACTCTTTAAAATGTTTGACTTTTGAACACAACACAGTATACTTATGATATAGAATTGTACACTTGAAGCCTATAACATGTTATTAACCAATATTACCCTAATAAATTCAATAAAACTTTAAAAATATATTTTACCTCACTTAAAGAAAAAGTTTGACTTGAATTGAAATGAAAAATGGAATTTCTGTAGCATGTATTTGTCCCTCACAATGGGACAAACTAAAATACCCACGCATTGTGGTGTAAGGCTTTTTACAGTTGGTCACCGACTCACATGTCTACAGGCCATGTAATTACCTGTTTGAAACACTTTTAAAAATTTGATTTTTTATAAGTACCCCACTCAGGCTTGATTTTTAAAAAAACTGTTGATTTTACACACCTGCACGCGCGTACACACACACACACACACCCCCCCACACACACACACACGTCCAAGCCTGATCTTGCCTTGAAGAAGGACAAAGTTAAGCCATTGATCAAGAGTAACTACAGTTTTCCAGTGCTGCAGATTTGGTGTAATATCTTGTGAAAGAACCTTATTTTCCAAAGCATGAATAATGCCTTTTTCCCCCCCATGATGGTAGAATGTATTGAAAGTGTGTGTGCCAGTGGTCACAGTAAATAGGATTTATTGCTATCTTCTTGCTTTTGCCTTTTGTAAAATGGTAGCACACACAAAAAATGGAAGCTTGTGGTTTTTAAACCTGGATTGTGGAATGTGGACTGAGTGAATTCATTATAGCCTGGAGTTTTAATTCTCTTCATCATATTTTTTCTACATAAATATGTGTGTGTGTGTGTGTGTGTGTGTGTGTGTGTGTGTGTATTCAGGTTTTATTTTGTTTTTTTGTTTTTATAATAACACTAGAGGCCCATTGCATGAAGATTCATGCAATAGGCTTTCCTTCCCCTGGCTGCCAGGACCAGTTTACCTCTGGGACCTGGGACACAGGCTTTCCCTCTGGCTGTTGCCTTCGTTTTTGCTTTGGCCGGCTGGAGGCTTCACTCCAACTGGAGCCTTTAGTCTTCTGTGCTCTGGCTGGAGTGCCACGCTGCCACTGCCACTTCGTCTCCGCTCCCTGCTCCTGATTGGCTGCTAGCGTAGCGAAGGTACGGTCAAATTTGCATGTTGCTCTTTTATTATATAAGATTGTTTTTCTTTCTTTTTTTTTTTTCATGAAGTCATTAGAAAGACTTGAATTAATTTTGAGGATCACTCCTTAGTTTTAAAATAGAAGTCTGATTAGTCAAAAGATCGTAATTTTACATCATTTTATTGACAGGGGTGATAAACCACTTATTGAGCCCTTCTTGTATGCTCTGTTTTAAGTTATTTAATCTCTACAACAACTCTATAAAATAGGTACTGTTATCCCCACTTTACAGTTGAGGAAATGAGGCATGGATAGATCAATTAACTTTTGCCTGAAGTTATTCAGCATATATTTATTTCATAACGTGAGGATTAAAATGAGGGAACATGTATATTAGGCAGGTCATTACCTGCCTAAACTAAAGGAGAAGCAATACTTCCAGAATTTGATAACAGTCATTATTGAGACATGACTGACCACGCATCTTTTCTTACTACTTTTTTATATGTTAACATACCCTGGTACTCTGTACTGACCCCCTTTTTTCTTTCTGAGCAATGTTAATGTCTCCTCAAATTCATGTTCCCATTTGGACTGAATTATTTTGTTTTATGTATGTGTCTTCATAAGGTGATGATAGGACTTTTATGTCAATGTGATATAAAGTATTTTATAAGTTTAGTTTAGACAAGTAGTTTATGAATATATTCTCATTGTGAAATTTTAAAAACTGAAACCGATAAAGCAAAGGTTTTCTTTGACCACCAATCCTTTTCCCCCTCCCAACTTGTATGTTTTTGCATTACAATCTCTCCAAAATGTGGTGCTGTAAGATAGTAACCATTTTTTTAGCCCATGAATCTGGGGTGGGCTCCGTTAAGCTCGTTCCTGCTTCTGGCTGGGCTGGCTTATGTTGTGCAATTAACTGATAGGTCAGTTGGAAGCTAATGGGTCTAGGATGGCTTTACTCATAGATCTGGATATCGGTGCTGCCTGTTGGTGGGGTGTTGTTGAATCATGTATCTCTAGCAGTCTCCCCTTCATCAAGAGGCAGTACTAGGGTTTACAGGAGCAGAAAGTGAAGGCAAGACCCATATATTTTTTGTTGTACCATGGTTCAAAGCAAATCACAGGTCCAAGCCTAGAGTCAGTGTGGGAGAGGTTTTGTAAGAGCATGCGACTGACTCATTATGGGGCTATTACTGCAGCAATCGACTATACTACTGTTGCTGGCTGACTCATTTTTCAGGAAACATTTGCCATTGTGACAGTGCCCTCTAAGCAGTTTATTCAACAATTCAGGTAAATTTAGTTTATTTGTTGTTCTTGTTTATTTCATTTTCATCATCCCTTAACATCATTACTGGTTCCATTCACTCCGCAAGTATCTATAGAGCACCCAGTAAGTGCACACTGTAAGGTATCCGAGGTGAACAGCAGATGGAGCAAGACTTAAACTTGCCTACCTGTCTGTTTTATTACATAAACAATTCTATAAAAGCAGACAGTTTAATAGGTTGGGTTTTTTTAATGGTCAACAGCCCATACTAGGCTCAGTATCTTGTGTACTGCATTTTTTAAATGTCTTATAAGGATTTCATCAAGTGAGGAAAAACTAATACAAGATTGTTTCAATCTGTACTCCCACCAGCAATATGAGACTTTTTTCATGTTTTCACCAAAATTATGTTCTTAAATGCTTTGATCTTTGCCAATTAATAGATAAAAATATGGATCTCAGTAAAGTTTTAATGTGCATTTCTTTTATTGAATATGAGAGTGAGTATATTTCCATCTGCTTGAAAGCTATTTGTATTTCTTTTTCAATTTACCACTTGTTCATCTTTCACCCATTTACCTGTTGCCATTTGGTTTTTTGCTTTTTAATTCCATGAGGCTCTTCAGTTATTAGAAAAATTGGTCTCTCTCTATATTGAGTTGCAAATATTTTTCCTATTTTGTTTATTCTTATAAATACTTTTTGTTTAAACAACTTTTTTCATTTTAATAAAGAGCTTTTATATCTTAAATTAGGCTTTTAGATCACACTTAGTTAAAGTAAATTTTAAATATTAGACATGGAAGAAAAAATCCTGATTTTATCACATCATATTTAGAGAACTAATCTTTTAAAACCCTGACTTCAAATGAACAGTTTCAAAAGGATCCTAACTTTGATTTACTTTTTTTTTCCCTTCTGGGTTTGGTTCTATCATGAGACCAATCCTTTAAAAAAATATTTTTAAATTTTGATTTTGAGAGAGAGAGCGCAAAACATTGATCGTCTGCCTCCTACACACCCCCTACCTAGGATTGAACCTATAGTTCCTCATGTGCCCTGACCAGGAATGAAATGGCAACCTTTCCATGCAGGACAATGTCTAACCAACAGAGCCACACCCTCCAGGACCACTCCTTTTGACAGACAGTCCAAGAAGTAGAATCATCCTTTGGAGAGCTTTTTAGATAATTAAACTATATAGCTTAGGTAGAAAATACTTCATCATAGAGAATAAATTCTTAATAATATTGCTTTGAGTTTTATAACATATACTGTGCTCTATCCTATATAATAAAAGGGTAATATGCAAATAAACAGAACTGCAGAACAACCAATCAAAGCGTAATATGCTAATGATCTGCTGAGGCTGCTCAACTGCTCACTATAACATGCTCTGACCAGCAGGAGGCAGTCAACTGGTCAACCAGTTGCTGTGATGTGCACTGACTACCAGGGGGACAGATGCTCTGACTGGTAGGTTAGCTTGCTGCTCGGGTCTGGACAATTGGGATTGAGCAAGATGGGCCCAACATGCCCTGGAGCCCTCCCATGATTGCTCCCCCGCCCAATCATGCACCAGCGGGGTCCCTCTCACAATTCAGGACCCCTTGGGGGATGTCAGAGAACTGATTTCAGTTTGATCCCACAGGCCACTGCCCTTGGAAGGGCACCAGACACAGGGCTCATGGCTGGCAAGTACTGTAGCAGTATAAGCCTCTCTGGATTGGGACTGATTGAGAGCGAGCCTGCAGCAGGCACAGTGGGGCTGGAATGAGAGGGAGCAGCAGATGGGAGGTGCAGGCAGCGTTGGACTGTGAGTTTTGGCCCAATCCCTGCAGGCCACCCAGAGGGACCCCACCCAAGCATGAATTCATGCACTGGGCCTCTAGCGTGTGTGTGTGTGTGTGTGTGTGTGTGTGTGTGTGTGTGTGTGTGTGTGTGTGAATGCCTAAGTGACCATTATGACCAGACGACCAGCAGGTAGCAATGACATGCACTGACCACCAGGGGGCAGACGCTCAATGCAAGAGCTGCCACCTAGTGGTCATTGTGCTCCCAGAGCCAACCTCCCGTGGCTGGCCAACCTCCCATGGTCCCTCCTCTTGGCCGGCCAGCCCTGATCGGCCCGCACTCTTTCTCCCTAGCTGGCTGGCCCTGGTCAGCCCCAATCACCAGCTGGGCCAAGGGACCCCACCCATGCATGAATTCATGCACCGGGCCCCTAGGTTGTATATAATCCTTTATTCAGTCAGCTTTTACCACGTCACTGTATTAGGATGGGTAGATTAGGCCAATGGGCCCCCCGTAGAAGAAAGACAGTGAAAGAGACTGTGAGGTTTTTGAGAAAGCACTAATGTTAACTGCAACCTAAATAATATCCTACATTTTAAATAAGATTGTAGGGAGCTAGGGAGAAAGAGGATAACAGAGGCATATGTGATCTGACATGAAATACTTTGAGTTCTTCCTTTGACTTCTATATAAAAGATCAGAAAACTAGGAGGCTAGATAGATTAGCATGTTTTGAGCCACTTAATTTGTTTTCCAAGTCTTCAAAGTTGGCAGATCCTTTCTTCATACATAATTTTGTCCAGCAGCATCAAAACAAAAAAAAACAAAAAAACAGGAATTGTTAAGTCAGTGATCGGCAAACTGGGACTCGCAAACCACATGTGGCTCTTTGGCCCCATGAGTGTGACTCTTCCACAAAATACCACGTGTGGGCGTGCATATACAGTGTGATTGAATCTTTGTGGCCCATATGCAGAAGTTGCTTTTCGGCTATCAGAAGAAATTTAAATAGTTGTACTATTGATACTTGGCTCTGTTGAATAATGAGTTTGCTGACCATTGCCTTAAGTGGTTTTTATTTTTAGTAAGGAATGGTTGAAACCAGTTTTTGCCATACTTTTTATGGCATAGTTTTTAGTTTTTCAGAATTATTGAGGTGTTCTTTAGAGTTGGTTATACCATCAATATCTTTATAAATGTTTCTTTGACAATTAATTTTCCATTTATTTGATATCAAATTGTTGACATACTATTGTTTCCTTGATTAATCCTTTAAAACATTTTTTAAAACATTTCTGAGGCTGTAATACATTTCACAATGTGTACATTTTGTAGTAATTTTTCCTCCTGAAAAGCTGATACTAAACTGACAGAACATCTTATAATAAGCTAGAGGCTCGGTACACAAATTTGTGCACAGGTGGGGTCCCTGTGGGTAGCTTGCAGGGATCAGGCCAAATCCCGCAGTCCAACGCTACCTGCAGCTCCTACCTGCCGCGCCTGCTCATCCCGACCCCACTGTGCCTGCCTCGGGCTTGCCCCCAATCTGTCCCAATAGGGAGAGGCTCGAACTGCCGCAGCAGCACTTACCAGCCATGAGCCTTGCATCTAGCACCTCCCAAGGGAGTGGCCTGTGTGATCGGAATAAAACCACCTCTCCAACATCCCCCAAAGGATACTGGATTACAAGAGGGTATAGGCCAGGGTGAGGGACCTCACTGGTGCATAACTGGGCCAGGGAAGGACTGCAGGAGGGCTCCAGGGTGTGTCCGGCCCATCTCACTCAGTTCCAATCAGCCGGACCCCAGCAGCAAGCTAACCTGTTAGTCGGAGCGTCTGCCCCCTTGTGGTTAGTGCACATCATATCAAGCAGTTGAGCATCTTTAGCATACATTAGCACACTAGAGGCCCGGTACACGAAATTCATACATGGGAGGGGGGTCCCCTCAACCCAGCCTGCACCCTCTCCCATCCCAGACATCCCTCTCACAATTCCCCTCACTGCCTCTGTGTGCCGGCCTAATCACCCCAACTGCCCTCCCCGCCCCCCATTGGTCTGGTCATGCCTCACTGCCCCCCCCCATGCCAGCCAGGTTGTCCCCAAATGCCCCCTCCCTACCGGCCTGATTGCTTCTAACTGCCCCCCTGCTGGCCTGGTCATCCATTACTGCCCCCCCCCATGCTGGCCTGGTCACTCCCAACTGTCCCCATCTGTCAGCCTGATTGCCCCACACAGCCTGCTTGTTCAGTCATTAGATCAACCTCACTAACCCCTTCTGCTGACCTGGTCACCCCATGTGGCCTGCTTGTTCAGTCATTTGGTTGTCCCTCAGTAACCCCCCCCCCCTGCCTGCTTGGTCGTAAACAGCCATCTCCTGAGGGCGTGAAGGTTAATTTGCATAATACCTTTTATTATATAAGATTATACTTTGATTGGTTGTTCATTCTGCTATTCTATTTGCATATTACCCTTTTATTATACTAATTATACTCACTAGAAGCCTGGTGCACGAAATTCGTGCACTTGGTGGGGGTAGGATCCCTCAGTCTGGCCTGCACCTTCTACAGTCCAGAAGCCTTCAGGGGATGTCCAACTGCTATGGAGGTGGGAGAGGCTCCTGCCACTGCCACTGTGGTCACCAGCAGTGTACCCGGCTCAGGGCTTCTGGCTGAGTAGTGAGCCCACTGTGGGAGCGCACTGACCATGATGGAGCAGCTCCTGCATTGCGTGTCTGCCCCATGGTGGTCAGTGCATGTCATAGCAACCAGTCATTCCACCATTAGGTTGGTTTGCATATTAGCCTTTTATTATAAAGGATATAGGATGAATTCCTAAAGAAAATATGACAGATTATAATTTGTTTTCATCTTCTATATACCTTTTAAAATTAATTGGTCATGGAATGAGATTCTTTGCACTTCTATTTTGTTCTTTTTAAAAAACATATATTTTACTGATTTTTTACAGAGAGGAAATGAGAGAGATAGTTAGAAACATCAATGAGAGAGAAACATCCATCAGCTGCCTCCTGCACACCCCCTACTGGGGATGTGCCTGCAACCAAGGTACATGCCCTTGACCGGAATCGAACCTGGGACCCTTTAGTCTGCAAGCCGATGCTCTATCCACTGAGCCAAACTGGTTTTGGCTCCATTTTGTTCTTTATTTTTGCCTTGCATGTCTAATTGTTTGAACTTGGTATATTTTGATGTGTTATTTGGCACATCAGACTTCATGTATTTAAGCAGTTCTTTTCAAACTATTTGTGGTAAATAATTTTTTTTCTGATACTTCTTTAAGTTACATTAAAAGTAATTACTAGAACTAATGAAGAGATAGAAAAACTAGCAAGAAAAATACAAACTATTATTATATTAAACAGGTAGATTGCCAAAAAAGTTTCTAAATGCTTCCAAGTTTTATACTTATCCTGTTGCAGATCTATAAAAAATAGCTAATTTTAGACTGCATTTGAGTAGCTGTAGATATCTTTTGTCAAACTAGAGACTCTTTAGCTCTTTTTTTTTCTTGAATCCTGCTTTTTATTCCATGTCAAAATTATTCCTGTTTCTTTTTAGTTTGAATATTTTGTGATATTAACTGTCACTATTTTTAAGCCTTTTAATTTTACTTTACTCTTTCCTTTTTGGGGGGTGGTGCAGCATGGACTTTTTTTTTTAAACAGATACAAAATTCATTTTTAAAAACGTATGTACAAAAATGTAGTTGTAATAAAATTCAAGAACAAAGTATTATGTTATATATAATGCAAAGAATTTATCTTTATCTTACTTCACTCAGTTTTCCAAGTTAGTCTTTAAGACTAACTTATAAATGTTGAATGTTTTAAACTATTTTTTTTTCAAAAAAATTTTAGCATATGTATTAAACTTCAATAGAACAATTCGGACTCAACTCTAAATATTAATTTGGTATGGAGCATAACCACTAATCTATTTAAACAACACCATTTACTAGCTGTACCAGTTAATAATGGTGGATTTTGTAGTCAAAGAAAACACGATAATTACAAGAGAAGCATCAAAAGTGCTTTATTCAAAGTAATGGCCATTGCTAGTTACACATTTCCCCCATCTTTCAGATAATTTGTGGGTATCATCCCAATAGAACTTTTCTTGTTTTGAGGCAAACGATTCAGAGACCCAATTTTCCACTTTTTTGTATGTTTTAAAGTGCTGTTCAGAAAGTGTGTGTGCCATCGATTGGAACAAGTGGTAATCTGAAGGAGCAAGGACTGGTTAATAACAGCGGGTGGGTTAATACTTCCCAGGGAAGAACTTTTAACATGTCTTTAACTGGCTTTGAAGTGTGTGATGGTGTGTCATCATGAAGCAAAATTACTTTGCTGTGTCTTCTGGTCGTTTCATGATCCAAGCAAGGTTCAATTGATTATTTGACGTCCATAGCTATCAGTACTAACGGATTCGCCTGGTTTTAGAATCTCACACTACACCACACCTTCCTGATCCCACCAAACGCAGAGCACTGTCTTCTTTCCAAAGCAGTTTGGTCTTGCAGTCGATGTTGAAGGTTGACGTGGATCAACCCATGATCTTTGTGCATTTGGGATTCTCAAAATAAATCCACTTTTCACCGCCAGTCACAATTGGATGCAAAAACTTTCATGCCATTGGAGCAACATTTCAGTGATGACTTTTCGGTTTTCCATTTGTCTTTCATTCAGTTGATGTGGCACCCATTTTCCTTCCTTTAAAATCTTTCCCATTGCTTGTAAACAATTAGAAGTTGTTTGTTGAGCAACGTTTAATCTTTCTGCAAGTTTTTGAGTTTGGCACGCATCTTCATCCAATAATGCTTGTAATAGTTGGTCTTTAAACTTTCTTGGTTGACCTGGACATTCTTTGTCTTTCACATGGAAATCATCACTTTTAAAGCCTTTAAACCAGTGTTCACAAGTACCTTGAGATGGAGCATGTTCAGCATAAGCTTCCCGAAGTATATGATAACTTTCAGCAGCACTTTTCTTCAAAATAAAGTAATGAATTAAAACTTCCTGCAAATGCTCTTTTTTTTTGGCACGAAATTGGACATTTTTAAGTGTAAAAATATCTATGATGTTAACACCTTCAGCAAATTTGACATATGAAGTTTTGAAGCTTGTCAATACAACAAAATAGCATACATATTGAATCACATATATATCAACATATGTGTAACTCCATCTATTGAAAAAAATTCGCGTTATTAACTGGTACACCAATTTTGATTTAATTCAGTTGCCTCATAGGTTTTCAGGAGCTGCTCATGTGGGTTACTTTTCTGAATTCTTGAATAGCTGAAAATGACTTGTTGCATTCATGTGTTAATGGCAACATGCCTCAATACAGAATATTCTTGTATTCCAAGCTTTTTCTTTTAAAATTCTCTAAACATTATTTTGGTGTCTTTTAATTTTTACTGAGATGAGAAAATGTTTTTCATACAGAAATGCGGGTGCTTTTTATTTGGGTATTCTTCTGTTATACCTTTGATTATTGCTTCTATTCCATTTGTTATGCTTGTTGTTGTTGTTGTTGTTTTAAATCTGTGTTTGTGTTTTGGATCACCTTTTATTTTTTGAGATTTGATGTTTGATCTTACTTATGTATTATTCATAGAAAATCTCATTTTTCACTGCAGTCAGACTTAGATGTAGAAGTCCTCAGAGAAGACAGTCTGTGTCTCTTGGCAGTTTGTTCTTAGTGTTGGCTTCCCTTGTTGTCCCAGCTAAAAGTTTAGCATATTCCATGACCTCTTCCTTATTTTTTTAGTAGGTTGTTTCTTTATAGCAATATTCTGATATTTGTAATGTGGAACCCATGGAGTAATAAGAGGCTGAATCTTGGGTGTTTTGGTCCCAAGTATATTACCTGCTTTGTTTAGGGACATTCTCACAATGTACTAGCTAACGTTGTCTTTAGAGAAGTTTTCAGATTCTGCTAGTTCTTTTGGGCCCCAGGTGACAAGTTATAGTAGTATCAGTTGAGACCAGGAATATCTCCCCCTTTTTCCCCCCCACTTTTTTTTTTAACAATGACCAAGCTGGGAACACTGAAGTTGGCATTCACATTGCAACCCTGAACAGATTTGTACTTTCTCTGTCCAGTCCTCCTTGTCTTATTACAGGAATGCTCCTTACTCAGTAGCAGTGGGACACGCCATGGGTCAAGTACCCAGCTTCATGGGGAAACCTTGTTTTTCTTTCCCCCACTGATTCAAACCACATTAACCCTTTCATTCTTTACCCAGAGCTTTTCAGCAACTTCTGTGACCATATACTTCTCATAAAAAGTACAGGGTTTGCATTCATCACTGAAACCACTTCAGTGAGTTTCTGGCAGCGCGTGCCTGGGAAAGAGATGTTCAGCTTCATCCTGAATCAGCTGACCCTCTGAAGCACCATAAAAAGAGCCACATTTCTTTTTTACACCTCTTTTCCTTCTGATTTTTAACTTTGTCTTTTTGCATTCTTGGTGAACATTTTTGTTTTCATATTCTAAATTACTGATATGTTTTTCTGCAGTATTCTATTTCTCATCGAGTGTGAGTTTTGCTATTGTTGTTTATGTTATTATTTTCTATTTATCTCTTAAGTTCTATTTATATCTTAGACTGCATATGTCTATTGTATTTTTATTTATTCCTGTTCTTTTTAACTGATTATCGTCCTTATGAAAAAATGTTTCACGGAAACTTTTTATCATGTATCTTGAGAACACCCGACAGATATTTTCTGTATTCCATTTCTCAATGTAAATTATTGCAGATCATTTTCTTTGGCATTTTAAAAAGATGTTTTATCTGTGCTTCTGAATGTTTGTGTAGGTCCCATCCTTAACCATCTATAAATAAGAAGCTATTTATTCAGTTCTGGTGTTTTGCCAGTAGACAGAATATGGAAAGTCCATATAATCATCTTCATTTCTCACTCATAATCTGATAGAATTGCCCTTTAAGATATATGAAGCTAATAATTGTACACAGCCCACTTAGATGAAAACATTCATCCAGGGCACCTTTACTAGATTGAAGTTTAAGAGTTTTTCTCCTGTTCTTACTGCATAGTCTCCAGTCTCTCTATTTTGTAGAAGTGAAGTTATTCTTGGATAACCTGAGACAATATGGTGTGTTTTTATTTCACCAGAGTATTATATGAAAGTCTCCAGGTTGTAAAGGTCCTTAAGACTTTTGGTGATTTTATCGGTCATGGAAACTAATGTAACATCCAGAATGGAGAGAGCTATGCCCCATCAGTTATGTTGAAACTAGAAGTTGTGTTTTTAAAATATGTGAAGAGAGTTATTTAGAGAATATAACCATAGTTTTTAGTAGGCATCTGGTTTATTTTGGAGCAGACTGTTTGTCCAAGGTAGGGCTGTATATCTTAATTTTTTTACTGAAAAATTGGGACATGTGTTATGTATTTCATTGATTCTAAGAAGTACATTTTCCTCCCATTTTTTATAACACTCAGTAATTGGGATGTATCTTATAATCTAGCAGCATTTATTTCTTAGTGCAAAAATTAAGCCTTATAGTTATTGACAACTTAGAGTCAATGAACTATATTAATAGATGACTAACTTAGTGCCATTTTCAATTGAATCTTCCTTTTTGTTGTGAGTATCCTAATAAAAGAGTAATATTCAAATTAACCATCACTCTGCTACACCTACAAGCCAGTCAGGAGCGGGTATGCAAATTAACCCCAAGCAAGATGGCTGCAGCCAAGGAGAGAGCAGGAGGGAGTCTTGGGTTTCCCTGGCAATGGAGGAAGCCAAGCTTTCCACACACCTTTGCTGGCCCAGGCCTCCACCCAATGCTACAAAGTTTCAATTATATAAAATACATAAATCCCAACACAAATGGCAGCAGCCACAGAGCTGGGCAGAGCAGGAGGCTAGGTTTGCTCCTGGTGATGGAGGAAGCCAAGCTTTCCTCACACCCTGGCCTGCCTTGGCCTCCACTTAAGGCTACACAGTTTCAATTATAGAAGATAAGTAAATCCCAACAGAAATGGCTGCAGTCATGGAGGAAGCAGGAGGCTTGGCTCTGCTCTAGGCTACAAAGTTTCAATTGTAGAAGATAAATAAATCCCAGATACCAGGGCCTCTGCTTGAGTTACCAGGGGGTGTGGCCAGCCTACAAATCACCACAGGCCCCTCGCTCATGCCACCCCATGCCCCAAGGGAACCCCCACCCTGATCCTGGACAGCGTTCAGGGCAAACCAGCTGGCCCCCACACATGCACCAGGCCTCTATCCTATCTAATAAAAGAGTAATATACAGATTGACCATCACTCAAACACAAGATGGCTACCTCTATGTGGTCAAAGATGGTCAGGAGGGGAAGGAAGTTGGGAGGGACCAGGCCTGCAAGGAAGGGCCATTGGGGGTGACTGGGCCTGCAGGGAAGGGCAGTTGTGGGGGGACCCAGGCCTGCAGGGGAAGGCAATTAAGGGCAAACAGGATGGCAGGGGAGCAGTTAGGTATCAATTAGGCTGGCAGGCAGAAGCGGTTAGAGACAATTAGGAAGGCAGGCAGGCAAGCAGTTGGGAGCCAGCAGTCCTGGATTGTGAGAGGGATGTCCAACTGCCTGGTAGGATCAGGCTTAAACGGGCAGTCAGACATCCCTTGAGGGGTCCCAGATTAGAGAGGGCGCAGGCTGGACTGAGGGACCATCCCCCCAGGCCCCATGCACGAATTTTGTGCACTGGGCCTCTAGTAGTTAATAATAGCTTTTTTTTTCTCTGGTTAGTTTTGGCCTTCCTAGCTATATTCACCTGGAAACCTGATGAAGATAGACTGTCAGTTGTATAGCCTAACACCATTGCTTTTGGTAAAAATGACTTATGATTAATAAATTACATATGAACTGTAAATACTGGTGGGATATTACAAACTTTGGGCTTCCCTGAGTGTGATAACTCTGATAACTTTTGTAATTGAGCAAGTCCTGTGGTAAGTCTCAGGAAGTTGTTATCTATGGGACTAGACCTATTGATGGCTATTTGTTACTTCTAAGGTAGGGTAACTACTACACTAATCCATGTGATCCACCCAGGAGTGCCAAAGTGAATATCCCTTGAATTGCTATGAGGACTCCTGCTAAAGAGTAACTACTACCTGATACTGCCTTGTTCTGGCGTGTTTCATGTTTTATATCCTGCTAGGTATAACCAATATCTAATGTAGACTGTTTGGGTCTTGTGAGTCTCTCTGTCTAATTGAGCCTAACAAGAGGCATTGTACTTTCATATCATGATTTTCTTTTTCACTTTGTTATTTTGTTTGTAATGTTTGCTGAGTGAATCTGCATTGTTATTCTTCATAAGAATTTTAAACTATGATTATATAATAAATACGAGAATATCTAGAATATGTATAGATTAAGGAATAATATAAAGAACATCTGTCTACTTCTTAGGATGAGAAATAGAACATTACAAATAACTTTGAAATCCCTGCCTCTTCCTCTCCTATTTATTTTGGTTCCTAATATTGGTTAATCACTTAGTTGCTTTTCTTTATAGTTTTGCCACATAGGTATATTTCCCTAAACAATATAATGTTTAGCTTTATTTTATTTTTTTGGAGCTACTTATGTGTATTTGTTCTTCTGTGAATCTTTTTTCCCCCCAACGTTATGTTTTTGGAAGTCTTTCATGTTGAATAAGAAGCTGTAATTAATTTATTTTCACTGCTCTATAGTATTGCATTATATGACCATACCACAATTTTATTTATTCATTCTACTATTATATGTGTTGTTCCTTGTATTTGTATCCCCAATTACAAACAGCTATTAAAATTCTTGTATATGTCTGCTACTGCATATATATACAAACTTATCATGGTTATACTGTGGGTAGAAGTGCTGATTAGGGACCATTGCTGATTGTGCACATCTCTACTTTATTAAGTAATGCCAAATTGTTTTTCAAATTGGTTTATGGAGAGGGCTTCTGATATTTCATATTAGCATTTAGAATTATCAGACTTCTTAAGTCTTAATTCTTATAGGTGTAAATAGCATCTCATTGTGAGTTTGTACAATTTTTCTCATTAGTAAGGTTAAATTTTTTCATATTTTTATCATTACGTGTTCTATCAAATATTGAGAGAAGAGTGTTGAAGTCTCCAACTTATGGATTTATTTATGTCTCTTTTAAGTTCTATCATTTCTTCATGTGTTTTGAAATTTTGTTAGGCCCATATCTATTTAGGATTATTGTGTCATGATGAAATGGCCTCTTTACCCTTGGTATTATCCTTGCTCTAAAGTCTTCCTTGTGTGTTATTAATATAGCCACTCCAGCTTTCTATTGTAAACATGGTATATCATGTAAGGAGTTATGAAGTATAGGAGATTTGTTACCTTCTTACAAACTAGCAAGTTAACCTGCCAAAAATTTAATAGAGGCTGGCAATAGACTTGAGATTTCTGGATCTCGACTTTATTACCTGTTAATAAGAAGGAACTGGAGAGATGGTTGCTGGCCAAATACTGAGAAGCAGATTCACAGACATCTACCTAAGAGAGACCCATGGAGAATTGTCTTCCAACATATCTTTTACTTTCAACCAATTTAAAATACTTTTGTTGTAGACAGAATAATTTAGTTGGCCTCATTTATTTATCTAGTCTGATGATCTCTGTCTTTTAATTGTTGTGTTTAGATTGTTTACATTTAATGGAATTAGTAATATGGTTGAACTAAAATCTATCCTTGTGTTAAGGTGTTTTCTATTCTCTGTTCTTTGTCCTCTTTTAGATTACTTGGGTATTGTTTTTTTATCCAATTTTCACTATTTGCTTATTTATACCTCTTTTTTGAAATTTTTTTAGTGGCAAACCTTTATCATATATTTGTAACTAATCACAGTCTTTCATCATATAATAGCACATAGGTTTAAGTACTGTGTGCTCCCAATTCTTCCTGTTAATCTCTTGTGCTTTTGTTGTCATTTATTTTACTTTTATTTGTGCTATCAACACAGAAATAAATTGCTTCTATTTTTATTTTAGACACTTACCTCTTTTAAAGCAATTACCAATAAAAAATAAAGTTATGCATATTTACTTTCATTTATGTCATTTTCAGTGTTGTTGATTCTTTGTGTGGATATAATTTTCTGTCTGGTATCATATTCCGTCCATCTGGAGAACATTTATTGTAGGGCAAGTCTGGTGGTAATGAATTATCTCATATTTATTTTTCTGAAAGACTATTTTTCCAAAATATTTTTGCTGGGTATAGAATTGTGTATTGTCTTTTTTTCTTTCAGCACTTAAAAGATGTAATTCTATCAATGTCTTGCTTACTTTTACTGTAATTCTTATCTGTGATTTTCTGTACATAAAGTGTTTCTTTTTTTTTTTCTTTGGCTGTCATTAAGATTTTTCTCTGTCTTTGAATATGATGTGTCATTGTCTTTGGATACAATGTGAATTTACCTTTGAATATAATGTGTCTGTTTTCCTTTGATGATCTCTGGACATCTTGGTTCTTTGGTTTGATATCTTCTATTTAATATGGAAAATTCCCAGCCATATTTTTTCATATATTTCTTTTGACCTGTTTTCTCTCTTTTTCTGTAATTTCAAGTACATGTATGTTAGACCATAAGATATTGTCTGCCACTGGCCATTGGCTCAGATGGTTGGACATCAGCCTGAGAACCAAAAGGTTACAGTTCTGTTCCTGATCAGGGCACGTGCCTGGGTTTCAGGCTCAATTCTCAGTAGGGGGCCTGCAAGAGGCAGCCAATCAATTGACGTTTCTCCTCCTCTCCCTTTCTCTCTCTCTAAAAATCAGTTAAATAACATTTAAAAAAATGATACTATCTCATAGTCCTTCTATGATTTGTTCTGGTCTTTTTCTTTTTATTCTCTCTTTTTTCCTGATAAAGATGCAATTTATCTTTTAGGAAGAATGAAAAAGGACTGTTGTTGCTATTACTGAAGTTTTGCTATTTCAGAAGGTGAAGCTTTAATATAGAAGCATATGCTTTTTGGCAAGTTGAGATCTTTCAGATTATTAGTAAAATATATAAGTTCATAATAAGTTTTGTTCCAACTAAAAATAGGTTGATTCAATTTTGGGATCACTAAACATGGTACAGAGTTGTGGCTGTCCTAAAGATAAAATATCTATATACATAAAAAACCAGCAACTATAATGGCCATAATGACTGATTGCTATGATGCCCACTGTGGCCAGCAAACTGCCCAATCGGGGTGGGGCCGGCTGGCCAATCTCATGGCCACTCCTGCCTGCCAGCCTGCCCCTGATCAGACTCTCCCACACCAATCAAGAGCTGGCTGGCAGGCCAAATGCACCCTCCCTTCCCCCTGGCCAGCCCCACCTGATAAGCCTGGCCTACCATCATAGGCCCAAAGCTCCTCCGCCTGGCCAGCCTGACCCTGATCACAACTCGCCACCCCAATAGGGGGTGGGGCCAACTGGCTAACCTCCTGCAGCCCCTCCCCCTACCTACTCGCACCCCATATCATCCCCCTCATCCCAATCAGGAGCAGGGCCTGCCAGCCCACAGTCCCTTCCCATGGCTGGCCCTGTCCCCAGTTGGCCCCCCAATCCCAATCAGAGGTGGTATCTGCCTGCCAATTGCCCACGACCCCTTCCCCCAGCTGGCCTGGCCCTGACTGGGCCCTGATTGAGGCAGGCTGGCCAGCCAATCTCCAGCCATCTCCTGAAAGGTCCCATTCTCATCTGCCCTGATTGGGACCCAGCTGGCAGGACCCCACCTGTGCACGAATTCGTGCATTGGGCCTCTAGTAATTAGTAATTCTACTGACTTATGAATCAAGTAAGCTATGATTTTTAGTTTTATATGTCCAAGTGTTTATTTTTATATGTTAACCACTTGAAAGTCATTAGATTCTCATTCTGAATTATGTGTGTTATGACAATAAAGGCATCGGTATATTTTGGAATAAGTATATTATGTATTATCAAATAGCTAGACCCACATATGTTTATTTTACTCTTATAGGACTCTATAGAATTAAATCAACATGAGGTACAATGTAAGTAAGAAATCAACATGTTTTATTTTGTCTTTGTAGTCTATTAATTGAGGAAATGATTTGGAAGTGTAAACAGTGTGTCTTTTATATGAGAAAGATTTTTACAACTAGAAAATTTAAGACCATGAAAAATTAATAAACCTGTTAGTATAAATAAGACAAACAGAATTTGAAAATATCAAAGTGTGGAAAATTTTTTGAGTATACTAAGTGTACCAGTTAATAATGCAGATTTTTTTCAATAGATGGAGTTACACATATGTTGATATATATGTGATTCGATATGTATGCTATTTTGTTGTATGACAACAAGCTTCAAAACTTCATATGTTCAATTTGATGAAGGCATTAACATCATAGATATTTTTACACTTAAAAATGTTGAATTCCGTGCCCAAAAAAAGAGCATTTGCAGCAAGTTTTAATTCATTACTTTATTTTGAAGAAAAGTGTTGCTGAAAGTTATCATATACTTCGGGAAGCTTATGCTGAACATCCTCCATCTTGAGATACTTGTGAACGCTGGTTTAAACGCTTTAAAAGTGATGATTTCCATGTGAAAGACAAAGAACGTCCAGGTCAACCAAAAAGTTTAAAGACCAACTATTACAAGCATTATTGGATGAAGATGCGTGCCAAACTCAAAAACTTGCAGAAAGATTAAACATTGCTCAACAAACAACTTCTAATTGTTTACAAGCAATGGGAAAGATTTTAAAGGAAAGAAAATGGGTGCCACATCAACTGAATGAAAGACAAATGGAAAACCGAAAAGTCATCACTGAAATGTTGCTTCAATGGCATGAAAGAAAGTCTCTTGCATTGAATTGTGACTGGCACTTGTTCCAATCAATGGCACACACACTTTCTGAGCAAACACTTCAAAACATACGAAGTGGAAAATTGGGTCTCTGAATCGTTTGCCTCAAAACTAAAAGTTCTATAGGGACGGTATCCGTAAATTACCTGAAAGATGGGGGAAATGTGTAGCTAACAATGGCCATTAGTTTGAATAAAGCACTTTTGATGTTTGTCTTGAAATTACTGTATTTCTTTGATTACAAAATCCACCATTATTAACTGTACTGCTAATATACAGTTGCCTTAAATCACTAAAAATGATAAATGAAATTTAGCTAGCTTTTTTAAAATTACATTATAGATGAATGAAAAGGAATTCATCTCAAAAGGAAAGCAAGATATGCTTCTATTTTTTTTCACATCAATTGAGGTGTGTCAGATTCACGAAATAAAAAAATTTTGGATATATTTGTTCAAGTGTCTGAAGATTTTATTAAAAAATCTTACACTTGAAGTCTGAAGCTTATTGTGGAATAGGTATTAGTATCTTTTAAAAAATTGGTGGGAACTGGTTTTATGTGCTCTCAGCTTTATTTAGTAAGATTCCTTGTCATGATACATTGTACTTTTTTACACAGAGAAAAAGTTTTTTTTGACCCATGTTTCAGTAGCTGGCAGATTTTGAAATGGGAACAGCTCCAGGTTGATATTGGAGAACAGCCAGCCACATGGAAGGACAGAAGCCAAATGCATGAAGCATTTGCTTTTTTGGCAGAAAACCCCAGTATGTACAGATTCTTTTTAAAAACCCAAGTAAAACTAATGATGGGTAATTTTTTGTTTAGTATTGAATTCCCACTATAGCCCCAGCATACACCCAACAACAGAGGGTCAAGCTTCTGTTGACAACTATGACTCTTTTTGGCTCTACTTTTGCAGTTACAGAACCAGAACAGGAAATTGTTTTTCCTCTGATAAAAAGGAAGACTCTAAATTAATTAAATGCAATTGGAACCTTGATCCGGCACATACCTGTGTACACACACACAGAGAGATCAGTGAAAATGCAGTTTTCTTTTATTGTGTAAGTTCTTTGATACGTTATAGGCTGGGTTTGGTAAATATTTATTGAAGAAAAGGAGTTATCGTATCTAACAAAACAGCAATATGCAAATTAACCACCACTCTACTACACCCACCAGCCACACTCAACAGTCAATCAGGAGCAAGCATGCAAAACTAACCAACCAAGATGGCTGTGGCCACGGAGCGAGCAGGAGGCTTGCGTTTCCCCAGCAATGAAGGAAACCAAGCTTTCCGCACACTATGGACGGCCCAGGCCTCCATTAAGGCTACAAAGTCTCAATTATAGAACAAAAATGGCTGTGGCCACAGAGCAAGCAGGAGGCTTGGTTCCACTTAGGTTACAAAGTTTAAATTATAGAAGATAAATAAATCCCAGATTCCAGGGCCTCTGCTTGAGTCACCAGGGGATGTGGTTGGCCTGCAAACCACCACAGGCCCCTCACTCAGGCAGCTGCATGCCCCAAGGGAACCCCTACCCTGATCTGGGACACCAGGGCAAACCCAGCTGGCCCCCCGCCTGTGCACTAGGCCTCTATCCTAATAAAAGTAATATGCAAATTGTCCATCACTTTAACATACAAGATGCTGCCCCCATGTGGACACAAGATGGCCAGCAAGTGAGGGCAGTTGGGAAGGACCAGGCCTGCAAGGGATGGCAGTTGGGGGTGATCAAGCCTGCAGGGGAGGGCAGTTGGGGGGACCCAGGTGTGCAGGGGAGGGCAATTAGGGGTGACCGGGCCTGCAGCAGTTAGGGGCAAATGGGCTGGCAGGGGAGCAGTTAGCATTAATCAGGCTGGCAGGGGAGTGGTTAGGGGGTGAATAGGCTGACGGGCAGTAGTGGTTAGGGGCAATTAGGTAGGCAGGCAGGAAGCAGTTGGAGCCAGCAGTCCTGGATTATGAAAGGGATCCCAGATTGGAGAGAGATCAGGCCGGGCTGCGGGACCCTCCCTCCCTCTGTGCACCGGGCCTCTAGTTTCTTTGTATATAATTTAAACAGATCAAAGACGCTTGCATGCAGATTTTGGACTTTCAAAGACATCCTCTTTTTCCATTGTTTCTAGAAATATTCCTGAGTTTTATTCTGGGAATAGTTTGGCACTTTGAATGCTTATTTTTATGCTTGGTTAGGTGGGACCAGAGCAAACTTAATCTAAGTCTGATCTTGCTCTACTGCTGAGGCAATCGCCTTATGATTATTCTACCTGATGTCCTATGAAGTGTGAGATTTTTTTTTTTCTGAATGAAACAAATTATTCCCACTACTATCTGAGTCCCTGTGAATGTTCCCTCTGTTACTTCTTATTGGTTCTCTTCTTGTTTCTGGTAGATTCTTCACAAACATGTGCTGATATTACTCAATAAGGAGTTGAAAGGGATATCTTCTACAGATTTATTCCATTCTCTTCAACTCTCTCCTCTCTGGTATTGAACAAATTCTAGCAAGTTTGACCTTCCAATTTCTTCAACTCGGGAAGATTGCTGGATTCTGCCTGGTTCCTTCTCCCTCTGCTCCCTGGAAACTCAAAGTAGAACGCTGCTGCAGGGATGCTCACTTTGTTTCCCTTCTCTTGGAGATGACTCTCCTCCTCAGTCATTGTCCAATATCTGAAAACAATTGTTTCATACATTTCTCTGATGTTTTACTGTTTGTTTAGTTGTTTCCAGCAGGAGGGTAAATCTGTTTCTTATTATTCCATCTAAAATGGAAGCTCTGTCTATTCATTTTTTAATGATTCAGCTCAAGTATTAATTCCTCTCCAAAATGTTTCATAATCCATTTTCTAGTCAGGAATCATTTAGTTGCGAAGAACCGAAGCCCTTTCAAAGAAGCTCTAACAAAAAGCCAATTTCTTACTACAATACAGAGAAAATTTCTCAGGTCTTTATCACATGGTACAAACAGGTCTGGCTTCTCATCCATTCTTTTCCTGCACACCAGTATCCTCTGCAGGGTTCTTTCCATTTCCCTTTGGCTCTCCCTTTCCAAAGTGTTAACTCTACATGACCTTTCAGATCCAGCCCTTATTATATGTCATCAGATTACCTATTTATGTGAATGGTCCCAAGGAGCCAGGAAATTAATCTTTATTTTGGGTAAGCAGAGTTCAGTAGTGACATGACCATGATTAGTGATATAATTAAAGTGAAACTTTAAAACAAGTATTTTTTTTTAATTTAAGTAAGTTTTTTATGTAAGAAATGCAACCTATACATTCTGAGTATGAATTTAAGGTCTCTGATAATACTCAGTAAACACAGTGTTTACACCGAGGTAGCTTATTTTGCTTTTTGATTATTAAATACATCATTAAATTCATCTGTAAAACATCTGGAGAATATATATTGTATACCAGACACTCTCCAAAACACTAGTAATACAAAAGAGCTTATATTCTAAAGAAGTTTGGTATACCATAGCCCTGAGAGCCAAATCCAACTCTGTCACTTCTTTTTGTAACTAAAGTTTTATTGGATCACAGCCTCTCCCATTTATTTATGTACTAATGACCCAGTGCTTGGATTAATGCACATTGAAAGGAAACTAACTAGAAGGTGGCCAGTGAGGTAGGACTGGGTGAGATGTGCCAGACTGTCCTGGAGCCAACCTCCCCCAGTCCCTCCCTGGCATCTGTGGAGTGAGTGGGGTCCCTCTGGCAGGTGGAGTCCTTCAGCCTAGGCCTGCAGGGATTGGGCCAAAACCGGCTCTCTGACATCTCTCGAGGGGTCCTGGAGTTTGAGAGGGCACTCTGCAAAGTTGTTGTCATATAGGGTGTGGAACACAAATGCAAGTGTACAATAAACCAGATTTGGGGCCTACAGTGCCCCAACAACAACAAACCCACAGCCGAAGGCAGAATCGTGCAGCCCCACAAGGCGGCTCCCTCCTCCCTGGTTTCGGGGTGCCTCACCTGAGAACCACCACTGCCAAGTCACTGCAGCTCTACAGCTCCTTTATTGAGCATCTGCCCCCTGGTGGTCAGTGTGCATCATAGCAACCAGTCGGTTGGTAGGAGGGACACTTAGAATGTTAGCCATATCTATATGTATGTATGTATATGTGTGTATATATATGTATATATGTATATGTATATATGTATACATATAGATTATCGAAGGCTGTTTTCATACTTCAGGATTTGAGTAGTTGCGGTAAAGACTACATAGCTCCACACACACAAAAAGCCTAAAAATGTAATATTTGTCCTATTACAGAAAAAGTTTGCCAACACCTGACATATTTTTATATATAAAGTTTGACTTCTTTTTGCAGTCAAGACCTTCTTTAATCAGGTTTTAGACTTTGACCAAAATTAATAATGTAGAAAGAGGTTGAATTACTTTCCTAAAGTCCTGACATTTTAAAAGTTCTTGGTTTCATTCATTAAGACTGTAGGGTTGTTTTCTTTCCTAATTAATTCTGGTTGGATTTAAAATATCTCACATGAGGGCATCTGGGTTTGCTGGTGATTCAGAACACATGTGGTGTGGTATTTGGCAAGAGGCTAAAGGCCAAGTGTTGCAACCACCCACATAACAATCTTTTGCAAATCATCAAGTGTTTTTTTGTAGTTTTAGCAATGAAAACAGATTTTTCCACTTACAGTATGTTAAAACAAAAGGTAATATACTTTGAGTTGGTAGGCATACTTGAAAATTAACTTATTTTTAAATACAAAGAACACAGAAGCTCAGGAAATACCATCTGAGTCTAAAAGTGCTTGTGAGGTTAGTAATTAGTATATATCTTCTCAGGGTTCATGGTTGTTATTAGCTAAGGCAAAGATTTGCATGAAGTTATTCACCTTTCAAGTCTCTGCTACTATAATAAGAATAAATCTGTTACTTTTTAAAAAAAATTATTTTAATGATTTTTTACAGAGAGGAAGGGAGAGGGACAGAAAGCTAGAAACATCGATGAGAGAGAAACATCGATCAGCTCTCTCCTGCACACCCCACCCCCTATGCCCACAACCAAGGTACATGCTCTTGATCGGAATCGAACTTAGGACCCTTCAGTCTGCAGGCCGATGGACGCTCTATCCACTGAGCCAAACCAGTTCCAGCTAGATCTGTTATTGTTAATATGTGCCTATCTCTTTAAAATGTCATAGCTAGAAGGAGGAACCAAGATGGCGGCATAGGTAAACACCTATTGTGCTGCCCCGCACAATAATTCCAAAACTACAACATAACAACAAAACAAACATCATCCAGAATCACCGGAAAGCTGGCTGAGTGAAAATTCCACAAATAAAAGTAAAGGTGGCACACTGAGACTCAGAAGAGCGGCAGAGCACAGCCTTGAAGATACGCCCGGAGAGAGGTTCGGAGCCATGGGGCGCGCTTGGGCTGTATGGCTGGCAGCAGCAATCCCGACTGGATTTCTCCAACAAGGTGGGCAGAGACGTCCCACTGCACAGATTCCCCAGTGCCAGGCGAGGTCCGGGATCCGGGATACGCATGCTAAAAGCCGGGCGCGGCAGAGCTCTCTGAGTCTGAGGAGAGTGCGTGTTGGAATAGCTGTTTGCGCATAAAGTGCGCTACAGCACAGAGGCGCGACTTGCTCCCTCGTTACCAAGACCACCAGACTGCTTTGTTTTACAACCCTGGGCAAAACTTTGGGTGTGCAGACTCATTTGGAGAGAGGCAGAGGTCTCTGGCAACAGGGGGTGGGGGGAGGGAGACCAGCAGCGGCTTTCTCTTGGAGGTGCCTGCAGCCATTACTACCCAACACAGAGATCTGCGCGCCCCATAGGGTGTAGCTGACGCTAACACTGCATGCTCAGCCCAGAGACTCTGCCCATCCAACCTAAACAGTTTCCCTGCATAGCCAATTGGCCTGGAGGTCAAACCCTCCTAGGGCTAACAACAACAAGCTGGGCTTAACTTCAACAAGACTGTGCAACCATAAAGGGCTGCACCAAGAGTATCCACCTCAGATAACTGGGGAGGCTGAGCCACTGTCCCTTAGAGGATATCTACCACATAAAGCCAATCGACCAACTCAGGAAAGAAGCCACCATGCAGAGACATGGAAATAAATCAGGTGTGAAAGAAATGGAGGAAAAAAGACGACTAGACATAGAGTTCAAAACCATGGTTATAAGGCTTTTCAAGAGGCTCCTACAAAAGGCCGATGAACTTAATGAGAACTATGAGGAAATGAACAAGACCTACAAGGAAATGAACAAGACCAACGAGGAAATGAACAACACCTATGAGGAAATGAATGAGACCCTCAAGGATATGAAAAAGGACCAACTAGAAATCAAGCATACACTGACTGAAATAAAAAGTATTACACAAAGTCCTAAAAGCAGTCCAGAGGGCCGCAAGAACCAAGTCAAAGATTTGAAATACAAAGAAGCAAAACCCACTCGCCTGGAAAAGCAAGAAACAAAAAGAATCCAGATAATTGAAGATAGTGTAAGGGGCCTCTGGGACAACCTCAAGCAAGCCAACATCCGAATTATGGAGGTGCCAGAAAAAGAGAGAACAAGGCAATGAAAACCTACTTGAAGAAATAGTGACTGAAAACTTCTCCCACCTCGTGAAAGAAACTGACTTAAAAGCCCAAGAAGTACACAGAACCCCAAAATATAGGAATCTAAAGAGGACCACACCAAGACACATCATAATTAAAATGCCAAGAGCAAAAGATAGAGAATATTAAAAGCAGCAAGAGAAAAACAGTTAGTTACCTATAAGGAAGCACCCATATGATTGTCAGCAGATTTCTCAACAGAAACGATGCAGGCCAGACGGGAGTGGCAAGAAATATTCAAAGTGATGAATAGCAAGAATCTACAACCAAGATTACTCTATCCAGCAAAGCTATCATTCAGAATGGAAGATCAGATAAAGTGCTTTGCAGATAAGAAAAAGCTAAAGGAGTTCATCACCACAAAACCAATATTATATGAAATGCTGAAAGATATTCTTTAAGAAGAAGAAAAAGGTACAAATATAAATTATGAACAACAAATACACATCTATCAAGTGAATCAAAAAATCAAGTGAGTTAATAATCTGATGAACAGGATAAACTGGTGAATATAACAGAATCATGGACATAGAGAGGGAATGGACTGACAATTCTTGGGGAGAAAAGGGGTGTGGGAAGTGCAGCAAGAGACTGGAGCCGAAACCGGTTTGGCTCAGTGGATAGAGCATTGGACTGCGGACTGAAGGGTCCTGGGTTCGATTCTGGCAAGGGCATGTACCGTGGCTGCGGGCACATTCCCAGTAGGGGGCGTGCAAGAAGCAGCTGATCGATGTTTCTGACTTTCTATCTCTCTCCCTTCCGCTCTGTAAAAAAAAAAAAAAAAAAAAAGACTGGACAAAAATCTTGCAACAATGGGAGAGGACAGTGGGGAGGGGGAGGTGAGGGTGGAGGGTGGGATAGGTACAGGGTGGAGGGGAGCTATAAGGGGATAAAAAAGGGGGAATAATGTAATTAAACTGAACAATAAAGATTTATAAAAATAATAAATAAAATGTTATAGCTATTCATCTTAGTATCAAATGCTAGATTCTAAGGAGCAGTAGGAGATTCCCACTGAAGAGAGTAAGAAAGAGAAAAAATAAAGAGTCCCTGTGATTTAGGGAGTTTTTATAACTAAGTTAACCATCCCAATGTGCCTAAGATAATCCTAATTTATGTAAGCATTAATAATGCCCCCCCTTTATTCTCAAAAATCTTAATTTGGATAACAAGTTATATGGTCACACTACTTATCTATAATCATGTTGACTGCTGAGCAGCTGGATCTACTTTAAACTTTAGCATTTAAGACGCCTCAACATTTAGCCCCACCAGTGTGGTTCAATGGTTGAGCATTGACTCATAAACCAGGAGGTTGAGGTTCAACTCCCTGAATATATGCCTGGGTTGTGGGCTCAATCCCTAATAGGAGGCGTGCAGGAGGCCACCAGTCAATGATTCTCTCATCATTGATGTTTCTCTCTCTCTCTTTCTCTCTAAAATCAATAAAAAACATTTTTTTTTTAAAAAAAGGAAGCCTCAGCATTTATTCTGATTCTAAATCCCACAAGAGAGTTGGTGGATTGATGTCTGCAAGATAGCACAGTTGTTAAAGTTAAACTTAACTCGTATACAGATTCATCTGATAGTAAAAACCTAGATTTTGTATCTCTCTATGGCACAAAATGATTGAATCCCCACTGCTAAAAATTAACTTCTTGCGTAGTGTTTAGGGACTTCCTCAGACTCTCTCCCATCTTCTTTTCTAGGCTTTCCCTTCCCCATTTTTCTCTTTACCTTGAGCTCTTTATTTCAGCCACATAAATATATATGGATTTTTCTTAATACATACTAAACTTTTTCTAACACCTATATTTTTCCTATATTGTTCCCTCCATTTTTTCCTGCTTTACCTTTTCCAGTCTCCTTTTCCTCTCTGTGCCTACTAAATTCCTACCCATCCTTTAAAGTCCAGTACAAATATCACTTCTAGGAAGCCTTTTTTTTTTTTTTTTTTTTTTTTGCTACACTCCTAATTCTTATTTTTCTGGGCTCTAAACATTTTGTTTCTATCACTGTTATGTCTTACTAGAGGCTCAGTGCACAAATTGCACTGGTGAGGTCCTTTGGCCTGGCCAGCAATTTGGACCAATTTGGGTCGTCTAGTCCAGTCCCAATTGGGACAATGGGGGCTGGCTAGGGGGGAGCCACTCTCATCCAGTCCCTATTGGCCGGACCCCACCAGCAAGCTACCCAATAGGTTGGAGTGTCTACTCCCTGGTAGTCAGTGCACCTGCCACATAGCGACTGGTTGAACTGTCGACCAAATGGTCAATCGATTGGTCAGACACTTGGCATATTACGCTTTTAGTATATAAGATGACGTAACTTGGTGCCCAAACCTCATTCTCAGGTCTTTAAAGGCAAGGGAAGACTAACTCATTTGAAAATTCACATTACCTATATAAAGCCTTTTATGTATTAGGTGTTCAGTAAAAATATATGGTCAATTGTTGGCATATTCCCCTAATTTCCTTAGAACAACTAGGCAAGAAAGTATTTTAGAAAGGTATTTTCTTTGTAAGTTTTGTAAGGGTAACTTTAATATGTCAATTTCTAAATTTATTTAATACCTTTAATTTTCTTTTTTCCTGTGTTCTTGTTAAGTTTTTTCTTCAGATAGAAGTATATTCTCATTATCATTTTAACTAGGACGAAAAGTTTCTAATTTTCCTTCCTTTCAAGGCAGTTTTCCATGTTCTAAGAGCTTCTTAATGTTTTCCCATTGCAATCTTATTTAGTTAATTTCTGGAAATGATCTGTTGCCTGACTACCTAAGTTCATTAACTGCGTTAGTCATTGCCTTCTATAAATCTCCCTCACTTTTTCTATTGTATTTCTGGGGAAGAAGTAGGAAGAAAAGTATTACGTTCTCTTTGCTAGATGAGAGAAGTTTACCGTAAATGTTAATCTGCTTTTGTAAAAATTTTTTAATGGCAGAAAGGAACATTGAGCAGGTGACATTATATGCCTGGCATTTTTCCTAATTTTGTTAGATTTGGAATTGGGGGAGCCTGCAGCTAGCTTCTTAGGCATGTTATCTGAACTATTAAAAAAAATTTTATTTTCTTTTGTTTTGTGTGAAGATAGTTCACAGAAAATTTCAGGACCTAAAACCAAAAGTTGACCCAAATACTAAACAGCTATCTTTGCCATAGCTGCCAACAATCAAATTATCACTTATCCTGGATCTAATGACTGGCATTTGGGAAGTTTGGTTATAGAATTCTATTCAATGCTCTTATCATCTTAAAGTTTTACTTTTCTTCACTATGTAAATGTCATAGAATATATAATTTACCTACCTCATTTGTGTTATAGACAAAGTTCTTGAGTCATCATATATGTGATAGGTTGCTTACTTCTAAAGTTAATCAGTTCTCAGGTTAGGAGAACTAGAATTATAACACAAAGACTGTACTACTCCTACCCCTGACTTATTGTGGGACCATTTCAAATTAATATAGCATCTTCAGGTACTCAGCAAGTACACTTTATATTTTGCTTTATTCTTGTGAGGTAGATATTGTTTTTGGAATATCCGAGACTTCTGAAAAATGTATTAGAGAGGAAACTTACAATGGAGCTTATCTCAAATATAATAGATCCATAGATTTGTTTATAACCTCTGAGGAAGATATCAAATTCTCCCAGTTACTTCAACTTCAGGAAATTTATCTAGATTTGGCCAAGAGGCAGTTTATATATGTTTGGGGCAATAGAAGAGGTGATTAGACAGTCCAAACAAATGGCCATCTCATTTTTGCTGTTTCCCTACTTTGGGCTTTTCAGTCATGGTAATAACTTAGGGTCAATGGTGCCATCACAGGCTCTCAGCATGGGAGGAAAGTAGTAGTATTTGATAGTACAGAAAAATTCTTATCCCTAAATCAGAAAAACTAAATTAGTTGTGGTCTAACAATGAGCTTAAAAGTTGTAGGCTGAAAAAGAACTGTTTTTTATGTTATGTTTTAAGGTGATATATTTTCTAAATAGGGGATTTAGAAATGAATTGATTTGGCAGACTTGAAAAGAGACTCAGAAGACTAGACATTGTCTAGAAATGCTAGAATTAGGTATTCCTCTTAGCATTTTATAAGCTTAAACAGGAGAAATTGGTGAACATATAAATTATTTTCATTTAAAACTGAATATAGGGTAAATGTTTAGGAGCTATTATTTGAGAAATACCAAGTAAATTTGGAATTGGTATTGATAGTAGCAAGAAATATGGATAATAGAAGAAATGTCAATGTTGTTAACTGTATAGATATCCTTAAAGATTTTTAAGTGTTAGCATTTGATTCAGTGACCTTTTAATTTTGGATGTTTTTTTCTGTCCTGTTAATTCATTGAAGGGTATCATAGTGTTGAGGGTTTTTTGTTTTGTTTTATTTTGTTTTAATGTGTGATTATAAATAGGTACTTTCTTATTTGGTAAAAAGCTGTATCCTTGAAGGTTTTCTTTGTTTGGTTTTTAACTTCTTTAAAGTGGTGCTTTGGTACAGTGAGAAGAACACCAACTAAGAATCTAGAGCTTAGAGTGCTTCTGGTTCTAAAGTCCTTGGAATCTTCTCAATCAGTTAACTGTATGACTCTAGGTACTCTGAATCTCTTCCCTCATACATGAAATGGGTAAACAAATTGATATAGCTATATAGGGAATTACTATGAAGCAATAAAAAGGAGTGAATGCTCTAGCTGGTTTTGGCTCAGTGGATAGAGCTTTAGCCTGCAGACTGAAGGGTCCTGGGTTCGATTCCAGTCAAGGGAACATGACCAGGTTGTGGGCTCAATCCTTAGTAGGGGGCGTGCAGGAGGCAGCTAATCAATTATTCCCTCTCATCATTGATGTTTCTATCTCTCCCTCTCCATCTCTGAAGTCAGTTTAAAATGTATATATGTGTGTGTGTGTGTGTGTATGTGTATAAAATTTTAAAAGGAACTACATTGCATGTGACATCATGGATTAACATCAAAATCACTGCTGGGCAAAAGAATTCAGGCACAAAAAATATCTACAGTTTGATTTTACTTTTATGAAGTGCTAAGCAAAACTATTGTGAAAAATCAGAACAGTGATTGCCTCAGAGGAGGTGGGATCAACTGAGAAGTGGCAAAAGGGATTTTGTAGTGTAATGGGAATGGGAAATGTTTTATGATAAAGATACACATATTTGTTAAAATAAGTCAGAGTACAGTTAGTATTTATACATTTCACACTATGGATATTTTATCACCCTGCCTCTTCAAAAAAGAACAAATACTAGATTCTAATTAGTAGATAATGTCTTTCTTGATGGTAATTCTGAACTTTATATTTTCTAGGTTGTGTAAATAAGTAATATATTTAGGATGATGGGATCCAGGTTTCTCACTCTTTGGCAAGAGAGAAACATGGACATGGGGACAACTAGAATGTATCTGGGATGTTGGGTTGGTATTAGTATAAACTCATAGTTTTTGTTATATAGACAGAAGGATGGGTGGATAGGTAGATATAGTTGTGTGTGAGTGTGTGTGTGTGTGTAACTATATAAATTTTTTAGCTCTGTGTGCTTAGAGATGCTAAAAGTAATGGCATCCCCATAGCAATGAACATACTTTGTGTCAGATCTTGATTTCTAAATAACATTCTTAATTAAAAGGAGCCAAGACTTCATTCAGTGATAACTAATTCTATGGCTGGGGCAGAGAAAGTACAACAAGATAAGCCTAAAACATCTTATTGGTTCCAGAAATAAGAAAGCATTCAAAGAATGATGAGAACATATCAAAAGGACACAGGAGTTCTGGTTTCTACCCATAATGAAAGAAATTGGAAGTGATTGCTGTTTTCCTCACAATAATATCAAAGATGAACAAACTAAAAATCAACAGCTCTTTTTGGATCCACCAGAGAATTGAGGTCACAGAGTAAAGCAATGCCCACAAAATTAGAGAAATAGGCTAACTCAGAGAATCACAGTTTACTGGGAATAGAAGCTGATGGGACCAGAAACTGGTAGGAAAGCTTAAACTATAACTGAGAACTGCTAAAAGCTGACTGGATTAGTCTAAAAGTTAAAAACTCCTGGGATCTCAGCCTTAGATGGAGGGGTTCCCATACTATCAGGATTTTTTACTCTTTTTTACTCTGTAAGACCTACCAGGTTTGCACAGGAAAATTTTTTTGGGCGGGGACAGGGAATGGGGGTCTTCTCATGCTTCCAGTTGAGAGGAAAGAATAGTAACCACTTAGAAATATGTTCAGAGCATTCTGTTCTTCATTTGCCCACCAGGAAAATTACTAGAAAAAGCAAAATACCCAACTCCAGCTCCCTCTAACCATGCTATCTCATCTAAGCAGAAAGTTGGGAAAGTAGAGAGGCACTTGTGAAGGCCACAACCTGGGATACAGGCCCACTAAAAGCCCCAGGACTAATCATAGGATTACAGAGCTCCCCACTCCCCCAGTTTACCACCATATCAACAGGGCTCTTGTATAATAATAGAGTATTACAGATGAGCGAACTGCAAGGCTTGCTGTCTATTTAAGGACTTTATAGGGAAACCCAGAAACAACAGGAGAGATAAAAATAAGGATACTAGAAGAAATTTTAGCCCGTATTCCTATAGCTAGAGTAAATACAGCCTAACTCCTGGTCAGATATGGCAGAGATTTGGGGATTATCAGACTGCGAATTTAAGATAACTATGATTGCTCTGGCCGGTTGGCTCAGTGGATAGAGCATCAGCCTGTAGACTGAAGGGTCCCAGGTTTTATTCCAGTCAAGTTCACATGCCCAGATTGTGTGCTTGATCCCCAGGAGGAGGCGTGCAAGAGGCAGCCACTCAATGGTTCTTTCTCATCTTTGATGTTTCTCCTTTCCTCTCTGAAATCAATAAAAATATATTTTAAACATAAATATGATTAATATGGTATGGGCTATTATGGGAAAGGCAGACAATATGTAAGAACAGATAGGTAATGTAAATAGAAAGGTTGAAATTCTAAGAAAGAATCAAAATGAAATACTAGACATTAAAAGCACTGTAACAGAAGTGAAGAATACCTTTGATGAGTTCATCAGAATTGCAAAGAAGGAGCAAAATAAATATTTGAAGTAATAATGACTGAAAATTTTCTAAAATTAATGACAGATACCATACTTATCCTGGAAGCTCAGAGGACAACAAATGAGATAAATACCAACCTACACATAGCCATATCATATTCAAACTACGGGAAACCAAAGACAAAGAAAACCTTGGGAGAAACCAGAGGGTAAAGAACACCTTACCTATACAGAAAGAAAGCTAAAGATTATTTTGGACTTCTCTTCACAAACCATGCAAGCAAGAAGAGAGTAGCTAAAATGTTTTGTGTTGGTAGAAAAAAATCACCAACCTACACTTAAAAAACAGTGAAATTATTCTTCAAAAGTGAAGGAAAAAGAAAAACTTTCTCAGACAGAAATTGAAGGAATCTGTCACCAGTAGAAAATAAGAAAAGGAAAATGGATATGTCAGAAACTCAGATCTACATAAAGAGCATTAGAGAAGGAAAACTGAAGGTAAAATAAAAACTTCTGTGTTTTTTCCTAATTAATACAATAGGAATAATGTATTGGGTGGTTATAGCTTATGGATAAGTGAAATGAGTAATTGCAGTGTTTTTGATAGGTTTGGCAATATGTTTCTGCCCAAAATTTTGTCATACTTCTAATTTTCATAATTTCTTACTCTGTTCTATTAAGTACATCATGTGACCAATTGTATGTTTAGTAGAACTAGTAGCTTTATCAGTCTGGTACTCTTAGTGACTAAACATAGTCTTAAGAAAACTTCCCTTTAATCTTCTATAATAATAAAAGCATAATATGCTAATTAGACCAGACATCCTTCTGGACCACTTTCCAGACAGAGCCGGGGCTGCAAGGGAAGCCTGGATCCTGTGTACCGGGGGAAGCTGGTGCTGGCAGCCAGCAGCCCAGGGGAAGAAAGGCCTACTCTTGCACAAATTTCGTGCATCGAGCCTCTAGTTCATATATAAAAGTTGTAAGATATTTTGGGGAAGGAAAAGGAGGGGTAAAAGGAGTCTATGCTGCATATACCTTTTGGCAGAGTAAATATTAAATACAGTGTAGTAGTGTAGGATTATTGTCATTTAGTTTTAATTGTCTAAAACTTTTTTCATTGATAGTTCTTTCTTAATCTTTAATATCTTTTTTTGGTAATGATCACTTTAAGAGAAATATCTCTCTGTAATTTGACAAAATATATTTTTTCAAAAAAATCTTTTTTGTTGAGATTATTACAGATGTCCCTCTTTTTTCCCCTGTTGCCCCCCTCCACGCTGTTCCTGCCCTGCCCCAGGCCTTCACCACCCTATTGTCTGTGTCCATAGGTAATGCATATATTCATGTAAGATCTTTGTTTAATCTCTTCTCACCCTCCCATCCCTCTGAGAATCATTAGTCTGTTCCATTTCCATGCCTCTGATTCTATTTTATTCACCAGATTTTTCTGTTCATTAGATTTTTGTTTATTTTGATTTTTAGATTCAGTTGTTGATAGGTATGTATTTGATGCCATTTTGTTGTTTATATTTTTTATCTTCTTCTTCCTCTTCTTAAAGAATACCCCTCAGCGCCCCAGCCAATTTTGCTCAGTGGATAGAGTGTTGGCCTGTGGACTGAAGGGTCCTAGGTTTGATTCTGGTCAAGGGTACATGCCTGGGTTACAGGCTCTGTCTCTAGTATGGGGCATACATTTCATATAATACTAGTTTGGTGGTGATGAATTCCTTTAGCCTTTTCTTTTCTGAAAAGCTCTTTATCTGACCTTCAATTCTAAATGATAGCTTTGCTGGGTAAAGTAATATTGGTTGTAGATCCTTGCTATTCATCACTTTGAATACTTCTGGCCTGTTTAGTTTCTGTTGAAAAATCAGCTGACCGGGATGGGTGCTCCCTTATAGGTAACTACTGCTTTTCTCTTGCTGCTTTTAAGATTCTCTCTTTGTCTTTAGCCCTTAGCATTTTAATTAAGATGTGTCTTGGTTTTGTCCTCTTGTTTGGGATTCTCTGTGCTTCCTGGACTTATAAGTATATTTCAGCAGGTAGGGGAAGTTTTCTGTCATTATTTCTTCATATAGGTTTTCAATATCTTGCTCTCTTCTTCTGGCACCCCCATAATGCAAATGTTGGTATGCTTGAAGTTGTCCCAGAGGCTCCTTACACTAGCTTCATATTTTTTGGATTCTTATTTCTTTTTGCTCTTCTGGTTGGGTGTGTTTTGTTTCCTCATATTTCAAATCATTGATTTAATTTTCAGAATCCTCTACTATTGAATCCCTGTATATTATTCTTTATTTCAATCTGTGTATGCTTAATTTCTGACTGGTCTTTTTCTTTCTTTCTTTCTTTTCTTTTTTTTTTTTTTTTTGGAGGTTTCTAGAAGATTCTTGAGTAACCGTATAACCGTTATTTTGAACTCTATATCCAGTAGTTTGATTTCTTCCTTTTCTTTCATTTGTAGCATGTTTCTTTTTTAAAAAAAATATATTTTATTGATTTTTTTTTACAGAGTGGAAGGGAGAGGGATAGAAAGTCAGAAACATAGATGAGAGAGAAACATCGATCAGCTGTCTCCTGCACGCCCCCTACTGGGGATGTGCCCGCAGCCAAGGTACATGCCCTTGACCGGAATCGAATCCAGGACCCTTCAGTCTGCAGTCCGACGCTCTTCACTGAGCCAAACCGGTTTTGCCTATAGCATGTTTCTTTGTATCTGCATTTTGGCTGCTTCCCTGTGTTTGTTTCTGTGTATGGGGTAGAGCTGTTATGTCTCCTTAAGTTGGTAGAGTGGCCTTATGTAGTAGGTGTTCTCTAGGACCCAGTGGCTCAACCTTCCCAGTCACCTGAGCTGTGAACTCTAGGTGCACCCCTTTGTGGGTTGTGAGCACAGTCTTGTTGTCATGAGACTTGATTGCCATTGGTGTCACTGGGATGATTTGGTCTCAAAGCCAATTGGCTTTGAAGGTCAACTGTGACTACAGTGAGAGAGCTGCTGTGCAGGAAACAGCCCCATGGAGCAGGACTTGCTTCAGTGGGACTTTGGTGCTTACCGAGTCTGCCCCTTGCATGTATCACTCAAGGATGTGTAGAGTTGTAATTTAGTGTGGTCTGATACTGACCACTAGGTATACTGGCTCTTGGGTCTCTAGGAAGGTACAAAGTCAGCCTTTACCTGGGGCCACCCAGCAGGAGATACAGAGAGATCTGCAAATTCCTCCTCTTTGTATTCAGTTTGAAAGTGCCCAGTTGAGGCCCAGCTATGAAGCAAGGCAGGTTGGTGCTGGTGCCGGGTCTTGAGCCTTTTATTGGTAGGTTTTGGGGCTCCCTGACTGAACTACAGCTTGTTTGAGAGATTTTAGTATGAGCAGACCATTCATATGCAAAAGCCATTGCACACAGCTTGGGTGGGGTTGTAAATTGGATGAGGTGTGGGGTCTTAGGGAATCACCAGGGAGGAGCAAACAGAAATGACTGCCAATCAGCACTATGATCAGGGAGGTCACAGTTGACAAAATATCTTAATGTTTTTCAAGGTTTAAAAGTACTATACTTATTTAGTACATCTATTAAATATAAATAAAGATGTGTCATTGGTTTTAGTGGCTCATGTTTGTATTTCTCTCAATTAGCTCATAATTTATTTTTATGATGCAGATCCAATAATTTATTTTAATGACTACATTGACTCCACTGGTATAGTCAAAATTAGGACTTCTTATTAGAGACCTCCAAAGAAAACAATAAGTATATGTAAGGTCAAAAAAATTATAGAAGTTTTACTCAGATGTAGATCCCATATCATATAATTTATGTACTTAAAGTATATAATTCAATAATTTGTAGTATATTCACAGAGTTGTGCAACCATCACTACAATCGATTTTAGAACATTTTTAGCACTCTAAAAAGAAATGTCATTCAATAACAATTACTACACATTCCATCCAACACCAGCCCTTCCAATCACTAATAACCTTTCTATTCCTATAAACATACTTATTCTGGACATTTCAGATAAACAGAATCATACAATACATGATCTGTTGTGTCTGGCTTCTGGAAGTAGAATGGTTGGTCATATATATCTATGTTTAACCTTTAAGGAAGCAGCTGCACCATTTAACATTCCCACCAGCAGTGTATGAAGTCTCCAATTTCCCTACATTTGTTACTATCTGACTATGATTTATTATTATAGCCAACATAGTGAGTGTGAAGTGGCGTTCGTTTTGTTTTTTTATTTGCATTTCACAGATAGCTACTATCATTGAGCATTTTTTCACATACATATTGGCCATTTGTGTCTTCTTGGAGAAATATCTTCCTTTTGTTTTAAAATTGAGTTTTTTGTCTTTTTTATTATTGAGTTATAAAAGTTGTTTATTCTAGATACAAGTATGATTTCCCAGAAGTTTCTCTCATTTGGTACATTGTCTTTTTTAACTTTTTGTATTCAGATACCAGAAAGTATGGTTGAACAGTTTACTAGCTTTGTATAATCTAATTACCTGTAATATTATATATGTATCTTTGAAAGAAAATGCAGGCATTTATATACAAATTTGACTAGACAATAAATTTATCTTGATTAGTTATAATTTAATGCTTTCAATAGTCTGAGGTAAGTTTTCACATTGCAATTTGGTTATTAATTTTACTTTGAGACCTTGTATTACTTACCTTTCAATTAAAATATCACAGAAATTAGTGTCATGACCATTCTGGATAAAATGTCTGAAACTAAAACAGTATTTATTTTACAAACCAGAATTTTAGTTTTTATAGCAAAGGTTAATAAACGCTAGTTATTTTTTTATGACATTAAGTCTGAAAGTTACACATTGAGGGGTTTTTTTGTGTGTTTTTTTTTCTGTTGTTGTTGTTTTGAGATTTTTGGCTTGAAACTACTGCTTGCAGTTTAATTTTTTAAGGCTGGGCTTTTTAGAAAAATATGATACACCATGGTGTGTGCTTCTTGAAGCAGTACCCAAACTGAGGTTTACAATCACTGTGAAAGTCAAAGTAATTACTACTGATTTTTTTTTCTATAATAATAACTGCAAACAATTACATATGAACTTTGGACATGTCATTTTATCAGTTTCTTGACATATTCATCGTAAAAGAGTTTGTATATTGTATTTTGCTAGTTTCTTTTGCTGTTGTTTAATATGGAAAGTTGGTTCTTAATTCAGCCCAGTTAGTCCCCTTGCAAATGGGGAAGGTAGGAGGGCATTCATTACAAATCCATCATTAGCATTATAATGATCCAATCTAATAAAAGAGTAATATGCAAATTTAACCATACCTTCACCACACCCACAGCCATGCCCACCAGCCCAAGCAGGAGCAAATTATTCAAATAAACCCAATCAAGATGGCTGCCACCACTGAGAGCAGGAGGAAGGCTTGGGTTTCCCTGGCAACAGAGAAAGCCAAGCTTTCAGCCTGCTGTTGCTGGCCTAGGCCTCCACTCTGGGCTACAAAATTTCAAACAGAAATGGCTGCCACCTCAGAGTGAGCAGAAGGCTTGGCTCCACTCCAGGCTACAAAGTTTCAATTGTAGACATAGATTAATCCCAGATCCCAGGGCCTCTGCTTGGGTTTCAGGGGGCGTGGCCAGCCTGCAAGCCTCCACAGGCCCCTCGCCCAGGCTGCCCCTCACCCCAAGGGAACCCCTACCCTGATCTGGGACACTCTTCAGGGCAAACCAGCTGGTCCCCACCCATGCACCAGGCCTCTTATTCTATTTAATAAAAGAAATTTTCAGATTGACCATCACTCCAACACACAAGAGGGCTCCCTCCATGTGGTCAAAGATTCTGCCCTCAAGTGGACACAAGATGGCCACCACAAGATGGCCAGCAAGAGATGGCAGTTGGGAGGGACCAGGCCTGCAAGGGAGGGCAGTTGGGGGCGATCAAGCCTGCAAGGGAGTGCAGTTAGGAGTGACCAGGCTGGCAGAGGAGGGAAGTTGGGGGCAAACAGTCTGGCAGGGGAGCAGTTAGACATCAATTAGGCTGGCAGGGTAGTGGTTAGGGGGTGATCAGGCTGGCAGGCAGAAGGGTTAGGGACAATCAGGGAGGCAGGGAGGCAAGCAGTTTGGAGCCAGCAGTCCTGGATTGTGAGAAGGATGTCCCTCAAGGGGTTCCAGATTGGAGAGAGTGTAGGCTGGACTAAGGGACATCCCCTGCCCCTCGTGCATGAATTTCATGCACTGGGCCTCTAGTATATTTATAAGAAATTATAAGGAAAAGACAAAATAAGTCAAATTTTATACTAGGCTCAGATGAAAGATCTCTTAGGAGTTACTCAGTATGAAAGAGATGTTCATTTGCATCATTTTTCCAACAATAAATTGTGAATTCTCTGACATTAACTTATGGGTATCCTATAATTTAATTAAATTGTGACCCCCAACTACCAAATTAGTGCAGACCTCACAGGGTGGGGCATCAAGACTACCTCTACTTCAAATGCTGAACACAAATGGGGACTCTAGGCTACCCGCATTTCTGCCCAGCTGACTGCAAATTTGGGAATTCCATGACCCTTTTCTCCTCCCCAGATTTGGTAAACTGCTAAACCATCTTACAGAATTCAAGAAAATGCTATTTATACTAATAATAGAGGAATATGCAAATTGTCTGGAACACCATCACAGTAACGACCAAACAGCAGGCTGCGTGGGGCCACCAGGTCGGCAGGGGTGTTAGTGAGAGATGACCAAACGACTGAACATCAGGCTTCATGGGGCAACTAGGATGGCAAATGGGGGCGGTTGGGGGTGACTAGGCCAGCAGGGGGGGCAGTAAGGGGCGAACATGTTAGCGGGAAGGACAGTTTGGGGTGACCAAGCTGACAGAAAGAGGCATTTGGGGACAATCAGGTTGGCAGCAGGGAGACAGTAAAACGTGACCATGCCAGCAGAGGGGGGCAGTTAGGGGCGACCAAGCTGGTGGGGGAGGGCAGTTGGGAGCAACCAGGCTGTGGGGGAGGGTAGTTGGGAGTGACCAGGCCGGCACAGGGTGGGGGGAGCAGTTAGAGGCGATCAGGCCAGCAGGCAGAAACAGTTAAGGGTGATCAGACTGGCACGGGGGGCAGTTAGGGGTGATCAAGCAGGCAGGCAGGCAAGCAGTTGGGAGCCAACGATCCCAGATAGGGGAAGGGATATCTGACTGCTGGTTTAGGCCCGATCCTTGGACGGGTCCAGCTGTTCATGTGGCTGCTATTCTTTATTTGCAAAAACAGGCAGCAAGCAGAATTTGGTATGAATTTATTCTGTGATACCAATATACCATAATTACTTAATCTCCTATTTTTGAAATTTTAAATTGTCTTATTTTTTCACTGTTGTTAGTAATACTATCTTGGCATCATAATATCTAAATAGGTGTATTTTTAATTTTTTGCTTAGGTTAAATTCTGAAAATTAATTTCTAAGGCTAACTTAGTATATTCTTAAGACTTTTAAAAATGAGAATAAGTGATATAATACTTGCCTCCTAATTGTGACTTTGAGGAGTTTTGTTTGGTTCATTTTGTAGTGTTTATGGGGTGGGGAAAGAAAGATGGGCTGAAAATTTAGAGAGAATTAAAGGAAGACTGGAAGGAAGCAGATTGAGTTGATTGTGATATAAAACTTTTGGAAAAGATATTCTAGGAAGGAAATTTGAAAAATTCTATAAACATACATTTTCCTGTTCACATACCAAGATTTTTTGTATAATAGCTCTTTTAAGTTTTATTGAAAATTTTGTGTAGATTGAGTTTGAGATTTGGGAAATTGGGTTTGCAAATTATAAAGTAACCATTTCTTATTAAATCTTTATAGCCAGCATGATTTTGATTGTAGTTACTAAAAAAGAAAACAGTAAAGTTTTTCGTTCTGGATGATGAAGTCTAGTTAGTTAGAACAGAGATTGGAAAACTACTATCAATGAACTGCATCCCTCCTATTGTTTTTGTAAATGAAATTTTATTGGAACACAGCCATGCCCATTCCCTTAAGTACTGCCTACGGCTGCTTTCCGGCTACTACAGCAGAATTAAGTAGTTGTATCAGAGACAGTATGGCCCATAAAGCCTAAAATATTTGCTGTCTGCCACTTTACATAAGAAATTGGCAGACCCTAGAATTAGAGTAATGGTATGTGTTAGTCTTTCTGTTTATGAAACACTAGTGGCCTGGTGCATCAATTTGTGCACAGGTGGGTCCCTCAGCCTGACCAGTGATCAGGGCTGTGGGAGGTTGATCGGGAGGGGGGGGGGGAAGTGAGGGAGGTTGACTGTGGGAGCACACTGACCACCAGAGGGCAGCTCCTGTGTTGAGTGTCTGCCCCCTGGTGGTCAGTGCAAGTCATAGTGACTGGTCAATCGGTTGTTCGGTTTGGTTGCTTAGTCTTTTATATATATATAAATTTTACCAATATTCTTTTTTATAATTCATTATTTCTGTATATGTACCTATGTGAAAATGACATAAATTAGAAATTTTATATGCATACTAGAGGCCCAGTACACAAAATTAATTCGTGCATGGGAGGGGGTGATTGTGTGTCCCTCAGCCCAGCCTGCATCCTCTTCAATCTGGGACCCCTCAAGGGATGTCCAACTATCCATTTAAGCCTGATCCCAGTAGGATAGGGCCTGAACGGGCAGTCGAACGTCCCTCTCACAATTCAGGATGGTTGGCTCCCAACCACTCTCCTGCCTGCCTGCCTGCCTCATTGTCCCTAATCGCTTTTGCCTGCCAGCCTGATACCCCTGACCACTCCCCTGCCAGCCTGATTGACACCTAACGGCTCCCCTACTGGCCCAATTGCCCCTAACTGCCCTCCCTGCTGGCCTGGACACCCCTAACTGCCCTCCCCTGCCAGTGTGGTCACCCCTAACTGTCTTTCCCTGAAGGCCTGTTTGCCCCTAACTGTCCTCCCCTACTGGCCTGGTCATCCTCAACTGTCCTCCCCTGCAGGTATAGGTCCCTCTCAATTGTCTTCCTCTGCAGGTCTGGTTGCCCCCAACTGCCCTCCCCTGCAGGCCTGGGTCCCCCCAAACTGTCCTTGTCTGCTGGCCTGATCGCCCACAACTGCCCTTCCCTGGTGGCCATCTTGTATGTTGGAGTGATGGTCAATTTGCATATTACCTCTCTCCCTCTCCCTTCCTCTTTGAAATCAATAAAAACATGTTTTTAAAAAGAATTTAAAAACTGCAATAGATAGGAAATAAAACCATGTCATATATAGAAATAAAACTAGCTGAAGAATTCTGCTTTTAATTGAAAATATTTTATTACTTTGCTACTAAGTAACATAACTGATGTTAAAAATAGAAACTGAAATTGGTCTAACCGCTTGTAATTCTTTCAAAAGTGTGGAAAGTTGATAGTTCAAATCAGAGTACGGCATTCAGAAGGATATTGATCTTATTCCATTATGTGACTTATCTTTCCAATTTTGTTCTACTTTATGTAATAGCTTCCAGATTTATTAATTCTGTTATAATGTCCCTTCAGAATAAGAGAAGCTAGTATAAGTCATTATAAAAAGTATAAACACCATTATCAATAGAAAATAAAACAATTTTCTATACATTTTATATAAATCATTGTAAATTATATTTAGGAACTAGTAATCAAACAGTTCCTTTCCTACCAAAAAGAAAAGGCCCAGTGAAACGGAGGAATATAGGGGTTGGGCAAGAAGCATAAGGTTGTGTTGGCAGGAGTGTCAGGGATAGTGAGTGACAGCATGAGAAAAATGGATGTGTTCTCCCATCACTGCTGCTCTCCTCTCTTTATGAAATTAGACAAATAGCATGAATGCTCAGGAAACTAGGATAATGCTCAGGGGACAGGAACCACTTCCAGACAGCTCTGCCAGATTCATGAGAGTAGTGGTGCGTCTGCTTTTTGTTGTTGCTGTTGTTACTTAACCTTGTCACAGATACATTACTGTTTCTGTGGCACTTCTTTTGTGGGTTCGTACTCATATTACTTTCTTTATTATGACTGTGCCGGATTGTCTGTTGGCAAATCAGCACCATTTACCACTGCTGCACCTTGCCTGATATAATGTCTCTCTGGGAAGTGTGTGTGCTTGTTTCTTTCTCCTCTCATTGTGTCTCCTTGTGTCCCACTCCATCAAATATGCAATTTAGATATCCAAAAGTCCATTACAGACAAATAATCTGTGGAGATTTTCTTTGGATTTGTTTTTGTCTTTTTTTTTTTCCCCATTCCCTTCTCACGTGCCCACCCCCAGCCCCAGCAGCAAAATTCCACACACTGAAACTATTTTTACCTTCTCCTTTCAACTAGAACTGTTTCTATCTTAGGGAAGTCTCTTATTCGAAAACATGTATGCCAAGGTAGACATTCATTGATCTATTTAATCCACTTTCCGTGAATTTTTAAAAGCTTCATAACACTGTGCCAAGTTGTATTATAGGGTGATTCAGGGAAGTATATAAAACTAGTTAAATTGTGGGGGTGAAATATTCAAACATATTTCCACCAAAACTGCTGCTTAAGTCATACTATATTGCTTATGTTTATAAAATGCTCTTAAATCTTCTGTTGTAAAATGTAGTTAATACAGGTGGCTTTAATTATGCGTTAGTTTTCTTCAACCCTTACCTTAGATAATCTGTTGTCATAGAACATTTAAATGACATGATTTTGAGCTTTGTACTGTTGAAATTTTTAAATGCATCTAAGACTAAACTTTATAATGTGTTACATTTTAGGTCAGAAGACATGTCTTCATCTACATGGCATCTTTCCTTACCTCTATGTGCCATACGATGGTTATGGACAGCAGCCAGAAAGCTATCTTTCTCAGATGGCATTCAGTATCGACAGAGCACTTAATGTGGCTTTAGGCACTCCATCTTCCACTACTCAGCACGTGTTCAAAGTGTCATTAGTATCAGGAATGTAAGTATATGATATCTTTTAAATTTTTTATTTATCTGTATTTGTATTGCCATTCTAATTAAAAGAAAACATATCCAATTAAAATATACTCTTCATTTTTCTTTTCTAATCTGACAGAACTAGAGCAATACAATATAGATGGTTAACAGTAATTTTTGTTTTAACCTTTTCCATTTCTTTGCTTTCTAAAACTGTGTAAGTTTATGTAATTCATTCTATAGATATTAATTAAGCAACTCTGTGTATTTGGGATATATTGGTGAATAAAACAAGGATTTCTGCCCCATGTAGGTTACATTCTGGTAATGGAAACAGAAAATAACCAATATATATGACATGAAATAAATTTATTTATTTATTATATGATAATAAGAACAAAAGATGTAGAACAGGATAAGAAGAATAGGTAGTGTAGGGTGGGGAAGTGCACTGGTGGCAATTTTATATAGGGTAATAAAGGGAAGGTCTTAATAAAGGGGAGCAATTTGATATTTGAGCAAAGACTTAAATGTGAGGGAGTACAAACAGCCAGGAGGCAGGTGTGTGAAATGGAGGGTGGAAAAGTGGAGTAGGATAAAATGGTTTTAGGGAGATATGTTGACCAATGGTTCTCAGAACATGGTTTTGTACTTTGCTTTCCGGGATCACCAACATCAGCTTTATCTAAGTCTGGAGGCTGTCCCAGCCTCTCCTGGGTTTCTCTTCATTATCTCTCACAGATATTTCCCCTAATAAATTTCTTGTACATTTTGGCATCTATTTCGCAAAAGACTTGGACTAACACAGTGGTCGGCTCGTGAGCCACATGTGGCTCTTTGGCACCCTGCATCTGGCTCTTCCACAAAATACCACAGCCTCAGCGAGTCTATTTTGAAGAAGTGGCATTAGAAGAAGTTTAAGTTTAAAAAATTTGGCTCTCAAAAGAAATTTCAGTTGTTGTACTGTTGATATTTGGCTCTGTTGACTAATGAGTTTGCTGACCACTGGACTAACACATCTGATAACTTCGTCCAAATACATTCTTGGGTTCCACTTCAGCCCTAATGAATCAGAAATGTTGGTGGTAGGGCCCAGCAATTTGTGTTTTAACAAGCCTTTCAGATGATTCTGTTGCATGAGAAACACTGCCATAGGCTGTTCCAAGGACTTGGGCTTTTACTCTGAGCTATTGCATGACTTTGAGCAACCATGATTTAAGCTTAAGATTAAAAGGATTGCTTTAGCAACTGTGTTAAGAATAGATCATAGAGTAATAGGAATAGAAGCAGGGAGAGCATTAGGACTCTGTTTCATTAGTCTGGGTGAGAAAATACTGTGGCTGGCACTTGTGATAGCAGGGGAGTAGTGAGAAGTGGTCAGCTTCTGGATCTATTCTGAGAGTTGATTCAACAAGATTGGCTCTCTAAATGGATGAGGGTTTTCAGAGGAACCAGGCCTGACTACAGAAGTTTTGAGTCTGTCTTATAGAAAGAAAAGAAAAAAAAAAAGGAAGGCTCAGGTAGAGCAGACTGGAAGGACAGATTTGGAGCTTATACTGGAACATGAGTTTGTTATGTCTGTATGAAATCCAAGTGGAGATCATAAATCTATACTTCTACCTTAATCTAGGCTTTACTCTGGACCACTGCAGTATCCTTTTAATTGAATTCCCTTCTTCTGTTCTTGTCCAGAACTGCAAAATTACTCTTCTTACAGTGGAAATTGGATCCTTTTAAATTTAAAATCCTGAGTGGTTTCATATTGTTCATAGAATAAAATTTAAACTTCTAACCACTACCTATGTGATATGACCCCTGCTGTTACTGGAGACTTAAACTCCTCAGTCACTCAGGGGAGTGAGGTGGAGGTTTTGAGGTGCTGCTGAAAGAAGCAGTTCCATGGGAGGATGAGAGATGGTAGAAGATATATTGGTGTGGAGTTACATTTCTCTGGTTCCATTTCTCCAAAGCCAGTCTTGAAAGAGGGGGGAAGCTGGGAGTTTAGCAGAGACATAAATAAGGCCAGTGTCCAGAGTTTTTGTTCCATGTTGTAGCCTGGTGTGGTTCAGCATTCAGGCCAGATTAAAGTCCATTTGTGGAGTCCAGCATGGCCATTCACCATGTGGGGAGAGCGTGCCCTTTTAACAGGAGTCACAGAAGCCAGGCACCCTGGAGCCCAGAGAGAGTGGCTCCTTTGTCTAGAAGTTATATATTTAGATTTCATGCATTTGCAGTGGCCATGCCCATTCTGGCCAATTACCCTGTTTCCAGATGTGATTGACAGGCACGCATTTTCCCATGTGAATTAGATCTTACTGGGCATTTATCTCAACTCCCTTTATCCAGTCTTTCCCCCCATCAATCAGCAGTCAATAGACTTGGAGAAGGTTAAATGCAGCTTTTTTTTTTTTTTTGCAAAGCTATGTTAATGGCATGCCTATATCTAGTCATCCCATTAAATAATAACGAGGTTATTACAACGGCATCACTGCTATCTTTGTAACTTTGTTCACTATGTTCCGGAACATTGGTCTTTTAGTTTCTCTTACGTGCCAAGCTCTTTCCCACCTTTCTACATGAAGTGTCCTTTCCTTGAGTTCTCTATCCTTTTCTAACTCTTCACAGCCTTCACCTCTCCAGAGAAATTTTCTGACTTCCTTACTTAGATTATTATTGCTATTATTCTGTATGTCAGCCCATTCTTTGTTTTCTTTAGCACTTTATAGAGTTTGCAATTATTTTAATTTTTTGTTAATATACTTAATTTTTTGTGTTTTTCCCACCATTAGGTAAACTTTATGAGAAAAATTACCATGTTTGTCTTGTTCATCATTATATGCCTAGCACCTGGTGTTGGGGACTTAGTAGATAGGGCTCAGTAACTATTTGGTTGAGTAAATGAATGAGGTGAAAGCTCACACCCATCTTATGACAGCAATAATTATGTTAAAGAGACTCATGAGCTTTATATTCTAACTTTTTTATGTTTACTGGTTTCTAAAAACTTCCCTACTTTTATTTAAAAGTTGAATCTTCAAACAGCCTAATGAAATGAATAATCACTAATCTTTCTATATTTTTTATGACTATTCATTGAAGGCATTGCCATATTTTTGAGTTACAAATCTGGATACCTGGCACAAAAGATGAGCTGTTCAATCTAATTTATGGTTACCACTTTCCTTTTTTTTTTTGTATTTCAATTTTTTTGGGCCTTTTTCTTACCTAGACCCCCTTTTTCCCTTACCCTATGTTCCAACTTCTGTGATTCCTTTATTCCTTCCGTACTCCCTGTTCTTTAAGGTAGACAAAGTTACATCTAGCTACCAAATTAAAATTTGTGCAAGATTTAATTCCAGTCTTCCTAGACTATGCATTATCCTGAGGCTGGATTAAGATGACAGGACCTTAGGCTTATTTCTGAGATTCCTTGCCACTTGTGTGTTAGTTTGGACTCCTAGTGACTGTACGAATAGTGATGTCCACAGTGTCCTGTCCTCAACAGCCCTGCCCAGCTTTTGTGGATGCCTGCCTATGGCTTCTTTTAGGGAGTCAATCCATCTCACATTTGATCTTCCTCTTTATGCAGCCTTCTGTTTTTCCCAGCATTACAGTCTTTTCCAAAGAACCCTGCCTTCCCATGATGTGCCCAAAATAGGATAGCTTCAATTTTGATACTTAGCTACCATGATTCTAGAAAGTATCCCATAAAGAGATTTTAAGTTGATCTAAGTTAATTAACTGAAATTTGTCCCTATTTGTGGCTCATTTTCCTTCTCATCTATCTAATAAAGAGAGAATATGCTAATTGGCCATCACTGTCACAAAGATGGCTGTACCCACAGCTGAGGCCAAGTTCCCATAAGGAGCCTTAATGAGCAATCAGCAGGGACCTGAGGCTACGCCGGCCCCAGCCCCCATGGGGTTTGACGGGGGACCTCAAGCCGTCCCCCCCTCCCCCCATGCCAGGCCAGGGTACCTGAGGCCATGCCCCCCACCTGGCAGGGCTTGACAGGGGACCTCAAAGTGTGCTTCCCATCCTGGTGCTAGGCTAGGGGACCTCAGGCTGCTCCCCCTGCCCTGGACCAGGCCGGGGGACCTCAGACCGCACCTCCCGCCCTAGTACCAGGCCAGGGGACCTGAGGCTGTGCCCTCCTACCTGGCTGGGCTTGACAGGGGACCTCGGGCCATGCCCCCCACCCAGCAGGGCTTGACAGGGGATCTCAGGCCAAGTTCCCCACCTGGTGGGGCTTGATAGAGGACCTCAAGGCATGCCCCTCACCCTCGTCTGGGCTGGGGGACCTCAGGCCATGCTCCCAATCCTGGCACCAGGCCAGGGTACCTGAGGCTACATACACCCCTGCCCAGCAGGACTTGACCAGTGGAACTGGTCAGGTCTGAATCTAGCCCAATGTGGTAAGGGACCAGCTGGGTCTGGGTCTTATGAAATATTGAGGTGCATGTGGGTGAGCGATGACTTGACTCTGGGTTCCATGGTGTGCCCCAGACTCTTGACAGGAGGAAGATTTTCATATACATTTTAATAATTTTCTTTCATCTTTGACACTTGTTATAGAGAAAGGGCAGGTAGCAATATTAAATTATTTCCTCTAATTAATCCCCTTTTAATGTGCATGAATTTTGTGCACTGGGTCACTAGTCCTATATAATAAAACGCTAATAAGCAAATTATCCCCTCAACCGAGAGTTTGACCAGGGGGCGGGGCCGGCCAGCCAACTGCCCGAGGCCCCTCCCCCGGGCTGGCCCTGCCCCAGATTGGTTCCCCCACCCCAGTTGGGGGTGGGGCCAGCCAATCCCCTGCAGTCCCTCCCCCTGGCTGGCCCAGCCTTATCAGGGCGGGCTGATCGGACCCCAGCCCAACACAAATTTGTGCCCCAGACCTCTTATTATATTAAAGAACTAATTCTAATTATTGGATATAATTTTATAAGCATGAAAACATCTACCCTCAAACTCTGCTTTCTTTTACTTTCTTCCCTCAGTCTCCCTGTTGAGATATTTTGGTAAAATCAAGTAAAGCCAACAGTAGGAAGTAAGGGTTTCAGGGTAAATTATGCAGAGACTTTCTTGATGGAAAGAAACAGAAAACTGAATTTATAGAGTTTTTAGGATATATTTTGGGACAATAGTTAAGAAAACAGAATCTTAGACTTACAAAGAATTTTCAAGGTTAAAACTTAACTTGTATTCAGTTTTTTAAAGTATGAGATTCTATATATAAAAAAACTAAGGATTGTTAGCAAAACCAAAACAAAGCAAAGATAACATGGACCACACAAACACAGATTTAATCCCTCCTCCCCATTTATCTGACTCTAGACAGTTATATTTATACATATGAAAAATATCATAGCAGGAGGAATAAAGAGTTGAATTTTGCCAACAGGAAGGAGAGGTCATTCATGTAATGTGTCTTTCACATCTTCACAGCAACAGAATAAGGTGAACAGCAACAAACTAGACAGGAAGTGTAAGTGTTATTAAAAAAAAAGTAAAGAAGGGTGGAGTTGTTAAGGGATAGGTAGTGATGGTCAGAGAAGGTCTTTCTGAGGAGTGAGTTTAAGCAGAGACCCGAGTGAAGATTGAAAGCAAGTCATGCAAAGTTTAGAACAGACCTTTCCTGGCAGAGGGAATGGAATGGCAAGTTACTTTAGAGAATCCAATTAAAGGGCTGAAATATTCAGAATGGCTGGAGGAAAAAGGAAGAGTGAGTGGTATGATGTAAGATTGGAATGAGTGACAAGGGTTACATAAAGAACCTTTCACACCTTGGTAAATAGTTGGATTTTTTTAAAAATAGAAATTGTTTTATAGGAGTCACACAGATGACTCTGATCTAAAGTTTGAAACAACTTTCTAAAAAAAGTTGTTTAAATATACTCCAAATAATGACTTCACTGACAAATTTCTCCTGTATTCAATATCCACTACACTTTGAGACATGACAGAGGGGTGGTGTCCTAATGTAAGTTCTACCTAGTCTCCATCATAAGGGGACGGGTTTATATATATATTTTTTTTTTAATTGATTTTTTTTACAGAGCGGAATGGTGAGGGATAGAAAGTCAGAAACATCGATGAGAGAGAAACATCGACCAGCTGCCTCTTGCACGCCCCCCACCAGGGATGTGCCCGCAGCCAAGGTACATGCCCTTGCCAGAATCGAACCCGGGACCCCTCAGTCCGTAGTCCGATGCTTTATCCACTGAGCCAAACCAGTCTTGGCAAGGGGGACAGTATTTTTAAAGTGAAAGGTGATTGGATATACTCAACTAAAGATTTAATTAACCGCTTATTTATAGACAAACTCTTTAGCAGATATAAAACTTCTTTAGCCTATAAATTCATGCCTGTTCACATATTGTTTCTAATTACATGACTTTGAAAAGAATGGTCTGTATATCAAATGTACTATTGTAGTTTCAGATCCTCCTGAAATGATATAACATAGCCCAACTTATTTCATTTTGCATTGAGCGAACTTACTTCTCTGCCTATCATGTAGTTTTTTGTTTCTCCCTTTCCTCATTCCAGCTGATGCCCCAAGAAAAGCCTAGCCTCAAAATAATTAGGGACCTAATAAGTCCATGCTTTTTTTCAGTATCATATATGTAACTAGAGGCCCGGTGCATGACATTTGTGCACTGGGGTGGGGGGTGGTCTCGGCCCAACCTGCGCCCTCTTGCAATCCGGAACCTTCGGGGGATGTCCACCAGCAGTGATCCTGGCTTCTGGCTGAGTGGCACTCCCCCTCTGGGAGCACACTGAACACCAGAGGGCAGCTCCTGCATTAAGCTTCTGCTCCCTGGTCAGTGCACGTCATAGCGACTGGTCCCACCATTTGGTTGATTTGCATATTAGCCTTTTATTATATAGGATAGGTGTATGCATACATATACATAATAGGTAAACTGTAATGAACTTACAAAATTAATAAACAGATGATTAAGGAACGTGATATACATGCTGTTAATTAAAGGACTTGCAGATGAAGAGCTTTAGTTTTTGATAGAAAAAAAAAGGGAAATGAGAATGTGCCAAAGAAAACATGTACTACAATTTGTAAATCTTTAAACAATAAAATAAATACATAAATTAAAAAAAGAGAGAGAGAAAGTGCCCTGAAAGTCCTCAGTTTTTCTCATGCATGGTCAGAATAAAGGTAAGAGTCACTTTTGAAGAGTCATGATGATTGAAAAACTTCTTAAAAGAGGTAACCAGATTTCAGTTTATGTTAACCTGCAGTAGGTTTAATTGCAAAGGTCTTGGAGTTTTTGTTTGATTTGGGGGGGAGGAGGTGAGGTAATATTTAATATAAGTAAGACTGAATTGGGCCAGCTGTGCCAAATTAGAGCAATAGTTATATTATTTCATCACTGAATGGTGAAAATAATTTGATATATTTTTTCCTTTATTTCAGGCCTTTTTATGGTTATCATGAGAAGGAAAGACACTTTATGAAGATCTATCTTTACAATCCTGCAATGGTGAAAAGGTACAAAGTTAAATGAAAAAAAATATGGATAACTATCACCTAAGTATTTTAATAATAAAAATACTAAAATGGGGATGGATAGTAGTACCATAGGTTTGTAGTGAGGATTACTTGAAATTAAGATTATTTGAGATTTAAAGTACCTAACACAGTATCCAGTGCATAGTATCTAACATTTTTAATAACATTTTAAATACTGTGTTAATAAAATCATTCTTATCCTCTTCATTATCATTTATTTCAAATATTTTCATAGAAATCTATCTGAATATCCCATTATGCCTAAATTCCAGTATGTCTAAAACTCAGCTTACCTTTATTCCCCCTCCTCAAAATAAAGCACAAACAAACCTGTTTCCTTCTGGTCCTTTCTATTTCAATAAATGCAGCACTATCAATAGATGCTTAAGAAATCTAGGCATTATTGTCAGCTCCTATTCTACCTTATCCTTCATGTCTAGTTAGCTAGCAAGGCCTAACCACTTATTTCTTATATGTCTCCTAAATCAACACATTTCCTTAAAGATAACATCACTTAGTTTTTCACAATAGCCTCTCACTCCCAACTGTTGTGCATTCTCTAGCTAACCTGGTCATTTCACTTTCCTTGTTCACAGGCAAATTGCACTACCTCTTCCAGTGTCTTAATATGCTCTGCATAATCTGCCTTCTCATTAGTTCCCTAGCCACCCCTTCTCACTACAGTTCTGTCACCAGACCTCACTCAGTGGTTTCAGTTCCAGAATAAAACATGTTTCTCGTGACACTTTGCATGTGCAATTTTATTTGCATGAAATATTTTTTCCTCTCTTCAGACAAAAAGTATCTACAGTTTACTATTCAGTCTACTTCTTAGAGATTTCTCTTCAAGAAGGCTTTGCAGAAACTACCTCTGCACCTCTATCTGATTAATGTCCCTTTGAGATGTTTCCTATACTTGCCTTGAATAGCACATACACAATTCATAAGTAGAATTGCCTATGGTTTGTAGGAGAACAACTCAGTGAAGTAAAAAATATTAAAATGGTAAAATCTCTGAGTAGTTGATTGAGACATGTATTGTTCTTTAGAATTTATGTATAATCTTTTAAAAAACTTTTCTGAATTTTTAAAAGAAAAAGGTTATTGTAAAAAACTTTTTGGCTTTTTCAATATAGTTATAAAATGGGATTTTAAGCATACTTCTAAATTGGTTTTAAAAGTCAAAATACTCTTCACTGGAGTTTTTTTGTCATTTTTAGAGCACGTGGCTTACTTTAAAACTTGATTTAAACTTTTAATTTCTTACAAAATACAAATTTCTAGTAAAATTGAAGTAAAAAATTTTGTATGCTAATATGATGTGTTTTATTCTCTATGAGCATAATCGTTTTTCACTTAAAATTCTAGGAAATATAATTTTATGATACAACTTTCTTATCCCTAATTTAGGATATGTGAACTTTTGCAAAGTGGAGCCATAATGAATAAATTTTATCAGCCTCACGAAGCTCATATTCCCTACCTCCTACAGCTCTTCATTGACTACAATCTGTATGGAATGAATTTAATAAATCTAGCTGCTGTCAAGTTCCGAAAAGCAAGAAGGAAAAGTAAGGTTAATTTTTCAAGTTAAAATTAATGCTTTGAAATAAGAGTTATGTAATTGATAATTTATAGAATAATATACATTTATATAATGAATGCTGAGTATGTGAAGAAAAAAATACACAAAATGATATTAGCATTTATTAGGAAAAATCTCAAATGAAATTTGTTTTGTAACAGCTTTATTGAGGTATAATTCACATACCACACATTTCACTCATTTGAAATAGAAAATTTAGTGGTTTTTAGAATATTGAGAGTTATACAACCATTACCACAGTCAAATTTAGAACATTTTCAGTATTTCAAAAAGAAACCCTGCAAAAATTTGTTTCCAATAGGTGAAAAGCATGAGAAAATTTTGAATTAGCAAGTATATGTAAGTCATTTATTTTAGTTATAAAAGCCAGATGAGTATTGGAATGATGATTAGAAAGGATTTTTTTTTTCCAAACTGTGAACAATTTGAAGGCAGAAGCATATGAAATTTAGTTGAAGGGAAATTTCAAGTATGATGAAATAAGATGTATATCTTAATTCATTATACTAACTCTAGTCCTCAGGTTTTTGTTTTGTATAAGATAAAAGGTTATATTGAAATCATGGGAAAAAATAGATCAATCATCTTTTGTATTTCATTTTGTCATGTAAAACTGGTAGTAAATCTTATGTGCATAACTTAACATTTCATCTTATAAGACAAGTTGATATATTACCTAAGTCATTTTTGAAAGAGGTAAATTCAAAAGTGAAAAAGATTTTGAAATTTTAATGTACATGCATATATAATTTTGTCTCCATATTCAGTTATATAACCAGTTGTCAAATAAAATGGAAATTACTAATTGCTATAGTAATAAAGGTGCAGTATATAGAAGTGCTTATATAGAATAAATATTTTGAGTACCACAGAAGCATTTTATATTACATTTTTTAACATCCACAGTTGAAAAGAAATGTTATATATATTAAATATGTATAAATTAAAGAGTTTCCATGTCCTTTAAGGAAATATGCTAAAACAATACATAAATTACAGGTAAGAATTAGTTGCATGTTTTCAAGGCATGTTTTGTTGAAATGGCAAAGATGTTAATATCTGATCTCAGCCTAATTACAACATTTTTGATCAGGCTAGCCAAATAAGAAAATCAAAGTATTAAATTTAGCTAGAGAGGATTATGAATTTAATATCCTTGATAATATTAAAATTCAAGCTTTCTCTTATCTGCACATTTAAATTTCCATAAGATATCACAGAAAATTTGTTAAAATTTGGAGATTACTTCCAAAGCATGACCCTAGGACCTAGTTTTTGAAACTGGGACAACTAAGCAAACATGTCCCACTTCAACTGCTGGTCAAATTGTATTTTTCCCAAGTTCTCACTCACTGTTGCTGCCATTACTTCTGGAATGCATTGTATATTTTCTTTTTGTTCAGGGATTGGTATTATAGTATGTTTTGAATTTTATCTGGAACCTGATTTCTACTAGAATTTTGTTTGAGACTTATACAGAATACCCTAGGAATTTGGATTAAAATCTACAAAAATTGTCATATTTCTTTATAAAATAGGATTTTAAGCATAGTCATCAGAATAGCACATTAAAATGTACTCTTTTATTCTAATATGAAAGTCTTGTAGCCATTTCTCTCGCATAAGTATATATTGCAAATATTTCTTTTCCCTCTTAGTTTAGAACCATTACTGTCAACTGCTCGTATATACATTCCTAGGTGTGTATGAGTTTTTAGGAACTAGTCATATAGGTTGTATATTATTTTACTTAAACAGGAGTTATATGAAAGTTCAAATTAGAACTTATCCCCTTTTACTTTTTTACTCCCAGGTGATCCATTGCATGCAACTGGATCTTACAAAGACCAGCTACCAAGAAATTCTCTTACTGGTACCTTATTTCGGTGGGAAGAAAATGAAATACCAAGGTTAGTTTATGTTGTAAAGAAAAACGTATTTACATATATCCTACTCCATTCAGAAATTAGTGATTTCCATAATTTTAATATTATATTTGGTGTTTTAATATATAAATTTTTCATAAAAGCAAATTCCAATATTAGTATGTTACATGAAATCATAGATTTTAAAAAGAGATCATGAAAATATACCTAATTATCACCTAATTAATAAATGAAATCTGGATATAAGTTTTTACACTTCTTTCCAATATTCATCTTCATTATACATTCCAAGTTGATACCCTATAAATTGTCTAATAAAAATCACATAATCTATCAATTGAAAAAATAAAATATTTTTAATAAAAATAACCCTTTCTAAATATTAAATATTTGTGAGAAAAAGTGCGTTGACATACTGAATATGAATAATATCTGATTTCTTTTGACTATCATTTACTAGACTATTAATTTATTTGGGGGAAGGTAACATTTTTAATATTTAGATATTTAATCAGTACCTATAAAATTATTAATAATAGCTTTATCTACATAGAACTCAGAAAGATTTCTGTTTTATACCACAAAGCATTGCCCATGCTTTCTTGATCCTTTTATTAATCAATTAGGTATTGGCAGGGTGGTTGTCATTTTCCTCTTTTAACTACACATATGTCAACTGATGTTTTTTATGTAGATATTTTTATGAAGAATGCAAGGTGGGAAAAGTGTTTAAATGACTTATTTTTATTTTATAAAAAGAAAATGAATTTATTAATCAATTGTTGATAAACTATCAAAATATATTCTTTTTAAAAATATATATATATTTTATTGATTTTTCACAGAGAGGAAGGGAGAGGGATAGAAAGTCAGAAACATCGATGGGAGAGAAACATCGATCAGCTGCCTCTTGCACACCTCCAACTGGGGATGTGCCCACAGCCAAGGTACATGCCCTTGACCGGAATCAAACCTGGGACCTTTCAGTCCACAAGCTGACGCTCAATCCACTGAGCCAAACCGGTTCAGCTAAAACATATTCATTTTAAACTACATAAATATAATATGTTGACAGAATTTTCATGTTATAGAATTACTTGAGCTTTTTTCAATATTAAAAATTAAGAAAAAAATATCATTAAGTAATGATGGAAATACATCCTATCTACCATATTTTTAACCCAGACAACTTTTTAACCCAGGAAAATCTTCTCAAAAGTCAGGGGTCGTCTTGTGCGCCGGGTGTAAAAATACCATAGCTTGCAGTTATGATGGGCATCGCTAACTCGCCAGGGACTTACCCAGCACTTGCTTTCTCTATATTGTTCTTTCTCCTATCATCATAAGTTCTAGTCGTCTTATATGCCAGAAAATATGGTAATAAAAGAGTAATATGCAAATTGACTGTACCTCCAATCAAGCTACACCCATAAGCCAATCAGGAGCTAGGGCGGAGCCAGCTAGCGAGCATGCGGCCCAGGCCGAGGGGCAGGACCAAGGTGACCAGGGCTAAGGGGGCAGGGCTGAGGAGACCAGCGGACATGTGGCCCCTGGGGTCGTGCGCGAGCTGACTGGGATGAAGGCAAGAGCCAGGCAGGGCAGGACCAAGGTGGCCAGCGCCTGTGCAGCCCCCACAAAGCATTGCCCATGCTTTGTGGCCGGGCACAAGCTGTCTGGGGCAAAGGCCCGGGCCCGGGGTGGGGGGTGGGGTCGAGGCTGGGGCAGAGCCAGCCATGGGCCCCATTGCAGGGCGATGGCTGGGTGCCCAAAGGCCTAAAGCCTCGGCCAGAGGCTTTAGGCCTTGGGCAGGCTGGGGGTGAGTGGTCAATAGGACATCCCTTGAGGGCTCCCAGTATGTGTGAGGGGGCAGGTTGGGCTGAGGGATCACCCACTCCCAGGGCACGAATTTCGTGTACTGGGCCTCTAGTTATTTTATAATTGGAATGTTATATCAGAATGAAATCTATAAAACTTTGGGGAGATGTGGAGAATGACTTGCCTTATCTCTTGATCCAGCTTAACATTTATAAGGTCTTTTTGATAAACACACATACACATGCACACCTGTGTACTTCTTGGTTCTTTCTCAGAGAGAGTGGAACTGTTTTTATAAACATACTAGAGGCCTGATGCACAAAACTCATGCATTGGGGGGGGGGGGGGGTGTCCTTCAGCCCAGCCTGCACCCTCTTCAATCTGGGACCCCTCGAGGGATGTCTGACTGCTGATTCCCAACTGCTGGTCTGCCTGCCTTTCTGATTGCCCCTAACCGCTTCTGCCTGCCAGCCTGATCATCTCTTAACCACTCTCCTGCCAGCCTGATTGATGCCTAGTTGCTCCCCTGCCAGCCTGTTTGCCCCTAACTACCCTCCCCTGCAGCCCTGGTCACACCTAACTGCCCTCTCCTACAGGCTTTGTCAGCTTTAACTGTCCTCCTCTGCAGGCCTGGTCCTCCTTAATTGCTCTCCCCTGCAGGTCTAGGTCCCCCCAACTGCCCTTTCCTACAGGCGCAGCCACCCCCAACTTCCCTCCTCTGTTGGCCTGGTCACCCCTAACTGCCCTCCTCTGAAGTCCTGGTCACCCCTAACTGCCCTTCCCTGCAGGCCTGGTTTCTCCCAATTACCTTCCCTGAAGGCCTGTCCCCGCAACCACTCTCCCCTGCAGACCTAGGTCCCCCCCCCCCCCCCCCCCCCCGCCAACTGCCCTTCCCTGCAGGCTTGGTCGCCTCCTACTTCCCTCCTCTGCTGGCCTGGTCACCCCTAAATGCCCTCCCCTGCAGGCTTGATCGCCCCCAACTGCCCTCCCTTGCAGGCCTGGTCCCTCCCAACTGCCCTTCCCTGCTGGCTATTTTGTGGTGACCATCTTGTGTCCACATGGATGCAGTCATTTTGACCACATGAGGGTAGCCATCTTGTGTGTTGGAATGATGGTCAGTTTGCATATTATTATTTTATTAGGTAAGATTAGATAGGATAGAGGCCTGGTGCATAGGTAGGGACAGCTGGTTTGCCCTGAAGGGTGTCCCGGAACAGGGTGGGGGTTCTTTAGGGCGTGGGGTGGCCTAGGCAAGGGGCTTGTGGTGGTTTGCAGGCTGGCCACACTCCCTGGCAACCCAAGTGGAGGCCCTGGTATCTGGAACTTATTTACCTTCTATAACTGCAACTTTATAGCCTTGACAGGAGCCAAGCCTCCTGCTTGCTCCATGGCTACAGCCATTTTGGGGGGGATTTATTTATCTTATATAATTGAAACTTTGTACCCTTGAACAGAGGCCAGGGCTGCGGAAACTTGGCTTCCTCCATTGCTGGAGGCAACTCAAGCCTCCTGCTCTCTATGTGGCCGCTGCCATTTTGGTTGGGTTAATTTGCATAATCACTCCTGATTGGCTGGTGGGCATGACCTGTAGGTATAGCAGAGGTACGGTCAATTTTCATATTACTCTTTTATTAGATAGAATTTCATATTACTCTTTTATTAGATAGGATTGAAATGCTATTAAGTTTAGAGAGAATATTATTTACCACTTCAAATTCAAGTTCTAATCAGTCCAGAACAAAGTGACCAAAAGATACTTGTTGACTCTCTTTTTTTTTAATGCCTGTGATGCAGTCCCTCTGTCTCTCTAATGTTAGAGCAAATCAGTTTGACCCTAGATTCCTTGGTTTTCACGTAACTTATTTTTTGCATGTTTGAATTAAAGCTTATTTGTATTTGAAGCCCTTTTTGAACAACATCTTTTTGGTTAGGTTATAAAGGTTTCCACTGATTGGAATTGAGTTTGGGGAAATCTTATTTATTATAATGAAAAGTTTGAATTTTAGAATGTTTTTAGGAGCCTATTTTATTTTTAAAAATTGACAAATTATAAGCTAAGATGTGAATAGATTAGTAAAATTAGACAAGGTACTCAGAATTAGAATTTAAAATAATTATGGGATAGCTATATACATTTTTGTCCTAAATTAGCCCATATTTTGCATTTTTGGCATGCTTATATTGCATTAAACATGAAAATCCATAATTTCATTAAGTATAAATAACAATGTCAAAAATTTTTTCCATAAATCATTAGTCTTAGATTTTATTAGTCTGATTTCTATTCCCAGTGCTAGCACCTTCTTCTGTGTACCTTTTTTTTTTTAACCAAGAAATGTTTTATGCCCATTCACAAACATTATTACAAGCCATAAGAGAGAGCAACAAACTTGTAAGTGCTGAGTTAGTAGCTCTACCTACCTTACTAGCTAGCTCATTGTCAGTTACCACATATCCTGGATCTTCAGGATCATTTGCCATAGTGTTGAATATACAAAAACTGAATCTACTGGAGTAATCTCAACCCTGGCTACCCATCAGAATGATCTGAAAAGATTTTTAAAATTATAGATGTCTGAGCTTCATCCTCACTGATTCTAATTAGTAAGACTGTTTTGTTAAGCTTTGAAAAGTTATGTTTAGAGAGGCACAGTTATCTGTCATCGTTATCTTTTATCTCCCTTTCATGGCTAAAATGAATGGTCTGCATGTATTTGCTGACCCAAATTTTTTAAAATCTTGATTGTTGAGAGTATTACAAATATCCCCCCTGCTTTTTCTCCCTTGTCTCGTACCACCCGGTTTCCACCCTCTGACTCAAAAAAATTTTTTGGTTAATCCTAACCTGAGGATTTTTTCCCATTGATTTTTAGAGAGTGGAGAGAGAAAGAGAAAGGCGGGGGGGGGGGGGGGGGGGGAGAGAGAGAGAGAGAGAGAGAGAGAGAGAGACATCAGTGAGAGAGAGAGACATTGATTGGTTGCATGTCCCAACCAAGGACTGCATGTCCCAACCAAGGGCTGGAATGTACCTGCAACACAGGTAGGTGCCCTTGACTGGGAATTGAACTTGAGACTCTTGGGTGCTCAGACCGATGCTCTATCACTGAGACACACTGGCCAGGGCTGACAAATTTTTTTACTTACACTTTTTCTACTTACTGGAAAGTTTTAATTCTGAAAACTTCTTCCTTTCCCTAGGAACGTCTGTTCTGAATTTCTGAAGTAGCTTTGTAATAAAGGCTAGAAATAGTCATAAATTTCTGCTATAAGATTGTATTTTTTGATATTATTGTTTCCCTCCTTTGTCACAAATGTGCTACTTCTGGAAAATTCACCCTTGAAATTTACAATATAATTCTTCCAAAACTTGTGAAACTTTTTAGTATAAGGAGAAAATTGTTGACCAGGAACTATTTTAGCTAGTATGTCATTTCATGGCAAAACTTACTTTGTTAAGTTTTATGAATGAAGAAGACAAACAACATTAAGAATTATTTTTTTCTGAAAGTAAAAGGGATATATTGTGATTGATTGGCTAACATGTTTCTTTTCTCTCAATGATAAAAGGATATGTGTATATGTTTGTATCTACACATGCATCTACGTATACATGTATATTTATTTGAATTGTAAAAATTCTGTGTTTTATCAAATTAATTTCTAATGTTTCATCAAAATTTCGTTAGGGATAGTCTATGGGAAATTAGGTTTTGCTAAACTGTTTGTCTTAAAACATTAAAAAGTGGGAGTGAAATCTGCCATCACCCACTTTCATGGTTCTCTCTTTCTCACTTGATGTCTGTATTGGTAGGATATGGCATCCTAATCTTTTTTTGTGTGTGTGGCTCTGATGAAAAACAAAAACTTTTGAGTCAAAGAGCATTAGTGGAACAGTCCTCTGTAGTTCTCATAAAAATTAATGATTTCGTGGTGTTAATACATTTTCTCGTCATGATCCCATTATTAAACCACATGGTTTGTCAAATCTGTAGTTATGGAGAATTTTAAAGCATTATTCAGCACAGCAGTAGTTGGTGGCAGGGAGAACAGTATAATTTGCCCACTTTTTAGTATACTCCCCTCCCCTCATTTCTTGTTGTATATTCTCTCATTTTTTAAAAACAAATCTATGATTGCTAAGAAAGATGCCTCTGGGCAAATGATTACATATGTGTATGGTTTTTGATGCATCTCTCAGTTGTCTCTCTGTTACCCCTTTCTGTCCTGGATATGACCCACATTCCTTATGTATAAAATATAATGCACCAAAATATGTAGAATGCACTGTAAAATGATCTCAATTGTAATAAAATAATATTTTATACTCTTCCTGTTTATCACTTCTTTATATATATAATATCAATTATGTTATATTTGTTAATTAATACATCACTGGCTTTTCTGCTTACCACCTAAAGATAAAAATTATTTAAGAAAAATCTTCAGAAAATTTGCACTTAAATAATTTTTGTGGTTTTTTTTTTATGTTTTTAATACAGCTCTTTAATACTGGAAGGTATTGAACCACAGAGTACATGTGAATTAGAAGTAGATGCTGTAGCTGCTGACATCTTAAATCGGCTAGACATTGAAGGTATATGTACAATTATTCTTAATATACGTCTATGTGTTTTTAATTAATGGTCAAAGTAGAGTGGCAAAAGTAGGGAAGAAAGCATTATTCGAGATGTAAGATATTATAGAAGATGCAAAATGTTTCAAAAATTGCTTCTGTGCCTTGAAGCAATTTCTTATTTATATTTTTCATTTATACTTTCATCCACATGAGTATGTTTGCACAGTCATGAACCTAAAGTCAATGTAACACTAAATAAATTAATCAGTTTTTTAAAAATTTAATATAATCTAACTTAATGTTTTTAGTTTTTAGGCTATATACCAGGGAGAGGATTCTTAGGTCTATTGGCTATCCTCAGATGTTTGAATCTTATTCACTTGATGGGTTTTTGGGAACCATTAGGAAGAAAACTAAAAAAAGACTAACATAAGAAATGTAGGTTAGGATAGTTTGTCTGCTTTATTACATAAAGTAGGTAATTATTTTTCTTAAGAGGCAGTATTTATGTTTTAAAAGTTTGGGTTCCTCACAATATCTAAGATCTGGAAACAGGCCAAGTGCCTATCAGTAGACGAGTGCATAAAAAAAGCTGTGATACAGTTATACCATGAAATACTGTGCAGCAGGAAAAAAGAAAAGAAGGATCTTACCCTTGAGACAACATGAAGGGACCTGGAGAGTATTATGCTAAATGAAATAAGCCAGTCAGAGAAAGACAGGTATCACATGACCTTACTCAGATGTAGAACCTAATAAACAAAATAAACTGATAAACAAAATAGATCCAGAAACATAGAAGTATGGAACACTGTGGAATCTCAGAGATAAGGTGGGAGAGGGTGAGTAGGAAGAGATCAACCAAAGAACTTGTATGCATATATGCATAGTCCATGGACACAGACAAATGGGTAATGAAGGCCCCAGGGGGGGGGGGGGGGGGGAGGTTGGAAAGTTAGAAGAAGAGGTCAATGGGGAGAAAAAGGGAACATCTGTAATATTTAAAACAATAAATATATATTTTTTAAGTTTGGGTTCCTTTTTTTAGGTGAGTAGTTTTGACTTTAGCCTTGTATTATTGTGATTATAGCTCAAATTGATGGAAATCCTGGCCTACAGGCCATATGGGAAGATGAAAAGCAACGGCGAAGAAATAGAAATGAAACTTCTCAAATTAGCCAAACTGAATCACAAGGTATTAACCAAATAGTACTCTCATGATTTTTTAAATAAGATAGTTTTATGGAAAAGGTTAAGCCATTGGTTTTACCTTGACCTTAAATTTTACTTTTCAGATTACTTTTAAATTTTCTGTATACTTTTTCTATTGTCTTTGCTCTGAACCAGTAGCTTTACCTCCAAAATGTCACTTGTCTCTTTTCCTATATGAAATTGACAGCTTTGTTGTCATTGATTTTCACCATACTTTGTTCTCCTGTTTCACGTTTTTGTTCCTTTTTCATTATCTAGTATGTTCTAACCTGTATTTCCAAATAAGTTATAGAATACTCATAGAAGCTCATGAATCATAATTTAGAAATACTGTGTTTGATTCATTAAGCTTTGAAAATGTACCATGAAATACAGCCCCCAAATTATTTCTGGATATATCATATACACTCGCACTTTGATCATTTCCTACAGTTTTAAAGAAAACACTCATTTTATTATTTAAACCCTGCTACTTCAAAAAATAATTCAAGGGGGCTTAAATAAATGCCATGGACACAACAAAACTTAAAATAAAGGTAAAAGAATAAGACATAATTCACAAGGCAAATGTATTTGCAATTTAGTAGTAAGCCTACTAGTATATTGAAGTCTAATTAAAATTTCAAAGTTTTAGTATCTTGGACACTAAAAATATTTGATAAATTTTGAGTGCCTTTTATGCTTTTTAAAGTAGAAATATAGTTTATGAGGAGAAAATTTCTAGGTTCAGAGTCTATGATACTGAACAGTGTGTTGTAGAGAACAGTGTGTTGGATTTAAGTTATAATTATAGAACTTAATCTTGAACTGACTTTAAGTGATTAATTATATAGTTTCAGTAACAATTTTTCTTTTGTTTGTTTTTATAGTAGAACTACTTTTAGATGGTATGATATGTGTCAAGAGAAGGATAGGACATTGCTATTTTAAAAGCTATTCTAAGAGAAAAGAAAATACTTCATTCACTTGCTATCTACATTTTTTAATGCACTTTTAAAATTCAAAGACCGCAGGTTTGTGCCAGCCACAGAAAGTGAAAAAAAATTTCAGAAGAGACTTCAGGAAATTCTCAAACAGAATGATTTCTCTGTGTAAGTGGTTATTTTTTACAGACCTCAGAGTTATTTTATTGCTTTGTTAACTAGTTTGTTATAAAGGATGTGTTTTAATTAAGCAGAAGGTTATCAGGATCTGTGGACTACAACGACGGATCCCAGGAGTTCTCTGCTGAGTTAACACTGCACTCTGAGGTCCTGTCTCCTGAAATTCTTCAGTGTACACCAGCTAATATGGTAGAAGTCCACAAAGACACAGAGTTGAGCAAAGGTGAGGTTTTCCTTTCAGGTGTACAGAAAATACCCTACCAGACATCTAAATATCTAGTTCTGAGGTATTAAGCTTTAGTTAAGTTTGCTAAGTGTTTCTTTTTCCCCCTAAGGAATAAATATCATTGATAATTGCAAAAACCTCTCTCCTGTTCCTTTACTTTTCTTCATCTCTAGAGGCAAGCACTATTCTGAAGTTGGTGCAAACTATTACCATGTATGATTTTACAGTTTCTTATATACAGGTAGGGCAAAAGTAGGTTTACCGTTGTATGTGAAACAGTTTATTCTTATATTTATTAATTATTGTATTATTTTTCATATGAACAAATGTAAACCTACTTTTGTCCCCACCAAGTATGTATGCCCATAGCATACTATTATTTTACGTTTTGAGTTTTAGGTAAATGATATCCTACTTGTCATAGATTAAACAACTTGCTGTTTTTACTCATCATATTTTTAACTTAATCAAGGTATAATTTGTATGGCACAAAATTCACTTATTTTAAATTTATAATTCAATGATTTATCCTAATTTTACAGAATTTTGCAAATACCTTACATAATTCAGTTTTAGAACATTTTCTTCTCAAAATATTCCTTTTTCATTTGTAGTCACAGCTGTTCCTACCTCCAGTCCTAATTAACTACTGATCTACTTTCTTGTCTCTAAGATTTGCCTTTTCTAGACATATATAAACGAAATATAGTATGCAATCTTTTGAATCTTGCAGCTTTCACTTAACATTTTCAGGTTCATCCATATTGCATCTATCATTATTTTTCTGGCTGAGTTGTATAGATATCCCATATTTTATTAATACATTTACCAGTTGATAGACATTTGAGTTGTTTTTACTTTTTGCACTTAAAAATAATGCTCCTAGGAACATTTGTGTATAAGATTTTATGTGGATATATATTTTATTTTATTTTATTTTATTTTAATTTTATTTTTTTAGTAGATACCAAGGAGTGGAATTGCTGGGTCATTTAGTAAATTTATATTTAATTTTTTCAGTAAACTGCCAAAACTGTCTCTCAGGTGACTATAGTGTTTTACCTTCCCACCAGCAATGACCCTACATCTTCACTAATAACACTTATTGTTATCTGTCTTTTTTATATAGTCATCCTAGTGTGTGTGAAATTGCATCTCAATATGGTTTTAATTACCATTTCTCTCATTACTAATGATGCTGAGTATTTTTATGTCAGTATTATAACTTTAAATTTACCTGTTCATACACATTTCTAGTTTATTCATTTTAGCTACTGATTAGTGCTCCTTTCTAAGAGTAAACAAGTTTATCTGTTTCTCTACAACTATTATATGACTTTCACTTTTGCAGTGTTAATAAGTGTTTTATCTTGTGGCTATGCGCAAGAGTTTTTCCACAAAAGATATGTGGAAGTGTGATTTGCCAGCCCTTAAAGTGTATGTATTATATATACTATTGTATTCTAACAGGGTTTCTGTAATGCAGTTAGCTTATACATGATTGGGAAAGAAGAGAATAATGAAAGGTTTACTTAGAAGTTGCATTGTTTCGTATGCAGTTTATCTAGGTATGGGGAGCCAGACTAGCAGGAATAGAATTACAGCCTTCAACATAAAAGGAAAAACCCTTTTTTCACTGCTATATTAGAAGCAGAGGCTTTAGTATTGATATACATCAAGAGCAGGTCTTCTCTTATTTGGCTTCAAAATTGTCTAGTCTACTCTTCATCTTTAAAAAAAAAACTCTTCCATGTTAATTTTAGGGTTAAATTATTTTGTTTCTGAGAAGAACCCTGTTGAGATTTTATTAGGGTATTTATTGAACTTATAGACTAATTTAGGAATATTTTTTTATTTTTCAATTACAGTTGACATTCAGTATTATTTTACACTAGAGGATGAATTTTTGGAATAGTTTGAGCAGGATAAGTGCTAATTCTTTGAATGTTTGGTAATGTGTACCTTTGAAGCTATCCTGTCCAGGACTTTTATTTATTGGGAGCTTTTTTTTATTATTGCTTCAATTTCATTGGTTGATATAGGAGCATTTTAAATCTTTCTATATGTCAGATCATTTCAGCCTTGATCATGCTATATTTTTCATTTTGTTTGGTCATTGTTCATGTCTTTCAATAAAGATTTGAATTTTTTGTAAAATTATTTTATATCTTTTGTTAGATACATTCCAGGTGTCTTATAATTATTTCAGTTGTAAGTTTTATCTTTCAAATTTTTTATTTTCTAATTAGAAAATTTTTATTTTCTAATGAAAGTGCATAGAAGCTTCACTGACATTTGTATATGTATATCCAACAATTTCTATTAGTCCTAATAGTTTGTCTTTTCCACTGAATTTTTTGTGTATAGAGTCATCATCTGCAAATAACAATTTTATTACTTCTTTTCCCATCCTCATGCAGTGTAAACTTATTTAAAAATTTGAAGTGTTAGTGATATATCTTAAATAATAACTAATAAAGTGTAATAAAAGCCACAAAAACATACTAATGACATGGAGTATTAAAAAACCCTTGATTCTGTGAATTACTAAATACTTACAATCTCTTTAGTCTTTTTAATTCTACCTAGTTTGTATATGTATAGTTATATTACTATGATAAAAGTCATTGCACATTAAAATATTCAAAGAGAAAAAAATGTCAAGCAGTTATAAGAAAGCTAACTAGAAACAATTCTATTTTATGCTTCTAGTATTCAGACTTTAACATGATTTTTATAGAAAGTCTAATGTACAGAAGGAATAAATACTTTTATGAATAAAGGTAAAATCTTACAATTTAGTTAAAGGGAGAGATAGAGAATAAAAGCATATAGTAGTAGAGGTAAAATTATTACATAATTAGGGAGTTGCTTAAATGTTTATATATTTTTGTCATCTCAAGATCACATACATAAAGTAGAAGAAGCTCTTATTAATGAAGAAGCAATTTTGAACCTCATGGAAAATAGCCAGACTTTTCAGCCTTTGACCCAAAGACTGAATGAGACACCAGTTTTCTGTAAGTAACATTTCTACGATAAATTTGAAGTATTTTAAATTAATGAAAGCGCATATGTGAAGAGGTTTTCTTTTTCTTTGATTTGAAGAGGTTAATGTTGCTTGTTCGATAAATCCTTACTCTACTTAGTATAAAAATGAAACTTCATTGAATGAAGTAGCTTTGTTTTTGTTTTCTACACAGCTTTTTCCAAACAATTGTGAAAGAAAATTGTAACCTTTTTAAAAATTTCACTTTAGTTAAAAGAAAACCATATTGCTTTGGGGGAAAAATGGCTTATTTTTAATTAAAATTCTCCAATGTTAAGTATATTAATAAAAATAATTGGTCTTTCTTGGTCAATATCAGAAATTTTCCTGGACATTTCCTTTTAAGTGATTAATTTTTGGTCAGTGTGAGACATAATGACAGTTATTTCTGAGTGTCTTTGCATCTCCTTAAATGTCATTTGCTAGATTTCATTTCAGTAATTGAGTCTTAATTACTGACATCCTTTTCAGAAATTTATTTAAAATGTCATTGCAAAAAGTGAGATGTCATTGAACTTCATGCCTCTTATTTTGCTTGGTGTAGTGATTTTATGTTTCTTTCCTTGCTTTCTATTTTTTAAAAAAAAATATATATATATATATTTTTTCTTTTATTAATTTCAGAGCAGAAGGGAGGAGAGGGGGAGAGAGAGAGAAACATCAATGATGAGAAAGAATCATAGGTTGGCTGCCTCCTGCGTGCCCCACAAGGAATTGAGTTTGCAACCCAGGAATTGAACAGTGACCTGGTTCATAAGTCGACCTTCAATCACTGAGTCACTCTGGCAGGGCTACTTTCTATTTTTTTATTCTTATTGTATCAAATGAGATTAAATGCATCATACCTCTCTACAATGTCCTGTTTCTTTTACTTACAGTTTTTTTTCTCTTTCTATTGAATTTATTGGGGTGATACTAGTTGACAAAATTATACAGGTTTTAAATTAACGAAAGTGCATAGGTGTACAATTCTACATCATCTGCGCATTGATTTTGTATTCATCACCCCATGTCAAGTCTCCTTTCTTCACCATTAACCCATCCTATACCCTCCTCCACCTCCTCCTACACCTTTCTCCACCTCTCCCTGAGAATCACCACACAGTTGTCCTTGTCCATGCCTACTCTCTGAGTCTATCTCTTATTTTGCTTCATTTTCATTTGAATGGAACATGAATTGACTAGGGAAAATACCAAAATTATTATGCATAATCATACTTCAAGAACATTTTAGACAGGAATAAGAAAACTTTTTTAAATGAATGGCATATGCAGAAAGAAATGATCCAAAGACCAAAGTAAAAAATTAAATTGACATTCATACCCTAAAATGTTTTATTTTTCTATCTGAAAAATATATATATATGTATTCAGATAAGATATATCCCTAAATTATATTCTAGATATAAAAAAAAAAACACAGTTAAAAGAGAGGAACGTAGATAAAGTTTAGGAATTGAAAAAGAGGGAGGGAGGCATATCCTTCTTTTATCACAGTATCTATAATAATATAAGTGTAATATGCTAATTAGACCGGACAGCTGAATGACCTTCCGGACATCCTTTTGGATGACCTGGATGAAGCCGGGCTGCCAGGGCCTCTAGTACAAACAAAATGTATCATCAGCAGATATAATGTCACTTACCTAAGTTTGCAAAAATGCATTTTCAATGTTTGTCAAAGATTTGAGAGTGAGCCTGGCTGGTGTCACTCAGTGGTTAGAGTGATGACCTGTGCACTGAAGGATTACGGGTTTAATTCCCAATCAAGGGCATGTACTTGGGTGCAAGTTTGATTCCCTGATCCCAGTTTGGGTGCATGCAGGAGGCAACCAATTGATGTTTCTCTCTCCTTCCCATCCTCTCTTCCTCCCTCCTTTTCCCTTTCTTTCCTCCCTCTCTATCCTCAGGTGAGGAATAACTAACTAACTAACTAAATAAGTAAGTAAATAAGATCTGAGAATTAAATATCTATAATTCATTTTCTAATACTCATTTTTTTCCAAGTATGAGACAGGAAAAATAAAACACTTAAGTTCTAGATTTAAAGAAATAGATTTTTGCCAGAATAGCTCTTACAAACAAATATCTTCACTTTTCCCCTTATATCTGGTAGCATACAGAATCAATTCTTTTTTTTTTATATATCTGGTAGCATGACGAAATCAATTTCTCTAATGTCTACAAAGAAAACCCAAAACTTGGTAATTTAGTAAATGAGGAACGCATTATCTCATTTTACAGAGATTAAGATTGTGTACTAGATTAGAACAAATCTTCATCTTCATGATCTTTTTTTAAATAATAGCTTTTATTGAGATATAATTTGCATATCATAAAATTCACCTCTGTACATGTCAGTAATATTCGTGGAGTATGCAGTTACTACCTCTATCTAATTTCAGGACACTTTTATCACCCTAAAAACAAATCCCATATCCATTAACAGTCGCTCCCATTCTTCCCTCCTCTCAGCCCCTGGCAACCACTGATGTGTTTTCTCTTGATTAACCTATTTGGGGCATTTCATATAAATGCAATCATACAACCTTTTGTTTCTGACTTCTTTCACTTGGTATGATGTTTTCAAGGTTCATCCATGTTATAGCATGTATTTCTTTTTCTTGCTGAATAATATTTCATCATATGAGTATGCCATATTTCATGTATCCACTCTGTAGATTATAGATATAGGGTTTTTACCATTTTTTTGCCTATAATGAACAGTGATGCTATAATTATTCATGTATGTTCTTGTGTGGGTATATATCTTCAATTCTCTTGGGTATATACCTAGGAGGGAAATTGCTGGATCATATGGTAACTCTGTGTTTAACATTTTGAGCAGCTACCAAATTTTTTTCCAAAGCAACTATACCATTTTACATTTTGACCAATAATATATGAGGGTTCCAGTTTCTTCACATATTTGTCAACACTTTTTATTATCTGTCTTTGGTTTTACAACCCTAATGCATATGAAGTAATATGTCATTATTGTCTTAAAGGTATTTTAAATAATCTTATTAGCCACTTTTAAAGCTTTCTTGTGTTATTCAACTACAGGTTTCATTTGACTATCCTATGAGCTAAGTAAGGCTAAAGTAAGGGATAAAGGTATTCATGTATTGTTGTTAAGGTACTTCCTTATCATTAATTTATATTTTTATATATTTTTTAACACTGTGACAATATTGGTTTGATGTTCCTCAAGATTAATTGTGGGCAGCTTGTTAAAATGCAAATTCCTGGGTCCTACTGCATAAATTCTGATTAATGCATACCCAAAACTAATACAAAATAATATTGAATATAAACTGTAACTTCAAAAGTATTTTAAAATATTTAAAAAAGAAATTCTGACTTAGTGTGTATATATATATATGTATATATATGTATATTTATATGTATGTGTGTGTGTGTGTGTGTGTGTGTGGTGATGTGACCTAATCATTGTAGCTATTGTATAAATTTTGCCAATATATATGGGATGGGTCAGGAATTTTCTTTTTAATAAGGACACAGTCATTCTAGTGCAGATGGTCCAAGGAGATTTTATTTTGTTGTTTTATAATTGTTCTGAATTGTTGAATTATTAAGAAAATTTAAGTTATTTGCTGGTGATGATTTACTTTTTTTATAGTGGACAGCAGTCCTGATGAGGCTTTGGTACATCTTCTTGCTGGTTTGGAAAATGATGGGTATCAGGGGGAAAGAAATAGGAAGCCACCGCCATGTCTTTCCTTTGGAAACACTACAAACCCCCAAAATAGTGATGATGAAGAAAATGAACCACATATTGAAAAAGAAGAAATGGAGCTTAGTTTGATTATGTCTCAGAGATGGGACAGCAATATTGAAGAACATTGTGCTACAAAAAGGTAACTTTTCTGTTATTTCGGTTACTTTAATATATCATACAGCCTATAGTGATCATGTTTACTTATTTATCTTATAACTGGAAGTTTGTAACTTTTGACCACCATCCTCCAGTTCTCCCTTCTCCATAAACCTAACTTTTAGAAATCATCTATTTAAATACACATTATTAATATGTTGGGGCAAAATAGATGTGCCTCCTTATCCCAGAACTTGAATTAAAAATAAGTCCCTTTGAGAGTTAAACTGTTATGGGCTAGAATAACAGTCAACTTGAAGACAAGGGATAGCTTCGAGGTCTGATTAGACTGAAGAAATTAAATATTAAAAATAAATAGATCTCAGAGGCATACACTGATATTGTTCATTTCTCAAGATAAAAGAATAAGATTTTTAAACCTATCTCTTGTGAACTTGAGTCTATGCCTGAGCTATATGCTCTGTTTGTAGAAAAAATTAGGCTTTTCAGCCTGAAATGCTGAGTATGTCTCTCCTGTAAATATCTGAAGGCAATACTAAGATATCTAAAGTTCATGTTTGAAGATTTCACACACACTCCAAAGCCATTACTGAAAGGTAAAAAAGATTAATCTATATGTTATGTTGACATACATATATATTACATATATTACACTACCTACTATAAAAAATAAAATTTTGATCCCTTCTCCGGTTATCTGGGTATAAATCATAACCCTGTCTTTTTATATTTTCACAGTATGCTCAGTTCCCTTTGCTGTCAGAGTGAAAATTCCCTCAGAGAGTCAGCTCCTTGACCTTTTTATTTCTTTTTATTTTTTTATCCTCACCCAACCATATGTTTATTGATATTTTAGAGAGAGAGGAAGGGAAAAAGAGACAGAAACATCAGTGTGAGAGAAAAACATCCATTGGTTGCTTCCCATACATGCCCCATTGTATAGGACAATGCTCCAGCTAACTGAGCCACCTGGTAAGGGCCCCTTTCACCTTTGAAGACCTGATTTTACCTAGTTCAGACAGGATCAGTATTTGATTTCTTGACCGATTTGGCCTTCATAATATCTTAAATGCCTTTTGGTGATGTGACCTAATCACTGTAGCTATTGTATAAATTTTGCCAATTTTTTTGTGTAAACTTTATAAATCTTTTCATGAAATACCTTGTGTGGAAACACCTCAGTCACATCATCTTTTTTGGAGCATAGGCCATTCTATATAATAAAAGAGTAATATGCAAATTGACCATGCTTTGCTATACCCATAAGCCACGCCCACCAGCCAATCAGGAGCGAGTTATGCAAATTAACGCAGCCAAGGTGGCTGTGGCCACAGAGAGCGCAGCAGGTTTGGGTTTCCCTGGCAATGGAGGAAGCCAAGCTTTCTGCCTACCTTGGCTTCTGCTTAAGGCTTCAAAGTTTCAATTATAGAAGATAAATTAGTCCCAGATATCAGGGCCTCCACTTGGGTCATGGCTAGCCTACATACCAACACAGGCCCCTCGCCCAGGCCCCCCTACATCTCAAGGGAACCCCCATCCTGATCTGGGACACTCTTCAGGGCAAACAAGCCGGCCCCCACCCATGCACCAGGTTTCTAGCCTATCTAATCCTATCTAATAAATATGCAAATTAGCCATCACTCCAACACACAAGATGGCTGCCCCCGTGTGGTCAAAGATGACTGCCCCCATCTGGACACAAGATAGCCAGCAGAGGAGGGCAGTTGGGAGGGACCAGGCCTACAAGGGAGAGCAGTTGGGGGTGATCAAGCCTGCAGAGGAGAGTAGTTAGGGGTGACCAGGCTGGCAGAGGAGGGAGGAGAGTTGGGGGCAACCGGTCCTGCAAGAGAGGGCAGTTGGGGATGATCAAGCCTGCAGAGAAGAGTAGTTAGGAGTGACCAGGCTGGCAGAAGAGGAAAGTTGGGGGCAAATGGGCCTGTAGGGAAGGGCATTTGTGGGGGACCCAGGCCTGCATGGGAATCCAGTCGGGAACCAGGCTTGTGGGAGACCAGGCCTGCAGGGGAGTGCAGTCAGGAGCCAGGCCTGCAGGGGAGGTCAGTTAGGGGTGACCAGACCTGCAGGGGAGGGCAGTTAGGGGCAAACAGGCTGTCAAGGGAGCAGTTAGGCATTAATCTATGTCTACAATTGAAACTTTGTAGCCTGGAGTGAAGCCAAGCCTTCTGCTCACTCCATGGCGGCAGCCATTTCTGTTTGAAACTTTGTAGCCTAGAGCGGAGGCCTAGGCTGGCAATGACAGGCAGAGAGCTTGGCTTCCTCTGTTGCCGGGAAAACCCAAGCCTTCCTCCTATTCTCAGTGGCGGCAGACATCTTGGTTGGGGTTTATTTGCATAATCTCCTGATTGGCTGGTGGGCATGGCTGTTGGCATAGCTTGTGGGTGTGGTGAAGGTATGGTCAAAATTGCATATTACTCTTTTATTAGATAGGATGATAACCACTTTACTCCCCAAGTTCCGAAAGTTTGTAACTTCAGTGTCATGTTTGATTTGCCTTCCTTTACATCCCTATCTGTTTGTTGTTAAACCCTGTAAAGTGACTTCTGTTCTATCCTTCCATTCCCTTCCTTCCCAAAGGAATGTCCTATTTTAGTCCTTTATTGCCATTTATCTGGAATACTGTGATTCAAACTTTTTAACTGGCCGCCTTCTAGTTCTAGACTCCCATAATAGGGGTGATGATTATGATAATTAAACACTTTGTGGGCATTTATAAAAGAAAAAGAATATCAAGTCATGCTCTACTGTCTTTATATCCTTTGGAAGTATGGTTACTTTGGAGAATGTAATTATTGTACTGAGTCTTAATTTCAGGCAGACATTTAACAAAGTCTTACACAGTAACATCCTTGTGGATAAGGAGAGTACCTGGCAGCAGTGACTGATTAGGTGGGTTCACAGAATTTGGATGGTTTTGCATTTCCTCAGAAACCACTTAAAACTTTCTGTATGCCAAGTATCATGTTGCATTGGATTGAGATTGTCATTTGTACTGGAGATTGGTAATGCATTAGATGACAGAATATAGATTCAAAAGTATCTTGAAACTAAATAGGTGATGCCTAGTAAAGTATAGAATCATATGGTTTAGATTGTATCACTTGGCTTCACCAATATAGACTAGATAGAACTTTAATTCATTCTGGGTTTAACAATTCTGTGGGAAAGCCATGGATTTTACTTTATGAAGAGTACAATAAGTTTGTAGTGTTTTATGATTACCAAAATGGTGAATTTAATTATTGGCTGCCAGCTGTACCTATTATTCTAACAGGTTTCTATTATAGAATAAGTACAATATTTATTTGATGGGCAGTATGGATAGAAAGCAAGTTTGCCCAACCATATAGAAGGGAAATAATCAAGCTAGGTTCTAGTGATTAAATTTAAATCAGTATGAGATAAAATTTAAAGAGTATCCATCTGGACTTCACAGTCCATCTGAATTCCTCAGTAACCCTACTTTATAGCCACTGTTGGATTGACTCAACAACACCTTTACTACTTCCTGGACCTTCTCTGATCCCAGTTATTTTTTGTCTTTCAACCTTAACCTTAATACTCCTTTACTTACCTTTTTGTTTTTCTTTTCTAGTTCATAATGTAGTGGTCGTGTATTTATGGAGACTTCTTAAAATATGTCAGATGCCACCCTTTTAGAAATTACTAGGTTCTCTGTCACCAATTATTCTCTCTAATGGTAGAATGAGGGAGAGTATAAAGAAGAACATGATGAGATATGGTAATCCAGGATGTTGCAGAGAGTTGAATTCAGGAATGATGGTGTCTATCTAGCACATATAAAAGGGATTATAAAATCTGTTTACAATAACTTTTTGTAGGATGTGATACTAAAGTAAAGTAAAGCTGCTTTTCTTTTTAAAGTTATAATTGTCAAGTCTTTTTTTATTTCATTTTACTACTATAGCATCAAATTAGGCAAATTATTTGAGTCTGACATCCTTTTTTCTAATGGTCATACTCACTAGTGAATCTTAATATTCTGTAGATCACTGTGCCGAAATAGAAGCTCAACTGAAGAAGATGATTCATCTTCAGAAGAAGAAATGGAATGGAGTAATAATAGTTTGCTTCTAGCCAATCTTTCTATACCTCAGTTAGATGGAACTGCAGATGAAAATAGTGGTGAGTAAACAGTTCTACTATGAGCATCTCCAAGTGTAGAGACTAAAATTAACATTTTATTTTAAAACTATAGTTACACTTTCTATATAATTGGATAAGTGAGACTATAACAATAGTGTTTTGTCCTTCAGAATTTTTTCTTTTGAAAATGGAGATAAATTATTCTTTTTCATTTTTAAGAGGATGACATTTGTTAATCACTGACTTGAAGATTCATAAACTTTAATCAGTTTGTAATGTTAACTTTTAAGTAGCATAAGAAACTAAGAAGTATGTGCAGCTAATTTGAAATGATGATGGAAAGAAGCATATTATTTTATGAAAACTTTTCAAGGTGACATGTATTTTCCCTTTATTTCTCCAAAAGGCACTGAATAGGAATATAATCTATTTCTGATCAAAGGAACATGCATTTAAAATAATGACTAATAATCAAATGTAACTAACTCTTAATTACTTAGATTGAGTTATTATCCTATTAGGAGTAATCTTTTTATTGAGATAGCCACATTAAACATATAAACTTTATATAATTTCTTTTATGGTGATAGTATCATGGTATGGGAAAATATTTTAAAAGTTAAGAGTGGATGTGAAATAAATTCTTTTTCCCTTATTTCAGACAATCCATTGGACAATGAAAATTCTAGAACCCACTCTTCTGTGATTGCAACAAGCAAGCTCTCTGTAAAATCTTCCATCTTTCACAAAGATGCTGCTACATTAGAACCCCCATCTTCTGCTAAGATTACCTTTCAGTGTAAACACACAAGTGCCCTTTCTTCCCATGTTTTGAACAAGGAAGATTTAATTGAAGACTTTTCACAGCCAAACAATACAGAAAAAGGTCTAGATCATTCAGTTGCTTCTTTTACAAATGAAAGCACTTACTCTGTGAAATACCCTGGATCTTTAAGCAGTACTGCCCATTCAGAAAACTCTCAAAAAGAAAGTAGTAAGAAAGATATCCTCCCAGTATCTTCCTGTGAAAATAGTGTTTTTGATTATGATGAAGATATTCCATCTGTGACAAGACAAGTACCAAGTAGAAAGTATACAAACATGAGAAAAACTGATAAGGATGCCTCTTTTATACATATAAACCGGCACACTAGCGAAAGTACATTGGGCAAAAATTCTTTCAACTTTTCTGACTTAAATCATTCAAAAAATAAATTATCTTCTGAAGGAAATGAAAAGGGAAACAGCACAGCTCTAAACAGTTTATTCCCTTCATCGTTAACTGAAAATTGTGAATTGCTATCATGCTCAGGGGAGAATAGAACTATGGTACATTCTCTTGATAGCATTGCTGATGAAAGTGGACTAAATAAACTTAAAATTAGATATGAAGAATTTCAAGAACATAAAACAGAAAAGCCAAATCTCAGCCAGCAAGCAGCACATTATATGTTTTTTCCCAGTGTTGTTCTTTCTAATTGTCTCAGTAGACCACAGAAACTCTCTCCTGTCACATATAAACTACAACCCAGTAATAAACAGACCCGGTTAAAATTGAATAAAAAGAAACTTGTAGGTCATCAAGAGACTTCAACCAAAACTAGTGAGACTGGATCAACAAAAGATAATTATATACAAAATAATCCTTGTAATAGTAATTCTGAGAAGAATAATGTATTGGCCAGTGATTTAACTAAAGTCACCCGTGGAGCTTTTGAAAACAAAACACCTGCAGACAGTTTTACAGACTGCCACTTTGGAGATGGAACCTTAGAAACTGAGCAGTCCTTCGGATTGTATGGAAATAAATACACCCTTAGAGCCAAACGCAAGGTAAATTATGAGACTGAAGATAGTGAGTCAAGTTTTGTAACACACAACTCAAAAATTAGCCTACCTCATCCCATGGAAATTGGTGAAAGTTTAGATGGAACTCATAAATCTCGAAAACGAAGAAAAATGTCTAAAAAGCTGCCGCCTGTCATTATAAAGTATATTATTATTAATAGATTTAGAGGGAGAAAAAATATGCTTGTGAAGCTAGGAAAAATAGACTCTAAAGAAAAACAGGTAATATTAACAGAAGAAAAAATGGAACTATATAAAAAGCTTGCACCTTTAAAGGATTTTTGGCCAAAAGTTCCTGACTCCCCTGCAACCAAATATCCCATTTATCCACCAACACCAAAGAAAAGTCACAGAAGGAAAACAAAACATAAATCTGCTAAGAAAAAAACTAGTAAGCAACAAAGGATAAATAGTGAAAATATTAAAAGAACTTTGTCTTTCCGGAAAAAGCGTTCACATGCTATTCTTTCTCCTCCCTCACCATCTTATAATGCTGAAACCGAAGACTGTGATTTAAATTATAGTGATGTTATGTCTAAATTAGGTTTTCTTTCTGAGAGAAGCACAAGTCCCATAAATTCTTCTCCACCTCGGTGCTGGTCTCCCACAGATCCAAGAGCTGAAGAAATTATAGCTGCTACAGATAAAGAAGCAATGCTTTTTAAGGGTCCTAATGCATATAATAGCAAGACTGTTAATTCCAATATAGAAAAAAATAGTCGAGCAAGAACACAGGTGAAGAAATCAAAAATAAAGCATGTTAATCCCTCAGTAGTTACTAAGAAAAGAATAAAACGAAATCAAACAAATAAAATAGTAGATGATGGGAAAAAGAAACCGAGAACAAAACAGAAACAAAAAAGTGAAAAAGGTACATCAAGAAAGCATATAACACTTAAAGATGAAAAACTAAAATCTCAAACTGGTACTGAAGTTACATTTGTGCTGAAACATCAGAATGTATCTGAGACCTCACATAGTTCTAGTGATTCTCAACTACTTAATAAACAGAAAGATGTATCAGTAATGGGCTCTGCTATAGATCATCCCCTTTCTGCTCCCCAAACCTTTCATGCACAACAGAATGTATCTGGCTGCTTTTCTTCTTTCTTAGAAAGCAAGAAGCCTGTGGATTTGCAAACATTCCCCAGTTCTCGAGATGATTTGCATCCTTCAGTTTGTAATTCTTTGGGACCTGGAAACTCGAAAATTAATGTTCAAAGGCCTCATAATCAAAGTGCCATGTTTACTCTAAAGGAATCAAGTCTGATTCAAAAAAATATATTTGACCTTTCAAACCATTTGTCTCAGGTTGCACAGAATACACAGATCTCTTCAGGTATAATGTCTCCAAAGACTGAAGAGCATGCAAATATGCAAAAGAACTATTTGTCATCCTTTGGAAAATTAAATGAATATCATAATTCCCTAGAATCAAAGCCCGACCAGGCATATGCCCCTAATTTTTTGCATTGCAAAGACAGTCAGCAGCAGCTGCTGTGCATGGCAGAACAGTCAAAGCACAGCGAAACTTACTCCCCAGGAAACGCAGCATCAGAGGAAAGTCAAATGCCTAATTACTTTGTAACTTCCCTGAGAAGTCCAATCAAACAAATATCATGGGAACAAAAACAAAGGGGCTTTATTTTAGGTATGTCAAATTTTAAACCTGAAAGGGTAAAACAGAAGTCAGAAGCAGTTTCACAAACCAAAGCACTTTCTCAGTGTATTAGTCAAAATGTGTCAGCACCTGCAGCATTTGGTGAAGGACAGTCCGGACTGGCGGTTCTGAAAGAATTGTTACAGAAAAGACAGCAGAAAGCACAAAATGCAAATATTATGCAAGATCCATTATCTAATAACCATCAACCAAACAACATTTCCGTTCCCCTTGAGCATAACAAAACAACTAAACGAACACGATCAGTAGCATCTCCAAGAAAACCTCGAACTCCCAGAAGTACAAAACCTAAAGACAAAATCCCCAAACTTCTCAAAGTAGATGCTATAAATTTACAAAACTCTGGCCAGTTGGATAACTCCCTGTCGGATGATAGTCCCATCTTTTCTTCAGATCCAGGTTTTGAAAGTTGTTACTCACTTGAAGATAGCTTGTCTCCTGAACATAATTATAATTTTGATATTAATACAATTGGTCAAAGTGGATTTTGTAGCTTTTATTCTGGGAGTCAGTTTGTCCCCGCTGATCAGAATTTGCCTCAGAAGTTCCTAAGTGATGCAGTTCAGGATCTTTTCCCAGGACAAACTATAGAAAAAGCTGAGTTTTTATGTCATGATAACAAGAAGTGTGATGAAGACAAACATCATGCCTCAGACTCATCCTTGTGGATTAGATCTGCTACTCTAAGTCCTGAACTATTTGATAAATCATCCATAGAGAGCAATGAGAATCATCGCCACAACCAGTGGAAAAATAGCTTTCATCCTCTAACAACTCGGTCTAATTCAATAATGGATTCTTTCTGTGTCCAGCAGGCACAGGACTGTCTAAATGAAAAATCCAGATTGAATAGGAATTCAGTAAGCAAAGAAGTGTTTTTTAGTCTCTCACAGCCTGCCAATTCAGACTGGATTCAAGGTCATACTAGAAAAGAAATGGGACAATCTCTTGACTCGGTCAATGCCTCTTTCACTACAATACTATCCTCCCCGGATGGTGAACTTGTGGATGCAGCCTCTGAGGATTTAGATTTGTATGTGTCAAGAAATAATGATATATTGACACCAACTCCTGATAGTTCACCAAGGTCTGCCAGCTCTCCCTCACAATCTAAAAATGGCAGTTTCACCCCTCGAACTGCACACATTCTGAAACCACTTATGTCCCCTCCAAGTAGGGAAGAAATTATGGCAACCTTGTTGGATCATGACCTTTCAGAAACTATTTATCAGGAACCATTTTGCAGTAATCCTTCTGATGTACCAGAAAAGCCCAGGTAATCAGAATTATATTTTCCCCTTGAGTCTCTGATTAATTATCACTTATATAACATTTGGTACCTTACTGCTGGTTTTCTTACTGTTATTGTATTTGTAAGTAGTATATTATTAAGAAAACTTAATTTGGGCTTAAGAAAATTCACAGAATAGCTGAATGCTTAAATCTGGAGAACTTTCTTTAAGCTGATGAATGTTGGTTTGGGATCGACTATATTTTAAAACTGTCTCCATTAAGGATTAGAGATGCAAAGACTGGCTCTCTGTGCACATTAAGAACGATGCCACATTAAGAAGGATGTCATAATACTTTAAAAGTGTTGTCATTTTTTAAATGGTACTTATTTCTAAAATGGTAAATATAATTTTTAAAAGAAGTTTATATTTTACAATGTGTGAAAGTGAGCCTAGATATATTTTAACTACTCTTATATCTCTAAGTCAGTGGTCAGCAAAGTCATTAGTCAACAAAGCCAAATATCAACAGTACAACAACTGAAATTTCATTTGAGAGCCAAATTTTTTTAAACTTAAACTTCTTCTAATGTCACTTCAAAATAGACTCGCGCAGGCCGTGATATTTTGTAGAAGAGCCATACGCAAGGGGCCTAAAGAGCTGCTTGTGGCTCGCAAGCCGCGGTTTGCCGACCACTGCTCTAAGTGAAGATTAAGTTGTTTCTATGATATATATACCACCCTCTTGTTGCCAACATCTTTAGTCATATTGTTACTCTTGCTAGTTGTGCAGTTATTAAGGGTGCAGAATGGAATTAACACCCCATTATGTCTTCTTTCTTTTAAGAATCTTTTCAGAGAAGTGATAACAGGTATAGATACGTGCAGCTAATAGCAAAATAGGCTGGAATCACAATACTGGTTTACTTATAAACTAGTAATTAACTTGGTATCCTATACCATCTGTGTCACTGAGGTTGAGCATCTGCACTAATAAAAGAGAAACATGCAAATTGACCATACCTCCTCTGCGTCCACAAGCCACGACCACTAGCCAATCAGGAGCAACTATGCAAATTAACCCAACCAAGATGGCTGCGGTCACGGAGCGAGCAGGAGGCTTGGGTTGCCCCTGACAATGGAGGAAGCCAAGCTTCCCGCCTGCCCTGGTGGGTGCTGGCCTTCACTCAAGGCTATAAAGTTTCAATTATAGAATATAAATAAATCCCAGATACCAGGGCCTCTGCTTGGGTCACCAGGGTGGGGGAGGCATGCCAGCCTGCAAACCATTACAAGCCCTTTTCCCAGGCTGTCCCATGCCCAAAGGGAACCCCCACCCTGATCCAGAACACCCTTCAGGGCAAACCAGCTAGACCCCGCCCATGCACCATGCCTCTATCCCAGTAGTCGGCAAACTGCAGCTCGCAAGCCACATGTGGCTCTTTGGCCTCTTGAGTGTGGCTCTTTCACAAAATACCACGTGCATGTGCCCATGTACAGTGCGATTGAAACTTTGTGGCTCATGCGCAGAAATCCATTTTCGGCTCTCAAATTTTAATCGTACTGTTGATATTTGGCTCTGTTGACTAATGAGTTTGCCAACCACTGCTCTATCCTATCTAATGAAAGTGATATGCAAATTGACCATCACTCCAACACACAAGATGACTGCTCCCATGTGGACACAAAATGGACAGTCGGGAGGGACCATGCCTGCAAGGGAGGGCAGTTGGGGGCGATCAAGCCTGCTAGGGTTGGCAGTTAGGGGTGACCAGGCTGGCAGAGGAGGAAAGTTGCGGGTGACCAGGGCTGCAGGGAAGGGCAGTTAGGGGCAATCAAGCTGGCAGGGGAGTGGTTAGGGGGTGATCAGCTGGCAGGCAGAAGTGGTTAGGGGCAATCAGCAAGGAAGGCAGGCGAGCAGTTGGGAGCCAGCAGTCCTGGATTGTGAGAGGGATGTCTGGCTGCCCGTTTAGGCCTGATCCTACCGGACATCTCTTGAGGGGTCCCATATTGGAGATGGTGCAGGCTGGGTTGAGAGACACATACCCCCCATGCACAAATTTCATGCACCGGGCTTCTAGTCCTATATAATAAAAGCTTAATATGCTTAGTGTCTGGTAATCTGGTCAGCTATTCAACCAATCAAAGCATAATATGCTAATGATATGCTAAGGCTGCTCAACTACTCACTATGATGTGCACTGACCACTAGGGAAAAGATTCTGTGACTAGTAAGTGAGCTTGCTGCTGGGGTCTGGTCAATCAGGACTGAGTGAGATGGGTCAGACACACCCTGGAGCCCTCCCCGTGGTCCCTCCCCACATCCCTACCTGGCCCTGATCATGCGCCGGTGATCTCTCAATGCAGGACCCCTTAGGAGAAGTCGAAGAGCCAGTTTTGGCCCAATCCTGCTGGCCAGGCTGAGGGACCCCACTGGTGTATGAATTCATGCACTGGGCCTCTAGTTTCTAATAAGAGCTAAGTTGGGAAACATGACTTCATCCAGGTTTAAATTGTTTTCTTGTCCTGCACCCTGTGTCTTTGATCCCATTTACCTAACCAGTTTCAGAGAGAGAGAAGCAATTTATTTTAGCCACCCAGTCAGAAGCAGGGGAGGTTAGCTAGAACTGCTGAGGCAGACCCTGCATAGTCTATATTGTGGAAAGAGTTGTGAAGAGCCAATTAAGGCAAGAGGCCACACTGCAAATATACACTTTAGTGGCACCATGTTTCTGACCATAAGAAAAAACACACAGCGAATACCAGGCTTTTGCCCAGCAGATGAGCAGTAATTCCTGCAGAAGTCCTTTAAGAAAGGGTTGAAAAAAAGTAATCAGTCATAAAGGGTAGAAGTTCCCTTCACTTGAAGGACAGAAACATTCTTCCCCAACACACTGTTTTTGCTTTGCTTAATACCCCCATGTGGTCTTTAATATGAATGGGACTTTCTTTTTATTTCACTGCCAGAATGTATAAATGTCTGTTCCTTTGACATTTGTTTCCATTATTTGGGGAGCTTTGTCTTTATCAGTAAGCATTGTATATTTTTTAATTGAAGTGTTTCTTTCTACCTCAGTCTTATAATTCTTTTTAATTGTTAATTAACATACATGTGCTAGTCATTAACTCTGTATTGCTATATAGTTGTTATCTAATTTTGACATTTATTATGTAGCTGAAATAGAAGGAAGACAGTCATTATTTTTGAAAAACAATTTTGTTTTTTTTTAATCTGTATTGTAGAAAATTTAGGAAGTATAAAATAAGACAAAATTTACACCATTATCTACCTGTAACAATCACTACTAATATTTTAATAGGTTATCTTAGATTTTTTAAAATGTATACATTTTAATTTTATTCTTTTATGAAATGTGATCTTACTGTAGTCACAATATTCAGATTTATTCATTTAACATTATACATTAACATTCAAATTAACATAAATATATTTTCTAAATTTATGAGTTTCTTTATCATTTTAATGGCTGCATAATATTCTTTCATGTATATTATTGTACTGAGATGTTCTTTATTTTGCCACTATAGATAATTATGTGATTAATACCTTCTTCATAAATCATTTCTTATATTTTGGAGTTTTTCCTCGTAGCCCTAAAAGTAGGATTGCTACAAATTTAAGGCTCTTGATATATATTTTAATGTGAGTTATAGCAGTTTCCATACTGCTGAATATTCAAGAAAGCTGAATTTACCATACTTCATCATTTTAAATTTTGGTTTCTTAATGATTTCTGTATCAAAATATTGCATTGGGTATGGCCTCATGGCATGCATACTCATTTCCTTCAATAGCAATAATTCTTTTAATTTTTTATATAGCTGGAAACGGAGTACAGGGAAGGTGTTAGATTCTGTTTAAGTAGAGTATTGTTGTGAAAACTGTTCATAACTGTGGACCCATTAAGAATATTCATAGACTAGCTGAATGGTTGTACCTTGAATTAAATAGTAAGGGCCAAAATCTTTCCATTTAAAGGGGAAAAGGAACTGTGGTAACTCTGATGCTTCTCCTTCAACTCCAACTCAGAAAAAAGAGACGCTAGTTCACTGAGTTTTGTCCAAAGAATGACCAGGGCATTTGGGAAACTATGCCTGAAGAGAAGCAGTTGAAAAAACTAAGAAAAAACTAAAAACTGTCTTCTTACTCATGAAAAACCTACTTCACAAAATAGACTTCTTTTATGTTGCTGCAGAAGGCAGAAATAGTACAAATGGATATGTTAAAGAAAGGGAGAGGTTTAATTTATAACTATTGAAAACCAAACTAAGCTACCTTTTAATTAGTGGTTCCCCACATACATATACATTAGTAGCATTTAAGTTATGCATACTGTGGGCTCTGCCAACTCCTAAGGTTTTTGTTAATGTTAAACCTTGCTTTGTAAAGAAAGAGGAGGAAGAATTATGGTAATTTACCTCAATTATGAGTGATTTTTTTTTTTAAGTTTGAGGAAATTTGAGAGGGCAGGTGGGCACAAACATTTGTTTGAACTTACTGGCTCTGCTAAACGACTATAGATAATAGAGAATGTAGAAAGAGGATATAGATAAAATCCAGGGATATAGTCTCTAATGACAAATTCTTCCATTGTTTTTATTTATATGTGGTAATAATGGGAAATTACTTAAAATGAGTAAAAGGAAAGGAATCTGATGAGTTTGTGCCATCTCCTTGGAGAAAAGAAGACTTTGTGGGCACATACAACAACAACAACAACAACAACAACAAATGCTTTCTTTTTCTAATATTAGTGATGATTTTTCCCAAGGAAATCAATTTAGTGGTCCATATACCTCTGAGGAAAGCATATTGAGGCTGCACAAAATATGTGTATGTAGAGGGGTATGGAAAAGGAAGAAAAAGATGGGCATTTTAAAAAATATTTTTTAATTTATTTGAGATAGAGAGGAAGGGGGAGAGAGAGAAAGAAAAGCAGCTGCATCTTTCACCTACCCTGACTGGGAATTGAACCCACAACCTGAATATGTGCCCTGACTGGGAATGGAATTTGTACACTGTACATTGCTCAACCAAATGAGCCACACCAGCCAGGGTGAGATGGACATTTTTAAGACTTCAAAAGGAACTTTCAAAATCTGTAGGATAGGGAGCTAAATATTTTGGTAATTGCTCTTTGAGACAAAATAGTTGTTCTAAAATATGTTGTTTATAGGGAGATCGGCGGACGGCTTCTCATGGTAGAAACTCGACTTCCAAATGATCTAGCTGAGTTTGAGGGAGACTTTTCATTGGAAGGACTTCGTCTGTGGAAAACAGCATTCTCGGCAATGACTCAAAACCCAAGACCAGTGTCACCCTTCCGTAACGGCCAAGCATTTGTCAATAAAGGGTCAAGTAATAGCCATAAAATGGTGGAAGATAAAAAAATTGTGATTATGCCTTGTAAATGTGCCCCAAGTCGACAACTGGTTCAAGTATGGCTTCAAGCCAAAGAAGAATATGAACGTTCCAAGAAACTGTCTAAAACTGAGCCAGCTGGAGTTGTAAAATCTGCTGAGAACTTCAGCTCTTCAGTTAACCCAGATGACAAACCTGCAGTGCCTCCAAAAATGGATACATCTCCACATATACTTCCCACTACAGCACATACCAAGGAAGATGTTGATAATTTTCAGATTGCTTTACAAGTTCCAACCACAGGATACAATCAAACTGCAAGTGAAAGTCATGCGCTGCCACCAGTTGTTTCTACAAATGATCCTGAGAAAGATGAAGATGATGATGATGACTATTATTCTAGTTCTTGCTCCCCTGATTCTCCAGTAATTCCACCTTGGCAACAAGTAGTATCCCCAGATCCCAAAACATTGAATGGAGATGACCGACCCTTATCAGCAGTGGAAGAACTATGTTCCCTGGCTGTGGAGAACCTCTTAAAGCCAGTAAAAGATGGTATACAAAAAAGCCCCTGCAGTGAGCCTCAGGATCCTCTTGTGATATCTCCAATTGATGTTAAGGCAAAAACTGGGATATGTGATTCACTTTGCCTTCATAGTACACCAATCATTCAGAGAAAACTTCTGGAAAGGCTTCCTGAAGCAGCGGGACTTAGCCCTTTATCAACAGGTAAGTTTCTAAATAACAGAGTTTAATAGCTGTTCTTCAAATACTAAAATGAAAACAATATTAGACCATGTTAATGAAAAAAGGGCTTTTTTAATGAAGTTTTAGCTCAGCTAATGAAAGTATTGCTATTTTATCATGTCTCAGAAAAACAACACGTGGAAACTTTTAGCTTTCTGCTGTAAAATCTTTGCATATGCCTTCATCCTACCTTCTCACTTCTGGGTGAATTATAGGAGCCCTCGAAGAAACCTCACCTTCTTGACTTTTTTCCCCATTGCCCATTTTTCCCATTTCCATTTTCCCTTTAATATATACCCAAGTCTATCTCTGAACTTTAAAATAGAAATAAAGCCAAACAACTGCTTTAACCTTAGATTCTCCTTCAAAGCCAAATTTTTTAGAAAATTTCTTAAATGTAACAATTTCATTTCTTTACTTTGTACTCATTTCTCATCCTGCTCTAGCTGGATTCTATCCCCATAATTTCACCAGTGTGGCTCCTACAAAGATTCTCAGTAACCTTTATGTAGCTAAAGCCATTGGATGTTTTCAGTCTTCCTATCACATGTCCTCTAAGCAGCCATTGTCCTATTGACTACTCCTTACTTCCTGGAGCTTCTTCTCCCCTTGGCTTTTCTTCCTAGTCCTGTTTCTTCCTACTTGCTTTCCTTTGAAGTTAAATTCACATTCTCGTTTATTATCTAAGTGTTGGGATTTATGAAGGCTTAGCCTTTAGCTGTCTTTACTCTTTACTCTTTACTTTGTATTCTCTCCCTATGAGCAGGAATATCTAGGTCCTGCTCTTAGTATTACTGCAGATAATGTACAAGTTTAAATTTCCATTCAGAACTCTTCTTTTAAGCTTCAGAATACTATATCCAACTGCCTATTTGGTATTTCTACTTGAAAGCTCAAAGGCACTACAAGGTCAGTATTTTTTAAAGTCAGTTCATGATCTCACTGCATGCATTCACTACCAAACATCTAATACACTTGCCCACACAGAGAAATTCACCTGGTCCTCTTTGTTTTCCTCATTTCAATGAATAGTACCAACATCTCTGTTACTGAGTTAACACAAGTTGGAAACATGGGATTTATTTGTTACACCTACCTGATCCTAATTCCCTCACTGCCCAGCCTATGGTTTCCAGTCTATTACTACAAAGTCCTGTAATCTTTTAGTTTCCTAAACTACACAGTTCACTCTGTCACTACTGCCACCACTATAACCTTAGGCCAAACTGTTATCAGCATCTCTCACCTGGTTTTCTACCCCAACCTTCTTATCTACCTTTCCCAACTTCTCAGTCTTTTGCTCTGTAGTTAGAAAATCTCCATACTGAATATATCCCATTTTTCTGTTCCAGCTCAAAAAAGTCTTCCTAACCTCCTGACTATATAAAAATTCCCAATTGTATTGTTGTATTTACCCATTATAATTTTATCTCTTTCTATATGTATTTGGTGAATGATTCTTTCTACATCCCATGAGAATATAGACTATGTCTTTCCCTCATCATCATAAATCCTGAACAAATAAGTGAATGAATGAATTAAATGATTCCCTAAGATAATGAGTAAGGAATAAGACAGTAATTAAAATGTAAATGTTTTTATTTAAAATACAGAATTTTTTAAGTTATGTTGGGGATCAGAAGATTGAATTGGATTTAAAAAAAGAAGATTGAATTGGTTTCGCTAGAGAATTTATAGAATAATATTTACAAGTGTTACTTAAGAATTTAGAACAACAAAAAGTTTTTAAAAAACAAGCATATAATTTTGATATAAATATTAAATACGAATTTTTTTTCTACAGAACCAAAAACTCAGAAATTGAGTCATAAGAAAGGAAGTAATACTGACACTCGTAGAAGAATATTCTTAGCACAATCAAAGGTAACTATGCTAAACATATTTAAAGATCAGTGGAAGATCCAGTCTTATTCTTAGATTTCAGTTAGATAGATAATTGATAAATTTGTGTCTCAATTTTTAAAAAAATTTTATTATATTTTTGCATCATTTTATTTACATCTTTGAGACAACAAGAAATTGCCTAATTTTTTTTTTAGTTTCTTTTTGTTATTGGGATCTAAAAGATTCTTATATGTAAATACAAATATTACAGAGAAAGTGAATATGATAGCCAAAATGTGGATTATGAGGATACAAATACATTAACTGATTACTGGCAATATCAGAACAGTCCAATGACAGCAGAGCTCAAGTAAGTGATTTTTGATCCCACCAAAAATATATCCTTTTTCTTGGTTTATTACTTTTTTTCTTAAATATAACTTAATTTTTTTTCAGTTTATGTTACTAAATAACAAAGAAAAACATTATTTATGATTGAAACTCTGCAAAATCATAAATATCTTCATTCTAATATGAAAAATATGGTAAAGCGTAAAATATATGGTTATGTGAAAAAAGTACATGTGTATCCTTGGAAATATATGATATAAATCACTCCCATATTATCCAGTTCTCATAACTATTATGAATGACATAAGATATGTTTTAGTGTTTCTCTTTGGAGATTATAAACTTTTTAAAAAACTTTCTTGTTAAAGCAGAATTGTTGAATTACAGGCTATTTATTTTAAAAACAAGTACCAGAGTATTGTGAACATAAATGGTTTATGGATTTGGAAATCAGAAAACATAATTTTTAGAAAAAAGAAAGATTATATTCTTTCTAAACCTATAAAGATTATTTATGTTTTAACTCATCTTCCAGACACATGTTATGTTAGAGTAAAATACAAATCCAAAATTTCAAATCTTGTTATAAACTAGCCAAACTTGTTGCAAATACCTTGCTTCCTTTTCATATTTCCAATAAGGGTGAAGATTAATGTCTATGTGGTATAAATGTTAAGTCTCTACAAGACTATTATTTTCAATATTTGGGTCTTGTAAATCAAAGAACAACATATGGTTTGCTTTAAGATTATATCAGATATTTCTACATATATCCAGTTCTGGTATTTTGAATTACTCGCATGAAAAGAATGTTAATAAAATACTTATGGGTTCCTTTTGAACTTAAAGAGATATTATTAGTTTATCGTGTATTACAAAACATAAAGCATATTATTTAAGTAGGCATAAGTAGTCAAAATAAAGAAAATGGTTGCTTATTTTTTCTCTGGCTATGTGTTGTTGTTTTTTAATAGAATCAATTTGTAGCAGTAAATACCCCAAAGAAAGAAACTTCTCAGATCGATGGACCATCTTTAAACAATACCTACGGTTTCAAAGTCAGCATACAAAACTTACAGGAAGCAAAAGCTTTACATGAGGTAAAATTACAACAGTAAGGACACATTCACTGTTTAACTCCTAGGTTTTATGCTGTGGAACAGGTATGGACATTTTTTATTGAGGAAGTAATACATTGAATGCTATACCTGTTAATCATTGTGTTTTTATAATTCTTACTCTTTTATGTATTCATATATTTATATGAAATAATAGAAACTCTTAACCATTAGTTATGTGGTTTCACAACTTTCATAAATCTTATAACTGAAATTCAGTTTATAGAAGCTAAAATTAGAAAATATTTAACTACTAGAAAAATCTCTTACCCTGGATTGTTGTTATATTAGGATGTTATATCACACTCGAAACATTTACTTGTGTTTTCTATTTGTTTGACTCAGTGGATTAGTGCTTGCTACAACTCATTTGTTCATATAATCCCTCTATAACCCAGTTACTTTCACTGCACAGGCCTTATGCCAAAGACTAAGAGGTTGTCTTTAAAATGTACATCAGTCACGGGATGAGTGGAGAATATGTGAGTCACTATAAGTTGATCTCTTAGAAAAAGCACAACTCAAGAACACATATTTGCCCAGCCAGCATGATTCAATGTTGAGTGTCAGTCTATGAACCGGGAGTCACAGGTTCAATTTCTGGTGAGGTCACATGCCCGAGTAACAGGCTTGATCTCCATGTGGGGCATGCAGGAGGCAGCTAATCGGTGATATATTCTCTCTCCCTCTCTCTCTCTCTCTCTCTCTCTCTCTCTCTCTCTCTCTCTCTCTCTCTCCCCCCCCTCCCTACCCCCCCATTCCTCGCTCCCTCTCCCTCTCCCTTCCTCTCTGAAATAAATAAAACAATAATATTTTTTAAAACATATTTGACTGGCAATAAGGTGAAAAATTAGAGTTTATTTTTATTGTTTATACCTTTGTTATCAGTATGGTAGCCTCTAGCATTATGGCTATTAAGAACTTAACATTTGGCTTATATGTCCAGGAACTGAACATATTATATTCTTTATAATAAATTTGTTGCAAACACCTTGCCTCCTTGTCATATTCCAGTAAGTACATTTTTAGAATTAGATTTAGAATATAGTCTAACTTCCTAAATATATATTTGTACATTTTTTCATTCAACTTTACTTCCTGCTTTATACCTGGTCCTGTAGTATCCCCTGAATCTCAGGTAAATTAATTAATAAACTCAGGAATACATATTTTATCAAGTAGAGGCTCAAAATTTGAAAATTAATATACTTTGTTAAAATGTATTTATTAAAGCAGATTTAATAGATCTTAGCAAAATGATTTGTTAAATTTGATTACTCTATTATTTGAAAAACATACATTTCTTCTTATACTGTTACTTTACTCACATTACCCCATTTCAGAATCATGAGCCTTTTTAAATTTAAAATGACTTGAGAGGTCTGTCAGGTTGCTCATAGCTTCTTCCCAACACAGGCTTTCTTAGTATCAAGGCACACTCCAAAAGCCACCTGCTGGTTAAATTGGGAATGAACCCAAAAAAATCTGCGCTCTGGTCTGTTCCTTTTTCTAGAAATTGTGCCCATGGCTTTTTTCTTCTGTTTTCCATTACCATGGACTAATCTTTCCCTTCTGCATATACATTTTCAATGCAGAAGAAAAAGGGTTATAATCCTTGTCCCCCTTCTTATTTATCTCTTTTTTAGTTACACTAAGTAAATTTCTCAGTCTCTTTTTTTCCATAGATTTTTTTAAAAATACACCTAAGATCATATGCATTTTATATTAAGGAATCAAAAGGCAACATTTGAATCTGAAATTTGGCCAAGTAAATAAATTAGTAAACCTCCCAGACTCTTTTGAACGGAAATTTCTCTAGTCATCTTCATAATCTTTCCACATGTTGATTTTTTTCCCTAATTAAACTGGGGTTTTAGGTTGTGTTTCGTTTGGGTTTAAGGAGAGTTTTCCCATTTTACATTTTTTTTTTGTATATACTGAATTAATACATGCTTATTGCTTTTTTAAAAAATTAAGAAGTCCTGAAGAATATACACTGAAAAGTTATTTCCCTGAGTTCCCCCAAATGGTTTGACTGTTTTTCTAATCTGGTTTTTTTTTTTAATAGAAACAGCAATATACTTCTTAAGGAAAGTGGCGGATTTGTAGATATTTGTTTTATACATGCATGATTAATGTTTTTTTATATTTTAAAAAGTACTTATGAATTTACTAATGAATTCATGTACATGGGAAAAATTCCAACCCATACAAAAAGATTTACAGTGAGAAAGTAAGCTTTCCTTTCACCTCAGACTAACAATCTCCTTTCTTACAGACAATAAGCAGATCTATGTTTTTTTATGTCTTTTTGCAGAGATTATCTACGCATATGCTTAAAATATATATTTTTATTGTTATTATTTCAGAGGAGAAGGAGAGGGAGAGAAAGAGATAGAAACATCAGTGATGAGAGAGAATCATTGATTGGCTGCCTCCAGCATGCTCCTTACTGAGAATCGAGCTTTATAGGTATTTTTTAATTGTCCTCCAAAGGTATTTAACAAATTTTATTACCATCACTATTGAGAGCCTTGCATTTATATTACTTCAACAGTTGGCATGTAAGATAAATACAAAATACAAATCCTTTATTAAATATACTTGAGGCCCAATGCACAAAATATGTGCAATTGGGGGGGGGAGGTCCCCCTCAGCCCAGCCTGCGCCCTCTCCAATCCAGGACCTCTCAGGGGGTGTCCAACTGCTTGTTTAGGCCCAATGCTAGGCATCGGGCCTAAACCAGTAATTAAACATCCCTCTCCTCTCACAATCCGGGACCACTGGCTCCTACCTGCTCACCTGTCTGTCTGCCTGATCACCCCTAACTGCCCACTCTGCTGGCCTGGTCATCCCCAACTGCCTCCCCTGTGGACCTGGTCACCCCATGCAGCCTGCTGCTGGGTTGTTTGCTCAGCTCTCACTAACCCTCCCTGCTGGCCTGGTCGCCCCACACAGCCTGCTGCTCAGTCGTTTGGTTGCCCCTCACTAACCCTCCTACCAGCCTAGTCGCCCCATGCAGCCTGTTCAGTCATCCATTCAGTTGTGATGGTCACTTAGGCTTTTATATATATAAGATTTGAATAATTGCCAGTCTATATATATATATATATATATATATGATTTGAATAATTGTAGTCTACTATTTCCCATTGCCACATACACGTTCTTTGTTGGTATAATTATGGCTATAATTTCAGCTATAATCATATTTGTTTTTCTTACCCAAGAGTTTTTACTTGCTATGTCTCGATTTTAAAAAGAGAACTAAGGATTGCAGTTAAGAAAATTTTTTATTGGCATAGGAAAGTAAGTTTTAAAAGAAAAATATTACATTAAAATTTTTTTTAATCTTTATTATTGAAAGTATTACATATATCTCCTTTTTTCATCCATTGACCTCTTCTAGCTCGCCCCTGTCCTCATCCCTATCCCAGGCCTCAACACCCTATTGTCTGTGTTAATGGGTTATGCATATATGCATACCAAGTTCTTTGGTTGACCTCTTCCCACCCACCTTCCATTGCCTTCCCTCTGAGATTCGATATTCTTGCATTATATGTCAGAGAAAATGTGCATGGGCAAAAATCTGGCTGTTGTGTAGTTGATACCATACTATTCTTATGATTTTTCTTTTCAGGAAAAACTATAACAATCTGCCTATACAAAAGTCTAAGTTTAAGTAGCCTCAAGTAGTAAAGAATAAGGAGGAGTTCAAGTTTTAAAAATCTTTTTTTAGTTTGAACTGTAGGTAAAACTATAGTTAACTATGTAGATAGTAAAAGGTAACCAACTTTTGAATAAACAACTATGTTGTCTAGTCAGTGAAACAAAAATTGAGAAAATATCTATTGACATTGAAAAATTGTAAGCAAATTTTCTAAAATAAAAACATGAATTGATTTAATCTTAGAAGTGAAATTTTTTAGCTTTGATCTGTAGAATATTAAACTGTGACTGTGTCCTTTGTGGTCATTTTTTCTGTAATTTTACATATGTATTTCCTTGGAGTCTTAGTGAAACATTGTTTTTTCAGCATATCTTAAAAGTATTTAAAAACATATTTTAATTTTCTTTTATAGATACAAAACCTTACCCTCATCAGTGTGGAGTTACATGCTCGAACTAGAAGAGACTTAGAACCAGATCCTGAATTTGACCCAATCTGTGCTCTGTTCTATTGCATCTCATCTGATACTCCACTACCAAATACAGACAAAACAGAACTCACGGGTGTAATAGTGATTGATAAAGACAAGACAGTCTCCAGTCAAGGTAGTGTTCATTTTTATTCGTTTATACCTACGCACCTGTCTGGAGTTCTAAACTAAACCAGTGTAAGGAACTTCTTTCTAAATTGCTGAGATGTGGGAATAAGAAGTGTTGTGCATAGCTTTGTCCTTGGTTTATTATATTTACTCCAATAATTGTCAGGAATCGGGAGCAATCTTATATAATAAAAGCCTAATATACTAAGTGTCCGGGCATCTGTTCAACCAATCAAAGTGCAATATGCTAATGATATGCTAAAGGCCGCTCAGCCACTCGCTATGATGTGCACTTACCAGGGGGCAGACAGTTAACTGGTCAACCAATCACTGTGATGTGCATTGACCACCAGGGGGCAAACGCTCCAACCAGTAGGTTAGCTTGTGGCTGGGGTCTGACCCATCAGTTGAGACTGAGCGAGACAGACTGGACATGTCCTGGAGCCCTCCTGTGACCTCTCCCTGGCTGGCCAACCTCCCACGTCTCTCCCCGGCCCCAATCATGCACTGGTAGGGTCCCTCGGCAAGGCCTGTGCCCTCGCACAATCCAGGACTCCTCAGGATGTCGGAGAACCAGTTTTAGCTCAATCCCAGAGGCCAAGCCAAGGGACCCTACTGTTGCACGAATTCATGCACCAGGCCTGTAGTACAATATAAAGATCTTAATAAAATTTCCAATTAAAATATATAATTTCTTCTAAATATTAATTTCTAAAATACTGATTGTTGATACTGAAATCAAATGATTATGTATCTTTAAGTTGGATAGACAGTCCAACTTATTTCTTTTCAGGTGACGTTATCTGGGGAATTGTGTGAATGTAAGACTTTTCAAGAAAATGTGAAATTTGAATTTTTAAATTTTCTTAAAGGTTTTCTTAAATTTTCCAAGAAATTGGGTTCATTATGTATTTTGGGGAAACACTCGCTTAATTTGAACTATTTCAGTAGGATAATTTCAAAATCAAAAGTAAGGATCAGCTCTGGCTGGGTAGCTCAGTATGGTAGAGCACTGCTCCTCTATGCGAAGGTTTCGGGTTTGATTCCCAGTCAGGGCATATACATAATCAATAATGAATGCATAAGTAAGTGGAATAACAAATCAAGGTATCTCTCAAGTCAACAAATGAAAAAATTTTAAGTAAGGAACAATATTTCTGACACAGTTATATATAATATACTTTTGTTTGTTTCTTAGATATCAGATATCAGACCCCGTTACTCATTAGATCTGGAATTACAAGACTCGAAGTTACCTATGCTGCTGATGAGAAGGGACTTTTTCAAGAAATTGCAGATATAATAAAGAGGTACTGTTTTGTATTTTTTATTTTTCCAGTGTTTGTTCAGAGAATACTTTCATCCTGACGCTGGGTAATAATAAATGAAGCTCGGGAAAAGGGCAGAGAACTCCTCCTTCCTGTTGAAATAGAGTTATCCCTGAAAAGATTTTGCCCTCACTTCCCACCACCTTTGTCAAATTAGGGATTGGAAAAAGAATATTCTATCCTCAAGATTGAGGGGTCAGTAAAAGAGATACTAGCTTATCCTCTAGCTTTCCCAGTTAGATTTTAACGTGATTTTTCTATGCTAGTGAAATAATGAGGAACTATCGCAAACTTGTTCATTAAATAGGCAATACCATGGAGGCCAGCCATCATTTCCATAAACTTTTTTTTCCTAAGTAAATATTTTCTGAGCTCTGAACAAACCAATATTTCTAAAAAGCCTTGGAATGCAATCTGTTCATAAATTTAATAAGTTGATCTTTTGCATTTTCTCAAGAGTATTATTCTGGGTAGCCATGGACTCTCTTATTAAATGTTTCACTTTTCCAGGAACTTAATATTTCTGCCCATTGCGAGCTTTAGATTTTTAAATGCCTAAATCAGGGTAGAAAATACACTCTGAATCCTGATATGTGGATAAAAGCTGTCTTTGAGCATGTTGTTATACTCAATCCTCTCTGTAGTTGACCTCTTATAAAATTTAATTGAACTCTATAGTGGAACACTTGTAAAGCCTATAAAACTGAAATTACAGTCTGATATTCTATGCACTCAGTGTCCGACTGTATCCAAAGTAGGTTAACATAAACCATTTCGAAAATTAGAAAACAAGAAAATGTTTTCAACAAAATTAAATTAAATGTCAGAACATCAAAAATCATATGTTAGTACCTGCTACATTTGGGAGGGAAAAAATGATGTATTTTTAGCATTTATAGCACTGGTGACTGGATGGATTCCCATCCATTTGAGTCTTGCCATTGTCAGTCCTACCATTTATCTTCTCATAGAAGTTGTCATCAACATATCAGATGCTTTCGTGCCCATCCTTTTATTTCTTCAAGCAGCTTAGCAAAAGGAAAATACAGAGTTTCTGTCAGTACCATTTTGTATGCCAGCACAAATCCAATCATGTCCCTGGGCTCCGTGTATTTATCTTCTCCTTGTTAGGTATATTCCCCACAGCAAGATTAACTGCCAACATGGAGATTTTTCTCAATCATGTGCAAGTAGAGTACTTTCTAAAATGTCTATAACATGAATTATACTGTCATTAAGAAAAAAATGCAATAAAGTAAAATAAAACTAACTTTTGATTCTTACTCCAAAAACCATATGATTATTATAAAGAGAGAAAAATGCTAAAATATCAACATTTCAATTCTGTAATGTTCTTTATATTAATCCAAACAAACTCCTAAAAGTTTATTTCATTCTTGCTCCCCTTTCATTGAGTACCTACTCTATACAGGCTTTGTTAAAAGCATAGGCTTTGGCCGAGACCGGTTTGGCTCAGTGGATAGAGCATCGGACTGTGGACTGAGGGGTCCCGGGTTCGATTCCGGCAAGGGCATGTACCTTGGCTGCGGGCACATCCCCGGTGGGGGGCGTGCAAGAGGCAGCTGATCGATGTCTCTCTCTCATCGATGTTTCTGACTTTCTATCCCTCTCCCTTCCGCTCTGTAAAAAATCAATAAAATATATTAAAAAAAAATAAATAAATAAAAATAAAAGCATAGGCTTTGGATCTGTTTTTTTTTTTTTTTTTTTTATCTCAGGCAAGTTCATGTATCTCTAAGCTTTAGTGTCCTCATCTGTAAATGCGTAATGGGTAGAACAATTAAGCAAGATAATGCACAAGAGGCTCAGCCTGATCAGTACTTAAATGTTAACTCTGTGTAACATGCAGTGCTGGATGCTAGATATAAATTGAATATAATATAGATGTATACTCACAGAGTTTTATTAACTTTATTTTTCCATTCTTAATATTTACTCCTCAGGTGGCAAACTCAAAAAGTAGTATAAAGCAATATTAAGCAAGTAAAACTAAATCCATTATCTTCTTGTCATAATCATTTGTCTCTTTCTATAGTTCCTTGAACTCTTAATAATTTTTCCATTTTCCCAGACTCCCTAATCCTATATAACAAAAGGCTAATATGCAAATTTTCCTCTTGACCAGGAGTTCAACCACAGGTTCGAACAGGGGATGGGGCCAGCCAGTCAACCACCCTTGGCCCCTACCCCTGGCCAGTCCTGCCTCCAGTTAGCCCCCCCACCACAATCAGAGATGGGGCTGGCCAGACCCTACCCGTGCACGAATTCGTACACCAGGCCTCTAGTTTAAATATAAACTTTGATCCCTCCCTTTTTCTTTTCCCTACATCCATACAATATATCTTATCCACTTAACCTCAGGTATTTCTCAATCATTCCTTCTCCTCCATGCCAATTGCCACAGCCTAGTTACAGCCCCCTCAACTCACATTTGTGCAGATGTTGGTGGGTTATTTAAAATATTAGTTGTGAGCCAAAACCAGTTTGGCTCAGTGGATAGAGTGTCAGCCTGCAGACTCAAAAGGTCCCAGGTATCGATTCTGGTCAAGGGCACGTACCTTAGTTGCGGGCATTATCTCTAGTGGGGGGTGTGCAGGAGGCAGCTGATCGATGTTTCTCTCTCATCGATGTTTTTAGCTCTCTTATCCCTCTCCCTTCCTCTCTGTAAAAAATCGATAAAATATATTTTTAAAACAAAAATGAAAATAAAATAAAATACTAATTGTGAAATAGTTTGTTTTTTTTTTTGCCTCAGCAAATAAAATCATTTTCGTGTTTTTGTTGCTTTCATTTTCTCCACATTTATTTTCACCACTAATCCCTGCTACCTAACCTTGTTTTTTCTGTAACTTTCAGAAAACCTGATAGACGAAATAAAACTCACAAAAATTAAAGGACAAATTACCAAGATTTTGTTACTGTTACCAAACGTTTTCACAGAAAAAATATGGAAACCTTGGAATTTTGAACTTGTAACAAATGTTATATCAGCTTTAAGAGTCTCAAGACTAGGTCAAAAAAATATATACTTAATAGAGCTGGAAAATATTGAAACAACTACATAATTCTTCTAAAAGAATAAAATCTACTTAATAAATCCATTAAGAGAAGCATAGGGTAACTTTTTGAGTTTTGTTTTTCTTTCAGCCATTATCTCTGAGCTGTGGCAGTTTGTAAAATAGACAACTTTTTAATTGAGACATTACAAAACATTAGCAAGCCTGGCCAGAGTGACTTAGTTGTTTAGAGAGTGTCTCATGCACTGAAAGGTTGCCAGTTCAGTTCCCAGTTAGGGCATCTACTTGGGTTTGGGGTTAGAAGGAAGGCAACTGATTATTTCTCTTCCTCCCTTTCTCCTTGTCCTCCCCCTCTCAGTAGACTGCAGGAATTCTTTTGTGTGTATATAGGAATCCTTCAAATCTATCCTTGACGAATCTTAGAGTCACTTGAAACTTCTACCCCGATTTCTTAAGTTTAAGCATTACGTAGTTTTACTAGAAGATGCACTTGTCTTACAGATAGCTCATCTTTGACTGCTCTGAGTTGCTATCAATGACAAATGTATATTAAATGTTATGTTAAAAGACTAATGAGCAGAAAAGGTGTTAAGAGATTCCTTTTCTTAAGTGCCCTTAGATCTTTCTGAATTTTCTTTTTAAGAATTAATCTACCTTTTTAAGCCTTTGATTTCTGAGACTGAGGATTTGCCTCATTGTTGTATATTGCCTTGCTTCCTTTATCTTTGTCTCCTGACAAGTTGAGGGCTAAGTCTCTGGTTTAACAGTGGATCACAAGCAGATCACCAAATATTAAAATTTACATTATACAATGTATTTTGATAGGGCCTTTAAGGAATCCTATCTAATAAAAGAGTAATATGCAAATTGCTGTACCTCTGCTACACCCACAAGCCACGCCCACCATCAAATCAGGAGCAAGTGTGCAAATTAACCCAGCCAAGGTGGCTGTGGCCACATAGAGAGCAGGAGGCTTGAGTTGCTTCCAGTGATGGAGGAAGCCAAGTTTCCACAACCCTGGCCTGCGTTGGCCTCTGCTTAAGGCTACAAAGTTTCAATTATAGAAGATAAATAAATCCCAGATACCAGAGCCTCCACTTGGGTCACCGGGGAGGGGGGTGTAGTCAGCCTGAAAACTACCACAGGCCCCTCGCCCAGGTCACCCCACAACCCAAGGGAACCCCCACCCTGATCCAGGACACACTTCACAGAAAACCAGCTGGCCCCCACCCATGCACCAGGCCTCTATCCTATCTAATAAAAGAGTAATATGCAAATTGACCATCACTCCAACACACAAATGGCCACCGCAAGATGGCCAGCAGGGAATGGCAGTTGGGAGGGACCAGGCCTGCAAGGGAGGGCAGTTGTGGTGATCAGGCCAGCAGGGAATGGCAGTTGGGAGGGACCAGACCTGCAAGGGAGGGCAGTTTGGGGTGATCAAGCCTGCAGGGAAGGACAGTTAGGTGTGACCAGGCCAACAGAGGAGGGAAGTTGGGGGTGACAAGGCCTGCAGGGAAGGGAAGTTGGGGGGGACCCATGCCTGCAGCGGAGAGCAGTTGGGGGGACCAGGCCTGCAGGGGAGGGCAGTTGTGGTGATCAGACCAGCAGGGAATGGCAGTTGGGAGGGACCAGGCCTGCAAGGGAGGGCAGTTGTGGTGATCAGGCCAGCAGGGAATGGCAGTTGGGAGGGACCAGACCTGCAAGGGAGGGCAGTTTGGGGTGATCAAGCCTGCAGGGAAGGACAGTTAGGTGTGACCAGGCCAGCAGAGGAGGGAAGTTGGGGGTGACCAGGCCTGCAGGGAAGGGAAGTTGGGGGGACCAGGCCTGCAGGAGGGCAGTTAGAGGCAAACAGGCTGTCAGGGGAGCAATTAGGCATCAATCAGGCTGGCAGGGGAGTGGTTAGGAGTTGATCAGGCTGGCAGGCAGAAGCAGTTAGGGGCAGTCAGGAAGGCAGGCAGGCGAGCAGTTGAGAGCCAGCAGTCCTGGATTATGAGAAGGATGTCCGACTGCCCGTTTAGGCCCGGGCCTAAACGGGCAGTCGGACAGCCCTCAAGGGGTCCCAGATTGGAAAGGGTGCAGGCTGGCCTGAGGGACACACACCCCTATTTTCTATCCCTCTCATCTTCTTTATTTAAATCAATAAGCATTTTTTAAAAGAATATATGGAAGTATAAAATATTAACAAAAGAGTTTAAAATATACCTGCTGATCTGCTCATGATCCAATGTTATTACCACCAACTTACAGTGGTATATTAGCTTCCATCGGTAAATTAGTGTACTACTATACTGCAGGCTTTGGCCAATACTCTAGGTGTTAAGTGATATAATCTGGACAGACTGCACATTCCACAATTCAGAGTAACTTTATATGCAGTAATGTAAAACAACCTTATAAATTTTTGTCATCCTTCACCTGTTTGGGAGCTTTTACAAATAATACAATAATCAGTAATTTGGAGCTTCTAATTTGATAGAGTTACTGTAGTTTTTGCTCTCAATTTATGACTGTAATCAGTTCCTCTCTTTCCCCCACATTCTTCCATGTTGGTCATCATGAAAGTCATAAGAGGAGCCACATGAGACTCCTGAGTTAGATGCAGATTGTCAGTTCAGTTTACCAGTGCAACACAACACAATGAGCAAAATTTCTCCTAGTTTCTGATACTTACCTTTCCCACATTAATCTTACTCCTTTAATATTTCAACCTTCCATTAAACTGAGTTAATTTCCTCTTAAGTTTAGAGGACAAAGTTGTCATTACTGAGGCCTTATTTCATGTAAGGACCAGGTCATTACTAAAATCAAGTGAGAAATGGAAGATATTTTTTATTTTCTTTCTCAGCATTAAAACTATTTAAGGACAGTATAGGTTAGAGAGGTAGAGAAATGGCAACAGAATGACCTGAGAGAATTTTTTCAGAACATAGTATCCACACATGCCTTCACACTTCACCCTGCCTCTACCTGTATTGTATTTTTAATCATACCTTCTCTCGGGTACTTCAGTGGTAATTCCTCCTACCCCAATTTCTCTCAGCCTCTTTCCCAAGTCAGATCAAATAAATACACAGCCTAAATGAAAACAGTACTTGCTTTATAAAAGTAGCATCAAACCAAGAGTTTCTACTTGGCCAATTCCTTCCTGTATAGAAGTTTTGTAGGTGCCCCGGTATTATCCCGTCCCATTGAGAAACATAGAATATCGACTTATTTTTATATTTAATATCATGAAGAAACAATTCTGGTAAAAAGTTTCAATGTGTGGTCCTTTTTCCATTCCTTCTGTAGGTATGATCCTGATATTCTGCTGGGGTATGAGGTTCAAATGCATTCCTGGGGTTACCTCTTACAGAGGGCTGCTGCCTTAAGTGTCAACTTGTGTCAGATGATCTCTCGGGTGCCAGGTATGTAGCATTGTGAACATTTTATGGGTCAACCACAGAGCAAATTACAAAGTAAATAAAGACAAGATGACTAGCCTAATGTTTAATATTAAATTTTGTAAGTTCTAGATATAACTCCATTATAAAAAAAATTAAAAATTAAGAAAAGTAAAAGAAAAAATACCCCAATCTCATTGCTATATATATATATATATATATATATATATATATATATAATATGTATATATATTATATATATAATATATGTATATACTATTAGTATGTTTTTTCTTTTAGTCTTTTTATATACATATATATGTTTTTATTTTTTTATTATATTTTTTAATATATTTTTAATTGATTTCAAAGACAAAGGGAGAGAGAGATAGAAACATCAATAATGAGAGAGGATCATCGATCAGCTGCCTTTTGGGGATTGAGCACCTAACCCAGGCATGTGCCCTTGACCGGGAATCGAACCTGGGACCTTTCAATCCACAAGCCGATGCTCTACCCACTGAGCATGTCAGCTAGGGCAGGTTTTTATTTTTTATATAAAAAAAATCACACATATATCCCATTTTTATTAATGCTTCCTTTATCCAGCATCTTATTGTAAGTATTTTATATTATAAGATAGTCTTCATAATCATTGTAAAAAACATTTTTTATTAATCCTCACCTGAGGATATGCTTTGCTTTTATTGATTTTTTTTTTTTTTAAGAGAGAGAAAAACATTAATCGGTTGCCTACTATACACACCTCAACCAGGGATTGAACCTGCAACCTAAGTATGTGCCCTGACTGAGAATTTAACCTGAAACCTTTTAGTGTACAGGACGATGCTCCAACCAACTGAGCTACCAGGCCAGGGCAGAACATAACATTCCTTTGACTTGATGCTCAATAATTTTATTTTATTTATTTGATCCTGTATTTTAGCCTGTTCTTCCAAAGTTTGATTCTCATTTAAGAGAAAAGCAATAATGAGAGACATATCAAAATTACAGTTTGTAAAGCACTTTAAAAAAATTTTTTATATAACTACAAAATTTTTAAGAACTTCATTTTAAAGGTTCCCACAAGTTGAACTAGGACAACACAGAATATACCTGAGGAGACTAAAAGACCAAATACAAAATTGGTAAAAACTAATCAAAGGATTTGTTTCTGGGAGAGGTTATGTTTCAATAAAATGTGCTAAGTATTGGTTAATTTAAAGGCAAAAGTCGAAGCTAAAAAATTCAAGGACAGTAAATGTTTTTTGAGCTTTGCCAACGCTTGTAATATGAAAGCAGAGATACTTTACGTTTAGTTTTTTGTTGCATTTTTTTTTATCTATCGAGTGATAGGAATAGTGGTATATCTCAATTTTTTTCAACATTTTATTTGGGATAAGTTTCAGGAGAAAAATCTGAGTGATCAGATGCCCTTATTAATTAGGTTAATTAGCTATAATTGGTAAGACATAACTACAAATCAGAAGAGTGAATGGAAGCTTGTATTCTTTTAAAAATCACTGTATTTGTGGGGCAACATGATACAATAGAAAGGGCCTGGTGAGGGAGGCAGCATAGTAAAGAGCACATAATCTAGAGAAAGACTGCATGGCTCCAATATACTGGCTATTCTGCTAACTGTCAAGCAAGTTACTTAACCTGTCCATACCTTAGTTTGTTCATCTCTAAAATGGAGGTGATAATAGAACTTATCTCAGGGCAATTGTGAAATACTTGAAACATGAGAATATAGTAAACACTAGAGGCCTGATGCATGGATTCATGTACCAGTGGGGTGCCCCAGCCTGGCCTGTGGAGATCGGGCTGAAATCGGCTCTCCGACATCCCCCAAGGAGTCCTGGATTGCGAGAGGGCGGTTCTAGGTGACACACCCCGGAATTAGGCTCCCTCCTTTCTTCTCACAATATTATGTCACTTTATCTCTGTAATCTGTCTCACTTCTTTCATCTTACTTAACCCTAAGTTTGGCGGTAACTGATGACTTGGCATTTTGCTGCAAAATGCAATTATTTAGCAAACAGAATTTACTTAGCCTGTAATCTAGTAGGCCCAGGGCAGAACCCTGCTCAATGTCAGGCTCCTGCCCAGGCCCTTCCACCCAGGCAGCGTCCTGGGATGGTGGGAACCTCCTTTTTCCCACCTGAGCTGCTCCTTCCCTCCCCAGAGTTTGCCCTCTGGTTCTACTGTCCGCCTGGAAGGAGGGAAACTGTGGCCGGTTTCCTAGCTGAGAGTGGTAGATCACTGCCTCCAATGGAAATCAATAATAAGTGGATGGGCCAATGCAGCCCATCAGGCCTACAGCCAATAGGTCCTGCATGTCTCATCATTTAGCTAACCCGAGTCAAAAAATTCCTGTAAGGGCTAGATCCATGACCTCTGCAATGGGCTAGAGGCCCGGTGGGGAGCCAGACCCGAAGTGGGGAGCCAATGGGCTAGCGGCCCGGTGCACATGCACTGGTGCATGGCCTGTGGGGATCAGGCCCAAACCGCTCTCCAACGTCCCCTGAGGGGTCCTGAATTGCAAGAGGGCGGTTTTCGGGTGACATACCTTGACTCAGGCTCCCTCCCTCCTCTCTGATTCCGGGTGCATCAACCGTGAACTGCAGCTACGAAGTCACTACAGCTCGGCAGCTCCTGTGTCAAGCATCTGCCCCCTGGAGGTCACTGTGCATCATAGCTACCAGTTGGCCAGTTGCTTAGGCTTTTATATATATAGATTATAACAAAGTGTTTGTTAAATGAAAATTTTTTTTTTCAAACATTTCTTTAAAATAAAGAAGAGTGGGCTGAGGTGGGGTGTGTACATAGTCTTTGGAATCAGGTAACCCTAGTGTATAATACTGGTTCTGTTACTACATGATCTGTAGCAAGATAAAAATTTCCAAGTACAATTTACTACAGTGCAAAATAAAAGTATACTAACATAATAAAATGGTTGTATTAAAATAAAATAATGTGGCCCTAGCTTCTTTGGCTCAGTGGATAGAGCTTGGACCTATGGACTAAAAGTTCCTGGGTTCAATTCTGGTCAAAGGCATATGCCTGGATTGTAGACTCAGTCCCCAGTAGGGGGCATGCAGGAGCAGCCAATCAATGATTGTCATCATTGATGTTTCTCCTTTCCTCTCTGAAATCAATAAAAATAGTTTAAGTAAAAGATAAATAAATACATAAAATAATGTGAGATTCTTAGAACATAATAGCTGTTCAGTACATGGTAAATATATTTATTATCCCAGAGCCTCTAATCAGCAACATTTGTATATACTCAGTGTTATATAAGGAAAATACATTTTAATTTCCAATCGAGTAAAATCTTCACTTAAGAACTAGACTCAGGGAACACCAAGATGGCGGCATAAGCAAACACCTATTGTTCTGCCACGCGCAACGATTTGGGAACTACATCATAACAGCGGAACAGACAAGCCCCCAGAATTGCCAGAAAGCTGGCTGCGTGAAAAATCCACTAATAGGAGCGGAGGTGGGACACTAAGACTCGGGACCGGCAGGAGCGCAGCCTTTCAGAGGGAAGCAGGTTAGGAGCCGCCCTGGTCGCGCACGCGGGCTGGGGCTGGAGCAGCGACCCCCGGCCGGATTTCTCTGACGGGGAAGGGTGGAGGCGTCCCACTGCCCAGATTTCCCGAGCCGGGCGAGATCCGAGATCCCGGGTACGGGAAGAGGTCCCCCTGCACAGATTCGCCGGAACCGGGCGAGGTCCGAGGTCCGGGGGACACACCCTGGAAGCGGGGAGTGGCAGAGGCTCCTAGTCCCAAGGGTCGCGCAAACCCGCGACTTGCCCCCTGGAAACTTATCTCGTGGTTCCGGAAACCATCTATTTTACAGCCCTGGGCTGGACTTTTGGTGTGCAGGCACATTTGGGGAAAGGCAGAGTTGTCTGGCAAGGGGAAGAGACTAGCGGCTTTCTCTTGGAGGAGTCTGCAGCCATCCCCACCCAACACAGACCCGCGCACGCGCGAGCCCACATAGAACCCAGCTGCCGCTGCCACTGCCGCTGCTGCGCAGCCCAGAGACTCCGCCCATCCAACCTGAACACAGTCTCCCTTCACAGCCAATTGGCCTGGAGGTCAAACCCTCATAGGGCTAACAACAACAAACTGGGTTTAAATTCAAAAACACTGAATACAACCCATAAAGGATTGCAGTAAGAGTACCCACCTCAGGTAACTGGGGAGACTGAGCCACTGTCCCTTTGAGGATATCCACCACATAAAGCAGCCACCATGCAGAGACATGGAAAGAAATCAGGTGTGAAAGAAATGGAGGAGAAAAGACGACAAGACATAGAGTTCAAAACCACGGTTATAAGGCTTTTCAAGAGGCTCCTACAAAAGGCCGATCAACTTAATGAGAATTACCAGGAAATAAACAAGACCAACCAGCAAATGAATGAGACTTACAAGGAGATGAATGATACTTACAAGGAAATGAATGAGACCCTCAGGGAAATGTACAAGACCTCTGAGGATACGAACCAGACCCTCATAGATAAAAAAAAGGACCAACTAGAAATCAAGCATACACAGACTGAAATAAAAAATATTACACAAAGTCCTAAAAGCAGTCCAGAGGGCCACAAGAACCAAGTCAAAGATTTGAAATACAGGAGAACTAAGATGGCGGCAAAGGCAAAACACCTATCTTGCCGTCATAATCAGCAATTTTAATACTACAACTTAATGAAAGAACAAACACCTTCCAGAATCACCAGAAAGCTCGCCGAGTGAAAATTCCACAAATAAAAGTGAAGATAAGACACTGGGACTCGGAGGAGTGGCGGCGAACAGCGTTGAAAGATTCGCACGGAGAGAGGTTTGGAATGCGCGCCGCGGAGAGGGCGGGCAGCTGAAAACCAGCCAGTTTTCTCGAACAGGGAGACAAAGACGTCCCACTGGACTGATTCTCCAGCTCTGGGCGAAGTCCAGAGAACCCACTATCACACGGGGTGAAAACTGGACAGTGGGAGGGCACGCCGAAGCTCGGGTGCTGCCGGGTCTCCTGGCTTGTGGAGAAGGCAGCTTGCGCGAACAGCTCGGCTGCGTGACAGCGCAGAGAGCACACCGCGACTTGCCTCTCATTCGGAAAACCGTCAGACTGCTTTGTTTTACGACCCTGGGTGAGACATTGCGCATGTAGACTCATTTTGGGAAAGTCTGAATTCCCCGGCAACCGGCAGCCTGTGGAGCTCCACAGGGGCTCTCTCTCAGAGGTGCTGGCGGCCACTGCCCCCCGCACAGAGTCCCTGGGGCCGCATAGGGCGGAGCTAACGCTGTCTGCTTGGCCCGGAGACTCCGCCCACCCAACCTGAGCACAGCTGAGCTTCACAGACAATTGGCCTGGAGGTCAACCCTCCAAGTGCTAGCAACGATTAACTGAGCTTAACTTCAGCAAGACTGTGCAGCCCATATCCACCTCAGGTAACCGGGGAGGCTGAGCCACTATCCCTAGTAGGAAGTCTACCACACAAAGCTAATTGACCAACTCAGGGAAGCAGCCACCATGCAGCAACATGGAAAGAAATCAGATGTGAAAGAAATGGAGGAAAAAAAACGACTGGACATGGAATTCAGAACCACGGTTATAGGGTTTTTTAAGAGGCTCCAACAAAAGATCAAGGCCTATAAGGAAATAAGCAAGACCACAAAGGAAATGAATGAGTCCTACAAGAAAATGAACAACACCCTCCAGGATATACACGAGAGCTGCAAAGAAATTATCAAGACCAACGTGGAAATGAATGAGTCCTACAAGGAAATGAAAGAAACCCTCAAGGATATAAAGCAGACTCTCAAGGATATGAAAAAGGACCAACCAGAAATTAAGCATACACTGTCTGAAACAAAAAATATTATACAAAGACCTGAAAGTGCCCTGGAGCACCCCAAGAACCAAGTTAAAGATTTGAAATACAAAGAGGTAAAATCCACTCAGCTGAAAAAGCAAGAAACCAAAGAATCCAAAAAATTGAAGATAGTGTAAGGGGCCTCTGGGACAACCTCAAGCATACCAACATCCGAATTATAGGGGTGCCAGAAAAAGCGAGAGGCCAAGACAATGAAAACCTATTTGAAGAAATAGTGACTGAAAACTTCCCACACCTGGTGAAAGAAATTGACTTAGGAGTCCAAGAAGTGCACCGAACCCCAATATATAGGAACCCTAAGAGGACCACACCGAGGCACATCATAATTAAAATGCCAAGAGCAAAAGACAAAGAGAGAATATTAAAAGCAGCAAGAGAGAAACAGTTGGTTACCTATAAGGGAGCACCCATACGACTGTCAGCGGATTTCTTAACAGAAACGATGCAGGCCAGACGGGAGTGGCAAGAAATATTCAAAGTGATGAACAGCAAGAATCTACAACCAAGATTACTCTATCCAGCAAAGCTATCATTCAGAATTGAAGGTCAGATGAAGTGCTTCGCAGATAAGAAAAAGCTAAAGGAGTTCATCACCACCAAACCAACATTATATGAAATGCTGAAAGATATTCTTTAAGAAGAGGAAGAAGAAAAAGGTAAAAGTGCAAACTAGCAACAACAAATACACATCTATCAACAAATGAACATAAAAATCAAGTGAATTGATAGGCTGTTGAACAGGATAGACTGGTGAATATAACAGAGACATGGACATAGAGTGGGAATGGACTGACAATTCTTGGGGAGAAAAGGGTTGTGGGAAGTGCAGCAAGAGACTGAACAAAAATCTAGCAACAATGGGAGAGGACAGTGGGGAGGGGGAGGTGAGGGTGGAGGGTGGGATAGGTACAGGGTGGAGGGAAGCTATAGGGGGATCAAAAGGGGAAACAATGTAATTAATAAACTGAACAATAAAGATTAAAAAAAAAAGATTTGAAATACAAAGAACCAAAATCCACTCAGCTGGAAAAGCAAGAAACAAAAAGAATTCAGATCATTGAAGATAGTGTAAGGGGCCTCTGGGACAACCTCAAGCAAGCCAACATCCGAATTATTGGGGTGCCAGAAAAAGAGAGAGAGCAAGTTAATGAAAACCTACTTGAAGAAATAGTGACTGAAAACTTTCCCCACCTGGTGAAAGAAACTGACTTAAAAGCCCAAGAAGTACACAGAACCCCAAAATATAGGAATCTAAAGAGGACCACACCAAGACATATCATAATTAAAATGCCAAGAGCAAAAGATAGAGAATATTAAAAGCAGCAAGAGAAAAGCAGTTGATTACCTACAGAGGAGCACCCATACGATTGTCAGCAGATTTCTCAACAGAAACGATGCAGGCCAGACGCGAGTGGCAAGAAATATTCAAAATAATGAAGAGCAAGAATTTACAACCAAGATTACTCTATCCAGCAAAGCTATCATTCAGAATTGAGGATCAGATAAAGTGCTTTGCAGATAAGAAAAAGCTAAAGGAGTTCATCACCACCAAACCAGTATTATATGAAATGCTGAAAGATATTCTTTAAGAAGAGGAAGAAGAAAAAGGTAAAAATATAAATTATGAACAACAAATACACATCTATCAACAAATGAACATAAAAATCAGGTGAACTGATAGGCTGATGAACAGGATAAACTGGTGACTATAACAGAAACATGGACATGGAGAGGGAATGGACTGACAATTCTTGGGGAGAAGGGTGTTGTTGGAAGTACAGCAAGAGATTAGACAAGAATCATGCAACAATGGGAGAGGACATTGGGGAGGGGAAGGTGAGGGCGGAGGGTGGGATAGATACAGGGTGGAGGGAAGATATAGGGGGATAAAAAAGGGGAAACAATGTAATTAAAAAACTGAATAAAAAAATAAATAAAATCAATATGTTTAAAATAAAAAATACAAAAAAAAAAAAAGAACTAGACTCAGAATTCTATTTGCTATAAGAGGAATGAAGACTTCCCACAGTTTAAGGAATTTCATCCTAAATATGAACATCATTAATTGATGTCAAAAAATTTTCAGAGAATTAGGTTAAAAACTATCATTTTTTCCAAGAAATGACTGATTGAATAGTGGACATTTTTCATTTTAGCACCAGACAAATGCAGTTAGGTATTCATAAAAATAGCACTAGAAATTACCAAATTTAAAGAGAAAAGGGTGGGTATGTACTGGGGGAGGGAGGGTAGGAGAGGCCAGGGGGAAATCAGTGGGGGTAAAAAAGGAGACATATGTACTACTTATTATTTGTAATACTTTAAACAATAATTAAAAAATAAAGAGAAAGGGGTTTATTGTTTTTTAAATATATATATTATGTTATATATTATATATACACGCACACTTAATAAAACATAATTTTTAAATACATTTATTTCACAAAATTATTTTATAACTTAGAGGAAAGGAAAATAATTGTTAGTCAAAATAATGATCCCTAAGTCTAAACAAAATAGACTGAATTACATTTCATCTTTATTCTTCATCTTTAATTTTTATTCTCACTTTCTTTGTCATAATTTGCTTAGAAATTTGGTTTCGGTAAGTCCTGATGCAGTCTTTTCATTTTTATAGATGACAAAATTGAGAACAGATTTGCAGCTGAAAGAGATGATTATGGGTCAGATACAATGAGTGAGATAAATATTGTTGGCCGAATTACACTGAATCTTTGGAGAATCATGAGAAATGAGGTAAGATGCGTTAGCTAAAATTTTGTTGGTGAATAAGAGATTAGCTTGCCGAAACCGGTTTGGCTCAATGGATAGAGCTTCAGCCTGCGGACTCGGGGTCTTGGGTCCGATTCCGGTCAAGGGCATGTACCTTGATTGCGGGCACATCCCCAGTAGGGGGTGTGCAGGAGGCAGCTGACCGATGTTTCTCTCTCATTGATGTTTCTAGCTTTCTATCTCTCTCCCATTCTCTCTGTAAAAAATCAATAAAATATATATATTTTAAAAGAGATTAGCTCAATATAATGATTTTAATCATTATAGCATACTGTATAACCTATGTGTGTGAATTTTTTGTATTGAGTTACAAAAATAACCACTTCCTAAAATACAAAGCTATAGAAGTATTTAACTTTAATGTTACTGATGAATTTTAATATTTTTATTTGTATCTAAGGTAGCATTAACTAGAAAATCTATAGCTATTATAAAATATGCTATATGTATTGATTGTTGTATACTTTTTATCATTTCTTACACTTAGATCATGTTTGCGCTTAAGGCCAGATGAATTCAGTTGGCCTTTTTCATTTACTCCAGTAAGAAAAATTTAGTCTAGATATAGGAATGAACTTTTTGAACTGAGGATATGTACAAAATAAAATATATAATAAGTTCTTTGAGGACAGACCATGATCACAATGAGTGTATGAGTGTGTGTATATATGTGTGTGTGTCATGTATGTTATATAGTTTCAATAGAGCATCTATCATTGGCCCTACAGGCACCAAAAAAGACCCAAATAAGACATAAATGGTACATGCATTTGGAAGAAAGAAAGATAACTGTCAAGTCTTGATGGGGAGTGAGGAGAGAGTGGGAAAGGATAATCTATAGTGGTTAACTTTCGTGAGTATTGACTGGGAAAGTGCTCAAGGGAGCCTTCCAGTGTCCTAGAAATTTTCTATATTTTCATGTGGATGGGGTGACCTATTTTATACATACATAAAAATTCATGAATTTTTCACTTTAAATTTGTGTACATTTCTTTGTATACATTTTTTTTTTTTACATTGAAGACAGGGAAATGACGAACAACTAAAGGAATTAGGTAATGGAGAATACAGGCCACAGGTGCTTACTTGTGGCCTCCTTTTACTGTGTTCTGTGTCCTCCTGCACTAGATCTGACTGCCTCCCCCAGTTCTAAGTAAATTTGTTTCTGAAGTGACTAAACATTGTGTTTTGCACATTGACTCTGCGAATGAATGAAAAAGTGTACACCTCTCAGCCCGCTCCTTTATCAGTAAAATAAATGGACAGCACTGATTCTGACTTTGATCTACAAAGTACATTTACCCAATGTTTAACTTACTCATACTTCTGACTAAGATAAGTGACAAACTCCTAGTACATATTTTTAGATTCATATTTTAACTTCTATAGTAAAGCACTCTCTGGACATTGGAACATTCTGAAAATGGATTGTCTTAATTTTACTGAGTTCTTGTTTCCTTTAATATTATCATAACTGAGATTATAGCTGCATTGTTATGCTTCTGTGACACCAAGAAGACTCAAAGTAGAGTGAGTATAATATAGGGTTATATAATATGTTTAGTCTTAATCAAATTTATGAAATTATTCATTTTGAAACAATATCAACCCAGTCCATGCATTTGTCACATGTCTCAGATATTGGGAATGAATTTCTAAGATTTTATTTAAGTTTAGTTTGAGGTCGTAAAAATCTCCTAATTAATTTCATAGGTGAATTTATGGCAAACTTCTAGTTTTTCCCTAATGAGAAAGCTGCAGGACAAATGAGGTGATCTTTTCCATCTAAGTTTTTTTGTTGTTTTGTTTTTGTTTTAATGAAGATGTATATTCCAGCAGATTAGGTTTAGTCTAAATAGGTAATCATGCAACTACCTGAGATCAGATGTTTGGCTCCAATTTTCTATAAAATTAAATTGAAACTTTAATAAAACAAATGAGCCGAAACTGGTTTGGCTCAGTGGATAGAGCGTTGGCCTGTGGACTGAAAGGTCCCAGGTTTGATTCCGGTCAAGGGCATGTACCTTGGTTGCGTGCACATCCCCAGTAGGGGGTGTGTAGGAGGCAGCTGATCGATGTTTCTGACTTTCTATCCCTCTCCCTTCCTCTCTGTAAAAAATCAATAAAATATAGTTTTAAAAAAAACACAAATGAAATTACTAGCTAGTAAAAGAGTCATTCAGATATGGAGATTTAATAATAACATCAGTTATTTTTGAGAGAAGTACTTCAGGCCACTACTGATTTACAGGTGTGGGAGGAGAGGATGGTAATGATGATTTATTTCTAAGACCTGCTTTATTCTGGTGACTCTAGAATAGTCTCATTCCAGAGTTTAAAAGTAAGTGTGTGTGTGTGTGTGTGTGTGCACTCTGAAGTATGCTGCGTTCCAGTGCTGCTGCTATTCTGGAGATTGATAGGGCATTGAAGATAAGTAAAACCATTTTGGGTCAGTACACTAAGATGAGCTTAACTTTCAATCCCAGTTTTGTACTTGCTGGATTGTTGACATGGAAAAGAAAATATTTTAAAATTGTAATATAATATATAAATGTGTGAAGTGCTGTTTGAACTATTATTCCTCAGAATCCCAAGCTGACTTAATAATGGAGAATGCTGATTTCTTAATTTCCATTTTGCATTGAAATACCTGCCATTGTCTAAATTGTTTGTGTCTTGTGGGTATTTCTGAGAGACCATCTATTTGTTTTATGAATTTGGATTTTTTTCACTATATTCCTGTTAACACAGCTTTTACTTACATATTTTGAAGACGGGGATACATTTCTGCTATATCCTTTTACTCTTTTGCTTTTGGAAAGAAACTGACTCTATAATGTCTTGTATTGCGTCTTAGTATTGATGTAATGCTTGGGAGCAGGATGAATGCCTGCCTTTAACTAAATAAGTCATGCTCGAATCTGTGGGATTCGAGGACCAAACAGTAAGTATGTGATCAAGGACCAAATAGTAAATATGGAAGGAACAAAAAGTTAACTTGCTCAACAGTGCTTCTGCCTGGCATTGTTTGTGTTGGCATAGAATATAGAAGTGATAAGAACCGGGATCTATTCAGTAGATATTTCATGACTAAGTTGAATCTCATCAACTCTAATATTAATTTATTATGGACATATCTGTCTACTAAGCTACATATATATATTTTTATATACACATAGTTTTAAATTGTGATTGCCACTATGAAAGGTTAGAAGTAATATTTAGAATCTTTAAGAACCAAATTTGTATATAAATACAAGCATTATTATAATGGAGTCTTGGTTTCTTTTGTTGTTTTTTAGGTGGCTCTGACTAACTACACCTTTGAAAACGTGAGCTTTCACGTTCTTCATCAGCGTTTCCCCCTCTTTACCTTTCGAGTCTTATCAGATTGGTTTGATAACAAGACAGATCTATACAGGTAATGTTTTATAACTCTGAAGAGGATAAAGTCTTTTTAAATCAGTATTATTAGAGTATAATTTATATGCAGTAAAATACATACATTTATAGTGTAAAATGTATTGACTTTGAAAAATGTATGTATCCTATAACCACTCCCACAATCAAGATTTTAAAAAACAAAAACAAAAAAACCCCACATTTTTAGCACCCAGAAAATTTTAAGACAGCTTTGCAGTAAACCTACCTATTCTTTACCCAGGTAAGTACTAATTGAATTTCTATGGATATAGATTAATTTTTCCAGTTCTAGAACTTTTGTATAGAGTTATTTACAACCTACCCCTTTGTTTCTAGTTTCTTTCAAGAAATTCAGCATAATGTGTTTTGAGATTCAACCATAGTTACATACAGCAGTAATTTCCATTTTTATTAGTAAATAATAGTCACCACAATTTACTTGAATATCCAGTGTATCCAGTTATCTGTTGATGGACAATTAGGATTTTTCTAGTTTGAGGCTACTGTGAAGTAAAACTGTATAAAAATTTTTGTGTAAGCATACATTTTCATTTCTCTAGGAGTGGAACTGCTGGGTCACATAGTTATTTGTTTCACTTTTTAAAAAATATATTTTTATTCAGGAAGAAGGGAGGGAATGATAGAAACATCAGTGATAAGAGAAAATCGTTGATCAGTGCCTCCTGCATGTCGTACACTGGGGATCAGGCCCACAACCCGGGCATATGCCTGAACAGCAATGGAACCATAACCTCCTGGTTCATAGGTTGATACTTGACCACTGGGCTGCACTGGCTGGCTTGTTTCACATTTTAAGACACTGCTAAATTGTTTTCTTTGGCAAGTCTTCTAGTGCAAATCTAATGGCAACAAATTGTCTCAGCCTTTATTGTTCCGAAAATAACTTTTTCTCACCTTAATTTTTTAATATTTTTACTGTCTAATTCTGGGGTTGAGATTTTTTTCCCTCACCACTTTAAGGATTTCATTTCTTTTTCCCCCAGCCTCCACTATTTCTGGTAAAAAATCAAGGCATTCTCTTTTTTCCAGTATATGCAATGCAGTTTTTAAAAATATGTTTTATTGGTTTCTGAGAAGAAAGGAGAGGGAGGAGGAGGTGCAAACATCAGTGATGAGATAGAATCATCATTCGGCTGCCTCCCGTACGCCCTCCACTGGGGATCGAGCCAGCACCCAGTAGGGGGTGTGCAGGAGGCAGCTGATTGGTGTTTCTAACTTTCTTTCCCTCTCCCTTCCTCTCTGTAACAAATCAATAAAATATATATATTTTTTAAAAGTAACACCAAAAAAAATATTGAAAATAATTATCTTCAGTCTTACCATCTTATCACAAGCGCTATTTCAAACTTTGCATGATTTCACTAAGTTTTATGATTTGGAAATATCTGAAATTTTCTAATGTTTAATCCTTTAGCATACTTTAACAAACATCATTACGCCTTAAATAACCTCACTTTTAATATGTATGTTTTGGCAGAATGAAAAACAGTACTAATTTCAGGTGTCCAAATTTTTCCCTAATGTTCATACAATTGATTCTTTTTTAACAGATGGAAAATGGTTGATCATTACATCAGCCGTGTGCGTGGAAATCTCCAAATGTTAGAACAGCTGGACCTGATTGGAAAAACCAGTGAAATGGCTAGACTTTTTGGCATTCAGTTTTTACATGTACTGACAAGGGGTTCGCAGGTAGGAAATCCGTTTGGTTGGTTGGTTGAAGTTGCTTGGTTGGGTTTTCTTTTCCCTCATGAGTAAATATGCTTATTTTTGAGATTTTTGAGGTGATTTTTTTTTTCAATGTTAAAGAGAAATGAAAGCTTACAATCCATTTAATTCATTTCTCTAATTTCCCAGAAGATATAATGACAGATTTTGTCACGTGCCTTGATAAAAATGGTTTCATGCACTCATTTAACAAATATTTATTTGAATACCTTTAATGTGTTAAATAAACGTTGTAGGCATATCAGGGATACCACAGTAAATCCCTCAGGTTCCTTAACCTCATAAAATCTTTTAATTATTTTAATTGCTCTATATCTGTAATATTCTCCCATCCTATGATATCAGTAATTAGAGCACTAACTATTTTGGCATCACTGTTTATTTTATTTTATTGCATGTAAGCTATTTATTGTATTTATTTATATCCCTACAGGTTTTAAAAACTATTTGAGCTGGCTTATAATTTTTAAAAAGGTGAATACCTCAAAACCACATGAGATGTTTTCAGTGAGCCCATGCTAATTCTTGCAAGTTTTTCTTTTTTTAAAAAAAATCTTTAGTTTAAGTATTACGTAAGTTTTCTTTTTCCCCCATTGACCTCTACCCGACCACTGCCCTTCCCCAGCACATGCCTCATACACACACATCCGCCCCCACCAGTCTGTGTCCATTAGTTATGCTCATATGCATGTATGCAAGTCCTTTGGTTGATTTCTTAGCTATTGTAAATTGTGCTGCTATGAACATAGGGGTGCATATATTCTTTCTGATTGGTGTTTCTGACTTCTTGAGATATATTCCTAAAAGTGGGATTACTAGGTCAAATGGAAGTCCCATTTTTAATTTTTTTAGGAAGTGCCATACTTTTCTCCACAGTAGCTGCACCAGTCTGCATCCCCACCAGCAGTAAAGAAGGGTTCCTTTTTCTCCACATCCTCACCAGCACTTGTCATTTGATTTGTTGACAATAGCCATGATGACTGTTGTGAGATAGTACCGCATTGTTGTTTTGATTTGCATCTCTCAGATGATTAGTGACTTTAAGCATGTTTTCATATGTCTTTTGGCCTTCCTTATTTATATCTTCTTTCGAAAAGTGTCTATTTAGGTCCGTTGCCCATTTTTTGATTGGATTGTTTTTCTTTCTTTTGTTCAGTTGTATGTATGAGTTCCCTGTAAATGTTGGAGATTAAACCCTTCTCAGTGATAACATTGGCAGATATGTTCTCCCATGCAGTGGGCTTCCTTGTTGTTTTGTTGATGGTTTCTTTTGCTGTACAGAAGCCTTTTACTTTAATGTAGTCCCATTTGTTTATTTTCTCTTTAGTTTCCATTGCCCTGGGAGCTGTATCAGTGAAGATATTGCTTTGGCATATGTCTGAGATTTTGCTGCCTGTGGATTCCTCTAATATTTTTATAGTTTCCCATCTTATGTTTAAGTACTTTATCCATTTTGAGTTTATTTTTGTGTATGGTGTAAATTGGTGGTCTAGTTTCTTTTTTTTTTTTTTTTTTTTTTTGCATATATCTCTCCAATTTTCCCACCACCATTTATTGAAGAGACTGTCTTGACTCCATTGTATGTTCTTGCCTCCTTTGTCAATTATTAACTTAGCATAGTGGTTTGGGTCAATTTCTGGGTTCTCTGTTCTGTTCCATTGGTCTATATGTCTGTTCTTGTGCCAGTACCAGGCAATTTTGAGGACAGTGGCTTTGTAGTATAACTTGATACTTGGCATTGTGATTCCTCCAACTTTGTTCTTCTTTCTCAAGATTGCTGCAGCTATTCGGGGTCTTTTTTTTCTTTTTGTCCCAGATAAATTTTTGGAGAGTTTGTTCTAGGTCTTTGAAGTATGCCATTGGTATTTTAATGCGGATTGCATTGAATCCATAGATTGCTTTGAGTAGTATGGACATTTTAATGATGTTGATTCTACCAGTCCATGAGCACGGTCCATTCTTCCATTTGTTTATCTCTTCCTCTATCTTTTTTTCAACATCCTGTAGTTTTCTGAATATAGGCCCTTTATCTTCCTGGTTAAATTTATTCCTATGTATCTTAATGTTTTTGTTGCAATGGTAAATGGGATTTTTGTTTTTGTGTTTTGTTTCTCTTTCTGTGAGTTCATTATTGGTGTATAGAAAAGCCATGGATTTCTGGGTGTTAATTTTGTATTCTGCTACATTGCCAAATTCATTTATTAATTCTAGTAGTTTTTTGATGGAGTCTTTTAGGTTTTCTAAGTATAATATCATATTATCTGTGAAAAATGACAATTTTACTTCTACTTTTCCAATTTAAATGCCTTTTAATTCTTCTTCTTGTCTGATCGCTATGGCTAGCACTTCCAGTACTATGTCGAACAGGAAGTGGTAAAAGTGGGTATCCCTGTCTTGTTTCTGTTCTTATGGGAAATGGTTTTGTTTTGTTTTTTAGTTTTTGCCCATTGAGTATGATATTGGCTGTAGGTTTGTTATATAAGGCTTTTATTATGTTGGAGCATTTAGTCCATTTACATTTAAAGTTATTGATAGGTACTTGTTTGTAACCATTTTTATTTTTTGTACCTGTATTCTCCCCCCACCTTTTTTTTTCCCCTTCTTTTTACAACAGTCCCTTTAGATAGGATGGGCTCGGGGTATTGGGAGGCACGGCCCCTGCAGGCTGGTGGGAGCCCCAGCTCGGGTGCCCGGGAGGTCAGGCGAGTGCTTTTTTTTTTTTAATAAATCTTTATTGTTCAGATTGTTACAGGTGTTCCTCTTTTTTCCCCCCCATAGCTCCCCTCCAAACCGATCCCCACCTCACCCCATGCCCTTACCTCCCACCGCTGTCTTCATCCATAGGTGTAAGATTTTTGTTTTTAATCTAATATTCCAGACCATCTGCTTAATAGCTGTTACTACAAACAATGAATTGCTTGATTCAATTTTGTGAGTATTTAGCTGATTACCTTTTAATTCTGGAATCTTTGTGTTTCTTTCTTGAAAAATTGGGATAACATTTATCATCTCAAGTCTCCTGAGTTTCATTCTCAAACTTTCCCAAATCACTTTCTAAAAGATTGGCCAACTTTTTAAGTAAGTTGACAAACTATACAGCTGTCACTCCTACATCCATTTATTGTGATAGAGCTGTATTTAAATGTAAAAAGAAATTAACTATTTGTCTTTTCAATATTGCTTTATGATGTAAGCTGTTTGACATATTTTATAGTTTTTATAGAGACATAGAAGCATCAGACTGTCAAACCTTAGAGGGAAAGCAGGAGGAGGGTGGAGGAGGGGTAAGAGATCAACCAAAGGACTCACATGCATGCATATAAGCATAACCAATGGACACAGACAATAGTGGAGTGAAAGCCTGGGCTGGGGGATCGGGTGTGTGGGCTGGGAGAGGTCAATGGGGGAAAAGGAGACATGTGGAATACTTTCAGCAATAAAGAACTTTTTTTAAAAAGTTGTGGAATACAAAAAAAATTTATAAATGTCCTCTTCAAGCACCTAATAGCTGTTCGAATAATCTTTATTGTAAGAAAGTCACGCAGCCTTATTCTGAAGAGCAAAACATTTCCCAGATGACTATTCCAAAGAACAGCATATTTAAACTATTTCTTGTTCTCTTCCTACCTCCACCTCTCTGCCCACAGTACCGTGTGGAGTCAATGATGTTGCGTATTGCTAAACCAATGAACTATATTCCTGTGACACCTAATGTACAGCAGAGGTCCCAAATGAGAGCCCCACAATGTGTCCCCCTAATTATGGAGCCTGAATCTCGCTTCTACAGCAACTCTGTTCTTGTTCTGGATTTCCAGTCATTATATCCTTCTATTGTGATTGCATACAACTACTGTTTTTCCACCTGCCTTGGCCATGTGGAGAACTTGGGAAAGTAAGTCTTTCATATTTACAACTAGGTTGTGCTTTGTACTTATTACTAAAATGAGACTTTGAGTGTCATTTTGCACTTGATACTACTTATGATCAAAATTAATGAATGGGCTGTAGCACAGCTAATTAGTTACTTTTATTTTCCTACTAATTGACATAGAGCATCATATGACTAAGTCAGCATCACGGATGGATGGCATACATGAACATGTTGTGAATACATCAGCCTTGCAACTATCTGTTGCTCTCTCCATGTATACCTATGGCCTCTCTTTAATTGAGTTACATTTAATTTGTTGCTATAAATCACCTTTCAGTGTAACTGTTTGATGATTATGATCTTACAACTCCAGCAATCAACTCCTCTTGACTTTTCTTAGAAATAGTTTGAATTTTTTAAAGTTACACTGTTAAATGTTTTAGCTGTTCATGTCAAAGAATTTTATAAGCTGAATGAGAATATTTGTAACTCAAAGGAGTATTGGTAATACTTTTTATTTATTAAGAACAAAAATTTGGAAAGTTATTTACAATCTTTTCATGGCTTAAGTTTTTCTTTAAGAAAAACTTAGTGTAGGGTAATCATATGTCGAGTTGAAATTTGGTATTTCAGTATAGATTTTATCTATAAATTCTAGGATAGTGTCATTTAAGAAATATTTCTTCTAACAAATTGTGAATATTTGAAGAACTTTATAATTAGACAAGCATATTACTAAATATAAGAATTCATATTTAGATATTTGAAAATGAATTTCTAATGGAATTGGAAAGTTTCCTAAAATTGCTTATAATCTCTTCTATGATTGGAGAAAATATTTGCTTAATATTTTCTTCCTTAACAGGTTTGATGAGTTCAAATTTGGCTGTACCTCTCTGAGAGTGCCTCCAGATTTACTTTACCAAATTAGGCATGACATCACAGTGTCCCCTAATGGAATAGCTTTTGTCAAGGTAATACTCTCTTGTAAATGAAAGATGTCTACTATGGCTTAATCTTTGGAGAGATAATGGTTTAGATCAGTGGTCGGCAAACTCATTAGTCAACAGAGCCAAATATCAACAATACAACGATTGAAATTTCTTTTGAGAGCCAAATTTTTTAAACTTAAACTTCTTCTAATGCCACTTCTTCAAAATAGACTCATCCAGGCCATGGTATTTTGTGAAGAGCCACACTCAAGGGGCCAAAGAGCCCCATGTGGCTCGCGAGCCGCAGTTTGCCAACCACTGGTTTAGATTTTGTTGGCCTGTAATAAAGAGGGGAAAAAACAAATTTGCTTGAATATCTTATCTGACACAGTCAAAAATATAGGAATCTTCCAAGAAATAATTTTTAAATAGGCATCTTGTTTTGCCTGAATTAAGGTTTAAAATATTTTAATCATGAGATTTTAATTTTTACTGAAATATTGTATACCTTCTGCCCTCTGTTAGAATCTGGCAGACTTAAATAGCTACTTGATGATCACACTGATGTTAACTTACAAAGATTTAAATTGCTTTTTGTGTACACTCTGCTAATTGTTCTCCTGTATTATTTTAAATTAAGACTATCTCATAAAGAATGATGCTATTGTTTATTGGTCGCATTTCTAAAAAAATATCCAAACTAATAATAAGGTCTCTTTTTTTTCTCTCCCTTCAAAAGAAACTGAGGAAAGCCTCATAAATGAATAAATTAAAGACAAATACGAGAGATCTTGGAGAATATTATATTGCCTCCTTTCTTTTCAAGTCCCTTAGCATACTAGAATCATGGGACAAAAGGGTGGTTGATGGTAGCATGGACTTCATAAACCCTCAAATTCATTCTGGTGTACTTAGCAAAGGTAGAGAGCATGCTGTGTTTAAAGGGTATCCTAAAATTATCCACTTAGATATGAGGAAAATTTTTACCGGAGAGTTCATGATATATTCCTTTTGGGGAAAAGTACATCTTTACATTATCACAAATATTATGTCCTATCATAAACATTATGACTTCTTTAAATGGTACACAGAATGAATTAGAGATTCAACTGTTTTCATTGTCACACATCTAGCATCTTATCTCCCTTTAACATCATTTTTAAAACTTACATCTATATTTTGACCCAATGTGTAAAGATTAATGAAAATAAGATTTTTTTTAATATTCAGGAGTGTGGTTATCCTGTACCTGCAGCTTTAATTGTTCAGTCCAACATGCATTATTACCTTGCATGTATCTGTGAATCATCTTCAGAGTTAATACTGTTTTGTGGTTTTCATTCCTGCTGGAGTTCTCATAAATTCTCCCTAATCCTGATTAATACAAATGATTTTTTTTTTGGCATCAACAAATTTTATCACCTCACTATTCATCCCCTCTTCCAGATTGCTAATAAATATAGGCCGGAGGGGATGGCTTAGTGGTCTAAGCATCAGATTTGAAATACCTAGAGTCCCTGGAACTGCAGGTTTGAATGCCAGCAGAGTCAACCCAGCTCATCATTCTTCCAAGGTAGATAAATGGAGTTCCATGCAGATTACTGGGGTCATTAGGATGAGATCTTTAAAAACTGAGGTTTGTTATAAGTGATACAAATCCCGTGTGTCTTTCTGAAAGAGTGGGGGTTTGGATCAAAATTTCCCTCTGAACTTGTTCTATGGTCTTCCCTTATGCATTAATTGACATCCTCCTCCCTGGGGGTCTTTGAACTCACAAAATAGTACTTCATTAGATTTATAACCATTACAGGAACCTTTAAGAAAAAAGTCCTCTGCAAAAGAAAGAAAATGTGATGATTTTTTTATTGACTGCCATTGGTTCTCTGGCCACTTCATTGTTAGAATGTTTCAGTTCATGACTGTTGGCCATTGTTATACTTCGTGCTTCCTTCTTAATTATCTGAATCTAATGTTTGAGGGATTTCAAACATTCTTTTTTCCTTTATGATAGCCTTCAGTAAGAAAGGGTGTGCTACCAATAATGCTGGAACAAATTTTGAAGACTAGACTCATGGTGAAGCAGTCAATGAAGGCTTACAAGCAAGACAGAGCTCTTTCACGAATGCTCGATGCACGACAGCTAGGACTTAAGCTTATAGCAAATGTCACATTTGGCTATACAGCTGCTAATTTTTCTGGGAGAATGCCATGCATTGAGGTAAGTGGTATAATTCTATAGTTTTTTCAAAAGAGACTAAAGTAGTGTTAAAACCTGTTAATTAAAGCAGTTCCTGTTGTTTTGAAACTTTAAAGGGTTTCATATCCATGACATAGGATTAGTTTTCTCAAACTGGGGCTTATGTACATACATACTCTTCAGGATTTGTGCGTTTTCTCTGTGAGAACTGTTGTGTCTTTAATAATTTTAGAAATTAGCATACACATATTTCTATATAACCTGGATGACCACATTGTAACCAACTATTAGCATGAGATTTCAATGCCACATTTATAGCAATGTTTACAGCAACCTTGGTACCAATTCCTTTTAATGTATTGATAGAGCTCTAATGAATATAGTTAGGATGCTTCTCCAAATGTGAGAGTGAACAACAATCATTTCATATTTACTCATGTAGCAGTAGATATAAAGCAGAACCTTTCTTTTATAATAGTAGTTGTAACTAAAAGATACTTTTCATAGAATAAGACTAATTTCTTATTATTTACTAAAGTAGGGTGTTAATTTGACATGAATTCAATATAGTGTAACAGACTAATATAGTAATTTACTAGTGATTAAGAAAGGAATGATGTAATTTGTGTTGTTAAGATCTTTTTTGTGTCAAATGAAGGCCAGAACATTGTGGTCTACCAGTTATTTTCTTCCTTTTTATATACAATCTCTTAGCCCTGTACCAAAGTTATATTTTTCAAATTAGAAACCATGGCACAAAGTATCAGATTTTGTTTTAATTTAATTACCACTCTTTTCCCTCTTTTCTGCCCTCACCCTCATGCGACTGAATCCTTCAGGTTGCATAGTCTTCAGGCAGGGGTAGCTGCAAGAGTCTGACTTTTCTGGGTGTAACTTAAATGGGTCAGAGCAGGCAGCAGGAGGCGGGCAGTTAGCTCCATATGTGCATATATCTCAAAAGCACATTTGACTTGACACTAGGTGGCTCACCTACCCAGCTTTTGCCATCACATGTTTTGAAATGTAAGTGGCAACAGATGACAGATTAAAGATTAAAACCTGAATTTCAATTAGATAACATGATTTTTTAAATGTATTAGGTTATAGTTGACCTACTTTTAATGCATGAAAAGGTCTCAACAAAGACCTTTAAATTTCTGCTACAGTATTTCTATTCATTCCTTTGTTCATACACTTCATATCTCCTTTATAAAGCAACTTTAAGCAGTGTAACAGACTAATATAATAATTTACTAGTGATTGAGAAAGGCCAGAACATTGTGGTCTACAATAGTATTTTAAATACTATTTAATCCTACATTTAGTTCAGATAATTCAAATTTTACAGTTAAAGGGGAAGGGATTATTATCACTATTGTCGCTTCTTAACATGAGAGGAAAAAATATATCATCCTTATTTTAAAATTCTAAAAAAGAATGCTCCATTTGTGCTCATGGACAATTTTCCTCAACTCTTAGTTTTAATGAGTTAAATAAATGAAACAGCAATGCTAAATACTATGTCATCTTTTGCCATTTATCATTGTTAAGACTCACCACTCACCAGTGAAAAAACCCTTCTTAGACATATACCTGCCTAGTTGATTTAAATTGAATACCTGTCAGGTAATTTCCATCATATAGTTATTTTCCTTGTTTTACAATTATCTAAAAATTTTGTATAACCAATCACTAAGATTTCAGTTCAGCATTAACTTTAATAATACTGAAAAATTATCATAACCTCCAACAAAATTTTGAAAGATACACATACACTCATGCATATACATAGAGTAATTTCCTTCTTGGTTGGTTATAAAGGCATATTAGAAAGTCCCTGAATAAATAAGATTCTATTATTCCAGGAATTAAATGTAGCTGTGTGCCTTTGTAAAATGCAATCCGTTGTACTTACTTATTGATACATTCACAGGCAAGTCTGTATATTGAATGGCTCCTTCCTTTAAATTCTTCATCTTACTTTTTTCTTGAATACCTGTAGAAAGAATAGTGACTCTGGTGACTATTTGATTTCTTTTTATGTTCTTTTCTCTATATTTAATTTTAGAAATGTTTAGTATTTAAAATTAAGTATTATATTTTAAAAGTCTATTGGCTTTACTAAGCTATGTTAAAATATTATTTCAATGTGTTTGTACCAACAGGTTGGTGATAGTATTGTTCACAAAGCCAGGGAGACGTTGGAACGAGCTATTAAACTGGTGAATGATACCAAGAAATGGGGAGCGAGGGTTGTGTATGGTGATACTGACAGGTAAGGAACTTTCTGTTTTGAAGCTATCTCTTTGAATCTCTTTAGATACTCATTTCAGTGTTTAGAATGGCTTAAGGGTAATCATTCCTAAAATAAAGTCTTAACTAAGTCCTTTCTGATTCTTATGATCAGAATTAGGACAAGTCCTGATTTACCAAATATGATCCTGAGCAAGAAAATGTAAGTGTCCTGAGCCAAACACTGTGAAGATTCCCATGGCATCCTTCCAGGTAGCCAAGTAGATAGTGATCTATAAAAAACTGTGTACACAGGAGTCTAGTCTGTTTAAAGAAACAGCTTTTAATGTGAATAATTCCTCATATAGCTCCAGCTCTCTGAATTTAAATATATATCTTAAATAATAAAACTGTTCTTGAGGGACAGTTGCCAAAGTTGTGAGTGGTTAACTTTTTACTAGGCTCCAAAGTCTGTTGTTAAGAATGATTCTTCAAAAGGAAATCTATAACCTATTTTTAAAAATAAGGCTATCTTGGTATAATGAGTATCAGATGGGCCTAAAGAGATAATATTATAGCTAACTAAGGCCTGTTTGTTCTGCTTTAATGTTAAAATAATTCAGGTTGATATCATTTATTTTAAAGACCTTAATATTTGATAAATGCTTCTTTTCTTAAGCTTTTCCTATCAGACTCTAAGTACTCTCTCCAGTATTGGCAGAGAAAGAGTTTTTCTAAAGAAACCATCCAAAGGAGATTAAAGTCCAATATAAAAAACACTTGAAGAAATAGGAGATCGGTTTAGGTGGCTCCAAGACTACAAACAAAAGTCTTAAAGTCATGTCTCAAGATATTGTCCGTGTCAACTATTTAATGTCTTTCTACTAAAATAATAAGTATTAGCCATTGCTTCTGTTGATCTCAGATTGTGGTATATACTGAAAATGTAAAATGCTATTTTAAAGCTAACTAAATTATATTATGAAAAAATGACCAATACTTTTGTTTATATAGTTACTTTTGAGTATTTCTTGTATTGGGATTTTTTTATTCATATTAGAAATTCTTTCCTCTTGACCTGCATGTATTGCTGGTGGGACTATACCTCCGAAATATCTTTCTGGAATTTAATTTGACAGTATCTTTCAAAAAATGTTTTTAGTGTCCATCATTTACCAAGAATTTTTTTAATTTACATATAAGAATTTATTTTGAGGTCACAAAAGTGTACCAAATTATTATATATTAAATATTAGCAAAAAATTTTAATGACCTAAATTTTCAGTGATAGTTTGGTTAAATTACACTATATCCACACATTGAAATACAGTTCAACTGTTAAAATAATGTAAAAGAACTAGTGACACTGAAAATGTTCACAATATACTATTAAATGAAAGGAGAAAGTTACCCAGTGGTGTGATCTGTGATCCAAATGAGAAAAGATTTACAGATATACACAAAAGATTTGGGGTAACTTTTATCTGAATGGTAAGAGTATGTAGATGACTATTTTCTTCCTTATGCCTTTCTGTGTTTTCTAACTGTTCTTCAGTAAACATGTATTACAAAATAATATGTCTGTCTTTTTAAAGTTGGGTGGTTCTAGAAGGAAATTTCCTCCCACATCACAAGTAAAATGTCCATGTCTCTTATTTTATGATTGACCTAACTGTGTGTCATCCAAATCTATAAATGTCTAAAATGTCTAGGAACAACCCAGGATCTTCGTGGCAGCTGTGATAACTGAGCTGGTCTATGTGTAACTAAACCAGCAATATCAGGTGTCTTAAAAAGCTGTAATAAGATATACCATGTGTATATAAGGAAAGTTGTGATAAAACAAGAAAGCTTAGATAAGACGCAATTTAGTAAGGAAGGATAAAAGGGGGAAATGTTTTCTTTAGTATTAGACATGTTAGCCAGGAAAGTTACTCTTGGTGAAACTTTTTTCTTACACTGACCTCCTCATCACCCTACTCTATTTTTAATCTTCTAGTATGTTTGTGCTACTAAAAGGAGCTACTAAGGAGCAGTCTTTTAAGATTGGTCAGGAAATTGCTGAAGCTGTAACTGCTACCAATCCCAAGCCAGTGAAATTGAAGTTTGAAAAGGTAAGAGAAATGTAATATTAATGATCACATATAAAATTCACATAGCTTCTAGACATTTCTGACTTGTTCAATATATTTTCAGAATCAATAACAGTACACAGGCTATTAAAGTATTATATTTAAAATATTTCCCTTAGTTTTATATAATTTTCTCGAATGTTTGAGTAATGTCTTTACATAAATATAAATGAAAAGACTATTTCAGTTATCTGTGTAATAAAGAGTTAATGCGCAAACTGTTGCGGCGTCACAGAAATGACTGTTCAACAGGCTGTGTGCGCAGCAGGGGGACTTGGTGAGGCTCGCTTCCCTGCCCCTGGTGCTGGCGCTGGGCCAGGGGAGTGAGGCTGCGTCCCCCACCTGGCACCAGAGTCCTCTTTTTCTCCCCCTGGGTGCACGTGCCTGACAAACACCCCCGCAACACCGCGCCCTGTCCGAGAGCACTCTGCCTGGGGACTCCACCAACCATCCCCCCTGAGGTGGGGGGACCAGGGAGCGACACTCGCACGACAGAAGGCAGTTCTTGGTGTACAGTCAGCAGACACCAACCGGGATGGTGGTGTGAGCATCCGTGGTGACCTCCAGGAGGGGTTGCGCACGCAAATCTAGAGGGAAGGCTCGGGGCGCAACGACCGGACCTACACAGGCCACCGGGTAAACAATGCGAGGAACTCACTGCCACAGACACAGGGTGGCCCCGCAACGCCAGCGATCGTCCCAAGCGCACAACCTTGAAGCCTCCCGCAGTGCAGACCCAGTCCTGCCACCATGGAAACCACAGGGAAGCCACCAGCTGTCCATCCATTCATCTGCCTGGTCCAACCCAGACGGCAGCTCACAACCTGGGCAGAACACCCCCGAAGGACAAGCCGGGTCCCAACTGTGCCTGTGCAAGCACACCTGTCACCTGTGAATTAGGGACGGGTGTGGACGGAGAGCCAATCGAGGCATGGGAGTGGGCACACTGGAGGACGGGAAAGGCTTCTGTATCTCCCCCTTTGGCATACAATAGGAGAAAAGCCTCACGTGCATGCACAAACACAGGTCTCCACAATGGACCCCAGCCCAGCAGGACCCTCCCCCCCCCCGACTCGGAGGGGGGAGGCATGGGCCACGTTGGTAAGACGCAGCCGTGTGGTAGCTCTGCCCCTCAAACCTGTTGTTGAGAGAGGCCCAGGTGCCCAACAGAGGTGACTACAGGTCCCAGAGAGGAAAGAAGTCGGTATTAAGACAGGAAGAAAAGCATAGAATTTTTAATTAGCCTGTAAGAAGATGGGGGGGGGGAAAGGGGGAAGATGGGGATGAAGGGAAGGCTGGAGGGAAGAACTTTATAAAGGAGTAAGTAGAGAGCATAAAGAAGGAAAGAGGATGTATGAGTAAACTGTAGGAGCTATAATGAAAATCAAGTATAGTTGTGTACTGGGGACAGATTTTTAAAAGTAGGAGTCAGAAAAGAAAAAAGATAAATAATTAGTGAATAATTAGGCAGGTAGATACATAGATATTAAAACAGTGGAAGTAGAGAAGAATGTATGGGAAAGGTAGGATGAGAGAGAAAGGGAGGGAAGAAAAGTTTCAAAGGAGAGCCAGTAGAGCTTAAAAGGAGAATGGGAAGTAGGAAGGAATGAGAGAGGGAGCAAAGTAGGTCTGAAGGGAGGCAGGAGTAAAGGTAAAGGAAAGAAGGAATGTGGGGGGAGAAGGATGGAAGGTAGGAGAAGATGGGAAGAAGGACAATGAAACAGAAGTAGGAAATAAGGAGGAAAGGAAAGTTTATAAAGGATGAGTCAATAGGAAAAAGTGTTACATAAAGGTGAGAGAAAATTGTGTGAGAGGGAGAAGCCAGTAAGGAAGTCAAATACAATTGTGTGTGAAGAGGATAAGCTTTTGTTTTAAAAAAAAGTTAATAGGGGCCACCAGACCGGCAGGCAGAGTGGTTTGGGCAGGCAGGCAGGTGACAGTTAGGAGCCAGAGGTCACAGATTGTGAGAGGGATGTCCAACTGCCAGTTTAGGCCTGATCCTACAGGGCAGTGAACATCCCCCAAGGGTTCCCAGATTGGAAAGGATGCAGGTCGGGCTGAGAGACACTCCCCTCCCCCTCTACCCCCGCACAAATTTCATGCACCGGGCCTCTAGTTGATGTATAACAGACCACCCCAAATGTAGTGGTGTAAAACAATCACCATTTTATTATGCTCAGGAATTCAGAAAGGTTGCAGCAGGGATAGCATCTCTCTGCTCCACCATGTCTAAGTCCTCAGCTGAGAAAACGTAAAGGCTGGAGGTGACCCAGCTAAGGACTGAAATCACCTGAAGCATGATCTCTCTCCTGCTGGCTGCTGGCTGCTGGCTGGGGCCTCAGCTGGGGCTGTCAGCTGGAGCACCTGCTCATGGCCTTTCTGTGAGGCCATCTGCTCTTCCTCACAGCACGATGGCCGAGTTCTAGGAATGAACAAAAGCTGCTTTGCTTTTTATGACCTATTCTCAAAGTCACACACATCACAGTCTGTCTAGATTTAATGGGAAGACTGTCAGAGTCACATTGTAGAAAGCCCATGTGGGATAGGAGATATTAGGTCTTTGAAATATATAGTCTGCCACAAGGACCTTCGACTTTTTGCTTTACTTTAGATGTCAAGTCTGTGTTTAGTTCTTTCTATATAAAAGATTCTGAGCTAGGAAAGGTGTGGATTGCAAGTCAGCCTAAGACAGCCCTGCCTTCTAAGAGCCAATAATCTAAAAGGAAAAATTAGAAATGTATAAAAATGAGCTTTTTTTATTATAAACGTCAGAAAGTCTCATAAAGGCAGACTCCCTAAGCACTGTAAGAACACAAAGAAAGTTATGCTCTCCTGGTTAGATGGGGACACACTGTACAGGAGCTAATATTGTACTGTGTCTCGGAAAATGGTCAGATTTTCAGTAGGCAGCCAGGACAACAGTTGTTCTCAGGGAAAAAAACCAGCATGTAGAAGGGTGTGGAGTTGGAAAAGCCCAATGTGGGAATATGGAGGAGCAGGGGAGATGTCTGGAAACATAAAGTTAAGACCAGGTTGTAGAGTGTCTTGGATACCAAGGTACAGTGTTTAAACTTGATTCAGCTAAGTTTATCAAACAAGAGCAGAGATATTTGGGGAGGATTGACCTTGTAAGAGTGTACAAGAGGGGCTGGGAAGAGGAGAATCAAGACAAGATAGTTCTTGCAACCTGCATAGCCTGAACCTAGTTAGTGAGATGAATTAGCAAGAATAAAGAAAGGACACTTCAAAAGATATTAAGAAAGAAGGGTTAGTAGGAGTTAGAAATGGTTGATTTAGGAGAGCTGGTGTAAAAAGGACAAAAGAGGAAGAGTCAAATATATGATGATAAGCAAAGTATAATCATCCCAGTGTTTATAGTGTTCCTACTCTGAAGCAAGAATTCTGCTAGAAGAGATTCGAAGAAGACTTGGACAAGCCCTAAATGAAAAGCGAGCATTCTTGGTTTCTGCCTTAAATAAAAAGTGAATTTATAAGTGGGGGAAGAAGGAAAATTAGAAATAGTGGTAATGAGTACTGTCCTAGAAGTGTGTGCATGGTGCTATGACACCCAACCCTCTGGCAAAGTGAAAAGCATGGTGTGCTTAGAAAATAACAGCAAACATGAAAATTTACCTGGAATGGGCACAGACCTAAACATGAAAGCAAAAACTGCAAAACTACTCAAAGAAAACATACATTTGTTAAGAATTGTGAAGCTTTTTGTTCATGATATTAGTTTGTAGTGCTGTTTTTTTCCTTGTATTGTCTTTGTTTTGGGAACCAAAAAGAAGGTTGGACTCATGAGTTGAAAGTGTTACCTCTTCTATTTTCTGAAAGAAAAATATGTAAGATTAATGCAACTATTTCTTAAATAATTGATAGAATTTACCAGTGAAGCCATCTGACCCTGAAATTTTATTGGGAGGGAGGTTAATTACAAATTAAACATCTTTTATATATATTAAATTATTCAACTTTTTAATGTCAGTTTTGATAATTGGTTGTCAAGGAATTTGTCCATTTATCCTAAGTTGACAAATTTATGGGCATAAATTATACTTCCTTATTGTGGTTTTGATACCAATAAGATTTTTAGTGGTATCCTTTCATTTTTTATAAAATTTTTCTAAATCATTCTATTAATTTTTACTCCTTATGTCCTTATTCTTACTTTGGGTGTAGTTTGCTTTGCTTTTCCTTAATTTAGAAGCTTGAACCGTGGATTTCAAACATATTTTTTAATTATAAGCTTTTGAAGATACAAATTTTCCTCTACACACTACTTTAGCTTCAAGTTTTAAAATCTTGTGATTTCATTATTATTTGCTTCAGTGATAAGGTTATTTAGAAGTGTGTTGAGTTCCAAATATTTAAGGATATCCCAAAAATCTTTTTATTATTCCTAATTTAGTTTTATTGTAGTCAAAGAACATATTCTGAATGATTTTAGTGCTTTTAAGTTTGAAATTTGCTATTCGGTCCAGCATGTCATCTGTTTCAGTTAATGCTCTCAGGTAACACTGAGTAGCCATGTGTGTTCTGAACGTCCTATAAATGTCACTTAGTGAGAATGTTGTGGAAGCCCTCTATATTCTTACTGATTTCCTATAAATTTTTCAGAGATGTGTTAAAAACTCCAAATATAATCATGGATTTGCTTTTTTCTCCCTTTCAGTTCTTTCAGTTTGTATTCCATAAATTTTAAAGTTTACTTATTAGATGCCTACACCTTCACAAGTATGTATCTTGGTGAATTGATAATTTTATCTTTGATAATATTCCTTGTCTTGAAATCTACTTTTTATTAAACAGCCACTCCAACTTTGCTTCGATTAGTGTTAGTATGTGTATCTTTTTCCATTTTTTTATTTTTAACCTTTCTATATTCTTGTATTTAAAGTGGATTTCTAGTAGATAAGCTTACAATTAAGCCTCACTATTTGATCAGATATCTCATCATTTCTGCCTTTTTATTGGGATGTTTAGACCATTTTCATTTAATATGATTATTGGGAAAGGAAAGGTGTTATTTGGTAACTTATAAAAAAGGAGAGTGCACATACCCATTGATCTAGGAATTCCACTTCAACAAATTTTTCTATGGATTAATCCATGCAAGGTTGGTGGAACAGTATTTGTAATTCCAAAAGACTGGAAACCTCCTAAGTGACCCATAGGAGGTAAGTAGGTAACTGGTTACATAAATTGTGATACCCTCAAATAATGGACTACTATCTCCAAGGTAAATTATTCAATGAAACTAGTGACCCGGCATGTGAAATCATGCAGCCCATCCCACCAACCTGCCACCCTGACGACACCTAACCTCTCCACCCAGAGCTTGGGCTCATGTGGCCCCATCGCTGCCCCCTCCGGCCTTCTCTGGCTGCTTCAAACCCCGCCAGTCACCTCAGGCTGGCCCCACCTCCAGGTGCCTCTCCGCTTCCACCCTGTCTCTGCCCCTCATGGTGCCAGAGGAGAGCATGGAAGCCTGCTGCCCTGCGCTCCTTCCCCTGGCAGGTGGGCGGCAGGGCACTGAGTGTGAGCGGTGGGTGGCAAAGGACTGTGAAGAGGGCACTGCAGGCTCTCACCCCGCCCTCTCTGGCATGGATGGTCTTGCCTCTGGTTGCCTCCTGTCTCCGGAGCAACATGGTGGCTTGGCCCTGCTGCACACACAGCCTCCCACTTACGGGTCATTATTGGTGACAGCGTTCCACCATTAGCATATTAGCTCTTTATGATGATGATGATAAGCAAAGTACAGAGTGATGTATAAAGTAAGCTATCATTATGTGTATAAGTAGATGTATTTGCATAGACTTATCTCTGAAAGGATACACAGGAGATCAATAACAGAAGATGGCTCTAGGGAGGGAAAAGTAGAGGTTGGGGGACCAAGACTTTTCATTGTAAATTCTCTTGCAACATTTTTATTTTTATTTTTTAAAATATATTTTATTGATCTTTTACAGAGAGGAAGGGAGAGGGATAGAAAGCCAGAAACATCAATGAGAGAGAAACATTCATCAGCTGCCTCCTGCACACCCCCTACTGGGGATGTGCCCGCAGCCAAGCAAGGTACATGCCCCTGACCAGAATTGAACCTGGGACCTTTCAGTCTCCAGGCTGACTCTCTATCCACTGAGCCAAACCAGTTTTGGCCTTTTGCAACTTTTTTCATATTGAGAGCTATCTACTAGAAATCTGCTTTAAATACATGTGTGGGTAATGCTTAAAGCAATTTTTAATTATTTAAAAAGGTATTAATGACTTTCGAGACAGCAGTGTCAGTTGAAGTAGGCGCAAAATTGATAGTACAAGCAAAGGAGTACATGGTGAAGAGGTAAAGACAGCTTATTGCGTGTGTTTTCATCTCTTAAGTGTTGTATTGTGGATTAGTTGAGTCCTGAGACATATTTAGACTTTTTCTATAACTGACATTTGTTTAAAAAAAAACAAACAAGACTTAAAAATAGACATTCATGGTAGAGGGAAAAAATGGTTATTGAGAGACGTTTTGTTTCATTTTATCACAGGTATATTTACCCTGTGTTTTACAAACAAAAAAGAGGTATGTGGGCTATATGTATGAAACACTGGATCAAAAGGACCCAGTATTTGATGCAAAAGGAATAGAAACAGTCAGAAGAGATTCCTGTCCTGCTGTTTCTAAGGTAAGTTTTATCTATCTTGTTTTCATCTTTGAGAAATAAGCAGCTAAAGATCTGGTGAAAATCATTAGCACACATCTAGGTGGAAGAATGATAGCCTATATACCTATCTGTAACTACATGAGGAACTAAATGATGTTTGAGAATTTGTTTCTGATTTTAGTCCTTAGTTTCTAACTTCTTCCCACACCTTACTTTTATCACAATTGCTAAAAACAACATGTGAACTTAAGATTTTCCTGCCTATCACCTGAAGTTGATAAATATATATCATCAGATGACAACACACAAAAACTAGGAAGCTTTTGGATACAGAGAAGCTAGCAACAGATACTTCATAAGCAATATAATGCATCCTAGATTAATTGAAATTTTGTTTACTTGGGTTATCAGATATAAGTTAGGAAGATTTCTGAAGAATGGTACTAAAATTACTGAAATTTCTTAGCTATAATATTAACCATAGTATATTATATTTAATGTTTCTTTACTCAGTCCCAGACTCTATAACCAAAAATAAGTGGCATAAATGGAAATGTACTCGACACACTGAGTTTTCTGAGAGCATTAAAAGTATAATAGATTGACTGTCAATCTGTTATTGTCGGTATGACATACGTGAAGTGTTATACGAATTTGAGGTGTTACTTGATACTAGTTTCTGGGAAGAAATATCATCCAATGCATTCTTTCTCTGAGGGCAGAACTGTACCGAGGCTAAACTAGCAAACATCTTGTGTAAATAAGTATGGGTTCCAGTTCTCAGAATAAGATGCAGGGCTTTTAGCTGGAACTAGTTTAAATTCAATCCATTAAATATATCCATGTATGTCAGTCTATTTTCTAGTAGAAATAATCTCAGCACAGAAAATTCTGCCAGTTAGTATATACTTATTGACAGCAGAAAAAGACTAATTTTTTAAAATATATTGCTATTGATTTTTTATAGAGAGGAAGGGAGAGGGTTAGAAAGTTAGAAACATCGATCAGCTGCCTCCTGCACACCCCCTACTGGAGATGTGCCCGCAACCAAGGAACATGCACTTAACCGGAATTGAACCTGGGACCTTTCAGTCCGCAGGCTGACTCTCTATCCACCGAGCCAAACCGGTTTTGGCAAGACTAATTTTTATCTCACTGCTTGGTGATATTTAAATTTTTTTCTGTCCACCTGAATCAGGATCTTTTTACAACAGGGTAAATAAAACACAATGCATGAAATCAAGATGCATAGAGCGCTTTTACCTGTTTAAGAAAACTGAAATGTTTTATGTCACTCCGCACAGAGCTAATGTTTCATCTGCATATCATTCAATATGATTTTCCTCAAATGACATGATATTCTATTTTTAGAAATAGCTATATAAAGTCTCTAAAATATTTTCTAATTTCTAATAATTCATCCAATCATTGTAAATAGTAGGTTTAGGTAGATCACATTATCCAGTAGTCACATAATTGGAAATACAACAATAATGATGATATATGTTAGGGGATATTTAATCTTTATGAGCATATCCTTTCCTTTTTTTTTTAAAGATACTTGAGCGTTCTCTAAAGCTGCTATTTGAAACAAGAGATATAAGTTTAATTAAACAGTATGTTCAGCGACAATGTATGAAGCTTATGGAAGGGAAGGCCAGCATTCAAGATTTTATCTTTGCCAAGGAATACAGAGGAAGTTCCTCTTACAAACCTGGAGCTTGTGTGCCAGCCCTTGAGCTTACAAGGTAATGATGTGCACAGCAGCACAACTCTCAACTCTTAGAAAGTCTTGTCCTGGGGTTCTGAACGGTTTGGAGAAGATGGGAAGACTAAATCCATAGACACAGATATACGCTTGTTTCTTCGCCTGCCCTGGGCAGCCTGGCTGAAGGTGAATGGGCTCCCGCACTTGGTGAGCTCTCAGGAGGAAGGAGGAACTTGGATCTCTTCTGGACTCCCTTTAAAGGGTAACTGAAGTCAGTGAATAGTAATCTGGGCAGAGCTTGAATCATTGTTTCTCACAGCAGAGTCACTAGGCAGTCCTTAATAGTGATCTACCAAAGCACTGACGTGTCATTCTGGAATCAGATCATCTAACCAGCTAAACTTTCTTACTTTCTTATCTTTCATTATTAGATTTATGATTTTTAGTTTTTAGGGGATTGAAAACATTTTTAGCTAGTTTGATATCTGCCAACTCATATTGCTTTCCAGGTGGTAATGATTTACAGAGTAAGTTTTAAACTCAAACTGTCATCATTTGGTGACAACTAAGTACATACAGTTCTCAAAAAAGTTGCAACTCTAATGGAGAGTTATCCCTTGTAGTTTTCTCACGGTTTCAGCGTTGCTTACTTCTCATTTAACTTTCTGGGAAGGTGCATCCCATGACGGCCTTTGAGTGCATATTCTATTTGGGTTTAAATAGGAAAATGCTTACCTATGACCGGCGCTCTGAGCCTCGAGTTGGGGAGCGAGTGCCATACGTGATCATTTACGGGACCCCCGGAATACCACTCATCCAGCTGGTGAGGCGCCCAGTGGAGCTCCTGCAAGACCCGACTCTGAGACTGAATGCCACTTACTACATTACCAAGCAGATCCTCCCACCCCTCGCAAGAGTCTTCTCACTTATTGGTATTGATGTCTTCAACTGGTATCATGAATTACCAAGGGTAAGTCCTACTGATGTACCTGTGCTGTGACTGTAGAGAGAAGTCACTTAAGATTTCCTATAGAAACAAATATTTTATTTAATGTTATAATAGCATCTTACTAAAGCAAAGCATGCAGTGTGGATCTTAGCAATCTCGGTTTACTCAGAAGCCTGACGGAGTGGTCTGACTATAATAATCGGCGGATACATTAAGCTAGGAAAAGAGTAGCTATTTTATCTCCTTTTTCGAATTAGATCTGCTCAGTCATTTGCTGTTATCTCAGATTATGAAAGGCTGATGGTATTCAGGCAAACGGGTATAAGTTGATGCTCACATTATTTTCACTTTCTCAGTAAGCACTTAAGGCCCAAGGTGAAGACTAAGTTAGTAAGCCAAGGCTCATGTTGCGCTTCAGAGTCTGTGCTGGTCAGCATCTATAACGCTGTATCCTGCTCCACGCCAGAAAACTGTTGTTATGCCATCTCATCACCAGAAAGAAGGTTAAACCACTGGCATTTCTAAGAAGCTGACCTAATTACTTTTATGCACTGATTTATAAGATACCAGGAGAATACACCAATGGTGTAATAATAATACGATCATGTATTTCAATGTAAAAAGACCACCAGAAGACAGATTGTTGAAACCAGCATTAACTTCAAATGAAGAATGCTCAGGTGGCATGCATCCAGTTGCATTTGAAATGCCCCAGTTTCACTTTTGCTTAAATATTGTACCCTACTGCCTATCAGGTTATTTTTAACCTCTACTTGCCTTGTTTCCGTGGCCCAAATCATGCAGCCTTAAACAGCATCCACTCTCAACCTGGATTTCTTCCCTTGCACTGTATGGTCTCATGTTTCTCAACCAAAAATACTAAGTGGCAGGAGATGCTTATTTTTTCCAAAAGGAAAAACACTATATCTAATGATAATTAAGATGTGATCTCTGTGAAAGGAAGGATTTTGTTCATTTCTGTAGCCTCACACACAGTAGCTACTTAACACTTGAATAAATGAAATGCATCAGTAGACTAGCAGTTAGCATGAGAACAGGAGCTCTGCTATGCAGCTGGCTCCGAGTTATTTCTGAATTGATGATTTTATAGATCCAGAAAGCCACCAGCTCCTCTCGAAGCGACCCTGAAGGGCGGAAAGGCACCATTTCACAGTATTTCACTACCTTGCACTGTCCTGTGTGTGATGACCTGACTCAGCACGGCGTCTGTAGTAAATGTCGGAGCCAACCTCAACATGTCGCAGTCATCCTCAACCAAGAAATTCGGGAGTTGGAACGCAAACAGGAGCAACTCGTAAAGGTACAGACTCATTCAATAGACCCAGATGCCCAATCAGTCTGATGTTCAGGGATATGTAGTTGGCTCTCAGGTTCTGAGATATCAAAATGGTATGAAAGGTGGAGTAAGGATTATCCTATACGAGAGGCCCAGTGCACAGATTTCGTGCACAGCAGGAATGGGGTCCCTCAGCCCAGCCTGCATCCTCTCCAATCTGGGACCCTTCAAGGAATGTCCAACTCACAATCTAGGACTGCTGGCCCCCAACTGCTCTGCTTGCCTGCCTGATCACCCCCTAACCCCTCCCCTGCCAGCCTGGTTGTCCCCTAACTGCTCCCCTGCCGGCCTAATTGCCCTCCCCTGCCAGCCTGGTTGTCCCTGACTGCCCTCCCTTTGCAGGCCTGGTTCCTCCCAACTGTCCTCCCCTGCAGGCCTGGGTCACCCCTAACGGCACCCCCTTTGCAGGCCTGGTTCCTCCCAACTCCCCTCCCCTGCTGGCCATCTTGTGGTGGCCATCTTGCATGTTGAAGTGACAGTTTGCATTATCTCTTTATTACGTAGGATAATAAAAGATTGATATGCAAATTGACCCTAACGGTGGAACGACCAGTTGTTATGATACTCACCACCAGGGGGCAGATGCTCAATGCAGAAGCTGCCCCCTGGTGGTCAGTGGGAGCCTCTCCCGCCTCAGCAGCAGCGCTACAGATGTCCGTCCACTCACAGACCTGATGCTACCCAACCACCAACACCTGTAGAGGCCAGGCTCTGCAATGACTTCAAAGTAAAGAAGCTTTTGAACCAAGACAAACTCAGCCTCTTAGTAGGAAAGCTGTCACGCAGGTGAACAGGGAAAGAAACCATCTCAGAGGAAACTAGGCTTTTAAGAATTCAAAAATTCTGGGAAGGCGATTAGGGATTGGTAACCAACCGGTGGTCACCAACTGATGGTCCAGCGACTGGTTGGCGACCACTGGATAGACTAAAGCAGTGGTCAGCAAACTCATTAGTCAGCAGAGCCAAATATCAACAGTACAATGACTGAAATTTCTTTTCAGAGCCAAACTTCTTTACACTTAAACTTCTTCTAACGCCACTTCTTCAAAATAGACTTGCCCAGGCCGTGGTATTTTGTGGAAGAGCCACAGAGCCGCATGTGGCTCTTGAGCCGCAGTTTGTCGACCACTGGTATAGGTTGTTGCCCCAACAGCCGCATCCAACCCTCATTAGGCAAGTTCCTTGAAGTCGGAGGCTGAATGGTCTCTTCCCTCCACGACATACATTGCACCATTGGAGTCATTAATATAACCAGAACCCTCTTTCAATAATAGGACTTATTTCTTCCAAAAATGCAGCTTAAAGGGAGTGATGCCGTTTATAAATAAGGATAGTTCATCATCTTTTAAGAGATTTTTTTTAACTTTATGGTGTTTTCTTAAGATAATTAAAATGTGTGTTCCCTGCACACTAGATAATCTGTAGGAGTTTTCATAAAGCAAAAACTGGAGGAGATGTAATAAGAAATAGTGAGAAACATTAGTAATAGATTTTGATATGCCTCTCTCAACCCAATACTAATCAAGTGATCACAAATAAGAACACTTATGAAAGAATATCTGAACATCATAAAGTAGACCTTATGATTATATATCAAACTCTAACCCAATATTAGAGAATACTGCATCTCAAATATTTATAGCATATTAAAAAAATTGATCATATCTTCTGTAAAAAAAATTACTAAATTTCTAAAGTAGGCATAATACGTTTTATCAGTACAATGCTATAAAGCTAGTAATTATAAACTCAAAATAAAATGATCCTTCCACTTGGAAATTTTAACACTGCTTATTAAACAGAAATTCCATTACGTATAAGATTGTAGACAGCCATAACAAATCTCAGAAACTTTCATCACCATGAACACTTTTAATAGTAAATACGAAATGAAAATAAATCAAGCATCTGACTGAAAACTTTAAAAATAAGAAAGCCAAAGGATAGCAAAAAGAATCAAGACTAAAGCAGATGTATTTGTAAGCTAAAAGTAAATGTCCAGGTTGTAGTTTTTTAAAGTTTTAAATGTAAGCTGAATTGAGCTGCAATGCTCGGGGTTTAAATCAGCAGTACAGGATCTAGGAACTAAACATGAGTTAAATTTAATGAGGCAAGTAATTCCATCCCGGTTTATCTGTCCAGCCAGCACAGAGTATAAATATTTATCCGCGTGTCCTGACTCTGAGCGCAGCCGCAGCACACACTCACACAGAAATCCTGTCCTTGGGAACAGGTTTGAGTCTCTTGTCAGAAGGTTAGTGAAGGGCTTCGTAGGAGAACAGCATCCTTGGTCTTCGGCTGAAGCACACGTTTCTCTGGTTTGCTTGAGGCAGCGTCAGAGTGTTAGATGCAATAACCAGTGTGCTCAGAAAAACGTGTCTTCAGTTGACTGGAGATATTGAGGCAAAGAACAAACGCACTGCCTGAGACATCGATGAAATCATAGCTCTTCTGGGATCAGAATGAACTGGAGCAGATGTGGTTTCTCTCTTCAGAGACAGTGTAGAGCAGTAACTATTCAGTATTTCTTCTTTAATGGCCTAACGTACACTATTGAGGCAAAAAACCGGCCTGTATTTTCTTGACCCTTGGGGTCCTCACTATTCGTCCTTTTCAATTTTTTTATGTTTCTCTTGTTTTAGAATCTTTTTTTTACTATGTGACTTGAGACTACATATTGTTTAAAACCTGACCATTATGTAAGAATTAATGCTTCTCATTTTTTAATTGCCTTATTATTTTCCCTCAGTTCAGATCTTATACATCAGAATCTTAGGCTCTCGATTCATTTCATTCTCTGTTCTATTCATCGGCCCCGGGTGGGGGGGGGGGGCCCCTAAGGCATCAGTACATGTTTAAGCTCATGTACAACAGAATTGAGAACCACTGGTCTAGACTACTACTTTTAAATTCTCATCCTTTTATTTTTCTCTTCTGAAATAATAAAATGGATGACTTTTTTATGATTGACATTTAAAAAGATAAACCTGAGCAACTTAAAAAAAGTGCTTATAGCTCACTTAAGAGACAGTCTTTGAATGGTTATTGGGTAGCTTAGTATGCAGATCTAATAGCATTCTACTGTAAATGAAAGCTGATCTCAGTAATGAAATGAATACTTGGGTGATTTTGTGCTCTATGTTTTGTGAAATAATATCATTTAGCCCTAGCTGATTTGGCTCAATGGGTAGAACATCGACCTATGGACTGAAAGGTTTGATTCCAGCTAAGGGTACATGCCTGAGTTGTGGGCTTGATACCCAGTAGTTGGCATGCAGGAGGCAGCCAATCAATGATTCTCTCCTATCATTGATGTTTCCATCTCTCTCTCCCTCTCCCTTCCTCTCTAAAATCAATAATGTGTAGACGAGACCGGTCTGGCTCAGTGGATAGAGCGTCGGACTGTGGACTGAAGGGTCCCGGGTTCGATTCCGGCAAGGGCATGTACCTTGGCTGCGGGCACATCCCCAGTAGGGGGCGTGCAAGAGGCAGCTGATGTCTCTCTCTTGTCGATGTTTCTGGCTTTCTATCCCTCTCCCTTCCGCTCTGTAAAAAATCAATAAAATATATTTTAAAATATATATATATATATATATAAAATCAATAACATGTATATATAAAAAAAAGAAATATCCTTTAGAAATGTCTCGAAGAGATAAAAACTAATGAAATGTGCTATAATATTGTGCCCCAGTATTCTGTGGTGGGTCAGAAAGGAGGGATTATAGAAGTTTGCTGTTTACACATATTCAGAGGCATTTCCCTATTGCTTTATGTGTTCCTCTTCTACTTTCAGATTTGCAAGAACTGCACAGGTTGCTTTGATCGACATATCCCGTGTGTTTCTCTGAACTGCCCTGTACTTTTCAAACTCTCCCGAGTAAATAGAGAATTATCCAAGGCACCATATCTTCGGCAGTTACTAGACCAGTTTTAAATTCTCAATACCACAGAATTCCAGGTGCTATTTTTTCAGCGTTTACCACTAAACTGTTGTGCATGGTGCTTTTTCAACTTTCATCAAGTCAAGTATGTTCATTGTCTATTATCTGAAGACTATGAAGACTTTTATGCTAACTGAATTAAAAATTGTATTTGTTGATCTCTGAATAGCTCACTTCTTACAATGTACAAACTCCTCATCCTTTCACCCTTCAACACTGTTTCATAATGCAGGTGTGGCATTTGCTCCAATGTGTGTGACATCCTGTAAATCCATTTGAGTAGATCATATTCACTTCCCTGTGGAAGGAGCACTGAAAACCTCTTAAAAAACCATTCATGTGTTTTCCTTGAACTGTCTGTATCAAGACGTGTTACTTAGAGATATCCATTAACTTTATAATTTTGACTGTGAAATATTTTGTAAATACACTTTTTTACTTTTCAAACAACTGAGTAAAATGTGCAATGAATTTTATACAAATGGTTTTCAAGTTGTTTGGTATATTTCCTGTAGGTTTTGCTTGACTCAGAGTAGAGTTGTTATTCTGATCAAACTGTGCAAACAGTAGTACTATGTGTAGCATTTTGAAACATTATTTTCTATAACCGCTGTCTTGCTATAGCTATTAATGGGGCATTGTGAGGAACTGTGCAAAGACATTTTTGTTACAAACCTGTGGGCCTGTTGCAATACTTTAAAAATTAAAAATTTTATTCCATTTTTGCTTGTTTTGTATAGACATTTCTATTGCTTCTAAATATGCTTAAAATATTTTCTTTTCTTATGTACTGTACAGTTAATCTTATTTGCCATCATCTTGAACACAAAATGTGTATTTAGAATATTTGTATAACTGTATAAAATGAAGAAGGAATTATGTGATCAGTGCATTGTTTTTTAAACTGGAAATCATTTTGTTTTAAAAGTTAATAATGGAAATCCTATTAAAATTGAATAAAATATGGAATGTGGCAGTGTGGTTTTTATCTTATTATAAATGGTATTCATCTGTTTTATAAGCCTGTTTTGTTTACTTCTTACCCTACTCTTTTCTGAATTTTAATTGTGTAAATTTAACTGGTTATATCCTAATTGGTGTTACAATTCTCTTAGCAGACCTTTAGGATTTAAAAAAAAATGGCAGCAAAAGTTGTCTAAAAAAAATTTAGCTCTCATTTTTCTAGAATTCTAAGAATCTACTTGTTAATAAATCTTCTGAGTTCATTTTAATTTACATATAATTAATCTTGAAGCCAGGACTTTCCAGAGAGAAAACAAAAATGACATTATTACTTTTCAAAACTTTATATGCCAGTTTTTTTAATAGAAAAAAAATTCTGTATCATAAAAAGTTCACCAAAAATAGGTCTTACATTGCCAAATTCAGTTTCTGAAAATTTTATGGTAAATATGGAATCAAATACAAAACCATGTCCGTGCACATACTTCCTCTAAGTCTCACAGAGATATTGGCAAGCCTCACTTCTGAGGTCTGTTTTTGTTTGGGAGGCTGGGGCTAGTCCTCGGAAATAGGATTTTCTTATTCCTGTATGGGTGGCCACGGATGAAGTCTCCTGCTATTTTCCTTTTTCTAAGTTCTGTGCTGACAGGACTTCCACTTATATCATCTCTCATCATAGTAACTGGACACAATCTTCTCAGCGGAATAACCATTCTTAACGTCTTGTAATGGGGCACAACTAAACTGAAAACAGCTACTCGGCACGCGGGCCCAGACGCTCTGCTTGAGCCTCGCTGCCCATCTCCCCCGCTGCGCTGAGGCCCCCTGCCTTCCCGAGAGTCCTCCGCTGTTTCAGGAACCTGGACCTAGTTCACCAAAAATATGTTGTAAGAAGCCTTCAGTATACTTTAATAATTATTTTTCCTCCCTTTTAGATCAACTATTAATAGTTTTCTCTTTTTACCCAGAACACACATACAACACACACACACAATTCCCATTTTCTGAATAATACTGAAGAAATCATTTATATTTGTTAAAACATTTCTCTCATTCTGCCCACCTCCCCCGCCAGTGCCTTTCCCTAGATGTGAAGTATTAATAACTACTTACAACTCCACCTCCTCCCCATCCCAGAGTTCCCAATGAACAGTGGGAAATGCAAGTGCCAATCTGCAATGTTCCACTCTGTTATGATCCACTCTCATACGGAATCTAATGAACAAAATAAACTGATGAACAAAATAGATCCAGAGACATGAGCATGGGCCAAACTTTCAAATAAGTGTCTTAAAGTTGATTTCTCAATTTCAAAATGGTATTTCTTACAATATTTGCATATTTGATTTTACAGACTAAAAATAAACCTGGCTAATAATGACATTATTGGGGCCCTGCCATGAACAGGTCAGTGAGGCTGAAGGCAGACATACACCCCTCATTATTTTTAGGCTGGATATGTCCACATTTCTTTCAGTGAGACCAACACTGCAGGGCAGTCTGCTAAGCACAGTGTACTTCCTGTTATCCTGTAATTCTCTCCTGATGTGATGGTACTTACCTTTATTTTTTCTTTTATAAAAGTGAAGTCTGGCCCTAACCTGTTTGGCCTGCGGACTGAAAGGTCCCAGGTTTGATTCCAGTCAAGGGCATGTACCCTGGTTGTGGGCACATCCCCAGTAAGTGGGTGTGCAGGAGGCAGCTGATCGATGTTTCTCTCTCATAGATGTTTCTGACACTCTATCCCTCTCCCTTCCTCTCTGTAAAAAGTCAGTAAAATATATATTTTTTTAAAGTGAAGTCTGATATCATTAATGCCCCCAGAGTTCTGCTTAATGAATAGCTTTATACAGAAAAATAGTCATGGATTGTTTCTAGCGTTTAGGATCTGAGGAGGGGGTCATAAGACACAGTGTTATTTCCACACCCGCACCCACAGCTTTGGCCAACTCCCAAAAGTGGCTTACAAAGCATGATATTTTGTAGAGGAACTCAGATTTATAAAATAAGGTTTCTGTGTATATGTGGGGAAAAGGTAATATGGCCAGGAAGACAGCTTGAAAGCATTTTTTTGGGAGGGAGGATGTATTTATTTTTTTAATTTAATAAATCTTTATTGTTCAGATTACAATTGTTCCTCTTTTGTCCCCCATAGCTCCCCTCCACCTGGTTCCCACCCTACCCTCTGCCCTTACTCCCCCATCACTGTCCTCATCCATAGGTGTATGATTTTTGTCCAGTACTTCCCGCACCCCTACACTCTTCCCCCTGAGAATTGTCAGTCCACTCCCTTTCTTATGCCCCTGATTCTATTCACCAGTTTATTCCATTCATCAGATTTTTTTTATTCACTTGATTTTTAGATTCACTTGTTGTTCATAATTTTTATCTTTACCTTTTTCTTCTTCCTCTTCTTAAGAATACCTTTCAGCATTTCATATAATACTGGTTTGGTGGTGATGAACCCCTTTAGCTTTTTCTTATCTGTGAAGCTCTTTAGCTGACCTTCAATTCTGAATGATAGCTTTGCTGGATAGAGTAATCTTGGTTGTAGGTTCTTGCCATTCATCACTTTGAACATTTCTTGCCACTCCCGTCTGGCCTGCATAGTTTCTGTTGAGAAATCAGCTGACAGTCATATGGGTGCTCCCTTGTAGGTAACTGTTTTTCTCTTGCTTTTAATATTCTCTGTCTTTTGCTCTTGGCCTTTTAATTATTATGTGTCTTGGTGTGGTCCTCTTTGGATTCCTTTTGTTTGGGGGTCTGTGCGCTTCCTGGACTTTTAAGTCTATTTCTTTCACCAGGTGGAGGAAGTTTCTGGTCAATATTTCTTCAAATAGGTTTTCAGTATCTTGCTCTTTCTCTTCTTCTGACACCCCCATAATTCTGATGTTAGTACACTTGAAGTTTTCCCAGAGGCCTCTTAAACTATCTTCATATTTTTGTATTATTTTTGCTTTTTGCTTTTCTGGTTGAGTGTTTTTTGCTTCTTTGTATTTCAAATCTTTGACTTGATTCTTAGGATCCTCTAGTCCAGTTACATCTCTGTATATTATTTTTTATTTTAGTCAGTGCTTGCTTAATTTCTGATTGGTCCTTTTTCATATCCTTGAGGGTCTTACTAAATTTACCGGCCTTTTCTAGAAAATTCTTTTTTTAAAAATCTTTATTGTTTAGTTTATTAATTACATTGTTTCCTTTTTTTCCCCCTATAGTTCCCCTCCACCTGGTACCCATCCCACCCTCCACCCTCACTCCCCTCCACTGTCCTTTCCCATAGTTGCATGATTTTTGTCCAGACTCTTGCTGCACTTCCCACACCCCTTTTCTCCCCAAGAGTTGTCAGTCCATTCCCTCTCTATGTCCGTTATTCTGTTACATTCACCAGTTTATCCTGTTCATCAGCTTATTAATTCACTTGATTTTTAGATTCATTTGTTGATAGATGTGTGTTTTTTGTTCCTAATTTACACTTTTATCTTTTTCTTCTTCCTCTTCTTAAAGAATATCTTTCAGCATTTCATATAATATTGGTTTGGTGGTGATGAACTCCTTTAGCTTTTTCGTATCTGCGAAGCACTTTATCTGACTTTCAATTCTGCATGATAGCTTTGCTGAATAGAGTAATTTTGGTTGTAGATTCTTGCTGTTCATCACTTTGAATATTTCTTGCCACTCCCGTCTGGCCTGCATCGTTTCTGTTGAGAAATCCGCTGACAATCGTATGGGTGCTCCCTTATAGGTAACCATCTGTTTTTCTCTTGATGCTTTTAATATTCTCTCTTTGTCTTTTCTCTTGGCATTTTAATTATGATGTGCCTTGGTGTGGTCCTCTTAGGGTTCCTATATATTGGGGTTCGGTGCGCTTCTTGGACTCCTAAGTCAATTTCTTTCACCAGGTGTGGGAAGTTTTTGGTCACTATTTCTTCAAGAAGGTTTTCATTGTCTTGCTCTCTCTCTTTTTCTGGCACCCCTATAATTCGGATGTTGGTATGCTTGAGTTTGTCCCAGAAGCCCCTTACACTATCTTCAATTTTTTGGATTCTTTTGGATTCTTGCTTTTTCAGCTGAGTGGATTTTCCCTCTTTGTATTTCACATCTTTAACTTGGTTCTTGGGGTGCTCCAGAGCACTTTTAGGTCTTTGTATAATATTTTTTATTTCAGTCAGTGTATGCTTAATTTCTGGTTGGTCCTTTTTCATATCCTTGAGAGACTCTTTAATATCCTTGAGGGTCTCCTTCATTTCCTTGTAGGACTCATTCATTTCCACACTGGTCTTGATAATTTCCTTGCAGGTCTTGTTCATATCCTTGAGGGTCTCATTCATTTCCTTGTAGGACTCATTCATTTCCTTTGCAGTCTTGCTTATTTCCTTATAGGCCTCGACCTTTTGTTGGAGCCTCTTGAAAAACCCTATAACCGTGGTTTTGAATTCCATGTCCAGTCGTTTTTTTTCCTCCATTTCTTTCACATCTGATTTCTTTCCATGTCTCTGCATGGTGGCTGCTTCCCTGAGTTGGTCAATTAGCTTTGTGTGGTAGACTTCCTACTAGGGACAGTGGCTCAGCCTCCCCAGTTACCTGAGGTGGATATGGGTTGCACAGTCTTGCTGAAGTTAAGCTCAGTTAATTGTTAGCACTTGGAGGGGTTGACCTCCAGGCCAATTGTCTGTGAAGCTCAGCTGTGCTCAGGTTGGATGGGCGGAGTCTCCGGGCTTAGCAGACAGCGTTAGCTCCACCCTGTGTGGCCCCAGGGACCCTGCGCCGGGGGCAATGGCCACCAGCACCTCTGAGAGAGAGCCGCTGCCGAGCTCCACCAGCTGCCGGGGAATTCAGACTTTCCCAAAATGAGTCTGCATGCGCAATGTCTCACCCAGGGTAGTAAAACAAAGCAGTCTGATGGTTTCCCAAATGAGAGACAAGTCGCAGAGCGCTCTCTGCGTGGTCACACAGCTGAGCTGTTCGCGCAAGCTGCCTTCTCCACAAACCGAGAGACCCGGCAGTACCCGAGCTTCGGCGTGCCCTCCCACTGTCCAGTTTTCACCCCGCATGATAGTGGGTTCCCTGGACTTCGCCCAAAGCTGGAGAATCAGTCCAGTGGGACGTCTTTGTCTCCCCGTTCGAGAAAACTGGCCGGTTTTCAGCCACCCGCCCTCTCCGCTGGCGCACGGTCCAAACCTCTCTCTGCGTGAATCTTTCAACGCTGTTCGCAGCTGCTCCTCCGAGTCACAGTGTCTTATCTTCACTTTTATTTGTGGAATTTTCACTCGGCCGGCTTTCTGGTGATTCTGGAAGGTGTTTGTTCTTTCGTTAAGTTGTAGTATTAAAATTGCTGAGTATGACGGCAAGATAGGTGTTTTACCTATGCTGCCATCTTGGTTCTCCTCTAGAAAATTCTTATAACCGTGATTTTGAACTCTATATCCAGTCATTTGCTTTCCTCCATTTCTTTCATTTGTGATGTTTCTTTGTCTCTGCATTTGGGCTGCTTCCCTGAGTTGATAAAGTGGCTTTGTGTGCTAGGTGTACTATAGGGACAAGTGGCTCAGCCTCCCCAGTTACCTGAGGTGGACGCTCTTAGCACACCCCTTTGTGGGCTGTGTGCACAGTCTTGTAGTTAAGCCTTGATTATTGTTGGTATCACTGGGAGGAATTGACCTCTAGGCCAATTGACTGTGAGGATCAGCTGTGTCTACGCTGGGAGAACCTCTGTGCTGTAGACACTCTTATGAGACAGGACTTGCAAAACCTCTGTGCTTGGATGGGGTGGAGTCTCAGGGCAGAGCAGACAGAATTGTTTCCTATCAGCCCTGCCCTAATAGGCTCCCGTGTCTCCGTATCCCATGGTAATCGCTGCAAGCACCTCTGAGAGAAAGCCGCCCTTGAGTTCCATCTGCTGCCAGAAAGTCCAGTTTCTCCCCCAATGAGTCTGGATCCCCAGAGTCTCACCCAGAACTGGAGTTCAGTGCAATCGGGAGCTTTTGTCTCCCGCTTGAGAAAGCCAGCCACACACTCAGTTGCCAGACCTGTCCACCCACGCATCTCAGTACCTCTGCCTCCTGCAGCTCCTCTGAGTTTCAGTGTGCTTTTCCCTTTCCTAATTTTAGTTGTAGAAATTCCACTCAGCCAGCCTTCTTGTGGTTCTAGATGATGTCCATTTTGTCTTTTAGTTGTAGTTTTGAAATTGAAATTGAAACCATCTTGGTTTCTCTGAAGGCATTTTTTAAAATATATTTTGATTTTTTTTACAGAGAGGAAGGGAGAGAGACAGAAAGTTAAAAACATCGATGAGAGAGAAACATCAATCAGCTGCCTCTTGCATACCCCCCACTGGGGATGTGCTGCACCAAGGTACATGTCCTTGACCGGAATCGAACCTGGGACCTTTCCATCCTCAGGCCGATGCTCTATCCACTGAGTCACGCCAGTTTCGGCCTCTAAAGGCATTTTTTAATCAAAATACCATTTTATTGTCTGTGAGTCTTTACCTGACTTGCTGCTGATGCCACCACAGGTGTCTTTTATTGGCAGGAAAGACAGGGAGGTTTCCAGGAAATAATGAGCTAGGAATAGGGAGACACCGTGCCCTGGACTTCCTCATGATCACTAATGAGAATAAAATTCTTTAGAAAAGCATCTAATCTGTCATAGGTATTCAGTTCAATAATAGTCATATTCTTTGAAAAAGGGGTAATACCACCTGCTCTGATTACTCAATGAAAGCTTTATGAACAGAAATGCAAGTCAATATAAATATCAAAGCACAGTGGAGCGGACTAGCACAGTACAAAGCCAACTAGCAAGGAAGAAGCAGAACAGCTGTCTAGCCAAGAGGCGCTTGGCCCCAGGACCACCTCACAGGCATGCTGTTTTCATAGCTGTGCTGTATTACAATTGAGCTGTTTTGCACTGAATAAAATTACCTTCTTCATGACAAAAGAAAATTACAGGCCAATACCCCTGATGAATGTAGATGCAAAATATCCTTAACAAAACCTTAGCAAGTCAAATTGAGAAATACATTAAAAAGATTATACACAATAATCAAGTGGGGTTTATCCCACTAATCAAGGATGGTTCAACATCCGCAAATCGATACACCACATTAAAAAAATGAATAAAAATCATATGGTCATTTCAATGGGATGCAAAAAGTTTTGACAAAATACATTATCCATTCATGATTTTTTTTTAAATAAAGTAGATATAGAGGGAAAGTACCTCAACATAACATACGACAAGTCCATAGCTAACATCATACTCAGTGGTGATAAAAATAAAAGCTCTTCCTATAAGATCAGGAAAAAGACTAGGATGCTCATGCTGGTCACTTTTATTCAACATACTATTGAAAGTATTAGGCAGAGCTATTAGGCAAGAAAAAGATATAAAAGGCATCCAAATAGAAAGGAATAGGTAAAACCATATCTATATGCAAGAGACATATTACATGTAGAAAACACTAAATTGATGAGACTGTAACTAGACTCACCAAGAAAAAAAGAGAACTCAAGTTAGAAAGAGTAAGGATTTCAACTGTTACCTAAGAAATACAAAAACTTCCCATTTAATGAATGAATTTAGTAAAGTTATAGGATGCAAGATTAAAATACAGAAATCTGTTGCATTTCTATACCCTAATAATTAACTGTCAGAAAGAGAAAATAAGCAAACAATCCCATTTGTAATAGCATCAAAAACAATACAATACCTAGGAATAAATTTAACCAAGGAGGTGAAAACTCTGTACTCTAAAAACTAAAAGATACTGATGAAAGAAATTGAAGACGACACAAATAAATGGGAAAATATTCCATGCTCATGGGTTGAAAGAATATTAAAATTTTCATACTACTCAAAGCAACCTATAAATTCAGTGCAATCTCTATCAAAATTCCAATGGATTTTTCACAGAACTACAACAAACAATTCTAAAATGTGTAATGAACTATAAGACCTTAAGTAGCCAAAGAAATCTTGAGAGAGAACATGCTGAGGCATCATGCTCCCTGATTTCAAACTATTATAACAAAGCTGTAATCAAAATAGTATGGTACTGGCCTAAACACAGACACACAGAACAATGGATCAGTAGAGAGCGTCTACAAATAAACCCCTCCATATACGGTCAATTCATTTATGACAAAGGAATAGTCTCTTCAACAAACTGTGTGGGGAAAACTGAACAGCAACATGCAAAAGAATGAAACTGAACCCCTATCTTACACCATTTTACTCAAAATAGATTAAAGGCTTAATGTATGACCTGAAATCATAAAACTCCAACAAGAAAATATAGGCAGCAAAATATAGGCTGACATTGGTCTTAGTGATGATTTTTGGAGTTGACATCAAAAGCATAGGCAACAAAAGTAAAAATAAACGAGTGGGACTACATAAGACTAAAAAGATTTTGTACAGCAAAGGAAACCATCAACAAAATGAAAAAGCCACTTACCAAATGGTAGAAAATATTTACAAGTCAAAAATACGATAACAGGTTAATATGCAAAATATATAAAGAATTCATAGAATTCAGTGGCAAGAAAACAATCCTATTAAACAATGGGCAGAGGATTTGCAAAGACATACAAATGGCCAAAAGACACGTGAAAAGATACTCAACATCACTAATCATCAGGGAAATGCCAATCGAAACCACAATGAGATATCACTTCACACCTATTGAAATGGGTATCATCAAAAAGAAAATAAGTATTGGTGAGGATATGGAGAAAAGAAAATGCTTGGGCACTGTTGGTGGGAATGTAAATTGGTGCAGCCACTATGAAAACAGTATGGAGGTTCCTAAAAAAAAATAAAAATAAAACTATCATATGACCAGAGATTCCACTTCTGGGTATTTATCTGAAGGAAACAAAATCACTTTCTCAAAAAGATATCTGATTCCCACCTTCCCTGCATTACTTACAATGGTGAAGATACAGAAACAACCTATGTGCCCTCATCATATGAATGGATAAAGAAAATGTAGTTGATATAAACAATGGAATATTAGCTAGAAGAACGCCTGCTGTTTGTGATTGCAAGGTGGACCTTAAGGGCATTATGCAAAGTGAAATAAGTCAGACAGAGAAAGACAGTATGATATCACATATGAGGAATCCAGAAAAAAAACCCAACTGAATCCACTAATACAGAGAAGAGCTTGGTGGATTGCCAGAGGTGGGTAAAGGGTGAAGGGAACTAAAAGGTATGTGCTTCCAGTTTTAAATGAGTCCTGGGGATGTAAAGTACAGCATGATGACTATGAGTTATCCATACTACATTGTACAGTAGGTCCTCGGGTTACGTGGGAGATCCGTTCCCATGGCGATGTAATGCTATTTTCCCTATAAGTGGGACCCACCTCCATAAGCACCTAGTCACTCACATGGAGCACATACACAGTAGGAATGAAATGACAGAGTAACAGAAATTTAAAAGATAATAATTCCTGACCTTCACTTGTGGTGAATCTAATAAAAGAGTAATATGCAAATTGACTGTACCTCCAATACACCCAACAAGCCATGCCCACCAGCCAATCAGGAGCAAATAAACCCCAACCAAGATGGCTGCAGCCCCTGAGAACAGGAGGGAGGCTGGGGTTTCCCTGGCAATGGAGGAAGCCAAGCTTTCCACCTGCCCTTGCCGGCCTAGGCCTCCACTCAATGCTACAAGGTTTCAATTATAGAAAATACATAATCCCAACAGAAATGGCAGCAGCCACAGAACTGGAGAGAGCAGAGGCTAGGGTTGCCCGGGCAATGGAGAAAACTTCTGTAGCCCTAGTTTCTAGGCCTCCACTCTAGGCTACAAAGTTTCAATTACAGAATTTAAATAAATCCAAACAAAAATGGCTGTTGCCACAGAGCAAGCTGAAGGCTTGGCTCCTCTCCAGGCTACAAAGTTTCAATTGTAGAACATAAATTAATCCCAGATCCCAGGGGTCTCTGCTTGGATCACTGGGGTGCATGACCAGCCTGCAAACTACCACAGGCCCCTCTCCCAGGCCACCCCATGTCCCACAGGAACCCCCACCCTGACCCAGGACACCTTTCAGGGCAAACCAGCTGCCCCCCCACCCCCCGTGCACCAGGCCTCTATCCTATCTAATAAAAGAATAACATGTAGATTGACCATTACTTCAACACACAAGAGGGCTGCCCCCATGTGGTCAAAGATCCTGCCCCCATGTGGACACAAGATGGCCAGAAGGGGAGGGCCATTGCAAAGTTCCAGGCTGCAAGAAAGGGCAGTTGTGGGTGATCAGACCAGCAGGGAAGGGCAGTTGGGAGGGACCAGGCCTGCAAGGGAGGGCAGTTGGGGGTGATCAAGCCTGCAGAAGGCAGTTAGGGGTGACCAGGCCAGCAAAGGAGGGAAGTTGGGGGCAAATAGGCTGGCAAGGGAGCAGTTAGGTATCAATCATGCTAGCAGGGAAGTGGTTAGGGGGTGATCAGGTTGGCAGGCAGAAGCAGTTAGGGGCAATCAAAAAAGGCAGGCAGGGGAGCAGTTGAGAGCCAGCAGCCCTGGATTGTGAGAGGGATGTCCAACTGCCCATTTAGGCCTAATCCAGTCCCAGATTAGACAGGGTGCAGGCTGGGCTAAGGGACAACCCCCTCCCCCGCAATGTACAAATTGCATGCACTGGGCCTCTAGTATATAATGAAAAACAAAGCACCTATGTACATACGTCAAAATAACAGAACTTTTGTTTTTATAAATAAGTGGGAGATGGCGACATAACCACAAAACGACGTACGTTGAGACCGATATAAACCGAGGACTGCCTGTATATTTGAAAGTTGCTAAGACAGTAAAAGTTCTCATGAGAAGATAATTTTATAACTACATGTGGTGTTGGCTGTTCAATAAACTTACTGCGATCATTTCACAGAACATGTTATACACCTGAAACTCATACAATGTTATATGTCGATTCTATCTCAATAAAAATAAAGCAAGCAAGCAGAGGGTATTTATATTCATTTTATATACATATAAACACATTTTTATATATACAGTTATCTCTAGAAGGTGCACAAAAGCAACAAGAGTGGCTGCCTTCATGGGGCTTAGAGTAAGGATCAAAGGTAAGATTTAGCTTTTAACTTACCTTTGTACTATTTGAGTTTATTATTACATGCATACATCATCCATGAAAAGTAATCTGTGTACTCTGGCAGACTTGTTTTTTGTTGTTAACGGATTCCAATTATATTAGCTACTTGGTCAGGTCCAAGGAGTGCGTCCTCTGCAGGGGCCTGAGCAGAGAGGCCCAGCCAGGCATGTGAGGTCGTGGTCAGCATCTTCCTACTGGCTCACCAGGACGACTAAGTGTCCTTGTGACTCCACAACCTTGTTAGCTTAGTGAGGGGGTGGGGGTGTCCCCCCTGGCCTTCCCAGCCACAATACTTATAAAAACTCTTACTGCTTTTCTTTTGTAGGTGGTTTCTTTTACTAAACCAGTAAGCACTATTTTCTGATTAAAATTTCCCACTTTTGCCTGCTATATTTTTTTCCTCCGGCTGAGTAATTTTAAAATAATCATCACAGCGATAGTACTTAACATGTATTGCATACTTAATATGTGTATTCGTTTGCCGCCATTGAAAAAGGGGCCATAGACTGGATGACTTGAGCAACTGAAATCTTCCACAATTCTGAAGCGAGAAGTCTGGGCCTGAGGCATTGGAGGGCGGTTTGCTCGTGCCTTGCTCCTCGGCTTGTGTGTAGAAGGCTGTCTTCTCCCTGTCTTCTGGGTCCCAATTCCTCTTTTCATTAGGACACCGTCACACTGATAGGGTCCGCACTAAGGACCTCATGTGGCTCTTGCTCTTGAAGACTCTCTCTCCAAAGAGTCAGTCTGAACACGGGGGGGGGGGGGGGGGGGGGGGGGGGGGGGGGGGTGTAGGACTTCAACATATGAATGGGGTTGGCGGGGGCGCCAAGGGGGCACAATTCAGTCCATAACAGCATGAGGCAATATGCTAAGGGCTTTACAAACATTACCTCATTTAGTCTCACTCCCTCCACCATGAAGGGAAACAGGTGCACAGAGAAATCAAGTTGTATGGTGAGGGTCATAGGCAGCAGTCAGAATTAGAATCCAAGCTTAGACTCCAGATCCCACTCAGAACCACCACCCACACAGGAGTCTGGGTGTGTTCTACGGGGTCCATTAAAGTTTCCCAAAGGACAGAGAATGAAACAGCTGCTGTAGTGAGCAAGTCAAAAAGTTCCACTCCCTGCCACCCCCCCCCCCCAAAAAAAAGTTCCACTCCCAAACCATAATCTTTCCCAGTGGAGGTCGCAAGGGGGCCCAGCCAGTCCTCAGGTCTGTCCTGGTGAACACAGCCTCTGACCCCATCCTTCCAGCCCAGGGAACCCTTAGGAGCAGGTGGTGTGGTCACTCCACTCTCATGCCTAACCAGACACACGGAAAATGAAGCGGGCGTGGGACAATGAACCAAGCCCTGCATCCTCATGGAGAATGTTGGGGACCCTTGGATAGCACCGTCAGTTCTACTTGAAACTCTATCATATCTGGCCCAATGCCAAGGCTCCTAGAGTTTAGTATAGAGGAGCCAGAAGAGCCCAAACTTTGCCCAGAGCCTCTGGCATAAGGCGAAGGTATGAAATGATCCCTGCCCGGAGTGAAGTGCATGGCTATAAACGCAGGTTACTGAGCGCACACAGGGCAGCCAATAAGGACACCTGGAGTGTCATTTATAACTGCTCAGATAAGACAAGGTGAATGTGGTGCTTTATTTTCTCAGCTTAAATTTTCCTGTTAAAAATATCTTCCCAGCCCTAGCCGGTTTGTCTCAGTGGATAGTGTCGGCCTGTGGACTGAAGGGTCCCGTTTGATTGTTTGATTCCAGTTAAGGGCACATGCCAGGGTTGCAGGCTCAATCCCCAGTAGGGAGCCTGCAGGAGGCAGCCAATCAATGATTCCCTCTCATCACTGATGTTTCTCTTTCCTTTTTCTTCCTCTCTGAAATCAATAAAAAAAATATATGTAAGTGAATAAAAATATCTTCCCAAAACTCTTGTAAAGTGTGAAGGGGTGGGGAGGTTACTGTACACCTGAATCTTGCTCCAAATTAGAAGCATTTACCAGATTATAATTGTTTTAAATAAGAATTTTTTAAAAAAAATAGGGCTGTAGTTACTAGCAGCAGCTTTCAGCTGCAGGCCCTGCACTGAAGGAAGAAGGAGAAGCATCTTAGTTTCTGCAGTTCTGAGATTCTCCTTCCCATTCTGAAACAGACAGAGGTGTAATAATCTTAACTAGGGAATTATTATTCAGGTAAAACATTACTAAGATCTCCAACTAACAGCCTCTTTGGTGGACTTGTCGGGTTAGAACTAGATCACAAATGCAAGAGAAGCGGTGTGGGGAGGCAGGGGGCCTGGTCAGAGAGTTTGTAAGGAGGAAACACTTACAAATGGTCAGAACCTCCAGGGGGAGCTGGCTGAAGGCGACTGCCCAGCCTTGACTTTTCCAAACAAGTCTGAGCCCCCGGGTGTTTCACTGGAATCTTTATATTTAGATGTCAAAACTTCCTTGCTTAAAGGACACTGAGACACATGTGTCATCTCAAAAATGCTTACCCTGCTGATAGTATCTATTAGTTAATTTTAGTTCAAGTGATTGTTACAATAAAAGCCTAAGGAGGCAGGCAAATGGGGCTGCTTGGTTGCTATAGCCAAGCAGTCCCTTAGCCCTCTCTTTCACAGAAACATGTGTCAGAGTAATCCATTTATCCATGGCTCAGGGTCTGCTGGTCAGCCTTGGCAGAGCTGAAGGGCCAAAAATGTTAGATGTCAGATGTCATTTCTAAAACATCTGTGAAGTGAAAATAAAACACTATTCACATTTAAGAACCCCATACAATCATCACATTCATTTTGGCGCAGTCACAATCTCAAATCTGGAAATATTCTTGACTAATTTCTGGTGAGACACCAAATTAATTTTTAAACACCTGTGAAATGAGACACAAATCTTATGTTAAACCAGAATTAGTTTTTATTTATATCAATATTTTATTCAAACATGCTTTTACACTGTACAAAGCCATGTAAACAATAAGCTGTCTTAAATCCAACTGTAATAAACCTACGAGATCACCCCTGCCCATTAAGCCCCGCCAAGTCAAAATTGATCAGGGAAAGCCTATCTACAAGAGCAACCTCCAAAAGGCCCAGGTTTGGTTTCGGTTTGAGCAGGATGTCAAACAGTAGATCGCCTCCTTTACTGACCAAGCAGTAGTGGAGTGGGCAGGAAACAGTTTCCTTCAGAGAAGGCGCTCAAAACCGTAAGCATCTACAGAAACCACACAACTTAACCGTGTGACTTAACCATGCTGTAGGGGGTCTTTAAAATCCACTGTAACTAGCAGAGGCCCGGGCTGGGCACTAGGACAGTAGTGTGCTTGGCCTTGAAGGCACGTTGCAGTGACTGTGGGCACTTTATCAATAACCAGGCTCCTCCCAGGCCAAACTATTATTTAAGTAATAATGCTGGGCATCAGTTTTGAACATGCCCAGGTGATCCTAGTAGCAGCCAGGGTTAAACACCACTCGAGCAGACTTATCACTTGACCAGAGAACAAGAATATGTGTTGCAATCGCATTTCTCCCTTGGCCCTTCTTCCTCCTGGAGTGTGTACAGAAGCAAAATGTCACTTTGTCCTGCTCAAGATGATAAAGCACTTCCCCTATCACCGTCGGGGGACACTTTGAACCCGAGATATATCAAATGTATCAGGGCTACCTAATTGATTCTGATCTCAAACACAGTAAAACCTCAAACATTTCCCATAAGCCCAGCTCCCTAGCAAAGCAGTTTTATCCCTGGTTTTTGCTGTGCTGATGCTGAGACTTGTCACGACTCTGTGAATCTGATAACCCTATGGGAAAGTGACTGACTAATGCGCACTTGGAAATCTTGGGAGGTCTGGCTTTTCTCCTTCACATGCCGTGTGTTTATTTGGCATGGTGACACAGCTGCTGGGAGAAAGAGGCAGAGAGCAAGCAGCCTGGCCGCAGCACTGGGCCCCGCTCCGGAGGGCTCCAGGCCCAATCCAGACCATGGTTTCCCGACTACACACCACCTGACTCCAAGGTGGCCAGAGATTATACATGAAGAGCACACAACACAAGACTACTAGTTTAGCAGAAAATTAGGATCAAAACTCCAAAATACATGGTAATGACACCTGGTTCGCCAAGGCCAGGAGAGGAAGTTCATCCTCAGTCTACAGTGCTGAGCACAAAGTAAACTCTCACATGCTTGCCCAAAGACAGCCAAAACTGGAAGCAGAGGTAACAAAACTTTGAGGTAGATGCCTAACATAACCTTTTTTTTTTTTTTTAGTGTAATTACACAGTACATGAGTGATACTGAGATTTTAATGGGCCAAAAGTCTGCCTAGAGTTTGAAGCAATACTAACAAAATTCTGTTTCTCTATCCTCTCCCAATAGCAGGTCTCTTCTGGAAAAACTGGATTAGTACAATATCTAAGCCAAGTAATAAAAGAAAGCACCTTCAAAAAATTAAAAATTAAACTATATGTCCAGCAATTTCACTTGTGGGGATATACCCAAAAGAAATGAAAGCAGAGATTCAGATATTTGTACATCAATGTTCATAGCAGCATTATTCCTAACTGCCAAAAGCGAAAATCAGCCATGTGTCCATCAACAGATAAATGGATAAACAACATATACGCAAAATGGAATACTATTCAGACTTACAAAGGAAATTTTAACATACTACAACATGAATAAACCTTGAAGACATTACACTGACTGAAGTAAGCTAGCCATCAAAGGGCAAATATGATTCCACTTATATGAAGTACTCAGAGTAGTCAAATTCATAAAGACAGGAAGAAGAATTAGTGGGGTGATCACATTATAAGGTATAAAAATATTGAATCTCTATATTGTAACTACCAATTAGATACCACTGGTCTTTCAGATAAAATAATAATAATAATGTTCAGCCCTAGCCAGTTTGCTTAGTGGTTAGAGTACCAGCCTGTGGACCAGTGTTCAATTCCCGGTCAAAGGCATGGACCTCGGTTGCAGCTCGATCCCTGGCTCCAGTTGGGGCACGTTCAAGACAACCAGTCAATGTGTCTCATATCGATGTCTCTCTCTTCCCCTTCCCTCTTCTCCCTCTCTCCCACTATCTCTAAAAATCAATGAAAAAATATCCTTGGGTGAGGATTAAAAGAAAAAAAACTAAGACAGAAAGTAGACTGAAGTTGTCAGGGGCTAGGGGAGAGTGACATGGAGAGATATTGTTTAATGCAGTGGCCGCCAACCTGTGGACCACAGTTGGCGACCGCTGCTTTAATGGGTACAGACTTCAGAACACGAAAAATGTCCTGTGGATGATGGCAGTGATGGCTGCACAAGAATATGAATGTAATTAATGCCACTTAACTATCCATTTAAAAATGGTTACAAGGATAAATTTTGTTATATTTTATCGCAATTAAAAATAAATAGTTTAAAGCATCTTATAAACTCAACAAGTTTAAACTCAGAAGCTAAAAAGCCCAACCCCTAAAGCTACTCATGTCACTGAACAACTTCAAAACATTTTTCCAGGCCATCCATTAACTAACATAACCAAATGCATCAAAGGCAAGCTGCAATATATTCAGAGACCAGACACAAACAGCATTCTGCAATTTAAAATATAAGCCAAAAGAAGACATTAAAAGAATATACAAGAATTAACAGCCACAGTGCAAAAAGCTAAGGGATCATCTCTGAAAATTTTTAAAAATAAACAGGGCAGGAATTGGAAGACAAGAGAGGACATAAGGTGATCACAGAAAAATGTTGGAAAATAAAGAACAATTTTCCATGACTGTAAACGTTGTATTGTAAAACCTTACACAGTAGATATGAAACTGTTTATAACTAAATAAAAATCCAACTCAAGTTCAACCTAATTCAGAGGCCATTTAGCCAAAGTGCATTGGGGGAAAGAGCTTAGGCCTTAGCCAGTTTGGCTCAGTAATTAGAGCATCAGCCTGCAGACTGAAGGGTCCCAGGTTTTATTCCAGTCAAAGGCATGTACCTCGGTTGCAAGCTTGACCCCCAGCTCTAGTCGGGGTGCATGTGGGAGGCAACCTATCAATGTGCCTCTCTCACATCAATGTTTCTGTCTCTCTCTCCCATTCTAAATAAAAATCAACAGAGCCGAGACCGGTTTGGCTCAGTGGATAGAGCATCGGACTGTGGACTGAAGGGTCCCAGGTTTGATTCCGGTCAAGGGCATGTACCTTGGCTACGGGCATATCCCCACTAGGAGGCGTGCAAGAGGCAGCTGATTGATGTTTCTTATTGATGTTTCTGACTTTCTATCCCTCTCCCTTCTGCTCTGTAAAAAATCAATAAAAATCAACAGAAAAATATCCTCAGGTGAGGATTTTAAAAAAAAAAGGAACTGATTATTAAGATGAATGCTAATTCTTGGAATTGTACTAAAGTCTTATTCTTCCAATATGGAAATACATTTTCAAACTTTAACAATGCCTTTAACCTCTTATGGCCAATCACATTCTGGTTTGTGCAACTCTAGTGAATTTTCCAGGGTGCATTTCTAAATTTTCTGCTATGTTCTTATTACCATCCTTCTCTCCCTGAGCTGCATCTTCTGCCCCTTAAATGTAGCTGCCAAAAAGCTGCTACTGTCTAAATTCCAACAACCCAAAGAAGAGCAATAAACAGAGCAGAGGTTATCTTAAGGTCTGGCTAAGAGAAAAGTGTAGTATAAGAGGAGCAGGAAGCATAGGTTGTCACTCTTCATTTCTCCACCCGCCCTCTCCAAAATTATTAGAATATTACTATAAACTAATATATTGACAGGTATATAAGGTGAACGGGCAGTAGTCAAGGAAAGTGCTGTCATTCACTGAAGAAAAAAAACAAAGGCAAATTTATATACTTAAGAGAAAGCAGACATACTGCAATCAGGTAGAAATTATTATGTTAGTCAGCATAAAACTTAGTAAAGAGAAGTGCACAAAATCTGTCATCAATGCTAGTAATTTTTCAAAGAATTTGCCACACTCTGTATATGAAGTACCCTTGTGATCCTTAACTCCGAGGCCACCAAGCCATTTTCTCATCATTACTCTGATTTTCTCAGTATTTCAACTCAGGAAGAAGAGCCCTGGAGAGGGATACAAGTATCCCAATCGCTGGGAGCTATGCCTGATTGCAAGTGGAAGTAGCGGCCGGCTTACCGCGATCACGTGTGATTACCAATCAGACTCGAGGAGGAGCAGACTCTGAAACGGCAAGCCTCAGGTCCAGATTGTTGCTGAGGTAGGCAAAGGCCTCCAGAGACCCCGGTCACAGTCACACTGCTAACACAGCAACTCTAAAACAGCTATGAAGTCGGAACACAGCATCTCCAAACCTCATTTTAACAGAGAAAATCCACATAGAAAAATAACCTTTCTTTTTAAAAATGGCTAGAAATAATCTCCATAATTGAAGGAATTGTATATTCCACTGGATCTAAGACACTGGTTGTAAAATGCAACATTACTCTATATGTATATATGGAAAAAACTGTCAATTTGTCACAATGTTAATCATTGATTGTAAGATATTCCGATTTCAGAGATGTTAAAAATGTGAAAAAAGGTTATTTTAGAATCGATGAAATACATTTAAAAATGTATTCTTTAAATAATTATTCAAATAAAGTATTAAACACTGAGTCTCTTAGATTGACATGTATTCATAGTCAGAAGCACATTCTTGAAGCTATCAATTTTGTTTCACTTCTCATTTGAAATGAAGAAAGGGGTGGCACTTACATTAATTTCTAGCAGACATCTTACACAAACTTTAAAACTTAGGGATTCCTAGTTTGCAAGTCGTTTCAGTTTCACTTACAGGATCAGAGATCAAGAGATGAGAGACAGGAGGCCTAGGTAAGTTAAGCGACCGAGTGCAGGCCATAGGGCTAGTGAGCAGCCGCCAAGGCTTGAAGCCAGGTCTACAGGGCCCTGTCCTGTGCTCTCTTCACAGAGATTAGACATCCAGTGAGGCATTCGCGTCTTTCGATCCAACACTACAGACAGGGTAAACATGAACAATCTCTGTCTATCGCCAAAGAGGCCATTTTATGAAATGATGCTCTTCAACTTCCCCGGTAGGACACTGATGACTGATAATTTGTTCAACTATCAATTTAACTAGATGGTTTCACTCTATTAAACCACCACCCAACTTCTCAAAAACAAATGCCTTCTTTGCATGCTCTGAGAGGTGAAGACCATAAGATACTACCTAATGAGCCACAGGCCAAACACTAGCCCGACATGACCCTGCTGAGACCAGTGGTTCTTTATGGAAGGCTCTGAGGATTACAGAACGGATCAAAGCTTCGCAGCATTTGCTGCACACTGACAGACATTTTGATCCCCAAAGCATGTTGAAAATCTGCTCATGCTTTGCTCTAACTGGCCTCCTGAGAACTGGCAATTATTCAAGGAAGTCCGTAGATAACCCATCTTCTCTGTGTTAGTCCCTCTTGTCCTGGTTTCTTACAAGGTGGTTCACAGGAGACAGAACTCACACACAAATGCATTTTAGTGGAACTGGTTGTAGACTTCCGCTGCGGATTCCATGGCAGTATTTCTAGATGTCTCTATCACAGAACTCCTCATGGCATCATTCATTTCAATCACTTCAAAATCCATTTCATTCCATTTCTCTGCATCATCTTCTTCATTCTCTTCCTCGTGGTCATTTCGCCCAGAGGTAGAGAGCAACGACCTCTGGTCCTCACTTTTCCTGTGTTCCTTTCGCTGGCGACTGAGAGGCGAGGTGGCTAATTTATACATCACAGGAAATAAAACAGCCGTGGCTACTGCTGACCCCAAAGAGGTATACAAAACGACAGGTAAATCCGGGTATTTTCCCTGGAGAATTCCAGTGACTGCAGGAATAGCCATTTCTCCCAGGGCAGCACCAACCACAAAAAAACGCCGCGGCTTTCCCGTGGATGGCCGTGTACTGCTCAATCCAAGAGATGCCACTGGGAAACGTGGTTGCCATGGAGGCCCCGTACACTGACGTTGCTATCCACAGACAAGCTGGGCTCTTGTTAAAAAGCACCAGGAATAATGAGGACAGCAGGCTGCCAATGTTGCTCAACACAATCATGGTTCCAAGTTGTAAGCATGTAGCAAAAAAGATGGCCAGGCCCCTGCAGGCTGCGAAGGTCCCCCAGAAGATGGAGTTCAACCCGGCCGCTTTAGCTTCGGTCATGCCGGCATGAGTGGTTGCAAATGAGAAAATGTAAGAGCCATACGTTACTTCAGCTCCAACATAAAAAAAGAAAAACAGGAAAAGGAGACAGAGAAGTGCGTTGTGATATTTAGCTCTTCGAGATCTCTGAGCAGATGTTTTTGCTTTTTCCTGCTGTGAGCTTTTTTTGAAAAATAGAGCAAAAATTAAGATAGATGCTACAAATATGTAAGTAGCAATAACAGCATAAGCCCACAGTAAACTCATGTTGCCAGGTACTCCAAACACAGACTCTGAGTCAGCTTCAGGTGACAGGCAGAGGGCGGAATGGTTCAAGTTGGCCTCGGTGTGGTTTTCGGCAGACACTGTCGTGCCCAATGCCAACTTAGCCAGCAGTGGAGCCAAAAAGGCACCCAAGGCAAAACTGAAGTGTAAGGCCTGCATATGTGGGGCTCCTCTGTCCCCCCAAGTAGCCAAGATTAAGACGTTACCACCTACCAATGAAAGGTGAGAAAAATTTAACATAGTAACTTAGTAAAAAGAAACAAAAACAGTGCATTACTATCAGAAAGAAACTGAATCTACTTTACATGGCACAAGGATTATAATATTCTAAGTTATCAAATGTTGCAACTAAGTCAATTCCATGATTAGGGAACTCTAAGCCGCCGCCACCAGAGAACTCCAAGTACTGTAGACATCAAAAATTCACAAATGGAATTCTACAAGCTAGTAAACCACTGCCTCCTTGAACTAGGCACATTCTCCCAAGGCTGTTTATAATATAGTTCTAATACCAGCCTGGGGGGTGGGAAGATATGCATACATTTATTTACAAGTATTTTAAATATATATTATCGTCAGATCATGGCCAAATTACCAACTCTTTCTGTACCTGCAATTGACAGCCACTTGAGGAATATTATTTATGTATATAGCAGATGTAAAACACAAGTTAAGAAACAGGAACATTACAGGATTCTGCTGTGCCCACTGCAGGAAACAGGGGTACCCTAGAACCTGCACATACACTATCTACACACTGCAAGGTGAAAGGAGTTTTCTTTCTCTTTTTTAAAATATATTTGCAGATAAATTCCACAACGAAACTAAGCCTAAACTGTAAAGTATTTTCCCGTCCTGTTATTATCAAATAACAATGGAGTGGGAAAGAGGGGGAGGGAGGAGCTGGTTTTAGGGATGAACAAATGTCATGTACGTTATTTGTAGGTTTTAAAACATAACGAGGTACATGATACAAGGAGAGGATCTCCTGCAGGAAGGCTGGGACTTTTAAGAGAAGAAACATAATACATAGCACAGGTTTCTTTTGGTCTGCAAGGCAGAGTGCATTTTAAATTAAAGAGCTTACGCTGCCCTCACTGGTTTGGCTCAGTGGATAGAGTGTCGGCCTGCAGACTCAAGGGTCCCAGGTTCGATTCTGGGTAAGGGCATATACCTTGGTTGGGGACACATCCTTAGTAGGGCCACGTGCAGGAGGCAGCTGATCGATGTTTCTCTCTCATTGATGTTCCTAACTCTCTATCCTTCTCCCTTCCTCTCAGTAAAAATCAATAAAATATATTAAAAAATAAATAAAAGAGATCAACCAAAGGACTTATATGCATGCATATAAGCCTAATCAATGGACACAGACAACAGGGGAGTGAGGGCATGTATGGTGGTGGGGGAGGGGGAGTGGGAGGGAATGGGGAATAAAGACACATATGTAATAAAAAAAATAAAGGATATGTATTACTTATATGAAAAAAATAAAAATAAAAACATAAATGAATAAATAAATAAATAAATAGCTGCTTCTATAATTTCTCAGCGAAATAATCATTCCAAACTTGGTTCAACCTATTGACCCATCAATTCTTTCCATACTACAATGATCCAGTTATATCCCAAAATGAAAACTTGCTCATCTGCACTGAGTTACCCACATAGGGAGTGGGGAACGAGTCCCTATTTGGATACTGCCAATCAATAATCTCTCACAGAACAAAATTATTTAAATTCACTCTGCAGCTGGCTGCTCAAACATAGGTACCCTATTTGACAGAAAGAGTGCTTGCCAGAAGGGTAGTTCTGACTAGGTGACCCCATAAACACCTCAGCAGGTCAGTGCCTGCAAGTGACAAGTTAATATCAGCTGCTCTGCTTTTTCTAGTACAAAGTCCTTTGTCCCAGAGATGACACTGAAAGGCTCACTAACCTGTGTCCAGAATACCCATGGAAACACCGAAGACGGATATCATGACAATCAGTAATACTGCAGTCTTACAAAATGGAACAAGGGAAAGACCGGCTGTGGTAGCCAACATTGACACCCCTAAGAAGAAAGAGAAAAGTCAGCTATAAGAAACAAGGTTCGTGCAAAGAGGCCTGGGTCAAGTCAGCATCTGAGAGGTTCATCTTCTACAAATCGTTATTTCATTTAAAAGCTTTTAAAGCTCTATGGGCTATAAAAATTATTCTAACATGAACACATTTCTAGCACTGCTAATAATCAAACTATAAATTATACCACAAGGCAAAGTTTTATAGCAAAACAGACAGCTCTAAAACTATTTATTTAAATATTTCAAATTTAAGAACCTAAAGAGAATTTTAGATCTGAGATTTTTAAAAAGATAAAAAAATAAAATACAATTACTATAGTAGGTTGCAGTAGAAATGGATTAAATAAATTATTTGGGGGCTAGGGAAGGAAATCAAAGAAGTATATTCTTTCAACACATCTGGAAATCAGAGTATTATTTATTTATTCATCAACAATAGTAAATTATTTTCCTTTTCTCCAAAGCAGTTTTATATTAATCCAAATTTTCTGTGAGCATGTCAATTTATTTTTAAAAGAGTAAGTTAAAAGCTTTGCCATCTATTTCAAGGGTGAGGTAGAGAGGTCGGGGGCCATCACTGACATGGGGCACAGGGACAAAAATTTAGCTTATGTCATTTCACCACCCCCACCACCACCTCCATTCTCAGGCAGGTTCAAGAAACTCATTTTGATCTATAGAGACCCCAGATCTGCCCTTAAGTCCGACAAGCAGAGCTCTTTGGACAACTAGTTTGTGATCCAGGGGTGGTGCCTAAATGACAGTGACAGTCGGGAGGGCCAAGGACCGTAACATACTCCAGGGCTGAATCACCAGAGCGGCCCAGCACAGGTGCCCCAAAACTGCAGGCAGCAGGGAAGCTTGCCTTCCACTGAGGAGTCCTAACCACCCACTTAAGTTGTCAACCACTCTGCAAGCTAGTATATTTCAAACTTAAGAACAAATTATAAATTCCCTGGAAGTCATAAAGAAGGTAAAATTAGTTTACTTACCCAAAAGTAGAAAAGGATTCATACTGTCAAAAAGAACTCCACCAATCACAGAGCCACTCAAATATCCAGTCGCACGGCCCACAAAAATCAGAGAAAGACTGCTGATATTACGGTTTACATTTGTTGCCAAATCTTGAAACGTGGGTCCCAGGATAGCGATACTGAATCCCTAAGATTTTAAAAGACAAAAGATTTTCTTTACAACCATTAAAATAATGCCTATGTATGTGGTAGCTTTTTTCACTATTAAAAAGGGAGGAGGAGTTTCAATGTAATGTAGGGGATACTTTAAATCCCACAGTCAGGAAAGGTCACAATGACAACACTAGAACTACTCCTAGTTTGGGTGTGCCTACTTTTAACAGTTCCTAATTTTTAAAAAAAATTCTTTAATACTTTTGACTTTTGCTACAATTGTTTCCTTTTTGGACAATACTATAAAAGACTGTTTTGTACTAACAGTAAAATGTAATATTAAGATAATTTTTGAAATAGTTTTGTATACTTTGAAACATACTACATGACACAAGAATTTAGATGTTGCAATTTTTAACTATTAAACCATCAAAATAGTATTCCCCCTTTTTGATGTTGTTAAAATAGACAACAATATGTGTAACCTAACAGGCAAACTGAACTATGAAGTAAAAGAGCCATAGAGAGAGAGCAGGCAGACAGCCCCGGGGATTGAGCAAAAAAACAGAAAAAGAAAGAACTCATGGATATGAACAACAGTGTAGTGATTGAGGGTGGGGGAGGGGATGCGTGAAGGTGGAAGAAGATATAGGGAGATATATGGTGATGAAAGAAAGAGGAAAAAACATATTTACTAATATAGTCCAGCTCCAGGTTAGGACCTCTTGTGCTAACATTTCCAGCCCAAACACCAGAAAGACAGTGAGAATGCAAAACCAGCAGTCAAATGAAGCCATTAGGTGAGGAGGAAGAAAGGAGAGGTAAGGGGTGGGGAACAGAAAGCAGTATTTCTGGATGCACATGGGATCGGTCATTCCTTTGAATAATGGCAAATAAAACATGCAGAAGATAAACAATTTAAACATTAATAAACCTAAGTTTTTCCTTAAAAAAAAAAAAGACATGTCATCAGGAGTACTATCTAGAAGGCTTTCTTCAAGAATATTACATACATGTGTTAAGAATTACTTTAAAAATAAAATTTTACTCAAAGACAGTGTAGTGTTGGCAAGAAATAAGGATTACTGTTGGCTTTCAGAGGAAAGTTGTTGAACACTTAAAAATGTTTCTAATTGGTCTACATGTCAAGAATAGTTTTTTGCAATAGTCAAGAATAGTTATTTACAATAGTCAAGATTTGGAAGCAGCCCAAGTGTCCATCAGTACATGAGTAGATTAAAAAAACTGTGGTATTTACACAATGAAATACTACGCAGCCATAAAAAAGCGAAGGAGAGCATTATGCTAAGTGAAATAAGCCAGTTGGAGAAAGACAAGTACCACAGGATCTCACTCACATGCGGCATTCAATTAACAAAATGAAGTAACAAGCAAAATGCAGACTCATAGAGAGCAGACTGACAGCTGTGGGGGCGCCTGGGGGTAGGGGGATTGAGCAAGAAAGAGAAAAAGCTCACGGACACACAAAACAGTGTTGTGACGGGGAGAGGAGCGGTGAGGAGAGTATAGGGGTGAAATGGTGATGGAGACCTGACTTGGGGTGGTAAATACACAATACAGTGCACGGATATGTTGTAAGAATTGTGCACCTGAAACATAAATATCGTTAACCAATAACACCCCAATAAATTCAATCAAAATTGGGGAGAACAATTTATTCTCATTGCACTGCTCTGCTCTAAACGCTGGCTGCAGCCCTCCCTGCCCAGCTGGGGCAGTCCTCAGCACAGGCACAGAGGAAGCCCCAGGGAGGGAAGGCCGGCCACCTGCTGTCATCAGTTTCTGCCTACAAGGCATTGACAACAGGACCTGGCACACGGTCACGGTTCATCAAGCGCTGCAATCATTTCTCTTTTCTCAACTCAAAATATTGTAACAATCAGTTATGACTCAGAGAAAGCCCAGAGATGACCAGACGGGACTCTCCTCAGAGGACACCCAGGGTCCCAACGTTCAAGACCAGTGACCGGGGGTTAGGCTTCCCGAAAGAAGGGAATGGCGGGGGTGGGCAGAAGGAACTTCCAGCCTCGCAGCTATAGCTCTAAGAGAAACACCGAAGAATCTGAAGGTTTGCTTTACATGGAGTCGTGGGTAAAAGAAGAGGTGTTATTCCTGGCTCTGCCTCTGTACTAGCTGTGTCCTCGGCAAAAGTCACTTTCCCTCTCCGGTTATATTTCCCCAACTGCAAAAAGAAGGTTCGGTAGACTCTGGTGAGAAGACGAGAAAATTCCAGAAAAGCAGTTCTGTATAATAATTTGAAGGGGGAGAGAATCAGGGGGCAGCGACTCTAGACCTGACAACCCCTCTTGTATCTCCCCACCCCACGGAGGAGGGGTGGGAAGGTTTGCTGAAGCTGGAAAAACCGACTTCGCGCTTGACAATAACGCTCCAAGAACAGAACTGCTCCGTTTTCCAGATTTAAAAACTGAGGCTCTGGCAGGTTAAGGCGCCAAAGGTCACCCGGTCCCCAAGTAGCGGAGGCGAGACCACCTTCCCTGCAAGACGCCTGCCCCTGCCTCGACCCGGGAGGGTTCTCACCAGCCCCAGGAAGGAAGCGCACAGGACCGCGGTGATGAACCAGCGCAGCGTGCTCCCGGCACCGCCGCTCCGCCGGGAGGCTGCCCTCGCCTCCAGCTCCTTCTCCCGCGGCGCCCCGGCCTGGAGGAGCCGCTGCCCAGCAGCCGGGGGCCCGGCCCCGCGGAGTTCCACTTCCAACTCCAGCTCGGCGGCTCGGGAGCAGCGGTCTTGCCGCTGCCCGGCTTCTCAGCGGGGCCTGGGCGACACCTCGGGCCTCCAGCCCCCGCCTTCGCCGCCGGCGCCACCTCCCTGGGGGCGGGCCCTGGTCCGGGCAGCCGAGTCCAACTTTGGAACCCTCTGGTGGCTGCGGGCTGCGCACGCACCCCTTCTGCACGCGCGGCCCCGGCGCGGATCACGTGGCGGAAATGTGCGCTCTTTCCCAAGCTGTGCCTCAAACCGGTTGTTGACGTCGTTGCCTAGGAGACCGGGCCCGCTCTCCGGCCTTAGCGCACAGCTTAGCCCACAGAGGCCCGCGGCTGGCGCCCCTGGCGGGGCGAGCTGGAACTGCAGCCTGGGCCCGGCGAATCCCGGGGTGAGATGAGGCAGCAGTAGGGTCCCAGGATTGCAAGGGAGGCCTTTCTGTCCGCTCAAGGCCTCTCCGGGTAAAGGGAGCCCGAAGGCCTGTCCTTTAAACAACTCTCTAAAATCCTCGCGCTTTCGAGATCTGTCGCTTATCTGTCACTTAACAGTGGTTGAAACTCACATGTCAGCGTTCACGTGCATGGTCTCATTTGTCCCTCGTAACAACCGTGTAAGTTCCACGTTACCCTCGTTACCCTCGAGGTGCGATAGGAGGAGTAAGTCACAGAAAAGTAAGCCGATCGCCCGAGGGCAGGCAGCAGGCCAGTGGCTGCGTGAACAGTGTAACAGTAGCTCCTCTCGCCAATCCCTACAACTAAATCCATTGTTTAAGGAACTGGAGCGAGCCATCGATTTGCAGGATCCCTGGGTAAAGTTATGCCAGCAGAGAAGGTACGGCCCTTTGCTCTTTGACCCAACAGTCCACAGCCTCAACATGTGTGAATATTTTTCTCTATCGTCTATCTGAAACGTTCTTTTGCACCTGATTCTCTCTCACCTTAGGCTCCCAGACTACAAACCTGGGTCTCATTAGCATTTCCCTTGCAAACCGTCTGGGCAGTAATTCCCTTCCCAACCGGCCTCAGAAAGTTCACAGATGCTATGACTTAAAGATAACCTGTTTTAGATGTCAGTCAGGAAAGGTCTCTCTGAGGAAATTTGATCTGGATGAAAAGAAAGGTATCTGTAACAGCCCAGTCTACTAAAAACCAACTCACAACGATTTTATTTCAGTAAAGATAACGTTTATGTTTGTGCTATGTACTTTGAAAAGTCGGAAATATTTTTTAAAAGATCTGACATCAGTGTTTGTTTTGTTTTTACTGATTTTTAAAATAAATGCTTTTTTAAAAAAGTAAACAAACTTTCCTTTAGCTGGACTCATTGTAACATTGAAGGCTACCAGGACTCTGAACCTACCATCATAATGGTCTCCTGTGCTATACTGATCAATACAATCTTTGCTGAGCTGTCCTATTATTAGCCAAAACCAATTTATCAAGAGAATAAAAACAAAGCAACCAAAAGTGAGACGGGAAAGAGAAGGAAAAAAGGGAAGGGACCAAGGTGGGTGCTCTCTAAGTGATGTGATCTTCCTCCAATTCTACACAGAGGAGGCCTCTTATCCAGAGTTAGCCCTGGAGCAAAGGAAAAGCTGGGAATTACAGACGGCTTTTAGCCATTCTTGTCTGATCATCACCATCTATTACCACACTTGATACTGCCTGCCTTCTTGGAAAATGTCCAAAACCTCTGTGGAAATCCCCATAATGGAGAGGACTGTTGTGTTTTAAGCTGGGAACAAACATCAGTACCAGTATTTTTATTTTCTATTTTTAAGCAAACTATATAAAAGCCTACCTTGATTCAGTTGTTAGTTATTAAAACCTAGTATGTGCCAGGCTTTTTTCTAACAATGAAAAAAATGAACACAAATTCCTTCCCTCATAGACAAGATAGACAAAGGACAAATGCATTTGCAGTATGATGTCAGAGAGTGATAAGTACTCTGAAGAGAAATATAGCAGAAAAAAGTAGAAAGAGTAATAGAAGGGGGGTATTTTAAGGTATGGCAGTGTTGGGAAAGGCTTCTGAACTGTCCTATTCTTGAACAGTAACCTCCCTCAGCCTCACTTTCCAAATGCATGAGTTAAGTTAGGTGATCTCCCAGGTTCCTTGCAATTCTGACTTTGAGAAGAGCAGCAAACAGCTTAGTCCATTTAAAACTATTCCTTACTCTCATTTTTGTCCCAACAGTAAAAACAACTTGAAACAGGTTTCATACCAATTAGTACTGTTACTTCCTTCTCTCCAGACTGGGGTTACCCTTCAAAGTTCTGTGGTAGGAAATTATAAAAAAAGGTTAGCATAAGTGCTGCATTTTAATAATTCTTTAACAAAATTATTATATCCAAAACTAGGGCATAAAAAGACTGCGGAATTCCATTGTAGACATCCAGGAAGGACTGAGAAGGAACCCTAGATCAGTGAAGGAAGATTTAGTCAAGTCCGAGGTAAACAAATGAAAGTATTCAAAATTTGTAAACAGGTGGGTCAGAAAAGGCTTGGGAATTTGCACAGAGAAATCAAAGCAGAGTAAATGAAGGGCAGAGAGAAAAGTAAGCATTGTAAGTTCCTGGACCTTCTGATGGAGCTCAAGAGAGATTTGAGATTTGGGTCAGGATTGGGCAAGGAAAAACTTTAAGAGGCCCTAAGTAGGGACTTGTAAAGTGGGTTAAAAAATGGTAAGTTTGGCTGAACCGGTTTGGCTCAGTGGATAGAGCGTCCCACTGAAGGGTCCCAGGTTCAATTCCGGTCAAGGGCATGTACCTTGGCTGCGGGCACATCCCCAGTAGGAGGTGTGCAAGAGGCAGCTGATCGATGTTTCTCTCCCATCGATGTTTCTGACTTTCTATCCCTCTCCCTTCCTCTCTGTGAAAAATCAATTAAATATATGTATTTTTTTAAAATGGTGAGTTTGATTATGTTGCATGGAAAGTTCTCTGAGAGTAGTAGTACAGAAAGGCATTTGGGGGCCAGATTGTGAAGGACTTTGAAAATCGCACGGAAGACCAACTTTTGACTATCTCCCAACTATGTGGGGCCCTATCCCAATCCTGATGCTGCTGACTCACTCCAGCTGCGCGGGCTGAGTTCCCTGGAGAAATGTTCCCCGGATGGAGGAAGTCCATATGCTGATGTCGACATGTTTGGAAGCCATTCATTTATTCAACAAATAATTATGGAGCACCTATTCCCTGCCAGGCACTTTAATAAATGCCGGAGATAAAACGAGAGACCAAAAAACCCTACCCTTGTATAGCTTAGTCTAGTGAGGAAGCCAGGCAATAAACAAGATAAATAAAACATATAGTATGCTATTGGGGGAGGGGTTACAGTTTAAATTTTAAATGGGTAGGGTAGGGCTCGCAGGGAGAGAGCCTTTTGAGTAGATCCTGGAAGGATTGACAGTGATCCAACTGGAGAGCCGGGGAGAGCTGCCCAGGCCGGGGAAAGGTAGCACAGCAAGGACAGAAGTGGAAGAAGGCAGCATGGATCAGGAGGACAGGGCAGGAGCTGGTCAGAGCCGTAACAGATCCATCAACATCTAGATAGTAAATGCGCCCACACATGGTATCTTGTGGAAGAGCCACACTCAAGGGGGCCAAAGAGCCGCAGTTTGCCGCTCTGTTGACTAATGAGTTTACAGACCACTCACCTAGACTCTTGATTCCAATAATTACAGGCTGATGTTGTTCCTTGTGATTAAGCCCCTATCCCAGTGGTCGGCAAACTCATTAATCAACAGAGCGGCAAACCGCGGCCTCTAGCCGCACGTGGGTCTTGAGCTGCAGTTTGCCGACCACTGACCTAGACCAAGCATGTCCACCTCACGGCCCACGGGCCACATGCCCACAATGAATATGTTTGCGGTCCAGCCAATATAATGGTATGTAAGAAATGTTCTAATAAAGAGTTCTTAACTTAATTTTTACAATATTCTGTTATACATAATTATTAATAATGAACTACAACGTTCGCAAATGTGCTGCATCCATTTCCCTCACCTTCCTTGCAGGCGCACCGTTTCTCTCCACTAAGACCAGCAGTGAATATGTTAGCAGCCGGTTGCCACGTCATTAGTCTTGGGCTGACTTGTATGGTGTGTGCAACAGGAAATATTTTGCTTTCAGAGAACAAGAAAAATAAGTTTATTTTTTAATGTTTTTTATTGATTTTTCAAAGAGAGGAAGGAAGAGGAATAGAGAGTCAGAAACATCGATCAGCTGCCTCTTGCACATCTCCTATTGGAGATGTGCCTGTAGCCAAGGTACATGCCCTTGACCGGAATCAAACCCGGGACCTTTTAGTCCACAGGCTGACACTTTACCCACTGAGCCAAACCGGTTTCAGTAAAAAATAGGTTTATTTGTGTTACTCTTATTAATTTGTGCAGTTATTCAGTGTCCGGTAAGTTAATGTTCAAGAAAAAAAATGTTAATTTGTATTAAAATGTTCTATTATTTTATTATAACAAGTACGCATTTATTTCAGCCCTTTGTATTCAGCATGTTTCTATGGAAATAAACCTATGTTTCTATGAAAATTGAAGCTTTTGTTTTTTTGCAGCCCACATAAACTTAAACCTTGTTTATTTGGCCCATGTTAGCCTTTGAGTTTGACATGCTTGTCCTAGGGGGTGAATATAGACAGATGAAAGAAGGAGTTCAAAAAGTAAGCCGTAATGTACTCTCAGTATTTACAGGTTGGGAGATGAGCAGGACATAGCAGAGCAGACTGAGGAGTGGCTAGGAAGTTGGAGGGAAATCAGGTAAGTGTGCTATACTGCAAGCCTGATTCAGAGGTCAGGATTGATTCACTGCACCACATGAAATGAGGGTTGAACAGTGCTATTGACTCATACTACTTAACAAAAGGAAGATAAACAATCCAATAAAAAAATGGGCAAAGACCTAACAGACACTTGTCAAAAGAGGACTTAAGGAAGGCCAAGAGGCACATGAAAACATGTTCAGTCACTAATCATCTAAGAGATGCAACAAAACAATCAAGGTACCAGCTCACACCTGTCAGAATGGCTGTCATCAACAAATGACAAGTGCTGGCGAGGTTGCGGAGAAGAAGGAACCCTCCTTCACTGCTGGTGGGAATGCAGACTGGTACAGCTACTGTGGAGAACAGTATGGAGCTTCCTCAAAAAGTTTGAAATGGTCCTAGCCAATTTGGCTCCATGGATAGAGTGTCAGCCTGTGGACTGAAGGGTCCCAGGTTTGATTCTGGCCAAGGGCATATGCCCAGGCTACAGGATGGATCCCCAGTAAGGGGTGTGGGGGGTGCAGGAGGCAGCCAATCAATGATTCTCTCTCATCATTGATGTTTCTATCTCTCTCAACCTCTCCCTTCCTCTCTGAAATCGATAAAGATACATATTTTTTAAAAAGTTAAAAATGGAACTCCCATTTGATCCAGTGATCCCACTTCTAGGAATATATCCCAAGAAACCAGAAACACCAATCAGAAAAAATATATGTACCCCTATGTTCATAGCAGCACAATTTATAATAGCTAAGATTTGGAAACAGCCTAAGTACCCATCAGCAAATGAGTGTATTAAAAAACTCTGGTACATCTACACAATGGAATACTACACTACTGTAAAAAAGAAGGAACTCTTATCATTTGTAACAGCATGGATGGACCGGGAGAGCATCATGCTAAGCGAAATAAGCCAGTCAGAGAAAGATAAATATCACATAGTCTCACTCATTTGTGGAATATAATGAACAATATAAAATGATGAACAAAAATAGAGCTGGGGGAAGGGAGGAAATATTCTAGAAGCAATCTATTATTTGCAGATTTTTAATATTTCCTACAACTTTTGTGATATTCTGTTAGTACAGTTTTAGTAATAGTATTATACTTAAAATCCCTTTATTCTTGAAATATTAATGTTTATTCATGTAACATTATCATATTTTAAATTGTTTTTCTTGAGATATTTTTTAAAAGTGCCTATTGGAATTAATGCTGTGGAGGCCAGTGGTAACCTTGAGAAAAGAAGTTCAGTGGAGTGGTGTCAAGAAAGAATGGGAGGAGATAAAATTGGAGACAGTGGATAGAAATTTCTTCAAAAAATTTTTTGTGTGTGTCTTTTATAAATGAATGGAAGGAAATGAGGCAATAGTTAGAGGGGGCATTTAAAAGAGATCTCCCCTCTCACCCAAGCTGCTGTATATATAATAAGTAGCTTGTATTTATGCTGATGGAAATGATCCAATTACGAGAGGAGAAAATGATGACACAAGAGAGAATAGACAGCTGAGGAAACTGGAAGTATTTAATTTGGGGAAGGTGATGTAGGGGCAACTAGTGAGGTGAATATTCAGAGAGCTGATTAGAGTTTTAAAGATCCCAAGGTAAGAGTTAGGGAAGAACGTAGAGACTGAAGATATCTGACTGAGACAGAATGGGGAGTGGGAGGGAGTGGAGGAGTCCATGGAAGGATGATCTCCAAGTTGAAGAGCAGGCCCCCTGGAAGGGAGGGAGAGGGAATAAAGTTATAGGAAGCTGTGATGAGAGAGAGGGATGTTGGTTTCTAAGATTTTAAAGATGAAACCATCCAGAGATGACGAGGTTACAAGGATCTCTGTTAAGTGTGTGAGAAAATAAAGTTGCTCCACGTGAATATTGAATGTTGGACCAAATGCCAGTTGCTGGGTTTGGATATAAGGGAGTGGTCCAGGAGGTAGTGCTGGAAGAGGTGAGCATGAGAGGCAGAGGGCTCAGCTCTGGAGACCACTGTGTGAGGTAGTGAGCTTCCTGCTCCTGAAAGGGTCAAGACACTGGTGACTCTTGAATTGAGGATTTTAAAAAATAAGTCTTAAATTAAAAAATTTAGGTTTATCTGTAGGAAACTATGAAAAGAGAACTTTAAATCCTTAAAGTTTGATACTACGATAATCAGATTTTCTGTATACATTAGGATTCTAATCTAATCCATAAAATTTATTTTTTCAGGAGAGTGAAGTTTACCTTGCTCAGAATCAGTAACGATTTGTGATACCCATTCTTTCCTGGTTTTCTCCAAAGCCCTCAGTGGCCTGTACATTCTGGCACTTATATGTAGACATGTAAGTAATTACTGGATTAAATGATGTATTGCAATTCCATGTTCTTGAGTTTAATATAAAAAAAATCTCTTTAGCACCATTCAACATAAATAATGTTTTGCTCTGTAGTTAGGGCTCATGAAATAATAAACACCCTCTGAATGTGAATAATCCATCATAACAGGGCATTGTTTTTTTTAATATTCCAGCCTGGTTCTTGGTCATACCCTGAGATTATCAATGAATAGTAGGTCACCTATACTGGCTCAATTTAACAAAAATAATCAGTGTAAGTAAAAGAAACATTAGTGTATATATAAAAGCCTAATATGCCAAGTGTCCCCTCGGGAGTTCGACTGACCAGGAGTCGGACTGCTTGCTATGACATGCACTGACCACCATGGGGTGGCACAGAATGAAGGAAGACTCTGGCCGGCAGCTGCTAGGGACCCTATCCATGCACAAATTATATGCACTGGGGCTCTAGTTAACTATTTTTAAAATATCAAACAGAAATAGTTTTTAGACTCTCCAGTGCTTTTGGGTCATTTCTACCCTTGACCTTTATTTCAGAGAACAACAAAATCCAAACATACTTGGAATAGATTGATAAAGCTTAAAATCACACAGCACATTATCTTTTATTCAACATATATTGTTTTTTTCATTTTAGTATAATTTCCCCCTTATTCCCCAGCAATTCCATAAATATAATCATAAAGCCTTATAGAAATTTGCTAAAATTTTTTATTATATTTCCTGAGAATATCACATTGTTCCACAGTAAAATGATCTTATCCTCCTAGTGATTATAAAACTCTTTTCATTTAAAAGATTTTGGTTCTCTACATTAAATTGAATATTATAAAGAAATCAATTATAAATTAAACTCTTTAAAAATATACATTTTTTAAAAGGCACATACTACATACTGATCAAGTCCAACATAATCATTTCACACAGTGTTCTACACTTACACAACTATTGTGCCAAAGATGGCATCCTGTGTAGGTAGGGAGGCAGCGCGGCATTGCGGTATACAGCATGCTCTTGGGATAATTTGGTTTTGATGTCTAAGATAAAGCATGTTTTTCTAACTTTGAAAATATGCAAAATAATTTAAAAATTACTTTTCATAAAAACATTAAAATACGTTGGGATGAAAAAGGTCATATTATACTAGGAGATAATTAAAATACCCAAGCTCTCTCTCTTTTAAAAAATATATATTTTATTGATTCTTTACAGAGAGGAAGGGAGCGGGAGAGAGACTTAGAAACATCGATAGAGAGAAACATCAATCAGCTGCCTCCTGAACACCCACTACTGGGGATGTGCCTACATCCAAGGTACATGCCCTTGATTGGAATCGAACCTGGGACCCTTGAGTCCACAGGCTGATGCTCTATCCACTGAGCCAAACTGGTTAGGGCCCAAGCCCTCTCTTAATAATACTGTAGGGTTCGGTCTGTGGTAGCTATAATTTTCAGGCTAAAATAAACTGGCAAAAAACCAAACTGACAAAATGCAAATTTGCTAAGCACTATACAATACCTGCTCAATCTTACATTTCTCAAACCACAATACGTATATTAACAGATACATCAGAAGTAACTATTAAAGGGATATTTAATCTCTTTACTGTAACTTCTGATTAACAAGTTCCCATTCTCCCTTCCACACATAGTTCCTGCTAACAATACAAAGGAGTTCTTAATTAGCAGAGAATCCAGGAAACTCTAATAAATTCTAAATGTATGGTCTTCCTAGCTAGTAAAATGATAGAATAATTTTTCTAATTTACATTTAGCACATCCTCATAACATAGTAAAGGCAAAGTCTATACAAGACAGCAGGATTAAATAAAAACCTGTCGTCCCTACTTCATCTGAGTCCTACGTTCAGGTATATTAGAATTCAGAAATCCACATGGAATTTTAGGTGAGTGTCACACAGTCACAACCATGATGCTGACAGCCCTTGATAAATCCGAGGTATGAAATTTGCTGAGCCTGACTCACACATAGTCTTTACTAATTTAAGTCTCTAGGTTAAATCTAAAAGATGAACAATAATACTTTCAGTGTGAATTTTTTTAATATAACTCATTGTTCAAGTTTTAAGATTGATGATCCCTAGAACTCTGGTTTTAGCCTGAAAATATCTTAAAATACCTACTTAAACAAGTGCAATTGAAAGTTATTTTGTATGCTATAATTGTATAACAAAATATACATAATTTTTTTTTACATACCCTCAGAATTATAGAATACTTTGTGCTAGAAACATTGACCAGAGATGTTTGGGGCTATGTTTAGCATTAAATTTTCATTTGGTGATCATTTTTATGTGAGTTGCATAATTTAAAGCCTCGTGTGCTTACCAAAATTACATACTTCTAAGTAGATATTTGAACTAAAAAATTGCTTTACAGGTGAGTTTTTACCTCCTCAGATGTATATAAAAAATATAATGTACATAATACTGCTGGGTCTACACATTTCCTATTGTGTTATACATACTTTTAAAAAATAATTTTGAAAGAAACATGAAATTTAGCACCAATCTTGATCCAATCTTTCTTTGGTAGGAAAAAAAAAAAAGGCACCAAATTCAGTCTGGAGTCAAAATGCAGCACTTTTGCTAATAAGCCCTGGGTCCCTAAAGTAATATGCCAATATAGGCTGAATCATGAAAGATCAATTTGCCCATGGCTTTCTAGCAATTAGAAGAAGACTACACTATAGAAGACTACACTGAGGGAAGATTGCAGTAGAAAGGATTTGTGTTTTTAGGACTAAGATTTAGCAAAACTTTAAAGGAAGAGCAAAAACATTTAAAATATTTTTAAAATCCACTATTTTAATAACAGACTCTGAAAAGTATTATCTGATAAAGAATAAGTCATATAGGGTGGGACAAAAGTAGACTTACAGTTGTGAGTACATGAAACAGTTTAATCTTATATTATTATTTACTCATTATTGTATTATTTTTTATACACACAACTATAAGCCTACTTTTGCCCCACCGTGTATATCAGAGGTTCCAAAATAGCGTCACATATCTCATTTGATTTCTTAATGTTATTTTATGTAGATAGTTCCTATCACTTACATGCTTAGTGACTTTCAACTCCAAAATACTCTTCTTAGAGAGCTCCTACTGAAAGGTAAGGGATATCTTTAATGAATTTGGAAGCGTGTGGGTTAACTTCTACACTGTAGACACAGACAAAAACTCCTGTGAGACAAAACATCATTACCACGAGGAAAGGGGAGCCTTTTGCAGGGGTTCAGCATGAAGCTGTGAGGCTAAGGCACAAGCATGCATCTGCTGACAGTGGATCCGAAGAAAACACAAGTGAAAACAAGAACTCCTCATCAAACTGCCGGTATGATTTGAAAAGCCCCTGGGAAAGCATTGTGGTAGGTGTTCATTATACAGAGGTCATAAATTTCTTCAGTTTCCTCTGCCAGATGATCCACCGGCCACGTTAATATTCCTTTTATATCTATTTACCAGAACAAAGCACTTAAGAAATCTTACTAATTTGACCCCCTTAACAACTTGCACTCCTTTGCCTTTTACTCCCAGAATCAGCATTGGCTTTCTTCTGGTGAAGCAAGAATGGATTGGTTGGACACTGAAAGCTGAGGTAGGTGGGCTGTCGGGGTCAAGTGAGGGTCGTGATCAAGTACTTAGAAAGGTTTCCTTTCATTCCCAATGTCTTTCCAACACACTGATAAAAAATTGAAATCTTCTGTGTCACCAGTGAGGTAGTCCTATATTATATGTCAAGAAAATAAAAGGATTTCTGTGAATGTATAGAGGTCAAGATGATTTATGTTCACTACTTAAATATTGATAAACTACTAGGTAAACCACTATGTCCCAGATTTCAAGATTTCTTTGAGTCAAAGATGTGGCAACGAATTGTTTCATGGGTCTTTACTGTCTCAGAGGGAGCCATCTGATAAAGTCCACATTTATGGTAGTTCTGTAATTGTGCTTCTAAGTTATATTCAGGTTTCACATGTAGCTCTAGGCATTTGGCCCCTTAGTCTTAAGAACTGGAACCTATCACTCTCTAGTGCAGCGGCCGCCAACTGGTGGCCCGTGGACCACAGGTGGCCCGTGAGGTCTGAAAGGTTGGCGACCCGCTGCTCTCATGTATTTACAAAACAAAGCATCATTAGCCTCTGCCAACAAGTAAACTAATGAATGCGCTGGGGCTATGAAACAGCAGTGAGCGCAGGAGCTGCCTATGATGCTGTCCACTTTGTGACGCTCCACCCCTGAACCATTCTCAAGCTCCACTCTAGAAGGTCTTTTTATTTCCCTTATGCCAAGTCTCCACAAACATCAGTGAGTAAAATGTGAGCAGAATGAATGATTACCAGTAAAGTAACAAGCCTGCCTTTTATGGATTACCACATCACCATTATGAATGGCAAATTGTTCTTTTGTTTTAAAAACAGAGCAAAAGGTTTGAGTTTTCTTAAGAGTTCATTAAACTATATGGATGATATACTTTCCTATCAGCCAAGACAACACTTGTCTTTCAAATTAAAAAATAATATAGATGTAAAAAAAGAAAGTAATAAAGCTCACTTCCTCTTACTTTTCACATAAGGAAACAAGCAACAACTTTCAATCTAATATAGAAAGTGCTCTGTCATGTTTATGCCAGCAACAATAAAGTTTTTCAGTGTTAGAAATTTTCTAAAGAGTTTAAATAAGTTTTAAATATTTAAATTGTTTACACATTTAAAAATTGGAGCTAATTGGACTTTCCACTTGTACCTCTAAGTTCACCAAGTGTGACCCAGCCTAAGGCAGGTTCATTGGGAACTGTATCCCAGAGACTCACTAAATCCAAGGCTATTCATGCTAAGAACCTGACAATCTTTTCTCTCAAAGCATTTATCTTAAACATTTAAATGAAGTTTTATATGTTAACACCAAAGATACCAATTATATGAAACTTATTTCCCCCAAAATTTTAATCACATAATTTAAATTTTTTTTTCATTGTAGACCATTAGAATTCTAAGTTGGCCACCGAGAGCAAGCCATTCTCCAGGTCCCACAAACTGAATGGAGCTCCAGCCTCTGCCACCATAGGGACAAAAAAGTAGTGCAGCTAAGCAACTACAGTATTTTCTGGCGTATAAAACGACTGGAACTGATGATGATAGGAGGAAGATAACAAACAAGAGAGAGCAAGTGCCGGACAAGTCCCTGGCGAGTTAGCAATGCCCATCATAACTGCAAGCTACGGTATTTTTACACCTGGCGTATAAGACACCCCCCCGAACTTTTGAGAAGATTTTCCTGGGTTAAAAAATCGTTTTAGACGCCAGAAAATAGATAGTAGAATTAAGCAAGGATGTTAATGGACTCATGTTCAGCAGATGTTTTGAAGGACAAGAGGAAATAAAAGGGGAAAAGGATGATAAGGATAAAGATAATATGAAAAGAGTAAAGATAATTTACTTTACAACTAAGTGTACATTTATTTTTAAAAAGTGTGAGAAATTGAAGCTAATAACATTAAAGGTTTCTCAATACTTAGGCAAAGCCCAGCTGGTCATCTGCAAGTATGAATAATCAGATAATATATGGATCATGAAATGCAAACGAGGCCTTGTTTCTGTTTATGAATAGAATTGGAAGCTTAATGCAATCACTATGCAATTTTCAGTGGAAATTACAAGTCTTGTAGTAGGGCTGTAGACTAAGCATTGCAACTGTGATCAAAGAGATTTACTTTATTGAATAAAGTATCAATAACCTGGGTGGGTTTATTACTGAAATGGATGGATCCCAACAATATCCACTGCAATAAAATTTAACCAAAACATTTCTGGAAGGTTTTTGGGTACCTGTTACCTGTGTATCTGACCCAGAGTTTCTGTAAAGAGGAATACTAATTGTTCCCCTTCTTATGTAACTGCTGGCCTCAAATGCAAGGACCTTTTGAATATGAGAATTTACTGAGTCCTATCAGAATTAGGATGATGTGCTAGAAAGTAGAGTTCTGACTCTATTCTTTTTCTCTCAAAAAAGTGTCTGAATTGAACCAAAAGAAATTTAGGCCTGTCTGGTCACTTTATTACAATAGTAACACTTCAGAAATTGGAAAGAATTTACTTGAACTAAAAGATTAAAGTAACATTTCTTTGTCTGAAACATAAATTTTTATGGATATTAGTATTTTTCTTTTTCTTTTTTTTTTTTGGTTTGTAGAATTTTTAAAACTTTTTGTACCAAACAACATATTACTAAATGTGCATTTTATGGAATTTACCATCTTACCTTTTATACTTTTTCTTTTTAACTTATATTACAGCACAGTACTCTATCATGGTGGAGATTTCTTGCTGTTTGACTCACTGCCTTAGACTGAAAACTACAGAAGTGTAATAAGTGTGCAGTATTCTGAGACCTAAGTTTTATTATAAGTATTAAGTCAGTTTGCTCTTTTATTATGAAAACTAATAAAGCAAGATAAAGTCTTTGAGTTTCAGATTATTACATTTTATTTCTCCCTAAAATCAGCCAAATTTTGAAAGGAAAAGCACTTTGGAGATCTTTACACAGTAAATATTCTATTTCAGAATTATTCTTTCTGTAAAATTGTAGGTGGGAGTACTAGGAGTACAGTTTTTATAAAAACTGCAAAAGCCTTATAATGGCAGGCATGATGATTGGTCTTAGTTTTATATTTTTGCTGATCTCAAAAGCACTGATAATGAGGAAATTATGTTTTTATAACTGGGCATGAATAAATGAAAAACCAGGTAATTTATTACACTATCATTTCTAAGTCATTTTCTAAAAGTTTAAAATAAGAACATAAAAGGGCAGTGTGTTCAAATGTAAGGTTTTTCCTTTTCTTTATAACAGAACCTTCCAAAAAACAAATAACCTAAGTCCCTGAATATGAAATATGGACATATTTGAAGGAGTAAGTTGCAACTGTGTGTTTGGCCACAGTAAGTTGTTGAATGTCTTCACAATCAAAATTATTTAAAATCCTATTAAAAATAGGTTCTACATTTAGTGTTTATACACTTTGACCTTTCAAGGCTGCAAATTAGAAAGTGGATCCTGAAAGGAAAACTGTCGCGTTTTCTCGCTGTTCAATGAACAGCCTTACTTTCCTCCCACCTCCTGTGTGCACGCCTCCCTGCTCCCCACCAACCCTCAGTCCCTCTGCTTTCCACGCTTCTCCATCCTCAGCTAGAGACAAGGAATGGCAGTGCTTTGCCTTTCAGAAACAATAGCAGCTGAAAAGTAAAGTAAGAACTAATAGACTAACGTTCTTTCCTTACAAAGAACTTAGAAACAGGTGGGTCCTACAGGTGCTTTAGAAAAGAAGAGCATTCGTCCTGGGCTGGTAGCGCAGTTGGTTAGAGTGCCATTCCTATACCCCAAGGTTGTGGGTTCAATCCCCAGTCTGGGCACACACAAGAATTAACTAATGAGTGTGTATAAATGAGTCAAACAACAAATTGATGTCTCTTTCAGAAAAAAAAGAAGAAAAAGACAACATTCTTCCCAGATGAACAAGCTACATTTGAAGATCTAATAAACATCCATATTTAAGATTTAAGTATAGCTTGCATATTATTAATTTTTAAACACCTTAATAAGGAACAAAAATGTATAACTTCAGGGATGAGGAAAGTGTTCCTGCTTTTTGTAGATGAGCATGGGTCATGACATGATTTGGTTGTAGTTTTAGATACTTAAACTCTAATAGCTTGCTTTCAATTGTCTATGTATAAATAGAAAAAAAGTACTAAGAATATTAATGGGGAACATACTAGGAGAAATACATACAAATGCACATTTCTGCCAGAAGGTTTTGGAAATGTAGGAGTTGTTTCTCTTTATAAATGCCTCTAACCTTTCATGAACCATTAATTTCATAAACCAATTTGAGCAACTGTATCTATCAGAAATAGATATTTTCTTTACAAACAAAAAGATTCCCCCCCCCACACACACACACACTCACACACACTGTGCCTGAAACTGCAAACTTGACAAAATGTTCAATATGGCTCTGTTTAAATATCGGGTTCCAGTGCTAATAAATCAGAAGCCAGAAATATTCTGTTAAAACTGCCAGAGTATCTTTCATTCATTCTATTTTTCTTTATTGTTATAATTTAAACAAATTCAGAAATTTGCAGCATTTCTGGCTACTCCAATAAAACATACTGCAAAGCCAAAGGGAATAAAAGTAAATGGAAGAAATGCCTGATTTTTTAACTATTCTGTCCTCATGGCCAGGAATTTCACATACTGGTTCTGAATACATTGTTAGTGTTTGTGCCAAAAAGATCACCAGAATAAGTCAGAACACCTTCATGTCAGGGCCTATTTAACAAACAGCAGGAAAAGCAGCTTTCATACATACTTGAGATTTAGGTAAAACACACATTATCTAGAAGCCAGACTTAAATTTTGTAAAAAGTCTCCAAACAAGTTCTTACCATTTGCAACAACATGGATGGAGATGGAGAACATTATGCTAAGCTAAATAAGCCAGGCAGAGAAAGATAAATATCACGTGATCTCACTCATTTGTGGAATATAATGAACAATATAAACTGATGAACAAAAATAAATCCAGAGACAGAAAAACATCAGTCAGAATGTCAAACCTCAGAGGGAAGGGAGGGGAGGGTGGAGGTCAAGGGGAGAGATCAACCAAAGGACTTATATGCATGCATATAAGCCTAATAAATGGACACAGACAACAGGGGTTTGGGGGTAATGGGGGGATAAGGACACATATGTAATACCTTAATCAATAAAGAAAATTTTTAAAAAGTCTCCAAATAGCAAAAGAAATTAAAATCTAGATAGATACCAGAACTAAAAACAGCATGTGAGACAACAAATAATATTTCCAGTCTAACCAAATTGCAACCTTTTCAGTATAGCTTGAGGTATTCTTAAATATTTATAGGAGCTAAATAGCATTCACAGTTTCCAAAGTTGCTTTCTACTGAGATAGGTCAAATTCTTATAATATTTAACACTCAGAGATGTTTTCATAGACCAGAATCTGTCCTCAGACTCATGGAAATGTTAGATAGCTATTAGGTGGCAGAAAATGGTTCTTGTAGCAGTAAATGTTCTATTTCCCATTATTGTGCTATCCTTAGGATGTGATTAAAAAAATAATTTGCAATTTATATAAAAGGAAGCTTGCTTAAACTTCGGAAAGCAAATCCAGTCTGGTGGAGGTATAGAAGACATTAAATAACAGAGTCAGATTCTTTCTTCACGATTCCAGATGAACTTGACAGCAGAGAATTCTGGTTCTCCAGCATTTTCTCCATCTTTTCTCCTCCAGTGGTTTTATTGATCTCTTTTTGCTTCTTACTATGGATCCATGGGATAAAGCAAAGGATAGCACCTCCAATAAGGGGAGGGACTCCAGCGAGATAGAATGCCTCTTCATAGGAGCCCAGCTTCTCACGAAGTAACCCTGGGAAGGGAGAAAACTGTCAGCAAAAGAAAGCAGGCGGGGCTCTCAGGGTCCCAGATCAGTCACAGTGGCGGCCTGCCTAGTTCCAACCTAATGACTTCATCTCAGCAGAACTAGTGCAGACAGACATCTCAGATTATTAAACATTTTTTAGGATGTGTGTCTGAAATATAAACCTTTCTGATATCAAGAAGGAAAAGAGCTCATATCTTTAATCTCATCTCTGGGTTTTTATACTAAAATATTACATGGGAAAAATATTTGCAACTAAGCTTTGGTTTTTTTTCAAAACCCTTCAGAAGCCATTTGGGGCATTCTGACACATGGTGTAGAGGTGGATAGACCAAGCTCAAACTTCTCATAGACACTGCAAAATGTCTACCGTTTCCAGCCTTTCGTGGGTCTATCCTATATAATAAAGAGGTGATATGCAAATTGACCATCATGTTCTCACACAAGATGTCTGTCCCCATGTAGTCACAAGATGGCCAGCAGGGAGGGCAGTTGGGGGTGACCGGGCCTGCAGGGGAGGACAGTTGGGGATGACCAGGCCAGTAGGGGAAGGCAGTTGGGCTCAATCGGACTGACAGGGGAGCAGTTAGGTGTCGATCAGGCTAGCAGGAGAGTGGTTAGGGGGTGATCAGGCTGGCAGGCAGAAGCAGTTAGGGACAATCAGGAAGGCAGGCAGGCGAGCAGTTGGGAGCCAACAATCCCAAATTGTGAGAAGGATACCAGATTGGAGAGGGTGCAGGGTGGGCTGAGGGACACCCTCCTGCCAGTGCACGAATTTTGTGCACCAGGCCTCCAGTTTGTTTATGAAATAACATGAAACAATTGAAAATTATAATTTAAAATCATGAAAAATGCCGAAACCGGTTTGGTTCAGTGGATAGAGCGTCAGCCTGCGAACTGAGGGGTCCCAGGTTTGATTCCGGTCAAGGGCATGTACCTTGGTTGTGGGCACATCCCTGGTAGGGGGTGTGCAAGAGGCAGCCAATCGATGTTTCTCTCTCATTGATGTTTCTGACTTTCTATCCCTCTCCCTTCCTCTCTGTAAAAAAATCAATAAAATATTTTTTAAAAAATAAAATCATGAAAAACGACAAATGTAAGTTAGGAAGAAAAAGGCTGTTAAATACATTTTGGAAAGATAACTAAGGTTTGTCACCACAAGAGGAAAACATGAGAATCTATGTGTGGCACTGTAACAGATCCTTGGGTTGTGCTTCTGAACCTGTTATTTAGCATACTCCTTGTATCTAATTTATCTAACATAATCTAATTTTTAATTAGTTATCTTAGTGTTTTTAAATGTTTAAAAAATATTTTTATTAATTTCAGAGAGGGAGAGAGAGAAACATCAATGATGAGAATCGTTGATTGGCTGCCTCCTGCACACCACCAAGCAGGGATCGAGCCCACAACCTGGGCATGTGCCCTGACCAGGAATCAAATAGTGGCCTCTTGGTTCTTTCATAAGTTGGTGCTCAACCACTGAGCCACACTGGAAGGGCTACACTTTTTTTTATTTCTTGAACATCTTTTTTTAAAAATAATATATTTTTATTAATTTTTTACAGAGAGGAAGTGAGAGGGATAGAGAGTTAGAAACATTGATGAGAGAGAAAAATGGATGAGCTGCCCGTTGCACACCCCTTACTGGGGATGTGCTCGCAACCCAGATACATGCTCTTGACTGGAATCAAACCTGGGACCCTTGAGTCCACAGGCTGACGCTCTATCCACTGACCCAAACCGGTTTCGGCTGGGCTATACTTTTAAAATGTTTACTATACAACCTGTTATCTGAAATGTGTAGGGAACACACAGAGTACTAAATATCTGACTCAGCCGAGGATATGTAGAGAAAGGTGCACTTTCATTCCAGATGGAAACCTAGAACGTACAATATTTCCAAATATGTGATTTTCTCTCTTCTGAATTAAAACATTTAATGTGTAACTGAACCTTTCATCCTTATGAGGACTAATTATTTTGTTTGGCTATAACACTGTGATCCCTCAGAGCCTCCTGGGAGCCAGGGGCTCTCTGCTGCCAGTTGCTGTATTGCTGCTCTGCCTGCTTTGGGAGCTTCCTGTTGCCTCCTTTATTCTCCTCTGCGATCAGTTACTTCAAGTAGCAAACGCCATTGCACAGCTTCTGTCTACTGTGGCCTTGGAAACCCTAGGAAATGAAGCTTGTAAAGTATGAAAATAGTGTGGCCAGGGGAGAGTGAGCAAGGACTGGAGGTTCTCCTCCAAGGAGACTGTGATCTTTAGAACTTAAATGTTACTTGGTCTGCACGGTGGTGCCTCTGCTTGCTGGATTCGTGACAGGTTCCTGATTGGCAAAGTTGCTGGGTACGTGTGGTCCTGGACGTGAGAATGAATTGAGCTGAACTTTAACTGAGCCCTTCACATGCCAGAAATAGAGGATAGTGCATACATTTAAATTTTATCATAATTTTATCAAATTTTCTTATCATAAAAATTCACATTAGCACCCAAGTAATACTGAAATAAGAAGTCTTTATACTAGCATTCAGAAGATTTCTAGAGGTGAAATTCATGTAACATAAAATTAACCATTTTAATGGTGTTTAGGACATTCACAATGTTATGCAACCACCACCTCTATCTAGTTCCGAAATGTTTTAATCACACAAAACTCCAAGTCCAGTAAGCAGTTACTCCTTTATCCCCTTTCCTCTGGCCCCTGGCAACCGCACACCTACTCTGCCTCCATGGACTTACCTATTTAGATGTTTTACATAAATGGAATCATGCAATACATGGCATTTTGTATTTGGCTTTTTGTAGCACTCAGAAGCCAAGACTAGTAACTAATAAATTATATATTTACATATGAGTGAGATGTAGGATCTGTAGTAAAAAATGCTATAAATTAATATAATTATTGGAGAATAATTACATTTACCTGCAATGGGTGGGCCCACAGTCATGGGTACTGACATGAATCCGAGCAGAAATCCAATTGCTTGGGAAACATCCTTGGCACCAACTAACTCAAAGGCAATGGGGGCCATAATTGAAATGAAGCATCCATCGAAGAGGCCCATGATGAGGCAGACAGTGATGAGGGCCCAGAAGACATTACATAAGGGAATCATCATGGACATCAGACCAATGAAGAAAAAGGAGAGCACCTAGGACAGACACCACATGTCAACTCTGCTGCCAGGAAAAGTGAATTTTACAACCACTGAACAATATGTTTACAACTTTTTTAAAAAATATATATTTTATTGATTTTTTACAGAGCAGAAGGGAGAGGGATAGAAAGTCAGAAACATCAATGAGAGAGAGACATCAATCAGCTGCCTCTTGCACGCCCCCTACTGGGGATGTGCCCGCAGCCAAGGTACATGCCCTTGCCGCAATCGAACCCAGGACCCTTCAGTCCATAGTCTGATGCTCTATCCACTGAGCCAAACCGGTCTCAGCAATATGTTTAGAACTTTTAAGAAGTCACTGCTTAGTCGCTTCCCCAGCCCCATTCACCTTGATTTACATACATGATCAACTTCCATAATCAACTCCCTGAGTTCCCCTAGCACTTTCTCAATATTTCCATTAAGGCAGTTTTCAACCTTTTTCATCTCATGGCACACATAAACTAATTACTAAAATTCAGTGGCACACTAAAAAAAATTTTTTTTTAAATAAAAAGTAGGTATAATTTTGATTCATTCCTACGGATGCCTACTGTTGTTGTTGGCTATTGTCATTTTTGTTGTTGTTAATCCTCACCCGAGGATATTTTCCCAGATTTTTTTAGAGAAGTGAAAGGAATGGGGAGAGAGAGAGAGGAAACATCATTGTGAGAGAGACATATCAATTGGTTGCCTCCCACACCAGTCCCGATTGGCACTGGGAATTGAGCCTGCAACTAAGGTATGTACTCTTGACCGGAATTAAACCTACAACCCTTCAGTCCTCAGGCCAAACTGGCTAGGGCTGTTGTCATTTTTTTTATTTGACAACCTAAGTGAAAAGAAGCCAGTGCCCTAAGTAGTCAGGTATTACATGTCTTATTATTTTTAAAAAATATATTTTTATTGAATTGAAAGAGAGAGGAAGGGAGATGGAGTGAGAGAGAGGGAGAAACAGCAATGTGAGAGAGAAACATCATTCAGCTGTCTCCTGCACGCCCAACACTGGAGACTGAGCCAGCAACGCAGGCATGTGCCCTGACTGGGAAGCCACAGGCAACCTCTTGTGCTTGGCATCATGCTCCACCAACTGAGCCACACCAGTAGGGAAGGTATTGCATGTTTTTAAAATTCCTGAAAATTACTGTAATGAAGAGACCAGAAGAAAGTAACTACACTTTTCCCTCCCAGTCTGTAAGCTCTTAGAAGTCAGAATCAGTACAAGCCACCTTTGAACTAGATATTTACAAGGTTTAAGGATCTTGCACCTGGCCATTGTTCAATAAATACTAATTCTTTATGCCCTGGCCGTTTTGGCCCAGTGGATAGAGTGTCGGCCTATGGACTAAAGGGTCCCGGTTTGACTCCAGTCAATGGGCTCCATCCCCAGTAGGGGGCATGCAGGGAGGCAGCCAATCAATGATTCTCTCTTATCATTGATGTTTCTTTCCCTCTTCCTTCCTCTCTGAAATCAATAAAAATATTTTAAAAAAATAAATTTAAAACAAATTACTAGTTATTTGAATATCAGCTAAAATTCATTCATCAGCCAAAACTGATTTGGCTCAGTGGATAGAGCATCGGCCTGTGGACTGAAAGGTCCCAGGTTCGATTCTGGTCAAGGGCATGTACCTTGGTTGCGGGCACATCCCCAGTAGGGGGTGTACAAGAGGCAGCTGATTGATGTTTCTCTCTCATCTCATTGATGTTTCTGACTTTCTATCCCTCTCCTTAAAAAAATCAATAAAAATATATTTTTAAAAAATTCATTCATCAAACATTTGATTCTTAGCCCTGGCCAGGTAGCCCAGTCAGTTAGAGTGTGCCAACACTGCAGGTTCAATTCCTCAGTCGTGGCACATACAAGAATCAACCAATGAATGCATAAATAAGTGGAACAACAAACTGATGTTTCTCTCTCTCTGTCTCTGTCCCTAAAAATTGGTAAACTAATTTATTTTTATTTTTACCTTTGAAATTACATATACTTTATTGTTATTAAATAAAAATAAAGTAGTTATTTAATAACAGGGACATGCAGAGGGCAACCAATGAATTTGTGAATGGGTGGAATAACGCATTGATATTTCTTCCTCCCTCTCTCCCTCTCTTCTCTCCTCTCCTCTCTCTCTAAAATCAATTTTAAAATATTTTTTAAAAAAGAAAAAGCTGAAAGTTTTGTCATACAACAAATGTCCATTAGAGGGCTCCCTTGACACTTTAAAAAACAAGACCAATGTTCTGCTAAATGTTTGACCAGGATATGCACAATTGGGTGATTAAAGGGGGACTAGTCGGAGCACAATAAATACCTTTAAGAGTGGCACTCTCCCACACTTCCTCCTAGCTGTATGGGCATACTGCGTCCTGTGACGGTGTGACTGACTCACACAGACACCCACAGCGAGGCAGCCTCTCTGTCTCAGAGTTCGCCTCTCCAGGTGGAAATGACATTACCTTCCTCCACGGGCGAAGGCGAAGAGGAAAGGAGACAATGCATCATGGAAGTGCTCAATGTGTGGTGGTTGGTATTACTTCGCGTCAATTAATGGAAGTTCTTCTGTGTGTGTTACATACCACTGAGCGAGCTCTGCCTCCAGGCACCCCTACGAATGAGTGACATCCACAGCATCCTGAGCTCAATAACTCTGCCCAGCTCCTGTGGAGCCTGCCTATGGCTTCTTTTAGGGAGTCAATCCCTCAGGTTTGGTCTTCCTCTTTACGCTGCCTTCTGTTTTTCCCAGCATACGCTCTTTTCCAAAGAACCCTGCCTTCCCATGATGTGCCCAAAGTAGGAGAGCTTCAGTTTTGCCATTTTTGCCTCTAGCTATGTTCCAGGCTAATTTGCTCTAGGACCCATTTGTCTTTCTGGTGGCCCAGGGTATCAGTAGAGCTCTCCTCCAACACCATATTTCACATGAATCAGTTTTTTCCCTATCAACCTTCTTCACTGTCCAACTTAGTATCCACACTGAGTAAATTACTTTATCTGTGTCTTTCCAATCATTTTCCTGTGCCCAAATTCCAGCTCTTCTTCAAGGCCCTCCTCCTCAAATACTGCCTCTCCTCTACAGAGTGAGCAGACATGCTCAGTCCCCACCCCCAGGTCCCCTTTGTGGCTCTCCTTTACTTTCCTTCCACAGCAAACCTTTTGGGCAAAGTTGTCTACATTTCCATTTATTCAGCTGATCATGATCAGGCTTCAAACATTGTTTCCCAGACATAATATATTCCATCTCACCTTCACCTCTTTGCACATATGGTTTCTCCTGCCCATCCTTATCTGTCTATTATTCATCACTTAACACTCTGCCAGTCTAGGTGGCCTGCTCACATGCCCTCGAGTGATTCAGATGCTTGGTGCCTATGTTGCTATGGCACCTATCTAGCATAGGTATATTCCACTGTGCTATAACACTTATCTGTCTTCCCATACTATTAGCTACTAATTGAGGGTACAGACTGTGTTTCATCTGTAGCATATAACAGTATCTGGTATGGAAGAGTCACTTAAATACTTATCAGATGAGGTCCATATGTCCTTAGAATTATCGTTTAGTGTGTACTCCACAATACCCAGAAGGCAATTTGCAATAAGGAAGCTCAAAAGACAAACATACACACCCCTGAATTTCACAAGATATGGCACATGACTATAAAAACTATGCCAAAACCACAATTCTAAGAAACAGGAATGGGCAAAAAAAATTTTGATTTGGTGGAGTTCTATGGCAAAACAAAGGCGGTTGCTGTTGGACCGCCAATTTTTCATATTGAAAACCCGAAACTCATAACTGATTTTGATCTTGAAAAACTGCTAGAAGAAGTTAGGTTCTAGAAAATATTCCTCACTTTTACAGAAGAATTTGAGCAAATAAATACATATAATGAGACCGTAGGCAATGGAATAATTTTGCTGGGGGACAGGACTAAAGAGAGTACCTGTAGGTAAACCTTCTTCACACCAGGCACATAGTCTGCAATCCGGCCAAAGAGCAGCCGTCCAACTCCCGAAGTGACGCCAATGCACATGAGGACCACCTCCTTGTTGGGCTCTTTAAACTTTTCGTTCACGTGTTTCAGCTGGAGACCAAAGAGAAGGAAGCCACACTCAACATGGTAGGAAAACAGGACAGGTCTTGAAGCATTGTACAAATGCCTTTGGGTCTCTACAATGTTATGGAATCTCAGCCCCTTGCAACTTCAATTATTTATAAAAAGTGCTCTGTGAGAACATATAAAGAAAAGCTGACATGATTCAGTGTGCATGAAAGAAATGAGAATTTTTATAAGGTCTTTTTAAATTTTTAAGGAAGGATTACCAACACACATTTTACAAGTTAACATTGATCCGTTAGCTAAAGGAAGAGAACAGCCTTGTGAACATAGCACACAACCTTGCTCTCTTAGGATCCCCCAAGGATCCACACATTATCTCCTCCCCTGAAAGGCAGTGTAGGGACCAATGCTGGAGTTCCAGCTCCTCCAGGAGGGCCTGAATCAAACGAAGAGCCCTGAATTAAGTTGTATTGGGGCTTCCAGGATAAAAGCATAAGGTTCTCTGCCTGTGAATTTGCCTATTTCTGTGACCTGACGATACGGAGGCAGTTTAACAGTGTTGAAAAGAAAAGCTTCCAGAGAGACTGCTTGGGTTCAAGTCCTGGTTCCATCCCTTATCAGCTTTGTGATCCTAGGTAAGTTCTTAACCACCAGGGCCTCGGTTTCCTTGCTGGTCAATGGAAATAGCAATAGTACTTCAAGAGGGTAGCTGAAATTATTAAATATCTGTATGAAGAACTTGGAAGAGTACCTGACACACAGCTAACAATGATCAAATATGAATTTTAGCCTAATTATTTTAAAGGGGCCTTTCCTTTAATTTACAGTCTGATTAGAACAGTGAGTTTAAGTCAACAGCCTGACAATGTCTAAGAAGGCAGTGTGACCAGGCAGGTGTTATACTGGGTGACAACACGCAGCTCAGCACCCACCGCAAGCTTTGCTCCCACAGCCAGTTTCAGTTTGCCCCACCTCTCTCAGCATTTCCATTTTCTTCATGATCATCTATCTGTGCTCACAACAAGGAGAAAAAGCACACTGTACTACTGAGATGTTATAACAAACACAAACAGCTGTTTCAAACAAACAGACTCACTGTGCCCCTGTACCAGACACTGGCCTGAATTCTGGAAGCCTGCAAAGCAGATTTCCAAGCAAGTTCAAAGGCCCAGATGGTTCCCATGTGGCACCAGCAGCCTTCCTGGATGACATATCCTTAAGAGACTTCCATTTCGCATTTTTTAGCCTACATGGTTATGCCAACCCATCACATCTGTCTTCCATTTCAGAACCAGTAACTGTTCTCCTTCTGTAGTTTCACACTGGTCCAGAATCCTCCTCCTAACTATGGTTTAATCTCTTCAATCCCTCATTCACCAGTTGCCTGATGCCTTCATTTATACTCCTTAGTTTAGCATTAAAAGCCCTCCTTGATCTGTCACCAATCCATCTTTGTACCTTTATTACCTACCAACCCTTGACTCAGAAGCAGAGTAAATACCCAAATGCCCGCAGGACTCAGGCACAGAAACCGACCGCCGGAGAGGGGAGTGTTCCCACAGAGGACCACCAGTGTTGCCAAGCTCCCTCCCAGCCCCCTTTTATTCTAAAAAGACAGCAGAAATCTGGACTTTTTGCGTGCAAGTGCTGGCACCTAACTAAATTTAGAACACTGCATGATCCAACCCCACCCAGGCAAGCCAAACAAAACATGTCTGCAAACTGCATTAGGCCAGCTTTGATCTCAGCCCTAACCCATCTGGCCCAGCAGGATGGGTATATTTAGTGTCTGAAACATTCTTACCTCACTACATTTCTGCTGCCTCTTCTACCTTCTTTGACTTTCTAAACTCTATCCATTCTTTAAGAGTCTGCTTAAATCCTCCCTTTTCCATAAAGCTGCCATTACTTACCTCAACCTCAGCCCCCCTTCTTGTTAACTGCCTAAAGTTTTCACTGCCACCTTAAGTACTGGGTTTTTCCCAGCCTTTATAGCTTCTAACTCTGAATATACTCTTCCCTGTCAAACTGGACATACCCACCTGCCTGTGACAAAAGTACCTCAGGGTCAACATGCCCCATGCTGTACTCATCTCCCCTTACTACCAGTCCTCTCTCCATGTCAGTTAATGCTACAGTCATTGGCCCAACTACCAGAGGTAGGAACCTGGTAAGTATCCTAAATTACTCCCTCCCTCCCTTTAAATCCAACAGTGACCACCGAATTCTGGTGATTTGACCTCCTAAATCTCTATCAGCCCACGTTCTCCATAGTGGTTTTTTTTTTCCTTTATATTGATTTCAGAGAGGAAGGGAGAGGGATAGAGAAACAGAAACATCAATGATGAGAGGGAATCATTGATCCGCTGCCTCCTGCACGCCCCCTACTAGGGATGGAGCCTGCAACCGGGCATGTGCCCTTGACCAGAACTGAACCCAGGGCCCTTCAGTCCACACGCCGACACTCTATCCATTGAGCCAAACCAGCTAGGGGCCCCCACAGTGTTTCAGTTCACGTTTTTATCACTCCTCACCTAGACCACTGCATCTGCCTCCTAACAATGCTTCTTGCTTGAACACCACTCCTAAATCTCTAGCCTATATTCTCTGAAACCATCAAGTTAAGTTCTCTGCCTAAGATCCTTTTACAGGACCCATAACCTTCAAGGTAAAGTTCAAACTCTTGGCTTGACAGATAAAACTTTCCTCCTTTGCTACTGCAGCCTCACCTTCGGCTGCCTCCTTATAGTCTCCATGTTAATTAACAATGTGTTGTCCAATATGGCCTGAGCTATTGAGTACTTTAAATGTGGCTAGTCAAACTGAGATGTATTGTAAGTGTAAAACACACAGCAAATATAGAAACTTAGTGTGTGTGTGGGGGGGGGGGGTGGGGAGTAAAATATCTCAATAATTTAAAAATATTGATTCCATGTTGAAATAGTATTTTTTGCTATATTGATTAAATGAAATATAGAACTAATTTCATTTTGTTTTTTACTTTTTAAAATATGGGGAAGAAGGTGAGGGAGGTAGAGAAGGGTACGGAGGTGATAAATGGTGATAGGAGACTTGGGTGGTGAACACAGAATATGGTATACAGATGATGTGTTATAAAATGGTGTACAATTTTATTAACCAGTACCACCCAATAAAGTCAATAAAAAGTAAAAAATGGCTACTAGAAAATTTTAAATTCCACAGGTGGCTTGTATTATATTTCTATTGAACAATGTTGGTCTAAGAAATGCACTTGTGGCTATAAAGATAAGACAGCTGTCAATAAAAGGTCCCAAACTGGCTTATTCCTCTGAGCCCTTTTACTTCCCATAAGTGAGATATTAGATAAAGTAGAAAGAGATGAATTCCATTTCAATTCTGAAGAAAAAAAGCCACCTAATCTAAAACAGGTGGGAGAGAATTAAGTGTGTTCATTGGTTTTATTTGGAATTTGAATCCAGACTCTACTATTATTAACCCACTTCAGGAAGTACCCAAAGGATCTATTCTAACTTTTAAAAATTATTTTTATTAACTTCAGATAGAAGGAAAAAGAAGCAGAGATAGAAACATCAATGATAAGAAAGAATCATTGATTGGCTGCCTCCTGTACTCCCCTTACTTGGGATCGAGCTGCAACCCAGACATGTGCCCTTGACCAGAAATCAAACCATGACCTCCTGGTTCATAGGTCGACACTCAACTACTGAGTCACACTGGCCAGGCTCCCTCCACATTTTCAAGGAGATGGGTGGTTTTTGCTTAATGTCTTATATATAATGTTTATGTAATTTATTACATTGCAAATATGATAAAAACATTGGGGCATACAAGTTAAACTAAAGGCATACTCTGAGGTATTGTAGGTTCAATTTCAGGTCACCACAATGAAGCAAGCATCCCAATAAAGTGAGTGAGTAGAAATCTTCTTTGTCTTCAATTTGTAAAGAACAACAACACAGTAACTATAAAAGCATTGAGTATCATAATAAAGCAAGATATGCCTGTACCCTGGAGAAGAAACCTGAGTCCCCCAAGATATGTGATCAGTACTGGGACCCCGCCAGCAGGTGAGGGGATCCCAAGGCAGGTGCTGGTCGTGGAGGCCACGGGGGCATAGCCTACCAAGGAGACAGAACTGAACCTCACATCAACCTGCTTGGCCCTGGAGGATGGCTGGTTATCCAGAGACGGGTAAGATTCCTCAGGGAAGAAACAACCTAAGACAGGCACAGTCACAGAGGGGCCATCAGGAGAGAACTTGAAGGTCAACAGAGGTGGGGCACAGACTCTCAACCCCCTAACCTTGCAGGGGCCTGAACTCTCACCCCTTCTCAGGGATGTCTCCTACCCCCCTTGGCTGCTTCACCTCCCATGCCCAGCTCAGATCGGGACCCAGGTTATAGACAGAGACTTGGCCAGCAACAGCAGCCCTATATCTAAATCCAGTCTAGCACCAGGAATGCTCAGGGCCTACTCAAAAATGCAAATAATTCTTTCTACTAATATTTACAGGGTAAACTAAGATTATTGTTTGAGTATTAAATTTGACAGTAAAATAGTAACCAAGTTCAGATTAATTTAAATTGGCCAATTGAAATAAGGGAATACTCAAGAAAATTTAAGTGTACTAGACAAAAAGCTGTTCCTAAAAGATTAACTAAAATTTCTATTAGTAGTTCATCTCATCATAAAGTTGCCTAGCATGCAAAAGACCTAAGGCAGTCATACTTTTGTGCAAAAATTAAAATTTAAAGTTACCAAGACTGCAACATAAAATTTCCAAAAGCCTCCATTAATCAAAATAAGGGGGGGGGGATAGTGGGGTAATATCATGTAAGGAAAAAATCCTGTACGCATATTACACCTAGAAAATTCTTACTTCAGAAAATCAATTCCCATTTGTAATGCTAACAGCAGGATACCCATGAAAAACACACATGGTGTCAAAATAAGCCAAAGGAAAATCATTTGGGCAAAAATAAAAAGAATCCCAAGTCTAATTTACAGAAAATATTCCTTATTAACTCTTGGTTGAGAAGATGCTTGTAGATTTTCAGAAAACAACTCCAGCACCATATGGATTCCTGCGACAGTGAGGAACTGACAGGTCTGTTCCAACCACGAAGACAGTCCAGAGATGGAAGACGCTGATGACACTTTGCCATGCCAGCAGTCAGCAGCTGTGCTTCGCTGCAGGTTGCCCAGGACCAAACCAGAGAGGGTGGTACCTGCATCACCACCATTTATCCACCATCCAGATACTATTGCTGACATGTACACATAAAGAACTATTTGACATTGAAACTGGGGCTCAGAACAGTTGGATATTGAAACTGAGACTCAAACATTTTTTGTTCTTATGTTTATTTCTAGTATGCAGATGTAAGATTTTTTAAAGAAAAGAAACAGGGGAAATATAGATACAGAGGCAAAGAAGCATTGAACAGACTCTCAAACTACAGTGGGGAGGGTTAGGGGTGGGGGCTGTAAGAAATCAACCACAGAACTTGTATGCATGCATATAAGCATAACCAATGGATACAAGACACTGGGAGGGAGGGGGCAGGGGAGGGCATGTGCTGGGGTGGGAGGCTGGGGGGAGGTCAGTGGGGGGGACGGGAAAGGAAATATATATGCTACCATTTGTAATACTTTAAACAATAAAAAAATATATATTAAAAACAAAACAAACAAACAAACAAACAAAAATATATGCCTGTATATATATCTGGTTAATAGTTTAAAAAAGGGGAGAACTTTAAAAGACTTAAAACAAAAATAGCTTTCTTTTCTCCCTCCCTCCCTCCCTCCCTCCCTCCCTTCCCCTCACCTGAGGATATTTTTCCATTGATTTTTAGCGAGAGTGGAAGGAAGAGTAGGGGAGAGAGAGAAACATTGATGCGAGACACATTGATTGATTGCCTCCCATATTCCCCAGGCCAGGAATCAAGCCTACAACCTAGGTACATGCCCTTGATGGGAATCAAACCTGAGACCTTCCGATCTGAGGGCCAACACTCTAACCACTGGGCAACCAGCCAGGGCAAAGATAGCTTTATTCCTGACGGTGGACTTGAAGTAACAGCTGACTGACTGGAAGAACCAAGTGCTTACAGAGGCAGTCCTTTCAGGACGCTAGGAAAGCAGGGCCAACAGAGGCCCCCTAGAGCCCTGCAGGATATGGAACTAAAAGACTACAACGGCCTTTGCAGAATTGAAGAACCATCAACAATATTTATCCTCCATTGTTGTTGCAGTTACTCTGCACTTTGGGAGATGAAGGGATTCCAGGCATGCAGTCATCTGCCCTTTTCTGTGATGACTTTGATTCCCCGATCCTCTTGCCCTTCCTCTTCAGATATTTGTCAAACTCCTAAGAGGGGTAGACAACAGGTACACATGTGCACTCACTTTCTCTCTAAAGGCTTTTGGCTGGAGCAGGGAACCTTATCTTTTACATTTACACGGTTCATCCAAAAACATGGCGGAAAATGCTAGACAATATTTCATTGGAATGATTTCTGCAGGTTCCTACTTTTCAACAGATGTACTGAGTTCAGGACACTTTCACTCTCCTGCTTTTCACCCAGAGATTAGCAGCTGCCTCTCATTTGCTTGCAGTTTAATTTCTAAGACTATATCCATTCAACATTTAAATGCTATTCCATAACTCTAAAAGAGCATTCTGCTTAAATATACATTTTTATTTAATTTGTCGGAGTGACACTGGTTAATAAAATTACTATGTATATTAAATACACTTTTTAAAATGTGAACTCAAAGAAAGGAGCCTGGCCCCTTTAAAAATTTGATGTACATTTGAAAAGGAGAAGACAGCCTGCTAGGTGGTTAATGGGTAATCTCAGAATTTGTTGCAAATCAAAACTTTACACTACCCTTTGACTTCAAAGTAAGATGAACAAGTCTAATTGGAATGAGGGTTTGGTTTGTTTCTTCTTCCTTTTTTAAACAATTCTGTTTTCTCTATCTTTGTGTTTGCTAAGAAAAGGGAGTAAATTAAAACAAGTGGGGCATTTCCTTAGAAATTTTACATGAGCACTGCACCCCAGTGAGGTGATTAAAGGTAGAAGAAAACTAACTACACAGATTTGGGTACATGAACTTAAGCCCTTTACATCATATAATATTGAAACATGACTTTATGGCCATTAGATAGGTATTGATTAGGTCAGCTGTAAAGTGTCATTTTAGCTTATTAAAGCTGATCAACTGTGCTTTGAGAATAAACAGCTCTAAGAAATGCTTGAAGTAAAAATAATGTCTTTGCCTGCCATCACTTTTAAGGACTATATCACTTTTAGGCACCCTAGTGTCTATTATTAACAAGATTTTCTGTAATGACTACACTTGTGGTGCAGATATCTACTGCCTCCTCAGCAGCTGACCAAATGGAGAGCAGACCTTTGGCCAAACAGAAACTCTAGAAGGCATGGGTAGTTGGTTCTGTTTGTTTTAATCAGCTAGTCTTTCCATTTCATTACGCTGGGTTTCCATGGTATCCGTAATCACATATGGCACCATTAAGACACGTAAAAACTGGGACAGAGAAAAAGGAGGGAAGAGTTTCCAGAGTGAAGATTATTTAACAACCATAGGGGTTGAAAAAGAAGAGTTCAGGAGGAAGAAAGATGGCTGATGGTGGTCTAATTTTGAAAGCTGTAGACATTCTTTAAAACCTTATTTTCCCTTTAAAACACATACACACATAATTTTTCTTAGATTAAAACAAAACAATCCATCCCTGATATAGCATTATTTAGACCAGATGGAGATTTGACAAAGTGTCCTATAGTAATTATCAATGCAACCCATTTTGAGCCCAGCTAGTGTTGCTCAGTGGTTGAGCACTGACCCATGAACCAGGAGATTAGGATTCGATTCCTGTTCAGGACACATGCCTGGGCTCCATCCCTAGTAGAGGGCATGCAGGAAGCAATTTATGATTCTATCATTAATGTTTCTCTCCCTCTCTCACTTCCTCTCTCCGAATTCAATAAAAACATATTTTTTAAAAAATGTGGATTTAGATGCCAGTTCAAATAATCCTAATTTTTTAAAATTGATTTTAGAAAGAGGGAAGGACAGTGGGGGGGGGGGGGGGGAGAGAGAGAGAGAGAGAGAGAGAGAGAGAGAGAGAGAGAGAGAGAGAGAGAGAGAGGTTTGTTGTTCCACTTATTTATGCCTTCATGAGTGGACTCTTGTATGTGCCCTGACCAGGGATCGAACACACAACCTTCGCGTATGAAGATAACTCTCTAACCAACTGAGCTACCCAGCCAAGGCAGTCCTGAATTTGTGAAATTAAAATGGACTTCATCTTAAAATAGAAAATAAACTACTAGGATTGTTAGATAACTTGAAATTATTTAGTGACCCTGATAATTTCTGTGTTATAAACTTCACAAATCATTAAAACTGTACTAGCCTTGGCCCAGGCTGGTTGGTTAGTTCAGTTGGTTACAGCATCGTCCCTATATGTCAAGGTTGTGGGCTCGATCTTGAGTCAGGGACCATATAAGAAGCAACCAATAAATTCATAAATAAGTGGAACAACAAAATGGTATTTCTCTCTCCCCCTTCCTCTCTCTTTAAAATCAATTAATAAATTAAAAAATTAAAAACAAACTGTACCAGTCTTTTTTGGAACAATGACATTTGTTTAATTTGTTGGGATGTTTTTTTCCAAATTATAAGAAAAAGTTTATTTAGAAAGTCACAGAGGTGTTAAGAAGTAAGCCACAGAAGAAGTGGGCCCAGGAAACCTCTTCCTGCAGCTCAGGAAAAAGAACCCTTCCACTGGCATTATTTCCGTATTTCTGAGATACGCTCCTTGAGGAAAGGAATGGGGGGAGGCTCAAGCATGCTCCAGAGAGAGAGCAGCATATGTTGACTTATTTACATTTTTATTCATTACACCTAAATCCAGATGTGATTCTGGTCAGTGTCTTTCTTGGAATCTCATTTTTGGCACATCAGATTCACCACTCTCTGACCCTTGATTCCTGGCTAGTTCGTTCCATGGCTGAACACCATGGAATGTGAATTGTTCAGACAGTGTCTTTCTGAGCAGGAGTTACAGGGCCTCTGCTCTGGCCTTCAAATTGGCTGCAGAGGGTTCAGCCATCGTCGACAGCACTCTGAAGAGGCACAGTGGTTGCAGAGGCTCTCGCGGATGTGAGGAATGCTCTCATGTGGCATCATGTGTTTTCCATTTGTTTTTATATTTTAAGGATATGCTCTTTTAAACTTACTCCTGGATTTACCTGGTGAGAAAGTCACCCACTGGCTCAGTGTGTGTGGGTTATGAAGTCAGTAATCAATAGATGAATTGCATGAATTTGGAAAAGTAGTCCAAAATGAACAAATGCACCCAACAAAAGGCTAGTTCAACGAAACCTAAATTTTAGAATTTTAAAATAAATTTCATATTAAAATAGGAAGGGATAATTTCAGAAAGTATTATTTAAATCACTAGAACTTTACTTATTTAATGACCTGACAAGAATGTCAGTAAGCCAGATATTTAGTAAATTATCAAAATTGGTTCCATTTCTTGTTTTTGTTTTTGTGTGTGATTTTTTTTCCTTTTTATTGGATTTATTGTGACACTGGTTAACAAAATTATATATGTTTCAGGTGCACAATTTCACAATACATCATCTGTACATTGTATTGTGTTCACTACCCAAGTCAAGTCTTCCATCACCATTTATGCCCTCTATACCCTCCTCCACCGCTTCCACCCTTCCCTCTAGCAATAACCACACTATTTCTTCTTGAACAATGAAAGATGTGTAGACTGGTGAATTATTGAAAAAAAATTTTTTTTACTTTTTTGAGAGAAGCAGAGAAATTGGAGCATTAGTTCTTATTCAGCTTCTTAATTTTACCCTTAATTCTAAAGTTTGAACAAAGATTTATCCTTCCATAAAAATTCTATCTTCTAACTTCACCTCACTAAAATTCCATCAGACCCGTGATATTGGCTAGAGAATCCCATTACCAAAGCCTCTATCCTTTCTCCTCTAGTCTTTGCAAAGCATAGAATATTGAGTCTTTTCTATTAATTCTAAGAATTATCTCATTGCTGACTTTCTCCCTAGACAGTGGTTGGCACTCATTAGTCAACAGAGCCAAATGTCAACAGTACAACGACTGAAATTTATTTTGAGAGCCAAATTTTTTAAACTTAAACCTCTTCTAATGTCACTTCTTCAAAATAGACTCGCCCAGGCCATGGTATTTTGTGGAAGAGCCACACTCAAGGGGCCAAAGAGCTGCATGTGGCTCGCGAGCTGTGGTTTGCTGACCACTGCCCTAGTATCACTTCAAATTAAAATTTTTTAAATCTTTATTGTTCAGTTTATTAATTACATTGTTCCCTTTTTTTCCCCTATAGTTCCCCTCTACCTGGTACCCATCCCACCCTCCGCCCTCACCCCCCTCCACTGTCCTCTCCCATAGTTGCATGATTTTTGTCCAGTCTCTTGCTGTACTTCCCACACCTCCTTTCTCCCCAAGAGTTGTCAGTCCATTCCCTCTCTATGTCTGTGATTCTGTTACATTCACCAGTTTATCCTGTTCATCAGCTTATTAATTCACTTGATTTTTAAATTCATTTGTTGATAGATGTGTATTTGTTGTTCTTAATTTACACTTTTACCTTTTTCTTCTTCCTCTTCTTAAAGAATATCTTTCAGCATTTCATATAATATTGGTTTGATGGTGATGAACTCCTTTAGCTTTTTCTTATCTGAGAAGCACTTTATCTGGCCTTCAATTCTGAATGATAGCTTTGCTGGATAGAGTAATCTTGGTTGTAGATTCTTGCTGTTCATCACTTTGAATATTTCTTGCCACTCCCGTCTGGCCTGCATCGTTTCTGTTGAGAAATCCGCTGACAATCGTGTGGGTGCTCCCTTATAGGTAACCAACTGTTTCTCTCTTGCTGCTTTTAATATTCTCTCTTTGTCTTTTGCTCTTGGCATTTTAATTATGATGTGCCTTGGTGTGGTCCTCTTAGGGTTCCTATATATTGGGGTTCGGTGTGCTTCTTGAACTCCTAAGTCAATTTCTTTCACCAGGTGTGGGAAGTTTTCGGTCACTATTTCTTCAAATAGGTTTTCATTGTCTTGCTCTCTCTCTTTTTCTGGCACCCCTATAATTCAGATGTTGGTATGCTTGAGGTTGTCCCAGAGGTCCCTTACACTATCTTCAATTTTTTGGATTCTTTTGGTTTCTTGCTTTTTCAGCTGAGTGGATTTTCCCTCTTTGTATTTCAAATCTTTAACTTGGTTCTTGGGGTGCTCCAGAGCACTTTTAGGCCTTTGTATAATATTTTTTATTTCAGTCAGTGTATGCTTAATTTCTGGTTGGTCCTTTTTCATATCCTTGAGAGTCTCCTTCATATCCTTGAGGGTCTCCTTCATTTCCACGTTGGTCTTGATCATTTCCTTGCAGGTCTCGTTCATATCCTTGAGGGTCTCGTTCATTTCCTTGTAGGACTCATTCATTTCCTTTGCGGTCTCGCTTATTTCCTTATAGGCCTCAATTTTTTGTTGGAGCCTCTTGAGAAACCCTATAACCGTGGTTTTGAATTCCATGTCCAGTCGTTTTTTTCCCTCCATTTCTTTCACATCTGATTTCTTTCCATGTCTCTGCATGGTGGCTGCTTCCCTGAGTTGGTCAATTAGCTTTGTGTGGTAGACTTCCTACTAGGGACAGTGGCTCAGCCTCCCCAGTTACCTGAGGTGGATATGGGTTGCATAGTCTTGCTGAAGTTAAGCTCAGGTTAATCGTTGTTAGCACTTGGAGGGGTTGACCTCCAGGCCAATTGTCTGTGAAGTTCAGCTGTGCTCAGGTTGGATGGGCGGAGTCTCTGGGCCAAGCAGACAGCGTTAGCTCCGCCCTATGCAGCCCCAGGGACTCTGTGCCGGGAGCAATGGCTGCCAGCACCTCTGAGAGAGAGCCGCTGTGGAGTTCCACCGGCTGCCGGGGAATTCAGACTCTCCCCAAAGAGTCTGCACGCCCAAGGGTCGTAAAACAAAGCAGACTGACGGTTTTCCGAATGAGAGAGCGAGTCACAGAGCGCTCTCTGTGTGGTCACGAAGCTGAGGTGTTCGCGCAAGCTGCCTTCTCCACAAGCCAGCAGACCCGGCAGACCCGGCAGCACCAGAGCTTCGGCGTGCCCTCCCACTGTCCAGTTTTCACCCCGTATGATAGTGGGTTCCCTGGACTTCGCCCAAAGCTGGAGAATCAGTCCAGGGGGACGTCTTTGTCTCCCTGTTCGAGAAAACTGGCCGGTTTTCAGCTGCCCGCCCTCTCCGCTGGCGCGCGCTCCAAACCTCTCTCCACGCAAATCTTTCAACGCTGTCCGCTGCTGCTCCTCAGAGTCACAGTGTCTTATTTTCACTTTTATTTGTGGAATTTTCACTCGGCGAGCTTTCTGGTGATTCTGGAAGGTGTTTGTTCTTTTGTTAAGTTGTAGTATTAAAATTGTTGAGTATGATGGCAAGATAGGTGTTTTACCTATGCCGCCATCTTGGTTCTCCCAAATTAAATTTTTTAAATCTGGATGAAGATTAAAATAGTTAGGGTTAGGCCGAGATCAGTTTTACTTCTACTATTGTCATTTCCACATACTTCTGACATTGTTTAGCCCTATTTTTTACCCTTTCTTAAGATAAGACTATTCTAGAGTATGATTAACATTATTTTAAACATGTTCAGTTCTATCCCCTGTAGGAGGATAGATAAGAAAATGGAAGGTCTAAGTCTGGATAAGGCAACTGGCATAGCAGAGAATGCTTTTGTGGACTGGAAGTTGAAAGGCCTACGCAGAGTAGGAAAAAAAATGTCAAATTATGAGCTCTACTCATTACTAATTCTAAGATCTTGGGTATCAGTTTCCTGATCTCAAATACTGCACACTGGTTCACAATATGGGTAGTACCACCCCTGGGTGTATCTTTCCAATATAGTTGTACTGAAGAATTACATATTTTAAAATAAGTATTTTAAACTATTACAGAAGTTCCCATTTTAATTTTTTATTTTAATAAAATTCACATCATCTTACATTTACCACTTTAACCATTTTTAATTGATTTTTTAGAGAGAGGAAAGGAGGGGGGAGAGAGAGAAAGAGAGAGGGAGGGAAAGAGAGAGAGAAACATCGATTTGTTGTTCTACACTGTTGTTCTACTTATTTATGTATTCATTGGTTGATTCTTAGGGATCAAACCCACCACCTTGATGTATCAGGTTGACGTGCTAACCAACTTAGCTACCTGGCCAGGGCCCACTCGAACCATTTTTAAGTTTATAGCTCAGTGGCAATGAAGTATACTCAACTTCCTGTCAATCATCACCATCATTGATTTACAGAACTTTTTCATTTTACCAAACTAAAACTCTGGACTATCAAACAATAACTCCTCATCTCCCTCCTTCCCCAAGCCCTTAGCAACCTCCATTCCACTTTCCATATCTATGAATTTGACTACTTTAGGCAACTCATCTAAGTGGAATCATATAGTATTTGATCTTTTGTGTTGGCTTATTTCACTTAACATGCCTTCAATGTCCATCCACATTATAGTATGTGTCCCAAGCATAATCTTTTAAAAATATATATATAATCTAAAAAATGTTTTTATTGATTTTTAGAAAGAGAGGTAAGGAGGAGAGAGATGGAAACATCGAGAGAGAAAAACATCAACAAAGACTGCCTGTCTCCTGCACACCCCTGCTGGGGATCGAGCCTGAAACCTGGGCATGTACCCCTAACCGGGAATTGAACTGGTGATCTCCTGGTGCATAGGTGGACACTTAATCACCGAACCACACCGCCAGGCTAAAATATATATTATTTTATTCATAAATTACTTCTTTTACTTTTCCTTTATGTTATAGGTAGGCACTGACTTTTTAAAAAATATGTGTACAGGTAGGTTTATGATCCAGGAATTTTATTTCAGAAAAAAAGGAGGCACTGGATCTGACTCACTGCTCTAGACGTGTGACAAGGTTGTAGAGCTTAAAAAGAGGTAGGATGGGACACTAGATCTGAGCCATCCCAACCCCTGGATTCAGACTGGCCCCAAGAGCTGAGGAGCAGGAGCAAGGAGATGCCTGGCAGAGCATTATGAAAAGTCAGGAACATAAAAAGGAAACCATGTGATCACATAAACAAAGAGAGTTAAGTAGGGACAGGGGTGCTTGATTCATGTTGTAGCTATTATTAACCTTTTTAAATTCCATAATCAGTATGTGGCATTTTTAATCTCAGAGACGTGTACATGGGTCTAGAGGGGCCTGCGTTACTAGTGCGGTCACCTGCATAGATCCCATTCTCCGGAGGCAGCAGGAAGAAGGTACAAAGCATAGGAGGTATTCTTTTATATCAGCAGGGCTGACTATTGTCACCCATTTCCACATCTTTAAATTACTCTACAGTGAAGTCAGAGTAGATAAGCATACTTTTACTTCTATTGTGTAAGCTTTAAACCACACCCTGTCACTAACTATGTGACCAGAGAAAGACTCTAAACCAGTTAACTCCTTTCCTTGTAAGATAGAAATATATAACCACCTTCTGGGATTATACGTTGAAGATCAAAGAAAGAAAGAACTTAGAAGAGCATATGGTGTTATTAGAATGAAAAGTAGTCATCAGCAGAGACATTAGTAGACCTCATATTTCAGCAATTCAACCAACCTACAGCTCATGCCGGGCACATGCTAGGCACTGGGGATGGAGCATTGAAGAGGACTCTGTCCCTGTCTTTGCAAGTGTTCAGTCTATCTTACCTGTTTCTTCTGTATCATTCCCTGAGGTGTCAGGACACTTCCAACATAAAACTCAATGTCTTTTGTAGATAAATCCACAGTTTTCACCAGCTTTTCCCATACTTTCATTGAACACATTATACAATATAAGGGTCTAACAAAAATATACTACTGCTACATTTCAACTTAAGTTAAATTTAGATATTTTTAAATATTTGTGGATTTCTTTCTCCCTAGCAAATTTTAAATCCTTTGGTGATTTGGGACCTATATCCTAGGGATAATTTTCATGCCTGAATAAATCATGCATCAGTTTTTAAAAACTACTGAATTATCTACAAATACTTACTTTTTACTAACTAAATATAATTTGGAACATGTGACAAACTTCTGCCTTACTAAAAGTAGCAGCTCTGTTTTAGTTTAATTATTGATAAGTGATTAGTTTTCTAGAATTCTTACGTCTCATGTCCAGTTCGCCTATTAAGTTCCTATACTAATATATTACAATTTTTAAAGCCTCAAAAGAAAAAAAAGAAAAAAACACCAAACTTGTTTTAATGAAAGTGTTCTGCAGATATTTAACTTCACCATTAATGAGTCACAAGTGGCCAGAGAAGTAAAGACCCTTATTCACCTAAAGTAGGAGAATGCTGGTGAATACTGCCCAAGGTATAAAATGAATAAATGGGCAAATTAGCACTAACCTGAGTAGTCAAATTGCAGCAGATGTTGAGATCTGCAGGGAAATAAATGCAAGGTTAGAAAAGCAAGAAAAGCATAGACACCATTGGAAAAAATCTAAAAGAAGTGGGGATAAAATGAAGGAGAAAAGATGTCCAATCATTCATGTCATAACCACACAAGAACTGAGCGACAGTATTGTATTAGAAGATATAAGTAGTGAATAAAGTCTCTGAAGAAAAAGCAATGCTTGGGTACTCTGTAAAAATTAATTTTCAACGCACAGATTTTAATACAGGGTGGAGCAAAAGTAGGTTCACAATTGTTCCTATGGTAAATAATAATTAATAAATAACAACACAATAAATTGTTTATCTACTTTACTTACAACTGTAAACCTACTTGGCCACACTCTTTACACATTTAAGGTTTGGATATTTCTACGTTGACATTTACTTGGCATAACAGGCAGGATTCCAAAGAAGCCCACACAGGACCACCTGGAGACCTGGGCCTGGGGCCAGGCACCAGCTTCCGCTCTGCATTGGGTGACCTTGGGTAGTCTCTCAGAACCCCAGTCCTGCTTTAGGATCCTAACTTTGAGCTGTTCTTAGAAAATCCTCAAGGTGGACAGGGTTGAAATAATCCAGGGACAGGGAAGAAGATGAGTGGCTGCTTTTAACTGGATTGCTTACTGGGAGTCTGAGCAAAATCTTCGCTGGTTAAATGAGAGACTGAACCCCTAGCTCGGAAAGAGAAATGATACGTGCTTCCAGAGTCAGTGGGGGTGACAACAGTTGTTCCAGATCCCCAAATCTGAAGGGGCAGAGATGGGCAGTACCAGGCATCCAGGTGGTAATGCAACCAATCCCGAGGACTAGTGCTTCCCAGGTTGACAAGCCCTGGCCCGTCAGCTTCCCATTAATACTAAGATGGCCAAGATGAGTCTCCTTTAATATTTATACATTAGTATTTTGTGTGCACAATTAGAAAAAGCCAGCTGTATCTTCACTGGTCTCTCAAAGTTTCGAAAAGAGGATTTACCATACATAAATGGACCAACAACCTATGTCTTTTAGGTGTCAAACCAATTATTTGAGGTATTAAAAATGGATGCCCTTATTTTTAAATGGGGAAACTTGACTTGTCAAGGACAGATATAAATTGTGAATGCTTCGGAAACAACACTTATATCCAACTGTTCTTTCACAAACTGTGAGTTTTTCTCATAAACTGTGAGTTCTCTCTGTTTAGGTATGTATCTATACTAATATATGTGTGCTGTAAATGTGAGAAAATTTTCTGCCTCCAGATGGTATTATAAATTAACTTAAAGGCAAGCAGTTGTAAGGATTGTGTATTCTAAAATTATCAGAAATATAGAAACTACCTCAAATGCTTTTCAAGTGCACATGATCTAAGTTACTCTTTAGTAAATAAAAGTTAAAGTTTGTTGGCTTAAGCAGAACAGACATGTCTTTTGAGTTACTGAACTCAAATGCACTATTTCTACTTTGCCTGGGTTTACAAAAATAAGGTAATGTTAATAATTGACTCTGACATCAATGAAATATGTTTCTAGAGGTTATAAAATTTCTTCATAAATTTGCCAAGCTAAATAATGCTAATTGCTTACTTCTTAGTTTTCAATGCAAACTGAGGTTTAAAATCTCAATATATGTAGGAATAATTCTGCAGTGTTCCAGAAGGGCTCCTGGATTACCTCAAAAGATTTGTTTTTATGTTTTACTAGAGGCCTGGTGAATGAAATTTGTGCACTGGGGTGGGGGGTGTCTCTCAGCCTGGCCTGCACCCTTTCCCAGTCCAGGATTCCTTGCTCCTTACCGCCCACCTGCTTGCTGCTCCTTAAAGGCTCCTGCCACCACTGCTGTGCTCACCAGCTGTGAGCATGCCCATTTCTGCCTGAGCAGTGCTCCCTTGTAAGAGCACAATGACCACCAGAGGGAAGTTCCTGCATTTAATGTCTGCTCCCTGATGGTCAGTACACATCATAGCAACTGGTTGTTCTGCTTAGGCTTTTATTATATAGACGAGAAGCCCAGTGCACAAAATTCATGCACCTTGGCCTGCACTCTCTCTAATTTGGGACCCCTCAAGACCTCTGGCTCCTAACCACTCACCTGCCTGCCAGCCTGATCCCCCTAACTGCTCTCCCCTGACAGCCTGTTCGCCCTAACTGCTCTCCCCTGCCTGATTGCCTCTAACCTCCTCTGCGTTGGCCCCGCCAACATGGCTTTGTCGGGAAAGATGTCCAGAAAAATATCCAGAAGATGTCCAGTCTAGTTAGCATATTACCCTTTTATTAGTATAGATGCCACCTTGACCTAAAAATGCAGTTTGTTCCCAGGTTTTCCTATCGTGGAAGGGGAGCCTGCAGTAGCATCCTGGGTTCTGACCAGGGCTTATGTGCTTGTGCTTTATCTCAGCAGATGCGATTCCTCGAAGAAGACTCTTGGATGTACCTTGAACATTTTAATCAAATTTGCCAAATTATGCTCCAAAAATGTTGAACCACTTTAAACTCCCACCATCAACCATGTGCATGCCCTATGACATTTAAGCTCCTTTAGGAGGGTTTGATTTTAGGCAAATCAGGAGACTTCAGTGAAAGCCTCTGCACGCATTTGCTGTTTTCAAGCATCTGCAGCACAAGATCATCAATATAACAACACAGCATATGTTGACATGGCATGTTCTCTGACCTTCAGAATAAACCCAACAAAAGCTTATTTCCTCTCTTAGATGATTTGCCATAGTAGCATTATTCCCTGGAGACAGTATTCTGACCAGACCTTTCTGGGAGTGGTCATAATATACCTTGTGTTTGTAGAAAGGTGTGGGCCACATCACTGAATAATCCAGGGGAAGTTTTCACATCTTGTGGAAAGGGAGATAAAGTTATGCTAGTTTATCTCCCTTTCCACAGGTTTCTTGCTGGTTTGTGTCTCTACTCCTCCCCGCTCCAACACCCCCCCCCCCCCACCGCCTCCGCCTTGAGCTTTGGGGCTGCTGGGTGTCAGCCTCCCTGCTGGTTTGTGTCTCCCATCTGCTCTGGCAGACCCAGGCCACCTGGCCACCATGGGCCTCACCATCTTGGTTGGGTTAATTTGCATACTCACTCCTGCTAGCATACTGGAGGTAAGGTCAATTTGCATGTTTCTTTTATTAGATAGGATTACATGGGAAGCACTGTAAAATAAGTGATAAATTTCAAGGGTGTGTTGCATGGGTAAACAATAGTTGGAAATTACACAAATAGGGCTATGGGAAATCCAAGACAGCCACTTACTTGGTTCTTCAAAGCTCCTTAAACAACCCCATTTTTTGGTTGTTACATTCCTTCATGCATCATAGTGTGTTTAAGCTGGAGTTATATTAGGAGAAGGAACTTGACAGAGCTGACATTACTGAAAGGAGACATCTTACACTATGACCAAGGTTTGATCAAGTCACCCCAAGAAAATGACATATAGGTAACCACTTCCTTTCACAGAGAGCTCCAGGAGACAAAGACTTCAGATTTTGTTTTTTGGAAAGGACATCAAATAAAAGGAACTCTCCAACCTCGTTAGAAGGGACCTTCTCAAGTGCCCAACTTCAAATGGACATCTAACCCTTGTCTGACACTTGCCTCCACCTACAACAAACATCAAAGGCTCCTCTAGGATGGGAAGCTGCTGGCATCATAGATGGACAGCTATCCCAAGACAATAAAGCCAGTTTAACTGCTACTGGCAACTTTGAAGAACTGGACTGTCAAAATGGTAAAGCAATCAATCTCCTGATTGGAAAAGGAACCCTATGAGTTGACTTGGGCTTATGAACAGTGAAAAACAATTTCTTTCCTCAATTACATAATTCTGTTTCTACTATGTACACATATACATTTTAGGCTATGATAAACTTCCATTTATTGTGCATGGAAATTCTTGGGTGTTACACCTGGGTCTGCCACTTACAGAACTGTGAGTTCTAGTAAGCAACTTAAACTTTCCGTGCCTTAGTTACTTTACCAGTCTAAAAAAATAGTGCACTTAAATGTCCTGTACAATCCCTTTCAACTCCTAAATTACTGTAATACCTTTTTTTCCAGGCATTTACATATTTTAGTTACAAGCTATACTCTTAAGACTGAGGCTCGAGCCCTGGCTGCACCTGGTATCAACCTTGCAATCCTGAGCAAGTAGTCTTACCACCCTGTTTAAGAAAAAAAAAAGGATGAAACAGGCCAAAATGGAGTCACTTTTGCTAAGTCCTCTCACCAAACCAAAACTTGATATCCTAATTGCAGTTTCAGCCTCTCCCGGGAGTGGAATTTTAAAGCAATCAGTTTGAGATTTCCTGAACACTAGTGAGGTAATCTGCCTGTTTAAGACTCTCTGCTGTCTCCTGAGGGAAGGTGTCCTTGCCTGAAATAATCCACTCTTTTAACCTCTTAGTCAAACCCTCTTTCTACTTATAAAAACCTTCCATTTTGTACAACTCATCTGAGCATCCTTCTAGGTGCTGGATGGGATGCTGCGTGATTTATGAATTGCTTAATAAAGCCAACTAGATCTTCAAATTTACTCAGTTGAATTTTTTAACACATCTGGTGACAGCTTCAGAACCAAGTGAATTTCGATGGCATTCTAGCACAATGAGAAACAGGCACAGCGCCAGAAACACAACTTTGAGTTCATCGTCTTCCTCCAAGTATCCTCAGGACAGTGGTAAGTCCCTGCCGGTTTTTCACTCTGCTCTCTGAGTTCAGCTCCAGATCTGAACATCTTTCCTTTCCAGGTCAGGTCAGTTTGAGATGGGAGACAATTCTACAGGATTTCTGGTACTAACAATTATCTAATCACGCACAACCTTATTATATGATGTGGCAATAAGATGCAACTCTGTCATATGACCTATATACTTATGGTTCAAGACAGGGAATTCACACTTGTTGTGTTGGCTGTTGTCAATTTTTTATTTGACAACCTAAGGAAAAAGAGGTCAGGGCCCCTTGCTAAAGAGTCAGGTATTGCATGTTTAAAAATTCTTCCAGCACACCAATTGAAAGTCACTGGGTTAAAGGATTTTGCCTGGAGCCAATTGAGTGAGCAGACTCTTTCACCCAGAGCCAAACACCTAGCCTTTCAGACCTCAAGGAAAGTAGGAGGTATTTTTTACTACAAAAAGGTATGAGAAATGAAGCTGCATTTTTGTTAAGGAAAGTGAGAATAATTTTGTCTAAATTAGAGTTTCTGGTTACAAAGAATAAACTAAATGTATACAAAAAGCTGGAGAGAAAGAGAATTTTACCTTGTGGCTAAAAATTATATTATTATTATTAAGGATTTTTAAATTAATTTAATATCAATGGTGTATTTGTGTAAAATCAAAACTTATTTTTTTTATCCGCTAAAGTTTTTTTTGAGTAATCTGTTGAAAGCAAATTTATGTGTTTTATATTATCTTAACCAGGTCTTTGATTACTTAAGAAAACTGAATCTTCTCAATAGTAAGAGCTAACTTTCTGTATTTGCCTTTGTCATCTTTTATTGTCACTTTAGTAAAATATATAATGAAATACTGTTTCATAATAATCTGTGATCCTTATTATTTAGTCAAGTATTCAAACCTTTTGATATTTTTGATAAAACTCCAAAAATAAAATTCTAAATGAAGTCTTTCTGGACTTCAAACTAACTTGGAGATTTCCCAGAGAGCCCCTAAGAGACAGAGGGAAATTTGCAAGATGAAGAAAACTTGTAGCATTCCACCTCTGACCCAATGAAGGGCCAGCAAACTCTTTCAAAAAAAGAACATAAGTCTTAGCGTGTTCAAACGCCAGCTGAGCATAACTCAGTAAGTGACCTTAAACAAGTGCAGCTTAGCAGAGTCATTTCCTCAGGTCTAAGTCAGTGGTTCTCAACCTTGCTAATACCGTGACCCTTTAATACAGTTCCTCATGTTGTGGTGACCCCCAACCATAAAATTATTTTCCTTGCTACTTCATATCTGTAATTTTGCTACTGTTAATGAATCGTAATGTAAATGTCTGTGTTTTCCGATGGTCTTAGGCAACCCTGCTAGTGGTTCTCAACCCACAGGCTATAGAGCCTAAGACCATCAGAAAACAAAAAATGTTTACATTACAATTCATTAACAGTAGCAAAATTAGAGTTATGAAGTAGCAATGAAAATAATTTTATGGTTGGGGGTCACCACCACATGAGGAACTGTATTGAAGGGTCGCGGTATTAGAAAGGTTGAGAACCACTGGAAGTATATAGTTATTTATTACACTTACTACACTCAGCTTTGTGATGGTTATGTGAAATTTTTGTGAACATGCTTGACCCATGATAGAGTCATGACGAGAGAACCTGAACTTTCTCTGAGGAAGCCACAGAGTTAAAAGCTATTCCTAGTTGCCCTGAGCTCCAGGCTTGGTGCAGTATTCCTGCTGGGACCACAACATGAACAGAGGTGCTCCAGCTAGTGAGATTTAACAGCCACATTCCGTTTTTGACCCAGGAGAGCATTTGGCATTAATCAAAGCTATAAAATATCTCTTGAGGCACTACATGTTCAACTTACTGACTTGTTTGCCTCAAATTTTCATTTCTAATTAAAAAGTACAACTTGTTTGTTTCCAATTGCAACTGGTCACGGTGTCCACTTAATTACCCTGTCAGCAAGCAAATGATTTGTCATTAGTCAATGGTATCAGGCAAATGAGTCCTTCTATTAGGTTGAAGTTTCTTTTGAGAACAGTCTATTACTATCTGCCATAAAACTGATACACGTATCTAATCATGAATTTTTTTTTGAAAACAGGCTAATAAACCTATGCAGAAGATTTCAACACGAGTCAGTCCTCTTCTCTTTAATAGAGAACTATATGGGTTTAAAACTTAAAAACTAAAGCTACCCTACTATCCTATGTTACAGAGCCAAGGAATACAGGTACTAAATATCTGTTTTCAAAGGTGAGTGAGTAGTGGTGTGGAGATGTGAAGCAATTAAAATTAAATCCTCCTCCTCATATTGATGGAGTGTTGAGAAACCACTGAGAAAGGTTGCGTCACTATAGCTACTGCTCTACCAAAGCTAGGTGGACTTGCAGGCAGCCTCCGGCTCCCGAATCCTCATCCTAGTCATATTCACCCCACTCAGGCTCGGTGAGTTTTCAGTTGTTACACAGTAGGGCAGACACCAATTGTCTAGCTTTCCTTGTTAATGAGGATGGCCACCAGGGATTCCTTTTCCCTCTTTCTCTACATTTACAATTATGACAGAGACACAGAACTTTCTTGGGTTTATTAGGTTATAACTTCAACATATGCATATAATGCTGTGGTTCAAAGCAAAACACATCAACTCTTCCCTTCATCAACAGATGGCATTAGTATTATTCAATTATTCTGAGGTTTGCTGAGTTTGTGCTTATTTGTTAAACGTTTAATGACTATAAATATCAGAATGTCTTCAAAGTACAAAATGTGAACAGTAATTGTGGCATCAAAGCAGAGAATTTTAAAGATTAAACTGGTGAGGAAATGAATTATATTGAACAACCAGTAGAATAAAAAGGTCAGGGTGTCCTGGCCAGTGTAGCTCAGTTGGTTGAGCGTCCTCCAGTGCACCAAAAAGTTTCCAGTTTGATTCCCAGTGCAGGAGGCAGCCGACTGATATTCTACTCTCACACTGATCTTTCTCCATCTCCCTTCCTCTTGCTGTAAAATCAATTAAAAACGTATTTTTAAAAATATGTTTTATTGATTTTTAGAGCAAGAGGAAGGGAGAGAGAAAAGAGAAACATCGATGAGAGAGAAATAGATTGGCTGACTTCTGCACACCCCCTACCAGGGATCAAGCCTGCAACCCAGGCATGTGCCCTGACTAGGAATTGAACTGGTAACCTTTTGATTCTTGGGTCAACACTCAACCACTGAGCTGATCCGAGATTTGAAAACTTTTTAAAGATCGAGGGGCAAGCTGATATTCAGAGATCAGATGAAAAGGAGCCAACCAAGAAACTAAGAAGGAATGAGGTATCCTCTCATTCCCAGTGGACAGATAGAAGGAAAACTAAGAGAATGCTGAGCTTTTGGAAGCCAATGAAGAAAAACTGGAGAAGAAGGAGCCATAGCAACTTAACCCAGAAAACTGAACAAACTTTCAGACAGAAGGGGCACCTCATAAAAACAAAAACAGCTGCTATTAGAAACGGTTGTTTAGAAAGTCAGGAGCCAGCTAAACTGAGCTGTCACATGTGTACCCTCACAATGGAGACTGTACGTGGGTAGGCCTAAGAGAGATCATTTGGAGCTTCCAAGAAGCAATATGACGCTTTATGTTTTAAAGTGACAATAAAAGATAAGACCTCCAACCTTACTTTGAGATCAAGATTACCATAAAACATACAGAGCCCCCTCTCAAATCATCTTGAATAGTCTAATAAACAAGATCTTAGGATTTTAACATAACCACACGTGCACTTCATTCTGAATCTTTAAAAAGACCTAGATAGGTAAATTAGTTCCCTAGTTGATTAAGGATCTGGTTTTAACCCAAATCTCAGGCTCAAGGCCCAATTCTAATCCTGTGAAGTTTTTAACTAACTACTGTTCCAAATGGATATTATCTTTCTCTTTAATGCTGTAGCCCCTAAAACTACTCAATCGGCAATCACATTGTCTTAAAATAACTCTCATATTTATACCAGAACTGGATAGATGCTTTACATACGTTTTCTCTAATCCTTACAACAACTTTGCAAAGTTTCTTCCCTATTTTATAAGGGAAGAAACTAGTGCTTGGAGAGGTTACTCAAGGTTGTCCAACTAATAAAGAACAAAACCAGGATTCAAACCCAGATCTGTCTTACTTCAGAGCCTTACCTTTACCCATTTTACAATACTGCATCTGAGTACTAAACTAATTATCCGTCAGCCTCTCTGTGGACCTCGGGCAAGTTTTCAAATCTCAGTACCTCAGTCTTCTCAACCATGAAATAACGATGATACATCACAGCGAGTGCATTATTTTGCATAATAAATAAGATAATGATGTAAACGTCCTTTATAAGCTAAAATGGTCTTTATTATATTACTAGATATTATGTTCCTTCAGGACAGGTTCTTATCCTTAGATATCTATGCCCTTCAATACCCAAAAAGGGTTTAATATGAACTGAACATCATTTACTGGTCTTTGGAAAGATCTGAGACACCTTTTCCCACTCTGAGGAGGAAAGAGGCATCACATTCCAGAAAATCTGGATTAAATGTCCTTAATTCAAACCTTAAATTATAACACATCGACAACTCAGTGCACCCATCAAACACGAGTTTCAAACACCTACATGGCATTTAACTGTCCGGTGTTTGCTCTCCCACATGGCTTTCAGTGCCATAACAGTTTGACAAAGAGAAAATCCCAAATATCAGTACCTTTTCTAAGAAAACATGCCTAAAGGAGGAAAAGCAGGAAAAAGGCCTGGCTTGTTATCAGAGTCAGAAAAAACCTCACTGCTCCTGTACTACCTCATTTATAGCCTCCTGGTAACCATAGTGTCTGTAACACTGCCTCACTCATCACTCACTACTAAGAAATTTGTTTAAGGAAGTGATCATAGCATATTTATTAAGTTTTATTAGGCATACTCATTTCCCCCCAATAAGATGAGCATATCTGCCCTGGCTCATGTTTCTCAGTGGATAGAGCATTAGCCTGTGCACTGAAGGGTCTTGGGTTTGATTCCTGGGCAAGGGCACATACCTGGGTTGCAGGTTCAATCCCCACCCCGGTCAGGATGCGTGCAGGAGACAATCAATGTGTCTCTCTCACATCAATGAGACATTTTCTCTCTCTCCTACCTCCTTCCATTTCACTTGCTCTAAAAATCAATGAAAAAAATATTCTTGGGTGAGGATTAACAACAACAACAAAAATAAGATGGGCATATCTGGTGACATATCCAGGGAAGTGGCCCATTGTGCTCCAAAGTAAGTACCAGATTTGCCACCAGGTAAGCCCAGTAGGAGGGAACCAAACCATGCGTTGCTGTTATCTGATCCTTAGGAAGTCACTTAACATCATTTCTTTTTTTATTTTATTTTGAAGATATGTTTATTAAAGCTGGGATAATGAAAACAGTAAGGACTTAGGATAGAAGAAGCAATAGGAGAAAGGGTAGGTGGAGCTGCTTTGGCTCACGAGGAAGTCAGAAAAAAAGAGGGTCTTAGGGACAGGTTCAGGGGATAAGCCTGGGAGGAGCTGTCTCTGCCCACTGTTCCCCTGGTTACAAGTCTCCTGGGGTCCCTTAGAGTTTAAGGCAGTGGTCGGCAAACCGTGGCTCTCGAGCCACACGCTCTATTGACTAATGAGTTTGCCAGCCACTGGTTTAGGGCATCTGTGCCTGAGGGAAAAGAGGAGGGGAATGGGGAAGATGCAAGCGTGCACCAGGGAGGGAGAGAATGGCAACATCTTTGTTGACAATGGATCTGTTTTCCAGTCGCAAAACATGGGCTAATATTATTTATTTTGCCTCAGATTTCTTGGAATCAAATGAAATAGTAAATGTTAAATTAATTTACAAATTATAAAAATATTATCAGAAATAACTAGACAATAAATGTCTGGTATAGCAAAGCTGAGAGATTGCTTTCTCTGGGTGTGTTCACCTTATAGTACCAAAGAGAATTTTTGAAAAGAACATAACAAATATTATCTTAATAAGAGAAGCCAGGGAGAACCAAAAGGGCGGCATAGGTAAAACACCTATCTTGCTGTCATACACAACAATTTTAAAACTGCAACTTAACAAAAAGAACAAATACCTTCCAGAATCACCAGAAAGATGGCCGAGTGAAAATTCCACAAATAAAACTGAAGAAAGACACTGTAACTCGGAGGGGCGGCTGAGGACAGCATTGAAGATATGCGCGGAGAGAGGTTTGGAGCACGCGCCAACGGATGGGGCTGAAAACCGGCCAGTTTTCTCGAACGGGAGACAAAGACGTCCCACTAGACTGATTCTCCAGCTCTTGGCAAAGTCCAGGGAACCCACTATTATATGGGGTAAAAACTGGACAGTGGGAGGGCACGCCGAAGCTTGGGTGCTCCAGGGGTCTGCCTGCTTGTGGAGAAGGCGAGCTTGCACGTGAACTTGGGAACAGCGCAGCTGCCTGACCTTGTAGAGAGCGCTCGCGACTTGCTCTCTCATTCGGGAAACCATCAGACTGCTTTGTTTTACGACCCTGGGTGAGACGTTGGGTGTGCAGACTCATTTGGGGAGAGTCTGAATTCCCCGGCAGCTGGTGGAGCTCCACAGCGGCTCTGGGAGGTGCTGGGAGCCAAAGCAGCTCCACCCGCCAGGGGCAGCCATTGCCCCTGGCACAGAGTCCCTGGGGCCACATAGGGTGGAGCTAACGCTGTCTGCTTGGCCCGGAGACTCCGCCCATCCAACCTGAGCACAGCTGAGTTTCACAGACAATTGGCCTGGAGGTCAACCCCTCCAAGTGCTATCAACAATTAACCTGAGCTTAACTTCAGCAAGACTGTGCAACCCATATCCACCTCAGGTAACTGGGGAGACTGAGCCACTGTCCCTTGTAGGACGTCTACCACACAAAGCTAATTGACCGACTCAGGGAAGCAGCCACCATGCGGAGACATGGAAAGAAATCAGATGTGAAAGAAATGGAGAGAAAAAAACGACTGGACATGGAATTCAAAACCACAGTTATAGAGCTTCTCAAGAGGCTCCTACAAAAGGTCGAGACCTATAAGGAAATAAGCAAGACCGAAAAGGAAAAGAATGAGACCCTCAAGGATATGAACGAGACCTGCAAGGAAATGATCAAGACCAACGTGGAAATGATCAAGACCAACATGAAAATGATCAAGACCAACGTGGAAATGATCAAGACCAACATGGAAATGATCAAGACCAACGTGGAAATGAGTGAGTCCTACAAGGAAATGAACGAGACCCTCACGGATATGAACGAGACCTGCAAGGAAATGAAAAAGGACCAACCAGAAATTAAGCATACACTGACTGAAATAAAAAATATTATACAAAGACTTAAAAGTGCTCTGGAGCACCCCAAGAACCAAGTTAGAGATTTGAAATACAAAGAGGTAAAATCCACTCAACTGAAAAAGCAAGAAACCAGAAGAATAAAAAAAAATTGAAGATAGTGTAAGGGGCCTCTGGGACAACCTCAAGCATATCAACATCCAAATTATAGGGTTGCCAGAAAAAGAGAGACAGCAAGACAATGAAAACCTATTTGAAGAAATAGTGACTGAAAACTTCCCACACCTGGTGAAAGAAATTGACTTAGGAGTCCAAGAAGCGCACCAATCCCCAATATATAGGAACCCTAAGAGGACCACACCAAGGCACATCATAATTAAAATGCCAAGAGCAAAAGACAAAGAGAGAATATTAAAAGCAGCAAGAGGAAAACAGTTAGTTACTTAGTTACCTATAAGGGAGCACCCACACGATTGTCAGCGGATTTCTCAACAGAAACGATGCAGGCCAGACAGGAGTGGCAAGAAATATTCAACGTGATGAATAGCAAGAATCTACAACCAAGATTACTCTATCCAGCAAAGCTATCATTCAGAATTGAAGGTCAGATAAAGTGCTTCGCAGATAAGAAAAAGCTAGAGGAGTTCATCACCACCAAACCAATATTATATGAAATGCTGAAAGATATTCTTTAAGAAGAGGAAGAAGAAAAAGATAAAAGTGTAAATTGTGAACAACAAATACACATCTATCAACAAATGAATCTAAAAATCAAGTGAATTAATAAGCTGATGAACAGGATAAACTGGTGAATGTAACAGAATCACGGACATAGAGAGGGAATGGACTGACAACTCTTGGGGAGAAGGGGGTGTGGGAAGTACAGCAAGAGACTGGACAAAAATCATGCAACTATGGGAGAGGACAGTGGAGGGGGGTGAGGGCGGAGGGTGGGATGGGTACCTGGGTGGAGGGGAACTATAGGGGGGGAAAAAGGGAACAATGTAATTAATAAACGGAACAATAAAGATAAAATCTTAATAATAAGAGAAGCCTTGGAAGAGGGAGTTGGTAAAGCTGATCCTTCCACAATGGATCTGTAGTCCAACAACAAAAATATAGTTCCCAATGGTGCAAATATGCCTTCCTAAAAAGTGTGCAATGAATCATTAGATCAAGGTGTAGCCACTTACTACATATGTGACAGGGATCACATACTAACTCATATTACCTAGTACCTCAGTCACTGAAAAATGCCAAGTGACTCACAGTACTAAAAACTAGTTCTTCTTGTCTCCTGTGTAGTCATCCAAGATGCTTCCCCAACACCTCTGGCAAAAAAAGAATTAGGAGAATTGAGAAATAAAAGTATTCTTGGATCCAGGACATGCCTGACATCTCTCTTCATATTTCCTTAACCCCGTGGTTGGCAAACTGCAGCTCGTGAGCCACATGCGGCTCTTTGGCCCCTTGAGTGTGGCTCTTCCAGGAAATACCATGGCCTGGGCGAGTCTATTTTGAAGAAGTGGCATTAGAAGGAGTTTAAGTTAAAAAATTTTTGGCTCTCAAAAGAAATTTCAATCGTTGTACTGTTGATATTTGGCTCTGTTGACTAATCAGTTTGCCGACCACTGCGTTAACCTAATTCCTATGAACTGGGCATAGGAACCCACAGTGTTGAATATGTAGTTTACCAGCTAACCCCTTGTGCCCAGTAAGGGCACAAACTTTCACTAAAACTTTAAAGAAAAATCATACCAATGTCCAAAAGTAGACTAAAATCTAAATAGGATTCTGGTTCACACACATAGTATGCATACAAAAGAAAAATTTATCTTGGTATCATTTTTGTTTATCAAGTATGTTGACCTATAAATATACTTCCAGCCACACAGTAAGAAAAAAGTAAAAACACATAATCATCTTAGAGCAAGTACCTGCCAGGGGCAAATATTTTAGACACTGCTTCTTCTTGGTTCAGTAGAAATAGAGATAAGCAATATAAATTGCTTGAGCACTTGAGATCCTAATTTCCTATGAAACCCTTCCCTCTCCTTTCATTGGGAACTTGCTAGCATTTCTTAAATGATCAATCCCAGAAGTATCCCACAAGTGAATGTCAGGCTTCTTTGTGTCAAGGCCACTGGCTTTTCCTATTTACCTAATTTCCGCACTGTTTCAAAAAGAATTTATTGAAGTTGGCAAAAACCACTGCGCCATCTTTGCCCCTTATTATGATCTGCAAACCACTTGAAGCAACAGTGACCCATTAAGTTTTTCAGACTGGTGCCAGAAGTTGTTTTTGTTTGTTTAGGCTTGGTGATGTTTAAAATATCAAAGCACACCATTAAACATTTCCTCTCTTTCATGATCTGATAGCTCTGTTGTCTTAAAGGACCTTGAACTTTAGGAGTCCCTGAATTATGACCACCAGAGACTTTAAGGCCAATTTCGACCTGATCTATTTGCTCTTGTAGGTTTTCCTGGATGAAATAATACCTGTCACCAGCAAAGCCAAGGAAGCATACTCACCAAGTGAACATAAGGCACAAAGTATCCAAAAAGTGCAAGCGGTATTCCAACAGCCCACACTGCATACGCAGTCACCTTGAAGATGGCAAAGTTGAAAATCTTTTGGGGAGGACTGAACTTTCTCCTGGAAAAGAAGGAGGCTCTGTTGCCTCCTTTGATTCCACTCTCTTTATCTCTGACACTGGGAGCAAGAGGCCGGTAAGTAAAGCCACCCAGAAAGAGAACAAACATGAAGATGCAGAGGACTCTCAGGGTGTAAAAGAGGCCCAAGTTGTCGGTCAGAACCCTTAAAAGGTAAGGCAGCAAAATTGTGAAGAGACTGCTGCCGGCGGTGACAATGCCATTCACCAGTCCAAGGCGCTTCTTGAAATAGTGTCCCAAAATGACCAAGGAAGGCTGGTATGCAAAGGAGCAGCCACTGGCAAATATGATTCCATAGGTGAGGTACAGCGGTTCGATGGAACTGTGTAAAGATGAAAAAGATGGAAAGCAGCTTTCATTATTTTGATCACGTGCTTGGTAGATTCAAACCTTAGCATGCAAGTGGGTTTTAGTTAATCAGTGTATTTTCTACAAATAAAATGTAACTAAAGACAGGTGAAAAACTTAGTTAACCAAGATGTAGCATTGAAAATATTTTAATTTAATCTGAATGAGTAATAGAAATGCCTCAAGTATGTGAAAAATGACCACTCAGGTCATCGGTGCTTTTGTTCCTCCTTCTATTCCTGTGGATCTCCAGCGAACCCTGGAGCACGGGTAGAAGCTGTGTGCCCTCCACATTCAACACAGCACGGGCCTCTGTGAAACAGACAGTGTTAAAGCTAACACAAAACAACTCGGCCTCAGTCACTGTTTTAACTATGAAAACTCGTTATTTTATGGAGCTTTCCCGGGCACAAAGGAAAAGGCTGTATCTTACGTGCCCTCCCAAGGTTACGTCAGGATCATCTGCACAGAAGAGCAGTTGCATCTCATTTTTGCTGGCCTAAGGGCTGCAGACCAACCTTTGCCCTGTACTGCACTGTTCTCGGAGTTATGCAAGACAGCAAGAAGTCATACTCTCACTGCAGAAAGATCAAATGAAGCTTGATCTTTTCCCAGTTTGCAAGCTATAAGGCTACATACATCTCAAAGAAATAATAAAGGATTAAGAATTTTATAGTTTAACCAAGCAACTTAATTATACATCTCGTATAAAAACAAAGGAGCATATCATTACATTCGTTGAAATAATTAAGGAGAAAAAGAAAACAATATTTTTTCCTTTGAATATCTAATTCAAAAGGCTATTTACCAAATAATAAAGGCAAACTATCTAATAGAAATTAAGATAAAGTTGATTAATGATGAAATTTTGGACAATACTACTAATCTAGCAATATGCTAAGGTTGGCACAGGAACTCTAGAGCCTGATAAAAATTAGACATGTTTACAAACCTTTCAGATGCCCTTTCCCCTCTATTAATCCACAACTAGCATCATCTTTTAATCAGGTTCCAGAGTCACTCCCAGATTAACTTGATCTCACCCTGATCATCCATTACTGGATCTCCACTCTTTGTTCAATAAATATGTATTCAGCAGCTACTGCGTTCCAGGTAGTTGGTGAAAAAAAATATTTAAAATGTGGTTATGCCCTACTCATAGTCTGCTTAGTAAAACAAGATATCTATCTCATATACTACAGAACAAAATATAAATAACATTTCTTTTATTCTGCATCAATTTTTTCACAGAAATAGTTTTCCAGATAACTGCAACTTACTTCTTAAGGCACTAATTTATTTTTTATATACTTTTATTTTTATTTAATTTTAAAGGAAGAATCTAAATCTATTTCAGGAAACCAGTCATTACCGCACCAATAGAGATGTAAATAGAACAAACAGGAAACCTGGTCAAACCTTAATGGCTCTGTAAGTCTGAACTATTTACTCACCCCTTAGGTGAGACATTGGTAGCTGAAGCAGCTGCCACTTTTAGTCTTATTTTAAGTCTGAACTATTCACGTATTGTTTAGGTGACACATTGGTAGTTGAAGAAGTTTCCACACCTTTAGTCTTATGTAAATTCTTGCTGGTTGACTCATTGTTGGAACTTCCTGATCTAAAGGACATGGATGTATCACATAGTCCTAATAAAAGGGGATAGCAAAGCCAGAGCTGGTGGTGTCCTCCCCCTAGAGGTGGACTCATGCCTGGTCCCCATGATTCCCAAAATTGATGCTTTTCCAGTCTCTCTTCATTTGTGTGTGGCCTTCTCCAGATCTGAACCCTGACATGGGAACCCTGGACACCCAGGATGTGAAAAGGATTCCCACAATCTATTATACATTTCTCTGCTTTCTTCAAAGTGTATATTAAAAATGGGGAGGGAGGATGAGTGGGGTGGTGATAAGAGATCAATGAAAGGAATGCATACATATAAGCATAATCAATGGACATAGACAGTAGTGGGGTGAGAGCATGTGCTGGGGGGTGGGAGAGGAAAATGGGGAGAAAGGAGAATTATGTAATACTTTCAACAATAATGAACTGGCTGATGCCATCTTTATGCTTAGCCATCTAGTTTTCCAGATGACCTAATAAATTCATAATTCTTTAACAAACAAAAATAAAGAATTTAAATTTTTTAAAAATGGTATTGACAACAGTATCATCATGAACATCAATTGCTAAATGACTACACCACAGTACTGTAGAGCTGTCGGCTGGAAGACCAGGGAGCCATGAATATAAATTGAAAACATTCTTTGGACACCATTTTAAAAACTAAATACTTCCTATCTCCCAAAAAGTCAAGCACGTAACCTTTGTGATGGTATTTTCACTGCCACTAAGTCTTTTTCATTTACTTCTAAATTTTCACCTCAGTTACAAATGGATCAAATTGTTAAAAGTTTGACAACTGAATAATTCAGTGTAAGTCAGTAAGACACCAGTCGTGTGTGTAAAAAGGACTCAGAGAAGGGACACTGACATGCCCTGGGATTGCTGGAGAAGGTTTTCCTAAGAAGGTAGAACTTGAACTATAGAAAAAATGGGTCCACTGTTCAGCACTTGGAACTTATACTACATTTCTCCTTGCTCCTACGTATTGCTCTATAAGCGAGATATCTTTCACCAGGCCGGTGTGGCTCAATGGTTTAGCGTTGACCCATGAACCAGGAAGTCATGGTTTGATCCCAGGTCAGGGCACAGGCCTGGATTGTAGACTTGCTCCCCAGTAGGGAGCATGCAGGAGGCAGCTAACCAATGATTCTCTCTCATTATTGATGTTTCTGTCTCTTACTCCCTCTTCCTTTGTTTCTCTCTAAAGTGAGAAAAAAAAAAACCACATATTTTTAAAATAAATTAATTAAAAGTTTGCTATCTTTTGATCAGTAGAACTGAGTGGAAAATATGAGAACATTACATGTAGTAAATATGGTTTCAAGACATTCTGTTGAGTCACAATGTAAAACACATTTCATATTTCTTATTTCTCAATCATCAAAAAAGTTTGAAAAGCTTTACTTGCTGTAAGTAGGTTTGTATATGTTTTCTGTCTACCAAATAAGGTAATAAATTACGTGGGTTTTCTATATGTTTGTCATCTCTCTACCAAAGCCTGATTGTTAATATATTCAGCAAGTGCTAGGGCTACAGGTACTGGCAATGGGTACCTGGAAGCTTCCAAATTAAAACAGGTATCTGGCCCTAACCGGTTTGGCTCAGTGGATAGAGCGTCAGACTGCAGACTGAAGGGTTCGATTCCGGTCAAGGGCATGTACCTTGGCTGCGGGCACATCCCCAGGAGGGGGCGTGCAAGAGGCAGCTGATGGATATTTCTCTCTCATCGATGTTTCTGACTTTCTATCCCTCTCTTCCACTCTGTAAAAAATCAATAAAATATATTAAAAACAAAACAGGTATCTGACAAGTTGGTAATAGCATAATGTTGTATTATTGCTAAAAACTAAAAACTCAAATTAGCCCTGGCTGGTGTGACCCAGTTGGTTGGAATGTCATCCCATGCACTGGAAGTCATGGGTTCAATTTCTGGTGAGGGGACATGCCTAGCTTGTAGGTTTGAGCCTGAGTTAGGGAGGCAACAGAACACTATATCTCTTTCACATCTATATTTCTCTCCCCCTCTCCCTTCTCCCTCTGTAAAAAAATAATAATAATAATAAGTAAATAAATAAATAAAAAGGTTAGAACTTCCTTTAAAAACAACAAAGTGGAAAGTAATTACCTAAGCAGAATCTTATTTCAAACAAAATTGTTTTGTTTCTTTAAAACTCAACTTTAGAAAGGAAAAAGTCATAAAGGCACTATAAAGATGGAATATATATTTTCTATCAAGACATAAAAATAATTGTTTAGAATCCAAATAAAATTTTTCTAGCCCTAGCTGGTTGGGCTCAGTGAATAGAGTGTCAACTTGAGGACTGAAGGGACCAGGTTTGATTCTGGTCAAGGCCACATACCTCAGTTGGAAGCTTGATTCCCAGGCTTGGTCGGGGAGCATATAGGAGGCAATCAATTGATGTGTCTCTCTCATCAACATTTTGCTATCTTTCCCCTTCCCATTCTCTCAAGAAAAATTTTTTTTCTAAGTTAAGTGAAAGAATGAGGCTCATTTTAGAGATGAGGAAGGGTTATAGGTGGGGTGAGTTGGGGTAAAATTAGTAAATCAAGGGTTTTGTTGATTAAATCAAGAATATTTAAAAACAATCAGGGCAAAAATGTGTGTTTTTTTTTTCCTAATGATTCAATAATGTTTTACAACTAGTGCATGAAGATAGCTAGGTAAGGGAAAGAGGCAAAAAATTAGGATTAAACCACTAAAGTAGACATAAGAAATCATTTTAAGAGATTTTCTTGTTAACCACCTGTTAGCTAGAATAATATATTAAACCAGTGTTTCTCTAACTGGGGATTATTCTGACAATGCAAAGGGGTTTAGTAGTGGAGTTGGAACTGCAGGGAGAAGTGCTTCATACAGTAACATGCCCATTAGCTCTTTGCTGTTAGTTCCTCTCCATCTGCATGAACTACATCTTTAACAGACACAGGCAAAGTGTACTGATATTTTTTCTGTTAGGCTGCATTTGACCACTTTATTTTGCCATAATCTTTTTTAATTTTTGCGTGTTCTTTTTTTTTAAAAAAAATGCACACAGAAATTCTCTACCTGGGTTGAAATAAATAACCAAATTTTTTTTTCATAAAAATATTTCATATCAAGCCTAGGAACAACTGCCTCAACACACCACGTACTGTTCAGGCCTCAGACTGAGCTGACTTACAACTGATGCTATTGCTTTAGACAACTCATTGTATGAGTCCTTTTAGGATTGTTATGTGATTAGAAAAAAATAAAGAGAGAAACATTTTTCTTGCTCCAGAGAACATATAAATTCTGTTAACATCTGTTAGGCACTGTAAGCAAAACATTAAATTTCTCAAGCTCTGATTTGCTGCCATGGATAACAATGAGAAAGTCATATTGCTTACAGTTTAAGCAGCAAAAAGGAAGATGTTTTCTTGTAAACAGCAAAGTTTCTGAAAGGAACACTTTAAGGTATCTAACAGTTCTCAAAAACCAACATGAAGAAACCAAGTCCTTACCTTACAAAAGAACTGGACATGAGTCCAATGAATCCAATAGCAGCACCAACAACAGCTGTTTTCCGACAACCAAATATGTCTGTGAAGATGCTGACTATTGGGCAGCAAAAGAAAATCATCCCCATGGAGAGAGAACTTACCCATGCTGTAAAGAGAAAAAAATAAAAAGATATTACAACATGGTAAATTATATTTGCACTTATTCCACAAGTTATAACACATATTAGGAAAATAGTAATAGTCAAAAACTGGAAAGAATCCAAACGTCCAGAAATAGTGACTGGATAAACAAATTATGCTGCATTCATATAATAAAATACTATTCAGCAATAAGTAAGAGTGAACTACTGATAAATACAACAACATGGATGAAAACCAAAATAATCATGCTAGGTGAAAAAAGTCAGACCAAAAAGGAGTCTATAAAGTATGATCCCCTTTATATAAAATTCTAAAAAATACAAATTAATTTATAGTGCCAGAAGATATATCAGTGTTTACCTGGTGTTTACCTGGTAGGGAGCAGAGGCGGGGGTAAGAAGAAAAGAGGGAGCTGGAGGAGGGGATTACCTAAGGGGCACAAAGAAACTTTTAAGGGTAATAGTATGTTCGTTATTTTCACTGTAGTAGTAGTTTCACTGGCTTATACACATATGACAAAACTCACCAAATTACATACCTTAAAAATGCTAAACAGTTTATTACATCAACTATCCTATCTAATAAAAGAGTAATATGCAAATTGACCAACACATAAGATGGCTGCCCCCATGTGGTCAAAGATCCTGCCCCATGTGGACACAAGATGGCCACCAAAGATGGCCAGCAGGGGAGGACAGTGGGAGGTTCAAGGCTTGCAAGAGAGGGGAGTTGTGGGCCATCAGGCCAGCCAGGGAGGGCAGTTGGGAGGGACCAGGCCTGCAAGGGAGGGCAGTTGGGGGCAATCAAGCCTGCAGGGGAGGGCAGTTAGGGGTGACCAGGCTGGCAGAGGAGGGAAGTTGGGGGTGACCGAGCCTTCAGGGTAGGGCAGTTTGGGAGAAACCCAGGCCTGCAGGGGAGAGCAGTTGTGGGGGACCAGGCCTATAGGGGAGGGCGGTTAGGGACAACAGGCTGGCAGGGGAGCAGTTAGGCATCAATCAGGCTGGCAGGGGAGTGGTTAGGGGGTGATCAGGCTGGCAAACAGAAGCGGTTAGGGGCAATCAGAAAGACAGGCAGGCGAGTGGTTGGGAGCCAGTAGTCCTGGATTGTGAAGGGATGTCTGACTGCCCGTTTAGGCCCGATCCTACCAGGATAAGACTTAGACGGGCAGTTGGACATCCCTTAAGAGGTCCCAGATTGGAGTGGGAGCAAGCTGGGCTGAGGGACACAACCCCACCCCCATGCACGAATTTCAAGCACCGGGCCTCTAGTATCTCAATAATGCTGATAAAACAAGAAATGAATCTATGTGGAAGATTTCAACAGCAACAAAAAATAATGACATAAAAAACAAACACATGAAATAAAAGAGAACTACAGGAGGAACTAGACAAATCCACAACTGTAGTTGTATGTTTTAGCACAGCTCTCTCAGTAATTAATAGAACAAGAAGACATCCCCATAAAAACATCAATAAAATATACAAGTCTGGATGACACTATCAACCATCTTAACCTACTGGCATATATAGAACTCAATACCCAACAATTGCAGAAAAATTGTTTGCTCTGCCAGGGAAATCATTAACCACTGATGAGGTGGAGTGGAGACAGATGCAGGAGAATGCCTTCTAATCCATGGGAAGGACCTGCACAGAACTTAGAGCTTTAGGCAGCCCTGCAAGGTATATTATCTACATCTTAAATATGGGGGAAAAGATTAGAGATGCAACTTGCCAAGGTTATGTAACTTTAGTGGGATTCAAACCAAACATCCAAGGTGTAACAGGAATAAGAAGATATACCCAAGAGTCCTTCGTTAAAAAACATCCACCGTAAGTGCCCACAGGCAAGCACCATGCCATATATACATATATGTATTTTTTTAAATTTATTTCAGAGAGAAGAAGGGAGAGGGAGAAAGGGATGGAAATGTCATTGATGGCAGAGGATCAACAATGAATCAGCTGCCTCTTGCCTGCCCCCAACTGTGGATAGAACCTGCAACCCAGATATGTGCCCTACTGGGAATCAAACCGGTGACAATGCTCAACCACTGAGCCATACCAGCCGGGCTGATTTGATATCACTCAAGATGACACAGGGAATTCACACTTCCATGCATCGTCTGCTGTTCTAAACACATAGTAGCAATACAGTTAAGAGTATTTTTAAAAATACAATAAAGACCTAGTCATGAGCTACAGACTAGCTGCAAAATGAGATGGGTTAGGTGGGGCCTGAGTTCTGGTCTGGAAGCAGGCCTTGGCAATTGAAAGAGGACTAAAAGTGTTTCCTGATCCAGAGAGAGCCAAGCTGATTAACTGGGGCCAGAGCTAAAACTCCCCAACACCTTGTGAAAGGAGGCTGGAGGTGAGAGAGGGTTGCATGGGAACTCAATTACTGCTCACCAACTTCAGATTCAGAACACTGCGAGCCTCTCGGGGAAGGTGGGGGAAACAGACTCGGCCTCATGAGCTGGTCCTGAAAACAAAGTACCCACTGGTTCTCTTGCTGAATCTGAGATTTTCAGTGTTAAGATGAAGCATGAAACTTAACAGGCCTGGTTCCAAACTTGGAATTCAAGGAGTCATATAGAAGAAAGTGCAAACTGTTAGGTAGGGAAGGTGAGGAAGAAGAATCAAATGAACAAAATATACCTGCACTCAGAACGATCCTGTAAACTCAAATTCCAAAAACTGGAGCAAATCCAATGCTAAGAAAGACAACCAACAAAATCGCCAATTAGCAAATGCAGTCACTCCACATGAAATTAGTTCTATAGACTAGCCTGACAAGCACACCAAAATGAGTATGTTTAGAATGTTCAGAGAAATAAATTTTTATTTAAAAGTAGAACAAGAAATTGTGAAACAAATGAGCAATATATATCAAGGGCAAGTGCATAAAAAGAGTATTCATTAGAAATCATAGATATGAAAAAATAGTCATTGAAATAAAACATTCAATAGATGATGAAAAAAATTTATTGATTTCAGAGAGGAAGGAGAGGAAAAAAGAGAAACATCAATGATGAGAGAGAATCATTGATCTGCTGCCTTCTGCATGCCCCACACTGGGGCTGGAGCCCACAACTCAGGCATGTGCCCTGACCAGAAACCGAACCATGACCTCCTGGTTCATAGGTCAACGCTCAACCACCTGAACCATGTCAACTGGGCCGACGAAGAAAATGTTTTACTCCAGATTACGGATTACAAAGCTAAATGTGGAAAAAAAAAAACGGATCTTAAAATAAAGAATAATCTTGACCTTGACCTCATGATAGAAAAGGTTTTTTAAGACATAAGTACAAACCATGTAAGAAAATATGGATGAGATCTAACCTCATTAAAAGTCACAATTTCTATGTCTCAGAAGACCATGGGACCAAAGCAAAAAAAGATGATCTATATAGAAAAGGAGATCATTGCAGTGCATATAACTAGCTAATTATTACCATCTTGCATTTATAAAGAGAGCCTATAAATCAAGAAGAAAAAGACATTCCAACAGAAGCATGGGCAAAGGAGTTGGGAGGAAAGAGACAGAAGAGAAAACCCAATGGCCAACTGACGTTTACAATGATGCTCATTAGTAATCAGAAAAATGCAAATTAATAGAATAAATCACCATAATTTGGCAAAAATTAAGAAGTCTGGCCTTAATAAATTTTAGTGAGGCTATGGGGAAATGGAATCTCATCGTGAACAGCAATTTGGTAACATCTAGGAAAAGCCAAAGATGTGCAAACCAGGCATGTACTCCAGAGAAACTTCACATAGGTGCAGAAGGAGACATGAATAAGAATGTTCACTGAAGCGCTGTTTTTAACAGTAAAAATCTGGAAACAGCTGCACAGCTCAGTGGTTGAGCATCAACTATGAACCAGAAGGTTCTGTTCAGGGCACATGCCTGATTTGTGAGCTCAGTACCCAGTAGGGGGCATGCAGGGGGTAGTGGATCAATGATTCTCTCTCATCATTGATTCTTCTATCTCTCTCCTTCCCCTTTTCTCTCTGAAGTCAATAAAAATATTTTTTAAAACAAACAAAGAAAAAAACAATCTTATGCTTGTAATTAGTTTTTTTTCTGAGCTAGAAATCTATTTCAATGAACCCAGCCAGAACATCCAGTCCTTGAAAACATAAAGACAACTAACCTTCCTTTAACAATGAGAATATCTGCAATGTGCAGGGGAAATGGAAGGTTAATGTAACTGCTACAGAGTAAACTAGAGAAGAGTCCTGACTATGAACAGGCGGCTTCATCAAGCAGTATCAGCTCTGCCAAAGAAGGTAAATATCAAGCCAGCCTCAGTGGAGAAAGACATGTATTTCAAAAAAGTCCTTTGTGAGATCTTAAAGAACTTAAAAGTGATTTAAATCATAAACTTTTATGTTGCCATTTAATACTTAATAGCAGCATGTGTTATTTAAAAAGTAAAAAGGAATATTAATACCTCACAGAGCTTAGAGTGCTAAAGGTCATTCTGGACAGCTTATACTATCCCCATTCCCTTCAAGAGGAGAGACAGAACTGTCTATTCCAAGCATGTGAAACTCAAAGGCTAACATGGGCCAAATAAACAAGGTTTAAGTTTATGTGGGCCACAAAAAAAACCAAAAGCTTCAATTTTCATAGAAACGTAGGTTTATTTCTATGGAGACATGCTGAATACAAAGGGATGAAATAAATGAGTAATCTCTCTATATAAAAGCCTAATATGCAAAATGTCCCCTTGAGTTCAACTGACTAGGAGTTCGATCACTCACTATGGCATGTGCTGACCACCAGGGAGCGGCAGGAAATAAAGGAAGGCCCCAGCCAGCAGCCGGCAGCTGCTAGGGACTCTACCAAGCACAAATTTCATGCACTGGTCCTCTAGTTATTAACATAAAATAAGAGAACATTTTAATAAAAATTCATATTTTTTCTTGACCATTAACTTACCAGACATCGAATAACTGAACAAATTAATAAGTGTAACGCAAATAACCCTATTTTTCTTGATCTATGAAAGCAAAATATTTCCTGTTGAGCACACCAAACAAGTCAGTCCAAGACTAATGATGTGGCAATCGGCTGCTAAAATATTTGCTGCTAGTACATATCAGTGGAGAGGAATGGTGTGCCTGTGTGTAAGGGAAATGAATGCAACACAATTGTAGTAACCAGTCATTAGTGGACATTGTAGTTTATTATTAATAACTAGTGGCCTGGTGGATGGATTCGTGCAAATTGAAAGGAAATTAATTGGAAGAAATATTTTAATATCGCTATTCTCCCTTTCTCCATAATAGAAGCATCAACCAAATTCAAGATTGACAATGACAGATCGAAACACATGCTTGGTCTACTCCATTCAAAGGGCTTTATCTGAGTATAAGTAACTTAGTCTAGGAAAACTTCAAGGTAAAATTTCTGGCTAATCTCAAACCAGAGCCTCTTCTGTAGCCCAGCACAGAACTTTGTATATGTTTCCTACAGAGTTTTGTGCTAAGTAACATTTATTAGGTGCTTCCTAGGTACCAGGCACTGTTTAAGTGCTTTTAATACATTACTACTTTAATCCTTAAACAACCCTGATTGAAGTACTCTTATTATCCTTATAGAAGAGGAAACTGAGGCAAAGAATGGTTAAACAACTTGCCCAAGGCCACAAAGATACAAAGTGGAGGAAGGGAAGCCAGGCACACACCACCCACGGGGAGCAGCCGATGTCTGTGAACAACTATAGCACAACTCTGAGACACCCAGGAGCATCTCCTCCTAAAACTGCTCTGTTCAAACAAGCCCTGATATTCCAGGAAAGCATCAACGTGCACAAATAAGTTTCAACCTAACAGGTAGATTTCTATCTCCATCCTAAGGGCTAAGGAAACAAAGACTCTCAGATCAGCATTCCTGGCAACAAGTAATTCTGCCAGGGAGTTACTTACTACTGAATAGTAGAAAATGAAGAGATAACATTTAAACTGCCAACGTAAGCCATCAACTGCATTTTCAGGCTGGGTCACAAACCAAGACTCTCACATTCCTCCCCAACAGAGGATGTTGGGCCTAGATCAGCTTTCACATAAAAGAGTTTATTAAGACAAGCTGAGTTGATGAATAACTGAGGAAAAAAATAGCTTAAAAGAAAAGATACCAAAACCAGTCATCTTTTACTCTTGTTCTTCTATGTTCTAGAAATCTTGATCTTCTTGCCATACCATGAAAGGGGAAAAAAAGATTTGTCTTAGCCAAATCATATTTATCTCTGCCATTCTATTTAATCTCAAAATCAAGTTCAAATAACAGGTATCTATTGAAAGTGTAACAGTGAAAAGCCAGATGGATGATCGGCCAAGGCCTAAAGAGGGGGGTGACATGACCAACAGCACTCCCTTCAACACCCACCGAGGGAGCCCTGAGCCCTGCAGGTCATAGGTGCACATTCTCGCCCCAAATCTTATTCCAGAACACGTGGAGGCTCGGCACTGACACCGGGACTCACAGTGCTCTTGTTCGGGGCTCAAAGTCCATTTTCCACATCTGCTGTCCTACATCCTAAAAACAGGGGTCTCATCTAAAGGCCATGAAGCTGTGGCTGTGCCACTGCCAAACCCCCAACTGGCACCACAGAGGACTCCAGCGAGTGCAGGTGACTTGAGCAGGTCAGAGGAAAACTAACTTAGCAAGTCTTTGTGCAACACAGCTTGACTGCTGTGGATTCCTGCATAATGAAGTTTCACTTCCAAGTGGAGGTGAGTTTTCATTCCTTTTCTTGCTTTTCTTCCTGTTCCACTTCATGGTTCTGATGGCACTCACCAATTAGCATGATAATCACAGCCATTGCACATGGAGAGAAACATTTGGCAGCATTAGAAAATTCACATTACTCATTCCATTTTTTAATCCTCACCCGAGGATATGCTTTAATTGATTTTAGCAAGAGAGAAAGGGAGAGAGGGAGGGAGGGTAGAAGGGTGTGTGTGTGTGTGTGTGGAGAGAGAGAGGGGGGGGGGGAGAGGAGAGGAGAGGAGAGGAGAGGAGAGGAGAGGGAGAGAGAGAGAGAGATTGGGGGGGGGGGGGTCATGAATTGGTTGCCTCCTGTACACACACAGGAATGACACTCCAACCAATTGAGCCACCTGGCCAGGGCTAATTCTCAATTTCCTTACAACATAACTTTAGCCTGACCAGCATGGCTCAATGGTTGAGCATCATCCTATGAACAGGGAAGTCATAGTGGGAATCAAATTATGCCCAGGTTGGGTGCTCGCTCTCTCTCCCTCTCCCTTCTTCAATGAAGTCATTTTAAAATTCTTTTAAAAAACAACAACACATAACTTCACAAATTTCCTAATTTTGTTGTGGTGAAGGTTTATTTGTCAAGTTGAGAGCATATTCTAACGGTTGTCAGATGTAAGATAGGTAGAACTCCATGCGTACTTTAAATCAGGCTGGGCTGGCAATGTGCTGTTTCTTCACACTATACTTTAAATCAGGCTGGGCTGGCAATGTGCTGTTTCTTCACACTATACAGATGTGTTTTTGCATTTTCTGTACAAAGGTTACATTTCACAGTAAAAGAAAGAGGAAAGCAAAAAGGAAAAAGCATCTCAAAGGTCACATTTGTGACCTTGATGGGTACTATAAATCTTCCAGCTAAACTTAGTAAAAAGTATGGGTGAGGTGGAGAAAGTATGCTCACCTTGTTTATGTATAAAAACAGCTTTTGAGGATTTAAGTCAAACCATACAACTCTCCCGAATCCTCCTTCCTGAGGCAACCAGAGAGGCTTTCTGTTTATACCAGCTCCAGCGCTGTCAGAAGAGCTGTCCCGTACTGGGAAGGAACCACGGGAGAACATCCAGCCAGCACCGGCCAGGCACAGGACCAAGGGCTGCCATGGACAGAGGTCATTCAATCCTGGCAGCACCCCTGCCAGACAGGGAATTCTGACTCTATTTTAACGGTAGGAAACTCAAGGCTCACAAGGATTAATTCTCTCAAAGGCCACAGAGCAAGTGGGTAGAATGGTGGCTCAAGGCCAGCGCACTTAAGATCCTTCAAATGTACGAAATTCATTGATTTATCCAGGGTGGGAGAAAATCTCGGAACTGGAAAAACAAGTGAACATGATGACTAAGTCAACCAGGCTGGGGGTTGTCAACCTGCCATCTTGACTGCCCGTCTTTTTATTCCTTCCGACTCTTGCTAAGCAGTATTTTTCTGAATTCTCCAAGTTTTCTACAATGTTAGTGTATTGCTTTTATAATTAGAAAGAAGTATTTGTTCACTTTATGCTTATATAATGCTTACCATATGCTAGATATAGTTCTGTTTATACTAATTAATTAATGGAAATATTAATTCATTTAATCATCATAACCCCATATGGAAGGAGTTATTAATATCCTCTTCTTACCTAAGGTAACCAAAGCACAGAAAGATTAAGTAACTTGACCAGCTAGTCAGTAACCCAGCCAGGATTCAAACACAGGAAGTTTAAATTGTGCTCTTATCTATATACATTACTGCCTATTTAAAAAACAGATTATGCCCTAGCCCAGGCAAATTGCGGCTCACGAGCCATATGCGGCTCTTTGGCCCCTTGAGTGTGGCTCTTCCACAAAATACCACATGCGGGCGTGCACGTACAGTGCAATTGAAACTTTGTGGCCCATGTGCAGAAGTCGGTTTTTGGCTCTCAAAAGAAATTTCAATCGTTGTACTGTTGTTATTTGGTTCTGTTGACTAAGGAGTTTGCCGACCACTGCCCTAACCGATTTGACTCAGTAGGTAGTCAAGGGCCCATACCTTGGTTGTGGGCTCAATCCCCAGCGCCAGTCAGTGTGTGCAGGAGGCAACCAATGTGTCTCTCTCACATGGATATTTCTCTCTCTCTCTGTTTCTCCCCCTCCCTTCCAGTCTCTAAAAATCAATGGAAATATACCCTTGGGTGAGGATTAACAAAAAAGAAAGAAAAGAAAGAAGGAAGGAGAGAAGGAAAGAAGGGAGAGAAGGAGGGAGGGAGGGAAGAAGGAAGTAAACCACAACAGATTATCTTTTTGGGAAAAAGCTACTCTAGTATCCCAATGCACTCCATCAGAAGAGGATGGGCAAGTGGGAGCATGGATGCAGGCCACATGGAACCTGGGTCTGGGGCCCAGGGAGGATGTGCGTTCTCAGAAACAGGCACCCAGCAAATAGCAGGAACAAACATGAGTGGCCTCTCTGGCTGACAAGGCTGCAGCCTCTCTTGAGGGCAGATGTAATGTGTGCAGGCCACTGGCACCTCCACACACACAACAGGACGTCCGGAGCTGAGACACAGTGATTACTCAACTGAAGCGCTCCCCCAAAATGGTAGAGGCCCCTCCAAAAAATATCATTTTAGGGAAAGATGCTTCTTGTGTAAACTATCTATGTGTAAACACAAAGGGAGCCACAAGTGAGACCAAAGGAGTTCACTGAAGACTGTCACAAAAACAAGTGTCCATGGCAGAGAACTTAACAGGAGGTCTGCTGCCCTGGCAATCACTGTCCGTGCTGACTCCACTGTGGTGGCATTTCATTCAGAACACGTCTCCCCTGACCCGTATATACGTTCCAGTACCAACATCTGTCTCACTTTTTATGATGAAGGTAAGGGGGAAAGTCTTAGAGCACACACAAAGAAGCATCTTAAAGCCACCAAATGTTCTGATATAATGATGTGTCTCGTACTTAAATATTCCAGTTCATACCTCAAATGCAGGAGTCCTTAAAGTGTAATGGCCTGAACTTAACATAAAACCTGATTTTGGAATTCTAGTTTGTGTAAACTATGTTCTCAGAGCTTTGCTGTATAAGATGAACTCAATCAGATCATCTATGTGTCAAAGCAAAAAAAAAAATTACATTGAATTTTACTTACTTTATAAATGAGAAAAGAGGAAACAAGTGTCTCTATCAATTGTCTCAGGCCTTCTCCACACTGATTTAACAGGATTTCTACTTTGTCCCATTGCCTTTCACTCAAATTACCTGTTGTCACATCTGGCTGCACAGGAGAAAAGGGTAATTTGGATGGGGGGCTATCAGTAAAGATCTTGAATGAGCCATCGCTTCCTTAGGGTGTTTGGAGTTAGATCAAGGAGGCCTTTGAATACCATGTGGTTAGTCTTTAGTTACACAAATTTGGAACTTAAAAGCCACTTTGAATTAAACTCAACTTAAATACAGGAGAACACATTATCACTAAAATAGTATTTGTCAAGCACTTTGTTCTTCAGCCTGATAAAACTGCTTTTATAACCACTATTGATAATTCTGACAATGATGCACAGCCCATTGACTAAAGCTTTACCCTCTATTAAAGTACCCTATCAGATAGGGAATGTTTTTCCTCTTTTGTAACACTGAACTCCAGCAGCTTGTTAGTTTCACATCAATTCCAAATCACTGTATTTTTCCATTTCCCACTGCCTTCCTTGGAAGCCTGACAGACTACATGGAAAGATGAAGAGTTTCCAAGGTCCAAAAACACAGCTGCTCCTTCCAAGGCCAGCTCCAAATCTGACGTGGCTGCCTGGTAGACGTCACCCCAATCGATTACAAATGCCTTGCCGCCTTTTCATATTGCAATCTTTTCCTTTTCACTGGATAAACTTACTGCTTAACTTTAAAGCTCATTACATATCACATAATGTTAAATGAAAAATTAATGGATATTCTGTAAGTGTACACAAATTATACACAAATAAACACAAGAACTGGAAGTGAATGTGAAAAAATAAAAACAGAGGATAAAATTTTTCTTGACTTATACATTTTATTATTAATAATGTTATATTGTTTTACAATAGACAAACACTAAAGAGGTAATAACCACAATCTGTAACTGGTAAGCCACTTACTTTTAAAAAATTTTTTTTAGTATTCTTTTATTGAGTTCAGAGAGGAAGGAAGAGGTAAAGAGAGAGAAACATCAAAGATGAAAGGGACTCATTGATTGGCTTGTCTCCTGCACGCCCCCACTGGGGACAGAGCCAGCAGCCCAGGCATATGCCCTGACCAAGACTTGAACTGTTGCCTTCTGGTTCACAGGGTGACACTCAACCACTGAGCCATGACAGCCAGGCAATAAGCCACTTTCTATAAGGAACAACACAATAAATACCTTCCCTTAATGCATGACAGAAAGGTTTATAGCATGGTGCTACAGAACTTCTACATTTCTTCTTAAAACTAACTGGTATTGTCTTGATCAGTTAGTCTACTTTCTTCAATAAAAGACCACCTCTCCACCCCTTTCTTATCAGCCCATAAATAACCAAGTAAGGACATAGTCTTCAGTCTCGCAGTAAGCATGGTGTGAGCACTGGCTCCACTGACCTCTGGGGCCACCAGCAGATTAATTGACCTCTCTGGGCCTCATTTTCCCCATTAGTAAAATGGAAAGGACAGTAGTGTCTACCTTAGAGGGTTTAGGATTAGTAGAATAAGTAGATAAAGGAGCTTGTAACTAGCTCTCAGTAAGCATTAAATCACATATCATTATTAGAATGTTAATTGATCAAACTGATGGGATGATTCAAAGGAACAGACTTCCAAGGGAATGGAACCTTATCTGGAGAAGAAAACCCAAGGGTATCGCTGCCCCTTTTACCCTTAGTAGATATGAGAAAAGTTGTCAATAATAGTCTCAAGCTACAAAGCCGAGGTGGCACCTGGGGTTGGACAGCCTGGATTCACTAACCTGGGAGAGACTTGACCCAGCCTATGCCACCTTAAGGAGCCACATCTCTGTGCACAACAGGATCTTGCATTTTCCCTTCACTCTCCTACTTCCTAATCCCTGTTTTGTATCCAGTGTTTAGAAATAGCTTCTTTTTCCTCCCTGCCCCCCCCCCCAACTCTTCCTCCATCCTCCATGCCCTTCAGACTGTTAGAGAGATTCATTGGTAGATAACAAGAACCATAATGTCTTTCAGAGATGACTGACGCACACATGACGAATGGCATCCATTATCAGATTAGGAGCACACCAGCAGAAACACTGCAGGCTCTAACTGCTAATCTGCCAGGCACTAGCTTTATGACACCAGGAAGGAAGAAATGTTTTGCATATATCTTTGTTTCCTTCATAACACCTTGACTAGTGCTTGCCCAAAGTTGGACGTTTCCCTCCCCTGCTCTTTACCCTGGCCTACAATACAAATCCTACACAATCCACTCTTTCCCTCCTACCCCACCCCCACTGCCCGCCCTATCCTCACCCCCTCCTAGGCCTCTTTCCACCCAGGACAATGTCTTCCTATTCTGTGCCACTCTCATCCTGCCTCTCAGACTCTGCGCTGCCATTTTCCTCCTCCTGGGAGGCTATTCCACCAGATATATATTTTTTAATTTATTTGAGCCCTAACTGGTTTGGCTCAATGGATAGAGCACTGGACTATGGACTGAAGGGTCCCAAGTTCGATTTTGGTCAAGGTCATGTACCTTGGTTGCGGGCACATCCCCAATAGGAGGTGTGAAGGAGGCAGCTGATTGATGTTTCTCTCCCATTGATGTTTCTGACTCTATACCTCTCCCTTTCTCTTGTAAAAAATCAATAATATATTATATATTTTAAAATTAAAACAAAAAAACTAAAAAATTCATTTCAGGGAGGGAGGGAGAAAGGAAGGGAAGAGAGAGAAAGGGAGAGGGGGAGGAAAGAGAGAGAGAGGCACATTAATTTGTTGTTCCACTTATTTATGCATTTATTGATTTATGTTCCCTGACTGGGATTGAACCCCACAACCTAAGAGTATTGGACAATGCTCTAACCAACTGGGCTACCCAGCCAAGGCTCACCGACCTTCTCATGGCTGTGGCCATTTAAGTCTGAGATCAAATGCCACTTTCTCCAACAGAATTTCCCAACCTAAGAATGCCCTTTTCAAATACTGTCCCTTTGACTTTCTTCAATGCCCTTCTCACTCCATGAAATTCTTATTGACTCCTTTTTACCACTAAAATGTAAATTATATTAGACTAGGGACCCCGTGCACAAAATTCATGCACTGGGGGTGGGTGGTCCCTCAACCAACCTGCCCCCTCTCACATACTAGGAGCCCTCAGGGGATGTCCAACTGATGGCTCACCCCCAGCCTGCCCAAGGCCTAAAGCCCTGCTCAGCTCAGCCCCAGCTGCCTGCGACCACCCGGCGCCGGGGGCTGGGCGCTCGCTGCCACTTCCACTCACAGCACCCGGGGGCTGGGCACTCCCTGCCGCTGCCGCCACCACCACTGCTGCTGCCGCCACTTCCCCTCACTGTTTCATCTCCACCCCAGGGGCCTGGCACTCGCACCACTTGGCCCCGTCCCCACTCCTAATTGGCTGGTAGCATAACCAATCAGGAGCGAAGGTATGGTCAAATGTGCATGTTTCTCTTTTATTATATAGGATAAGAACCCTATCTGTCTAGTTCACCATGTCCCTGATGCCTAGCCCAGTGATTAGCACATAGAAGGGGCTCTCAATTTTTGTTGCATTAAATAAATGAGCAATAGAACCTCTGATGATGATAATGCTACCCAGTATTTATTGATTGCCCACTATATTGATTACCTACTTTCTACTCTTTATCTCATTTAATCTCTCCCACAATCTCACAAGGTCCCCTATTTTATGGATTAGGATACCAAGGCTTAGAGAAATTAACTTGCTGTAAAGCCAGGATTCTCGTCTCATTCATAAAAGATTATATAATAATATAAAAACTCATATTCTTAACCACAAACTTATACTATCTCCAAGTCAGATTTCTTCATTTGTAATATGATAATAGTCATGTCATTCCACTGGTCTAAACAGGTTTATTGTTAGGAGCAAATACATAAATACACTGAAAAGCATAAAGTGCTATGCAGATGTATTACAATATCCTAAATAGCCATGATTGCCTAATGTGAATCTAGGTAAAAAAGAAACACAGTAAGCAAACTTCTTTAATTGCACACTTTAAAGAATACGGCACTCCTACATATATTTCAATATAAGTGAATGCATATTTTATCAACTATCCTTCAGGAGCTACTGTGTAAGTATAAATGAATTATAGGAACAAGCTAACCAAAGGATTTGTGTCAAAGAGGATCTACAAATACCAAGAAAATACTCCTGGTGAAGTCAGCTTCACCTTTATAGCTAAACACCAGCACATTGGGTCCTGAGTCATTATGGAAAGAAAAAAGAGAGCAATAATACCCAATCTACAACACTGTTTGGAATAATCTTCAAAATCTCTTATTCTAGGATTTTAAGATAATTCCCACTACAATAATAACCGGTTCTCAACTAAAAATCTAAAAAGAAGGCACTATGGATTATAATTCTGATACTTATGACAAATATTACATGTAAACACATACCATAAAATATGTACATGCAGGTGTCTGAATAAAGCCACTAAGGATTCAAGTTGCTAATTGCCATGCCTGTCTTTGCTAAGAATTTATTATGGAAATCAGTATACAACCATATTCAGTATAGAACAGTACAAGGAACATGGAATTTGCAGTCCAAAGATCAGGTCTGCATCGTAGGTTCTGCAAGTACCCCCTGTTTTATCTAGTCAATCTGTGCCTCAGTTTCCTCATCTGTACAATGAGTAGAAGAATAATACCACCATCTTGCATGTTGGCTAAGTTAGGATTAATGATGCTATTTATGTAAAAATACACCAGGAGTGTAAAGCAGTAAACAGACTTTACATTTCTTTATAGCAATTAAAGCAATTCTAATAGCAAATATACAGTATAAATATAAACTTTTATTGCTATATGGATTGAAGAGAATGGTAAGAAATTGCTTAACCACAGAACTATCCACTCCTTTATTCAGACCATCTAGAAAAACCAGAGGCAAAAGGATTTCAAGGGCAATTAGATAAAACCTGGAGAGATTGGTTTTTTGGTAAATTCATCAAGTCACATAGCTATTTTAATGCATCTTAATTTCAACATTTTACTATAAGCATGTCCTGGTTTTCAAAAACATTACTTTCCAGAAATTCCACTAGAGGTAAGTGATAACCACTCCATGTCTATACATATCATTTAACAAAACATACTACCATTTCTCCAAAGGCTGACCCCAAACTACTCCCATAAGTCCTAGAGATGAACTGACAAATTCTCTGTAATTTAATAACACTGCTTTTAAGGTTGATAATATGAGCGTTAGTGTGGCTAGTTATAGAAGCAGGAAGATCTTTGAATTAAAAATAAGTCTGCAGATTTCACAATCTATTTAGATCTAGCTGATAAATTTAGAAACAAAATAAAGACTAATTCATGCTTTAAATTAATCTTCTTTAATAAAATTTAAGACATTTTAATAAAATGTTTTTAATTTTATTTTATCTTTCTAATATAGCAGTTCTGAGGTTAAAGTATGACTATCTTTTTAAAATTTTTTAAATTGATTTTTTAGAGAGAAAGAGATGTGAGAGAGAGATATCATTTGGGAATCAAACCTGAACTCTGGTCATGTGCCTGCTCAAACCACTGACCTTTGGGTGCATGGGACGACACTCAACCAACCGAGCTACACCAGCCCGGGCGAAGTATGACTGTTTTTAATGAACTGTGCCATTTAGCCATCAGCACTGATGATTCAAAGTCATACTAATTAACAATGAGGACAATTTCCAGATGCTGTGCTGTGAACTGAACTTGAACTCTGATGAAAATGCAGAGGTAGGAAAAACAAACAACTGATAAACAATTTATAGACATTTGTTTTTCCTATAGAGAGTCTATAAAGAATACTTTTTACTTCATGTTTTCGGAGGTTTATTTTTACAACATACTAAAGATCACACTAAAATGGTTACTACTCAATAATGTAAGCCGGAATAAAGTTTTTGGTATTTGATGAAAGAAAAGCACTCTATTGAAAAAAATAAAAAACTTTTAAAGGTGTGTGTGTTTTTTTCAAACTGTAAGTACAAAAGTCCATTTCTCAGCCATCAACCAATTCCAAATAAGTAGGCTCTGAATAAGAAGCAGATAAAAGGCCCTAATTTAAGAAGAGCTGAAAGCATAGGATCCTCTGTATTACTGTGGTCAATCCCATCACCCAAAGTTTACTTACTTCCTGGCACCTTAAAAGCCAGCCCACTGCTAATCAAGAATCCTTGCATCTGATCTTAGGATGAAATCATCCTGGATTTAGAGCGACTTTCTCTTAGGGCCCAGAGTGTGTGCTTGGCTCTCAATGTGGCCTCTCACAACTGCCTGGGTGGGCACTGGAGCCCAGGGTCCTCTCCCATCTCTAACTGGTGAACTTCCCTGCTGCTGCTGATCTAGCACTCTGATCCCCTCTGGCATTTCTTGGAGATCTTAAAAGGGGAAAAACTGGGAAGAGGTGGGACTTAGGCCAGTATCACCCTGATGGTAACATAAGGCACAGTTTCCTTTGCATTGACACCACCTTCCAGAGGGCATTTAGGTGAGAAAGGACCCCGAGTGTCACAGAAGTCAGTATGGAGGAGGACAAAGCCTCAGATCCAGCACCCCAGGGAAACCAGCGGTGACAAGAGACTCCACTCCGACTCTGACTCCTACTTGCCCCTTAGACCTAACATCAGAACATTTAGGAACTTTTCCTGGTGATCTGTCTATTGGAACACAACAGAATCAGACAAGGTCACTGTCACCTCCTGGCTCTGGGGCTCAAACAGTGAACCAAATAACTGAGGGAGCAGCAGGTCTCCAGCCAGGAGGTGCCCCCCAGATTCCGTCCTCACTGAATTAGACACAGAGGAAGAAAGCTACTATCAGACACCTCCTTCCCCAGAGGGAGCCACAGTCTCAGAGCTACCCCACCACGTACCTGAGCATGGCCATGCATTACACAAGTTAAGTAAATAATTGATCCAGTCAGCAATGAGAGGCTAACAGGGAAGGTTCTGTTATGCTGCTTCCTTATTCTGAAGAGACTTCCTTGCAAGCATTAAAACATCCTGGGCCTTTACATTGTAATTATCAGTTGCTCATGAGAGAATTATATTGGACAGGGGAAGAAGAAATAAAAATATAAGAACAGAGTTACAGTGGAACCAGGCAGTTCTACATTCCAGAGATCAGCCTGATAGATGGCAGGTGGGAGGAATGGGCTAGCGTCTGAAGAAAGCATCTGATGATTAAAACATACATGGGGTGCCCAGCCAGTGTGGCTCAGTGGTTGAGCGTTAACCTATGAACCAGGAGGTCACGGTTTGATTCCCGGTGAGGGCACAGGCCCGGGTTGTGGGCTTCATCCCCAGTGGGTGGCGTGCAGGAAGCGGCTCATCGATGATTCTCCCTCAACACTGATGTTTCTCTCTCCCCCTCCCCTTCCCTCTCTGAAATCAACAAAAACATTAAAAATATATATATATATAGATGGAGAGTATAAGATCCAAATCATAGGAGGCTCCCAGAGCACAGTGATCTTTTCAGAGGGAAAGTTAATATGCAACATGTGAGTGAAAGCCAAGAGCAAAAACATTATGCCATGAACAGGTGAGGCAATGTTTATTTTCCAGACGGAATGATTTTCAGTAATGATGAGCTGGTAGTAAATAAAATAACAGCAAGGCCTGGCGATTATACCCAGCACTCCTCTCCCAGGACATGGGTGACAGCAGCTGAGGGTGAACTCCAACCCTGCAGAACAGCTTCAAACAGAACCCACCAGTCCTCTCTGGGGAAGCAGGAAGCAGGCGCTGTGCTGAGTGTGATAAGAACTTGATAAGAACCAGGTAACAAGAGCCCTTACTTACACCAGATGCTACTAGTAAGTCTGCAGGGAAGACTGCAGCTGCAGGGACCTCAGTTGTGCCCTGAGAACTTTAAAGAGCACAGTGAAATGCAAGGCCCCGGTTTCTCCCCAGCAGCCCACTGTGGAGAAAGGAGTTCTCCCTGGTGGGCAGTCCAACGAGCATTCAAGTTTCTCTGGCCTGGAAAATCAGTGGCCAGAGTCCCAGCCAGAATCTGCACTCTGGACAGTCAGCAAATCAGCTTCCAGCTTTACAGCCCAAAGCATTGCCTTCGCTGTCCACGCAGCTGGGGTGGGTTTCTAGGGAATGCTGAGATGTGGACTAGTCCAGCAGTTGTCAGCCTTTCGGACCTCACGGACCACCGGTTGGCGACCACTGAACTAGTCTGAAGCCAAGGGGTAGAGCCAGGCCCAGGTTCAGGACACCCAATAGTAAGATGAAAGGCTGTCAATGAGGGGAATGAATGAATGAATGAATGAATGAATCATAGCTATCAAAGCTGGGGGACTCCCAAGCAACAGTAAGGGCAAGTCACAATCAAAAGTCAGACATGCCCTAGCCACTTTGGCTCAGTGGATAAAGCGTGGGCCTGCAGACTAGAAGGGTCCTGGGTTCAATTCTGATCAAGTGCATATGCCTAGGTTGCAGGCTCAATCCTCAGTAGGGGGTGTGCAGGCAGCAGCTGATCAATGATTCTCATCATTGATGTTTCTATCTCTCTCTCCCTCTCTGAAATCAATAAATATATATATATATATATTTTAAAAAGTCAGAAACCAGGAAGCTGACACAGGTAAGAAACTCAGTCTGGAGAAGGAATTATTCATATCATTACATATTCACATAAAAACAACATGCAAAATGTACCATATATAATGGAAATGTTATATTCAGGGGATTATTCTTCTGACCAAAAAGCTTCACAGGCCCACTTTATCACACATCAGATTTCTGCATGTCTGTTTGATACAACTATAAAGAGAGCTTATCTTTCTATTTGAAATAAATCAACACAGAGGCCACTGACTGTGCAATCAAAGTGAAAAAGAAAAAAAAAGAAAGTTTAATTATTAGCATGAACTTTATCATTTCCTTTATACTCTGCAATGCCAGTTTTGTTTTATTTTATTTTCCATTTTTGTAGGCTGGGAGGTAAGTGAATGGAGCAATGCTTTCTATCCAATTGTCTCCCAAGCCCACGTTTCAAAGTCCCAAAGTTTAATTAACAGAACAGGGAAGATGTCCTGAACACAACACTTTGAAATGCAATGCCAGTTTTAAGTGCAAATATAAATTTAACTCATATGTAAAATCACCTAAATTATGCAATTTGTATATCACAACTCATCCACAGAGGTACCTCAAGCTAGCCAGAAGAGACAAATTCAGGCCAGACTCAAGAAGGTTGAAATGAGGAACAGAGGGTGGCCCTGCACGCATCCACCTCAACAGAGAGCTCCTTTGGACACAAGGATACCCGTGGGAAAAGTGCAGATGCTCACGGTGGAGGGGGGAGAAAAAAGAAGGGGGAGGTCTGCTGCAAGTAAACACATAGGCCTGACAGCTGCTGAGTTTTTCCTTGAAACCACCCACTAGACCAAGGTCATGGGGAGGTAGAGCCAAGGATCTCCCCTGCCTGTTGGCCAGCCATAGCAATCCACGGTATAGGAGGGATGCTCAAGGGTCTGTAAAATTCCACACACGGGCATACTAGGTACTCAGACTGGGGGTGAGTTAGAGGCTGGCTTACCAAATACGCCAGCACGCTACCAGAATGGAGGTGGCCACCATCATTACTGCCCACAACACTACAAGACACAAGCACCTGGCCCCAACCCTCCCTAAGCTACCTACCTCCCCATAGGAGGTAAAGGGCGACAGCAACATGGGCTTCCTCCTCCCCAACATCACCCAGTTACCACCTCAGGTGAAGGGCAGCAGTGGACATGGGGCAGAGCCCCGGGAGGCAGGAAGGCAGAATGGCACATGAGCCAAGGCCCCAAACCCTGAGCGCAGGCTCCATTGTCCCAATGGACTTCATTTACAAAACAAGATCAACTGTAAAATTATTAAGATTCTGACAGGAAAGAATTAAACCAAGGATGAGACTCTTCTGAGCACAGAACCCTGCATTTGTGCATAGAAAGCTGGCCCTATCTGGTTCTGGCTACAATATGAAAATCAAAGGAAAGGCCAGTTAGTCTGTAGTTTTCCACAGAGTTGCTCTAAATGGGAATAGAAAAATAACACAGTTTCTCTGAAAACTATGTTCCTCCAAATACAGTGAAATCTTGGTAATGCTGGTGCCACAGAACTAAACTCATCCAGGCCTCCAGGGGAACCAGGTGTAGCTCCAGCGGGGGTAGGAAGCATGTGGGTCATTATTTTGACACATGGCTCACTTAAACTGGAGTTTTAAGATCACATGACAATACACATTCCAAATATACTTGGAATGAATGAACAAATAATTAACAGAAATATTTGACAAAACACTATTTTTCCATCAGAGAAATAAAATTTCTATTTGCCTCATTTCTACATGCACACATTTTTTTAAAATTTCCCACGAAATAAGCTTTCTTCCAGAGCAGTGCACTTTATATCAGAAGTTCTAAAGAATAAAAATAACCTGACACCCTCAAATCACATTTGATAGTGATTAAACACTATCAAATCAATTCTTTTATAAAAATCTCACATTGACCACTCAACAGTAATTGAGACAGCCCTAGAATCTTGTTCAAATACTAATAATCAGCATTATGACATGCAGTTCATCGCTTTTTATAAAAGGCTGTCAAGTAAGGGGTGGAAGCTCAGCCCACATGACTCGGTGGTTGAGCATGGGCACATGCCGGGGCTCGATTCCCAGTGGGGGGCGTGCAGGAGGCAGCCGATGGATGTTTCTCTCTCATCGATGTTTCTATCTCTCAATCCCTCTCCTTTCCTTTCTATAAAAATCCATAAAAAATATTTTTTAAAAAATAAGGGGGGAGGAACTAAGATGGCGGCATAGGTAAACACCTACTTTGCTGCCATACATAGCAATTTCAAAACTACAACTTAACAAAAGAACAAACACCATCCAGAATCACCAGAAAGCTGGCTGAGTGAATATTTCACAAATAAAAGTGAAGATAAGACACTGTGACTCAGAGGAACGGCGGTGGACAGTGTTGAAGATACATGCGGAGAGAGGATTGGAGCAGTGTGCGCACCAGTGGATAGGGCAGGCAGCTGAAAATCCTGCCAGTTTTCTAGAATGGGGGAGACAAAGATGTCCCACTGCACTGATTCTCCAGCTGCGGGCGAAGTCCAGGGAACCCACTATCATACGGGGTAAAAACTGAACAGTGGGGAGGCACACCGAAATTCAGGCGCTGCAGGGCTCTGCAAGCTTGTGGAGAGGGCAAGCTTGTGCAGAGTGCGCGTGAACTTGGGAACAGCACAGCTGCGTGACCATGCAGAGAGGACTCGTGACTTACTCTCTCGTTTGGGAAGCCACCAGACTGCATTGTTTTACGACCCTGCGTGAGATGTTGGGTGTGCAGACTCATTTGGGGAGAGGTTGAATTGTTCGGCAGCGGGTGGAGCTCAGCAGCAGCTCTCTCTCAGAGGCGCTGGCGGCCATTGCCACCCAGCACAGAGTCCCTGGGGCCGTATAGAGTGGAGCTGACGCTGCCTGCTTGGCTTGGAGACTCCACCCATCCAACCTGAGCATGGCTGAACCTCATAAACAATTGCCCTGGAGGTCAAACCTTCCTAGTGCTAACAACGATTAATCTAGGCTTAACTTCAACAAGACTGTGAAACCCATATTCACCTCAGGTAACTGGGGAGGCTGAGCCACTGTCCCTTAGAGGACATGTACCACACAAAGCTAATCAACCAACTCAGGAAAGCAGCCACCATGCAGAGATATTGAAAGAAATCAGATGTGAAAGAAATGGAGGGAAAAAACCACTAGACATAGAGTTCAAAACCAAGGTTATAAGGCTTTTCAAGAGGCTCCTAGAAAAGGTCGAGACCTATAAGGAAATAAGCAAGACCTACAAGGAAATGAATGACACCCTCAAGGATATGAATGAGACCTGCAAGGAAATGATCAAGACCAATGTGGAAATGAATGAGTCCTACAAGGAAATGAAGGAGACCCTCAAGGATATGAAGGAGACTCTCAAGGATATGAAAAAGGACCAACCAGAAATTAAGCATGCACTGACTGAAATAAAAAATATTATACAAAGACCTAAAAGTGCTCTACAGCACACCAAGAACCAAGTTAAAGATTTGAAATACAAAGAGGGAAAATCCACTCAGCTGAAAAAGCAAGAAACCAAAAGAATCCAAAAAATTGAAGACAGTGTAAGGGGCCTCTGGGACAACCTCAAGCATACCAACATCCGAATTATAGGGGTGCCAGAAAAAGAGAGAGAGCAAGACAATGAAAACCTATTTGAAGAAATAGTGACCAAAAACTTCCCACACCTGGTGAAAGAAATTGACTTAGGAGTCCAAGAAGCGCACCGAACCCCAATATATAGGAACCCTAAGAGACCACACCAAGGCACATCATAATTAAAATGCCAAGAGCAAAAGACAAAGAGAGATATTAAAAGCAGCAGGAGAAAAACAATTAGTTACCTATAAGGGAGCACCCATAAGATTGTCAGCGGATTTCTCAACAGAAACTATGCAGGCCAGACGGGAGTGGCAAGAAATATTCAAAGTGATGAATAGCAAGAATCTACAACCAAGATTACTCTATCCAGCAAAGCTATCATTCAGAATTGAAGGTCAGATAAAGTGCTTTGCAGATAAGAAAAAGCTAAATGAGTTCATCACCACCAAACCAATATTATATGAAATGCTGAAAGATATTCTTTAAGAAGAGGAAGAAGAAAAAGATAAAAGTGTAAATTATGAACAACAAATACACATCTATCAACAAATGAATCTAAAAATCAAGTGAATTAATAATCTGATAAACAGGATAAACTGGTGAATATAACAGAATCATGGACATGGAGAGGGAATGGACTGACAATTCTTGGGGAGAAAAGGGGTGTGGGAAGTACAGCAAGATACTGGACAAAAATCTTGCAACAATGGGAGAGGACAGTGGGGAAGGGGAGGGTAGGGTGGGATGGGTACAGGGTGGAGGGGAGCTATCGGGGGATAAAAAAGGGGGAACAATGTAATTAATAAACTGAACAATAAAGATAAAAAAAAGAATCCAGATAATTGAAGATAATGTAAGGGGCCTCTGGGACAACCACAAGCATGCCAACATCCGAATTATAGGGGTGCCAGAAAAAGAGAGAGAGCAAGATAATGAAAACCTACTTGAAGAAATAGTGACTGAAAACTTTCCCCACCTGGTGAAAGAAATAGATTTAAAAGCCCAAGAAGTACACAGAACCCCAAAATATAGGAATCTAAAGAGGACCACACCAAGACACATCATAATTAAAATGCCAAGAGCAAAAGATAAAGAGAGAATATTAAAAGCAGCAAGAGAAAAACAGTTAGTTACCACCCATAAGGGAGCACCCATACGATTGTCAGCGGATTTCTCAACAGAAATGATGCAGGCCAGACGGGAGGGCAAGAAATATTCAAAGTGATGAATAGCAAGAATCTACAACCAAGATTACTCTATCCAGCAAAGCTATCATTCAGAATTGAAGATCAGACAAAGTGCTTTGCAGATAAGAAAAAGCTAAAGGAGTTCATCACCACCAAACCAATATTATATGAAATGCTGAAAGATATTCTTTAAGAAGAGGAAGAAGAAAAAGGTAAAAATATAAATTATGAACAACAAATACACATCTATCAACAAATGAATATAAAAATCAAGTGAATTAATAATCTGATGAACAGGATAAACTGGTGAATATAACAGAATCATGGACATAGGGAGGGAATGGACTGACAATTCTTGGGGAGAAAAGAGGTGTGGGAAGTACAGCAAGAGAATGGACAAAAATCTTGCAACATTGGGAGAGGACAGTGGGAAGGGGGAAGTGAGGGCGGAGGGTGGGATGGGTACAGGGTGGAGGGGAGCTAAAGGGGGATAAAAAAGGGGGAACAATGTAATTAATAAACTGAACAATAAAGATTTTAAAAAAAGAAAAAAAAGAACATGTTCAAGTGGGGTTTTGTACATCTTCATAATAGACTGTCATAGAGCCATTATCAATGATGATTATAAATATGAATAATCTTTAATGAAGTAATAAAATGCTTATGACAAACTGTAAAATTAAAAAGACTTAGTGCATAAAACTATATATTCTGTATGATACCTGCAGTTACCTATGCTTAAGTATTGATTGAGAGATTCATTGGGAAAACAATGAAAGATAAAATGACTAAAAAACTAAAACTAAAAAAATAAAAAAAGGTGGTCAAATAATGTACAGTACCTACTGGCTCAGCATAAATTAAAGTCACTGAAACCAGAGCTTAAAGTGGTCCACAGAGGGAGGCCAGTCTGTGACCTATTTATGACCAGTTCATAACAAGATAACTAAAGAAACTAAGAGTGTTTCCAAAGGTTTATAGGAATTTAAAAGGGTAATTTTATGTCTTATAAATCTAATAATGTATAATACAAGTAAATCCCAAATCACTATATTTGCCTCCTTTTTTCTTTTCAGTCATTCTGGACTGGAAATATGCACATAATAAAAGATTCTGATTGAACTTCTACTTCACTTCCATTTAAAGTATAAAATTTATACTGGGTAGATACTCTATACTTATATACTTAACTATATAAAAGCATATTTTGTTTGTTTGTTTTGTGGGTTTTTTTTTGTTTTTTTCATACTTAACTATAGAAAAGCATATTTTACAAATGTGAAGCTGCCAAAGTTACCTATCCCTAAATTAGTCAAAAAAATAAGTTAAATCTCTAAAATAATGACATGTAGGCAAATTGCCATCTATCAACTCTAACCTCTGATTTAGGGGCCCATTTTTTTTTTGATATATATATATATATATTAAACAATGCTGACAAGCACTTTTCACACTTAGTATATGCCTATGGTTATAAGTAGACCGAGAGGAAATGTCTTGGTTATTTTTCAAAAAAACTGAGAAAGTATTACACACAGAAAAATGAGAAGTGGGGAAAATGCTTCATGAAACCCAAACTAGGGGTGTTGGAAGAACAGCGTCAGCATGTTTCTCTGAATACCAGTGCAACTCTGCAATGTGAAGATATGTGCAAATCAGCTTTTATGAAAATAGATACAGGCATTAAAATTATGAGCACATTTTTATGTTTCTAAATATTTTAAGTTAATTTCTAAGATGAATATCCCCATTGACATTACTTCATGATTTAAAGTAACTTGATATTTAAAAAAAACACACCTAATCAACATTAAAGGAAATTCCTTTATCATAAAAATTATGAGTGTGGATATATAAAATATTAAAAGAAAGACATCCAAAATAATAAAAAATGAAGACCAGAAATCCTACCAATACCATGTACCAATACCAATACCTTTCCAAACCAGTAAGATTATAGTGTTCTGTGGTGTTGTTCAGTTTCCAAAATTCCAAGTCCTAGGTAAGGCCTGGATTGATCAAGTTTCAGACTATATGTAATTTTTTTAACCATAACTGTCCTGTTGGTTTTTTTCTTTCTTTCTTTGAGAGCTGAAGATAACAGCTCTGACACAGTGGAGATAGTAGCAATTATTTAAGTTCCAAATAAATGCATTATGTTTTATTTGTTTTATTCACCTCTTTATACCAAGAGTTAAAAACCTGCTTCTTCCTTTTTTATGTTGCTCTACTGATACCCTAAGCCAGTGGTCAGCAAACTCATTAGTCAACAGAGCAGCAAACCACTGCCCTAAGAACATTTGTGGATTTGATTGTGAAATCTAAATATAACAAAAGATATTCGTAATTCATCTGCCAGTACATCATGATTTCAAATGCCCCAAATTCAAACCACAATAACAATAAACATCATAGACAAGGACAAAAAGCAAATGTCAAATTGGGAAAAATATTTGCAACTCATATTACTGACCAATGATCGAGTTTCACAATAAAGTAGTAATTACTACAAATCAGTTCTTAAAAAGCTAACATTCCAGTACAGAAATAGGCAAAGGATAAACCACCCAGTTCACAAACAAAAATAAAAATAACTCTATATAAGAGAACATCTTAACCTTACTCATAATAAGAAATATAACTCATAGTGAAATCATTCTTTCTCTAACAGATTGTCAGAAAGTGTTAGCAATATGAAGATCTGTGCAAATCAGCTTTTTTGAAAATAGAAAAGTTGGGGAAAGTTATATTGGGAAAGTTGAGGGTAAATCAAGTATTCTCATGTTCTACTCTTGGGAATGTAAAGTGGCACCAACTCTACAAAGAAAATCTGGTCATTTTTATTAAAATTACAAATACAGACCAAAAAGGACATTATTAGGTCAAATGACAAATTTGGAATATGAAGAGTATATTGTAGAGAAATACATTGTACCCATAAATTTATTGAAACTCATAACTTACAATGGTTATAAAAAAGAATGTCCTTATTTTCAGGAAGTACACATGCATTCAGGAGAAAAGGACCATAATATATTCAACTTATTTATAGGATTTACAGGTATTCTTTATACGATTGTTACATTTTTGCTGTTGTTAATTCTTACCCAAGGATATTTTTCCATTAGTTTTTAAAGAATGGAAGGGAAGAGGAGAGACAGAGAGAGAAACATCGATGTGAGAGAGTCACATCGCACCCTTGATCAAAATCGAATCAGGAATGCTTCAATACTCAGGCTGACCCTATATCCACTGAGCAAAATCAGCCACTTTCTTTTTTGTTTTTGTTGTTTGTTTTTTTTCAATCTTTATTGTTGAAAGTATGCCATATGTCTCCTTTTTTCTCCGATTGACCCCTTATAGTCACCCCCCAGGACTCTGCCCCGGGCCTTCACCACCCTATTGTCTGTGCCCATGGTTTATGCATATATGCAAACAAGTCCTTTGGTTGATCTCTTTCCTCCCACCTCCACTTTCCTTTTGAGATTCCACAGTCTGTTCCATACTTCTATGTCACTAAATCTATTTTGTTCATTAGTTTATTTTGTTTATGAAATTTCACATATGAGTGAGATCATGTAATACTTGTTTTTATCTGGATGGCTTATTTCACTTAGCATAATACTCTCCAGGTCCCTCCATGCTGTCTCAAAGGGTAAGAGAGTCTTCCTTTTTACTGTAGCATACTATTCATGATGTAAATGGACCAGTTTTTTTAATCTACTGACTAGAGGCCCAGCGCACAAAATTCATGCACAGGTAGGGTTCCTAGGGCTGGCCAGCAGTCAAGGCTGATTGGGGCCTTCCTTCCAGCTGTTGGCTGAGGTCTTCCTTCTGGCTGCCAGCGGGGGCCTCCCTTCCCCTGCTGCAGGCTGAGGCCTTCCTTCATTCATGCTTCCCCCTGTTGGTCCATGCATGTCATAGTGATCAATCGAATTCCCAGTCTCCTGGCCAAGAATTAGGCTTTTATATGTATACTAGAGGTCCAGTGCAAAAAACTCGTACATGGGGGGTGTCCCTCAGCCCAGCCTGCACCCTCTCCAATCTGGGACCCCTCAAGGGATGCTCATTTAGGCCCGAATCCTGGTGGGATTGGGCCTAAACAGGCAGTCAGATATCCCTCTCACAATCCAAGACTGCTGGCTCCCAACTGCTTGCCTGCCTGCTGCCTGCCTGCCTGCCTGATTGCCCCTATCCATTTCAGCCTGCCAGCCTGATTACCCCTAACCACTCCCCTGCCAGCCTGATCGATGCCTAACTGTTCTCCTGCCAGCCTGATTGCCCCCAACTGCCCTCCCCTGCTGGCCTAGTCACCCCCAACTGCCCTCCCCTGCTGGCCTGGTAATCCCCACTGGCCTCCCCCACAGATCTGGTTTCCCCCAACTGCCCTCCTCCACTGGCCTGGTAATCCCCAACTGGCCTCCCCTGCAGACCTGATTGCCTCCAACTGCCCTCTCTTGCAGCCCTGTTCCCTCCCCTGCTGGCCTGGTCTCCCCCAACTGCCCTCCTCTGCTGACCTGATCACACACAACTGCCCTCCCCTGCAGGCCATCTTGTGGTGGCCAGCTTGTGTCCACATGGGGATGGCCATCTTGTGTATTGGAGTGATGGTCAATTTGCATATTACTTTTATTATATAGTATTAGAGGCCCAATGCACAAAAATTCATGCAAAAGTAGGCCTTCCTTCCCCCAGCTGCGGGCACCAGCTTCCCTCTGGCACCTAGGACCCCAGCTTCCCTTCCTCTGGCCAGCCACAGGCATCTTGAACTGTGGGCGGCTTCCCCTGGGCTGGCTGCAGGCATCTTGAACTGTGGGCGGCTTCCCCCAGGCCAGGCCCTGGCTTTGTCAGGAAAGACGTCTGGAATGACCTCTAGAAGACATCCGATCTATTCAGTCTAATTAGCATATTACCCTTTTATTAGCATAGCTATAGATGAATACTTGGGCTGTTTCCAGATCTTAGTTATTGCAAATTGTGCTACTATGACCAGAAGAGTGAATACATTCTTTCAGATTGGTATTTCAGTTTCTTAAATATATTCCTAGAAGTGGGATCACTGGTCCAAATGGCAGTGCCATATTTAATTTTTTGAGAAAACTCCATTTTTTTCCCCATAATGGCTGCATCAGTCTGCATTCCCATCACCAGTGTACCAGAGTTCCTTTTTTCCACATCCTTACCAGCATTTGTCATTTATTGATTTGTTGGTGGTAGCCATTCTGACAGGTGTGAGGTCAGACCTCATTGTTTTAATTTGCATCTCTCTGATGATCAGTAACTTTGAACATTTTTTCATATGTCACTTGGCCATCTGCATGTCCACTTTGGAGAAGTGTCTATTTAGGTCCTTTGCCCATTTTTAATTGGGTTGTTTGTCTTCCTTTTGTTAAGCTGTATGAATTCCCTATATATTTTGAATATTAACCCTTTATCAGATGTATCATTGCCAAAAATGTTCTCTCATACAGTGGACTCCCTTTTCATTTTGTTGATGATTTCTTTTGCTATGTGGAAGCTTTTTATTTTGATACTAGAGGACCAGTGCATGAAAATTCATGCACTTGGATGGTGGTCCCTAGCCCAGCCTGCCCCCTCTCACAGTCCAGGAGCCCTCAGGGGATGTCCTACTGATGGCCTAGGCCAGCTCCCTGGGGGAGCGGACCTAAGCCACAGTCTGGCCTCCCTTTGTGGGAAGTGACTGGGCCAAACAGGATAAGGCACTGCCCCCATCACCCTGCTGGTGCTGCCACTGCCAGCTGCTGTGGCTGCTGGCCTCAGCCCTCACAGCTGCCAAAGCATTTTCACTAACATGGACTCCAGTCCCTTCACCACAAAAAAAAAAAAAAAAAAGACAACTTTCTTTAGGCATTTTCATGATGTATCTTTCATAGGATATAACATTTCCTTCTTTTTTAAAAACTCACCTGAGGATGTATTTTCCATTGATTTTTTTAATTTAATAAGTATTTATTGGTCAGATTATTATACTGTTGCTCTTTTTTCCCTCCCATAGCTCCCCCCGACTGTATCCATCCCATCCTCTGCTCTTACTTCCCCTCCACTGTCCTCATCCATAGGTGTACTCTTTTGTCCAGTCTCTTCCCACACACCTCCCACACCCTTTTTCCCCAAGAATCGTCAGTCCACTCCTTTTCTATGCCCCTGATTCTGTTACATTCACCAGTTTATTCTGTTCATCAGATTTTTAATTCACTTGATTTTTAGATTCACTTGTTGATAGATGTGTTTTTGTTGTTCATAATTTTTACCTTTTACTTCTTCTTCCTCTTCTTAAAGAACACCTTTCAGCATTTCATATAATACTGGTTTGGTGTTGATGAAATCCTTTAGCTTTTTCTTATCTGTGAAACATTTTATCTGACCTTTAAATCTGAATGATAGCTTTGCTGGATAGAGTAATCTTGGTTGTAGGTTCTTGTTATTCATCACTTTGATTATTTCTTGCTACTCCTGTCTGGCCTGCATCATTTCTGTTGAGAAATCTGCTGACAATCGTATGGGTGCTCCCTTGTAGGTAACCAACCTATTTTCTCTTGCTGCTTTAATATTCTCTCTTTATCTTTTGCCCTTGGCATTTTAATTATGATGTATCTTGGTATGGTCCTCTTTGGATTCCTTTTGTTTGGGGTTTGGTGTGCTTCCTGAACTTATAAGTCTATTTCTTTCACCAGGTGGGGGAAATTTTGGGTCACTATTTCTTCAAATAGGTTTTCAGTATTTGCTCTCTTTTTCTGGCTCCCCCATAATTCGATGTTGGTATACATGAAGTTGTCCCAGAGGCTCTTTACACTATCTTCAATTTTTTAGACTCTCTACTTCTTGCTTTTCTGGCCGAGTGATTTTTGCTTCTTTGTTTTTCCAATCTTTGACTTGATTCTTGCAGTCCCCTAGTCTGCTTTTGGGTCTCTGTATAATATTTTTTATTTCAGTCAGTGTATGCTTAATTTCTAGTTGGTCCTTTTTCATATCCTTGAGGGTCTCGTTCATATCCTCGAAGGTCTCATTAAGTTCATCAGCCTTTTCTAGGAGCCTCTTGAAAAGCCTTATAACCATGGTTTTGAACTCTATGTCCAGTGGGTTTTTTTCCTCCATTTCTTTCACATGTGATTTCTTTCTCATGTGATTTCTTTCCATGTCTCAGCACTATGGCTGCTCCCCTAAGTTGATCGATTAGCTTTGTGTGGTAGATGTCCTCTAAGGGACAGTGGCTCAGCCTCCCCAGTTATCTGAGGTAGATACTCTTGGTGCAGCCCTTTATGGTTGCACAGTCTTGTTGAAGTTAAGCCTAGATTATTGTTGTTAGCACTAGGAAGGTTTGATCTCCAGGCCAATTGGCTGCGAGGATAAGTTGTGTTTATGCTGTGAGTGCCTCTGTGCTCAGCCTGGATGGGGCAGAGTCTCCCGGCTGATTCGGCAGCCTTGGTTTCGGTCAGCTCCACCCTATATGGCTCCTGGGTCCCATGGCAACGGCTGCACGCACCTCTGAGAGAAAGCTGCCCAGAGCTCTGCCCGCTGCCAGACAGTCTAGTTTCTCCCCAAATGAGTCTGCATACCCAAAGACGCACCAGAACGGGAAAACAAAGCAGTCCGGCATTTTCTTGTTTTTGTTTTTTCCTCCCGAACAGTTAGAGCCAGCCACGAGCCCTCTCTGCTAGCTCGCACACCTTTGCAGCGCCTGAGTTTCAGCGTGCTTCCTCCTTACAGTCCAGTTTCACCCCGTATTAGTCTGGGTTCCCTGAGACTCGCCCGGAACTGGGGCTCAGTGCAGTGGGATGCCTTTGTCTCCCTCCCAGTTCAAGGAAACCAGCCGGGTTTGCAGCCATCCGCCCTTTCCGTTCACGTGCAGCTCCAAAACTCTGACTCCGTGCATATCGGCAACTCTGTCCTCCTCAGCTCCCCCGAGTCTCAGTGTCCTTTTATTTTTCCTTCTGTTTGTGCAATGTCCACTCAGCCAGCCCTCTGGTGGTTCTGAATGATGTCCATTTTGTCCTTAGTTGTAGTTTTGAATTTGCTGTATGGGGCAGCAGTATGGGTGTTTACCTATACTACCATTTTGGTTCTCTCTCTCTCCATTGATTTTTAAAGAGCATGGAAGAGAGAGGGAAAGACAGAGAGAAACATCAATGTGACAGGAACACATCAACTTGTTGCCTGAAGAGAGAGGGAAAGACAGAGAGAAACATCAATGTGACAGGAACACATCAACTTGTTGCCTCCTGCATGAGCCCTGACCTGGGCCTGGGCCAGAGAGGAGCCTGCAACCTGGGTATGTGCCCTTGACTGGAATCGAACCGGGACCCTGCAGTCCGTAAGCCGAGGCTCTATCTTCTAAGCCAAATTGGGTAGAGCAGGATATGACATTTCTTAGCCCCTCCAGCAGCAGACCTCCATATTTTCCTCAGGAGTGAGGTGAAAAAACCCCAGATCACCTTCTTGGATTCTTATTACTCAAATTACCAAGAATGCCATGAGTGAGCTTAGCCAAGAATGCGAGCTTAGCCAATGAGTGGTCAGAAAAGGTGTTTCCTGTGCAGCTCATGTGCAGAGGCAGGACTTATGGCATGCTGTGGCTGCCAAGCCCTCTTCGGTCCTCAGACACTGTGGCTTTGTCCAGAAGGACGTCCAGAAGACATCTGGTCTAATTAGCATATTACCCTTTTATTAGTATAGATAGTCCCATTTGTTTATTTTCTCCTTAGTTTTCTTTGCTCTAGGACAGTGGTCAGCAAACTGTCCAGTTTGCTGTTCTGTTGACTAATGATTTTGCCGACCATTGCTCTAGGAGTGTATTTACAAACATATTGCCACAAGAGATGTCTGAGATTTTGCTGCCTAAGATTTCTTCTAGGATTTTTATGGTTTCAAGACTTTTTTAAGTCTTTTATCCATTTGAGTTTATTCTTGTGTATGATGCAAGTTGGTGGTCTTATTTCCTTTTTTTGCATGTATCTGCCCAATTTTCCTAACACCATTTATTAAAGAGACTTTCTTGACTCTACTGCTTGCCCTTGCTTCCTTTGTCAAATATTAATTGAGCGTAATGGCTTGGGTTGGTTTCTGGGGTCTTTTTTCCGTTCCATTGATATCTCTCTCTCTCTTCTTGTGCAAGTACTAGGCTGTTTTGATTACAGTGGCTTTATAGTATAGTTTGATATCAGATATTGTGATCCCTCCAATTTTGTTCTTCTTTCTCAAGATTGCTGTGGCTATTCAGAGTCATTTTTAGTTCCATATAAATTTTTGGAGTATTTGTTTTAGATCTGTGAAATATGCCTTTGGTTATTTAACAGGGATTGCATTGAATCTATAGATTACTTTGGGCAGTATGGGCATTCTAATGATGTTAACTCCACCAATCTATGAACGAAATATTCTTCCACTTGTTTATATCTTCCTCTGTCTCTTTTTTCAACATCCTATGGTTTTCTGAGTGCAACTTTATTTCTAATAAAAAGTTTCTCGATGTATGAAGAAAACATATATCCTCTGACTCAGAATTTTCACTTTTAGGGAATGCACCTAAAAATTTACTAACATTTGTTAATAATTTATATGTATAAAAACTCTCTAAATTGCTTGTAACAGCAAAAGACGTTTGCCAAGGACAGATAACCTTCTCCATCCCCTTAATCTTGGTTTCACTGAACCAAACTTGGCTCCAGTGTCACAGAAAGTCCCGCTCCTGTCTTTCTCAGCATGCCGCCCTCCAGGAACTGTTTGGATTATTCTCATTCTTGGCTTTGTCTTCTTGGGGCTCTGTTTCCTCAGTCAGATCTAAACCAGATCCTCTGGTTGTGTTGGTAAGGAGAGGAAAGTAAAATTAGATGCTGATACCTATGTTCATCTGTTTTGAGCCCTTCAGAGCATCCTCCTTAGTGTTTCCTCGTCAGAGACATCACCTGAGGTCATTCATCGATGGGTGACAGACAGAGTGAACGAATAAAGAGAGGTTTAGAGTTACCACAACTTTCATAAAATTTATTGACCAGGTTGTACTTTGTCTTTACCATTTGCATTAGTTTTATTTTCCATTATAATTAATTTCTAAAATTAAGAGTAGATAGTTAACAAGAAGCTCTATTAGGCCAATCATCTGAATAACAAAGTGTGTATGTAAATGTTTTACCTTCAGGTAGCAATATGCATTACTCTTATTATTTACATATCTTCAATTACATTTTTTGTGAGCACCCCGATTTTCCTAAAGAGTTTATTTGGGCAGACCAAGGGATGGAGTGACCCTGCATCTAGAAGAAGGTGTTGGGCCTTTTGGTGGTGAAGCGTGGCTTGTGCTGGCGACGAAGGACCCGGTGTGATTGCAATGCGAACTTGATCTTGGAGTCGTGGAACTGCTTGACTGCTGGCTGGCGGCACTTGCTGACTTCAATCTCCTCCACCTTCATGATCTGGATTGAGTGGGTGCGGGCACGGGCCAGGCCCCCATATCTCGGTAGCACTGGGTGACGGCACCTGCGGTGGTCAGGTCCCGGTACTCCCCGTACATGTTGTGGGTGCCACTGCGGAGTCATAGCGCAGCCAGACGCCAAAGTTCTTTACCCTAAGAGGGAATTTTTCAAACACCTGCCCACAGTAGACGATTTCCCCGGAAGATTTCTTCATCTTCTTTAGTTGAGACACAATTACCAGAAGCGAGACTTGGCAACAACATGGTTAGGTGCAAATATTCGCACGCGGTAGAGGGGTGGTGTGTGGCACTTGGGGGTGGGCAGGCAGCGCCCCACCACTTTGTACTCTCGAAGCGTTCCCGAGGCCTTCATGGCATTCTCCCCATGTTCGCCACCACCCACAAAAGGAAGGCCAATTACATATTTTTGTGTTTATCATTTTTTGGTGAATTATCTGTTCATGTCTTTTACTTACTTTTGTTTTGGGATGACAGTCTTTATAAAAATGGTAACTTAAAATGATAATGGCATCAAATCCAACATCTGCCCTTTCTGAAAAAGTCGCCCGCCAATGTCAATAATTTGGCTCAGTTCTCCCTTTCCTTTCTTTACTCCTTGCAGTACAATAGGAAGGGCATTAGATTTGGAGTGCTAAGGCATAGGGTCATTGCTCAGTCTCTCAGACTTATTTACTTACCTATAAAGTGAAGGGGCTGCATTAATTGGTTAGCAAGGCTCTAAAAATCTAAAATTTTTTCTGTCTATTCATCTTTTTCTATTCTCTCAATCATGGCCAGCCCCATTCTACCTATGAGGGCAAGATGAATGCATTGTGAATTAATTATGGGATGTTTTATTTGGTAGCCATAAATCAGTGATCCACGTTAAAATTAAAAAGAAGCCCTGGCCAGTACAGTTCAGTTGGTTGAGTATCATCCTGTGCATGGAAAGGCTGCTAATTCGATTTCTGGTCAGGGCACATGTCCAGGTTATGGGCTTGATCCTCAATAGGGAGCATCCAGGAGGCAGCAGATTGATACTTCACTATCACACCAATGTTTCTCTCTTCCTCCCTTTCACTCCTCCCTCTCCATATATTAAAAAAAAATCCAAAGAAGAACTATAGAGAAAACAAATTATCTTTCTTGTCATGTAGAATCTTAATTAAGATTCTACAATCTGGAGAACAGTATGGAGTTTCCTCAAAAACTAAAAATGGAACTCCCATTTGACCCAGTGATCCCACTTCTAGGAATATATCTCAAGAAATTAGAAACACCACCGAGACCAGTTTGGCTCAGTGGATAGAGCGTCGGACTGCGTACTGAGGGGTCCCAGGTTCGATTCTGGTCAGGGGCATGTACCTTGGCTACGGGCACATCCCCAGTGGGGGGCGTGCAAGAGGCAGCTGATCGATGTTTCTCTCTCATCGATGTTTCTGACTTTCTATCCCTCTGCCTTCTGCTCTGTAAAAAAATCAATAAAATATATTTTTTTAAAAAAAGAAAAAGAAATTAGAAACACCAATTAGAAAAGATATATGCAACCCTATGTTCATAGAAGCACAATTTACAATGGCTAAGATTTGGAAATAGCCTAAGTGCCCATCAGCAGATGAGTGGATTAAAAAACTGTGGTACATCTATACAATGGAATAGTACACTAGGGTAAAAAAGAAGGAGTTCTTACCATTTGCAACAGCATGGATGGAACTGGAGAGCATTATGCTAAGTGAAATAAGCCAGTCAGAGTAAGATAAATATCACATGATCTCACATGAATATAATGAACAATATAAACTGATGAACAAAAACAGATCCAGAGACAGAGAAACATCATTTAGACCATCAAACCTCAGAGGAAAGGTAGGGGAGGGTGGGGGTAAGAGGGAGAGAACAACCAAAAGACTTGTATGCATGCATATAAGCCTAACCAATGGGCACAGACAACAGGGGGGTGAGGGCATGAGTGGGGTGTGGGGATAATGGGGGAATAAGGACACATATGTAACACCTTAATAAATTTTTTTTAAAAAGATTCTACAATCTCAGAGTCAGACTTCGGCTCTTTTGAGGATTTTAATGACATTATTGCAAATAAATAGCTTTAAAGCAAATAACCAAATATTGACTAAAGTAGACACAGTCCAAAAATTTGGTTTATTTGGTAGTGCAAAAGAATAAGCCAATCACAATGGCTTTGATCCTCCCACTTTTTTACCAATCCTCTTCAATATTCTGATTTCCACACAATCACACTAAGGCCAATGTTCTTTCAAAAGATAAAATTAAATAATCGATATGTGCATTGCTAAAGCAATCTGGCTTAAAATGTTTCAGTTTTATCTTAAAAGGTCCACTTACTTTTTGTTGTTGTTAATCCTTACCTGAGGATATTTTTCCTTTGATTTTTAGGTAAAGTATAGGGAGGGGGAGAGACAGAAAGAGAGAAACATCGATGTGAGACACATCAATTGTTGCGTCTACACAGACACAACCAGGGCTGAGGATCGAGCCTGGGACCCACGTATATGCCCTTGACCGGAATCGAACCCAGGACCCTTCAGAAGGGCTGACACTCTATCCACTGAGCCAAACTGGCCAGGGCAGCCCCACTTACTTTCAGTTTTCTAGTATCCCCCATCCTCTATCTGCCATTTTCTTTGAGACACACAATTTTTCTTTAAAAGACCTGGCCACTCCTCCCAAAATAAGTATAAATTTATTTTACAAATGGTGAGGTAAGAAATTCACTCAAAATTCTACCATCCTAATGCAACTATTTTTTTCTCTATTCGCTTCATCCTTATTCACATTCCTGCACATTTTTAGTCATAGTCATGTGGTATTTCCTGTTCTTTTCATCATCAAACATTTTCCATGTGGCTACCATATTAATTGTTAGTTTATAGTTGAAACATAATTCATAAAGTAGATACTCACTATTTATGAGACCATTATTTATTTGATTATATTGGGGTGGTGGCATTTAAGTTGCCTCCAAAGTTTTACTTTCTTACAGCAAAGGTATAGTGAAGATCAATGTGCATATATAGCTTTTTCTTCTTAGGAGTCATTAGGCAACCTCCTAAGGGGTGAGATTCTAGGTCAAGAGGTGTGACTAGGGAGCGGCAGGTGAGGGCAAGTGCTAGAGGGTAGGGGAGGCCAGGAGGAGGTCAATGGGAGAAAAAAAGGAAACATGTACTACTATTTATAATACTTTAAACAATAAAAAAAGAGGTGTGACTATACTTCATAGTAAGTACTATAAAATACCTAAGTGTGACACTAAAATAATATCATAGTATATGAAAAGCATTCCGTTTTCACGGACGTAGAAGGTAAAAGGTCTCCAAGGTAGTGTGACAAATCCAATAGCCTCGTTAGCCCCTTGATTCCTTACTGCTTAGGGCACAATAAGCAAACATTCTACTATGGTCCTTTCATCTGGTGGTAGGAAGGCAAAATCAAAACACTCTTTTTTAGGTTGCAGTAAAACAGTAAAAAAAAGTTTGTAAGTTTCATGACAATACTTTAAAAGTGTCTCTCAGATTTCTAGGCATGATGGTACTTATTTTTGTTCAATTGTACAATAATTCTTTTTCTCAAGACCTGACTCTAGACATCATATGACTCATAGTCGTAAATTAATGAATAAATTAATGACATCAGAATGAATAAGACCCTGGCTGGTGTGGCTGTCGGTTAGAGCATCGTCCCTTATACCAAGAAGGTGGCAGGTTCAATTCCCGGTCAGGGCACATACCCAGGCTGTGAGCTCGATTCCCAGTAGGATACATACAAGAGACAACAGACCAATGTTTCTTTTTCACATTTTTCACATTGATGTTTCTCTCTCTTCATCCCTCTCCCTGTTCCTCTCTATAAATATCAAATTTTAAATGTTTTGATAAATAAAGTTTTAAAAGAACAAGGGAGCAACTAGACAAATGACTTCAAAGGTACATAAAAAATATTTTTTTACTATTTGCTTACTTATTTCTTACTATTAACAGCAAGAAATAATGCCAGCCAATCCTCTTCATTCTGTGATATCTTGATCATTATTTTCCCCTCTTTTTATCATTACTAATAATGATACATCTTTTAATTCATACTCAAAAATGGAGACATAGAAAGCCTCCCACCTTCCAACAACAACAAAACCCACAGCGATGGTATGATAGACATAAGAAAAAGCCTGAAAAAAAAAAACACACAAAATCAAATAGGATCCACTACATATAGACTTTTGCAACTTGCATTTTATGTAGCTCTTATATATATATATATTTCGTTATGAAATACAGCAAACAGAACATTATAGGAAGTCACCAACCAGCTTTGTCTAATCTTTATCTTTTGCAATGTTTGCTTTAAATTTTTAAAAGTAAATTATAGATTAGAAATCCCTTGTGTGACCCCAATCTCTATTCCCCTCCCTCTCTTCATAGAAATAAACTACATCCTGAATTGGCTATGTTTCATTTCCAGGCATGTTTTTACTAAAGGCCCAGTGCATGAAATTCATGCATGGGGGAGAGTGGGTGTCCCTCAGCCCAGTCTGCACCCTTTCCAATCTGGGACCCCTTGAGGGATGTCTGACTGCCCGTTTAGGCCCACCAGGATTGGGCCTAAACAGGCAGTCGGACATCCCTCTCACAATCCAGAGCTGCTAGCTCCCAATGGCTCGCCTGTCTCTGCCCTACTGCTCCTAACCACTTCTGCCTGCCAGCCTGATCACCCCCTACCCACTCCCCTGCCAGACTGATCAACGCCTAACTGCTACACTGGCCTGACTGCCCCTAATTGCCCTCCCCTGCCAGTCTGGTCACTCCTAACTGTCCTCCTCTACAGGTCTGATCTCCCCCAACTGCCCTACCCTGCTGGCCTGGTCACCCCTAACTGCCCACAACTGCCCTTCCCTGCAGGCCATCTTGTGGTGCTCATCTTGTGTCCACATGGGGGCAGCCATCTTGTATCTTGGAGTGATGGTCAATTTGCATATTACTCTTTTATTAGATGGAAGGATTACATATGTATGTTTCAATAAAATATATTTACCTTACTTTTTCAATTCTAAGATCAAATTTTGTTCACACTGTAACATCTCTAAAACTGAGATGGATTTACAATCCATAATAAAGCATTGCATCACAATTTTATCTGCAGGTTTTCCCTTTTTCTTTGGGTACATAAAATAATGGTGCATCTCATACCATAGTGTGTTAGAGACTATAAAATGTGGTGATACTGTTTTATACATATTAGACATTCTTCAGCTTCATATTTTCACTCAATACTATGTTCCTGATATGTACCAATGTTGTTACATGTATGCAACATCTTTTAAATGTCTTAATTCACCATTATATACCATAGGATTAGGAGTCCATAGAATAAGGAGGAAATCCTATGCTTACTAGTGGAAATGGTAACTGTTATGTGTGTGGTTGACTAAAATAAAGAGGAGTAACCAACAAGATGGAAATAAGGTGGGGGTGGGGGCAGAGAAGGAAGGAAAGAAGAAAAACAAAAGCTGCTTGCTTGATTTGTAAGTAGCTGGGGACAGCATACATCTGAATAACTAAACATGAAACTCAGGAATAAATATGATGACAGAAGGAACTCTTTCCAGGAAATCTGTGCTGTTGCTACTCGAGAGCCCAGTGGAGATGCAACCTGCTCGTGTCAGCCCAGCAGGCACCAAGACCACAGATCCTGCCTTTACCAGCCAGCTCCTCTCACTCACAAAGTGGGCTGAACACCAGCATCAAGAGAGGGCCGACGCAGAGAGACAAAGAAGTGGCACTTACACATCCGCAGCTGAGACTGAGGCCTCCGGGTTCCTTTCTTCCGATTCCGCTTCTCCCTCTCCTACCACTTTCCCCTCATCTCTCCACTCCCCTCATCTCTCCACTCCCCTCTCCTTACTCATTTACATTTCTCTTTCTAGTCTCTAGTTGAGGAAGTCCATTTCAAAGACCTATGTCTACTGTCTGTCTGCTCTCCTACACATACATACACACACACACACACACCATGGTAACTCCTCAGTACTAGATTTTACTGATGGTACATAAGAAAATTTCCATTACTGGTTTCTAAAACCGAACTGTGGTTTTAGCTTATGGAGTGCTAAAAAGGGCAAGAAAAATGACAGAACTATAGCTCCTAATAGCATTTTCTTTTCTCTTTCCATATGAACTAAAAATACTTTGCTGGAGGCAGATTTTTCTAAAAGGGCATCCATAGTGTTTTGTTTTGTTTTGTTACAAATACACACTGCTTCAAAGAGGATGAAAACTTATAGAAACAGAATCAGAGGACATATTGTGATTACTGTTACAGGAATGCATTACTCATTAATTAATTCTTATATGTGTATTTTGCCTCTTTACCTCCATTTAACCATAAGCCAATTAGGAAAAAAATGATACTGCTTCACTTATCTAATACCAGTTAACAGAAAAATGCCCATATCAAGCATATTTTTTATTGATTTTAGAGAGAGAAAAGGGGGAGAGGGAGAGGGAGAGAGAGAGAGAGAAATATTGATGTGAGAGAGAAACATCAATAGGTTGCCTCCCATAAACACTTCAACTGGGGATCGAATCTACAACCTAGGTCTGTCCCATAACCTGGTATCAAACCCGCAACCCCTGGGATGACTCTTCAACCAGATGAGCCACCTGGCCAGGACTTAAGCATATTTTTAAAGAAATAAAAGTATTACCAAATTAATTCACAAATGTAACTATAAAAGAAAAATAGAATTCCTAAATTAAATTATTAATAAACTTTATCTTTAACAAAGGTAATATTTTAAACTCTGGTGTGTTATACTTAATATAGGGTAACAGAACCAAACAGCCCCAAGCCATTTTATTGTTTTGCTTTCTCCAAAACATTACTGTAAACCATAAAATCCACTGGTGTTCTGGTGTTTGGCGCATTCTGCAATTAAATTTCCTGTTACCTGCTGATATATTTGAAGTGGTTTGAACATAAATTATTGGAACATTCTTTCAACTCTCAAATTTGATTAACTCACTTTCTGTCAAGTTATCCTAATTAACCTACAGTCTTCAAAAGTGTCAGGGTTACTGCGGCCAATTCCGCACAACCATTTGTTTCATGCACAAATTCCACTAATAACCTCTAAGATGAAACTGAACATATAAATCCTTTTTTATTTCTACTAATTAACTAGACACTGGAATGTGCCATGCCCTATAATCTGTATTAATGCATAAATACAAGTGTTGCCTACTTCATATAAAGCGTACAGAAAGAACTTATTCAACAAATAAATTTCTTCAATGAAGGACTTCCATTGTTCAGAAAGTTCATTGAATGCTTATTATGTGCCAAGCACTGTACTGGACAGTACAGATATCACTGTAAATATGACAGACATAGACAGACATAGACAGCCTCCTGCACATGGACCTTATATGTCTAGTAAGGAAAAGAGACACTAACAAAGAACTACAACTAATGCCACACCTGTGCCTTGCACAGCACCTGCCAAAGTTAAGCTCAGTACATACTGTTATCAATACTTCTGTTTCAAAAATACAAATACTGAATCCAGTAAAGGTCTATGTTGAACTCATTAATCCGGAGTGATACGAAGCGAGGAAAAGCGACGGCAAAGTCATGTTCAAATTGAAATTGTAGTATAGCCCAGCCACTATGGCTCAGTGGTTGAGCGTCAACCTATGAAACAGGAGCTCTTGGTTCGATTCCCGGTCAAGGCACATGCCTGGGTTGTGGGTTCAATCCCCAGTGTGGGGCATACAGGAAGCAGCCAATCACTGATTCTCTTTCATCACTGATGTTTCCATTTCTCCCTCTCCCTTCCTCTCTGAAGTCAATTTTTAAAAATGTATTATAAAAATATAATTTAGTATAGTGATGATGGGCATGCAACATGGCAAATGTACTTAATGCACTAAAATGTACACTTAAAATGATTAAAATGGTAGATTTTATGTTACATATATTTTACCACAGTATCTAACATGGCACCAAAAAATTGCATTAAGTTGTTAAATGTTTCATCAACTTCAGCAAAGACTTAAAACATATACATACTTCTAAGTCTCAGAATGGTGTATTAAAAGGTGGAGAGAACAAAAAGCACAGCTGAAACCCAACAGAATACATGAAATGACTTGGCTTCAATTCTCCTCTAGCCTTATATCAACTGTTCAGCTCACGGTTCCCTGCTCACATATCCGGCTCAAAACAGGTGAGGGGGGGAAAAGCCACAATCTTAGAAACTGGTTCCATTATGAATTCATGGTTTCCAATCTTGTTTGAGTTCTAGCAATCCTTTTCCTTATCACCAATCAGATCCCCAACCGTTGCCACTCTTCAAATCTGCCACTCAACCCCACAGGCCTCGGTTAACAAAGAGAAAACAAAGGCCGCCTCCTCCAGCCCCACCTCCATTGCTCTGGTCCTTACTTTCTTCTCTCCAGGCCCCAAACAGGTGGCACCTCTGGCAAACCCACCTCCACCCGCTGTGCTCTGGGTTTCCTCATCCGGACCTGCTCCGGAACCTTACTACCTCAATTAGCCACTTGGTAACTTGGCCTTCTCCTTCTCCACAGGCTCCTTCACCTGAAACTACTCCCATCTTTAACAAATTAAATTATTACCTGAAAACCATAAGATAGTGTATTAATGTATTTTCCCTGTTGTTCCATATAGAGTTTCCAAACTTAAAGAATGGTCATACTACAATACAGAGAGAAAAAGCTGAAGGCAACTAGTTTCCAGTCACTTATTATTAGATTTAGAAAAGCTGATCTAATTTGACAATTCTAACTGATTTGCTTTCCAAAAAACTCAAGGTATTTCCAACTTAGTAAAGTAATTATCCAAAGATTACTGACCACTGATTAATTTATCCTCTTAAGTAACCATAAATAATAGGGATTACATTGCCTTGACATTTTTCCATAACCCATTCTCAGTTGCAACCAGACACCCAAAGTCATCATGATGAATTAGAGGAAGAAGACAGATTAATTGGATTAAGCATTACTTTTACCCAATCTTTTTTCAAAGAGAATAAATGCCTTTTCATTTAAGTGGATTAGTATTCGTTTCCTAATCTGAGTTACAAAAAACAACTCCCTCCTATCCAAACCTAATTATCATAGCATAAACATAACAAATGAAGTTACAGAAAACTATGTTTTGAAGTGAATACCAAAAAACATGCATAGCTCTTCTGTGATTCCAGTCCTTTGGTGTTAGCAAATCTCTTTCTTTCTGCCTGGTGTGTTGGCATGGAACTTAAAAGACTATAAGACTTCTGTTACTCAACTTCTGAGGGGGAAAGTGGTTAAACTTCCCTTTTTCTCTTCTCCCCATAATTATTATATATCAAATGTACTTGTCAGCAAACCAGCACAACAACAGACAGCATGGACCAAATACCGCCTTAAACCCCGACATTGGCTTTAATACAGACCTTGTGAATGAAGCCAAATTTGGTAACTGAAAGACCAAACAGTTACTGGAAGGGTCAGGGTGTCTTGGCTTACAACATAAGGCAGACACCCCCTTCTTGCACAACCATCAATTCTCTTTTCATCCACCCCCTGCTTTCACTGGCTCTTCCTCCAGGGTCACTGCACTTCCAGCCCCTTCCGCGGGGCTTCAATCACCAGAGAGCAACTCAAGACCTGAGTGCTAGAGAGTCTACAGCACGGCACAGGCACGGGAGTCAACACACACGCCCACACAGACACGGTGCCAACCTGCTCAGTAACAGCAGTGTTTGACACATCTGTGTGCCTGGTACATCCAAAGCACTTAAACATTCTATTATCTGGAGCCTCACTGATAACGCTGTGACAGGAAACTAAGGCAAAATACAACTGTGTGTAGCCAGGTAACTAGCTATTATCTGGATTAGAACTGACTCCATTCCCGGCCAGCCAGCACCACAGAAAACCAGACAGCACTTCCTCCGCCAACTGTCAGACTTCAGGTGTCTAGTGTGAGTACGCAACAAGTCATGCTTCTTAACAAAGAGTACAACATTTCATCCCAGTAAAAAAAAAAACACAAAAAACCCAACAACTTAATTTCATTTTAGTTTTCTAATAGTTTTCCTAGACAATTTTTTTAGTTTGTTCTTTCTAGACAATTTTTTAAGTGAGCCTACACTTAGACATTAGCTGTTTTCATTATGAATTGTGAATGAAGTAGCTGACTCAGTAACTAAATGCTGTGAAGTCTGATCTACAAGATAACATCATCTACCTGTTGAACGAGTTTCCCACTGGCAATACATTTAAATTAGAAATGCATAAATTAGCTGGGACTATTCTAAGCTATTCTCATAATCTCTTGACCTAGAACATCATGAAAATAAGACTTACAGACTGGCCAGGCTGGCGTGGCTCAGTGGGTGAGCACTGACCTATGAATCAGGAGGTCACAGTTTGGTTCCTGGTCAGGGCACGCCTGGGTTATAGATTCAGTCCCCAATGGTGGGTGTGCAGGGGCAGCCAATCAATGATTCTCTCTCATCATTGATGTTTCTATCTCTCTCTCCCTCTCTTTTCCTCTCTGAAAACAATAAAAATATAAAAAATAAAATTAAAGTCTTTCTTTAAAAAAAAAAGACTTACAAACTGGCTTAATTACATCATGAATAAAAGAAACCATAAATGCTAAAATGGTCTCAGAGGTCCCATTAAAGGGGGGGGAATGACTAAGTTTTAGTATTAACTTTTGGAAATACTTATGATGTAAAAATACAATCCTTCCTTTGGAAAACTGTAAGTCTGAATTAGAAAAATCTAAATGTTGGAAAGACTTAAGGAATGAAGTTTTGTTACTTACAAATAAAATTATTTCAGTGGAAACTAACTAAACTACCAGAAGCAGCCACCAAGTCTGCTTGAGCCAGAATTTCTGTTTTCTACTATGACATCTTGTTCCTCCGGAGACATACACTCTTTCCAGAGCTCTGCCTCTGGCCTCAGCTTCACTCGGAGGCTCCAGGTCCACATTTCCAGTTACCTGTTTGACATCAACTTCTGATGTTCTGTGGGCATTTAACAGTCACATGTCTAACATCGGAGCCTGCCTTTCCCTGTCAGCTGCTCCCAGGAGCCTATCAATGGCACCACCTGTCACTGTCTACATAATCTGTAGGGCACAGCACAAAATGAAAACATGGGGCCTCCCAGTTCAAAAATTATTTAGACGCAATCTCCAGACACAGGCCTCATCTGTTTCTGTATCACTGTCCACAGTCATTTGCCAAAATTCCTCCAGTCCGTCTTTGAAAGGTCTCACATCTGTCCCTTCCTTTCTACTTCTCAAATCTCACTTGGCTTTCAGCCAAGGACTTCGTAACTGTAACTGCTGTTCTTCCTATTTCTTGCTTTTTGCAAAGCATTCATCTCTCTCTCTCTCTCTCTCTCTCTCTCTCTCTCTCTCTCTCTCTCTCAGTTAATTCTCACAAAGGGTATTTTTTTTCATTGTTTCTTAGAGAGAGTGGAAAGGAAAGAGAGAGAAAAATATTAATGTAAGAGAGACACATCACTTGGTTGCCTTCCTCATGAACCCCAACTGGGGCTGCAGATTAAGCCTGCAACCCAGGTACATGCCCTTACCCGGGAATCAAACCCATGACCTTTCCATGCACAGCTGGCGCTCTAACCACTAATCACACCAACCAATGCAAAGCACTCACATCTTTTTAAGGTACACTTCTGAAACCCTCATTATCTCCCCATTGCCTGTTTGTTAAATAATGTCCAAGCTGCTTAACTCGGCATTCAAACCTTCCATTCCTCAGCTCCACCATCCTCTTCCAGACTTACCTCCTGTGACTTTCCCCTACATATTCTCCAAACTCCTTGTCATTCACTTAATGAACCTAGTCTGTACTTCAATATAAAGAACCTGGGTCCTGATGCCAGAGATTTACCAGTAAGTTCAAATAGAGCCCTGCTACTTATTAGGCTCAGTTGCACATCAAAAACATGAGTATCGTATCTCAGTTATATCATAGGATTGTTGAATAGATCAACCAAGATAACATAGCCCTGGCCAGTGTTCTCAGTGGTTAGAGCGTTGCCCCATGCACCGAAGGGTCCCAGGTTAGATTCCCGGTCAAGGGCATGTCTGGCCCTGGTCAGTGTGCATGTGGGAGAGAAGAATCCAATCGATGTCTCTCTCTCACAGCAATGTTTCCTCTCTTTCCCCCTCCCTTCCTTCCACTCTCTCTAAAAATGGGGAAAAAATATCCTTGAGTGAGGATTAACCAAAAAAACAAACAAACATGTTCATATAAACCAAATAATAAAGCACAGTAAAACATTAATCATTAGATTCCACTAGCCCTTGCCTAGGTCCTGCACCCTCCCATGAAATACCTTTTTCTGCTGAATCTGCTGAGGACAGTCTACCAGTCCTTTAAAGCCTCACCCAAAAGCCACCTCCACGAAGCCTTCCCTGACCAGCTCCCTCTGAAGCCATTGCCTTTCTCTAAAGTCCTCTTGTTTACACTGCATTTAACACAGGCAGCATATGCTTTAGAGTTGTGGTCCACATACCATTTTGTCTCCCCTCGTAACCTCTCAAGAATATGGAATAAGTCAAATTCATCTGTTTCTTACATGGCCCCTAATACACTGAGTTTGTGCTCAATAAATTAAGTGATTTCTATACCTCCTTTAAAAATAAATTGAAGCAAAACATAATTTTACACACACTTAGAACCAGAAGAATCAATTAAAGCTGTATTCAACTGACTTAGGTCCAGAGGAGGTAAGGCAAGGTAATAAATAGCACAGGGTGAGAATGAGATGGACTTCTCTTGCAGACTCAGCATCTCACAAGCATGTCAAACTCATGAAGAACTCATGGCTCAGTCTCCAAATGATTAATTTCCAATACCATTCCCAACCCTAAGAAAAGTCTTGATCAACACCTGTGCTGAGAGAGCAGAGGAAAGGGAACAAGGGTGTGTCCCACCTGCCAAGGTGTGTCAAGATAGAATCTAAGGACTAAGAAAATCTCAGGCCTTCCTAGTATTCCACCTGTGGTAACAAAGTTTTACTCTAATATATTCACTGCTATGCGTTCTCTTATATTTCCAGATATTCTATCTAATAAAAGAGTGATATGCAAATTAACCATCACTCTGCTACACTCACAATCACCAGCCAATCAGAAGCAAGTATGCAAATTAACCCAGTCAAGATGGCTGCAGTCACAGAGTGAGCAGGAGGCTTGGGTTTTCCAGGCAATAGAGGAAACGAAGCTTTCCAGACACCCTGTTAGGCCCAGGCCTCCATTAAAGGCTACAAAGTTTCAATTATAGAAGATAAATAAATCCCAAGAAAAATGGTGACAGCCCCTGAGCTGGAGTGAGCAAGAGGCCTGAGTTGCCCCCAGCAATGGAGGAAGCCAAGGTTCTTCAGCCCTAGCCTGCCTTGGCCTCCGCTCAAGGCTACAAAGTTTCAATTGTAGAATATAAATTAATCCCAGATACCAGAGCCTCATCTTGGGTTGCCAGGGGGTGTGGCCAGCCTGCAAACCATTACAAGCCCCTTGCCCAGGACACCCGATGCCCCAAGGGAACCCCCACTCTGATCCAGGACACCCTTCAGGGCAAACCAGCTGGCTCCCACCCATGCATCAGGCCTTTATCCTAATAAAAGAGTAATATGCAAATTGAAGGTCAGATAAAGTGCTTCTCAGATAAGAAAAAGCTAAAGGAGTTCATCACCACCAAACCAATATTATATGAAATGCTGAAAGATATTCTTTAAGAAGAGGAAGAAGAAAAAGATAAAAGTGTAAATTATGAACAACAAAAACACATCTATCAACAAATGAATCTAAAAATCAAGTGAATTAATAAGCTGATGAACAGGATAAACTGGTGAATGTAACAGAATCACAGACATAGAGAGAGAATTGACTGACAATTCTTGGGGAGTGGGAAGTGCAGCAAGAGACTGGACAAAAATCATGCAACAATGGGAGAGGACAGTGGAGGGGGGTGAGGGCGGAGGGAGGGATGGGTACCAGGTGGAGGGGAGCTATAGGGGGAAAAAAAGGGAACAATGTAATTAATAAACTGAACAATAAATATAAAAAATTAATTAATTAATTAGTTAGTTAAAAAAATAAAAAATACAACTAAAAATGAAGTGACAAGATTTTGGCTGGTGGATAAATACCTGGCTTTATGTACCCATTTTAGGGACCACTGCACTGATTCTCCAGCTCTGGGTGAAGTCCAGGGAACCCACTATCATACGGGGTAAAAACTGGACAGTAGGAAGGCATGCCGAAGCTTGGGCACTGCAGGGGTCTGCTGGCTTGTGGAGAAGAGGAGCTTGTGCAGAGTGCGCATGAACTTGGGAACAGCGCAGCTGCCTGACCATGCAGAGAGCACTCGTGACTTGCTCTTTCATTCAGGAAACCATCAGACTGCTTTGTTTTACGACCCTAGGTGAGACGTTGGGTGTGCAGACTCATTTGGGGAGAGGCTGAATTCTCCGGCAGCGGGTGGAGCTCGGCAGCGGCTCCCTCTCAGAGGTGCTGGCGGCCATTGCCCCCGGTGCAGGGTCCCTGGGGCTGCACAGGGTGGAGCTGATGCTGTCTCCTTGGCCCGGAGACTCCGCCCATCCAACCTGAGCACTGCTGAGCTTCACAGACAGTTGGCCTGGAGGTCAACCCCTCCAAGTGCTAACAACGATTAACCTAAGCTTAACTTCAGCAAGACTGTGCAACCCATATCCACCTCAGGTAACTGGGGAGGCTGAGCCACTGTCCCTTGTAGGACGTCTACCACACAAAGCTAATTGACCAACTCAGGGAAGCAGCCACCATGCAGAGACATGAAAGAAATCAGATGTGAAAGAAATGGAGGGAAAAAAACGACTGGACATGGAATTCAAAACCCCGGTTATAGGGCTTCTCAAGAGACTCCTAGAAAAGGTCAAGACCTACAAGGAAATAAGCAAGACCTACAAGTAAATGAACAAGACCCTCAAGGATATGAACGAGACCTGCAAGGAAATGATCAAGACCAGTGTGGAAATGAATGAGTCCTACAAGGAAATGAAAGAGACCCTCAAGGATATGAAGGAGACTCTCAAGGATATGAAAAAGGACCAACCAGAAATTAAGCATACACTGACTGAAATAAAAAATATTATACAGAGACCTAGAAGTACTCTAGAGCACCCCAAGAACCAAGTTAAAGATTTGAAATACAAAGAGGGAAAATCCACTCAGCTGAAAAAGCAAGAAACCAAAAGAATCCAAAAAATTGAAGATACTGTAAGGGGCCTCTGGGACAACCTCAAGCATACCAACATCCGAATTATAGGGGTGCCAGAAAAAGAGAGAGAGCAAGACAATGAAAACCTATTTGAAGAAATAGTGACTGAAAACTTCCCACACCTGGTGAAAGAAATTGACTTAGGAGTCCAAGAAGCGCACCAAACCCCAATATATAGGAACCCTAAGAGGACCACACCAAGGCACATCATAATTAAAATGCCAAGAGCAAAAGACAGAGAATATTAAAAGCAGCAAGAGAAAAACAGTTAGTTATCTAAAAGGGAGCACCCATACGATTGTCAGTGGATTTCTCAACAGAAACGATGCAGGCCAGACGGGAGTGGCAAGAAATACTCAAAGTGATGAATAGCAAGAATCTACAACCAAGATTACTCTATCCAGCAAAGCTATCATTCAGAATTGAAGGTCAGATAAAGTGCTTCTCAGATAAGAAAAAGCTAAAGGAGTTCATCACCACCAAACCAATATCATATGAAATGCTGAAAGATATTCTTTAAGAAGAGGAAGAAGAAAAAGATAAAAGTGTAAATTATGAACAACAAAAACACATCTATCAATAAATGAATCTAAAAATCAAGTGCATTAATAAGCTGATGAACAGGATAAACTGGTGAATATAACACAATCACGGACATAGAGAGGGAATGGACTGACAATTCTTGGAGAGAAAAGGGGAGTGGGAAGTGCAGCAAGAAACTGGACAAAAATCATGCAACAATGGGAGAGGACAGTGGAGGGGGGTGAGGGTGGAGGGTGGGATGGGTACCGGGTGAAAGGGAGCTATAGGGGGGAAAAAAGGGAACAATGTAATTAATAAACTGAACAATGAAGATTTAAAAATTAATTAATTAATTAATTAATTAATTAAAAAAATAAAAAAAATACAACTAAAAATGAAGTGACAAGATATTGGCTGGTGGATAAATCCCTGTCTTTATGTACCCATTTTAGGGACCATGAGATTCTTATGTTTATCCAGAGGGAACAGAGGAGATTAGGAACACTGCTTTGGTCCCCATACGTTATTTAAAACCTTTATTTCATATATAGCCCCACAATTAAACATTGGTGAAATGAAAAGACTTCCGACCTGAGAATAAGGTAGGTCATTCCCTCAGCTTGCAAGTTTTAACATCTAGGTATATGCAAGGTGGGGAATTACTTCTGTTATTAATGAAGATATTTCATCAAAGAAGGTATGGTGGGTGCACATTTGCTGCACATACGCCTGAATGCACTGTTTTCCTCCATCACTCCTGTCTCAGAAGGGCTAGCGGTTCCCGGAACACGGGAGTCGCTCCTCTGAACCGCTGCCATCAAAAACACCCCTGGATTCCTGTGTGCTCAGCGCTGTGTGACCTGACCGTTCAGTACTATTTGGGTTTTAGTTTGTTCCTTTTGAGGTTTGTTTGTTTAATTTGAATGTGAGGGCGGATCTTTAGTCAGGTTGTGATTACTCCAAGTGGTATTCCGTTGCAAAGAACAACTGCACAGGGTTTCTGATAACTGGGGTAGGAGGCACTAGTAAACTTCTAGAGAACGCATAAGTAAATATGCAGAAAACAGTTACAAGGGGGGAAAGGGCAAGGTTCTACATTCCAGGACCACTTTAACATAAGTACAAATTTTTATCCAGCTAAAAAGATGTTCTTAAATTCAACTTAGTGTATGTAAAAACCGGCATCATGTGGCCCAAACCTAAACTGCAAGTCACAACCTTCTTACCTATAAACTAGAGGCCCAGTGCACAGATTCATGTACCAGTGGGGTCCCTCAGCCTGGCCTGTGCCCTCTTGCAATCTGGGACTCCTTGAGGGAGACAGTAGTGCATGAAGTGGCAGGCAGCCAGGGAAGAGCCTGACCCTGGCCCGCTGCGCCTGCTGCCGCTGCGCTCAGTGGCACTGCCGCAGAGGTGGGAGAGGCTCACAGCCACAGCTGTGCTCACCAGCCATCAGCCCCGCATTCGGTGCCGTCTGTCAGCTGAGCAGCGCTCCCGCTGTGGGAGCACACTGACCACCAGGGGCAGCTCTTGCCTTGAGTGTCTGCCCCCCTGGTGGTCAGTGTGCATCATAGCTACTGTCCGGTGGTCCGGTCATCCGGTCAGTTAGGCTTTTATATAGATAGAGGTAATGACACCCTACGAGGTGACTCTAAAAACTTAAATTAAGTAATGTACATGAAAGCCCTTTCTTTATGGAAAAGAGTATGCAAATTATCACTTATAAATATGTGCTACCTTAAAAATGCCTTTCACAGAATGCTAGATTAGAATAGAGTGAAATTTGGGTCTCCATCTTCCACTTTAAGCTTAATTCACAACTCATTTGAATTCATGCTATCCCCAAAACATTCCAGGTGCATCAAAACACAACAAAACATCCCAAGTTGCATAAAATCGTTATGTCCCAGGGCTGTCACAAAAGAAGTAACATGGCTGTTTCAGACAAGGACTAAAAACCACACTGAACAGAGGAGGGACACAGATAAGGGCATAGAGACAAAAGACAGCAGGACAACTTGGGGCATAGAAGACCCCAAAGAAGGCAGGAAAAAGGAGGTAAGTACATGGCCTGGGATAAGCCACATGGAATTACAACATGGGCTCAACAAGGACCAGAAAGGGCATATCACATTAAGAGCACAGAGTAGGATTTATTCTAAAAGACACTCAAAAGCTCTTTAGAAATTATCCTTTTATGCTTTTAGTTTTTGCTTGATTTGGTTCTTTTGACAGCTAATTTGATTGATAAAAATCCTAGGAATACTCACATGGTTATATTTAATTAGAATTCACTCCACACTATTTACACTATTCAGTCTTGCCCTGAATTCAGAAGCATTCAGGAAAGAAGAGTGTGAGATGCTCACACCATACTCATTTATTATTCCAAAATACTGGAACCATTTTTATGGTCTAATGACTTATTTTAGCAGGCAGTTGAGATGAATTTACATGGAATAAAAAGTTGGATGCTTTAAGATAGAGAATAAAGAAAATTCAAGTTTAAGAGTTGCCATAAGTGAGTTCTCTTAGTTTTCCAACCTCTGTCAGTGCATATAACAATCAGATATTTATATATATAGGACCAAGAACCAGATCATCTGTCCATTGAACAAAGCACCATTACTAAAATACCTTCCTCAGATAAAGAAATAGTAATATAGGCAGCTTTCCACACAGTCCTTAGCATAAGGCTAGACAGAGCGGTTCAGTTCTGAACTATAGCCAAAACCTCCTTTAAGTTTAGGTGTAGCATACAGCTGCTGTATAGATATATCAGCATACCGGCAAATGTGGAAACTTTTAAAAAATATATATTTATTGATTTCAGAGAAGAAGAAAGAGGGAGCGATAGAAACATCAATGATGAGAATCACTGATTGGCTGCCTTTTATCCACCCCCCAACTGGGGATCAAACCTGCAACCCAAGCATGCACCCTGACCGGGAACCAATCTATGACCTCCTGGTTCACAGGCTGGCACTCAGCCACTGAGCCATGCCAGCTGGGTGTGAAAACTTTTTTTAACCCTCAAGAAGTACTAACTGACTTGAAATTTCAGAGTTACTTGTAAGACTATATTGAGAGGTGATGAAAGATGCATTAATCCCTAAGTATAACTGAAAATCCTATTTTGTGATCATAACCATCTTAAAGAGCAATCTACCTCCATACAAGGAAGGCAGTTCCATTAAAGATTGTTGCCAAAGTCTCCCTTTTAATAGTCCACTTCTCATTAAAACTGTTAAATTTTTAATATCTTTATTTTTACTTTAAATATCCAAGAGAAGAGGATAATGTGCTGTGTTTCCCAAACTTACTTACCCACAGACCACTACTTTAAAGAAATGCTATTAATGAACACATTTTTGGAATTACTAAAAGAAGTAGGGGTCTTCTTGACCATGCCTCTAGGCCACAAAGACATAATTTTTTTCAGAAGGATATCATTAACTATCCTAAATACTGATTCTAAAAGCATACTTGTTTTAAACAGATACTTTTGAAGTCCATATACCATTAAAATATTTTTCTTTCTGCAGGAAGAAAGCAGACAAGTAAACTAGATTAATATCCTCGTAAGATCCCAGAGATTGTCCAGGGCAAACCATCGTCCTACTATGGTTTGTGTCAGGAAAATGAAAGGACCCTACCCTCTCTCTCAGTCCCATGAAGGAACTAAAAATGGGCTTTCCAATATCCAAGCAAAGTTGTAACTTCTAAGGGCAAACAACATTCTAGTTCATTGCAGTATCTGTGGTATCCCAGAAGTGTCTGATTCCTCTCCATGCCGGCAAAAAACATGCACATATGAACAAGTAAAAACTTCACTGGAAAAAGAGAACTCAAGCTCAGCTTGACAGACATTAACTGTTGCAGCAATACGTGCAAGAGATATCCCTGAGCATGAGGTCACTGGCGGCCACAATAACATAATGGGGCTGGGATGTACTCGCTGGTTCTACTGCCTGACTTATGGTTCAGCTTGCTTGTCTTCCAAAGTCTTAATTTCACAAAGTGATATTTATTAGCATCTAGACAGGCCATCAAATGCCTTCCCCAGGACCCACCATTCCCTGGCATTTCCTTAGAATTTCCACCTTTTAAAATAAGATTGGGTGCTAGTATACTGCAAATGCCTTAGAGTAGCATTTGATGTACTTTTACTTGTTTGTGTCTCACAGCCTATCTAAAGCTCCTTGGGAACAGCGTCTCTCTCAGTTCCCATCTCCAGTGCTTTGCACAGAGGGTGTCAGATACTTAATAATGAATGATACTTGTAGAATGAATGAGGAGTAACATTAGGATGTATAAACTCACTTACATCTTAGTGTCAATGGATTTCTTCAGGCCCTTTCCTAAAAAAATTTGGGTATATTATCAGTTATATTTGAGTTAAGAGAACTGTGAAGAGAACGTGATCCTGAGAAAGATGCTCTCCCGTTCTTCCTGGAAACATTGTCCTACTATGGATCAGACTAAAGAGCATGGTTCCTCAAAGGAAACCCCAGACTTTTGTTTGGATGCCATATGAAATGATCTCATTTTTCTTTTTTTTTAATATATTTGTATTGATTTCAGAGAGGAAGGGAAAGGGAGAGAGATAGAAACATCAATGATGAAAGAGAATCATTGATCGGGTGCCTCTTACACACCTCACACTGGGGATCGGTCCGAAACCTGCTCATATGACCTGACTGGGAATCCAAACATGACCTCCTGGTTCATAGGGTGATGCTCAACCACTGAGCTACACCAGCGGGCTGATGGTGTTTCTTCTTGGAAGTCTCTCTGCACTTCAAAAATCTACTTCCAGGAGACATTAATAATTGGCCTTAGTTTACTAACAGCAAATTAAGATCAAGAAACTGGGACCCTGATCTTTCAGATGTCTTTTCTAACCCCAGAATTCCTGGTCTAGTATTCAATCAATCGCTAATGCTTAAATCTGACAACATAAAGAACACTGAATTAGCAAAATATTATCTAGCCAATGCAATATGCTCACTTGTTAAAAACCAGCTTCTGGAATCATACAAACCTGAATTTGAATTCTGGCCCCACTGCTTCCTAAAACTCTGCAAACCTGAGTTTTCACATCTGAAAAGAAAAATATCAAGTACAACCTAACCCATGGGGTTGCAGTAAGGTTTAAATGAGAATGCATGTAAAGTGCTTAGCACTGGGCTGGCACATGGGAAATTCTCAAGAAATATGAACCATCATTTGAAACCCTCAGTTCCCATTTTACCTCAGCCTCCCTGTGTATCCTTGGACTAATCACTATGAAGAAGCTAATGGAAACATGGGAGACAATTAACTGCCCTCTAATGTTGAGATTATCCATTATGAATAGAGTCATAGAAAATGGACCAAAACTTTGAAAAGTAAAAGCCTTAAGCAATTCTAGATATTTTGGGGGGCTGTACTTGAAGCCTGCATATGTTTGATCACAGATGACTCAGTATTAGTGGAAAAGCCAAACTTGAAAACAGGTATTCTCAAATACTTCAGTGCCTTTTGTAGATGATAGACTCTGTGAAACACCTGTTGGGGAAGGGGCTGGTGTCTCAACATTAACTGGTCCAATAACTATCTTGTCACCCTTTTTTCACAGATGAGGTTAAATCCGTTTTCTTCCTCATACCTTAAAAAATAGCTGTTATACATGTATCACACCGTGTCCAAATAAAGGCCAACGTTCAATCAAGCTGCTGTGTTATGCAAGGCCATTATAAGTGCATAAGGCCCCTTTGTAGATGCACACAGCCTGGTTTTCCATCTCCACTTATCCTGAGTTGCGTACATCTGTGCAAGGGCATGACCAAACATGGCAATCATGAGATAGCACAAAGATCTTCTGTATTTAACTGGCATACCCATATGACTGTTTATATGATACACACACACACACACACACACACACACACACGGCTGAAAGTTGTCAAGAACTTAACTGAGAAAACAGAAAATACGGAGTTTCAAGATAGCAGGTCCTGTGCCCTCCCTCATCTTTTGCTATCCAGTACTGGGATACTGTAGCCAACAGGAGCTTGTAGGTAGAGGCTTCAACACTGCGAAACTGATTCCTGACGAAGCTATGGTCTTTCTCCAGCAGCTGCCCACTATCTCAAAAGAACAAAGGCAGGAAAGAGTACAAACAAAAAACAACCCTCCGATACCAACGGATCAAGTCATGTGGGCTTGCAAAAACAGTAGTAAAGGAAAGGCTGTTGTCTTGTTGTTCTGACTGCATTAAAAATTTGTAAACCCAGGCAGAAATATGCTAAATGCTGAAGGAAACAGTCTAAAAATGGTAGCAATGTCAGTTCAGCCTCCTGGAGCTTTTCCTTCCCAGATACCTGCTACTCATATAGAAAAGACACAAAATTACTTTTGTTTACCATTACATGTGCATATCTAGCCTCCTAAACTTTTTAATGATAGCCTTCCTTACAAAGTAAGTAGATGATATTACATTTTTAACACTTTTTGTACCTAGCCCTGTGACCTGAATAACAACAGCAACTTCAAGAGCTATTTATGGAACAGAAATTCCAGAGTAAATATGGCACCTTATTTAATACATGTCGAGACAATGTACCAGAATATTCATTGCAGTGTCGTTTACAGTAAGTTTGAAAATAATATAAATGTATAATAAAGGGACAATGCATAAATAAAGTATAATATAGTCATACAATGAAAAACTATGAGTTAAAACAAAAAATTTAAGCTACCAGCTCAACTTAAGGTATATGAATAAATCGCACCCACAACACAGGGTAAAAGAAAAGCAAGTTGCAGAAGCATACCCATAAGAACGTGCTATTTATATACGATTTTAAAACTCTCAACATTACCTCTGCCTTAGAATTTGCTATGACAGCAAAGTAAGATTAGGAAATTGGGACAGTTGTATACTCATTTTATGCACACTAAAGACCTAAGAAATGTTCACTAAAAATAACAGAAAAGTAAGGTTTAAAAAAGATGATGAGTCGCCCTAGCTGATTTGGTCAATGGATAGAGCATCAACCTGCAGACTGAAGTGTACCGGGTTCGATTCCCATCAAGGGCACATGCCCCGGTTGCAGGCTCTATCTCCAGTGGGGAGGCGTGCAGGAGGCAGTCCATCCACGATTCTCTCATCATTGATGTTTCTCCCTCTCTCTCCTTTCCCTTCAATAAAAAAAAATTTTTTAAATGATTAACTATATAAAGTTCCCCCAAATGGCAGTGGGGGGAGTCTGATGTAGTCATGGAAACCCGTTTAAGTCTGAAGACGTGTGCTCTATCTCCATTCTGCTGCTCACCAAGACACTTTATTTCACCAAGCTTCAGTTTGCTCACCTAAACGGGGCTGACAACGCCTACTTGCAGGATAAAGTGGGACATGCATGCAGAAGAGTTATACAGAAGATCTTCAACGCGCTGTCCTGCCTACTCAGTCAAGAGATCGCGTAACAGCGCTCTAAATGTTGTGTGTGTGTGGAAGGGGGGTGTGTTGAGTCTGCACCTTTTTCATCAAGTTTGGTAAATCGTTAAGAACGACAAAGAACACAACAGGAAAAGGCAACCCCTCACGCTCCTCTTCGCAATTCCCCATTCAGCCGCCTCCTATCCTTTCAATATTTAGCACAGTGCCCCCAAGACTCCCTCCCCCCTCCCCCCCCCCAAAAAAAACCACCCCAGGCACAAGGGAGACTCGGGACGCAGGGACCCACACTGGGCTCCCAGAACGCTCCCAGAACGTGCCCCGGCTGCCCGCGGCGGGCGCTGCGCCTCACCTGTCTTGAAGACCATCTGGTCATCGTCCTTGGACCCGAAGGTCTTCAGCATGGCCACGAAGAGCACCCCGCAGGAGTTCTGGATGCCAAACACCGACCCGTTGCACCACATGGCCGCCAGCATCACCAGCCAGCCCCAGCCGCCCTCGGGAGGCTGCGGGGGCTCGGCGCCCGCCGGCCCCGCCAACTCCACCTCCACCTCCACCTCCTCCTTCTCGGCGGCCGCCTCGGGACCGTCGGAGGGTCCCAGGCCCGAGAGCGGGGCAGCCCCCGAGGACGCGGGGCTGAGCGTCTCTGTCTCGCTCGACCCCTCTGCGGCCACGGGCTCCGCGGGAGAGGGCACCATGGTCCCAGCCGGCCCGTTGGGCGCCGCGGGAGCGGAGAGACCCCGGGGAGGGACCCCAGGGGGACGGAGGGGCGGAGGCTGCCCGAGAAAAGCGGCTGCCGGTTGGAGCCTCTGGGTTCAGGTTCGGGTTCAGGTTCAGGACTCGGCCTCCCAGTACACAAGCCCGCACCCCCGCGGAGCCGGGCCCGGCGGCCGCCGGCTCTTAAAGACGCCCCGGCCCCGTCCCGTAGGCTGGGGGCGTGGCTGGCAGCGCCCAGGGTCCCCAGATGATTGGCTGCGGGAGAGCGGAGGCGACCGGGAGTCCCAGGTGCCGCGAGCCCTGAAATGCGCGCGCCGCCGCCTCCCCGGAGCGGGGTCACAAAAGTGTAGGTCACGCGCCCGGGTGTCCGCGGGAGGAGCGCGTCTCCTGGGTGCAGGCCGGTGGGTCCGCTGGCGCCCGCTCACTGAGAGCCTCACAACCAATCATTGTCTCTTTGTTTGTTTGTTTTTGGCGTTCACCTCTAATTACTAATTATAACAAGTAAGCTACATTATGCCACCTGCCTGCTTAAAAAGAGAGTCGGGGAGATCAGAGACCTTATTTAACGACTTCATTTCTCCTGCGTTTATGTACAAATTCCTATGAATACTTGGCACCTTGAATTTGCTCATTTTGGAAGACAGACTTGAATACCCAAGTCTTCAAATAAACACTTTTGGCGGCTAGGAAGCATTCCTTTAAACTACAGCAGCAGTTTGCACTTAAAAGCTAACACCAGAATGCAACTCCTCTGACTCTGAAGCATGGAACAACGTCGGAAAAAGAAAGGAAGTCATTCGCTCTGTAACATTTAGCATACTTATTAATTTCTCAATTACTCGTATAATTTCAAAGTCAAAATATGCTACTTAGTGCGCCCACCACTCTGATGGAATACACAGATGAGTGTGATGGATCACTTTTCTGCCTCTGCCCTTCATAAACTCATAGAACAGGTTGTGGGATAGAATAGAAGGCTCAGGTGATGTTTTATAACATATGTTCAACAAAGAGAAGTGGAATGGAACCACTGAATTACATTTGAAACACTAGGGAAGACCTTCTATAGCAAGTGGCCTTTTGAGCTGAGCCCTGAATCAAACAGGGAACTCCAGCAGGCAAAGAGAGGGGAAGAGAATTCTAGGCAGAGAAAATATATTGTAAGTTGAGGAAAGCAAGATATGCTTGAGGAGCAGGGGACATAGCTCAAGCATAATGTGTCCTAGGAATGGAGATAGAATGATAAACTAAGAATAGACATACAGGGCACACAAAAATTGAATGTACAAGAATCTTATTCCATCATTGTTGGAGGTAAGGAAAAAGGGGAAGCAAAATGTGTATCAGTAGAGGATTGATTACAGACATTGTATAACCTCTAAAGGTGATCATATCCACCTTTATTGACTTTGAAAGGTGCCCACAGCCCCATCCGCGTGGCTCAGTGGGCTGAACCAGGAGGTCATGGCTCCGTTTCCAGTCAAGGCACGTGCAGGCTTGATCCCCAGTAGGGGACCTGCAGGAGGCAGCCAGCCAACAATTCTCATCCCTGATGTTTCTGTCTCTCTCTTCCTCTCTGAAATCAATAAAAATACATTTTTTTAAAAAGTTGTCCACAGATTTATCGGGCAAAAGAAGCACATCAAATAAATATCCATGAGTTAGCCCTCACCAGTTTGGCTTAGTGGATAGATCGTTGGCCTGTGGACTGAAGGGTCCCGGGTTTGATTCCAGTCAGGGGCATGTACCTGGGTTGTGGGCACATCCCCAGTATGAAGTGTGCAGGAGGCAGCTGATCTTTGTTTCTCTCTCATTGATGTTTCTTGCTCTCTATCCTTCTCCCTTCCTCTCTTTAAGAAATTAATAAAATATATTGAAAAATAATAAAGCCGAAACCGGTTTGGCCCAGTGGATAGAGCAGACTGAAAGGTCTCAGGTTCGATTCCGGTCAAGGGCAAGTACCTGGGCTCTTGGCATATCCCCAGTAGGGGGTGTACAGGAGGCAGCTGATGTTTCTCTCTCGTTGATGTCTCTGACTTTCTATCCCTCTCCCTTTCTCTCTGTAAAAAATCAATAAAATATATAAAAAATATAAAAAATAATAAATATCCATGAGTCTATATGGATATAAGTAAATGATTAAGTACATAAGTGGGGGAGGGGGAATTGTCAGATCCCCCCTCAGAAAATTCCCAATAATATGCCAGCCTCGAGGAAGTGAAGTACAATATCTCACTCCTTAAGTGTGGGCTGTGCATAGTAAGTTTCTTCAAAAAGAAAAGTATGGAAAAGGGGAATGCAGAGTGGCTTTTAGAGTTTCAAAACGGACAAACACTACTTCAGCCAGGTAATCAAGGATGTATCCCTCATATGATGCCATGAAAATGGCACTTTATCTCTCTGATCTTCCTCCCCAAAACTCATAACCCCATCTAATCATGGGGTTGAGATGGAAAGAATAAATCATTCCTCAAAGTAATTGGCCAGCACGCCTCCAAACTGTGAAGGACATACAAATAAACAGTCTGAGAAACTCACAGCCAAGAGGAACCAGAGATCTGAAGACTAAATATAATGTTGAGATGGGATCCTCGAACAGAATAAGGACATTAGATAAAAACTAAATAAATCTGAGTAAAACGTGGAAGTTAGTTTATTATTCATATTGGCTCATTAATACAACAAATGTGGCATACTAATTAAGATGCTAATAATTGAATAAACTGGATACAGGGGTATGGGAACTCTATACTATCTTTGCAATTTTTCTATAAATCTAAAACTGTTATAAAAGTAAAGTTTATTTCATCTTGTAAAAATGTATATATGTGTATATGTGTATATGTGTGCATATCAGGACAGTAAGCATGATAGTTTATTTTTATATTTTCATTTTAGATGTAAGTGCTTGTATATATTTGCAGAGGCTATGAAATGTTATTTTTTAGTATATAACTCATTGTCAACATGTTTTTCTATGTGTGTGCCAATATCATTTCTAAATAGTACATAATATACCCTAATTTCAGCTTAAAGTTTGACACTTTTCAGATAACTTAATATAATAGCAGCTCTGACTTAGACAACTAAAGAGTTAATATCTACAAAGCACTTAGCACACAACCCACACTCTGGAAATGTTATCAGTGATTATTATCATAGTATTGATGTCAATGATTCATTCTAGTGATCTCTCATAACCACTTTTTTATTGGGACAAAGTAATTCAAGTGGCTGTTTACATTTGTTTTATTTTTTAGATTTCACACACAAATATATTAGGTCAGGAAATTTAAAAATAAAAATATTTAAATTAGGAATTTAGATATCCTTGTCCTCAACTATTATTTTATCTATTCCTTAAAGATAAATTTTTAGGGCGGGGAGGGGGGCAGGTGGGGACATATGCTGGGGGGTAAGGAAGGCTGGGAGAAGGATATTGAGTGGAAAAAAAAAACTTATGTGCTACTATTAAATATAAGTTATACTGCAAAAAATCAATAAAAAATATTTTTTAAAAAAGATAAATTTTTATTTTCTACCAGTTACTCTTTCCTCAACTCACAAAAGGCATCACTTACAAAATCTGATTCAAAATCTCTCTTACTACTAACTTGATCTATTTGGCTCAATTACTCCAGGGCTAAGTATTCTTCCAGACTGGTGGGAAGGAGGGATGTATGCAGAAGTTCACCAATTAAAACTAAATTCCAATTCATTTACATTCAGAATTGGCTGTGCTTCCATCTACACTGCTTTTCTCAAATTTCTAAGTTAGTGAAAGAAGAGATTTTATGATGTGAAATGAAATAAAACGAAAGCACTTTGAAGATTATAAAGTGCCTTAAACAGTAAAACTAAAGTATTAGTTTAAGCTTCTATGCTCCAAGAAAAAGATATTTTGGATCCCAAATTAGATTCTGGACTGAACTTTTATTAAATCAGACAAGTTTGTGTTTAGCATTTTTGAAAATTTATAATAAAATGAGCATACATTATAGCAGTTTCAGGCTGTACAACATAGTAATTTAACATTTATATACCTCACAATGATCACTACACTAAGTCTAGTAATTATCCTCACCATGCAACATAATTACAATATTGTTGACTATATTCCTCATGCTGTATACTACATCTTTGTGGCTTATTTATTTTATAACTGGAAGTTTGTGCCTCTTTTTCCCCTTCACCATTTTATTACTCCCCCTGGCAACCATCAGTGTGCTCTCTTTCTTTCTATTTTTTTTAATATGTTTTATTTATTTCAGAGAGAGGAAGGGAGGGCTAGAAACATCAATGATGGAAATCATTGATCAGCTGCCTCCTGCATGCCCCCTGCTGGGGATTGAGCCCGAAAGCCAGTCATTTGCCCTGACCAGGAATCAAATAGTGACCTCCTGATTCAAGGGTCGATGCTCAATCCCTGAGCCACACCAAACAGGCCAGTTTGTTCTCTTTCTATGAATGTTTTTGTTCTGTTTTTAGTTCACTTATTTTTTGTTCATTTGTGGGTGTGGGTTTTTTTTTTTTTCCGATTTCACACACAGGTGAAACCACACAGTATTTGTCTTTCTCTGTCTGATTTATTTCACTTAACATTATACCCTCTAGGTCCATTCATGTTGTCACAGATGGCAAGATTTCATTGTTTTTTATAGCTGAGTAAAATTTCATTTTGTGTATGTGCCACATCTTCTTTATCTGTTCACCTATTGATGGAAACCTAGGTTGATTCCATAACTTGGTTGTTATAAATAATGTTGCAATAAACATGGGTGTGCACATATCTTTTCAAATAAGTGTTTATTTTCATTCTCTTTGGATAAATATCCAGAAGTGGAATTGCTAGATCATCTGATAGTACTATTTTCTTTCCTTTGAGGACTCTCCATACTGTTTTCCACAGTGGATGTACCAACTTAAAATCCCTCCAGTGCACATCCTCACCAACAATTGCTATTTGTTGATTTTTTGATACAGGCTATTCTGACAGATGTGAGGGGATATCTCATTGTAGTTTTGATTTGCATTTCCTTGGTGATTAGTGATGTTGAGCATCTTTTCATATGTCTATTGGCCCTCTGTATGTCTTCTTTGGAGAAATGTCTATGTTCTCTACCCATTTTTTAATCAGACTGTTTACTTTATGTTGATCTACATGAGCTTCTTAGATATTTTTTATATTAACCTCTTATCATATTGTTTTAGAAGGGCTTTGCTCTCCAAACTGGAACCTGCATATGCCTTTTGCAATGAGAGGACTATGTCTTCTCATTAGTTCGAGGCTTGAACCTATCCAAACACTGTAGCAACTCTCCACACCAGGTGATCTTTGAAAATTCTTCAAAAAAGAAAATCTTCAAATTGAGGGTCTTTGATCCTCAAACTCTAATTGGCCTTCAGCCACTGGGTGAGAAATTCTAGAAAGTAGATGAAGGAGGAAAGTGCCTGGACTATTTTTAGTAAGATCAGATGCAAATTCAAGAATATAATAGGACTAGAGGCCCGGTGCACAAAATTTGTGCACGGGAGCGGGGGATGTCCCTTAGCCCAGCCTGCATTCTCTCCAATCTGGGACTCCTCGAGGGATGTCCGACTGCCCGTCTAGTAGGATCGGGCCTAGACAGGCAGTCTGACATCCTTCTTACAATCCAGGACTGCTGGCTCCTAACTGCTTGCTTGCCTGCCTTCCTGATTGCCCCTAACTGCTTCTGCCTGTCAGACTGATCATCCTCTAACCACTACCCTGCCAGCCTAATCAATGTCTAACTGCTCCCCTGCCAGCCTATTTGCCCCCAACTTCCCTCCTCTGCTGGCCTGGTCACCCCTAACTGCCCTCCCCTGCAGGCTTGATCGCCCCCAACTGCCCTCCCCTGCTGACCTGATTGCCCACAACTGCCCTCCCTTGCTGGAACCTCCCTGGAACCTCCCAATGGCCCTTCCCTGCTGGCCATCTTATGGTGGCCATCTTGTGTCTACATGGGGGCAGGATCTTTGACCACATTGAGGCAGCCCTCTTGTGTGTTGGAGTGATGGTCAATCTGCAAATTACTCTTTTATTAGATAGGATAGAGGCCTGGTGCATGTGTGGGGGCCAGCTGGTTTGCCCTGAAGAGTGTTCCAGATCAGGGTGAGGGTTCCCTTGGGGTGAGGGGCAGCCTGGGCAAGGGGCCTGTGGAGGTTTGCAGGCTGGTCACACCCCCCAGTGACCCAAGCGGAGGCCCTGGGATCTGGGATTAATCTATGTCTACAATTGAAACTTCGTAGCCTGGAGCAGAGCCAAGCCTTCTGCTCACTCTGGGGCAGCAGCCATTTCTGTTTGAGACATTGTAGCCTAGAGTGGAGGCCGCAGTGGCAGCCTGAAAGCTTGGCTTCTTCCATAGCCAGGGAAACCCAAGCCTTTGTTCTCTCCAGCTCAGTGGCTGCCACCATTTCTGTATCTTTTATAACTGAAACTCTGTAACATTGAGTGGAGGCTGGGGAAACCCAAGCCTTCCTCCTGCTCTCAGTGGTGGCAGCCATCTTGGTTGGGGTTTATTTGCATAATTTGCTCCTGATTGGCTGGTGGGCGTGGCTGTGGGCGTGGCTTGTGGGTGTGGTGAAGGTATGGTCATATTTGCATATTACTCTTTTATTAGATAGGATAAGAGAGAGCACCAGATAAAAAGAGAAGAAAGTGGATAATTAACAATTTAACTGGAATTAACTAAAGCAGAGGGACAGAAAAGAAGGTGCAGGAAGAAAGGGAGATCTTGAGAAAAAGAAAGACAGAAAGAATGAGAGAAAATAATTAGGTAGGGAGAAAGAATGAGACCTGTGTGGAAGGTTTGTGATGAAAGGCACAAATAGAAGCTTCAATTTTGACTGTCTCTGACTTAATAGGGACCTACTAATCTCTTTATAAAACAGTTTGCTTAAATAGGAGTAGAAAAAAGTATGAGTGGAATATTTTAAGAGAGCTTGATCAAAGGAGAGAGAAAAACAGATGAATACTGCCTGCCTGGCATGGTTCAGTGGTTGTTGATTCTCTCTCATCATTGATGTTTCTCTCTCCCTCCCCCCCCCCACTTACTCTCTGAAATGAACAAAAACATTTTTTAAAACAAGCAAACAGATGACAAAACATTACAAAGATTTTGAAATACAAAGTGGAAAATGTATAACCATCCACAGAGCAAAAAGGATTTCTTCTACCACCTATTCATCCTCCAAACCTTCAATAGTCTAATAAAAAATAATAGATTAGAACTACATTAAAATGAAGATTGTATTAGTTTCCTAATCTATATATATAAAAGCCTAAGTGACCCTTATGACCAAATGATCTGTTAACCAGTCACTATGATGCACACTGACCTCCAGGAGGAAGATGCTCAACGCAGGAGCTGCCCCCTGGTGGTCAGTGTGCTCCCATAGCCAACCTCCCACGGTCCCTCCCTCCGGCTGGCTGGCCCTGATTGACCAGGATCGCCAGCCAGTCCAAGGGACCCCACCTGTTCACAAATTCATACACCAAGCCTCTAGTACTGCTATAAAAAATTACCACAACTTTAGTGGCTTAAAAGAACACAGACTGATTCTCTTACCTTTTTTGGAGGACAGAGGTCTAAAATTAGTTATTGGGCTAAAATCAAGGTGCAATCAGGGCTGGTTCCTTCTGGAGGCTCCAAGGTGAAATCTATCTGTCTCTTACAACTCCTGAAGGCTACTAACATTCTTTATGAACTGGCTACATCACTCCAATCTTTGGTTCTTTTCTGACTCTGACACTCCTAACTTCTCTGATAAGGACACTCTCCTCATCTCAGCATGCTTACCTCAATCCCTGTTATTATTTAAAGTGACACATTGACAGGTTCTGAGGATCATTAGGATTCAAACTTCTTTAGGGGGCCATTATTCTGTCTACAAGAAGGAGAGTAAGCATTCACTTTTCATCATTAGAAATATGATGTGAAAGCATCATTCAAAATTGAGGGAGACCACTGACTCAGCATTTGTAAGACATATGCTATTTCAGAGCACAGTGGTAGAAAAGCAATGAATCAGGATTCTGAGGACCTGGGTTCTAGTGCTATCACTGCCATTAGCTAGCTGTATAACCTTGAGCAAGTCATTCCCTCTTCTTTGGAACTCTTCCTGCCTTTCAAATAACCTCTATCATTTTCTGATGAGGAATTGTTCAACCAGAATTCTTGGCCTATTTTTTCTTCCTTGTGATAAACTTTCCTAAAGTTTTCATTCCTTGTTGCTGTGAACCAAATTTTTCTCTTCATAGCCAGACACACTCTTGGACACTTCACCAAGCATGCCATTTAGTCTCTGTAACAGTGTCAGTCTGCACTTTGTGCATGTCTGTCACGTTTCTTAAGAGAAATTGATTCTGAAGATTGTTAAGACCTATGAACCATATGTGAATGCAACATCATAGGCTTGTTCACTCAAATAATACTTGAAACTATGGTTTAAACTGTACAAAAATTCACTTATTCAACAAACACTCATTGAGTATCTACACAGTACTGTGCCAGGCTGTTTTCTGGCAAGTTTGGTTCTTGAGAATAATGCAGACTAAAATGCACATTACTAGTCAACAAACAATTCAATGAACATCCATTTATGAGGACTAAGTGGAGGAAATAAAGAGCTCAAGTTCTTTCACCTCAAGTAATACCATACAAATATAAGGCAAGGTATGAAAATTATCTCAATATCAAGGTATTTTTTTCAACGTTTTCATTTGCCTTAATATTTACAACTTATAAAACAAGTGTTCACCTTCACTTTTACCACTTTCTAGGTGCTGCTTTTTCTAATTCAGGAATATGAAAGCAGACATTTTGATCTTAGGTTCTGAGTATTTCTCGTGTTAATCTTTTTTTTTTTTAATTTTAAAAAGTATGTGTGTGGTTTTTCCCTATGGGTGGAATTTTGAGTGTTTTCCCCCTCTTTTTTATTTCTTTACATTTTCTAATTTTTTTCAATAATGAGTATTTATTTACCATATAATGAAATATATGAAAATGTTTTAACAGAAAATAGATCCTTATCACTTATGATGAATGTACCCTCAACATAATCTGTCTGTTGAAAACATAGATGTACTACTCAATATCCACAATGTTAGTGCATGTGTATACCACCAAATAGCTTTCAAGTAATAATTATAAGCATTTATGAGATTGTAGGATTAAATTTTGACTTCTCTCCAACTCATTCTGGAACTTTGGGAGCTGTTCAGCTTCTCTTGCACTGTAGTTTCTGGCCACCTTTCTTTCCTGACCTGGCACAAATTAAGAGCGATATGTGCTTTGATGGTCAAACAGCCTTTGAAAACTTACTGTTTATTATATTTATATCTACTAATGGTCACTTTATGATATAAAAAATTGAGGGAGCAACAGGCAGAATCAGGAAATGGATGGTATCCAGGAATTGCTACAAATATTTTAAGCAATTATCCACTAGCTTTACAAACCAAAAGGCCTTCTTCCTCCTCCTATTTTTAAAAATACTTTCCAGATCAACCAAAAAATATTTGGGGGGAAAGCTGAAACCGGTTTGGCTCAGTGGATAGAGCGTCGGACTGCAGACTGAAGGGTTCCGGGTTCAACTCTGATCAAAGGCATGTACCTTGGCTGCGGGCACACCCCCAGTAGGTGGCATGCAGGAGGCGGCTGATCGATGTTTCTCTCTCATCGATGTTTCTGACTTTCTATCCCTCTCCCTTCCGCTCTGTAAAAAAATCAATAAAATATATTTTTTTAAAAAAATTGGGGGGGGGGGTTATAATCCATCATTATTTTATTTTGTTGCTCCACGTTATTTTTTAAAATAAATCTTGATTGTTCAGATTATTACAGGTGTTCCTCTTTTTACCCCATAGCTCCCCTCCACCTGGTTCTCACCCCACCCTCTGCCCTTACCCCCGCAACTGTCCTCATCCATAGGTGTACGATTTTTGTCCAGTCTCTTCCCGCATCCCCCACACCCTTTCCCCTCAAGAATTGTCAGTCCACTCTCTTTCTATGCCCCAGATTCTATTATATTCACCAGAATTTTTTTTATTCACTGGATTTTTAGATTCACTTGTTGATAGGTATGTATTTGTTATTCATAATTGTTATCTTTTCCTTTTTCTTCTTCCTTTTCTTAAAGAATACCTTTTAATATGTCATATAATACTGGTTTGGCGGTGATGAACTCCTTTAGTTTTTTCTTACCTGTGAAGTTCTTTATCTGCCCCTCAATTCTGAATGATAGCTTTGCTGGGTAGAGTAATCTTGGTTGTAGGGTCTTGCTAATCATCACTTTTAATATTTCTTGCCACTCCTGTCTGACCTGCACAGTTTCTGTTGGGAAATCAGCTGACAGTTGTATGGGTGCTTCCTTGTAGGTAACTGTTTTTCTCTTGCTGCTTTTATACTCTCTATTTGTCTTTTGCTCTTGAATTTTAATTATGATGTGTCTTGGTGTGGTCCTCTTTCAATTCCTCTTGTTTGGAGTTCTCTGCACTTCCTGAACTTGTAAGTCTATTTCTTTCACCAAGTGGGGAAGTTTTCAGTCATTATATCTTCAAATAGGTTTTCAATATCTTGCTCTCTCTCTTCTTCTGGCACCCCCATAATTCTGATATTGGTACGCTTGAAGTTGTCCCAGAGGCTCCTTACACTATCTTCATATTTTTGGATTCTTCTTTCTTTTTGCTTTTCCAGTTGAGTGTTTTTCGGTTCTTTGTATTTAAAATCTTTGACTTGATTCTTATAGCCCTCTAGTCTATGTATAATATTTTTTATTTCAGTCAGTGTATGCTTAATTTCTAGTTGGACCTTTTTCATATCCTCCAGGATCTTGCTAAATTTATTGGCTCTTTCTAGAAAATTCTTGAAAACTTTATAACAGTCGTTTTGAACTCTATGTCCAGTCATTTGCTTTCCTCCATTTCTTTGATTTGTGATCTGTTTCTTTGTCTCTGTATTTTGGCTGCTTCCTTGAGTTGATAGAGCGGCTTTGTGTGCTAGGTGTACTGTAGGTCCAGTGGTTTAGCCTCCCCAGTTACCTGAGGTGGACACTCTTGGTGCACCCCTTTGTGGGCTGTGTGCACAGTCTTGTTGTAATTAAGCCTTGATTGTGGTTGGTATCACTGGGAGGAATTGATCTCCAGGCCAATTGACTGTGCGGATTAGCTGTGTCTACACTGGGAGAACCTCTGTGCTGTAGACACTCTTATGAGACAGGACTTGTAAAGCCTCTGTGCTCAGCTTGGATGGGGCAGAGTCAGGGCAGAGCAGACAGCATTGGTTCCCATCAGCCCTGTCCTAATAGCCTCCTGTGTCTCAGTGTCCTGTGGTAATCACTGCAAACACCTCTGAGATAAAGCCACCCTCGAGTTTTGCCTGCTGCCAGACCGTCCAGTTTCTCCCTGAATGAGTCTGGGTCCCCATATTCTCACTCAGAACTGAACTTCAGTGCAGTCAGGAGCTTTTGTTTCCCTCCCGCTTGAGAAAGCCAGCCACACAGTTGCCCACCCTCTCCGCCACACGCAATTCAGTACCTCTGCCTTTCGAAGTTTCTCTGAGTCTCAGTGTGCTTTTTTCTTTCCTGGCAGTCCAGTTTCACCCCGTGTGAGTCTGGGTCCCAGAGTCTTGCCCAGAACTGGAGTTCAATGCAGTTGAGAGCTTTTGTCTCTCTCTTGCTTGAGAAAGCCAGCTGCGCACTCAGTTGCCAGTCTTCTCCTCACACGTGTCTCAGTACCTCTGTCTCCTGAGCTCCTCTGAGTCTCAATGTGCTTTTCTCTTCCCTTCTAGTTGTAGAATTTCCACTCAGCCAGCCTTCCTGTGGTTCTGGATGATGTCCGTTTTGTCTTTTAGTTGTAGTTTTGAAATTGTTGTGCGAGGCAGCGATTTCAGGTGTTTACCTATGCCGCCATCTTGGTTTCTCCTCTCAACCAAAATGTTAAAGCCTGTTAGAGCAGCACCATGAGAACAGCCCCAAGGACAGATAAGACTCAAAAAAAAAAAAAAGGCTCACCTTTCTCACCTAACATGGCAATGATTCTGTACCTTTGTGCACTCGATCAATAACTATTTATTGACTGTCTATTTGTCAGGCATCCTTGGGGATATAGTGGTTTATAAAAAAGACAGACATACTTTCAGCCTTTGGCTTGGAGGAGGCCTAGGTACAATGTTCTTTCATCATCCAGAACCTGGGTTCATCTGACAGCAGCCATCTCCACCATGCCACCTAAGTTCAATGCCAACAAGATGAAAATCATATACTTGAGGTACCCCAGCAGAAAAGTCGCTGACACATCTGCCCTGATCCCCAAGAGGGCTCCCTGGTTTTGTCTCCAAAGAAAGTTGCTGATAACATCACCAAAGCACCCAGAGAATGGAAGGGTCTGAGAATTATAGTGAAACAGACCATTCAGAACAGACAGACCCAGACTGAGGTAGTACTTTCTGCCTCTGCCCCAATCATCAAAGCCCCCAAAGAACCAACCGCCAAGAGACAGAAAGAAGGAGAGAGAAAAAAGTCCCATTAAGCATACTGGAAATACGACTTTTGATGAGATTGACAACAGTTCCCAACGGATTCGGCACTGATTTTATCTAAAGAACCCTCTGGAATCATTAAAAAGATCTGGGTACTGCAATGTTGATGGCTGCCACCCTCATGAATGCCCAGGTAATTAATTCACATGGCTATAATTAACTTGTCCATTTCCCTCTCTAAGTTCACTGAAGGGAGTCGCTGTCTATTAATCGCAGCACCTAGTACAGTAATTGGTGTTGGTGAAGGAATTAATATATGGTAATATGCAGTGGAACACTCAGCTAGTTAAGAACCACAAAGGGAAAAACTTTAATTAAAGATCATTTGACCACCAAAACAAAAGACAGACAAGGGTACCGCTGTGTGGTGGTCAGAGAAGAAGGTGACACTTCAACTTGGCCCTGAAGGACTACATCAAATGCAGAGCTCCTAAAGCAAAAAACTCTGGGCTGCTCCCTCAGCCAAAGAACAGGGAGGGAGAAGGTGCAAGATGAGATCCGAAATGGAGCCGGAGCCAGATGAAGATGGGCCTGAAGGTAGAGGAGGCAGGTGGGTTTTATTCTAAGTCCAGCAGGGAGCCCTAAGAGAAGTGGGGTGGCAGGCGCTGGTGTGTTTTCACCCATGCCACACACAGTGCCAAGAACCACATTAAGGTGAAATGGCCACCTATATGGCACAAAAGTGACCACCCCCTTTGCTGCATTCATCTGGATACTGCTTGGGAAGATTAACTATAGCTATGTACGTTTTATCCTTTACTCAACACTTCCCTTTTAATAAATATTGTGCCAGGTTTTACCCAACTATTTACATTAAATCTTCATGCAAACTTTACATCCACACCATCTGCAAGTCTTTGAAGCGGACTGCAGAAGACACACACACACACACACACACACACACACACACACACACGCACGCGCCCCTTCCTGCACGCCCCCCTCCGGTGCCAGGGCATTGCAACAGTGTTGTTGACATAACATTCTGATAATGAAGCAGGAAGTGAGTCTGCCTCGGCAACATTTTTCACACCAAGGCAAATAAATGTGCTGTAGATTTTGATCAGGAGTAAAAGTGACTTCCTTCACTCAGCACATATTTTAAGGCAGTAGGTATATGAAAACAGATAGAATGCAACCCCAACTCTTGTCCCTGAATCAAGTAGGACGGAATCAACGGGGCAAAAGTAGGCTTACAGGTGTGAGTACGTGAAACACAGTCCCCTTCCTCTCTTTCCCTGTCCAGTTGCCACTCATTGAAGGCAGCAGCAGCACCAGCAGCAGCAGCCACAGGGAGGAGACCCTGGGGTCTGTTTCTTGGTTTTGTTAGGTTGCTATCTCTCTCAGCCCATGTGGCCCGCTCCATTCATCCAGCCACACCAAGGAAAATGGGCATCTTAGCTGGGCTTAGGAAAATACTGTGGCCAGAAACTGGTGCAAGGTCACCCTGCACTGAATCTGGAACAGGACAGATACAGATTAGGGTTTGGAGGAAGAGGGACGGAGGAGTAACAGCATCTCACTGAGGAACCTGGGGGTACTCCCTGAAACAGGTGAACTCTGAGTGCATGATAAGGGAGGATATGTAAACTACAGAGACCATTTTTCAATCAGTTTAGCTAACGAGAGTGAGAAAGAGGGAGGGAGGACTGGAAGAGGAGGGAAGAGAGAAGAGATAGGTAGAGGTAGAGGTGGAGGTAGAGGTAGAGGTAGAGGTAGAGGTAGAGGTAGAGGTAGAGGTAGAGATAGAGATAGAGATAGAGATAGAGATAGAGATAGAGATAGAGATAGAGATAGAGATAGAGAGGAGGCATTAGCTGGAAGGAAACAGGATCAGAGTAGGGCATGCTTTAACACCAGAAAAGCTAGAGCATGGGTGTAGGTTGAGAGACAGAGCAGAGGTGGCTAACAGAGCAAGCTCTCAGAGGGGCTGTGAGGGGACTGGCCTGGCCTGAGCAGAGTGGGCAGCTCACCCTGTGTCACAGGGAGAGCAGGTGAGGTTAGTTGTAAATGTAGGTAAAATGGAGGGGGAGCAGGTTGTTCATGTTCTTGAAGCTTTATGGCCCAATTTTTTTGATGAAGTAATGAGTCAATTCCTGAGACCAAAGTAAGATGGTCAGTTGGGGCTTGGAAAGAGAGAAGAAATTTTGCAAGACTCATTGCAGACTGCTGATTGGCATGGAGGGTCCAGGAGTGAGTGGAGACAGAGATCTTGTTGTGGATGTAGTCCTCACGGGTGCCCAGTTTCCTTTAGCAACCGACAGAAGCCTATGTCTCAATTGGAGGGAGGCAGACTGTGGAGAGAGCAACACAATGTCAGAGCAAGGGATGTTAAGGTTCATGTTATCCATTATATGGTCAAGACTAGATAGAAATGTCAGAGGTCAACAGAGGACTGACACACTCAGACAAACTTGGACAAGGAGAAAGTGAGATTGGAGGGAAAGAGGAATTATGGGTGCGAAATTGTTATAGCTGGAAAAACTGTGTCCTAGGGTTGAATAGTGCCTTCCAAAAGCCCAAGTCCACCCAGAACCTCAGAATGTGACCTTATTTGGTAATAGTCTCTTTGCATATGTAATTAGTTAAGAAGAAGTCCTACTGAATTAAGGTAGGCCCTAAATCCAATGACTGGTTTCCTTTTAAGAAAATGGAGACAGCCAAGACCGGTTTGGCTCAGTGGATAGAGTGTCAGACTGCAGACTGAAGGGTCCCGGGTTCAATTCCGGCAAGGGCATGTACCTTGGCTGCGGGCACATCCCCAGTAGGGGGCGTGCAAGAGGCAGCTGATCGATGTCTCTCTCTCATCGATGTTTCTGACTTTCTATCCCTCTCCCTTCTGTTCTGTAAAAAAATCAATAAAATATATTTCTTTTTAAAAAAGTAAGAAAATGGAGACAAAGGGATACACACATAGAGAGAAGGCACACAGAAAGAGGAAAAACTGAGAGGGACAGAGACGGAAGTGACACCTCTAGGAACTAAGCAATATCAAGGATTGCTGGCAACTACAAGAAGCTAGGAGTGAGGCATGGAACAGATTCTCCTAAAGGTGCCATTAAAGGAAGCAACCCTACCAACACTGTGATTTTGGATTTCTAGCCTCCAGAACTGTGAGAGAATAAATTTCTGTTGCTCAAGGCATTCAATTTATATTTGTCACCATAATCCTAGGTAAGTAATATAGACAGGAAGAAGGTTATGGTTGGAGAGCTGGGGCTGGCAGTGGCACAGCAGTGAGGATGAAGAGGGTTGGTAGATACTGGAGAGATGCTGTGAGGTGGACTTGGCAGCTCATTAGATGACGGGCTGGAAAGGGAGGGAAAGTGCACATAAGGGGCAAAAATGACTCCAAGGTTTCAGTCAGTAAAGGAGAGACCACTTACTCCTGACATCCTCATTCTATGAATGACACTACCATTCTCCCAGAAAAGAAGCAGCCACCTGAGAAGATTCAGCAGGCTTGGTGTCTTCTCTGTCCCCACGCCACCCATGTGATGATCTCCCTCTAGATGTGTGGCAGTAGCAGTTACCTTCAGGAGTCCTGGGCCTGAGCCTCCTCTGGTCCTCAGGGACTGTGGCTCCAGGGAACACTGGGTAACTGCAGTCAGGTATTACCCTACTTCCAGATCATAGCCAACGCTGCTCCTGCTTCATGTGTCAGGAATAGAATGAAGGAATAAAATGGAGTCATGATGGCCAGCTGGTGAATTATTAAAATAAAGTAGGCGGGGGAATGAGGAAACTATTCTATTCTTGCCTTACTAGCCTGAGAACTTAATCTTCTGAACTTTCTGGTCCAAGTCAATGCCTGGATATACATCAGATCCTCAGATGACTATCAGAATGACCTCGAGAAGAAACTGTTCCATTGTTTAGACCATCAGACATCTGAAGATTGCTATCTTCAGAGGCTAAGAATGCAGGACCACAAGACCCTTTAATAAAGCTCTGTCATTTATTTCTAGCCAAAGCCTTCTGACTGTTTTTGAGTAGGTCCAAAAGGACCCATCACCTAATGCTGTATTCTATCGGACTCTGACAATAGTATGTTGTTGTTATTCTTTTTTGTTTAAAAGTACAACCCTTGGTCTACATTCTTGGCATAGAAACAAAGAGCTGGTTAAAGATAACTGTTGTAATGGAGCCCTGGAGATTAAAGCCCAAGGATCAGGGTGGGCAGCTCTCTTTAAGAGCCTGAAGGCCCGTTTCCTTCCTTCCAGCACCAATTTGATGCTCCTCTTTCCTCTGTTTGCCCAGATGGCTGTAATAGAATCCTCCTGCTCCATCTGCAGCTTGAGGCCAAAAGAGAATTCATGCTCATTTATTAAATCTTTGGAAAGAACAGAGTTGCGTAGGATGAAAATTAAGAATAGAATCAAATAAAGGCTTAATTGTTCTATTATGCATACTACCACCCACATCGCCCAGGTCTGCTGATTGAGAGATGGTAAAGGGAAAGGGCTGGAGGGGAAAGAACCAGAGAAACCAGTGAAAGGAAAGTTTTCTTCACTTTCTGGTCCACAGCTTTGTGTTACCCAGGGATTTGACCACATTTCTGGGCCACTACAGTCTAGGAGTACAGGAGAAATGCAAGCTTTTCATTAATTTATTCCATGTTTTGAATACCTGCTGTGAACTCAAATAAAGAAGAAGAATATACATTCCCTGTGCTTGTGTAATGGCAAGGGTTAGGGTTTAAGGCCTGGTATCAAGCACACAGAGGAGGGAACTGCAGCTACCACCTGGGGAGGTTGGGAAGGCTTCAGGGAGGAGGTGATACTTCAGGTAACTCTGCAAGGGGAGTAGGAGATAGGTCAGTATTAGAAACAGCATGTACTAAAGTACAGAGTTGTAAAGAACGTATTTTGTTCAAGGCACATTAAGAAACTGAAGGTTTGTGTAATTTAGGCAATAGCAGATGATGCAGCCAGAGAGGTAGGCTGGGGATATATGATGAAGAACCTTTTCTACCACATTAGATATCAGGATTTTATCATATGATGGAGCTTGCTGGGAGTCTTTTATTTAAAAAATTTTATTTTGTATTTTTAAAATTATTTAATTGATTTTAGAGAGAGGAAGGGAGAGAGAGAAAGACATTGATATGAGAGAGAAACATCAATCGGTTGCCTTCCTATGTGCGCTGACTGGGGATCAAACCCTCAATCTGGGTATGTGCCCTGATGAGAAATCGAATCTGCCACTCTGTTCTTGTTGTTGTCATTAATCTTCACCCAAGGATATTTTTTCCATTGATTTTAATGAAAGAGGAAGGAAGGGGAGGGGGGAGAAAAAGAGAGCGACACTCTAACCACTGCGCACACCAGCCAGGGCTCTGCTGGGAATCTTTAAGTAGGAAAGCTGCTTGGTGAGATTTTTTTTTTCATATTGATTTCAGAGAAGAGGGAGAGGGAGATAGAGATAGAAACACCAATGATGATAGTGAATAATTGATCGGCTGCCTTCTGCATGCCCCACACTGGGGATTGAGCCCACAACCTGGACATGTGCCCTGATCAAGAATCCAACTATGACCTCCTGATTCATAGATCAACACTCAAACCCTGAGCCATGCTGGCTGGGTGTGAGATCTTAATTTTAAGTGACAGATTGGACTAAAGGCTGGGAGGTTAAGGATGAACAATGACAGGCAAGGGTATGGAGAGAAGAGGAGAACTGGCAGACGAGAGAGAGGAAAGACTCCAGGTGATCTTGGAGATCCCTGGCTGGGCACCCCGATGGTGGTGGTGCTATTAACAGAGGTGAGGAGTACAACATAGGCAGCAGGTTTGGCAAGGAAATTGCACACTCATCTCAAATCTGTTTAATGCATATGGGTGCTCTCCAGGAAAAGACACCAGGAAGCAGTCAACAACAGACACCATTGAGCCAGAGTAAGGACTTTTAGCACAGATAGATACAAACCTACCGGGGGTGATGCACCCCCAGGGGGAAAATCAAATGGATGCTACCAGACAGTTTAGGAGTTAAGTATGAAAGTATGAGCTACTTAGTACTTAGTCACTAGAGAGTACTTGGAAGAGTCAGTGACCCAACAGGTGGGAGCATAATAGATGGAGACAGCTGTCAGGAGTATGTATATCTGTCCAAGAACACCAGACTCTTCCACGCTGGACCAACACCTGTGGGGAAGGTGAAGAAAATCCCTCAGGTGGAAAGGAGTTGGAATCCTTCCTGTCTTTTTCTGTGTTTCACTCTGTCCACTGCCTCCCAACCTCATCTATAGTCCAAATTGAAACCTGCAAGCCACAGGGAAGTCAACACCAGGTGGACAAGTTAGTTTCTCTAGACAGCTCAGTTGCTGCAACCTGGGAAGGAAAAGGATTTATTTTCCTTGTTGTAAGGTTTACTTTGAAACCATTAGGAAAAAGATATAATAAAAGAAAATTTGAAAAGAATTTTAAAAAGGAAGAATACTATAGTTTTAAAAACCACCTTGTGGTATATTTCCTTCTAGTCTTCTTCTATATATATTGGGGTTTTGCTCATTGTTACTTTTATTTTATAAATACATACATATAATGGTTCATTTAAATGATATTATGCTCTAGTGGTTTGGCTCAGTGGATAGAGCGTTGGCCTATGGACTGAAGGGTCCCAGCTCAATTCTGGTCAAGGGCACATGCCAGGGTTGTGGGCTCCATCCTCAATGGGGGGCAAACAGGAGGCAGCCTATCAATGTTTCTCTCTCATCATTGATGTTTCTCTCTCTATTTCTCCCTCCCCCACTGAAATCAATGAAAATATATTTTAAAAAATACTGGTGTTTAATAATAACTAAAATTATATTACAAGCTACACTATTATACATATTTCATAAGTATCACTTTTAAGGGCTGCATAAATTAGTTTGATTGGAAATAACCATTTATTTGAATAGGTTGTACATAAATAATAAGTCTCTCCTAGTCACCCAATTCATCTCAAACATGAAACTGGTTCCAGTCTGTTGTGTGTTCTTCCAGAGACACTCTATATATATGCAAATATGCATTTGCAAATAAATGTTCCTTTTTCTCCCCCTAATGATGGCATATTGTACACAGGGTCTGTCCTTTCTTTTTCTCATTTATCAGTGTATCTTGGAGCCCATTGCAGATTGCCAAATTAAAGCTTCTTTGTTTTATTATTGGTAAAGCAATTTCTTTGGTGGTTTTCCCAGGAGCAGCTGGGCCCTCCCTTGAGCCGAAGTGACAGGAAGTAAGTGGCCTGCCTGCCAGGTCTGCCCATGTGAACCAAGAATGTGAAGTCTGAGATTTCCATCTCTTGCTCACAGAATAGGTACACACAGAGGCCCAGGAGGTAGGACTGTCTCTTGTCAATAAATGGAGGCAGCAAGTACAGAGAAAACAAGACTGCAAGAGTGAACTTTGCTCCAGAAATAAGATTGCTTTCTATCTCTCATTCACTGACTTGCAAATCCAACTACTCCCCGAAACCTTCCTAAACCTCTCCAGTACTCAGTCTCTCAAATGCAGATGGGTTCAATGGCTCTGATAAGTAAAGGAAAATATCCATATGGAGGTAATGGATCTTGTGTCTTTGCTCCAAGTCCATTGCTGCCATTCTAATACATGTCCTTGTCATTTCTGATCTGGACTCTGATAAAGGCTTGTTAACTGGTATTCCTTCTTCTCTTTCAGCCCTCTATATTGATCAGGAGTGTGTTAACAGGAATCTCTACCTCAATAGTTTAAACACATAGGAATTTACTGTTCTCATGAAATAAAGGGAAAAATATGGGTGTGGGCTAATTGTAGTTTACATTACTGCTCAAAAGTGTCATCTAAAAACCAAGCTCATGCCGAAACCGGTTTGATCAGTGGATAGAGCATCGCTCTGTGGACTGAAAGGTCCCAGGTTCCATTCCTGTCAAGGGCATATACCTTGCCTGTGGGCACATCCCCAGTAGGGGGTGTGCAAGAGGCAGCTGATCAATGTTTCTCTCTCATTGATGTTTCTGACTTTCTATTCCTCTCCCTTCCTCTCCGTAAAAAAAAATCAATAAAATATATTTATTAAAAAAAAAAAAACAAGCTCATCCTATCTGCACATTCTATATTCTTGACATGAAACCTTCCTCCTCATGGTTGCACCTCCAGGTATTGTATCCTCCTCCCAGATAGGAAAAAGAAGAAAGAGTGTAAGGCAAAGTGACTTATCATCATATCAGTTAAACAGTAGCTTTCCCTGAGACTATTGGCAGCCCTCTCAGTAGACTTCCAAATTATACCTCATTAGCCACTTATATTGTCACATGCTACCCTACGGGCATCAATCACTTTGCATTTTTGGCTGAACACATTGATGCCTTGAATGGAAAACAGGGTTTTATTAGTAAAGAACTGCTGCATCCTCTTCAACATAGGCCCTGCTTCAAACTCTTCAGTGGTTTTCTACTGCTCTAAAGGCAAACTGGGAGAAATCAAGATGGCGGCATAAGTGCTGCCTATCACAACCACACCAAAACTACAACTAAAAGACAAAACGTCTATCACCCAGAACCACAGGAAAGATGACTGAGTAGAAGTTCTACTCCCGTATACAAGCAATGGGAAAGATTTTAAAGGAAGGAAAATGGGTGCCACATCAACTGAACGAAAGACAAATGGAAAACCGAAAAGTCATCAGTGAAATGTTTCAACAGCAGTACAAAAGAAAGTCTTTTTTGCATCAAATTATGACTGGCGATGAAAAGTGGATTTATTTTGAGAATCCCAAATGCACAAAATCATGGGTTGATCCAGGTCAACCATCAACATCCACTGCAAGGCCAAATTGCTTCGGAAAGAAGACAATGCTCTGCCTTTGGTAGGATCAGGAAGGTGTGGTGTATTATGAGCTCCTAAAACCAGATAAAATCCTTAATACTGATCGCTACTGACAACAAATAATCAATTTGAACCATACTTTGATCGTAAAATGACCAGAATGGGCCAGAGGACACAGCAAAGTAGTTGTGCTTCATGATGACGCACCATCACACACTTCAATACCAGTTAAAGACACGTTAAAAGATCTTGCCTGGGAAGTATGAACTCACCCGCTATATTCACCAGACCTTGCTCCTTCAGACGGACCACTTGTTCTGATCAATGGCACATGCACTTTCTGAGCAGCCCTTCAAACCATACCAAGAATTGGGAAATGGGGTCTCTGAATGGTCTGCCTCAAAACAAGAAAAGTTCTATTGGGATGATACCCACAAATTACCTGAAAGATGGGGGAAATGTGTAGCTAGTGATGGACATTACTTTGAATAAAGTACTTCTTAAAAATATATTTTATTGATTTTTTACAGAGAGGAAGGGAGAGGGACAGAAAGCTAGAAACATCGATGAGAGAGAAACATTGATCAGCTGCCTCCTGCACACCCCCCACTGGGATTGTGCCCGCAACCAAAGTACATGCCCTTGACCAGAATCGAACCTGGGACCTTTCAGTCTGCAGGCTGTCGCTCTATCCACTGAGCCAAACTGGTTTCGGTGAGAGTAGAAATTTCTGAGCATGCTTCCACCTAGTCGATTTAGCCTTGAATCCCAGCTGCACCTCACAGAATAGCCTTGCAAAATAGAACACTGTCAGCTTTCTGAAGAACAGGATGACCCTGTAAATAACATAACCCTGACATTACTTAAGAAAAACTGTTTTGTCTTAAATTGCTTGTTCTGTGAAAACAGGATGTGGTGAATGTGCTTAAAAGCGGTCCTGCAACAAGGGTCGGGCTGCTCTCCGGACTCCCTGCGTGGAGAAAGGCAGAGCAGTCGCGGGCTGGCTAATGAAGGCTCCCTACATTTCAATCTGGTCTGGGTTCCGGTGGTCGTTCACTCGAGTTTCCTCCACAACAGTCAGGAAATCCCCCATTTTGGACACAAAGTCTCCATCTATCAAGTTGCTGTATTGGAAGGGGTTCCTCTTACTTTCCCTTCTGCATAAAAAACTTAAAGATTCTATGGACATTAAAAGACTACTGCTGCCCTAACCAGTTTGCCTCAGTGGCTAAGAGCATCAGCTCTCGGACTGAAGGGTCCCAGGTTTGATTCCAATCAAGGGCACATGCTTGGGTTGCAGGCTCGATCCCCAGTAGGGGGACGTGCAGGAGGCAGCCAATTAGTGATTCTCTCTCATCACTGATGTTTCTATCTCTTTATCTTTCTCTCTGAAATCAATGAAAAAATATTTTAAAAGAATAAAAATAAATAAAATCAATGGGGAACTATCCTCAGGTGAGAATTAACAACCACAACAAAAACAAACAAATAATAAAAAAGAAACCTACTGCCATTCTCAGAGTGTAAAATTGTTTTACCCTTTAGAAAGTTGTGCAGACATATTAAAATAGCCATACTGGGAGAGAGGAATGAGACTATCCCATTACCACCCACCTCAAAATTTACCCATGTTAAGGGTCACCTGGGGATCGAGCCCACTTCATGGCCATCTCTGTCAATGGTGTGGAGCAGAGGCTGAAATTAATCTTGGGAATCCAGTTTTTCAATGGCCACACTATTTTTTCTCCATGGAACTTGCCCCGGCCTATAATCCATTGTTCCTACATGGATGAGTTTATTTCTAAGCTGTCTGTTCGCTTTTATTAATCTATTTGTCAGCCTTGACATCAATATCACACTGTCTTGATTACTGTAGCTTTATCATAAATCTTGAAATATGGTATTGTTAGTTCTCCAAATAAAAACTGCATTTGCTAAGTCTAAGCCGTTTGCATTTCCATAGAGATTTCAGGATCAATCTGTCGATTCCTACAAAAACAAACAAACAAACAAAAACCCTCACAACTTTGGCTGGAAATGCATTCAATCCATAAATCAATTTAAGAAAATCTTAACAACATCACATCTTCGGAGCCAGAAGTTCTCTCTCTCTACTTATTCCGGACTTCACAAATACGTTTCCGCAATGTTTCGTAGTTCTCAGTATTTGCGTGTACAGATCCTTTGCATATTCTGTCAGATTTATGCCTATTTCAGAACTGTAGACGCTGTTATAAACTGTATTTTGAGAAACTTATTTCTGAATGGTTTGTGATGAAACTCGTTCTTGTCTACCGGTTTGGCATCCTGGGACTTTGGGAAATACAATGAATAGTTCTTGTAGCTTTTGTCCATGTGTGGATTCCATCAAAACTCCTCCACATCGTCTGCAAATAAAGCCTGGCTTTTTAAATATATATTTTATTGATTTTTTTACAGAGAGGAAGGGAGGGGATGGAGAGTTAGAAACATCGATGAGAGAGAAACATCCAGCAGCCGCCTCCTGCACACCCCTTGTTGGGGATGTATCCACAACCAAGGTACATGCCCTTGACCAGAATCGAACTTGGGACCCTTCAGTCCGCAGGCTGACCCTCTATCCACTGAGCCACACCGGTTAGGGCTAAAGTCTGACTTTCCCCTGGCCTACCAGAATGTCTCCTGTCTGCCTGCCTGTTTGCCCCAACTACCATCTCTAACACAAGCTTGAAGAGACATAGTGAAGTGTGGTAGCAATCATCTCAGGAAGAAACTGCTGTTTAGCTTCTATACTTATTTGTTTGCTAAAACAATAGAAAGTTATTTTGATTTTCTAAACTTAGGTGTGCTATCCCAATACTCCACTGAGGATGGTTTGAATGTCCCATTGATTGTGACCTCACTGGTCATCGAAGCACATTCCTCTGGGAACCAGGACAGGACAATTATCTTAAACTAGGGGCCAGGTGCACGAAATTTGTGTGCTGGGGGTGGGTGATCCCTCAGCCCAACCTGCTCTCTCACACATACTGGGGAGCCCTCTGGCCGCGGCTTTAGGTCTTGGGCACCCAGCCATCGCCCTTCAATGGGGCAGATGGCTGGCTCCATTCCAGCCCTGCGCCCCCAACCCTCCGGCCAGGGCCTTAGCCCCAGGCAGCTCGCCCCCAGCTAGCACGGGCCTCGGCCCCACCCACCCAGGCCCAGGCAGCCTCAGCCACGCCCCCCAGGTCCCCCCAGGCTCAGGACACCTCAGCCACACACCCCCGTGGCCAGGGCTGCCTCGGCCAAGCCCCCCCAGGCAAGGGCTGCCTTGGCCACGCCTTGCCAGGCCCGCGCAACCTCAGACACGCCCCCACACTCCTGATTGGCTGGTGGGCGTGGCTGGTTGGTGTAGCAAAGGTACGGTCAAATTTGCATATTGCTCTTTTATTAGATAGTATTATTAGATAGGATTGTCTCAGTGGCTACAGATAACTGAGTTTTGGTTGACTCAGTGATTCCGGAGTCATATCCTAAATTGCCTCAGTAGCTACAGATAGTGCATTCCTGTTGACTCAGTGGTCCCAGAATCTGGACAGCACCATTATTCTAAATGGCTCAGGGGGTCCCAGATCATGTGCTGCTGTTGATTCAGTGATTCTTAGATACTTTAGGTAACTAACTTGCTCAGTTTTTGCTTCTGTAAAAAAATGCTTTTCGAGAAACAGGTTCCTCATTCCAGACCCAAAGATGTTGTTGACACCATTATGATATTCTGCCCGTATGAGCCAGACGGGTCAAGCTGTTCGGGGCTTCGAGGTCTGGTGCGCTGAATATCCCCCTCGTATGCCACCGGCATTTAATAAATGACTCCACAATCCGACTTCTTGAGGCGTCCTCTGTAAATTGACAGTACACCATAATAGTGGTAGTTGTGGGCATTCGTCCTTTCAGCAACAAGATGATGCTAGCTGGGGATTTCATGGGGCTGGTCTCTGAAGGAAGTCTCTGGCTCTCATCTGTTGAATTTTTATCAGGAAGTGAAGTTGAACTTTTGTCAAAAGCTTTTTCTGTGTCTATTGAGGTAATCCATATGTTGGGGTGTTTTTTGTTTCGTTTTGTTTTTTAGTTTTTTATATATATATACAATAAATTATTTGCAATGACTACTGCGTGTTAAACTAATCTCGCATCCCTGCGACAAATCCCAATCGGTCTTGATTCGTTGATATGAATATTCTAAAATTGGGCTAAAGATATTTGCATCTCCATAAGCGAGGTTAGTGGGTAGTTTTCGCTTTTTTGTTGAGTCCGTTATCAGGGTAAGAAGTTAGAAAGTAGTTCCTCTTCTTTCATTTTCTGAGACACCTCGTATGGACTTGTTAAAATTTATTCTTTTTTAAGAATATATTTTTATTGATTTCGGAGAGGAAGGGAGAGGAAGAGAGAGATAGAAACATCAATGATGAGAGAGAATCATTGATTGGCTGTCTCCCGCATGTCCCCACCAGGAATCAAACCATTAACTTCTGGTTCATAGGTCGATGCTCAAGCATGGAGCCATGCTGGCCGGGAAACTAATATTTATTCTTTAATTTTTTATATAAATCACCCCTGAAGCCATCTGACCTGGCTTTTCTCTGTGGGGATGATTTCCATTATCCATTCAATCAATACATATAGGGCAATTCTGGTTATCAATTTATTCTTGAATGAGCTTCGGCTGTTTATGTCTGTCAAGGAATCTTTTTCCACTTCATCTAAGTTGTCAAACTTATTGGCATGAAGTTGTTTGCAATATTCTCTTGTTATCCTTTTCATATCTGTGGCGCTTGTAGCAATTCGCTCTCTCATTTCTCATCCTGAAAATTTATGTCATTTTTTTTTCCTAATCAGCCTGGATAGGGATTTTATCAATTTTATTGATCTCAAAGAATCAGCTTTTGATTAAACTAATTTTTCTCCATTGTTTTTCTTTCACTGTTTCACTGATTACTATTCTAATTTTTCTGCCTTCCTTTCACTTACTTTGGTGTGTTCTGTTAACATAAATTATTACTGATTTCAGAGAGGAAGGTAAAAGGAGAGAGAGATAGAAACATTAATAATGGAAGAGAACTATTGATTGGCTGCCTTCTGCACGCCCCCCACTGGGGATGTGCCCGCAACCTGGGCATGTGCCCTTGACCAGATCAAACCTGGGACCCTTCAGTCCCCAGGCTGATGCTCTATCCACTGAGCCAAACCAGCTAGGGCTACTTTGGGTTTTGATCTTTTTTTAAAAAAAGATGAAATTTGAGATCATTCGTTAGCTATCTTTCCACCTTTCTTCTAACATCCTATCTAATAGAAGAGTAATTTGCAGATTGACCATCACTCCAACACACAAGAGGGCTGCTCCCATACTACAAGGAAAGAGAAAAGAGCATTGAGACGTGCACAAGCGCAGAAAAGCTGAGGTATGCAGGCGTGGGAATCTGGCTGGCAGTTGGCAACTGGGTGCGCTGTTTTTTCCAACCCAAAGGGAGACACAGCTACCCATTATTCTGAACTCCAGTTTCTGGCGAGATTCTGGAGAACCAGACCCATACGGGAAGAAGCTGGACTGTCTATCATCGGGTCGGAAAGTGAGGGGGGCTTTCTTGCAGAGCTGCATGCAGGAATCATTGTTTACTGTGCTGGGGCACAAGACACGGGGACTTGGAAACATGGAGATGCAGAAATGGCTGACTGGCAGCCATCGCTATTTGTCATGCCTTAGTGGCTCTGAGATCCCACCCCATCCAATTTACAAACCCACCCAAACTGTGAGCAGCAGCTTTTGCATGTAAATGGCCTGCCCTATCACAGCTAAACCTAACAAACCACAGCCCTAGTCAACCAGGAGAAATCTGCAGCCCTCTGTAGCTCCTGCTGGACCGCCTCAGACAGTAGCTGACCTGCATGCCATTGGAAATCCAAAAGCCAGTGTACCTAGTGGTCAGAATGAGATGACACCAGATTTCAACTTCTCACATCCATAAGTGACACATTCAAGAGGCAGACTCAGTGAGCATCGAAGTCCCACTGAAACAAGTCCTGCCCCATAAGGCTGTCTTCAGCACAGCGGCTCTTCCATTATAGACACAGCGGGTCCTCACAGCCAATTGGCCTGGAGGTAAATTCCTCTCAGTGTACCAACAGCAATCAAGGCTTAACTACAACAGGACTGTGCACTCAGCCTAGAAAGGGGTGCACCAAGAGTATCCACCTTAGGTGATTGGGGAGACTGAATCACTTGTCCCTATAGGTCACCTACCACACAAAGCCACTCCATCAACACAGGAAAGCAGCCAGAATGTGGAGACAAAGAAACATGTCACGAATGAAGAAAATGGAAGAAAGCAAACTACTGGACATACAGCTCAAAACCACATTTATAAGGTTACTCAATAATCTGCTAAAAACCTCTGAGAAACTTAGTGAGACCTTTAAAGATCATAATGAGAATGGCAAAGAAATGGAAAAGGACCAGGCAGAAATTAAGCATACACTGGCTGAAATAAAGAATATACAGAAATTCAACAGTAGATCAAAGGACCCCAAGAATCAAACCAAAGATTTGAAACATGAGAAAACAAAAAACATCCAACCAGAAAAACAAAAAGAAAAAAGAATCCAAAACTATGAAGATAGTGTAAGGAGCCTCTGGGACAACTTTAAGCATACCACCATCCAAATTATGGGGTGCCAGAAGAAGAGAGAGAGCAAAATATTGAAAACCTGAATATTGAAATAATGACAGAAAACTTTCCCTACCTGGTGAAAGAAATAGACTTACAAGTCCAAGAAGCACAGAGAACCCCAAACAAGAGGAATCTAAAGAGGACCACATCAAGACACATCATAATTAAAATGCCAAGGGCAAAAGATAAAGAGATAATCTTAAAAGCAGCAAGAGAAAAACAGATACCTTCAAGGGAGTATCCATACGACTGTCAGCTGATTTCTTAACATAAACTATGCAGGCCAGAAGGGAGTGGCAAGAAATATTCAAAGTGATGAATAGCGAGAACCTACAACCAAGATTATTCTACCCAGCAAAGCTATCATTCAGAATTGAATGTCAGATAAAGAGCTTCACAGACAAGAACAAGCTAAAGGAGCTCTGCACCACCAAACCAGGATTATATGAAACGCTGAAGGGTATTCTTTAAGAAGAGGAAGAGGAAGAAAAAGGCAAAGATAAAAATTATGAGCAACAAAATGACAACAAATACATATCTATCAACAAGTGAATCTAAAAATCAAGTGAATAAAAAATCTGATGAACAGAATAAACTGGTGAATATAATAGAATCAGGGGTATAGAAAGAAAGTGGACTGACAATTCTTGGTGAAAAGGAGGTGTAATGGATGCGGGAAGAGATTGGACAAAAATCTTACCCCTATGGATGTAGACAGTGGCAGGGGGTAAGGGCATGATGTGGGCTGGGGAATCAGGTGGAGGGTAGCTATCTGAACAATAAAGATATATTTAAAAATAAAATAAAAACAAATCTACAATCCTTAAAGTTGCTGTTATGGACCAAATTGTGCCCCACCCCCACATCCAATTTATATATTGGAGCCCTAACCCCATTAGAAGATAACTTGAGGTAAAAATTTATTTGAACTGGGCAGTATTCAATCAAGCAGATAGAAAGAAGTTTCAAAAAGCTGTTCAACAGGAAAGACTTTTTATGTACTGAAGAGAGGAGGAACAAGGAAATTATTCTATGCAAAAATGCACGTTGGTTATTGGAAGTTTACTTTAAGGCAGTAAAGGGCAGATTACCTAACTAGTGTTGATCAGGTAATTCCTAATTGACTGGTTTAAAATTCCATTTCTTCAAGAGTTGAAAATAAGTGTTGGCTTGGTGACCCTACTTGGGGTTTTGTTTTTCAACATCCCAGTACTTCAGAATGTAACTACATTTGGAGATAGGGCCTTTGAAAAGGTAATTGAGTTAAAAGGATGCCTACTCATATCTGACTAGTGCCCTTACAAGAAGAGTAAAGAGGACCACCCTAACCAGTTTGGCTCAGTGGATAGAGTGTCGGCCTGCAGACTGAAAGGTCCCAGGTTCAATTCTGGTCAAGGGCATGTACTTGGTTGCAGGCACATCCCCAGTAGGAGGTGTGCAGGAGGCAGCTGATTGATGTTTCTCTCTCATCAATGTTTCTAACTCTCTATCCCTTTCCCTTCCTCTCAGTAAAAAAAATCAATAAAATATACTTAAAAAGAAAAGAGTGAAGAGGACCTACAGAGGGACACCAGGGATGCATGGACACAGAGAAAATAACCATCAGTGAAAAGGTGACCATCTGCAAACCAAGGAGAAAGGCCTCAGGAGAAAGCAAACCTGCTGACATCTCGATTTTGGTCTTCCAGCCTTCATTTCTCCACTGTGGAAAAATAAAGCTCTGTTATTTAAGCCACCTATTCTGTGCTATTTTGTTATAATAGCTTGTGATATTGTGATTTATAATAAGTAATATATATTTGGTCTTCTTCCCATTCCTAGTACAAAGCTCCTAAAACCCTTGGATGCTGAGAGCAGAGGAAGGTGTCTTTTGTTATGTTACTTGGGGGACTTTTGGAAAATGTCTAGGTAACCTAGGGGTGGGAGCTGGTTGTCAGGGAAACCAACCATATGGTTAGAGCTTTGGAAATTTCAGTCCTTCTCTCACAACCTTCATCTCTGGGCAGAGAAGAGGGGCTGGAGATTGAGTTCATTGATGGTCTATGATTTAATCAATCACACCTATGAAATGAAGCCTCCATAAAAACCTGAAATGACAGAGTTCAGAGAGCTTCCAGATTGTAAACACCTAGAGATCTGAGGAAAGTGGTGAGCCTAGAGAGCATGGAAGCTTGGTGCTTCTTCCAACATTGCCCTCTGCATCTCTTCCACCCGGCTATTCTGAAGTTATATCCTTTCTATTAAACCAGTGACCTAGTAAGTAAAACGTTTCTCTGAGTTCTGTAAGCCACTGTAGCAAATTAATCAAACCCAAGTAGCTGAGTTGGTCAAAGCACAGGTGACAACATGGACTAGCAATTGGCTTCTGAAGGTGAGGGCAGCGATCTTAAGAGAGCTGAGTACATAACCTGTGGAATTTGATGCTATCTCTAGATAGACAGTGACAGAACTGAGTCACTTGTTTGGTTTTGTATGGGGGAAAAACACGTATTCTAAAGCCCTACCAAGCTGATATAGTTGCTTAAAACAGCTCAGCGTGATCTGGATGCCCACTAAACTTGGGCTCCCTCTGGTGCCATTCTCCCTTGCTCATTGCCTTCTAGACAGGCTGGCCTTCTCTAGTAACAGGTGAGCCCTGTTTCAAGCACTGTGTCTTTGCCTACATCGTTCTTTCTCCCAAAATTTCTGTACCTGCCCCCGTCCCCTTGCTTTTGAAATACCCAGCTCCTTGTCCCGCTCATATCACTTCCCCTGAGATGCCTCTGACCAGCCCATAGAATGAAGTGGTCCACTGATATTCTCTGTCCCGGGCCTAGGTGTATTTCTTTGAGAGATTTTATAAAAGATTATGATGTATAATCATTTTGTTTACTTTTGTCAACATGTTGTCTTTTCCAGTAGGAGACATCAACCTCCATGAGGGTGGGAACATATCTAGTTCATAGTTGTGTCTCTATGCCTAGGACATCCTATACTTTCAATTAATAATTTCTGGTAGAGCTCATGGAATGTATGCTGTCTGGATTTTCCTGTTGGTTAAATTTATATTTAACTGCTAGGAGCCTGGTGCACAAAATTCATGCACTGGGGTGGGTGGTCCCCCAGCCCAACCTGCCCCCTCTCACATACTAGGAGCCCTCAGGGGATGACCTACTGACACCTCACTCCTGGTCTGCCCAAGGTTTTCATCCTTGGGCAGGGGACCTTGGCCAGGAGACCCCAGCCAGTGATCACCCTGAGATCCAGCTGATCTCTGGCTGGCTCCGGCCCAGCCCCAGCCCCAGCCTGCCTGCCCAAGGCCGGAAAAAGCCTCTGGCAAGGCTTTTTCTGGCCTTGGGAACCCAGCAATCGCTCTGCCATGGGCAGCAGCCATCTTGGTTGGGTGTTAATTTGCATATCACTCTTGATTGGCTTGTGGGCATGGCTTATTGGGTATAGCAAAGATATGGTCAATTTGCATATTACTCTTTTATTAGATAGTATGTGTTGAATGAGAGGAGAAAGTGCAAGCTTGGCATTTCTGGATGTAAGATGGGCAGCCCAGGGGGTGACACACTCCAGCTTCCCTTAAACCACTTAATGCCTTTTACTGACTTCATTGGCTTAGAGTAAAGATGGTCTTCTAAGCAGTCTATTAGTGCTTCTAGTAACAGCGTGGTAAGAATAGAGGTTGGAAAGAATCGTCTGACTTAAAATTGGTCAGAATGTCAACTGCAGTGCATTTTCTTCTAACTCTACCTCATTTGTTAAACAAAAACATGTATTCAAACACTTGTTTCCTTTGTAATGACCTGACAACATAAAACCGGAACTACTTTATAAATTTCGTAGACAGGAAGACTATTCCTTCCAACCACCACATACCACAAAAGCTAAACTGTTCCACAAAAGACGAACAAGTGGAAATTGGAATCTGCTCCACGTGAGCCAAAAGTGAAAGGAATCTGTTACGATCTCCACATTTAACATGAAACCAAGATTCAAAGCAGTGATTGCCCTGCCTCAGCTGGCTAAACATCTCCTAGTCTGAGAAATTCATGCCTGCCAAATTGCTTGAACAATGCAATACTATTTCAAAACATCTATGTTTATGCAAAAACAGAGACCAGTAAATAAAAAATAAGGATATAATGAGTTACTGAAGTTCCATTAATAAAATCTACTTCAAAAGGTATTTATACTTTCTGTTCCAAAGGTTTAGGAGCTTCTGAACTTGTTTAAGGGAAGCAAAAATATTATGTTTGCATGTTTCTGCTAAATGAATCTTATATGAACAGAGTTGGATAATCAGCTCAGGGTGTTATCTCTAAAAGAAGCCCAAATACTAACATTCCCATTTTTCTCATTTTATAACCATAGGTGTGCCTTATTTTAAAAGACCATTGTATTTCTGAAAGGTTGTGGGCAAACAAAATTTTTGGAAATGGAATCATCTAATATCTAAAGATGACAACTATTTTAGGGATCCTTATACTGAACTTTGTTTGCAATATTAATAAATATGTTTTAATGAAAATGTTCACTTTCTAATTCTTCCATATTTATAAAAATAGATTTTTGAGGCTCAGATTTGTTTGTCTTACAAAGTTTAAAAAAGGATTAAACACCATGATCAAGTAGGATTTATCTCAGGAATGCAAGATTGGCTTAACATAGAAAAGTCAGTTAATGTAATACATCATACCAGTAGAATAAAGGTCAACCTCCACAGGATCATCTTGGTAGATGCAGAAAATTCATTTGACAAAATTCAAGACTCCTTTTGGATAAAAAGCAACCAACAAACAAAAAACACTTAACAAACTAGGAATAGAAAGAAATTTCCTCAACTTGATACAGGGCATTTACAAAAAACTCATAGTAAGCATCATACTTAATGGTGAAAGACTGGGTATTTTATGAGGGACAAGACCAGGATGGCCTTTTTCCCATTTCTATTCAACATGGTGCAGGACGTTCTAGGCAGGGCAACTAGGCAAGAATAAGAAATAGAAGGGATGTAGATTGTAAAAGAAGAAGTAAAACTATCCTATAAGCTGATAATGTGATCTTACATATAGAAAAATTTAAGGAATCTGCTAAAAATTATTAGAACTAATAACAAGTTCAGCAAGGTTACAAAATACAAGAGCAATATACAAATATAAATTGTATTTCTACACAACTTACAATGAGCACCCAAAAATGAAAAGAATTCAATTTACAAGAAAATCAATGGGAAAAAATATCCTTGGGTGAGAATTAAAACACACACACACACACACACACACACACACACACACACGCACATAATTTTAAAGCAACCAATTAATGTATCTTTGTCATGTCAATGTTTCTATCACCTCCCTCTCCCTCCCATTCTCTCTGAAAATTGATGAAAAAAAATATTCTCAATCCTTGGATGAGGATAAAAAAAAAATCTGCCAGCTGGTATTATACCACCTGCCTTATCAGGACCCTTTAACACACAATTCTTTGTCATACTACTGCTACAACCAGCACAAAACAAAACAAAGCCTCATTTTTATTTTATTTTTTTTGCCTTTGAATTTCTAGGAAAATGCTGGGAATTATCACCTGTAACACATACTACTAATTGGTCTCGCCCATGATTTTCTGCCGTATTTAATTAGGTCCTTGTCCTTTTAAATTTCAGCTGAGCTCTCAAGAGAGCATCAGAGATGTCAGTTTCTCTTAATGCCACAGTTTCACACCCAGCACTGCACTGCCTGCTGTCCTTTCCTCCCTCATATGCCACTTTGAGGAACTCCCATGCCACTTGAATTTTATTTGCTTACTGACTTTTCAAGATTCTATCTAATCCAATCCTTCTCCAAGGTCTTCCTGTATAGAGGAAGGTGTTGGGGGTAAAGCTCAGACACATTTATGACATCAGGCTAGTTTTAAGGGATGACCCCAGTGAATGAAAACAGGGAGTAATGGGACAGTCATGAATTCTCATACTCTTTCCCTTAGTGCCACAAACCCCACGCTGCCTCCGAGAGGCTGAGCCAGAGGTACTGTTGCAGGCTGTCATTTAAATTCATGTCTCAGTCAGGCCCTGGCCAGGTAGCTCAGTTGGTTAGAGTGCTGTCCCAATACACCAAAGTTGTGGGTTTGATGTCCAGTCAAGGCACATACAAGAATCAACCAATGAAGGTGTAAATAAGTGGAACTACAAATTGATGTTTTAAAACCAGCCCTAGCTGGTTTGGCTCAGTGGCTAGAACATCAGCCTTTGGACTGAAGGGTCCCAGGATTGATTCTCAGTGTGAAGCCTGCAAGAGGCAGCTGATCAATGATTCTCTCTCATCATTGATGTTTTTATCTCTTTCTCTCTCTCTCTTCCTCTCTGAAATCAATAAAAATATATTTAAAAAAAACAAAGTCCCAGTCAGGTCACCTTCCCATCTACTTTTGTCACATGACTGGGGAACTAACTAAGGGATTGGAAAATAAACCGTTCCAAGTCCATTTGAAACGCACCAGTTAATAGGTTGTGCTTTGCACTCCAGGCACCTCTCAGAGCTCACCTGCAGGGTTTGAGAAGGACAGTAGGGTTACCTGAGCACAGTTTCAACTCTAACTCTGGTTGCAGGTCCCTTCCCCTGATCTGGTGTCCAGCCGTAGTGCTTCTGCCGCCCATGGTTCCAGCAGGAGAGCATGCCTCACAGAGCCAACATCTGCTCCTCAGCTCCCAGCTGAGCCCTCAGAAATAGAGCTCTAAACTTGCGACACCAATCTCAATCCAGAAAACGTACTCAAACCCTCAGGGGCTGTGAGCGCTGCTGGGCAGAGGCCCTAACTGCTAACGACCAGAGCGTTGCCATTTCCTCTTTATCTGTCTTCTTTCATACTGCCCCAGCTCCGCTTAGTAGCAGACGTCTGCACAATCCAGACCTTTCTCCCAGTGTTTGGAACACACCAGAGTGTGGGTGAAGGGTGGGGTGGGGATGAGAAGGATTGGGGGAGGGAAGAGAAAGTTCTTTAAACAAAGACGCAGAACAAATGCATGGTTATCTGCAAAGGCCTGCCTTACACATGTGGCATATTTTGAAACTTTTTTCCGAGCGATTCTGAAATGGAAAGAGTGCAGACTGGCTTCAATTTAACCATGGCACCATGAAATACCCTAACGTGGCCCCTCTGAGTGAACAGGAAACACAGATAACCTTTGCTGTTTTTATACTTGAACAACTCAAATGGTTGGTGTGAGAGGAAAACAACATACATTTAAAAGCAAGTTGACGTTCTTCTCACAGCCAGCATAAATCTCAAGCCAACAAGCCCCTTTTATCTTATTCATAGTGGCTTATTTCAATGGCTATGAATATTTCATAATGTATATATTCATATTTGCCTTCAGTGCAGTTATAGGATGTTTTGATCATCTCTGTGATCTATTAAAAGTACAGTAAGGAAATTTGAAGACCCTGTATTTTTGCAGGCTCTTAATTTTATAATGGACAAAGCACTGATAACTGAAATTTCATTTAAAAACAAACCAACATCTCACTGTAAAATTGCCTAACATCCAAAGAACTTAAAGCAGTCATATTTGTGTGCAAAAATTAAAATTTAAAATTACCAAGACTGCAATATAAAATTTCCAAAAGTCCCCATTAATCAAAAAAGGGGAGGGGACAGCAGAGTAATATCAAGTAAGGGAAAAAAAAATATCGAGTAAGTAAAATACATCTAGAAAATTCTTACTCCAGTAAAGTAAATTCCATTTGTAAAAACAATTGCAGGACACCCATGAAAAAACACACATGGTGTCAAAATAAGCCAAAGGAAAATCATTTAGGCAAAAATTAAAAAGAATCCCAAGTCTATTTTGCATAGAGGATCCCTTTGTTAACTTTTAGTCGAGAATGTGTTTGTGTGTTTTCAGAGAACAACTCCAACACCATGTGGGTTCCTGCGACTGTGAGGAACTGATGGATCTGTTCCAGTCACGAGGATGGTCCAGAGATGGGGGACACTGACGACACCTTGCCATGCTAGCAGTTGGCAGCTGTGCATGTCTGCAGACAGCCCACGACCAAACCAGAGAGGATGGATCTTGCATTGACACGATGTGTCCACCATCTGGATACCATTGCTGACTTATACACATAAAGAATTATTTGACACTGAAATTGGGACTCAGAACAGTTGGACATTGAAACTGAGACTGAAACATTTTTTGTTCTTATACATTTATTTCTAGTATGCAGAGGCAAGATATTTTTGAAGAAAAGAAACAGGGGAGAGTGATTGATATAGAGGCAGGATGGCCTTGAACAGGCTGTCAAGCTACAGGGGAAGGCTTGGGTGGATGGGAGGCAGATGCCGGGGGAGATCAACTGAAGGACTTGTATGCATGCATATGAACATAACCAATGAATGAAAGACACTGGGGCGGGGAGGGGGGGAAGCTGGGGATATGTGCTGGGGGGTGGGGGAGGCTGGGGGGAGGATAAGGGGGAGGGGGAAAGAAAAACATCTACTACTATTATACTGCAAAAAAATCAATTAAAAAAAATAAAAATAAATAAAAAATAAAAAAATAAAAACAAACCAACCTTCCCCTGTTGGTCAAATTGTAGCAGTGATTTTAACTTCCATTTTAAAACTTCTTTGAATCCTTTGCTGGTGCCACCCTTTGGGGGGATAGGAAGGCAAAATGGCTATCAATATAAATGAAAGACTGGGAGAAGCTAATCAGGTAATTAAAAACTGACTTGGGCCGAGACCAGTTTGGCTCAGTGGATAGAGCGTCGGACTGCAGACTGAAGGGTCCCGGGTTCGATTCCGATCAAGGGCATGTACCTTGGCTGCAGGCAGATCCCCAATATGGGGCGTGCAAGAGGCAGCTGATTGTTGTTTCTCTCTCATCGATGTTTCTGACCTTCTAGCCCTCTCCCTTCTGCTCTGTAAAAAAAATCAATAAAAAAATATATACATATTAAAAAAACTGACTTGGGGTTAGCTCTCTCCCAGCTCTCCCCCCCACACACACACCTTCCTTGACTTGGGTAATAACATCTCTCCTTTGGATTACATTCAGTACCAAAAATATAAAATAAATTTTTAAAAATCAGCATTTAAGTTATAAAAAGGAATCAAATTTATTAAATCATATGTAGCTTGATATTAGTATTAACATGCTACAAAAATTACAAGGAGTTTGGTATTTAAAACAAACCTGCTTTCTTCATCTAACAAACCCCAGAGTTAAGTAAAACTTAAGACAGGCAATTTACCACCTCCATTGAAATAAATACACATTCTCCAATTTTATATACGTTGTGTCCTAAAGTTCAAAAACAAGTGACAAAATATACTTCCCTCAAAAACAGTGATATGAATGGAGATCAAGGATTACAGATAGTTCTACAACTACAACAGACTTTTTAATAATGTCTTTGAATTAGATTTCAGTAATACTCTATAATACGTCTCTTAGTAAAGAGAATACGTTCAAATACTAGACACTCTTATCAAATATAAAAATTACACAGGAAAGCTCAAACAAGGTTATGGATTAAAACAGTGGTTGGCAGCCGAAACCCTTTTGGTTAAGTGGATCGAGCGTCAGCCTGTGGACTGAAAGGTCCCAGGTTCGTTTTCCGGTCAAGGACATGTACCTTGGCTGTGGGCACTTCCCCAGTAGGGGGTGTGCAAGAGGCAGCTGATTGATGTTTCTGACTTTATATCCCTCTCCCTTCCTCTCTGTAAAATATCAATAAAATATATTAAAAAAAATAAAAGTGATTGGCAAACTCATTAGTCAACAGAGCCAAATATCAACAATACAACAATTGAAATTTCTTTTGAGAGCCAAATTTTTTTAACATTTAATTTTTATTGATTTTTTTGCGGTATAACATATTTAATAGTAGTACATATGTTTTCCTTTCCCCCCTCCTCATTACCCTTCCCCCAGCCTCCCCTACCCTCCAGCACATGTCCCCACCTGCCCCCTCCCCAACCCAGTGTCTTTCATTCATTGGTTATGCTCATATGCATGCATACAAGTCCTTCGGTTGATCTCCCCTGGCATTCACCTCCCATCCACCCAAGCATTCCCCCTATAGCTTGACAGCCTGTTCAATGCCTCCCTGCCTCTATATCAATCACTCTCCCCTGTTTCTTTTCTTCAAAAATATCTTGCCTCTGCATACTAGAAATAAACGTATAAGAACAAAAAATGTTTCAGTCTCAGTTTCAATGTCCAACTGTTCTGAGTCCCAGTTTCAGTGTCAAATAGTTCTTTATGTGTACATGTCAGCAATGGTATCCAGATGGTGGACACATCGTGGCAATGCAAGATCCATCCTCTCTGGTTTGGTCCTGAGCTGCCTGCAGCCATGCACAGCTGCCCACTGCTAGCATGGCAAGGTGTCGTCAGTGTCCCCCACCTCTGGACCATCCTCGTGACTGGAACAGATCCGTCAGTTCCTCATTGTCGCAGGAACCCACATGGTCTTGGAGTTGTTCTCTGAAAACACACAAACACATTCTCGACCAAAAGTTAACAAAGGGATCCTCTCTGCAAATTAGACTTGGGATTCTTTTTATTTTTGCCTAAATGATTTTCCTTTGGCTTATTTTGACACCATGTGTGTGTTTTCATGGGTGTCCTGCTGTTGGCTTTACAAATGGAAGTCACTCTTCTGGAGAGATGCTTTTGTTTTAAAGTCCCTGTCAAGGAGCTCTTCCATTCCCAGATGTGCATATGCATTTGTGTGTTTGCTGACACTGAAGCCTAGAGCCTCAATTTTACCTTCTGAATTCTTTCCCTGCTCTTGTAAGTCCATTTCTTAGCCTTCCCACTCCCCTTTCCAGATGGCTAATAATGTCTTTTCCGTAAAAATGAGGGAATTGGTATCACTCATTTACCCTTGTTCTTTGATTATACATTTAACCAAAAATCCATAGTTTTAGATCTGAAGCAGACATTTAAATTTTTGTCTCAATAGGGAGAAGGGGCTAAAATGATTCATACCGTGCCATTTGCAATTAGATGGGCCATACTTAGAGAGAAGGGGAGCTGTAACAGGGCATCAGAAATGAAGGATACATACTCCTTCCCCAATGCCTGAGCCCTGACTGGTCCAGCTAATGCTAATGGAGACAGTGTTTCAGAAGGCAAAGCAATGGGTCTCACTAGCCACTTACAGGGTGGGCCCAGTGACACCTTGACCCCTCTTCCGCCAGGAAGATCTACCTCAACAAATTTCAATATTAATGTAAAGATAGCCACATTTCTGTATATGGGACATTGTCTGAAGAGTGGTTTTGTTTTAATCCAGTGGTCAGCAAACTGCGGCTCGCGAGCCACATGCAGCTCTTTGGCCCCTTGAGTGTGGCTCTTCCACAAAATACCACGGCCTGAGCGAGTCTATTTTGAAGAAGTGGCGTTAGAAGAAGTTTAAAAAATTTGGCTCTCCAAAGGAAAATCATTTAGGCAAAAATAAAAAGAATCCCAAGTCTATTTTGCAGAGAGGATCCCTTTGTTAACTTTTGGTCGAGAATGTGTTTGTGTGTTTTCAGAGAACAACTCCAAGACCATGTGGGTTCCTGCGACTGTGAGGAACTGACGGATCTGTTCCAGTCACGAGGACGGTCCAGAGATGGGGGACACTGACGACACCTTGCCATGCTAGCAGTCGGCAGCTGTGCATGGCTGCAGGCAGCTCAGGACCAAACCAGAGAGAATGGATCTTGCATTGCCACGATGTATCCACCATCTGGATACCATTGCTGACATGTACACATGAAGAACTATTTGACACTGAAACTGGGACTCAGAACAGTTGGACATTGAAACTGAGACTGAAACATTTTTTGTTCTTATACGTTTATTTCTAGTATGCAGAGGCAAGATATTTTTGAAGAAAAGAAACAGGGGAGAGTGATTGATATAGAGGCAGGGAGGCATTGAACAGGCTGTCAAGCTACAGGGGGAAGGCTTGGGTGGATGGGAGGTGAATGCCAGGGGAGATCAACCGAAGGACTTGTATGCATGTATATGAGCATAACCAATGAATGAAAGACACTGGGGCGGGGAGGGGGGCAGGTGGGGACATGTGCTGGGGGGTAGGGGCGGCTGGGGGGAGAATAATGGGGGTAAAAAAAGGAAAACATATGTACTACTATTAAATATAAGTTATACTGCAAAAAAATAATAAAAAATTAATTTAAAAAATAACTAAAAAAAATAAAGTGAAAAAAAACACATCTCTATTTCATGTAACAAGTTATGTTTATGTATGCTTGTACTTTTATGACATGATTGGCTTGAACTAGTATAGCAGTTTCTTTGCCAGGGACTCAAACAAGGAACCTAAATTCTACACTTAGGGAAAATAAGTATACAACACTAAAAGGAGGAAATAGAAAGTTTCTTTCCATTTTCCTAGGCATAGGGCCAGTCTTCAAAAAAATCTCAGGCCTGGCTGGCATGTTTCAGTGGCTGAGCATCGAACCAGAAGTCACAGTTTGATTCCCGGTCAGGGCACAAACCTAGGTTCTGAGTTCCATCTGCAGTCGGGGAATGTACGGAGGCAAACGATGTTCTCTCTCACTTCCTCTCCCTAAAAATAAAATCTACTAAAAAACAAATTAAAAGTCAAACTGCCTTCTGACCCAGTGTTATGGACCACCCACAAGTGACGACCACCAAGGAGCCAGTTAAAACTTTAAGAAGCCTTTATTACGAACTCGAGTCCGGGCCCACGTCTCCACTGTCACAGCAGTGAGCAACGAGCCCCGAGCCTCAGTAGCAAGCACTTTTTATCTCCAACGCAGGGAGATTTGGCAATTTGTGATTGGCCGGTTTCACACAAAGGTAGCACAAGGTCAGTTACAATACAGGGAAGAGGAAAATTTCAAATTCTGTTCCCAAACAGCTGGTGGACCCTGTTGACCCAGTATCTGGCCTTTCGGTGTTATGGCAGCAGGATGTCCTTGGGCAAGGGAGGGTTGAGTATATGTCATAAACAGCTAAAGGGAGTTTCGGTGGTTGTGTCTGGTCTAAGCATGAGGAACCACATCTTCTATCCTCCTCCCCACTCTGAGTCTGGCTATAACACCAGTAATTAATTCCCCTTCTGGGTATATATCTGTAAAAGCTCAAAACACTAATTCAAAAGAACATATGCACCCTTATGTACATTGTAGCACTACCTACAATAGTCAAGATGGAAAGCAGTCCAAGTGCCCATCAGTAGATGAGTGAATTAAAAAATTGGGGTAGGTTTACACAATGGAATAGTACTTGGCTGTTAAAAAGGGAAAGAAAAAAAAGGAACGCTTACCTTTTGTAACAGCACGGATGGACCTGAAGAGTACTATGTCAAGTGAAAGCCATTTAGAGAAAGACAAGTACAGTGGAACCTCGGTTCTTGAACTTAAATTCATTCCAAAGGCTGGAGAAGCCATTTGTTCCAAAACCGAATCATTTCCCTGCCCCCATTAGAAATAATGTGTAAATGGTATTAATCTGTTCCAGACCCCAAATTATTCAGCTTTTTAATATATTTTTATTTCAGAGAGGGAAAGGGGGATAGAAACATCAATAAGAATCATTGATGGGTGCCTCCTGTACACCTCCTAATGGAGATCAAGCCTGCAACCAGGGCATGTGGCCTGACCAGGAATTAAACCATGACCTCCTGGTTCATAGGTAGATGCTAAACTACTGAACCACACCTGCTGGGGATAATTTCCTGTTTTAACCTTTCTTTTTTTTTTTTTTAATATATTTTATTGATTTTTTACAGAGCAGAAGGGAGAGGGATAGAAAGTCAGAAACATCGATGAGAGAGAGACATCGATCAGCTGCCTCTTGCACGCCCCCTACTGGGGATGTGCCCGCAGCCAAGGTACATGCCCTTGCCGGAATCGAACCCGGGACCCTTCAGTCCTCAGTCCGACGCTCTATCCACTGAGCCAAACCGGTCTCGGCTGTTTAAACCTTTCTTACATACAGTACCCATTTAATGTACTGTTTATAGTCTCTAAACACTTCTTTTTAAAAATTAAACCATCCCCTATTAACCTTAAATGAATCACTTTTACCAGTAGCAGTCGAGGGATGTCTTTCAAGTCAGCATAGCTGTCACTGTCTAACTGCTTTTCATTTACCCAAATCAATACTTTTTCTACTGTTGTCTGAGCACTGTTTCTTTCACACCCCCAGCAACACTAGCACTCTTGATGGCCTCTCTGCTTTAAAATTGTGATAATCATTGATTTTGCCTGCAACAAAAGCGTTATATCCTTAGTCTGTTGCCTGAGAGACGCTTTTTGTCATGCTAAATATCAGCTTGAAAGAGTTGTCAATTCAAACCAAAGTAACTGAAACATTTTTTCTGTGAACAACTTGTTTGAGAATCGAACTGTTTGAGATGGAAGACTTTGGGAAACGGGACTATACCATTTCACTTGTAAGGGGAATCTAATGAACAAAATAAACAAAATTGAAACAGACTCATAGATACAGAAAACAGACAGACAGCTGTCAGTGGGGAAAGGGTCGGCAGGCTGGGTGAAAAAGGTGAAGGGATTAAGCAAAAAACAAACAAAAAATCTCAGAAACATTTCCAGAGGTTATAGGAGAGGGGTGAGAGGTAGGAGAGGGAAAGGGGAGATAAATGGGTGATAGAAGGAGAGTTGGTCAACACACATAAAATATACAGATGATGTATTATAAAATTGTATGCCTAAAACCTATAATTTTACTAACCAATGCCACCACAATAAATTCAATCCTAATAAAAGGGTAGTTTGCAAATTTACCATCACTGTCACAAAGATGGCAGTGCCCAGTCCTCTCAGCCCTCCCAGAGTCCCTCAGTCCTGGGGATGGCAGGTGGGCGTCGGCCACTGAGTGGGCAGCATCCCAGGCCCAGCCCTGGAAGGGCCTCTGGGCTGCAGAGAGCCTCTGGGCAGTGGGCACGGAGCGGCCAGGCCCCGCAGAGAGCTAATGGCGCACGAATTTGTGCACAGGACTACTAGTAAAAATATAAAAGTTCAAAACAAGCTGCAAACACCCAAGGCCTTTGTGTAACCTTTTGCTGCCTAGTACCCTAAAATGCCATGTCTTAAATCCTACCCTTTCTCCTTTCTCACTCTACCCTATCAAAACTTCCTTTCTCCCTGGCTGGTGCAGCCCAATGGCTGAGTGTTGATCTATGAACCAGGAAGTCACAGTTCAATTCCTGGTCAGAGCACATGCCCAGGTTTCAGGCTCAGTTGTGTGTGTGTGTGTGTAGGCAGCTAGTCGATAATTCTCTTTCATCCTTTATATTTCTCTCTCCTCCTTCTCTCTGAAATAAATATATTATTATATATAAATAAACTCCTTTCTCTGAGAAGGGGCGGTTAGGGACCACTTAGTTGAATCTCAATAGTACTAGTAAGGTGATATGTCAATGATCAGGTAGTAGACATCTCTCTTAGAAACTTGTGTTCTATGACACAAAGTTTAAAATGTCAAATTCATCTCTAACTGGTAGAATTTCAGGCAAAATAACTGAAATATAAAAAATAAAAAGCCAGGGTGTAGGTATATGTTGTCAGACGGGGTTAGCTTTCCAGGTAGGCCTTACTGAACCTACAGTGTATAGTTGTTTTGAGCCAATTCTGCCTTTCTTGGCTTCCTTCTTTAATCTAAAGCTTAACTCAGAAATTCTATCAAGATACCATGGCTGCTCTAGAGACCACTCCTCACTCACCCACCCAATGACATAGGGGACTTTGCAGGGCAGTGGACATATGGAAATATCCTATAGAGAAAAATATAGAACACCAGAGTGTAATATCTAAAGTGAGATTATTACTGTTCATAATATATATAATAAACTTTAGGTAAACTATGTTATAAAAATATACAAAATCTTGTAAGAAAGAAACTTAGAAATGACTGATATGCTTGATAATTTTCTTTATGTCAACAGACTACAATGAAACCAGTTTTTGGCTAAGTTCCATCAATTTTTTTTAATTCTCTTTGATTTTCTCTCCTGGTCTTCTGTTAGCCTTTCTATAGGTCGCTTCTTCAGCCCCTTCATTTTTCTGGTTTGTAGTTTGCTTAGGTCTTGCTTCTGCATATGAATCCTTCCATAAGTTGTACCAAAAGTATCATGGGAGATATTTTTCTTTTTCTTTGGCTATGGAAGAGAATATATATATTTAACGGTCTCTACTATCATGAACTGGCAAAAAAAAAAGAAATTTAATGTACACCACCTTACTAATTTTCACTAATGAGCATTCCTTCAATGCTATAGTCTATAGTCCTTCTCAACCTTTCTTCTCAAATTTAAGTGTACATAGAAATCACTGGCAGATCTTGTTAAAATGCAGATTATAATTCAGTAAGTCTAGAACGGGACCTGAGATTCAGTATTTTTAACAATTCTCTGGTAAATTGTCAGACCTCACACTTTGATACACAACATAATAGACTACACTAACTTTTAACACGTATTGAGAGAATTTCCTGTGTTTAGCTTAAAGAATTGTGACTATCATATCTTTATTGGCATTCCAGAGATGTCATCTCTGTTTGTCTTTTAAAACCATTCAAAAGCCAGAACACTTTTTATGCAAGCACATCCTGTGCTCTAATTCCCCAGACTTCACAATACCCAAAACAATTTTCCTTTTGGCTGAAAACTGGCAGCAATCTTGGCTACCAGAAAGTTCTCAGCCACACTCAATCCTGGTTTCTGCAACTTGTTTATTATCCTTTGTAGTTTGCTTATTTGCATCTTCCTCTTTCTCTTGGCTCTGGGAGCCTGATTTTATCTGTTATATTGATGTCTTGAGGTGTGCCCTTTAATGTATGCCATAAATCCTTTTTGGAAAGAGTGGAATATACAATCCACCAGTCATGTACCTTGAGGGCTTTTGGCATTTTCATGGATAACTTATAAAGGTCATCTGAAGCCAGATGTGTCCTCCTCAGCACCAGGTCCAATGAGGGTCCCATCTCTTCCAATTCAACCCGTGGTGTTCTGCAACCAGATTTCTTCAACAGCAGCCTTTGTAAGTAGAAAAAAGGAAATGTTTCTCCGACTTTGATAAACATCCTATCCCTACCCAATGTCTTTGTCCTAAAGAATTACAGGTCCATAAAATGACAAGAAAAAAGAAGAAGCATAGTAAGGAATACCCAAGAGAGTAGCAAACACCAGGAAGTGCGTGTGCATGTGCAAAAGTGCCCTAAGTGCCTCTCAAGCAGATAGTCTACACAGTCCACCCATGGGGGATGCATTTACTGGCCAAAGTAAGAGTCACAGTGATAAATATGCTGTATAAGACATAGCAATTTACAACTAATTGAACAAAGCCAAAGAAAAAGAAAAATACCCCTAGGTATTGTAAGCTTAGGGTCCCTAGGTAAAGAGCTGAAATTCTAAAATGTGTGTTTTTTTAAAGCTATACTGACATTAAAAGATAAATAGATATTAAAAAGAAACGAATATAAAAAGATAAATGAGTATTAGTATGGGACTTGAAGGGAGCAAACACAGGGAAAAAGAGTTTAAAAGAGAGTCCTTAGGCAGCCATTCTCTTTAAATGGTTCCAAGAGGAGAGAGAGAATGCTTGTCTCAGGCTCACTAAAGGGAAAATAGTTTTAGAAGCTAAAGTTGGCTGGTTGAGGGCATCTTCCCAAAGAGCTAATGCCAAGCATACAGGGGAGAAGTGATCATTTGACTGTCACACATACTTTTGCATCCACATTTTCAGTACCTCCAAATAAATCATATGTATAATGCTGAACTCATATCAAGATTAGTATCTTGATGAACACATCAAGAAAAAATGTGTTCAGGTGACTACTTAAGAAATCAGAAATAACAGAAATTTTCAATTAAAAAGTTTTCTACCACTGCCCTAACATGGCTCAGGTGCCACTTAGGTGGTTAGGCACCACCCCATGCACCGAATGGCTGTCAGTTCCACTCCCAGTCAGGGTACATGCTTGTGCTGGGTGCTCCATCTCTAGTTGGGGGTGTGCAAGAGGCAGCTGATCGATGTTTCTCTCTCTCTTCCTCTCTTTCTACAAAATACCAAATCAATTAAAAAAAATTTTTTTTAAGTTTTCTACAGCTTAAGATGCTCATTTTCAAATAAATGGAAAACCTGCTGATCCAGGACAACTCATGGCATGCCTGATGGATTCAGGTTGCCCGAGTACCACTAGGCATGACAAGACTGCTTTAAAACATCTTTTCATTTATAGAAGTGTGCTCTGAACAAAGTAATTTTTAAAAAATATTTTTTATTAGCTTCTCCACAAGCCCACAGACCCCTGCAGCATTAATTTCAGAGAGAAAGAAAGAGGGAGAGAGATAGAAACATCAATGATGAGAGATTCAATTATTGGCTGCCTCCTGCACACTCCCTGCACATGGGGAGTGAGCACACTACCTGGGCATGTGCCCTTGACTGGAATCCAACCTGGGACCTTTAGTCTGCAGGTTGATGCTCTATCCACTGAGCCAAACTGGCTAGGGCCTAATAAAGTAAATTTTAAATGGTATTCTAATTGATTATCTTCGCTATATATGAAAGGCTAATTTACAAGGTGTCCCTTTGGGATTTCGAACGGGAGTTTGATCACTTGCTATGACATGTGCTCACCACCAGAGGCGGCATAGAACAAAGGAAGACCCCAACCGGAAGCCAGCAGCTGGGGAAAGGCCCCAGGCGACAGCCAGAATGCCCTGATCATTGGCCAGGGACCCTATCCGTGCACAAATCCAACCAGGCCTCTAATTTCCAACTAACTTCATATGCTGCTATTTCTCAAAGGAGTAAGTTATAGTGCCATCCTGTCTATGTAAATGACCTAATCTTAATCACTTCACCGAGCATGAGTACTGCTCAGAAACAGAAGGAAAAGCTCTCTTGTTTTCAGTCCCCTGCCCATGGTTTCTGGTGATAGGCCTATGAAGCTTTAGATAGTGATATCTAGAATCTAAAATTATCACTTGTTAATCCTTTAACAACCTCTTCACTCTTTCTCAAAGGCAATATACTAATAGAGAATTTATAAATGACTTTTGTGATTATGCTAAGAAAAATGAAGATAACCACCTGACTAGTGTGGCTCAGTGGTTGAGCTTTCACCTATGAACCAGGAGGTCACTGTTCTATTCCCTGTCAGGGCACATGCCCAGGTTGTGAGCTTGATCCCCAGTGTGAGGCATGTGGGAGACAGCCAATCAGTTATTCAGATCATTGATATTTCTATTCTCTCTCCCTCTACTCCCTCTGAAATCAATAAAAATGTTTTTTAAAAAAGACTGTTTATTCATTAAAAACAAACAAAATCAAAACCATTCCTTTGCTTTCATCCCATTATACACATAGCAGATTTTTTTTTTAAAGAAAGCATAGTCCCCCCAATCTGTGGTTTCATTGTCCATGGTTTCAGTTACCCATGGTCAACAGTGGCCTGAAAATATTACATGGAAATTTCCAGAAATAAACTATTCCTAAGTTTTAAACCATGCATTGTTCTGAGTAGCCTCATGAAACCTTCCACCATCCTGCTCTGTCAGGGCCCAGGATGTAAATCATCCCTTTGCCCAGCATCTCCATGCTATATAACCTTCCTGACCTTCACATAGTAGCCACCTCAGTATCAGATCAGCTGTAAAGGTATTATAATGTTTGTGTTCACGTTATCTTATTTTACTTAATAATGGCCCAAAGTGCAAGAGTAGTGATACTGACAACTCAGATACGACAAAGAGAAGCATTAAATGCTTCCTTTAAGTGAAAAGATGAAAGTTCTTCATTTACTAGAAGGAAAAAGTCATATACTGAGGTTGCTAAGATCTAAGGTAAGAATGAATCTTCTATCTATGACATTATGAAGAAGGAAAAGGAAATCTGTGGTAGTTTTTCTGTCTTACCTCAACTGTAAAAGATGAGGCCACAGAGAGAAACCAAGATGGAGCATAGGTAAACCCCTAAAATCGCTGCCTCGCACAACCACTTCAAAACTACAACTAAAAGACAAAACGGACATCATCCAGAACCACAGGAAGGCTGGCTGAGTGGAAATTCTACAACTAGAAGGGAAGAGAAAAGCACAATGAGATTCAGAGGAGCTGCAGAAGTAAAGTGCAGAGGTATGAAGGCACGCGTACGCATGGAAAGCGCTGGCAACTGTGGATGCAGTTGTCTTGACCAATGGGGAGGAAGACAAGCTCCCGAACGCTCTGAAATCTAGTTCTGGGCCAGACTCTGGAGACCCAGACTCATTAGGGGAGAAACTGGACTGTCTGGCTTCAGGCGGAACTCAAGAGTGGCTTTCTCTTAGAGGTGCTTGCAGCGATTATTGCAGGACATTGAGACCCCAGAGCCTCTTAAGGCAGGGCTGAGGATCAGCCAGAGCCGTTTGCTCCACCCTGATGATTCCTTGAGACCCTGCCCCACCCAAGCTGTTCCCAGAGGCTTTTGCATATGAACAGGCTGGCCCTTTGTAATCTAAAGTTATCTAACAAACTGAAGGTGGGTCAGAGAGTGCCAGAACTTCTAAAAGAAGGCCCAAGGCCCCACAGCAGCTTACACTGCTTCACAGCTGGGCCTCATCTGGATAGCTCCAAACCCCAAAGAAGAGGAATCTGCAGATCTCTCCATAGCTCCTGCTGGGTAGCCTCAGGCAGAGCTAAATTTGCACCTCCTTGGAGATCCAAGAGCCAGTGTACCCAGTGGGCAGAGTAGGACCATTCAGATTACAAATCCTCAGATCCATAGGAACACACACTCAAGGGGCAGACTCAGTGAGCACTAAAGCCCCACTAAAGCAAGTCTCCATAAAGGTGTCTCCAGCACAAAAGTTCTCCCATCGTAGACACAGCTGATTCTCAATTGGCCTGGAGGTCAATTCCCCCCAGTGATACCAACAACAATCAAGGCTTAACTACAACAAGACTGCACACAGCCCACAAAGGAGTGCACCAAAAATGCCTACCTCAGGTAATTGGGGAGGCTGAGCCACTGAACATTATAGGACACCTAGCACACAAAGCCATTCTCTCAACTCAGGGAAGCAGCCAAAATGCGGAGACAAAGAAATAGGTCACAATGACAGAAATGGAGGAAAACAAACGACTGGATATAGAGTTCGAAACCACGGTTATTAGGTTTTTCAGGAATCTTCTAGAAACCTCTGAGGAATTACCGAGACCCTGGAGGATATCAAAAAAAGACCAACTAGAAATTAAGCATACACTGACTGAAATAAAGAATAATATACAGAGATCCAATAACAGACTAGAGGATCACAAGAATCAAGTCAAAGATTTGAAATACGAAAAAGCAATAAAACACCCAACTGGAAAAGCAAAAAGCAAAAAGAATCCAAAAATATGAAGATACTGTAAGGAGCCTCTGGGACAACTTTAAGCGTACCAACATCAGAATTATTGGGTGCCAGAAAAAGAGAGAGCAAGATATTGAAAACCTATTTGAAGAAATAATGACAGAAAACTTCCCCCACCTGGTGAAAGAAATAGACTTACAAGTCCAGGAAGCACAGAGAACTCCAAACAAAAGGAATCCAAAGAGGACCACACCAAGATAAATCATAATTAAAATGCCAAAAGCAAAAGACAAAGAGAGAATATTAAAAGCAGCAAGAAAAAAACAGTTAGTTACCTATAAGGGAGTATCCCTACGACTGTCAGCTGATTTCTCAACAGAAATGATGCAGGCCAGAGGGAGTGGCAAGAAATACTCAAAGTGATGAATAGCAAGACCCTACAACCAAGATTACTTTACCCAGCAAAGCTATCTTTCAGAATTGAAGGTCAGATAAAGGGCTTCACAAATAAGAAAAAGCTAAAGGAGTTTATCACTGCCAAACCAGTATTATATGAAATGCTGAAAGGTATTCTTGAAGAAGATGAAGAAGAAAAAGGTAAAGATAAAAACTATGAACAACAAATACATATCTATCAACAAGTGAATCTAAAAATCAAGTGAATAAAAAATTTGATGAACAGAATAAACTGGTGAATATAATAGAATCAGGGGCATAGAAAGGGACTGGACTGACAATTCTCGGGGGTAAGGGGTATTGGGGGTGTGGGAAGAGATTAGACAAAAATCATACACCTATAGATGAGCACAGTGGGGGGTTGGGGGCAAGGGCAGAGGGTGGTGTGGGAACCACGTAGAGGGGAGCTATGAGGGGATTAAAGAGGAACAACTATCATAACCTGAACAATAAAGATATATTTAAAAACTAAAAAAAAAAAAAAAAGACCATAGTACATGATAAGTTAAGATGGAAAGAGACATAGATTGAAGATGTGAACAAAACATGTGTTCTGATTGACAGCAATGTGTCACACCAGAAAGCATTGAGCCTATATGAAGGGATCCCTCAAACAAGTATACCAAACCATTTATTGCAAGTAAGGGGTGGTTACAGATTCAGGAACAGGTTTGGACTGAAAATATAAGGCACCTACTTGAAGGATATTGGAACATGTGACCCATGGACAACTGTACACATTTCAATTCCAGGCTTTCTTATCTCCAACCAAATATCTATTTGCCCAGAATTTTTACATCATATGCCTCACCTCAGATCCTAACCTCAAGTTTTGTTTTGTTTTCCCAATAAGCTCTAAATCAAAAGTGGCATTCAGTTTTGCAAGACCATATGGTATAAGATACAGGGACACAAAGACAAACAGAATTCAGTTCCTTCCCTCTCAAATAGGCTCCAGTTATCAGACATGCTAACTGGTCATTTCCATATGCTTTTAAATATTATTTGCATACTTCTTGAGAAAGACTGACATTACCACTCTTGTTCAAATCATAATTTCCTTATTGTTCTACCTTGCATATCCTTCTCTTCTGCTGAGGTTCTGTTCTCATTATTTGAACCTCTTGTCTAATGAGTTATATCTGCTTGTAACGGTATGCTAACACTTCCTGTTTTGCTTACAGTATTTATCCCCATAAAACATAGCCAATGCCCTTGCAAACACACGCATGGAAGTTATTAAAGTTTTTATTTCATACTAGGTTTACCGGTTAATAATGCAAATTTTTCAATAGATGGAGATACACGTTGATATATATGTGATGTGATATGTATGCTATTTTGTTGTATTGACAACAGATTTCAAAACTTATTATGTCAAATCGCTGAAGGTGTTAACATCTTAGATATTTTTACACTTAAAAATGTGGAATTTTGTGCCCAAAAAAGAGCATTTGTTTTAACTCATTACTTTGAAGAAAAATCCTGCTGAGTATTTTGGGAAACTTATGGTGAACTTGCTCCATCTCAAGATACTTGTGAATGCTGGTTTAAATGCTTTAAAAGTGATGATTTTGATGCGAAAGAAAAAGACATCTAGGTCAACCGAAAAAGTTTGAAGACCAACAATTACAAGCATTATTGGATGAAGATGCATGTCAAACTAAAAACAACTTGCAGAAAGATTAAATGTTGTTCAACAAACAATTTCTGATCATTTACAAGCAATGGGAAAGATTTTAAAGGAAGGAAAATGGGTGCCACATCAACTGAAGGTAAGACAAATGGAAAACTGGAAAAGTTATCAGTAAAATGTTGCCTCAAGAGCACAAAAGAAAGTCTTTTTTACAGCAAATTATGACTGGCAATGAAAAGTGGATTTATTTTGAGAATCCCAAATGCACAAAATCCTGGGTTGATCCGGGTCAACCATCAAAATCAACTACAAGGCCAAACTGCTTCGGAAAATGGACAATGATCTGTGTTTGGTGGGATCGGCAAGGTGTCGTGTATTATGAGCTTCTAAAACCAGGTGAATCCATTAATACTGTTTGCTACCGACAACAAATAATCTATTTGAACCACACTTTGATCGTGAAATGATCAGAATGGACCAGAATACACAGCAAAATAATTTTGCTTCATGATAATGCACCATCACACATTTCAAAACCAGTTAAACACACGTTAACAGATATTGCCTGGAAAATATTATCCCACCCACTATATTAAGCAGACTTTGCTCCTACAAATTACCACTTGTTCCAGTCGATGGCACACGCACTTTCTCAGCAGTACTTAAACATATGAAGAAGTGGAAAACTGGGTCTCTGAATGGTTTCCCCCAAAAGAAAAAAAGTTCTATTGGGATAGTATCCACAAATCACTTGAAAGATGAGGGAAATGTGTAGCCAGCGATGAACATTACTTTGATTACAAAATCCAATATTATTAACCGGTATACCTAGTATGAATGGCTCTGGACCTATATTGAATAAAGTTCTCTAAGGAATTCAAACTGTCATTTATACATAAGTAAGTAATTATTATAGGGTGTACAGGAGGAGGTCAGTAACACTGATTGATTCCCTCAGAAGGTCTAAAACCAATAAAGGAAGGAGCGAGGTCAGGATGCAGCCTACACAAATGTCCGAGGAGCCACACTAAGTCACTGCTATAATTTAGACCCAATTGAACAAGGCAAAAACCCAATTCTAAGTTTGTCATATTCCTACCTCTATCTGCACCCCCTCTCCCTCTTATAAAATGTCTCAGCAGGACCTCAGAATTACCTAAATAATATTGCTACACTTTGCAAAAAAAGAAAAACAGAGGCCCTATGAAGAGACTGCCCATATCATGTGGCTGAGTTCCAGCCCAGAGACAGGTCGGAGGTGTGCTCATTCCCGGGAACACCTCTTTCTTCCCAATCCAAGCGTGGCACAGCCCCTGCAGGCTAAACGAACCCACATGTTTAGTAATTTTCCCAATAGCAGTTAGCTGCCAATCACCCTGTCCATTTTCCATTTCAAATCAATAGCTCATAGGCCTTATAGAGCATATCTGGAATTAAAATGTCACACTAGAGTCTCTTGATTTTAAAAATTCAAACTTTTGTTTTGTTTTTTTAATCCTCAACCAAAGATATTTTTCTACTGATAGAGAAAATGGAAGGAAGGGAGAGGGAGAGAGAAACATGAATGTGAGAGAGACATCATTTGTTTGCCTACTACATGCACCACCCTCCCCCATGTCCACAGGCGGACAGTCTAACCATTGAGACATATCAACCAGGGCAAAAATAAATTTAAACTTTTTTTTCCACTACAGGACTGCCATCCTAACCTAATGCTGATTCCACAAATTATATTCTTCTTAAAATAAAGATAAGTGAATGTGTACAGTTATCATGCTTATTTATCCTTATTCAGAAGTCTGATTTGCTAATTTTTTATTTCTTAAATGTTCTGTGTTTGTTTAAAAATATACTTTATTGACTTTTTTACAGAGAAGGGAGAGGGATAGAGAGTTAGAAACATTGATGAGAGAGAAACATCAATCAACTGCCTCCAGCACACTTCCCACTGGGGATGTGTCTGCAACCAAGGTACATGCCCTTGACCAGACTAGAACCTGGGACTCTTCAGTACGAAGGCCGAGGCTCTATCCACTGAGCCAAACCAGTTAGGGCTGTGCTTTTTCTTTTCACTAAAATACAAGTTTTGATACTTTCTTTGAAATTGTTCACTATGAGAGAGTTTTTCAGTTATTATTATTCATTTCATTTGTATCCTATACTCATTTAATACAAGTTTTCAAAAAAAATTTATGTCAGTGATTATTTCTTGTTCTCTAAATAGGGGACACCAACTTTATAGTAAAATATACTCCTAAAAGCCCCAAAATCAAATTGGGAAACTCAAAAAACAGATTTAAGGGGCTCTGAAGTTTAACAAGCCAAAAATGATTATAAAATCCCTAATTATATTTTATAGTCATGTGGACATTTTATTGCATTTCCTTCTATTATTACTTAAAGGAAAGGAAAAGAGAAAACAAGTGGTGGTATTATTAGTCATACGGTAAGAACTGAATATCTCTGATTCAATACAGCTGAGACAAAGATGTAACTTACTAACAAAAGACATGAATATTTAGTTTCATTTGGATGCTCACTGGACATAAGCTGGTAAATCACATATCAACACAAGCTGCTGGCTTTCAGGATGCCCTGCCAGGTCACAGTTCACAGTAAACAACACTCTGAATTGGTGTTCGAAGGAAGGCAGTCTGCCGGAGTCAATGTACTCTCTAGCAAAGCCTGGGTTCTATCAACTCAAAAGCACAATTATACCGTCATTAAGCTTTTTAATAAAAATAAAATAAGCTTGGTAGGATTAATACTGTAATGGGGGGTAAAGGGAGAAGGCCTAGGCTGAAGAAAGAAGGCAAAATGAATGTAGGCACTGAATCTTATTTCTTTCAGACTCTATTTTATAGACTCAGGGTTTCGATATCTGCTTTGCCTGGCCTAGGTCTTGGGGCTTGGTGCTCTAAATCTAGTCAAGAAAATTAAGGAGATACTGCTTAAAGGCAGGGAGGGTCAAGACTGAATTAGTAGCCTGGCTGGTGTGCTCAGTGGTTGAGCATCAATCTATGAACCAGATCACAGTTTGATTCCTGGTCAAGGCACAAGCCTGGGTTGCAGGCATGATCCCTACTGTGGGATGTGCAGGAGGCAGCCAATCAATGGTTCTCTCTCTTTTCCTCTCTGAAATCAATAAAATATATAATTAAAAGAAAATACTGCATTAGTGCTCTAAGCTCAGAAGGAGTGAAGCAACAGGGCCCTGGAAAAGTAGGCTTCAGACAGAAGTGAGCAGGAAGGAGAATGACAAAATTAAGGTTCAGCACAGGAGCGACTGCAAACTCTAAACACACGTTCGGCCCAACATCAATTCTACGTCTGGGCTCTAAAGAACAGTCACACTAAAATATTAACCATGGGAATGAACAAAAACATGCTAAGAAATACACTTACTTATAGCTTCGAAAGTAAATCTTCCCATTCAGTGCAGTGAAGTGTAGGACATACTCTAAACCAGCCAGGCGTACATTTGGTACTGTGGGGCCTCTGAAAAAATCTAAAAACACATATTAGATTGTTAAAAAAAGGCTAACATGCTCTTTTTTTCCCCTAATGAACTCTTTATTGTTGTATTACATACTAGTATGTCCCCATTTCCCCTCTTCTCAGTGACTCCTTGTAGCCTACCACCACCCCCATCCCAGGCCATCATCACCCTATTGTCTATGTTCATGCCTTATGCATCTATGCATACAAGTTCTTCGGTTGATCTCTTCCACCCACCCCATAAACCCCGCCTTCTCTCTAAGATTCCACAGTTACATGCTTCTATAAAACTAACATGCTTTTAAAATTCGCTTATAAAGAGCTGCATTCTAAATGCTTTGTTTTGTACCAATACTTTTCTGAAAAGATAAGATAGCATAAAGCGAATCCCTAAAAAAATGCCTGACTGTTCTATCCAATCCCTCTACTAATCTCATGGCTTTATTTTCTCTTTAGTTTACTAAGCCATTTTTATTTTTCAGTTTTGAAGTTCTTCCTCTAAATCAGTGGTCGGCAAACTGTGGCTCGCGAGCCACATGCAGCTCTTCGGCCTCTTGAGTGTGGCTCTTCCACAAAATACCACGGCCTGGGCGAGTCTATTTTGAAGAAGTGGCATTAGAAATAAGTTTAAGTTAAAAAAATTTGGCTCTCAAAAGAAATTTCAATCATTGTACTGTTGCTATTTGGCTCTGTTGACTAAGGAGTTTGCCGACCACTGTTCTAAATCAATGCTCAGCATAGAAGTGTGTCATATTTACCATGGATATTAACATCATAGCATAAAATTTTAACCTATAAGACAGGTAGATTAAGATGGCAAATTTCTCTTTTTTAAAAAAATTCTCACTCAAGTATATTTTTTACATGATTTTTAGAGAGTAGAAGGAAGGGAGAGGGAGAGAAGAGAAACAGATGTGGGAGAGACACATTGATTGGTTGCCTCCTAAATGTGCCCTGATCAGGGCTAGGGAATCAAACCTGCAACCCAGGTACATGCCCTTGACCAGGAATCAAATCCACAATCCCTCAGTATAGGGGCTGGCACTCTATCTACTGAGCCATGCGGCCCGGGCATAAAGATGGCAAATTTCTATAAAAGGCTGTTAAACAGTGACAGTTAAATCAAACGAGTTTTTGTTTTATAGTGGAAGCGAACAACCAAGAAAATTCTAAAAGGAAATCTCACTTATATGACCAAAGGATAACAAACTAGATTGTTAAAGACAGGAAAGAACCAACATCAGTGATTAGACTGCTTTTTCCATAGATTGATAATCATACCACTGGGGCACATAAGATGATTGTAAATGATATATAGGCAGATAATAGTTTACTATGTATTATTTACTTTATCATATATCACTTCTCACTCGTGGCAGGAATATAAAGCTTCTTTTTAAAAAGGGGAGTTAACTTAAAGAAAACCCCTAGTAAACAACACTATAGATACTAACTATACGGACTTGTCTAAAGTTACGAAGATAAGCACATGAATGCAAGAAGTCTGGAAAATAGCAATCAAGTTTGGTCCCTTCATTTACTGCTAAGAGGATCAAACCCCAAGGAGTATAAATGGAAATATACGAATAACATTTAATAAGGAAAACTTGTCCGGCTGGCATGGCTCAGTGGTTGAGCGTTGACCTATGAACCAGGAGATCATGGTTACCCAGTCAGGGCACATGCCTGGGTTAGAGGCTTTATCCCCAGTGCAGGTTGTGCAGGAGGCAGCCAATCAATGATTCTCTCTCATCACCGATGTTTCCATCTCTCTCTCCCCTCCTCTCTGAAATCAATAAAAATATATTTTAAAAAAAGAAAGAAAAACTTATACATAAGTTTACCCAGCTTAATTACTTAGGAAGGGCTGCCCGAAGGCAGCTGCTGGAGTAAATAGGAAATCTCACTCTCCCAATCTGTAGCCCCCAGTATTTTTTCTTCTCTCTTCCCTTTAGCTCATAAGATGGGAATTATCTCCATGTGGAAGGACATATGTATCTTTTTTATTTGTTTTTCCTTCCTTGTGGTTAACTAAAAGAAAACCACAGCACAAATATGCATGCACTTGTCCTAACTGGTTTGGTCCAGCAGATAGAGTGTTGGCCTACACAGACTGGAGGGTCCTGGGTTCAATTCCAGTCAAGGGCATGTACCTTGGTTGCAGGCTTGATCCCCATGAGGGGGTATGCAGAAGGCAGCTGATAGGTTTCTCTCTCATCAATGTTTGTAACACTCTATCCCTCTCCGGAAGGGGAGGGTTGGGAGGGCAGGGTAGAGTAAGAGATCAACCAAAGGATTTGTATGCATCATGCATATAAGTATACCAATGGACAGGGACACAAGGGAGGTGGAGGGGGGAAGAGGTCATGTGCTGGGGAGTAGGGGAGACCTGGGGGAGGTCAATGGGAAAAAAGGAGCTATATGTACTACTATTTGTAATACTTTAAACAATAAAAATATATATTTAAAAAAAACATGCACACATAAAAAAATATGTACATATACCACCCTTCCATACTCCACCAAACAAAAATTGCTCAGGAATTATATCTAATAAAAATGTAATATGCAAATTGACTGTCACTCCAACACACAAGATGGCTGCCCCCAAGTGGACACAAGATGGCTGCCACAAAATGTCCAGCAGGGGAGGACAGTTGGGGGGGTGGGGACCAGGCCTGCAGGGGAAAGCAGTTGGGGGCAATCAAGCCTGCAGGGGTGGGAAGTTAGGGGCAACTGGGCCTGCAGGAAAGGGCAGTTGGGGGGAACCCAGGCCTGCAGGGGAGAATAATTGGGGGAACCAGGCCTGCAGAGGAGGGCAGTTAGGGATGACCAGGCCAGCAGGGGAGGGCAGTTAGGGATGACCAGGCCAGCAGGGGAGGGCAGTTAGGGGCAATAGGGCTGACAGGGGAGTGGTTAGGGGGTGATCAGGCTGGCAGGCAGAAGTGGTTAGGGGCAATCAGGAAGGCAGGCAGGTGAGCAGTTGGGAGCCTGCAGTCCTGGTTTCTGAGAGGGATGTCCAACTGCCCGTTTAGGCCTAAAAGGGCAGTCAGACATCCCTCAAGGGGTCTCAGATTGGAGAGGGTGCAGGCTGGGCTGAGGGACACCCCCCCATACATGAATTTCATGCACCAGACCTCTAGTACTTTTATAAACCAAGTATGTACTTGTTCAAGATATTTAATTTAAATTTTGATCATAATGAAAATTTGATCATAATGAATAGTTTTTACCAAAACCTGACCCTCCTGCAGTAGCCAAATTAATAAAGCCCCATTCCTTGCTGTGGAGGCAATACTGAAGTTAGAGTTGTTATGGGGAACAAGATATGTACATTTCAGTCTCCACTGGAATAGCTTTTGTAATGCAAAACTTTCAGGAATATGTGTTTTTTCCATAAGCTACTTTTTTTCTTAATATGTCTTTTTAAATTGATTTGAGAGAGAAGGAGAGAGAGAAAGATTAACAGGCTGCCTCCAACACACTTCCTACTGGGAATCAAGCCAGCAACCCAGACATGTGCCTGGACTGGGAATCGAACCAGCAACTTCTTGATACATGGGACGAGGCACACTGGCCAGAGCTGTTTTCTCCATAAGCTTTTAAGAATGAAAGGGCAGGGGATGGGAGGAGAGAGAAGAAATAAAGGTAGAAAGTTTTAAAAACACTGACCCTTACACATCACATACTAAAATTAATTCCAAATGGATCATAAAGCTAAATGTAAATCTAAAGTTAAAGACTTCAAGAAGAAAATATAAGAGAAGTATCTTTGCAACCTTGGATAAGCAAAAGTTTCTTAAACAAAACACAGTAAGAACATACCAGTAGAGGGAAAAATTCACAAAAATGAAATACTTCTGCTCTTTGAAAGATATTAAAACAAAAAAAGGCAAGCCATAGACTGGGAGAAAAATATTCAAAGACTATATATCACACATAGACAAAAAATTTCTCTTTCTCTCCTCTCTCTCACAGACACACACACTCCTACCTTATTATTGAATAACTAGAGGCCCAGTGCACAAAATTCATGCACAGGTTGGGTGTCTAGGCCTGGCTGGCAATCAGGGCCAACGGGGCCAGGCTGATCAGGGCCAGACCGGAGAGGAGGTGACGATCGCTGGGCCGGGCACAAAAGGAACGGATGCCAGATGCCGATGCCCTGCCACCTTGCTGTTCCCCATTCCCCTCCCTAGCCACCATACAGGTGAGTGGCAGGCCAATTAGGGCCTGCTGGGGAAAGGGACAGGGCATGGGAAGTTGGGCCCTCTTGGAAAAGGGGCTGCCTCCCGCCACCACCCTCCACCAGTTCCCCATCCTAGCCCCAGGCCAGCCGGTGGAGGGACCACAGGAGGCTGGCTGGCTGGGGGAGGTTGGCCAATGGAGCACACTGACCACCAAGGGGCAGCTCCTTCATTGAGCATCTGCCCTTTAGTGGTCAGTACGCATCATAACAACAGGTTTTTCCAGTTGTTCCGGTAGCTTAAGTTTTTGTATATAAAGATAAGACTTGCCGAGACCGGTTTGGCTCAGTGGATAGAGTGTCGGACTGTGGACTGAAGGGTCCCTGGTTCGATTCTGGCAAGGGCATGTACCTTGGCTGCGGGCACATCCCCGGTGGAGGGCGTGCAAGAGGCAGCTGATCGATGTCTCTCTCATCGATGTTTCTGACTTTCTATCCCTCTCCCTTCCACTCTGTAAAAAATCAATAAAATATATATAAAAAAATTTTTTTAGAAAGGTAAGACTAAATATTCAATTTAAAAAACCAGGCAAAGATTTGAATAAACACTTCACCAAAGATATATGAACGGCCAATAAGCACATAAAAAGATGTTCAACATCATTAGTGATTAGAAAATGCATGTTAAAGTTATAATGATACCAATACTTTATTTTGTAGGTCTAACTTTGGAACCTCATAACTGTCAGTATACAACACCCAATGGTCTACCAAGTATTGGCAAGTAGTGGTGCAACTGCAGCTCTCATAAACTGCTGACAGGAATGTAAAATGGGATAACCTCATTGGAAAGCAGTGTAGCAGTTTCTTAAAAGGTTAAACATGGATTACTCAACTGACTACTATTCTATTCCTAGCTATTTACCTAATAGAAATAAAAGCATATGCCCTTACAAAAATCCTATCCTATTTAATAAAAGGCTAATATGCAAATTGCTCCCTTAGGAGTTCAACCGACCGTGAGTTCGACGACTCGCTATGACATTCACTGACCATGGCACAGAACGAAGGAAGGCCCCAGCTGGCAGCTGGCAACCTAGGGAAGCAATGTTCCGATTGGCCCTGATTGCCAGCCAAGCCTAGGGAGCCCCCATCAGTGCATGAATTTCATGAGCGGGTCTCTAGTTTGTATATGAATATTCATAACAGCTCCATTGATAATAGTTCAAAGCTGAAATGAACATAATTGGCTGACACATTAAGGAATACACAAATTATGAAACAGCTATAAATAGAATACTACTTGGCAATAAAAAGAAATAATTACTGATACAACAACAAGGATGAAACAATTAGGTAAAGAAGCCACGCCAAGAAAAATTCACACTATATGATTCCTTTTATCTAAAATTCTAGAAAACACAAATTAATCTATAATGGCAGAAAGCTTAGCATAGAGAAAAAGAGTGAGTGCAAAGGGGTGCAGAGAAATTTTGGGAGGTGATGGAAAGAAAGGTTCTGTATCTTGATTGCAATGGTTTTCTCAGGTGTATATGTAAGTCAAAATCCATCAAATTTTTAAACTTCAAATGTGTACTTGATTGTGACTTATACCTCAAAAGCTGTTTAATGCCCTGGCCAGTATGGCTCGGTTAGTTGTGTGATCCCATGCACCACAAGGTTGACAGTTCAATTCAGGGTAAAGGCACATACCCAGGTTCCAGGCTTGATCCCCAATAGGAGGCATGCAGGAGGCAGCTGAATGATGTTTCTCTCTCATTGATGTTTCTATCCCTCTCTCCCTTCTCCCTCTCCCTTCTTCTCTCCCTCAAATTAAAAAAAAGAATACCTTAAAAAAAAAAGTTGTTTAAAAATAATTTAAAATGCAAAAGTTTAAAGTAACCTCTAAATATTGAAAGCAGAAAGAAATGAACCTGTGTTTTGACCTGCAGGCATAATCATACAGAAAAGAACGATTTTAAGTAACTTCAAAACACAGAAATTTGCCCTAACCAGTTTGGCTCAGTGGATAGAGCATCGGCCTGCGGACTGAACGGTCCCAGGTTTGACTCCAGTCAAGGGCACAGGCCCAGGTTGTGGGCTTAATCCCCATTGTGCAGAAGGCAGCCAATCAATGATTCTCTCTCATCATTGATATTTCTCTCTCTCTCCCCCTCTTTGAAATCAATAAAAATATATATTTAAAATAAAAACACAGAAATTTGACTATGTCTTCCCAACACAATGTATCTTAGAAAGACAACTGCAAAACAAAAACAAACAAAAAAACTTCACTTGCACTCAATAGTCAAATAACCATTACAATTATTGGCATTTTATGCTGACTTTGTGTGTGTAGTACAGTGTAAAGTAAATGTATAATTATGTTGGAGACACTGAGAATTTGTTTTTTGTCATGAATGCAAGTTGACAATGTGAAGTCAATGAAGTTAAGATCGTTTTGTCCTAAATTTGATTCAGAAGTTTCAGTATGAACTTAAGATATATTTATCTTATCAAACATATCTCATACTTCTGCCCACTAAAAAAGCCTAGAAACAATGACCAACCCAGACTGTGATTTCTAAAGTAATTCCTAACTTAAAGAACACACCAAAACCAAAAATACCAGGGCACCTTAGAGAAATAGCTGATCCCAAGATTGGGGCATCAAAGTACAAGAAAAGTTTGAAACATTAAAAGCGGTGATGGGTTACAGTATATTAAACCCTCAGGATTCTGCTGAAAAGGCTCACCCTTAAAATGGGCAAAAATGATGGCTATATTAAAACGGGAGATAATAAGAGTATAGGAATAAAAAAAGTTAGCTGTAACTAAGGAAGTGGACAAGGTAGCTGATAAATTGGTTATAGTCAAAAGTAAAGCCCCAGTTTGGACATTTTTGTCAATGGGTCAATTCTAAGCAAAAATAAGATGTGATATGTGGCTGTGTCCATTACGTAAACACAACGGAAAAGGGCCAGGGATCTGAGTAGAAGAGATCAGATCCTGATTCTACCACTTATTAGCTCTTCCATTCTGATCAAGTAAATTAGCTGACCTGAATCTCTCTATCTACAACATGGGAATACTAACTATTCCCATAATGAACTGTATGTTCGTATTCCTCAAAATTCACGTGACTCCAGCCAGTGTGGCTCAGTGATTTAGTGTTGACACATGAAACTAAGAGGTTGTTGGTTCGATTCCCAGTCAGGGGATATGCCTGGATTGCAGGCTCAATCCCTGGTGGGGGACATGCAGGAGGCAGCTGATCCGATGATGTTTCTCTCATAAATGTTTCTATATCTCTCTCCCTCTCCCTTCCTCTTGGGATGGCTACATGCTCAAGGGCAAGCTGGAGTTCTAGCTGAGAAAAATCAAGGCTCAGAAAGGCAAATAAATCCTCCTCTCTCCTCTCTTAGTTCATGTAATAAATGTTGTTTATTGTTAAAAAGAAAAAAAAGTTAGGATGGACTGAATCTAAAAGTACTCTAGGTATTTACTTTTTTTTATAAAGAATGTAGGACCCACTAAGATTAACCACAAATCTATATAATATTTTTAAAAAGCAAAACTCAGGATGAACAAAATGGGTACCCGCCATGAAAATACTGAAGTTAACTTTTCTTTCTGGCCAATTACACGCGCGCGCGCGCGCACACACACACACACACACACACACACACACATTTTCTAGAAGGAAGAAAACCCTTGATAAAAGTCTCTTTTCTTACTGCTCTACTTTATTTAATTTGAACACAAAATATAAACCAGAAGTCTGCAGCTGCAGTTGAGTATTAAAAACTCAACTGCCCTTGTACCCAACATCTCACTCCATTCCTCTACCTTTCTTCTTTCCCCAGATTCCTTTATGGATTTCACTCCCTCCCCCTCATCACTGCAATATGTGGTTATTATTGCCACCTAATGAAAGCACAAAACAGTAAGATCGTTTTTTATAAAAACCATTTAAACAAAAGCAAACAAAAGCACTCTCTGTTATAACAAAATATAAGTACTACCATCACTGATTATTAGTAATTAACTAGAAGAAGTAGAGGACAAAAGGCAGGAAATCTGGACCAATCCAGTACAAGTAATAGCAATCTTAGCTGGAAAAACAACCTTTTTACTTTGGAGTACGTAATATTGAAAGAAAGAAATTCTGGTCATTGTCTTTCATGCATGATTTTTTTAAGACATAAAAAGTGGCAAACACTCTGCAAAGGAAATGTTCATTATCATTGATGGACAATACAGGCAGAAAAACTCAGGCTTTAGGTTTTGAGCCTGGCTCTCCTACTTAATAGCTCTTAACCTCTATTTTCCCATCTATAAAATGGAATGTCACCGAACTCAAGAACTCTAGAAAGGACTGAGGAGGTCATAGTGCTATTGGGTTTTCTAATAGTCGTTTATTAAAAATGAGAAGGTCTTGCCGAAATCGGTTTGGCTCAGTGGATAGAGCGTCAGCCTGTGGACTGAAAGGTCCCGGGTTCGATTCCGGTCAAGGGCATGTATCTTGGCTGCGGGCACAACCCCAGTAGGGGTTATGCAAGAGGCAGCTGATCGATGTTTCTCTCTCATCGATGTTTCTGACTTTCTATCCATCTCCTTTTCTCTCTGTGAAAAATCAATAAAATATATATTTTTTTTTAAAAAGCCAAAAAAAGGCCTTGCCGTATGGCCAGTGGTTAGATGTTGATCAATAAACCAGGAGGTCATGGTTCCATTCCCAGTCAGGGCACATGTCTGGGTTTGTGGGCTCTATCCCCAGTAGGGGGCGTGCAGGAGACAACCAATCAATGATTCTTTCTCGTCACTGATTTTTCTCTCTTCCTCTATCTTCCTCTCTGAAATCAATAAAAATATATTTTTTTTAAAAATGAGAAGTTCTGAAAATTGTAAACCCAGCACTAAGACCATAAATAATCCTGATAAGGAAAATGAAAGCACCCTTTTCTGGTCAGCTCATCTATAAAGAGTATGTATACAGTTTGTTTATAATATATACCCCACAAACTTTTCCAAAGTGATCTAGGGCAAAGTACGTAAAAATCCAAAAGAAGGGCAACCAAAAACGTATATGGCCCAGCCCGTAAGCTAGTAAGAATGATGCAAGAAAAACTCAAATGAAATCAATGTAAACGTGAGATAATGCTGAGTATCAGAAGCGTTTGTACCTCTAGTTACAAAATAAATTTCTTTCCAGAATTAGATAAGAGCTGGCAGATGTAATTGCATAATATTAAGTATTAGTACCATTTAAGAAATCATGGAGAACAATTATGCCAGCTTTATAAAAAGGGGAGAAAAAGTGGTTTAAAACTGTTAAAATTAATGTCAATCCTAGATGATGACAATAACTGTGTATTAGATTTTTTAAAAAATATATTTTATTGATTTCTTTACAGAGAGGAAGGGAGAAGGATAGAAAGTCAGAAACATCAATGAGAGAGAAACATCGATCAGCTGCCTCCTTGCACACCCCCCACTGGGGATCTGCCAGCAACCAAGGCACATGCCCTTGACCGGAATCAAACCCGGGACCCCTCAGTCCACAGGCCGACGCTCTTTCCACTGAGCCAAACCGGTTTTGGCTGTATATTAGATTTTAAGAAGGCAACTTGTGAACACATAGGAAAGAATGTAGTCATTACATAGATAATTGGGAACTAGCATACTTCACTAAGAATAAGTCATCTCTAAAACAGTCTTACAAAGTTATTGCGAGAATGAAGCACTACATAAAAAGTACTTAGTATACTAGTATGCTTAGTGTTTAGGATAATAATCATGAAATAAAAGGAGCTGAAAGTCACTGAGGATTTCCAGGGAAAGAAATGAGCTTTGCAAGAATAGAAGAAAACAGATAAATAAGAATGGAATCAGAAAAAACAATAGAAATATTTATAACATTTTCAATAAACAACTTCTAATGGAAAAGGAAGAAAATTGGGGAAGATCAAGAAAGCAAGTTATAGTATGAAAAGCCTTGTATATCAGATTAAGAAAAACTAGTAGAGGTTTTGAATGGAAATGAATGATGTATAACCATCTTGAAAACTTTTCAGTTTTCAAAATTGAATTTGATGATGTCAATAATGACAGGAGATGGGTGTGGGTATTTTATTAAGTGTAAAATGCTATATATATAAAGGTTGATACCAAAGTTACCATAGCATCAAGAAAATAATTATGCTCAACAGAATATAACATCCCTTTAACTCTACCCTGCTAACGGGGAATAGAGAAAATAATGAAAAGGGAAAAATGAAAGGAGATTTTTTTTAAAAAGCTGTATACCTACCTAGTTAAGTGGCAAAGTGCCACCAACGACAGCCTTATATTACCTACCTGAGCTATCCTGCAGATATTAAGTATTAAAACACTTACCAATAAGAAGACTTTTTAGCCTTCTGTAGTCTTCTGTTACATCAAAATCATTACCAGCAAATATTAACATAGGTTTTGTTCCCTCAGGGCATTTACTATTCTATGAAATGAAAAAATGTAATTATATAATTATCAAGTCTAAATTGTTTACATGCTGATTTTAAAGTAACTGATACTTAATATGTAATTAATTCATTTTTAGGTTTTCTAAACTGTCCTAAAACTATGTCTATGTATGCTAATTTTAGACTTAAAACCACAGTTGGGATTTTTAAACTTAAGAGATTTTTATATTAAAAATAATTTTTCATTCCACTCTCTCACATTGCCAAATTAATATATGGGCAAAGAATGATATAAGTTACTTGTTAACATTATTCTATGCAAGAATAAAATAAAAATCTAAACTTGCTAAAAACAAACAAACAAAAAAACAAACACAGCCTTCTAATAGCCAGATTAAAATTAAATTTCTTTGAATTATTTGTCCTGCTGTGCCTTTCCTACTGTATCACACAAACAGTGTCTTTAAATGAAAGTTCAATTAAACTACCAACTAAACATTTACATGGGAACCAATAATTGTATACAAGCTATAGAAAATATGTGCTAATCCTTACTCAGCAGGGTTCAAGCTCTTACTGGAAAAATTATTTTATCCAGTTGTAGATTTTTTATACCAAAAAGAATGTGATGTAAGTAATAAGAGGATTTACATTTAAAAGCCACTAACGTGAAAGAAAATCAAATAGAAAAAAATTCTTTAACTGAAGGATTAATTTATAGAGGAAAGTAAATGGTTATTGGTCTGAGCTTCCCACTGATTCTAATACCACTGCTCTGACTTCAATCAAGATTATCCAAATTTAGCAGGAAGAAAAAAAAAACAAACACTCAAAACAAAATAGGACAAAAAAACAATATCCTCTGTTATAGGATCAGAAGTCACCTGCTGCTTCCCTGTTCACCATGGCCACTCTAGTTGGCATTCTCTGCTTCCAAATCCTCAGACTTAACTGTCTGAACTTAGGAGATATGCCTAAGCTGTCTGTCTGATCCAGGCCTAAATGGACTTTCCAGATCCCAAGATTGCGCTGGGCTCCATCTGTCCTACCTGACCCTCCTACTGCTACCCCTAGGTCCACCGGGGGCTATTAAATACTAAGAGAAAATGAGGCAACCCAAGTACAGTTTTGGCTTTCAAACCATTCCGACCACAATGCATAGTAATAAAAAATATTATTTGAAGCCATGACCCAGTATACACATCATAAAAATATAACTAAACAAGTTATGTGAAACAGTTCTTATCATGTAGATCACTGATACTTTTCACAATGTGAAAACCCTGAACTAGAAGAAACTCCAACAAAACAGCTTTATTCCACTAGCCTGAAAGGTACTAAAGTTCTAAGTAATATATAAATTCTATGATATAGTATACTAAAAACACTATAATTATGAAGCCCTTAAATAACCTTTTAAATTAAGTGTTTTTAAACAAAGAAAACAGAAAAATAATTCTTATAAATTACAAACTTTTCAAGTAAAAAATATCCCAGAAAATTGTGATACATACTACCTAATACAAAATCAACTAGCCTTAAATTTTTTAAAATATATTTTAAAAATATATTTTATTGATTTTTTTACAGAGAGGAAGGGAGAGAGATAGAAAGCTAGAAACATCGATGAGAAAAACATTGATCAGCTGCCTCCTGCACACCCCACACTGAGGATGTGCCCTTGACCAGAATCAAACCCGGGACCCTTCAGTCCGCAGGCCTACGCTCCATCCACTGAGCCAAACTGGTTCAGCTAGTCTTAAATTTTAAACATCTCACTCATTAAGGTTTATTTTATGCAGAAACACCACACCTAGTCATTTGGCCATCTTAGAAAACAGGTGCCTAGAATAATCACTCTATTTCCTGGTAGAGTCTAATCTAATGTTGCATAAAAGTTAACAGAGGAATGAGGCTTGGCAATAAAAGGCAAGTGAGAAAAGAAATACCTGGTGAAGATGCCTTAAAAATGAGGGATCAGAGTAAAGAAAAAATTAATATGAAGGCAAAGTAGAACAAAGCATGCAATCCAAAATAGACTAAAAATATAAGCTTATAATCAAATAATGGGGCAAAAAGTGAAGGGCTGACTAACAGTCTGCAGGATTGCCAATATAAGCATACACTCAGAAATTAATAAATTTTGTAATTATTGATATGCTCCATGGATAAAAATTTAGTATTAAGTTTAAATGGTTCTGGTTAAGAATGACACCTGAACCCTGGCTCAATGGTTAGAGCATGGGCCCACAGACTAAAGGGTCATGGCCTGATTCCCAGTCAAAGGGTACCTCGGTTGCAGATTTGATTCCCAGCGCCAGTCAGGGCACATGCGGGAAGCGACCAGTGAATGTTCCTCCTTCACATTGAAAGCTCTCTCTCTCTCACTCTCTCTCCCATCTTCCTTTCTCCCTTCCACTCTCTCTCTAAAAATCAATGGAAAAAATATCCTTGGGTGAGAATTTTTTTTTAAAAAGGAGACCCTAAGCCCTGTCTGGTACTGGTCAGTGAATAAGAGTGTTGATGTCAGCCTGTGAACAGAAGGAGCCTGGGTTCCATTCCCGGTCAGGGCACATGTCCGAGTTGTGGGCTTGATCCCCAGTGTGGAGCATGCAGGAGGCAGCCAAACCATGATTCTCTCTCATCGTTGATGTTTCTATTTTTCCTTTTCCCTTCCTCACTAAAATCAATAAAATTAGCCTTGACTGATTTGGCTCAGTGGATAGAGCATCAATCAGCCTGCGGACTGAAGGGTCCCAGGTTCGATTCCGGTCAAGGGCATGTACCTTGGTTGCGGGCACATCCCCAGTAGGGAGTGTGCAGGAGGCAGCTGATCGATGTTTCTAACTCTCTATCCCTCTCCCTTCCTCTCTGTAAAAAAATCAATAAAATATATTAAAAAATAAAATCAATAAAATTATTATTATTTTTTTTTTTTAAAAGAGAGACCTGAAAAACAAGTTGTGGCCAGTTTACAGGCTGCATGGTGAAAGAAGTAGTTCTTTGCTTTGGAAGTGTAGTGGAAAGAGTAGAAGAGTTGGCATGCATGCAACAGCCAATGCTCAAGCTCACTAACTGGTGACCAAGCCAGCAAGCTGGCAGCGGTGGCAAAAGTAAAATGGGGACATGCTGCTCATCTCCAGGGATTTATGCACATCCCCCAAAAGAAACTGTAAAAAGCGATGGTTTCCACCATAATAAAGCATCACTGTTTACACTTTCCAATCTGCCTTCCAATACGTTATATTCAATGATAAGCATTTTCACATATGTTCTCTCATTTGGTGTTGTTATACCTATTTAATACTTGATTGCAATTGAGGGTCAGGGAAGTAAGTAACTGACTATATCAGGTCAAAAATCATCTAAATGGCTATGTGTTCAAAGCCAAGTGTTCTGCCTCTAAATCCAATCTCAGGCCACTGTTCTACACTGTACCTGAAGATACTGGTATAGCTAAGGGGGGATCTGGTAAGAGCCCTTTCTCAAACCCACAGGAAACCGGGAAGGCATGTCCTCTTTTTACCGGAGGCTGGAAAAGTACTTATTATATATTTGCTATAATTCTTTTAGTATACAATGACTATCAAAGACACAAAAACTGAGAATAATTATATAACTTCCAATTACAAACTTCAATATCCTTTCTTCCAAAGTCCTTGAGTCCTAATTAGTTATACATTTACTGTATATCTGACTCTAAGTCACCAATGGAACTCCTCTCGGCTCCAATCTCTAAATCTCTACAATAGGGAAAATAATTTCAGCCTTCCATAGGCAGCTATGAGGTCTAAGTAAATCATGTACTTGATGGAATAGATTAAGCCAAGAAGCAGAGTTCTGAGGGGACAGAAGTCCAATTTGGACCCAAGAATGAACTAGGACAGTTCTCTTGCCTCTCTAAGACTACTTAATTACGTAATATTTTGTTTTCAATCCAATTCAAATAAGAGACACAAAGATGCAAGTCTTTGAGGGGAGGACTTAAACAGCAATTGGTTAACTTGGGACCAAAATACTGTAGGATCCCAGGTTTGGAACAGGGCTCACTTTGAAAATTCTAGTATTTCTGTATTCTATAAAACAGATGCTGTGATAATGCAGAGCGGTGTAGACAAGAGTTAGTAATCACTCTGAAGGCTAATTATTAAAAGACCCAGATGTGTTATATACTATACATATATTCCACTGTTTAAAGGTAAAATGAAATTGTACTTTCATCTTAGAGCACACTAGTATAAAAAACAAAGTTCTTTCTTACTTAAGCTATCAAACTATTATCAACACTCTTCACCACAAGATGTCACTATTGCCCAAGAGAAACATTACAAAATATTTCTTATTTTTATCAGTATCTTACCTTAATATCTTTTAGGGAGACAAATTTCTCAATACCTAATTCAATCATATCTAGCACATGGTAGTCATACATACGACCTAGAAGGAAAACAGTTTTTTGAGCATTTATTTTTCCCAAACAGCTTATCTTCAATGTTCAAAACATCCTAATATCGGCCTCTTTTCTTTCTTCTTATATCCTTCAAACATGTCTCCTCTTTAAATTTTCAAGGCTACCTAGAACAGATTGTTGCAATCTTAGTTCTGGAGGGGATCTTTTACAGAAGAGTAAATAAAGGCCCACAGAGGGTTTGCTTGCCTAAGCCACTGAGCATACCAAACCAAGTCTCAAAACAGGCCAAAAAAAAAAAGAAAGCCAGGCAAGGGTTTATTTTTTCAAATGTGTCCACTACACAGGTATTTATTAGGAAAGGGTTAATCTATGCAGCTAAGAATACTACTTTGTTGTTGTTTTTCTAATTCTAATACTGACTTAGGATTTATATGTTTTATATTAGAAAAATATCTGCAACTTGAAGTAGGGTAATATTTATATGCCCATTCTTTCTCTACCTAAGGACTGGCAGACAAAAACATTTTTATTCAATATTACATGGGAAAATACTGGTGTAGAGCTTACTACCTACTCCTGAATTCTCAATATCATCAAGTAACTGTCACAGAAGTGACTATAAATAAACATACTAACAAGTAAATGATACTTACCTATTACTAGATTATTTGGCCGCTTCTTATTATGGGAGCCAAACATAAATAAAGAACAATCTGACTTCTTTGAAAAAAATTCCTATAAAACCAAAGAAATCCCATTTAATCAATGAATAAATCTAAGAAACTTAAGAATTATACCTCTGAACTAAAAGAAAGTATATCAGTTTTGTGGGGTTTTTTTCAGTAGAAGTTAATGGAGATTTAATGAACTATACTGGAATAAACAAATGAAAAGGATTTTATTTCTACCTTTAACTTCAAATTTTCTAATTTGGGGCTTGTAGGGGAAGATGTAAATTCAAAACTAAAAATATATAAAAACTATTAGGTTAATAAATAGAGACCATTTCTATTTTTAGCTATGCAGTTATTTTAAAACAGCACACTATTTCATTTGCTAAAGAAATACCTTTACTCATAGGACATTACTATTAACATCAATCAATCAGCATGGTGTTTTTAGGTATTCATAATTGGACTCATGAGCTTACAATGTATATCTACTTTTCATCACAAACTTCATCCACACAGGAATCTTGCCCTAGATTCTCCACGCCACCCCAGCTGTGACTAGTTCCCTTTTATGTACCTGGCAAGGGCTGACCGACAACCCTATGTTGCTCCTGCCAGTAAGAAACATCTCTCCCATTTGGCTCTCCAAAATATTGACTTCGTTACACATTTGAGAGAAGTGGAAACAATTATCCTAGACAGCTCCTTTTATACTGACTGATACACATGCTCACTACATCTCACATAGTTTGACTGATTACTGAGATGCCTAATCTCAGCACAAAAATTATATTCACTGTATATTCTGGTATAGCTGGAAAACTTTCTTAAATTAATGACAAAACATTAAAGAGATAAAACAATCATAATTCTCAATGTGGTTTTTTTTTAAGTATAAAGGGCTTTTATTATTTGTAACGTAGGCACAATTATTTGAAGTTGATAAATTTTTATTTAAGGAATTTCACAGTCCTTCTACTGCCTTAGTTCCTACTGAATTTGAGTCTTAATCCCTTTGTTTGCACAATCGAGTTTCATTTCAGTCAGTCCACAATCCTTCTAGTTGAGCTTCTTTGATCTACACTTGAATATGGACATACTGCAAAAACTCTCCACCTATAATCGACGGGAACCAATTTCTTCAAGCAATTTACTTTAGGGCCATGGTTAGGGACTAAGTAGATGGATCTGCCTGGATTTTCATTTCAGACACCATCTAAACATTAAGTTCAAATCATCTTCACTCCTAAGCTATCACCCCCTAGCATAGTACAGATCTTCAGGATATACAAAGTACCTAAGATTAAAAAAATTAGATTACTAGGCCTTTCACAGTTTTAGAGCTGTCTTGTAACTCCTTTCCACAGATCTAACATACAGTTCTGTAAATAAAGGAAGCAACATATAGTTAGTCTATAAGGCATTTCCAACTATCTCAACTTTTCTTTATTGGTTACAAGACTCCCTAAGATGTGGGCCCCTACTTTCACTATCATTCATTCCAGTGTTTATTACCTACCCTCTCCCCGCATGTGGAGGATGGAGTCAGAAAGTCCAGGAATTCTGGCTCTGCCATTTTCAGTGAGATCTGGTCACCTTTCTGAGAATTACTCTTATCATGTATATATCAGGGACAGTTACGCATCCTGCAAAAATCTGCAAGGACTACATAATTTGTCATATGTAAAAGTACCTTATACTATGTCTGGAACAAAGTAAGTGTTCAAATATGTTTTTTTAAAGGCCAACTTGATAAAAATGCATTTTTAAAATATTTCTTCTTATTCTTATGTTATGACTAATACCCCAAGCTTTCCATAATTACCTTTACATACATATAATACCACTATTATTCTTCTCCATAAAACCCACTTTTTGTTAAAATTCTAGAGCAAGGGTTGTCAAATTATGTGCAAAAGGCCAGAGAATGAATATTTAAGAATCTTCATAGCAATTCAAGTAGAGTTCCTTGTTCTAAAAATATGCAAAGTCAGATTTTTAAAAAATCAAACTTGCTTTATAAAAATAGACTCATAACAAGCTTCTTTTGACAATCCATGAACTTAAATGCACCCGGGTTCGATTCCGGCAAGGGCATGTACCTTGGCTGCGGGCACATCCCCAGTAGCGGGCGTGCAAGAGGCAGCTGATCAATATGCACTTAAAATGTAATTATATTTTTTAAAATTCTACCAACAGACTGGCAAGAAGTTAGTATGTACTAGGTATAGTGAAATGTAATATCTATAGTTATATTCTGAGTACAGTAGTCTTATTTCCCCTCCATTTACATTAAAATTCTCTCATATAGGATGATTTCTAATTTTAAAAACTCATCTATGAGAACCAAATAAATTAGTCTGAGAAATCACAGCATCTCTTAAATCAATTTTCATACTTACCAATGATGTCTGATCCTCAAATGGTCTTGTAATATTTTTCCTACAAATATTTTTTAAAAGGTGAGATTAATTTTAATAATCTTAACAAGTAATTTGCCCATGACAACATACAAGCAAATATAATTTTATATTCATATGATCAAAAAAAGAAATTAGACAGATATTCATTCATGCAAATACTTATTTAGTGCCTATCATGTGCCAGGCAGTATTTTAGGAGCTCAAGGTACTATAATACAAAAACAAGAGCCTTGCTTTTTTTGGATCTTACATTCTAGTGGAAATTTTAAACAATTTCAAAAAATAATAACTGACAAAAATAAAATAGGGTATTGTATTAGTGTGAAAAGTGGAAAATTACTATTTGAGCTGAGACCTCAAAAACGAGGAGTTAGCCATAGGAAAATTTTCAGGTTAAGAATACTGCAGGAGCCTGGCTGGTATAGCTCAGTGGTTGAGCATTAACCTAGTAATCAGGTCATGTTTTGATTCTGTCAGGGCACATGCTTGGGTTACGGCCTTGATCTCCAGTTGGGGGAGTGTAGGGGTAGCAGATCAATGATTCTCTCTCATCATTGATATTTCTAACTCTCTTTCCCTCTCTCTTCCTCTCTGAAATCAATTTTTAAAAAAAGAAAAGAATGCTGCACAAAAGGGGAATAGAATAAGCAAAGATTCTGAGATGGAAACAAGCTTAGACTACTCCAGAAACAGAAAGAAGCAAGTGTCAATGGAGCTTAAAGAGCAAAGGGATAGCCAAGACCGGTTTGGCTCAGTGGATAGAGCGTCGGACTGCGGACTGAAGGGTCCCGGGTTCGATTCCGGCAAGGGCATGTACCTTGGCTGCGGGCACATCCCCAGTAGCGGGCGTGCAAGAGGCAGCTGATCAATGTCTCTCTCTCATCGATGTTTCTGCCTTTCTATCTCTCTCCCTTCTGCTCTGTAAAAAATCAATAAAGTATATTAAAAAAAAAAAAAAGAGCAAAGGGATAAAGGTGGCTAAGCATGGAGACACAGCCTGACCAGTGTGGCTCAGTGGCTGAGTGCTAACCCATGAACCAGGTCGTCACAGTTTGATTCAAGGTCAGGGCACATGCCAGGATCTCAGGGGGCATGCAGGAGGCAGCTGATAGATGTTTCTCACATTGATGTTTCTCTCTTTCTCACTCTCTCTAAAATCAATACAAACTTATTTTTAAAAAGAGAGAAAGAGAAAGAAGCAGGGTGAAGGACATAAAGAAATGCTACAATTTTTGCAACTTTTCTATAAGTCTATAATTATTTCAAAATAATACACATGCTACTATTATAATGATGTAAGAATATTCAATACAAATAAAGACAGAATGGAAATTTAAAAATACAAATAGCTACATGTAAGGAACTATAGTGTTGTTGTTTTTTAATTTTCTAAATCTTTCAGAGTGGTCGCTTGTTACTTTCAAACCAGAGTAATGTAATATAATGGACATGCTCCCAGGAACAAACTGATATTACAACTGAAATACAGAAAAACTTTCTGAATAATAAACAGAAAACTTACAGGAGAGAATCCTGACACCCAAGGACTGAAAATGGAGACCGTACAGAGATTGGTAGGAGTAGTGGAGGCGAGAAAGGGCTGGCTGGGTGCCCCGACAGCAACCCAAGTCCCAGAGAGATATCTCAGCTGTGGGGGGGTGCCACTGAGAATTCTGGGATTTAATCCTGAAGCTGGGCTCCTGAGCAGAAAGCACCAAACTGAGGAGGGTACCTATATAACATCTGGCTAAAAGCAGAGGCGTGCTGTCGGCCAGGGAGTAACAGCTGAAAACTCAGGCACCCTCTTAAAGGGCCAATGCACAAAATTCCCCATGGAGCCACCCACCTTGTGCTCTAGCAGAAGGAGGGAGAAGTGGACTGTAGCTGTGAGAGCAGAAGCCACGATTGGGGACTTGGGGGTTAGAATTCAGAAGGCAAATACCCCAAGTTTCCTGGGCTGAGTCATTCCCTCACACAGCAGAGGACATCTTTCCCCTGTAGACATTTGTCTCACCAGGACAGCTGACATACCCTATTTGAACACCTTGCCCTGAGGTCACTTAACAGATTAAAAATAACAATTAGACTCCACTAAAAGCAACCACCCCACCCTGTTGAAAAAACTCTAGCCAGATCTGAGGACAATCGCCTGGGGGGCAATTCATGCAGGAATCCCATACTATAGGCAGAGGTGGTCTCTGAAGGGTTTGAATCTATTCCTGATCTGATTAGTCAGAAACAGCCTTTAACACTGTCCTGCACTAGAGACTGAGAGGTGTAGAGGATCTACCTAATACAGGCAGTCCTTGGGTTACCCATCAGACTCGACTTACATCGTTTCGTAGTTATGTCGCCATCTCCCATTTACAGTATTTATGGGGGGGAAAGTTCCGCATGTACATACGTGCTTTATGTTTTTTATTATTTATTTACCACAAGAAAAGGTCAGGAATTGTATTCTTTTAAATTTTTATCTGGGGGGAGGAACCAAGATGGCAGCATAGACAAACACCTATCTTGCCGCCCCACACAATTCCAAACTACAACTTAACGACAGAACAAACATCATCCAGAATCACCGGAAAGCTGGTTGAGTGAAAATTTCACAAATAAAAGTAAAGATAGGACACTGTGACTCAGAGGAGCGGCAGAGCACAGCCTTGAAGATATGCCCGGAGCCAGAGGTTCGGAGCCGTGCGCGTGCACACGAGCAGAAAGGGCAAACCCGGCGGGTTTTCTCCAATGGGGAGCGCAAAGGAGTCCCACTGCACTGATTCCCCAGTTCCAGGCAAGGTCCGGGGAAGGCACGCTGAAATCTGGGCGCGGCACAGGTCTGCAAGCTTGTGGAGAGGGAGAGCTTATTGAGTGCGCATAAACTTGGGAACAGAAGTGCGTGACCATGAAGAGGACTCGTGACTTGTTCCCTCATTCGGGAGACCACCAGACTGTTTTGTTTTACAACCCTAGGTGAGACTTTGGGTGTGCAGACTCATTTGGGGAGAGGCTGAATTGTCTGGCAGCAGGTAGAGCTTGGCGGCAGCTTTCTCTCAAAGGTGCGTGCAGTCATTACCTCCTGGCACAGAGACCCACGCACCGCATAGGGCAGAGCTGATGCTGCCTGCTCAGCCTGGAGACTCCACCCATCCAGCCTGAACACAGCTTACCCACACAGTCAATTGGTCTGGAGGTCCAACCCTCCTAGTCTAACAATAATAATCTGGGTTTAACTTCAACAATTCTGTACAACCCATAAAGGATTGTAGTAAGAGTATCCACCTCAGGTAACTGGGGAGGCTGAGCCACTGTCCCTTAGAGGACATCTACCACACAAAGCTAATCGACCAACTAAGGAAAGCAGCCACCATGCAGAGACATGGAAAGAAATCAAGTTTGAAAGAAATGGAGGAAAAAAAGACGACTAGACATAGTCAAAACCATGGTTATAAGGTTTTTCAAGAGGCTCCTAGAAAAGGCCAATGAACTTAATGAGAACTACAAGGAAATGAACAAGACCTACGAGGATATGAAAAAGGACCAACTAGAAATTAAGCATACACTGACTGAAATAAAAAATACTACACAAAGACCTGAGATCAGTCCAGAGGGCCAAAAGAACCAAGTCGGGGATTTGAAATACAAAGAAGCAAAATCCACTCAGCTGGAAAAGCAAGAAACCAAAAGAATCCAAAAAATTGAAGAGAGTGTAAGGGGCCTCTGGGACAACCTCAAGCATACCAACATCCGAATTATAGGGGTGCCAGAAAAAGAGAGAGAGCAAGATAATGAAAACCTACTTGAAGAAATAGTGACCAAAAACTTCCCACACCTGGTGAAAGAAATTGACTTAAAAGCCCAAGAAGTGCACAGAACCCCAAAATATAGGAACCCTAAGAGGACCACACCAAGACACATCATAATTAAAATGCCAAGAGCAAAAGACAAAGAGAGAATATTAAAAGCAGCAAGAGGAAAACAGTTAGTTACCTATAAGGGAGCACCCATACGATTGTCAGCAGATTTCTCAACAGAAACGATGCAGGCCAGACAAGAGTGGCTAGAAATATTCAAAGTGATGAACAGCAAGAATCTACAACCAAGATTACTCTATCCAGCAAAGCTATCATGCAGAATTGAAGGTCAGATAAACTGCTTCGCAGATAAGAAAAAGCTAAAGGAGTTCATCACCACCAAACCAATATTATATGAATTGCTGAAAGATATTCTATAAGAAGAGGAAGAAGAAAAAGTTAAAAATATAAATTATGAACAACAAATAGATACATATCTATCAACAAATGAATCTAAAAAGCAAGTGAATTAATAATCTGATGAACAGGATAAACTGGTGAATATAACAGAATCATGGACATAGAGAGGGAATAGACTGATAATTCTTGGGGAGAAAAAGGGTGTGGGAAGTGCAGCAAGAGACTGGACAAAAATCATGCAACTATGGTGAGGACAGTGGGGGGGAGGTGAGGGCGGAGGGTGGGATGGGTACCAGGTGGAGGGGAGCTATAGGGGGAAAGAGGGGAACAATGTAATTAATAAACTGAGCAATAAAGATTTTAAAAAAAAGAAATTTATCTGAAATAGTTCAGAGTAATGATGGTAAACATGTTCAACAGCATGAAAAACGATATAGTAACTGAAAAAAGAACAGTATAAGAATGACATAACACAAATAAAGAACACATTGAAAGGAATACATACCAGATTAGGGTAAACCGAACATCAAATCAGTGAATTAGAAGACAGAGTTGAAAATATCACTCAATCAGAAAACCTAAATAGATAGATACATAGATAGATAGATAGATAGATAGATAGATAGAAGGAGGACAGCCCTAACTGGTTTGGGTCAGTAGACAGAGCGGCAGCCTGCAAGCTGAAGGGTCCCAGGTTTGATTCTGGTCAAGGGCATGTACCTTGGTTGCAGGCACATCGCCAGTAGGGGGTGTGCAGGAGACAGCTGATTGATGTCCTCTCTCAACGATATTTAACTCTCTATCTCCCTTCCTCTCTGTAAAAAATCAAAATATATTTTTTAAAAAATAGGAGGACAGCTTAAGGGAGCCATGGAATGATGTGAAACATAACAATATTAGAATAGCAGGTGTGTCAGAAAAGGCAGACAGGAGAAAGGCATAGATAAGGTGTTTGAAGAAATAATGGCAGAAAACTTCTTTAACCTGGTAAAAGAAAGTCACACAAACTGGGACAGTTTGCATATTAGGCTTTTATTATATAGGATTACTCTGTCCCTTCACTCTCAACCTGTGTGTGTCTTTTGTAGTCAGCATATAGTTAGGTCATGTTTTTTATGCATTCAGCTAACCTGTGCCTTTTGATTGGAGCATTTAGTCTATTTACATTTAGGGTTATAAATGAGAGGTACTTATTTATTGCCATTTTAATTAGGTATGGTTAGATTCTCTTCTTTTTATTACAGCAATCCCTTTAGCATTTCTTATATTGCTGGACTGGTGGTGATGAACTCCTTTAGCCTTGTTTTTGTCTGGAAAGCTCTTTCTTTGACTGCCTATTTTGAATGATAGCCTTGCCGTATATAGTAACGTTGGTCTCACATCTTTTGCTTTCCATTACCCTGAGTACTTCATGTCATTCCCTTCTGGCCTATAAAGTTTTTGATAAGAAATCAGGTGTCATCCTTATGGGAGCTCCTTTATAGATAAGTTTTTATAGGTAAGTTTTCTTTTCTCTTGCTGCCTTTAAGATTTTCTCTTTGTCTTTAATTTTTTCTTTGTCTGAAATCAATGAAATTAAAAAAAAAAGAAATCATGACTTACTTTTTATACAGAACGCCATATGGTTTTTTCAATGCATACTGTAAAAGAAAATAATTTAGGGATTTCAAAACAAAACACTTTCCTTCTGTAGAGCAGAGGTAAAAATAAAGCATTAAAAGTCATTATACAGGATTATTCTAGTCCCTAAATCCTATTCTGAATTCTTCTGCTTGACTACCTTTTGATCACTTATAACAACTTTCAACATAAGCTTAATATTCTAATTTAGACTGGACCATCCTAATTACAATTTTCTATGCTCTTTCAATAGTCTACAAACTACTGACCACTGAGTGGTTGCCAAACTCGTTAGTCAGCAGAGCCAAGTATCAACAGCACAACAATTGAAATTTCTTTTGCGAGCCGAAAACCGACTTCTGTGCATGGGCCACGAAGTTTCAATTGCACTGTACGTGCACACCTGCACATGGTATTTTGTGGAAGAGCCACACTCAAGGGGCCAAAGAGCTGCATGTGGCTCATGAGCCACAGTTTGCCGACCACTGGTCTACCCAAATTAATTGGCTCTCTTTATTTCTTTAAATTCTACTAAGTTCTTTCCAGGCAAATAATTTGAGAGTAGAAAGAAGAGCAGAAAACCAAAAAAAATAAATCGTATCAGGAAATACTGATAAAATTGAAATAATGTCTGGAGATAAGATAATTGAGAAAGTCATAATGCTGACAATCAGAATACTAGCAGGTTAAAACGTAGCCCTTTAAAAAGTTCCTGTTAAAAAGAAACAGAAAAAGTTCCTGTTAGCCCTAGCTGGTTTGGTTCGGTGAGTAGAGCGTCAGCCCTTAGACTAAAGGGTCACTAGTTCGATTCCAGCCAGGGACATGTACCTCGGTTGCAAATGCTAACTGGAGGCAACCAGTTAATGTGTCTTTCTCACTTGGATGTTTCTTTCTCTCTGTCTCTCCCTCTCTTCTACTCTCTCTAAAAATTAATGGGAAAAAATATCTGCAAGTGAGGATTAACAAGTAACAACAACAAAACAAGAAAAGTTCCTGTTACTCAACTTTCTTCATTTTTCCCCTACTTTTCAGCCATTTACTAATAATCATTTATTACCTTCATGGTCAGTACTGCTTTACCATAGGGAATAGCAAAAATCTAAGGCATTACCTTGCATCAGAGAAAAGGGTAAATGAAGGAAAACAATAAAAAATAAGATGAAATGATCATTCATTAACTATTACAGATGGCAAAACAAAAAAAATTAACCAGCAAAATTTATGTTTCTAACACTAACACTTAAGATTCTTGACCAATTTTCCCTGGTTTGGTGGAACAGACATTACTACCCATTCTTGGCCACTCAAGAGTTATCAGTATGAGTGTTAACTATTGTAATAATCTGCAATAATGTGCTGTCCTTAGAGATTACTTAAATATTAGGTTATTGTATTGAAAGGATCTGGAAAAGACAGCAGTAGTAACGCATTAACACAATGACATTCAGATACCTGAATTGACCATTGTATTTAACAAGCACAGGGAGTTTAATCAAGTTTTAAGATCTACTCAATTATTTACTTGATTTAATGCAAAGAATCTATCAGTTATACTCAAGGTCTAAATATTCAACTACCAACTATACAACCATAGAGACTATGCCTTTCATTCACTATTAAACATTTATTGAGTATTTATTGACCACCTACTATGTGTCTAAACACTGGCTAGATACCAAGCTATAGAGATATATAAAGCTTTTAACTTCACTACTTAAATTATATGTCCTAAACTGAAGATATCACTTTCCCCACCACTCCTAAAATAATGCTCCACATGATACATTTTTTAATTGGCATTACTGCTCATCAGGCATCCAAGCCAGAAACCATAAGTCTTACTTCTTACTCATGCCCAAAATCTTCTACTCTCAACATCTATTCTCTCTGATCATCTCTTTTTCATTGTCACCACAGGGATTCCAAATGCTCTTTACTTGCTGACAGCAAAGACTTCAATATTTTCTTACATTTGCTTCAACCCTCTCTAGTCAAGTTGATTAAAAGGATCATCTCTCAAAATCTTTCAATGGATCTACTGTTCCACTAAGCTTTCAGAATAAAGCTCCAACTCCCATGTTATTATTTTATCCTGCCTATTCTAGTTTCATCTAGCCACTCTTCTTTCGCCATCCCAATTTTTGCAGTTTCCCAATGCATCACGTTCCTTCACATATCATTGAACAAGCTTTTTCTCAGCCTTGAAAGCCAACCCCCTGCCTCCCCGATCTTGCTACAACTCTGCTTCCTATCCCACCCTGTGCACGGCTCTAGCACAGCACTCAATTCACAGTGCTGTAATTTCTTACTTGTCTGTCTCCTACTAAGCTCAATGAAGGGAGCTTAGTGTTTTATCTAACTACTAGAGGCCTGATGTACAAAATTCGTGCAAGGGGTTTGGTCCACGCAGCACTGGCTTCATCCAGAAAGTCGGTCAGCTGTCAGGTCTAATTAGCATATTACACTTTTATTATTCTAGATTATTATTATAGATAAATCCCCAGCATCTAACATAATAACTGGTGTTGATGAAGGAATATACAGTTATTGCACTTTACAAATTAGATCAGTATGTTCCTCAAATGTGAGTAAACCAAATTTTAGTAATTGAAACCAGCTGCTTTAAGGAAAACCAATATTCAAGGCAAATAACCTCCAACTTGAGCTTTTCTCTAATGCTAATCATTCTTAAGGCTAACTTATCCATATATTTATTTATTTGGACCCTTCAGTGTTTGGGCCGACTTCAACACTCTACCTACTGAGACATACCGGCCAGGGCTCAAAACTATTTTAAATATAAGTATATATACGTACCACATCTCTAAGTACTTGTGTGACTGCTGAATTTGCATTTCCCCCTTTAATAAGCATGGCATTTTTAATATTTTCACTGAGTTTCGGTTCTCTCTTCTCAAGGAATCTCTTGGCCCTTTTCGTTTTGGGCTTTCTGTTCAGAAAAATCACAATTTACAACAACTTAAAACTTTTTCCTATTATAAATCTATAACTTGACTAATGTGCAAAATCTTAAAAATCAAAAGAAATACATGACATTTATCAGTTAAGATTCCACCCTTAAACAAAATCTAATTTTTTAGGGAAATAATTAGTAAAAATATTCATTCATTAATGTTAAATAAGTTAATTAACTTTTGTTCTTTTAAAAAAATTAAATAATTATTGTTGAAAGTATTATTTATGTCCCTTTTCTCCCATTGACCCCTTCTAGCCCATCTCCACAGTCCTGCTTTTGTTAATTTTTTTAAGGCATTCATTCTAATATTTCCAGCATCCTTTTATTACTACTTCTATCAAACCTTTTTTTATTAAAGGGGAAAGAGGAGCTCAAGTGAATACTGTTGCTATTTTTACTCCATTTATTTTTCAATATTAAAAGAGTCAAACTATAACTTGTAACCTAACCTAACACGAAAAACTGCGAACCAACTGCTGGCCACGTGTGGGTTGTTACTAAACACAAGGAGGCTAATTATCGCTTATCTTTCCTCTAGGTTTAAGACCACAATACTTGCCAGGAAGTATACATTATCCCACTTCAGCTTCACTACTGAAATGTCACACATTATGGTCACCAAAGGGGAATAATGATTAACACTTCTATAGAGTCACTCTATTAAAGCTTAATCTTCACCAAAACCTATGAGACAAGTACAATTATAATTTTCAATTTACAAATGAGGCAAGTTGGCCAGGGAGGTAGTTTGCCTGGGGTCACACAGCTTACAAGTAGGCAAGTCTCTAACTCTTCAAAATGAGTTAGATTTTAAAACTCATCTAGACCAATCACCCTGCAAAATACGAAGGGAAAACAAATCCATTATTCTTATTTTATGATGTGATACAGAAGAATGCTTTTTTACTTTTCTGTTCAGAAAAGGGGCTTCTCCTCTGCCTCCACTACAGTGAGATCTTGCTTTCCCAACAGTTCTCTGCCAACTACTGAAAGAATTCCTCCTCTCTTAAATAACTGATCTTCCCTCCTTCCTCCAGGCCCATGGCCTCTTCAGGGAGGAGGAATACACTTTTGTTTACCATGCATATTTTAAAAATTCCCCTCCAGCTAAATGTCAAGCATGTATGAAGCTTCTAATTTTTTACGACATACACATTACTTATTAAATCAAATCAAGAGATATTTGGTGTGTCTATATAGCAATATAAATGCTATATGCTCTACATTCAATGTGGACTGTTACTTCTCACTAAACAGCAAGAATGTAAGTAACACCTTACATGTTTTATTTGCTATTTGTCCCCCAATCAGACTGTAAATTAGTCTTACTCATTTTTGCTGTCCCCAAATCTAGAGGAATATGCATTTAAGAAGTCTCTAAGTTAATGACTAAAAGAAAAAATTTTGTTTACATGCTAACCCAGGTAAATTGTAAGAAAACCACAGCAAATAATAGCAGGGCTATGTAAGAGACCAACAAATATTGTTCCAATGGATCTAAAACAGTCATCACTCAATGACAACTCAGAAGTGTACAAGGGTGGGAGGACAAGAAAACGCTAATGAGCACTTTTCCGTGCTGTAGCAAAGGCTTTATATACATTCTCGCAAATAATCCTCACAGTTCGACGGGGTACGACTATGAACTGTTTTAGAAAGTGAGACTTAGGGAAATTAAGCGGCCCAATGTCACAACGCTTCAGTTGGCGCGCCCGGCTTGTCATCTAGATCTGTCAGAGTCGGAGGCCGGTGCTCGTCACCTGCCTTCTCCCACCCCGATCGCACTCCGGAAACCTGAGCCTCGCGAACCCGCTAGGATAAAGAGCGGCGACTCCTCTGTGCCACCTCCCCCCGCGGCTGCCACGGCGGGCTTCCCGCTCCCCGCCAGGCTCCACCCGGGAGACCCGGACTGGTGGGCGGATCGGCCTCCGCGCGGGTCCACAGGCAGCGCCGAGAGGATGGACAGGGGTACCAGAAGCGGGGTGCAGTGGCCAGAGCACCCATCCTCTGCAGGGGCCCCTCTACCCTGCGCTCCCCGCAGCAGGGAGTCGGCGAACTTACACAACCCGATCCAGAGCGTCCATCACTACCGCACCCGGAGCTACGCGAACACACGTGTACCGCGTGATTACCATAAGACAGGTCGGTGCCCGGAAGAGGCGGGACCGGAACTTGCCGTGACGTCACTTCCCGCGGCCGCCGCGCCGGTGGACGCCGGGAGTCGCTAGCCGGCTTTGGGGGTGGGATTGCGTTGTTTCCTCGGTTGCGGGGTTTTGCGGCGCCTCTGTCCCAGAAATTAAAGTTCTAAGTAACAAGGCGTCTAGCAGGTTCACGTGCATGCCTGTGTGTGTATCCTGAGTCACATGTTCGGGGAGCAGGTGCTATTCTTCTAGGAACGCCCAGGTACTCAGGCGGTCACTAAAAATATCAATGTGGAATGTGCGCTATTGACGCCACTCCACTGTGAGACCAGTGAGACAAGTTTATAACTACCAGCCACATAAAAGGTGTGCATAAAATCATACTGCTGATTATTTCCCCCCAATTTTTGAATTGCCATGTATATAACGTACCATTGAATTTGCCCCTGTAAAGTGGTAAATTCAGTGGTTAATATACTCAAAAGGATGTGCAACCATCACCACTAACTCCAGAATGTGTTCTCGCCCCAAAAGGCAACACCCACCTTTGTAAACCAGTAGCATTCTCCATTTTCCCTTCCTGCCACCCTCTAGCAACCAGTAATCTATGTCTCCATGGATTTGCATATTCTGAGCATGTCATATCAATAGATTCATATAATATGCGGCCTTTTGTGTCTGGCTTGCTTCATTTTTCATGATCACATGTGTTCATGTGTAAGGTTTATACATGTAGTGTGTACCAATAATTCTTTTTTTGCAGACTGAAGAATATTTCATTCTCTGGATATTCCACATTTGTATATCCACTCAAAAAGTTATGGGGGAGCATTTGAGATCTTGCTTCCATCATGTCAGTTTGGCACAAATAAACTCATAAAATTCTCAAAAACATGTATGGACATTTGGATTGTTCCCATTTTTTGAGTACCTGTATTATGATTTATGCTGTTTTAAACATTCCTGTACAAGTGGGTTTTTTTTTTTTTAGTAGACTTTTATCTTCACTTCCCTAAGAGTACAATCGCTGGGTCTGAAAGTCAAGTCTGAATTTAGTTTTGCAGTTCAGAAATGAAGATGTCAGTAGGGCGGCATTCCCCCTGAAAGCTCCAAGGGATAATCTGTTTCCTTGCCTTTTCTAGATTCTTGCTGTCTGCGCTCCTTCATATTCTTCCATCTCCAAAGGGCATCAGTTGAGCCTATTTTCATAGTCATATCTTTTTTTTTTTGGCTCTGACACTACTGATTCCCTCTTATCAAACCACTGTGATTATATGGGGCACACCTGAATAATTCATGATAATGAACCCATCTCATGCAGCAAATTTTCTTTGGCCATGCAAGGTAACATATTCAGAGACTCCTGAGTTTAGGAATGGACCTCTTTTGAGAGGAACTTTAGACTGTCAACCGCAGATGCCAATTTCTCACCAAAGTTTGCTATTGTCCATCATTTTAAAAATTACGCCATTCCTGCACTGGCCAACATGGCTCAGTGGTTGACCATCAACCTACGAACCAGGAGGTCAGTTTCATTCCCGGCCAGGGCACCTGCCTGGGCTGTGGGCTCGGCCCCACTGGAGGGTATCCAGAAAGGTAGCCAGTCAATGATTCATCATTGATGCTTCTCTCTCTCCCTCTCCTTTCATCTCTAAAATCAATAAAAATATATATTTAATAATAAATAAATTGGGAGCATGGAATATGAATAGGAAATAAGAGTTTTTAAGACATGAGAATGAAAATCTTATTTTGAGTTTAAGAAGACTAGGACCTCTACTACCTTGATATTTAAAAAAAAGTTAACCCTCACCTGAGGATATGTTTTCATTGATTTCTTTAGAGAGAGAGGGAGGAAAGTGGGAAGAGAGGGGGGGGGGGAATTTTGGTGTGAGTGAGCAACACTGACTGCCTCCTGTATGTACCTCAACGGAGATGGAACCCACAATCTGGGCATGTGCCCCGACTGGGAATCAAACCAGAAACCTTTTGTTGCATAGGACAGTGCTCAATCAACTGAGGCATACTGGACATTTTTATTAGTGATATGCAAGTATGGCTATATTAAACCCAGATACAAAATACCAGTAACCACCCCCCCCCCCCCAATATAAGCAACAGAAAAACATTTTTAAACAAAAAACAGTACCAAGAAACTACAAATTGTCATTAAAAGGGTATCTTTACCCTAGCCAGTTTGGCTCAGTGAAGAGAGAATCAGCCTGCAAACCAAGGGGTCCAGAGTTCGATTCTGGCCAAGGATACCTACCTCAGTTGCAGGCTCCTCCCCAATTGATGTGTTTTTTTCTGTCTTTCCCTCTCCCTTCCACTCTAACTAAAAATCAATGGGAAAATATCCTCAAATGAGGATTTTTAAAAAAAGGTATATTCACTCTGCATTGAATTAATAATGTAAAGTGTACTACTAGACAATTGTATAAACAAGATTTTCTTATTCTGCAAGAAAATATTGGTAGAAATCATAAAAGAGAGTCATAAAATCTATTTCCAAAATCAATAAAAGCATTTCTGAAAGACTGCCTTAGGTGAGCCTGACACATAAAGAAGCTTGTTCGGTTTCACATAAGCTGATGAAACAAAAGGAAATGAACAGTAAATTTTTAAAAATGTTAGACTGCTGCTGAATGAACAGAAAAACATATATCTACTGTTTCAGTAAACTGTCAATAAATTATGATCAGACATGTATTACATAAAGAACAAATGGGTGATTTGCAAACATTTTAATTATGGCCTGAAGGAATAATGCCCCTTGAGGCAGGTTAACAACATGGTCCTTCCCTAGCTGGTTTGGCTCACTGGATAGAGCGTCAGCAGGTTCGATTCCAGTCAAAGGCATGTCTCTTGGTTGCAGGCTTGAGCCCCAGTGGGGGGTGTGCAGGAGACAGCTGATAGATGTCTCTCTCTCATCGACGTTTCTAACTTTCTATTCTTCTCCCTTCCTCTCTGTAAAAAATCAATAAAATATATTTTAAAATAAATAAATGTGGCTATTACAGAGTGACTTAAACAAATTATCTCTCGGGTAAAGATGAAAGGTGGGCAGTTGCAATAGCAGCAGCAGTAGTTGCAGGTTTGGAATGACATTCCACTCACAGGACCCAGTAAGCCTTGTGGGACCCAGCCTGGCACTAGGAAACGGCACAACAGCATGTGCCTTATTTCAGCAGGAGTCTTTACTCCAGCTGCCCAAGTGTTAGTTCAACAGTAAGTTAACAATATCATTGGGTGGGTACAGAAGCCATGCTGGCGTAGAAGCTTCATGCTGCCTAGGAACCAGTCTCTCTTGAAATAGCCCATAAGTGTAGCTTCCAGGGATCTTTGTAGTAAGAAACACAGCATAGGAAAGCCCAAAGCCCATGTTTTCCAGTTTATAGTTCTTGTCAATCTTCCTAGCCCAGGTACAATTTACTAGTAAAGGGCCATTTTTAATCATAAATATTGCCTAGCATCACACCTGATATTCTTTTAATATTTTGTCTGTTATGTTTCCACAGAAAACCATGCTGAAAGGTAAACTTGAGGTCGTTTTATTGGAGAGCTTTATTAACTCTATTCAAAGCAACCTAAGATAACATCATAAAATTAGGACCCAATATTCTATCTTCTTGCTCTGCCATTCATGGCTTTTATTTCCAATGTTACTTTATAGTCCAAGAAGCCTGCTGGAGCTCTAGCCATCATAATGATGTTGTAGCAGCAAGAAAGAGATGACTGGGCCCATTTCCTTTTACACCTTAAGGTTCAAGGAAACTTCCCAGAATCATTCATCACTCAACACTTCTAATTCCATGTCATTGGCCAGAGCTTAGTGATATGGTCATGTATATACCAAGAAAAGCTGGGCACGCTGATAACCTGAATAAATCTGGTGTTCTATTACAAAGAAGAAAAGGAAGAACAGATACTGGGTTAGGTAATTAGCAGGCTCTCCTACAGATACATATGATGGGGAAAATAAGCTTTTTATTAAACAAAAACTGAGACCAAAGTCATATAAAAATTGGGAAGATATTCATGCTTAGGGTTTGGAAATGTTTTAAATCAAGATAAGCTTGTGTGATTTTTTTTTTAAGTTATAAAACTTATTGAAGAAAAATTCCTCATTCTATAACATCAGTTATCTAACCTGTCAGAACATAAAATTATATCCAAGTTATAAGATATAATTAATGTAAGATGTATTTTAACTTATTAGTACCTCATGAAATTGTCTCCTTCTTATACTTAGAAACAATCAAATATTGGCAATTTCATACAGTATGATCTATAACATTGTATCAAAGTTTGTGAATATTTTATGTAAAAAATACAAATTAGAGCTGATCTAGGTCATCACAACAGAATGGCTGTTATAACTGAATTCCAATAATTGAGTCAAGTGAGGAAGGAATGGAATTATAGCTGAAAAAGCAGGAATTTTACGTTTATCCTTAAGCACTTCTGAATTATTTTTCTTTTCCCAGATGTATAATTACTAAGGTAGACTGGAAAATGGTACTCCTCAAAGGTTCTCATGCTCCACTGCTCAGTTCTATACCTGTTTATATTAAATTACATAGTAAAGGGACTTTGCAGATCAGTAAGGTTACACACCTGAAAACAGTGAGGTCATCCAGGTAGACCCAATGTAATCAAATGGACCATTAAAGGAAGAAGGCAAAAAAGGTTGATCAGAGATAATAGAAGCAGCAAGCTCTAGCCAGTTTTGCTCAGTGGATAGAACATCGGCCTGAGGACTGAAGGGTGGTAGATTCAACTCCTGTCAAGGGCACATCATACCTTGGTTGCAGGCTCGATCCCTGACCCTGGTCCAAGTGCATGCTGGAGGCAACCAATCAATGTGTCTCTCTCACATCGATGTTTCTCTCTGTCTCTCCTCCTCCCTTCCATTCTTCTTTAAAAAAAAACAACAAACAAACAAAAAAAAACACAACTCAATGGAAAAATATCCTTAGGTGAGAATTACACACAAAAGAATAGAAGCAGAACAGATGTTAAGCAGGAAAGGAAACTTGACGTGCCATTGCTGGCTTTGAAGAGAAGGTGACCATGAGCCAAGGAATGCAGGCAGCCTCTAGGCTGGGAATGACCCTTAGCTGACAGCAAGGAGAGGCAACCCTAATCCTTCATTCCAAGGAACTGAATTCTGCCAATAAATAAATGGTCAAGGAAATATCCTCTACCCTTACCTATTATCTCCCATTCCAGAAAAGAATGAAGTCCTGCCCTAACCAGTTTGGCTCAGTGGACAGAGCATTGGCCTGTGGAATGGGATGAAGGATCCCGGGTTCAATCCCAGTCAAGGGCACATGCCCGAGTTGCAGGCTTCATCCCCAGTGGGGGGCATGCAAGAAGCAGCGGTCAGTGATTCTCTCTCACCACTGATGTTTCTATCTCTCCCTCTCCCTTCCTCTCTGAAATCAATAATATATATATATATATATATATATATATATATATATATATATATATAAAATGAAGTCCTACCAACACCTTGATTTGATTTTAGTCCAATTGGGACCCACAACAGACAGACCCACAAAACTATAATACATTCTATTGTTTTGATCTACTAAGTTGTAGTAATTTGTGATGACTGCAATAGAAAACTTATACACCTACCTTAGTAAAAACTCCAGTTTAAAGCACTCATCGGAGCTCAGCCAGCATGGTTTAGTGGTTGAGCATCCACCTATGAACCAGGAGGTCATGATTCAATTCCCCGTCAGGACATATGCTTGGGCTGTGAGCTTGATCTCCAGTGTGGAACATGCAGGAGGCAGCTTGTCAATGATTCCCTCTCAACATTGATGTTTTTCTCTCTCTCTCTCCCTTTCTCTCTGAAATCAATAAAAATATATTTTAAAAATAAAATAAATGATGAACCATCAGAGAAAGTTCCCTATAGTCATTTCAACCATATATATTTTTTTTAATCCTCATCCGAGGATATTTTTTATATCAATTTTTTAGAGAGGAAGGGAGGGAAGGAGGAAGAGAAAGACAGAGAGACATAGATGTGAGAAATATCTATTGATTACCTCCTGTACCTGTCCTGTCCAGGGATGGAACCCACAACTTGGGTATGTGACCTGACCAGAAATCAAGCCTGGCCACCTTTTGGTATACGGGAGGATACTCCAACCAACTCAGCCACACCATCTAGGGCTAACTATATATTTTTTAAACAACCATATATATTTTTTTAAAATAAATTTTACTGATTTTTTACAGAGCAGAAGGGAGAGGGATAGAAAGCCAGAAACATTGATGACAGAGAGACATCGATCAGCTGCCTCTTGCATGCCCCCCACTGGGGATGTGCCCGCAGTCAAGGTACATGCCCTTGCCGGAATCGAACCCGGGACCCTTCAGTCTGCAGTCCAACACTCTATTTACTGAGCCAAACCGGTCTCGGCTAAACAACCATATTTTTTAAAAATTCTATTTATAGCCAAGACCGGTTTGGCTCAGTGGATAGAGCGTCGGACTGCGGACTGAAGGGTCCCGGGTTCGATTCCGGCAAGGGCATGTACCTTGGCTGCGGGCACATCCCCAGTGGGGGCGTGCAAGAGGCAGCTAGTCGATGTTTCTCTCATCGATGTTTCTGACTTTCTATCCCTCTCCTTTCCGCTCTGTAAAAAATCAATAAAATATATTTTTTTTAAAAAATCTATTTATATCTGGTCCTTAATGATTCTGGTATATTAAATTGTAGCTGTAATTGAAATGTATACCACCAATAAAAATAATAAAATAGTGAACAAACAAAAGCAAAGTAATCAATTATTTTATATAAAAACTTAAAAAAAATTCTACCTAGTATTAAAAACATTTTATCTAGGAGTGATTTCTAAGGCAGCATCCTGAGTTTCCATAAACACAGAACTTTCGGTTTCAGAAGGAGTATCAATAAGAGGACCGGAATCCTCTATTTCCAAGTGTGGTGGTTTTTCCTGTTCATAGCTCTGGTTTGAATTAAATTTCATTTGAATCTCTTGCTCTTCCAACTCCAAAGGTTTATCTGGGGCTGGAGCTACAACTTCTTCATCTTCATGTAGAAAGTTACAAATCATGTTGGGTCTATTGGAGAAATCATTATCCTCGATCTGCAGCCATTCCACACCACCTAATGGGAGTATGGGGGGTTTTAAAGGTGGGAAGACAAACCAAGAAAGAATCATGAAAAAGAAATTTTAGTTACTTAAATATATTTTTCTTTAAATTTTCATCCCATCAATGTATGTTAAAATGAAACTCTAACATAAACCAAGTATCATGGTTCCTGTAACTATTGATAATCACAAAATTTCCATCTTACATGGAGATCTTGTTATGCTTATAGGGTATGCATCATCAAAATCACTAAAAGTAATCTGCTTCAGTTACTGCTCCAAGCTTTTCTTCACACAGTTCAATTCCCAACTCATTCTGAGAGATAATTTGAGCTCTCACTGCTATCTCATTCCTTAGAATAAAGAAAACTATCACTTCTCTACCATTTTCTCCTTACCCACTTAGTTTTCATACCATGGAGGATTCTACACTATCATCTCAAATTAACACATATATGTCCATCTGAGTTGGGATATCCAATTGTCAATAAAACACCTCTCAAAAACAAACAAACAAAAACCTTGAAAAATGTTTGTTCTTTTCCATAGTCATAGTCAAAGCCCTAACCCCCCAATAAACCCCTACAATCAAGAATTGCTCCCAGACTGGTGTAGCCACTGTGGAGAACAGTATGGAATGTCCTCAAAAAGCTAAAAATGGAACTCCCATTTGACTCAGTAATCCCACTTCTAGAAATATACCCCAAGAAATCAGAAATACCAATCAAAAGGACATACTAGTATACAAACCTATGTTCTTAGCAGCACAATTTACAATAGTTAAGATTTGGAAACAGCCTAAGTGCCCATCAGCAGATGAGTGGATTAAAAAACTGTGGTACATCTACACAATGGAATATTATGCTGCTGTAAAAATGAAGAAACTTTTACCATTTGCAATAGCATGGATGAACCTGGAAAGCATTATGCTAAGCAAAATAAGCCAGTCGGAGAAAGAAAAATATCACGTGATCTTCCTCATTTGTGGAATATAATGAACAACATAAACTGATAAACAAAAATAGATCCAGAGACAAAGAAACACTGAACAGACCATCTAACCTTAGAGAGAAGTCGAGGGGCGGAGGGGGCTGGGGGGAAGAGGGAGGGTTTAAGAGATCAACCAAAAGATGTGTATACATGCATATTAGTATAACCCATGGATACAGACACTGGGGTGGTAGGGGTTTGTCCTGGGGGTTGGAGTGGCCAGGGAGTGTGGGGAAGCAGGGGACTTGGTTGGAAAGTCTGTAAGGAGGAATCTCTGAAAGGTCTGGGGCCTCCAGGAAGACCTTGCTGAAGGCAGCAAACCCTGCTTTGACTTTTCCAAACAAGTCTGAGCCCCCGGGTGTTTCATTGGAATCTTTATATTTAGACTTCAAAACGTCCTTGCTTAAAGGACACTACAGTTGCATGTGTCTTCTCAAAGATGCTTACCCTGCTGATAGTATCTAATAGTTAATTTTAGTTCAAGTTGTTCTTAGAATAAAAGCCTAAGGAGGCAGGCAAATGAGGCTGCTTGGTTGCTATAGCCAAGCAGCCCCTTAACCCTCTTTTTCACAGAAACATGTGTCAGAGTAATCCATTTATCCATTGCTCAGTGTCTACTAGTCAGCCTTGGCAGGGGAGGGGTCGATCAAGGGAAAAAAAAAAAAGACATATGTAATACTTTAAACAATTTTTTTAAAAGTTTAAAATCTAAAAAAAAAAAAAAAAAAAAAAATTGCTCCAATAATAGTAATTTTTTAATTCTTATTACCCTTTCAAGCAAATATTTTCATGGATCCTCTTTCATTTCTTCCTTTATAGATTCATGGTTAATAATATTTAATGCTTAAAATCTTTGATACTTATAATAGTATTCTGAGTTGTTTTGAAAAAGTTTAAGCTTAAGATCCCCCCCGCCCAGTATTGTAGCAAAATCCAGTTTTTTGCAGTTATCTGCTTCATTCTTTCCCCCTCTTTTTATTGAATTTATTGGGGCCTCATTAATTTCTATAGCAAGTCCAAAGCTGTTTAGTTTCATCCTCAAAATTCTGATAGATATTAAGATACCCCAGCCTATCTTGCCACCCTATTCACACTTCCATCTGCTCTGTTCCTCACCATAACTAACTCTTTTGCAACTGTTAGTTGACACTTCCTAATTACTGATTCCATGTCTTCTTATGTTATGTCTATAAAGTATCCATCAAAAATTTATTAGTCCTTTTCTCTCCAGTTCAATTCCAACTACTGGCTTTTATATTTTTTTCTACAAGAGCACTGTTCTACCACTCAGCCAGGTTCAAAACCTTGAAGCCATCCCCCACCCCCACTCCAGTCTACCCCACGGGAGATCACACAGTCCCCCACTACCACAAAGTATGCAGCAGAATCCCCCACATTTGAGGAAATCACAGGGTCAGCACATCCAGAGTGCAATAAATAAGTCTCACCCTGGAAAAACCACCTTTGTGATCCTGGTATCTTCCCTGCCAGGCAAGCATTGAAGCCATTCTTTACTCTTACTTTGCATACTTGCCACCTAACAGATACTTAAAATAAGGTGCATGAAATGGGTGTGGTTACACTGAGCCACGTGTTTCAATGTGACTTTTAGAATGCAAGATCCTAAAGGTAGGGGGCCACATCTCCTATCCGGTTCTGCCTCCAGCATATTGCCATGTTTGGTGGCCCCCAATAATCCATGCCTTCCTGGTATTTAAGCCCCTCTAGTCCCCTCCCACACTGAACAGGATACTGCAGAAATGACAGAATGACTTCTCAGGCTATTCATAAACGACACCATGGACCATGTGATCTGGGAGAAGGCAGCTGTCATTTCAGGAGGGCACTCGAACAGTGCTATGGGGAGGCAAGGACCTGAGGCCTCATGTTAACAGCTTGCATGAACTTGCCAGCCATGTGCCTGAGCTATCTTATCTAATTAGATCTTCCAGCTTTGCTCAAGTCTTCAGACACTACAGCCCACCCAACATACTGACTGCAACCTCACGAGGAGTTGCACGCCAGAACCACTTGTGGCTAAGCTACTCCCAAAATCTGTATTCACAGAGACTGTGTAAGAGAGTTGGTTGTTGTTGTTTTTTTTTTTTTTTTTTTTTGTTTTTTAAAAAATATATTTTACTGATTTTTTACAGAGCAGAAGGGAGAGGGATAGAAAGTCAGAAACATCGATGAGAGAGAGACATCGATCAGCTGCCTCTTGCACGCCCCCTACTGAGGATGTGCCCACCAGCCAAGGTACATGCCCTTGCCGGAATCGAACCCGGGACCCTTCAGTCCCCAGTCCGACGCTCTACCCACTGAGCCAAACCAGTCTTGGCGAGAGTTGGTTTCTTTTTGTTGTTGTTTTGAGCCATTAAATTCCAGGTAGCAATAAATAACTAATACTTGGTTACTAATTTATTTGATTAAACAAAATAGCAAAATCTTCTCAAAGACCAGATAATTAAAGACTACAGGAAATTTTATAATCTGCTTTAATGAGTATATAAATGCTAGCTAAGCTTCTGTAATATGTATCTCTTTTTCAAGTTCTTTTAAAACTTTAAGTACCTCCTTCTTCCCATTATTTTCAGAGTGCCTAAAAAAGGGGATAGTTTAGGGGCATACATGATAAGAACAAAGATTTGTTCTGCAGTTATGCTAGTATAATTAATTTCTACATGATTAGTGTACTTTCAAATGTTTATTCCTTAAAATATAATAAATCTATAAAGCTATGAATATTCATCACTAGTCATATTTACAAGGGTTTCAAATACATCTTTGAGCAATGAGCTTTTAAACCATTAGGTGGTTATTTGTTCATCTCTACAAATATGTGCCTGCTGTGGGTGCAAGAAGCACTGGTCTAAAGTCTGGTCTGGGACAATCAGCAACTAGAGATGGCTAAATGAATGCTAACTAGGAACCAGACTCAGGAATAACAACTATGGTCCTCCACTTCCTCCTTCACATTATAAAGCAGCTTCTTCCAGCTGCAAGTTTCTTGGGAAAGATAGCTGCAGCTGCCAAAATCCTCTCAGTAAATCCTGAGCTTACACCTTGGGAATCCAGAACAGCTATCATATCTTCTCTACCTACAAAGAATTTTAACTAAAAAATTAAATAACAAGAGCCTGGCCAGTGTCACTTAGTGGTTTGAATGTCGACCTATGAACCAGGAGGTCATGGTTTGGTTTCCTATCAGGGCACATGCTTGGGTTACGGGACTGATCCCCAGTGGGGGGCATGCAGGAGACAGCTGATCGATGATTCTCTCTCATCATTGATATTTCTATCTCTCTCCCCCTCTCTGAAATCAATAAAAATATAAAGGAGGAAGGAAGGAAGGAAAGAAGGAAGGGAGGGGGAGGGAGGGAAGGGAAGGAAGGGGAGGAAGGGAAGGAAGGAAGACAAAGGAGACTGCTGATTTCCCTAGGAATCAGAAATCATGTCAAGTTTCTCGACAAACTCCCCACAACTATTTCCAATGCAAAGCAGATAGAGATTTCTTGTTTGTCCCCAGAACCCTCTGCTACATAAAAGTTCAACTGAATTTTAAATCTATGTTTGGTACTTTCCATGGAGCATCTTCAATAATATACTTAACATATTCATATAGTCATTACTACAAAGTACAAAAAATGTCCTGGTAGCAATGTGTCACTGTCAAAACCAATATTAAATCACCAATTTTCAGAAAACTAGGTTAACTAACCTATGCTTTCTTCTCCTTCCTTCTTTTCTGTCAGAAGAGTTCTTGTCATGCTGAGCTTCTTCATCGTATGGCATTTATATTTTAACACTGTTTTATTGTTGCCTTCTGCATCCACTAGAACATAAAATAAACTCAATTATTATACTATAATACAATAGTACAAATAAAATAATCATGTTAAGCCTCAATAATTCCAATTTAATGAGTTACACTACCTCCTGTCTATATAGTGGCGTAAGTTCAAGATTTAACTCATCTCTTCCGTCCAAGCATAGAGAAATGACAGATAAAATACTTACATAACAAATGGACTCAAAACAACAAACAACTCCAGAGGACAGTCACACAGAACTACGAGTGAAATTAAAGCTATGAGCCTGCTAGGCTCCAGCCCTAGAGTAAGAAAGTGAAGTCAGAAACTTGGTTTTACAGGGTAACGAGGTCTAAAATTCTACCACACTTGCCCTAGCCGGTTTTGCTCAGTGGACAGAGCGTCAGCCTACGGACTGAAGGATCTTGGGTTCGATTCCAGCCAAGGGCACATTCCCAGGTTGCAGGCTTGACCCCCAATAGGGGGCGTGCAGGAGGCAGCTGATCAATGATTCTCATCATTGATGTTTCTATCTTTCTATCTCCCTTCCTCTGAAATCAATAAAAAATATATATATTAAAAATAAATCAATAAAATTCTACCACATAAAATTATTAATCGTGAGAGAAGGATGAGAAAAGTCATGCTGCCAAACCCACTGTCTGGGGCTACAGCTTTATAGAAAACTGTGGGCGCAGGCAGGAGGGAGGATGAGGGTCTGAGCTAAGGCTGTGAAACACACTGCAAACTTCCATGCACTGCTCCCAGGAGTGTAACTGACGTGTTAGAAAGCAACACAGTAAGTGGAACTACATGAAATTGTCAATGTTTAGCCCAAATAAGTCATTTATATTGTTGAACCCAACACAATCATTAATCTAGCTCCATTTCTAAGTGTATACCTTAAACATCTTTACATATATGCACTGGGAGAATAAAAATATTCATGGCAGCATTTTTGTAGTGAGTTAATAAGCATAATTAAAAACATGGACTCTGAAGCAGACCATCTGGGTTCAAATCCTGATTCTGCCTCTTTGTATATGACCTTGGGAATGTTATTTATCTCTTTTTGCTTCAGGCTGTTTTGTGTATGTGCTTTTTTTTCCAATATAAAATGAAGACAGTAATGGGATCTACCTTGTAAACTTGTGAGGATTAAATGAGTTAACACATGTAACGTTTAGAATAGTGCCTGACGTATATAGAGAAGGCATTCAATAAGTTATTAATAATTACTGATAATAATGGAAGCAACCAACATGTCTGTTAACTGGAGAATAAATTGAGGTATAGTCACAAATAGAATACTAAGAAACAGGGAAAACAGTTATATATATCAATATGTATAAATCTCAAAACATATCTCCAATTGAAAGATTAGAGAATGATATGCATAATATGGCATAATTATATAAAGTTTGTAAATATACAAAAAATGTTATTTTTGTGCATACATACATAGGTAATATTAAATCAGGTATAGGGAATAAAAACACCAACTTAAGGTAAATGAGGACAGAAGGGAGAGAATAAATTTGGAGAAGGGTATACAAGGGGCTTCAAGAGTATCGGGAATGCTTTCTAACTATCTGACAAAATGGTAGAATTTGATATAGCTGGACGATGAGTTTATAAAATGTTTAATTTTAATATTCACTGTACATAGATAGCTTTTAAGTATTTCATAGTAAAAAGAGTTACCACAGTACCCAGGACCGGTTTGGCTCAGTGGATAGAGCATCGGACTGCGGACTGAAAGGTCCCGGGTTCGATTCCAGCAAGGGCATGTACCTTGGCTGCGGGCACATCCCCAGTAGGGGGCGTGCAAGAGGCAGCTGATCGATGTCTCTCTCTCATCGATGTTTCTGACTTTCTATCCCTCTCCCTTCGGCTCTGTAAAAAAATCAATAAAAATATATATATAAAAAAAAAAAGAGTTACCACAGTAATCACTTACCATGTTCAACATTTTCTTCAAATATAACACAGGTCCCAAGAGTGTCTGTGGAAAAATTTAAAGATAACTTGTTAAGAAATAACAGAGCTACATGCCTTGAAAAGCATATTTAAAAAGGAGTTTCATCTATCTGACATCCTCCTACCTTCATACTCGCCAGCAAATACATAGCTGTCCACTTGCAGAATGGGCCTCTCAGTATCAATTCCCTACATCAGAATACAGGATTATCAAAGATCATTAGAAAAAGCCTTAGAGGTTGGGTAAAATGTGGGAAGATGGTCAAAAAGATACAAACATCCAAATTATGAAATAAGTAAATCCTGGGGATGTAACATACAGCACAATGACTATAGTTAATAATATTCTATTGTTTCATTGAAACTTGCTAAGAGAATAAATCTTAAAGGTTATCACAAAAAAGTAAAATTTATAACTATGTGTAATGATGGATGTTAACTAGACTTAGTGGGGGTGATGATTATTTCACAATACATACAAATATTGAATCACTAGAGGCCCAGTGCACAAAATTCATGCACAGGTAGTCCGTAGGCCTGGCCAGCTATCAGGGCCAATCTGTGGGGCAACCACTGGGGTGATCATGGCTGGCCTGGAGCTGCCTGCTAGCCAGCCCTGTCCCCACCCTACCCCCACCCCCTGCTGCTCGGGGCCTATGGGCTGTGGGTAGCTCTTGCATTGAGAGTGTGTCCCCTGGTGGTTGGTGCACATCATGGCATCCAGTAAGTCTGCTGTTTGGGCAATTTGCATATTAGGGTTTTATTACATAGGATTATGCCATACCCCTGAAACTACTATAAAGTTCTAGGTTAATTATATCGCAATTTTTAAAAAAGAAAAAGCCTTCCACATGTAACCTTGCTAACAAGAGCAGGAGTGGGGGAACGTCCAGATGGTGGGCCCTTGAAGACTTAGGGTGAGTTAGTGAAATGTTTGACCAAATACAGCAGGCTAATTTTTACGTTGGTAATTTTGTATGGCCCCCGAATGATGATATAAACATTCACATGGCCGTTGGCAGAAAATAGGTGCCCCACGCCTGCACTAGAGTCTAGAGCTTCTTGTCCCGGCAAGCACAAGATACACCGACACTGCTCTCACCCCAGCAGGTCCAGCCTGAAAACTAACTAATAGGTCTATTTCAGTCAACATGCTCTTCAAGTCAGCCTAAAAACAGAGGAAGTTTGGTCAACAGTTGTTCCAAGATTTCAAAGCGAAGTGATAAAACAGGTAGTAACACAGAATACCAGAGCTCAAGACAGCTGAGTATGAGGTCTTTGAAGTCTTTTCTTAGTAGGTACCTTCTCTCCCTTCTCCACATTTCACCTGTGTGTGCATATCTCATTATCCTCTCTCCCCACTCACCATCTAAAACCATGCTTTTTTTCTCCCCAAAATAACTATCAAAATGCCACTTTCTCCAAATCTTCAACTCTCTGCGGCCATACATCCAGACACTCAGCAGTTGGGCATCTTCTCCCACCTGCTCCCACAGTCCCCGGTACCTCTGACAGTCTTTAGAGTTCACGGCTTTGTAAGGTGGAATGAATGTATCAATCCCCAGAGTTCACCATTCATTCTTGTTCTAAGTTTACGAAAATCTACAACCACTCCCCCATTTCAGAAGACTCACCAAAATCTTGCATTTATTTTCACATTTAGAGAGAAAGTCTGAATCGATAATTCCTGACAATTCCACCAGAACCAACTGCTCCTGTGGGAGGAGGAGGGGTTAACACGCTAGCACGCGGGTGCAGTGCAGGAAGAGGCAGTGACCAGGAGCACCCCCGTGGCAACGACCCCACCTCCGTGAACACCAGGTCTTGCTTTCAAGAAGAGGAAAAGAGCACCGTTTCCCAAAGCGACTTCCTCCACTTCCCCCTTCAGACCAGACTGCGGCAGTCAGGGCCGAGGCCAGCTCCCCGACCCCTTCCACCCCCTCCCTCGGGCCCCCAGCCCCCGCCTGCAACCCCAGGGGCAAGAGGCGGGCGAGGCGCCCGTGGGGACTCCGAGCCGCCGTCGCAACCGACTCCCTTCCCCTCCCGCTGCCACCGCGGCCTTCGCCGCCACCGCCCCCCGCACAGGCTTCCGTCGTAGCCCTCACTGCTTCACCTACCTCGTCCTCCCAGTCCCCGTAGCCCTCACTGCTTCACCTACCTCGTCCTCCCGCACAGGCTTCCGTCGTAGCCCTCACTGCTTCACCTACCTCGTCCTCCCAGTCCCCGGGACTCCTCTCCACAGCGGCCATGATCCCACCCTCTCCCACGGACCCCAGTGACTGGCCACGCCCCCACGGCCGCCGATACCACGCCTCCCCGCGTTCGGAGCGATTGGCCACGCCCCCGCGGCCGCCGATACCACACCTCCCCGCGTTCGGAGCGATTGGCCACGCCCCCGCGGCCGCCATCTTGAGTCCGGGCAGCCCCCTGTCTTCCGGTCTTGCTGCTGCTCAGGCCCCTAACCCGCTCTGCTGGCGGCAAGGTGGCCACCCTGTGCCCAGGTGGAGGCCGGTTCCAGGCCTGTTCCTTGTTCCTTTCTTTCTTTTAATTTATATTTTTATTGATTCTAGAGAGGGAGAGAGAGAAAGAAACATCAATGATTGATCAGCTGCCTCTGGCATGGCCCCTACTGGAGATCGCTTGCAACCTGGGCACGTGCCCTGATGGGGAATCCAACCAGACTTTCTGATGCATAGGTGGCCGCTCAACCGCTGAGCCACACACCAGCGGGCTCCTTGTCCTTTATTGAGAGTGGAAACCGGGTCCTGGCTGGCTTGGAGGTCCTGGGACCTAGGGATCCATCCTTTAGGCCCCATCCCAGGAGGGAGGAGAGGACTGGTGAGGGAGAGGGGATGGAGAAGTGCAAGCAAGGAAACCCACCTGCAGGGGAATGCAGAGGCTTGTGTTAGCAGAGCCTACTTTCTTGGGAATCAATTCTTAATATTTGGAGGGAAAAAAGAAAGTAACTAGTAGGGTGATCTAACTGTAAATTACTAACCGGGCGACTCAAGGTGGGTAGTCACACCCCAGGCACATAACTTTTTAGTAGAGGTTTGTATTTGCTTTAAGCAAGCCTGTCCATTGTTTCTGTGCACCTAGGTTAACACGCTTTTTAAATAAGCAGTAGTCACCCTTGAGAGTCTGATCAGGGGCAAGCCAGCAAGGGGAGAGGCCGAGAGGTTGGTCGGCTGGTCCCACCCACTGATCAGCCCATTCACTGGCCACTCAGGGTACTCTTCACTACCCTGTAATCCAATCCCTACTTACATCCTTGTAACTGTTCTTAGTTCCCTCCTTAATTAAATGCATAAACAGAACGTATTCTCTTGCTCCCTGGCATATGGCATCAGTTTGATTCAAATTCTTATAAAAGCTCTCCACAGGTATAGACGGTCTTATGTGACAATATCGTGTGAGCACTAATACTCAGTTTACATTTTTCCTGAGCCAAATTAAGAGCCTATTTCAGATTAACTAGTGTGGGGGTTCAGAATGAGCTACCTAAAATGTGTTTTTGTGGAATGCAGATTGTTGAGCTAAAGACAATTATAGCTTCAGTCTCAAGAGAAACTTCTTTGCCTAGAAGAGCTTGAATTAGGGGCATATCCATAATATGTTATCAGTGCTAACCATTTTGACCCTACCTATATGGCAGGGAAGCTTTTATTTACTAAACTAGAGGTCCAGTGCACAAATTCATGCACGGGGTAGGGGAGGGATAGGGTCTGGCTGGCCCAGCCCCATTAGAGCAGATCAGGGTAGGGCCAGCTGGGGGAAGTGGCCAAAGGCAATTAGCTGGTGAGCTCTGCCCCCATTTAGGGTTGGGGAGCCAATTGGGGCAGGTCTGGCCATGGGGAGGGGTGGTGGGTCAGCGGCCCCACCTCCAAATGGGGTGGGGGGGGTACCAATTGGGGGTCAGCAGCCTGGGGTGGTTAGCCAGCTAGCCCTACTCCTGATGGGGTAAGGGGCTGATCTTGGATGGGGATGGGGGAGGGGCTACAGGAGGTTGATGGGCCAGCCCCACCCCCTATTGGGGTGGGGGGCTATCAGGGGCAGGTGTCCAGGGGGAGGAGCTGCAGGACTATTGTGGTGGGGTGGGCCCATAGGGGGCAGGGCTGGCCAGGGGGAAGGTAGGGTGTGTTTGGCTGGAGGCCAGCTATTGATTGGGGTGGGAGAGTCTGATCAGGTGCAGGCCAGCAAGGGGGAGAGGCCAAGAGGTTGGTCAGCTGGCCCCACTCTCTGATCGGCCCATTCACTGGCCACAGTGGGTGTCATAGCCACTGGTCATTATGGTTGTTATGGCTGTTGGGGTCACTGGCTTTTTATATATATAGACTAGAGACCCATTGCAGGAAGATTCCTGCAAGAATAGAGCTTCCTATGGCCTGAGCAAAGCTCCCTCCCTTCTCTGCTGCCTCACTCCCTTCTCTGCTGCCTCGCTCCCTTCTTCACTGCCTTGCTTCCTTTTCTGCTGCCTCCCTTCCTCTCCTCTCTTCTACCTCCCTTCCTCTCATCTCCTTTGCCTTGCTCCCTCCCTTCTCCCCCACCTCGCTTGCTTACTTCTTTGCAGCTTTACTCCCTTCTGCAGTGCTTGACTTCCTTCTACACCATCTTTTGCACATGGATATGCAAATTAATCACCATCTTGATTAGTTTAATTTGCATACTCACTCTGATTGGTTTGTGGGTGTGGCTTGCAGGTGTGGCGAAGGTATGGTCAATTTGCATATTGCTCTTTTATTATATAGGAAGATATCTGTTCTTTTTATCTTGCAGTGACCCTTTGAAGCCCTCTAGACACTTTACTTCATCCCAAACTCATCTCCCTCATATACCTTAATCCCCCTTTCTATCTCTGAATATGTCCTGCATGTGTGTATGTATGGGGGGTGTCTCTGTGTTTCCCATGTACCTGGGATTTCCATATATATTCTATGTACTAGTATTTACAAAAACATGTATACAAAATCTGTAAAGTGATTTTCCGATAGCACTCAGACTACAGAACCATTCCTTTGGAAGGAAAGAAGACATTATAGTATTGGCTCCATCCATGGCCTAGAGCTCATGCCCTTTGAAAACTCACTAAAAGGTTGAAACCACTCTCAGATAGAAAACAGGAACTTATTGGGTAGAATAACTCTTCAACATTGGCTTTGAAAGAAGAAGAAAAAGAAACCTTTTGGTGATTGGGAGGAATTTTCATGATATATAATCAGAGTTTGTTCTTAATAGGTTTATTCTCAATCCTAAAAAAAAAATAAGGTCCAGATGCCGTCTTAAAAAGACTAAATTATCACCATTATCTTTGCTTAAAAATAGAAGCAATAAAAAATATGGTATACCTATAAAATAGAGTTGTATTCAGCAATAAAAAAAAAAGGAATGACATAAGATAACCCACTATAGCATTGTTGAACTTGGAAACATTAAGAAGCCATTCACAAAAGGCCACATATCGAATGAGTCCATTTATATGAAATGTCCAGAGCAGACAAGCCTATAGAGCGGTGGTTCTCAACCTTTCTAATGCCGTGACCCTTTAATACAGTTCCTCATGTGGTGGTGACCCCCAACCATAAAATTATTTTTGTTGCTACTTCATAACTCTCATTTTGCTACTGTTATGAATCGTAATATAAATATCTGTGTTTTCCGATGGTCTTAGGCTCTACAGTAGCGGTTCTCAACCTGTGGATCACGACCACACACACAGATTGAGAACCACTAGCAGGGTCACCTAAGACCATCAGAAAACACAGATATTTACATTATGATTCATTAACAGTAGCAATATTACAGTTAGGAAGTAGCAACGAAAATAATTTTATGGTTGGGGGTCACCATAACATGAGGAACTGTACAAAGGGTGGCGGCGTTAGAAAGGCTGAGAACCACTGCTGTAGAGAGAGAAAGTAGATTGGTGGTTGTCAGGGCTGGGGAATGGGGAATGACTGCTACTGGATGTGGGGTTCTTTTGAGAATGATGAAAATGTTCAGGAATTAATGGTCATGGTTTCAGAACTCTGTGGACACTGTGTACTAAAAATTACTTTATACTTTAAGAGTAAATTTTATACTTTAAGAGTTTACTTGTCCGTCTCACACCTGTCAGAATGGTTATTATCAACAAATCAGCAAAGGACAAGTGACGAGGATGCAGAAAAAAAGGAATCCTTGTGCACTGCTGGTGGGAATGCAGACTGGTGCAGCCACTGTGGAGAACAATATGGAGCTTCCTCAAAAAACTAAAAATGGATTTTCCTATTTGACCCAGTAATACCACATCTAGGAATATATCCCAAGAAACTAGAAACACCAATCAGAAAGTATATGTACATCCCTATGTTCATAGCAGCACACTTTACCATAGCTAAGATTTGGAAATAGCCTTAGTGCCCATCAGAAAATGAGTGGATTAGAAAACTGTGGTACATCTACACAATGGAATACTATGCTGCTGTAAAAAAGAAGGAATTCTTACCATTTGCAACAGCATGGATGGAACTGGAGAGCATTATGCCAAGCAAAATAAGCCAGTCAGAGAAAGATAAATATCACATGATCTCGCTCAGTTGTGGAATATAATGACCACATAAACTGATGAACAAAAACAGATCCAGAAACAGAGAAGCGATAATCAGACTGTCAAACCTCAGAGGGAAGGATGGGAAGAGTGGGGGTAAGGGGGAGAAATCAACCAAAGGATTTATATGCATGATTATGAGCCTACCAGTGGTTGGCAAACTGCAGCTCTGTTGACTAATGAGTTTGCCAACCACTGACCTAGACTCTTGATTCCAATTATTACAGGCTGTTGTTGTTCCTTGTGATTAAGCCCCTATCCCAATGGTCGACAAACTCATTAATTAACAGAGCGGCAAACCGTAGCTCAGAGCCGCAGTTTGCCAACTACTGGCTTAACCAATGGACATAGACACCAGGGGGGTGGGGTGTTATGCCCAGATTTCATGATCCCCAAAGACCACCAGGGAGTCAATCCCGATGCAATAGCAAAAGAGCCTTTTTCAAGCCCGGGCTTGGCCCTCTGCCCCCACCGACCCAGTGGCAAGATGCAAAGGAACAAAATATCCAAAAACCTGATGATTTTATAGGAAGGTGGGGCCAGACTCGAACTGCTGAGTTGGCCAATTCCAATTGGTTGGGTGATGGCTGGAACTAGTGATGCAAATAATCCCTAATACACGTGACCTGTCCTATCCTTTGCTCTTGATTACAGCTCAAGCGCAGAGTCTTTCGTGATTGGCTAATTCAAAGGGAGGGGTTTGTCTTTGTGATTTCAAGATGGCAGCCCCCAGGTAAGTTTACATATCACACGGCCTACATGGTGGCTGCCAAGTCACAGTCCAAAATGGCAGCTTGTCTTTGCAGTCCCACTCTGCCCTTTCAGGGGACATAAGTTGGGGGTGGGGGGCAATGGGAGGATAAGTACACGTATGTAATACCTTAATCAATAAAATAAAAAAACCTTAGGGAAAAAAAAGTATACTTTAAGAGTAAATTTTATAGTATGCAAATTATATCTTTAAAAGCTGTTATTAAAAAAAACTAACAGCCGAAACTGGTTTGGCTCAGTGGATAGAGCATCAGTCTGTGGATTGAGGGGTCCCAGGTTCGATTCCGATCAAGGGCACGTAGCTTGGCTGCGGGCACATCCCCAGTAGGGGGTGTGCAAGAGGCAGCTGATTGATGTTTCTCTCATTGATGTTTTTGACTTTCTATCCCTCTCCCTTTCTCTCTGTAAAAAATCAATAAAATATATTAAACACACACACACACACACACACACACACACACACACAAAACAAAAATAGCCCAGCCCGTGTGGCTTAGTGGTTGAGCATCAACTTATGAACCAAGAGGTCCCAGGTTCAATTCCCAATCAGGGCACTTGCCAGAGTTGTGGCCTCAATCCCCAGTGGGGGGAATTCAGGAGACAGCTGATCAATGATTCTCTATCATCATTGATGTTTCTATCTCTCTCTTCCTCTCCCTTCTCTCTCTGGAGAGAGAGAGAGAGAGAGAGAGAGAGAGAGAGAGAGAGAGAGAGAACAGAAGAGAGAGATGTATTAAAAAAAAAAAAAGACTAACAATAGTAGAAGCAGCTAGTTTTAAACTGAACAGGGAAAATTAAATTGTTTGGGTGACTAAAGAAAAATCTTTGAAGGCCAGATAAGGACCAGATACCATGGAAGCTACATAGCAGAAATATAATTTGGTCCTGGCTTTTCTTAGAAAAGGTTTAAAGACCCATGTCTGGGGTTTGAAAGGAGCTGGTAAGACTCAAGTGTCATTAGCTTCTTTTCACTAGACCCTCTTTAGGCATCTGACAGTTTCATGAGATAATACTTACGAAGCATGATATTCAAAATATTTAATGACTAGTAGGGCACAGCACTCAGCCATGCTGGAGTAAGGTCATAGGAAACTGGATAATGTCTAGAGCCAGCTGGAGGCTTGAGGCAGTTTTTTTTCACTGTCTGATAGTGAAGTTTCAATAATTTAATAGCTGACATGGCTTTACCAGTACATACACCCTGTCAGCCCTCCTTAGTCTAACTTCCATTTTATACATTAGGAATCTGAGACAGAAGATTAGGGAACTTGCCTGTCTAACTCATTCCTCTATACTGTTATCTTTTCTGGAAAAGCCGGAGACCTTAAAAGATCAAGTGAGATGCCAACCCCAGTATGCTAGCTGGAGTCAGAGCAACGAGATGGAGCATCCGACCTTAACAGAGGATCAAACCCACAGCCTTGGTGTATGGGGACGGAACCATGCTCTAACCAACTGAGCTACCTGGTCAGGGCAGAAGCCTCATTTTCCTTAATCTGGCCTTTTACCTATTTATTTTTTCCTTTGACTCAAACTGGCCTCACCTTGACTTACCTCCCTCCCTCTCCCTTGCTTAGTCATTAAGCCCCCAGGACAATGAGGTTCTGGTCATCATCCAGTTGTCTTAGAAACAAGGCCTGGATGTATTGAATATTGAGACAGTTTTCTTTTTTGAAAATAATTTTTTATCATTGAAAATATTACAATGTGTCCCTTTTTCCCCTCATTAGCCCCCTCCAGCCTACCCCTATCAAGCCCTTCCCTCCACCCCATTGTCTGTGTCCATTGCCTTCTATTGTCTGTGTCCCATGGGTTAAGCATATATGCACACACGGTCTTTGATTGTTTACCTCCTGCCGACCCACCCTCCCGCCCCCCTTCCCTCTGAGATTCCACTCTCTGTTCCATGCTTCCATGTCTCAGGATTCACTCTGTTCACCAGTTAATTTCAACTCTATGGCTGATAATGAGGACTAGATACAATGATCAATTACCCCCTATCCTAGCACCAACCAATCACAGAGACCATGATTACTAACTCTTTTAGTAACCATGATTAATGATTTCCCCCTATAAAACCCATCTACTGGAAGCCATCAGGGAGCCAGGTCTTTGAGCATGAGCTACCTGTGACTATGAGCATGGCACCATCTCCTAAATAAATTCTGACTTTTCGTGTCTTATAGGGCTTTGATGCATGCAAGCAAATGGACCCTTCAGTCTGGTAACAGCTGTAGTCCACAGCTCTTTTTACTTTGTTCTTTGTTGTGGTTCCTAGTAAGTGAATTGCAATCACAACCTTGGGTATATGTGAAAAACCGTATTTATTTTCTTTAAATGAAATTAAACTTGATTGAGCACGTCACATCAGGTTGGCAGGAAAATTTAATCTCTCAATTTCCTCTGAGTAATACCCCCAGATCATGCACAGTATTTGGAGAGACCACTCTAAGTTTCAGCCCACATTGGTTACTGCTGAGATTCCCATGAAGTGCAGGGACTTGTTTCCATAGAGCATGGGGTGCCTATGTTTGGGAACCTTGATGTCTAGCCTTTCTAAGGAGACCATAGGTCCTGGCGCCTCTCCAGAGTGCTGCCAGGAGACTGAGAACAAACCAATTTACACTCCTTCCCAACCTACAGATAACTCCATTTTTACCCTTCTGTTTTAAATAAAGATACCCCTCTCTTTTTCCCTCTCAACCATCAAGCATAATTTCCTCAATGAGCTCAGACTAACAATAGAGAGGAAAAGACAATCTTTCAGTAGCTTCAGCTTTCCATTCTATAGACATCCTACACAGAGAAATACAAATGGCCTACTTGGTAGAAATAAATGGGAAAATGTAGGACATTAGTATTTCCAAAAGTAGTATGCCATATCAATAAAATCTTTCAGGAAAAAAAATCAAACCCTCTCTTGTTGGTTTTAAGAGTTAAAGGACTTTGTTCACCCCTAGGTTCACCTTGGGAGCCCAAGGGCTCAAAGTACTCATTAAAATGAGATTTGTCCTGGCCAGGTAGCTCAGTTAGTTAGAAATTCATGCAAATATGCCAAGATTGCAGGTTTGGCCTAGCTGCTGTGGCTCAGTGGTTGAGCATGGACCAATGAACCAGGAGGTCATGGTTCAATTCCCAATCAGGGTACATGCCTGGGTTTCCAGCTTGATCCCCAGTAGAGGGCATCAAGAGGCAGCAGATCAATGATTCTCTCTCATTGATGTTTCTCTCTCTGGCTCTCTCTTTCTCTCTTTCCCTTCCTTTTGGAAATCAATAAAATATATATTTAAAAGATTGTGGTTTTGATCCCAGTCAGGACACATAAAAGAAGCAACCAATGAATGCATAAATAAGAGGAATAACAAATCAATGTTTCTCTTTCTTCCTTCCTCCCTCTTCTCTCTCTCCCTACCTCTCCCTCCCCTTTCTTTTCTCTTGCTCTAAAATCAATAAATAAAAAATAAAAGAATCATGTAAGAGACAAATTGCAGGTTTTGTACAGCCACAGTTGGATCTAATAGGGAAAAATATATTTAATTTAGAGGAGAGGGTAATTGATTTTAATTGTTTTTAAAAATATATGTTTTAATTGATTTGCAGAAGAAGGAGGGAAGGAGAGATAGAAAGAAACATTGATTGGGGATTGGGATTCAGTCTGCAATCTGGGCATGTGTCCTGACCAGGAATAGAACCAGTGACTTTTTGGTGTGTGGGACAACGCTGAATCAACTAAGTGACACTGGCCAGGGCAGCAATTGATTTTGATTATAGTTAATAAGAGAGATCTCAGGAAAAGATTCAGAAATATAATTTCTGAGAAATATAAATGGAGTGTTACAAGTATGTTCAGTATTTAAAAACCTGCCACTAGGAGGAGACAAATGAAATAAAAATTGTTTAATCTGCTTTTCCTTTAGAACACATTTCCTAAATTAAGAAGAGACTCATGAAAAATATATTTAGTGGCAGAATTCTAATAAAAAAGCCTATTTTTAATGTTTTTATTGACTTTTATAGAGAGAGAGAAGGGGGGGAGAGAGAGAGAGAGAGAGAGAGAGAGAGAGAGAGAGAGAGAGGAAGGGAGAAAGGGAGAGAAAAGGGAGAAAGAGAGACAGCGATCTGAAACCAGAACATCTTTCAGATGCTTCCTGCATGCTTCCTACCAGGTATTGAGCCCGAAACTCTGGCATGTGCCCTGACAGGGACCTTTTGGTAGACAGTACAGTCAACCAACCAACTGAACCACACTGACCAGGGCTATTTATTTATTTATTATTGATTTAGAGAGAGAGAGAGAGAAACATCAGTGTGAGAAACATCGATTGGCTGCCTCCTGCATGTGCCAAACTGGGGATCGAATCTGAAACCTGGATATGTGTTCCGAGGGGGAATCAAATTTTGTACTGGATGACACTCCAACCAACTGAGTCACACCAGCCAGGGCATGAATATTTTTCTTTAAATAGCGGGTTATATTCATTACAGTAATTTTTTAAACCCCTTTGCATTTTTTTTATTTTATGTATTGATTTCAGAGAGAAAGGGAGAGGTAGAAACATAATGATGAGAGAGGATCATTGATCGGCTGCCTCTTGCACGCCCCATATTGGGGGTCGAGCTCACAACCCCAATATGTGCCCTTGACCAGAATCAAACCCGGGACCTTCCAGTCCACAGTCCAATGTTCTATCGACTCAGCCAAACCAGCTAGGGCAAAGATCCCTTTCTTACTCTGTGTTAAATCTGAAAACTAAATGTTGGACCAGTGGCTGTCAGACTTTAGCTGCATCAGAATCACCTGGAGGGCAGATTGCTCAGCCCCAAAACCCAGAGTTTCTGATTCATCAGGTCTGGTATAAACAGGACAAACTATCTGCATTTGTAACAAGTTCCCAGGTGATGCTGATGCTTCTGGTCTGGAGAACATGGTTTAAGAAACACTGTGTTAGATGACTATAGAAGTAAACCATTTGCCAGCAACCAGATTCAATTCAGTATTGAGAACTTACTAAATTTATTTCAGTTTGTTAGACAGTAACTTGGGATTGCAAAGATGATTGAAATGATCAGTTTTGGCGGACTTTGAATCCAAAAGAAAGCAATTTAATAGTGGCACAGCATTCCAAAATCTGGTGGTTAAACAAAACATGTTTACACACTGAACTCCCAGCAGCCAGTTTATAATAAGTCCTAGTTTAAGGCTCGATGCTGTGCAGAATTGTAAACTACACTCTAACCCAGTATTTCCCAACCAGGTTTTGGCCATGCCCCACCTATGCATCTCTAAAATCTTGATGCCCGTTCCCCCACCGTGACATATAATTCTTATTATTCAAAAAGTGAGCTCCTATTCATGCGGGGAAGCCTAAAAGGCCACTAACTTGGTCTAAACAAGCTTCCAAAGAACATGGCATCCATGAAAGAGAAAAATAAAAGAATGAAAGGGCAATTGAAGTACTGAGGAAGAAATCACTAAGAAATTGTTTAACAAATAATAATATGAAGTTATATGGAAAAATAGCAAATAAAGTTTCAAAACATAACAGAGAACTGAAATGAATAAAGATGTCACAGTATATATTTATGTACTGTATATGAGGCCCCTAGAACCATAAAAATGCAAAAAAAATAAGTTATTAACTCATTCTCTAATTGCCCCCCCTTAAAAATCAAATTGTGCCCCCCACCCCTGTGGGGCATGTGCCCCATGTTGGGAACCACTGGGTAAGAGCTACTTTCATTAAAAAAGTTTGAGAAATACTGGTAGAGGTCAAAAGTAAATGACAGCTTGGAACATCATTACAACACTTAAAGTTAGAGAAGTATCCTATGATTTATAGCTGGGGTTCAGTAGCCTTGATGATAATGTGATAGAATTGGCTTCTAATTAAAAGGAGTAGCATGAGAAGAGAGAAGAGGAACAGATAAAAGAAAAATCCAAATTACTACAAGTAAGAGCCTAGATGACTCCTAGAAAGCTGTCAGCTTATTTCTCAACAGAAACTTTGCAGGCCAAAAGGAATTGGCATAAAATATTCAAAGTGATGAAAAGCAAAGACCTACAGCTAAGATTATTCTACTTAGCAAAACTGTCATTTAGAATCAAGAAACAGATAAAGAACTTCCCAGACAAAACACAGCTAAAAGAGTTCATTACCACCAAACCAATATTACAAGAAGTATTAAAGAGTCTTTTCTGAGAAGAAGAAAAATAAATTATCAAATATGAACAATAAAAGGGCAATAGGTCTGGCTGGCAATGCTGTGGTTGAGCATCGACCAATGAACCAGGAGGTCACAGTTCAATTCCTGGTCAGGGGATGGGTTGGGAACAAGAGGCAGCCAATCAATGATTCTCTCATCATTGATGTTTCTGTTCCTTTCTTTCTTTTTTTAAAGTCTTTATTGTTCAGATTATTAAAGTTGTTCTTCTTTTTCCCCTCACTTAGCTCCCCTCCACTCGGTTTCCACCCCACCCCATGCCCTTACTTACCACTCCCCCTCACTGCCCTAATCCTCCATAGGTATAAGATTTTTGTCCAAGAGCAGGACACCCATGGAAAACACACATGGTGACAAAATAAGCCAAAAGAAAATCATTTGAGCAAAAATAAAAAGAATCTCAAGTCTAATTTACAGAAAAGATCCCTTTATTAACTTTTGGTCGAGAATATGTTTGTATATTTTCAGAAAACAACTCCAAGACCATATGGATTCATGCAACAAAGAGGAAATGACAGATCTGTTCCAACTGACACTGATGACACCTTGCCATGCTAGCAGTCAGCAGCTGTACATCGCTGCAGGTGGCCCAGGACCAAACCAGAGAGGGTGGAACCTGCATTGCCACCATATCTCCACCATCCAGATACCATCACTGACATATACACATAAGGAACTATTTGACATTGAAACTGAGACTCAAACATTTTTTGTTCTTATACATTTATTTCCAGTATGTAGATGCAAGATCTTTAAAATAAAAAGGAAGAAAGAAAGAATGAATGAAACAGGGGAAAGATTGATACAGAGACTTTGAACAGACTGTCAAACTACAGGGGGAAGGCTGGGGAGGGTGGAGGGCAGGGCTGTAAGAGATCAACCGAAGGACTTGTATGAATGCTTCTAAGAATAACCAATGGATACAAGACACTGGGGGGGGGGCAGGTGAGGACATGTGCTGGAAGATCGGGGAGGCTGGTGAGAGGACAAGGGGGGGGAAAAACAGATGTACTACTATTTGTAACACTTTAAAGAATAAAAAAAAAGGAATAAATTTTGAGATCATACCTTTAAAATAAATAAAGATTTATAGAATTCTAAGAAGTAACTGGAGTCACAGAAATACTGTCAAATAATCAAGATAAATAAAAACCAATTATGGGACTGAATAAATTGAAAATAACAATTGTTTAATACTTTGTTAAAAAAAAGATTTTTGTCCAGTCTCTTCCCACACCCCCTATATTCCTTCCCCCCACCCTGAGAATTGTCAGTCCACTCCCTTTCTATGCCCCTGATTTTATTGTATTCACCAGATTATTCTGTTCATCAGATTTTTTATTCACTTGATTTTTAGATTCACTTATTGATAGAGATATGTATTTGTTGTTCATAATTTTTATCTTTACCTTTTTCTTCTTCCTCTTCTTAAAGAATACCTTTCAGCATTTCATATCATACTGGTTTGGCAGTGATGAAATCCTTTAGCTTTTTCTTATCTGGGAAGCTCTTTATCTGCCCTTCAATTCTGAATGATAGCTTTGCTGGATAGAGTAGTCTTGGTTGTAGGTTCTTGTTATTCATCACTTTGAATATTTCTTGCCACTCTCTTCTGGCTTGCATAGTTTCTGTTGAGAAATCAGCTGACAATCATATGGGGTGCTCCCTTGTAGGTAATTAAGTGTTTTTCTCTTGCTACTTTAATATTCTCTTTTTGTCTTTTGCTCTTGGCATTTTAATTATGATATATCTTGGTGTGGTCCTCTTTGGATTCTTTTTGTTTGGGGTTTTCTGGGCTTTCTGGACTTGTAATTCTATTTTCACCAGGTGGAGGGAGTTTGCAGTCATTATTTCTTCAAATAAGTTTTCAGTATCTTGCTCTCTCTTCTATGGCACCCCCATAATTCTGATGTTGGTATGCTTAAAGTTGTCCCAGGGGTTCCTTACACTATCTTCATATTTTTTTATTCTTTTTTCTTTTTTTCTTTTCTGGTTGGGTGTTTTTTGCTTCTTTGTAGTCTGCTGTTGGATCTCTGTATATTATTATTATTTTTTTCATTTCAGACAGTGTATGCTTAATTTCTGATTGGTCCTTTTTCATATCCTCGAGGATCTCACTAAATTTATCAGCAGTTTCTAGAAAATTCTTGAAAAACCTTATAATTGTGGTTTTGAACTCTATATCCAGTAATTTGCTTTCCTCCATTTCTTTCATTTGTGATCTGTTTCTTTGTCTCCGCATTTTGGCAGCTTCTCTGAGTTGATAGAGTGACTTTGTGTGCTAGGTGTCCTATAGGGCCCAGTGGCTCAGTCTCCCAGCTATCTGAGGTGGACACTCTTGGTGCACCCCTTTGTGGGTTGTGTAAACAGTCTTGTATGATGTTTCTATTTCTATCTCCCTCCCCCTTCATCTTTGAAATCAATAAAAATATTAAAAATTTTAAAAATTAAAAAAACTTTTTAAAAAATGGCAATAAATACTTATCTATTGATGATTGAATCTAAAAAACAAAATAAATGAACAAGCAGAACAGAAACATACTCATAGATACAGAGAACATTTTGATGGTTGCCAGATGGAAAGGAGTTGTGGGGGATGGGTGAAAAGATGAAGGGATTAAGAAGTACAAATTGGTAGTAACAGAATAGTCATGGAGATATCAAGTACAGTTTAGGAAATCTAGTCAATAATACTGTAATAACTATGAATGGTGTCAGATAAATAGGAGATTTATCGGGATAATCGCTTAGTAAGTTATATAATGTCTAATCACCTGAAACTAATATGATATTGTATGTCAACTGTAATTGAAAAAAAATTTTAAGTGATTAAAAAAAAAATGGGATAGGACTCGGATGACTGTATATAGAAGGAGGCCTAAAAGAGAAAGAAGTTTTAGTAAAAATCTCCCAATGATGAGCCTGGGAGCTAATGTAGAAGTATACTATTGGCGCCATGAGGTAGAGCCCCAGCTGTTCTGTCCAAACAGACAAGCATGAGTAAGCAGGCTGTGGTCTGTGTAGTCAACATTGCCTGGGATTCTGTTACAATGCCAATTCTCAGGCCCTAGCCCAGACTACTAAATCAGAAATGCTGGGAATGGGGCCCGACAATTTATGCTTCAACACATTCTCCAGGTGTTTCTGACTCACAATTAAGTTTAAAATTGAGCTAAGCCAGTGTGGCTCAGTAGTTGAGCATCAGTCCCTGCAACAAAGAGGTCACTGTTTCTATCCCATTAGGGCACATACCTGAGTTTCAGGCTCTGTCCCCAGTAGTGGGTGTGCAGGAAGCAACCAACCAATGTTTCTCCTTCTCCCTTCATGTTTCTCTAAAAATCAATAAAATATATATATATTTTTTTTTAATTTGGGAAAGAAAAAACAAAAATTAAACTATGCCAGTTAGATTTATTTATTTTTTCCTTTCAAGAATTTTAAGTGGGTTACGCAGGGTGAATCAGTCTGTTGATTGTGAGGAGAGAAGCTAAAAGTTGGTTATAGAGAGACCGTGAATAAGCAGAGACTATAACTAAATGAAGTGGTTGCCTGGCAGTCAACGGAGACAGAGAGATGACAGCCTGTGGTTGGTGAGTACTGCATTCCAGCAGCAGCCAAGAATGACAAGTGAGCCCAATCTTAGGTGTGCATGGAATTTGTCCAGTTCCATGTTCATTTTAGTTCTCAACTGAAGCCCAATCATACTGCTATTCTTAGGTTCCTATGATATTCTTATCTCTTTTATTGTCACATGTATCCTTAAAATAGATAGACTTCCCATTAACTGAGGTGACTTGAGCGGATCTGTGTTCCTGCGATATATAAAGCTGATAAAGCCAAAGTAGATGGGGCAAAAGTTTAAATTAATGAAAATAATTGCTTTAAAAAATTATGAACACTTATTTTTTAATTAAAAAATAAATGTTACCATCTTAATCATTTTAAAGTGTACAGCTCAGTGGTTAAGTATATTCACAATGTTGTGAAACCAATTTCCAGAAGTCTTTCATCTTGCAAAGAATTACTTTTTAAAAAATTACTTATTGCCGAAACCGGTGTTGCTCAGTGGATAGAACGTCGGCCTGCGAACTCAAGGGTCCCAGGTTCGATTCCGGTCAAGGGCATGTACCTTAGTTGCAGGTACATACCCAGCAGGGGGTGTACAAGAGGCAGCTGATCGATGTTTCTCTCTCATCAATGTTTCTGGCTTTCTATCCCTCTCCCTTCCTCTATGTAAAAAATCAATAAAATATATTTTTTTAAAATTACTTATTAATGAAGTATATTTTAATCGTATCACTTTTCGCCTTATACAGCTGAACAACTTCAGGTCTGACGCTCAGGTTCATACTTGGGGTTTGGTGTTTTGTTCTTTTGCTTTATTTTATCTGTTGGCTTCCTTATGTAGGCAGTCACTCTGAAAAAGTACTACTACCTTTCTTAAAAATATATTTTTGTTAATTTCAGAGAGGAAGAGAGAGGGAGAGAGAGATAGGAACATCAGTGATGAGAGGGAATCGTTGATCCTCTCCCTCCTGCACACCTCCACTGGGGATTCAGCCCACAACTGCGGGCATGTGCCCTGACCTGGATTTGAACAAGGACCTCCTGGTTCATAGGTTAACGCTCAACCACTGAGTCAAAGCTGGCTGGGCAGTACTATTATCTTTTCAACTGGAATGTCTCTTGACCTCTCCTCTCATTTCCTTCAGTTACTGCCCTGATTCAGGCAGGTCTAAATGTCATACCCTTAGATTTCAACATCTTTATCTTTTCTTTTTGTAATTTGTACATGTTTCACATTTTTCATATTGATCATCAAATAATCATAATCATGATAGTAAGGTAGAGTTGTAAACATTAAAGATGCCATCATCTGTCAGTAAGTGAGGCAGCAGCCTCAGCTGGTTTCCTCAGTATCCTAGAGAGCACCCCACCTTGCCTGGATCCTTGACCTCACTTCTGATCAAAGAAGGGTTGAATTAGAAGAGATAATCTCTCAAATTTGTTCCATTGTATTTTATCTTTATCCTCTTGATGGCATTTCCCTTTACTCTATGTACAAAATATTACTTACTTACCTAGCTTGGTCTGGTAGAATTAATGTTTTATTACCAATTCACTACAGGAAAAGAAGTCCAAGTCCTAAGAATACAACTGTTATACTTAGGGTGTTTCAAATGTTTTCATTTGTCATGACAGTTTGACTTGTATCAGAACGTACCATACTTTATCAAACCTCACATTCTTCCTTTTCACCCACCAACTAACCCTTTTGTTCTAAACCAAGCCAATCTGTTGAAACTCTACATCCTGCCTTTTTTTTTTTTTTTTCTGCCACTGGGTCTTTTCTAATGTCATTTGCTCCAACAGGCTGACTCTTGCTAGTTCTCAGTCGATGCCCATTGCTTCTGCTACACCAAGAAACTTGTCTTACTATGATACTTAATCTTACATTCAATCATCAAAGCCACATTCACTGAGTACTGTATTTAATATTTTCCAAGCCCTCCCTCCACTTTTTATATGAAATTCTGTATGCAATTTTAAATCCTATTTTTCATATTCTACTTTGTATTTTCGTTTGCATATGTGTATTTTTTTTCTTACCTTGGATAAGAAACTCTTAGGCTTCTTTGTACAGTGTGGTGGGTTCATTAAAGTAATTGAAAAAAATGGATGAATAAATTAATTAAATAACATAAAATTAGTTTAATTTCCTTCAGAGAAATTTGAGGGAAACACTTGACTAGAAGTTATTCTAAATCCAAACAGCTTTGAGGATTAAATTATAGATTATTCAATAGAAAGGCTTCTGTTTACACTGTACACTCCTCCATAAGTATGTTTTAAAAATAAGTTTTATTGATTTCAGAAAGAAGAAGGGAGAAGAAGAGAGAAATGTCTTGAGAGAGAAACATCAACCGGGTGCCTCCTACATGCTCCTTACTGGTGATTGAGCCCCAAACACCCCCTGACACACACACACACACACACACACACACACACACACACACACATGCCCTACTAGGAATTGAACCAGCAACCTCCTAGTGCCTGGTATAACACTCAGCCAATTGAACCACACCAGCTGGGCCTCCCTAAGCATTTTTATTCATTGATTAACTTTATTTTTTTTATTATATTTTTATTGATTTTTCACAGAGAAGAAAGGAAAGGGACAGAGAGCTAGAAACATCAATGAGAGGGACACATTGATCAGCTGCCTCCTGCACACCCCCCACTGGGGATGTGCCCACACCAAGGTACATGCCCTTGACCAGGACCTTTCAGTCCGCAGGCCAATGCTCTATTCACTGAGCCAAACCGGTTTTGGCATTGATTAATTTTAAAGAGAGAGAGGAAGGGAGAAGGAGAGAGAGACAAACATCAATTTGTTGTTCCACTTATTTATGCATTCATTGGTTGATTCTTGTGGTATGTGCCCTCACCAAAGATGGAACCTGCAGCCTTGGAGTACTGGAAGGACATTCTAACCAACTAAGTTACCAAGTCAGGGCCTCCATAAGTGTTTTTTAAATATGTTTTTATTGACTTGAGAGAGAGGGGAAGGCAAAGGGAGAGAGAAGCATGGATGAGAGAGAAACATCAATGGGCTGCTTCCTGCATGCCTCCTACTGGGGATCGAGTCCTCAAACTGGGCATGTGCCCAAACTGGAATCCAACTGGGACCTTTTAGTGCACAGGACTTCACAACCCACTGAGCCACACAGGTCAAGGCAAGCCTTCGTATTTTGATTGGGATCATACTACTTATTTTTTACCCTTACTTTTTCACTGTTAACATTATTTCTTTTTACAGAAGTGAGCTGACCCAATGACTGACACATGTTAAGTGTTCAGAAAATGCCTGTTGAATTGTTAAAATCAGTTAATGTGTTTTATGTTTAGCCTTTGCAATAAGAGTAAAAGTTCCTTCATGTCAAGAACCCAATAACTGAAGTAGTCTCACATATACCAACTTTAGAACTAATACAATTCTGAATTCACAGTTTGTACTTAATAAATGCTTCTTGAGTAGATGAATAAAATGCTTTTTTTCTCAGAAGAAAGAATCCTTCTTAGGAGTCAGTATTTCTCAGTATCGTACTGTATCCCCTAAATTAGAATCACTTGGGCTGCTTATTAAAACTATAGAGACTTCTGCCTGGCTGAGTGCTCAGTGCTCAGTGGTTAGAGCGTCGGCCTGGGAACTGAAGGGTTTTTGGTTCAATTTCTTTTTAAAAAAATATATTTTATTGATTTTTTATGGAGAGGAAGAGAGAGGGATAGAAAGTCAGAAACATCAGTCAACTTCCTCTTGCACACCTCCTACTGGGGATGTGCCCGCAGCCAAGATACAAGCCCTTGACCAGAATCGAACCTGGGACCCTTCAGGCTGACGCTCTTTCCACTAAGCCAAACCAGCTTTGGCTCTTTGGTTCGATTTCCAGTCAAGGGCATGTACCTCAGTTACAGGTTCAGTCCCCGGCCCCAGTCAGAGCGAGTGAGCATGGACTTCAGAGCCAGACTGCCTGCCTGGGCTCAACAAACTCTGCCACTTACTAAATGTATGTTCTGGCATGCTGTTCAACTTCCTTGTGCTTCAGTTTCCTCCTCTATAAAATGGGAAGAACGGTATAATTATCCCATAAGTTGTCGTGAGGATTAAGTGAGTCAGTACCTGTGCGGTGCTTGGAACAGAACCTGACAGGGTAAACACCATGCGTATGTTGGCCATAATCAGATTATAAGTATCTACTTTCCACCAAAAGTAGTGCATTTCTGTATAAAAACCCGACTTATTACAGAAAACCTAACCCACAGAGTTTGTCCTTTCTTCCTTTCTCCTTTTCTGTTTTAGAGACGTAGACACGTCAGATCAGGATACTGCCTTATTGCAGGGTAAACCTACAACAAAGACATTTTAGACCTTTTACCTCATGCTGATGAGACAAAGATCAGTACTCAGGCTTTTGAATTGCTTCCCCATAATTAAAATCGCATAAAAAGGGCAGGGATTCAAAATGAGTCGAACATGCTTTCTTACAAGAAAGCGTTTGTGTAGCTGCAAAGGGTAACAAAACACAAAGACTGTTATAGCAACAGACCTAGGGCCAAGTCATCTCCTACCCCACGTCTCTGTGGAGATCGTGCTGACTCCCAGCCTCTTCCTTCCTACTCTGGCCTCCAGGAGTGTGGTAGCCTCTGACAGACAGAAAAAATTCCCAAGACCAAACCAGAGTTTATAGCTCCCCGGCCCTCCCATTTTCGAGTGAGATGAGCTTTGGCAACTGATCCCTCAAGGACAGATCCTTGACAGCAGATGTGCCTGGGAAGTTTGACAGTTTTTCTACAATAGGCTCCTTGTTGGTATATGTATCCAGATTGGCTATGATGAATTGACTCTTAAAGTTAAACTTTCTTCTCATCATGTGCCTCCTTAGGATTAGAATTTCTATTTCCCTATTTGTAAAAAGGAACTCACAGTAAATATTAGTGCTGGACAGAACTTCAAAGACAATTTCATACAACTCCTTTAATTTTTAAAAAGAGACGAGATCCATAGAGGTTGAGGAAACTGCTTAACATTAAAGAGTTGGGTCAAGAATAAAAGTGGTGCAATATAGTTAATTTTGCTATTGACAAAGGGCTAAAATTGGAGAATTTTGCTTGAAGATTAAAATGCCATTGTTGTTTTTAAAAGTTGAATTGGCTATATTAAGTGTTTCCTGAATCAGTTAGCATTTTATCTAGCAACTAGAAGGATGCTCTGGTATTTTACTTTTTGGTATTAATTATTTCTGACAACCTAGTTACTGAATAAAAATATAAAAAGCTATTTTCTAGTATTTCATCTAATGAGAATATAACACAAGTTTTGCTATTAAACAAAAGGCATATAATTTTTAAAGTTTCTTTGAGTACATGTTTTATAATAATTAATTTTAATTAATATATAAATGTATTAATTCTTTTACAGTTGCATGAATAGTCAAGGAACCCCCAGTCTTTGCACTTATATATGTAATATATATATATATATATGTAACATATATATATATATACTTTTTTTAACCATTTAAGAGTAAGTTGCAGATATTATGGCCTTCAAACCTTAATTATTTTTTAAAAATATGTTCTTATTAGTTTTAGTGAGAGAGGAAGGGAGGGAGGGAGAGAAAGAGAGAAACATCATGCCGAAACCAGTTTGGCTCAGTGGATAGAGCATCAGCCTGAGGACCAAAAGGTCCCAGGTTCGATTCCGGTCAAGGGCATGTACCTTGGTTGCAGGCATATCCCCAGTGGGGGGTGTACAGGAGGCAGCTGATTGATGTTTCTCTCTCATCGATGTTTCTGACTTTCTATCCCTCTCCCTTCCTCTCTGTAAAAATCAATAATATATATATATATATTTAAAAAGACAGAGAGAGAGGGAAACATCAACCAGCTGCTCGGCATGCTTTCCACTGGGGAGTGAGCCGGAAACAGGGGCATGTGTCCTGACTGGGAATTGAAATGGAAATCTTCTGGTGCATGGGATGACAACCAACTGAGCCACTACGGCCAGGGCCAAACCTTCATTCTTAACTGGGAATACCACACCCAGTAACTGTAGAATAATCCAGTATCGGTTTTTTCAGCAACACCCACTCAGACAGATAATAATCGAGGTTGATAGCATCATTTTACATAGTAGCATCACCTGACTTGAACAATGGAGATAAAAATCTAGCTGTAAGAACAATTAATATAGTGTCTTCATTCAACAGATATTTAATAAAGAGTAGGCTGGTGCCCTAGTGGATGGAAGAATAAAACATCCATATTTTGTTCATTTAAGAGTTGTTGAGCTCAAAAAGTTCTGTCCCTCCTGCCCTCCCTCTCTCCCTCCTCCCTCCCTCTCCCTCTCTCTCCTATTTTTTCCTTAAATATGGGAGCATTTTCTTTCAGAATGAGAAGAGAATTTAAAATAAAATTGCATGTGCTTATAGATTAAGGATCAAAGGATTAAATCAGAGATGTAGAGTGATCAGCTCTGAACTCCCCAAAGATTCAATTTTGTTTTCCTCAGTGTTTTTATTGTGTTAGCTGTTTCTACTTTTGTTGAAGTTGGAATTAAATTGGAGGACATCAAATGGGTCTTTAAGAAGTTCCTCTTTCTTGCTTCAATTGCACTCACTGTCTTCCAAGGATGATAATAGTCAGTGGGAGCTAGCAGTACTGAGGAAATGCTTTCATTTGTCACCCTGAATACATGTTCTATCTAGACCTCCTCAGGATTTCTAATCACTCTGCCATTAATAACCAAAGATATTGTGAGGTCATATTAAGTATAGAGTGGACAATTAACACATGTGCCCTTATAGCAACATTGCCACAAGTGCTCTAAGGAGCAAAAAGGGGTGGAGGGTGCAGACAGATGGTCAATAATAATACTTGGCTTCTAGTTAAGTGCACTGCTATTCTTTATGAACAAAGCACTCTTGTGTAGGAAGTGAGTTATCACTATAGAGATCAGCATAAATAAACAGAGAGCAAAATGTCTGCTATAAGCTCATCTCATCTCAAATCTCTATGAGCAAGAGAGTTTTATAGTAACTACTAAAGGTTCCGTGCATGAAATTTGTGAATGGGTGGGATCCCTAGGCCTGGCTAGCAATTAGGGCCATCAGGTTCCCTGCCTCCTCCTTCCCTCACTGCCCGCAAGCCACCACTGTGCGGTACCCTGCCTCCGGGCTTCCCCCCATCCTCCTTCCCTTGCCTCCCATGTCCATTACCACCCATTCCTGGTTCCCCATCCCAGTGGGCCAATAGGGGTGGGGGTGATGGGGACAGGACCTAGGAGGTTGGCCCCTGATCCAAGGAGGGAGCCGGTCCTCAACCCCACTGGGAAAGGAGCCATGTCCACCACCGCCCACCCCTGGTTCCCCATCCCAGTCCAGGGGCCCAGTCTCGAGCAGGTGCTGGCCAGGGGGAGAAACTGGGAGGTTGGCCCACAGGCCCCATCTGTGAGGATCGAGGCCTGCAGGGTGGGGGCAGCTCCTGCTTTGAGCATTTGCACCCTGGTGGTCAGTGTGTGTCATAGTGCATGGTTGTTCCAGTTGTTCCATCCTAACGGTCAGTTAGGCTTTTATATATGTAGATTTTATTTTATTTTTATCCTCACCTGTGCATATGTTTTATTGGTTTTAGAGAGGGAGAGAGGAGGGAAAGAGAGGGAGAGAGGGGAAGAGGGAGAGAGAGAGAGAGAGAGAGAGAGAGAGAGAGAGAGAGAAATGTGAAAGAGACATCAATTGGTTGTCTCCTGTATATGCCACCACCAGGGGTCGAACACAATCTAGGTATTGAACCCAGAACCTGTTGGTGTACAGGACAATGCTCCAACCAACTGAGCCACCCACCCAGGCCTATAGGAACAGTTTAAAAGCAGCAATCAGACCTTTATTCTTAGTTTTAAGCACAAACATTTGGAACACCCTTATTTCTCATATTTAAGAGGACAATTTTGTGAGAGATAGCTAAACTTTAGTTACAACCTCAGCATTCTGTGCTCCCCGACATGAAAGAGCTTCTTTCCAGATGAATAGAACATGACTTTCTGATTTAGTAATGTCTAATACTGTGAGGGTACCGCCATCTTTCTGGTGCCAATGTGTCTTTGGTAATTAAGGTCTGAAGAAAAATACTTTTTAATGTGAACACAAGTAAAATGCACTTTATTTTTATTGCACTGATAGTCAAAACATAAAAAGGGTAAAAAACAAAATCCAACTAACCTATTGCCTGCGGTAGAAATGTAGAGTCAGTGATTATTTATCAAGCTCCTCCGGTACATGATACTCTTTCATGTATTCATGAATGTGGAAATACATTCAAAGTTGATGATGCAATTTGATTAGATTACATTAATGCTGTACTAAGCTGTGATTTTTCCACAAGATAATGTGTCATTTCATATTTTGAGTGATGCAGGAGAGCAGCTAGTTAAGAAAAATAGCATTCAATATTAAACAAAAATTTTCCCGTACTTAAAAAAAAGAATGCAATTAAATAGCTGTCATCGATCTTTCTCTCATTTTGTTTCATCTCATTCTTTAAAATGTCATCTTTACTATAAGCAGTGAAAACCCCTGCATATCATCTTAACTGAATCCTCTCATTTACATTTATTTTCTCAGGAATTAATTCCTACACCTGGGTTGGGTTTTTAATTTTTTTTGTTTGAGGAGGGAGTTGCTTGCTTCAGTGGCATAGAACTCCTACAATGATTCATCACAGTTTTCTATGTGGAACATATTCTGGTAGGTGAGGTACATACATGGGCATCACCGGTGGCTTTTCATAAGCCCCTGATAACGTTAGCTACACTTTAGGAAGAAGAAAAACAACATTTTACTTATGTCATGCTAAATGAACAGCATCCATTCATCTTCCATGGATTTCTGTTCCATGAAACCCTTCCCAGCATCTAACAAACAATTTGAGCGTGTGGAACCATGTGTGAGTTCTCAGTGTGTTCTCTGGCGTTAAGCAGAAAACAGTCTCCATTGTAGGAGGCTGTTATGTACTTACTGATTTGGAACAATTCATTGCAAAATTCCAGTTTGCAGATAAAAATTTAGTACATAAGTGCTAAAAAAGGATTGGCTCGGGGAAACAAAGAAACCTCAGTTCTTCTAAAGTTCCTAACATTCAAACCTAACATAGTTCTGTCCAGAAGCCTATTACCCAATCCAACTGGCCATCATTTAGAGTTGAAGCTTGGAAAAAAAAGATAAAATATAATAGTAAAAAGTAACTTTAAATTTCTTACGTATTATTGCATTCGAGAGTATTGATGTGCTCATTGGAAAAATAAACGGAACCCTTTTTTAACTGGCATGGAAAGAAAGTGTTACACTAAGAGTGGGGTTGTGAGGATGAGCAACAAAAGTTCTTAGAGCACTTAATCATATCACGCTAACTGGCTGTCACAGACGTCCCATCCTAGATCAGTCATGAGCGAGGAAGTTCAAAAAATGACCCGAAATGACAAATTATAATATAAAACTTAAACATAAGTTTTGAAATGAATGAAGAGCCTCAAGATCTTGAAGCAATATCTTTAACACGGCCCAGCTGCCTTGTTTATAAAATGAGAAAGTTGTATTGGCTAATATTAGATCCCTCCCACACAACTTGTATAATGCTTTTTCAGGAACTAAAAGGTCTCATGGCTGAAACAAGGAACTGACCAAAAACAGTTACTACGAAAGTAATGATAAAGATGATGATACAATAAAACGTAGTACCACCATTCAGTAATGCAAATCGGTGGATTCATGCAGCTGTTATTTACCTGATGTCATCCATAGTTATAACATTCTGCCCACATTTGCCATTAAAAGGGATTTGCTATGTTCTAGAGAAAGACTGACCACGGTGGTCAGGACATCTTGTTCCAGTCTTGGGACTGCAGCTCTCTGAGCTTCCCTCATTCTGTGAGTTATGAGTCAGGTATTTAACATGTTGGTGTTCTCCACTATGTTGTAACCTCCTACAGGGCAGAGGTCACACCCCATTCATGTCTAGATCCCACTCTACCTGGCATAGTGCTTTGCAGATGGTGGGCGCTCAATAAATGTCACTTTGCTTCTAAAATAATGATGAGACTGGGTTAGGCCCTGGCTGGTTTGGCTCAATGGAATCTCACAGTGAGTGACTGTGCCACCAGTGAGAGCTCAGCCACCTCCCTTTGAACCCCTCTTGCTTTTGCACGCTCTGTTCACCCTGCACACTTCTCCTGCCACAGTCTTCCACAGGCCATTTCCACCAGGAAAAGGAATTATATAGTTCATCCACTATCAGAATCTCCACTCCTTCAACCCTTTGCTGATGCAATGCAGAGGGATGATCTGCTTTACGTTAGAACTGAGTATTATATATCCATACTAGAGGCCTGGTGCATGAAATTCATGCAGGGGTAGGGTGTCCCTCAGCCCAATCTGTACCCTCTCCAATCTGGGACCCCTTGAGGGATGTTAGACTGCCTATTTAGGCCCAATCCCGGTAGGATCGTGCCTAAAGGGGCAGTCAGACATCCCTCTCACAATCCAGGACTGCTGGCTCCCAACTATTCGTCTGCCTGCCTTTCTGATTGCCCCTAACCACTTCTGCTGCCAACCTGATCATCTCCTAACCACTCCCCTGACAGCATGATTGATGCCTAACTGCTCCCCAGCCAGCCTGATTGCCCCTAACTGCCTTCCCCTGCAGGCCTGGTCACCCCTAACTGCCCTCCCCTGCAGGCTTAATCACCCCCAACTGCCCTCTCTTGCAGGTCTGGTCCCTCCCAACTGCCCTCTCCTGCTGGCCATTTGTGGCGGCCATCTTGTGTCCACATGGGGGCAGTCAAGTTGACCACATGGGAACAGCCATCTTGTGTGTTAGAGTGATGGTCAATTTGCATATTACTCTTTTATTAGATAGGATAGAGGTCTGGTGCATGGATGGGGACTGGCTGGTTTGCCCTGAAGCATGTCCTGGATCAGGGTGGGGGTTTGCTTGGGGTGTGAGGTGGCCTGGGCGAGAGGCCTGTGGTGGTTTGCAGGTTGGCCATGCCCACCAGCAACCCAAGGGTAGGCCCTGGTATCTGGGATTTATTTATCTTCTATAATTGAAACTTTGTAGCCTTGAGTGAAGGCCAGGGCCGGCAAGAGTGGGCGGGAAGCTTGGCTTCCTCCATTGCTAGGGAAACTCAAGCTTTCTGCTTGCTCTGTTGCTGCAGCCATCTTGGTTGGGTTAATTTGCATACTTGCTCCTGATTTGGCTGGTCGGTGTGGCTTGTGGGCATAGCAGAGGTACAGTTAATTTGCATGTTTCTCTTTTATTATATAGCCGTAATGGCGAGCCTATGGCACTGACAGGCGTAGCCATTTTCGATGACATGCAGCTGCATGCGATCACATACAGAGAAGTATGGTTTTTTTCTCAAAGTGACACACCACCCGAGTTATGCTCGGTTTTTTTGGCGAATTTTGACACACTAAGCTCAAAAGGTTGTCCATCACTGTTATATAGGATATGAATTCAACAGAGAAATGGCATATCCCTTTCTACTGTCCAAGGAATCGATGGTGATTATGATAAAATGAAACTAGTGAAAACCTTTAACACAAAATTTGCCAGCAATGGTATTGCCATTGAGCATCTAGAATATGGAGAAGTAATTCAGCTGCAAGGTGACCAGTGCAAGAACAATGCCTATTCCTCGTAGAGACTGGACTGCCTAAGGACAACCAGCTGAAGGTTCATGTGTTTTATGTGCTTTTGGCTCACTGAAGCCTAAGTGAGGATTTCTTTACAATGAGTAGAATTTCCCTTCTGTCCCTTGTCACAAGTTTAAAAACCTCACAGCTTATATAATGTAGCCATTTGGAGCCTGCTTTTAACTTGAACTAGTGTAACTTCTTCATGCAATAAACTGAAAAGAGCCATAAAAAATGGAATTTCACATTAAAGAATATAATATTCACATAGTATCTATCACCTAAAATATTTTTTTTCTTATGCTCATTAAACTTTTGACCCTTTCTCCAGGGGTCAGATGAGATTCATCCTTCTCTATGAAGCACTAATTGGTTGTAACAGCCCTTGATGATGGCTTCTTATTGGATGACACATTGGGTCTATGTCACATTAGATTTGAAGTCTATTACAGGGAAGAAAAGTTCAGTGTCTCCTTGTACCCTGAAATCACGGTGCCTTCACAACAAAGGTGCTAAATAAATATTTGCACATAATAAACATGCAGTGTTCATACTGCTCATAATGATCAATAACTCGTGGTTTACTGTTAAGATCAGCTGCTTATAGCAAACCAAAAGGTGCTTTGACTTCATATTTTCTGTGAGGAAGGTGTTCTGGGCATTTGGAGGAAGATCAAATGTTTAAAAAAAGATATAAAGAAAATCAAAATCTTTTTCATGAGTTAATTATGAATATATTGTAGAAAGGGTAACCAAAGAACAGAATAGAATATTTTGAGGACATTAAATCTAATGGAATAATATGGATATCACAATTGAAATTATGTAATGCTGCACACCATATATATATATATAAAAGCCTAATATGCAAAGTGTCCCCTTAGGAGTCTGACCCACCGGGAGTTCGATCGATCACTATGACGTGCACTGACCACCAGGGTGTGGCACAGAATGAAGGAAGGCCCCAACCGGTGGCCAGTAGACGCTAGGGGCTATACTGGTGCACAAATTTTGTGCACTGGCCCTCTAGTAGAAATACAATTATAATATATCATATGTAAACAATTATATCTCCATACTCCAAAACTAGTCCAAGAAGGCCTGAGGGTAGAAGTGGGGCAAAAAGTGGAGAGAGGAAGGAAAGAAGGAAGAAAGGCAAGATGGAATGGGTATGAGGGAGGAGGGATAGTGCCAAGTGAAGCTTTGTGGATGACTTCTGAGTGGTATATTTTGCCAATTGGGTGACAGGAGTGGAGCTCACACATCACAGTGGGTTAAGAAACTTGGTTAGGTGGGTGGGTGGGAAGAGAAAAACCAGATAACTTGTGTGCATATAAGCATAACACATGTATATAAACAATAGGGCAGTGGAGGCCTGGGGCAGGGGGTGAGGGTGGACAATAAGACTTCAATGGGAGAAAAAAGAGGACATATATAATAGTTTCAACAATTTTTTTAAAGGAAAAAAAAAAAGGCCTGTCTGGTTTTGCTCAGTGGATAGTGTCAACCTGCAATTGAAGGTTCCTGGGTTTGATTCCAGTCAAGAGGACATGCCCAGGTTTGGGGCTCAGTCCCCAGTAGGGGACGTATAGTAAGTAGCCCATCAATGATCCTCGCTCATCACTGATGTTTCTATCTCTCTCCCCCTCTCCCTTCCTCTCTGAAATCAATAGAAATATATTTTAAAAATAAGCTGGTTTAGTGAAGAGGAAGAGGTAAATTGATAAGGGGCCTTAAGGCTCAGTATACAATTTCTATGAGGAGCTGCTTTAAAGGACTTAGGATGTGTTCAAAACAGTGCTCTAATAATAATAGGCAACATTTATTGAACACATTATATGCCAGGTACATATACATGGGGCAGGCAAATGTATTTTACAATTGTGAGTATGAGAAACAATTTATTCTTATTTTATTTTTTACTAATTGTTTTATTTCTCATACAAACAATGGTAAGTCCACTTTTGCTCACTCCTGTATTAACTACTTTACATATTAGCCCATTTAATTTTAAAACAACCCTGTGAAGAAGGCACAGGTATCTCTATAGTATAAGCAAGAAAACTGAGGCAAAGATCTATTAAAGTAGGTTCCATGCCCTAACCTGTTTGGGTCAGTGGATAGATCATCAGCCTGCAGACTGGGGGGTCCTGGGTTCAATTCCAGTCAAGGGCATGTACCTTGGTTGTGGGCACATCCCCAATGGGGGGTGTGCAGGAGGCAACTGATTTGATGTTTCTCCCTCATTGATGTTTCTAACTCTCTATCCCTCTTCCTTCCTTTCTGTAAAAAGTCAATAAAATAAAAAATAAAATAAAATAAAGTAGGTCCCATGGCTCTAAATAGCAGACCAGGAATATGAACTTGAGCAGTCTGATTCTAAACCTGATGTTTCTTCATTCATGTAACATGGCCTATCTCTCTTTCCCTAGAGCTATTTCCCTGTAAGAGAGAGAGATAGGGGCTTACTTAGGCAGTTGTAGTAGTCTGAAGCAGATATTGATTAGACCCTGAGTTTGGACTTTAATCACAGAACAAGCAAGAAAGGGGAGAACAACCAAAATGGTGGCATAGGTAAATACCTGTACTTGCTGCCTCTGACAATCACATCAAAACTCCAACTAAAAGACAAAATATCATCCAGAACCATGGTTAAGCTGGTTGAGTGGAAGTTCTACAACTAGAAGGAAAGAAAAAAGCGAATTGAGACTGGTAGGAGGTGCGAAAGTACGGAGGCATTCGAGAGGTGGGTAGCAACTGGGTGTGCTGTTGTTTTTTCCAATTGGGAGGAAGATACAAGCTTCTGACTACTCTGAACTCCAGTTCTGGGTGAGACTCTGGGGACCCAGACTCATATGGGGAGAAACTGGACTGTCTGGCACTGGGCCAGAATGCGAGGGTGGCTTTCTCTCAGAGGTGCTCACAGTGATCATTGTTCCTGCACGAGGCTGCAGAACACAGAAACCCCAGGACCTCTTCAAGGCAGAGCAGACTGGTAGCCATTGTGGTTTGCTCCACCCTGGTGATTCCCTGAGATCCCACTCCACCCAATTTAAAACCCAACCCAAGCTGTGCAAATTGGCTTTTACATATGAATGGCAAGTTCTTTTGCAACCTAAAACCTAACAAACTGCAGCTGGGTCAGAGAGCTCCAAAGCTTCCAAAAGAAGGCCTAAGGCCCTGCAGCAGCAGCCTGCATTGCTTCCCAGCTGAGCCTCATCTGGGCACTTCCAAACCCCAAACAAAGAAGAGGAAGCTGAAGATCTCTCTGTAGCTCCTGCTGGGTGGCCTCAGGCAGTGGTTGACTTTGCAGCTCCTTGGAGATCCATACCAGATTACAACTCTTCACATCCAAAAGAGACACACTCAGGGGGCAAACTCAGTGGGCGCCAAAGCCCACTGAAGCAAATCTTGCCCAATAAAGGTGTCTCCAGCACAGAAGTTCTCCCATTGTAGACACAGCTGATCCTCACAGCCAATTGGCCTGGAGGTCAATTCCTCCGAGTGATAACAACAGCAATCAAGGTTTAACTACAAGACTGTGCACACAGCCCACAAAGGGGTGCACCAAGAATGTCCACCTCAGGTAATTGGGGAGGCTGAGCCATTGGGCCCTATAAGACACCTAGCACACAAGGCCACTCTATCAACACAGGGAAGCAGCCAAAATGTGGAGACAAAGAAACAAGGCACAAATGAAAGAAATGGAGGAAAGCAAAATACTGGGTATAGAGTTCAAAACCACGGTTATAAGGTTACTCAAGAATCTTCTTGAATCCTCCAAGAAATTTAGTGAGACCCTCATGGATATGAAAAAGGACCAATCAGAAATTAGGCATACTCTGACTGAAATAAAGAATAATATACAGAGATCCAACAGCAGACCAGAGGATCCCAAGAATCAAGTCAAAGATTTGAAATACGAAAAAGCAAAAAACACCTAACCGGAAAAGCAAAAAGTATCCAAAAATATAAAGATAGTGTAAGGAGCCTCTGGGACAACTTTAAGTGTACTAACATCCAAATTATAGGGGTGCCAGAAGAAGAAAGACAGCAAGATATTGAAAACCTATTTGAAGAAATAATGACAGAAAACTTTCCCCAGCTGGTGAAAGAAATCAACTTACAAGTCCAGAAAGTGTACAGAATCCCAAACAAGAGGAATCCAAAGAGGAGCACACAAAGACATATCATAATTAAAATACCAAGGGCAAAAGAGAAAGAGAAAATATTAAAAGTAGCTAGAGAAAAACAGTTAGTTACCTACAAGGAAGCACCCATATGATTGTCAGCTGATTTCTCAACAGAAACTATGCAGGCCAGAAGGGAGTGGCAAAAAATATTCAAAGTAATAAATAGCAAAAACCTACAAATAAGGTTACTCTACCCAGCAAAGCTATCATTTAGAATTGAAGCTCAAGAAAAAGCTAAAGGAGTTCATCACCACAAAACCAGGATTATATGACATGCTGTTTAAGAAGAAAAAGGTAAAGCCGAGACCGGTTTGGCTCAGTGGATAGAGCGTCGGACTGCAGACTGAAGGGTCGCAGGTTCGATTCCGGTCAAGGGCATGTACCTGGGCTGCGGGCACATCCTCAGTAGGGGGCGTGCAAGAGGCAGCTGATCGATGTTTCTCTCTCATCGATGTTTCTGACTTTCTATCCCTCTCCCTTCCACTCTGTAAAAAATCAATAAAATATATTTAAAAAAAAAAGAAGAAGAAAAAGGTAAAGATAAAAATTATGAACAACAAATACATATCTATCAACAAGTGAATCTAAAAATCAAGTGAATTGAAAATCTGATGAACAGAATAAACTGGTGAATATAATAGAGTCAGGAGCATAGAAAGGGAGTAGACTGACAATTCTTGGGGCGTAAGGAGGGTGGGAGGTACAGGGAGAGACTGTACAAAAATCATACACCTATGGATGAGGACAGTGGGGCTAGGTAAGGGGTATTGGGTGGAGGGAAGCTATTGGCGGGGGGAGGGAAGAGGAACAACCATAATAATCTGAACAAAAAAAATCAAGAAAGGTATGAAACAGAAAAAGGGGATTTGCTCTATATATTTATAAATGAAGATTAGAGAGATTAGGGAGGTAAGGATGAAGCCTATTTATATTATTTCATGCCCAAAATATTTATTGGACACTTACTATGTGACAGTAGTTGCTAGGTGCATAGGGAAGACACAGTAAACCAAATCAGTAAAGTCCCTGCACATGTGGAGCAAGATTGTGTTTTTAGTAGAAAGAAACAACCTGGTTATATATACACAGACTTTATCCAGAAGGAAGCACAACAAACTGGCAACACAGGTTGTTTAAGTGGGGAATGAGCTAAAAGGAGGGACACGATGGAAGGGAAACCACAAGAATTGTGTCTGTTGAATTTTAACACATGGGTGTATTACCTATGTAAAAGTGATACATTTAAAAAAAAAACTATATTTTATTGATTTCAGAGAGGAAAAGAGAGGGATAAATAGAAACATCAATGATGAGAGAGAATCATTGATTGGCTGCCTCCTGCACGTCCCTTACTGGGCATTGATGCTGCAATCTGGGCATGTGCTCTGACTGGGAATCGAACCATGACCTCCTGGTTCATAGGTCGACACTCAACCATTGAGCCACATCAGCCTGGAACAAGTTATAATAAGACTGTTTTCTATCTACTAAGACATATGTGTATGGGCATACTTACCTGCATATGCAAACACACATATTTGCCTGTATATGCACAGACTTTCTGGCAGTTCATACAAGAAACTGGCAAAACTGGATGCCTCTGAGGAAGGGAATTGGGTGGGTGGGAGATTGAGATAAGAGAGTGAATTTCACCCTATATCTGTATGTTTCATTTGCATTTTTATGAATTTGGTTATTTAACATAATGTGCAGAAGTATTAATTTTAAAATGAACTGAGTTTTGAAAATAGTACGCAGAGACATATGAATAGAAGTTTTTATATAGATAGAAAATCCGGCACATTTTTATTTTATATACTAGTATGATTTCTCCGAGTTGTAACTTTTACCAAATTTAACTTTCAAAGAAAAAGTGCGTGTGCATATGCACACATACAGTGTAGGAGAACTGACAAAAGCATTGGTGTTTGTGAAAATAAAGGAATTAAAATATTTGAGCTTTGCCTAATGTGGGAAAAACGCCTCAGCTATCAAAATTGTCTAGATAAGTTTTCAAAATGCCTAAGGCAGTTTCACTTCATACAATAGACACTCTGTTGAAACAGGTTCAGGTGGTGGCCAACCTCCACCCATAAGCTTCAGGGTTTTCAGGCTTCTTTTAGAATGAACTAACCCTGACACGACAGCTTGCACTTCGTCTTAAATCTGAATTGATCCACTCAGTCCAAAACAAAATTTGGGCCATGAAAACCCCTCAGTCTTACACAGAAGTAGGATGCCAATTTGGTGAAATCATGATTTAAAAGTTTAGTTTTGTTGTAACTAAATTTGAACTTTCAGAATCTTAAGGCAGATTTATTGAGGTATAACTGACATAAAGTAAATTTCACATAATACTAAAAAGTGAACAACTCGTTAAATTTTGGTATGTGTACAGATATGGCTATAAACAAGGTGGTGAACATATCCATCGCCTCTAAAAATTTCCTTGTGCCCTTTTATAATCTTTCCCTCCTGCCCCTTCAGACTACATCCCCTTCCTAGGTAGCCACAGCTCTGCTTCCTATCACTATAGAATAGTTTGCATTTTCTATAATTTATTATTCTCCTCAGCGTGGACTATATTTTCCTGCTTCTTTGCACACCAAGTAATTTTGTAATACATGATAGTGTAAATTTTAATTTCCTGAGTTTTGTTCTGGAATGCAGTTAAATTATTTAAAACCAATTTGATCCTTTTGGGTCCTGCTTTGCAAGAACAGGAAAGCATTTGGTCTACGGCTAATTTTGCCTCATTGTTGAATTGTTGAATCACATGAATTGAGAGTTCTTATTCTTGCTGCTAGGAAAAGGAACTATTACTAGCCCTGTGTAAACCCCAAGGATCATCCCCCTTAATCCTTTCAGGTGATTCTTTCCTCTGGCTCTGGTAGTTTCATCACACACACTGATCAATACATTACTATTCAAGAACCCTCTCTAGGTGTTCTAAGTCTTTGTGTATTCTTACTTGTGCTACCCTATCCTGTGAACTCTAGCTGTATTATTGGCCTCTCTGAACACACAGCTCTACATTCTCAACCCATGGCACAGCTAAACTTTGCTTGGATTCTCCCACCGTGACCAGCCTGCAGTCTTTTCCTGCAGTACACTGGGTTGTTTCCTTCCCTTGGAGTTCACTTTCCTTCATTGCCTGTTGTTCACCTTAAAACTGTCCTATATACAGGGTGTCCCCAAAACATGTGTACACACGTCAACAGCTGATAGCTCAATTGATGTTTCTTTCTTTTCAGCCAGACTAGATTTTGAACAACAAAAAAATTCATCCTGAATGCTACTGGAAGCTTGAAACGCAGTTGAAGTACAAACACTGCCTTTATAATTTCCACTCCTTTTCAGATTTAACTGATTTAAAATAATGGGTGAAGCCAGACTACACTTTGAATAAAGAAAGTTTATCCACTACTTTTTTATGGGGATACAGAAAATACAGTTTATGGTACAAAACTGGCAACAGTTGAGGAATTGGGAACACACCATATATTATTCAGGTGTTTTTTTTTTTTTTTAGTTGTTCCCATTACTTCGTCTTGGCCAGAAACAGAAGTTTATCTCCAACTTTGAAAGAAACAATGTGCTTATACATCTTTGATCTTCATGACCTACAAGGAATCTGTGAGGGTTAAAAAGATGGGAGGAGATTCTCGGGGAGCAGAAAACTTTCCTCTCACTAAGCAGGATCTCATGCTCCATCCCATCCTCAGCTTCTCTCCCTAAATTCACCTATGCTGTATACTTGCCTGAAAGTCTGTTTTCTGCTAAATGACAATCCTGGCTAATCTTGATGAAAGTCAGGTTACTTCAGACAGTTTTGTTCCTTCTTTCCTCTAATATGAAATGCCTACTGTGTGCCAGGCATATCATTCTAGATACTTGGTTGACTAACCATCTTTTTCTATGTAACTTACCCCCAAACTTAGCAGCTTAAAATAAGCCTCATCTCTCAGTCTCTCTGAAATCTGGGAGCAGCTTAACTGAGTGGTTCTAAGCCAGGGTGTCATGAGGGTGCAGCAATATGTTGACTATGACATCTAAAGGCTTGACTGGCACATTTATTTCCAAGACGCCTTTTATGACCTATCTTTGGAAGTTATGCTCTATAATTTCTACAATATCCTATTGGCTACATAAGTCAGCCCTATCACACTGTAGGAATCATTAGGGCCATCTTGGGAGCTGGCCTCCATAGGAAAATAAACAAGACAGCCCTAACCGGTTTGGCTCAGTGAATAGAGCATTGGCCTGTGGACTGAAGGGTCCCAATTTTGATCCCAGCCAAGGGCATATACCGGGTTGCAGGCTTAATCCCCAGTAGGGAACATACAGGAGGCAGCTAATCAATGATTCTCTCTCATCATTGATGTTTCTATCTCTCCCTCTTCCTTCCTCTCTGAAAGCAATATATATATTTTTTCTATAAAATAAAAAAAGAAACAAGACAGATAAATCTCTGCCCTCAAAGGTTACCTTCTAGTAGAAGAAGCTAGACAATAAGCATAATTACTTAGTATCTGAAGAAAAAAAGAAAAGGTTAAAGGCCATTAGGATTGCTTTGGTGTTGGCTTGTAAGTTAAAAGAGGATGGTCAGGATAAATCTTATTGATATATATATTTATTTAAAATATATCTTTATTGATTTCAGAGAGGAAGGGAGAAGGATAAAGAGTTAGAAACATCAATGAGAGAGAAACATCAGCTGCCTCCTGCACCCCCTCCCCCCAATGGGGATGTGCTCACAACCAAGGTACATGCCCTTGACCAGAATCGAACCTGGGAGAAGGATAGAAAGTTAGAAAGAGAGAAGGATAGAGAGTTAGAAACATTGATGAAAGAGAAACATCGAACAGTTGCCTCCTGCTGGTATATAGGACCAAGGTACATATCTTTGACTGGAATCGAACCTGGGACCCTTTAGTCTGCAGGCTGATGCTCTATCCACTGAGCCAAACAAACCGGTCAGGGCCTTATTGATATATTTAAACAGACTTAAACAATTTAGAAATACCATTAAAATAATTCACAAATTTAGTAGTAATGTAATTTTAACAAATTTTGCAGCAAAGTTCTCTTCATAAGTTGCCTCCTCAGTCCCAATGTCTAGCTTATTCTTTTGAGTGGAAATAAAGGAGGCATCCTTATGTTCACTCTGTTAACACTTGATAGCTTTTTACATTATGACCACACAACAGATAATATAGCACAAATAGAGTGCCATTTTTTTAAGAAGAGTATTCACAATGTTAAGACACAGTAACTTTGTTTTTTTTAATTTTTATTGTTCAGTTTATTAATTACATTGTTCCCTTTTTTCCTCCTAAAGCTCCCCTCCACAAGGTACCCATCCCTCCCTCCACCCTCACCCCCCTCCACTGTCCTCTCCCATAGTTGCATGATTTTTGTCCAGTCTCTTGCTGCACTTCCCATACCCCCTTTCTCCCCAAGAATTCAGTCCATTCCCTCTCTATGTCCGTGATTCTGTTATATTCACCAGTTTATCCTGTTCATCAGATTATTAATTCACTTGAATTTTAGATTCATTTGTTGATAGATGTGTATTTGTCGTTCATAATTTACACTTTTATCTTTTTCTTCTTCCTCTTCTTAAAGAATATCTTTCAGCATTTCATATAATATTGGTTTGGTGGTGATGAACTCCTTTAGCTTTTTCTTATCTGTGGAGCACTTTATCTGCCCTTCAATTCTGAATGATAGCTTTGCTGGATAGAGTAATCTTGGTTGTAGATTCTTGCTATTCATCACTTTGAATATTTCTAGCCATTCCCATCTGGCCTGCATTGTTTCTGTTGAGAAATCCGCTGACAATTGTATGGGTGCTCCCTTATAGGTAACCATCTGTTTTTCTCTTGCTGCTTTTAATATTCTCTCTTTGTCTTTTGCTTTTGGCATTTTAATTATGATGTGCCTTGGTGTGGTCCTCTTAGGGTTCCTATATATTGGGGTTTGGTGCGCTTCTTGGACTCCTAAGTCAATTTCTTTCACCAGGTGTGGGAAGTTTTCGGTCACTATTTCTTCAGATATGTTTTCATTGTCTTGCTCTCTCTTTTTCTGGCACCCCTATAATTCAGATGTTGGTATGCTTGAGGTTGTCCCAGAGGCCCCTTACACTCTCTTCAATTTTTTGGATTCTTTTGGTTTCTTGCTTTTCCAGCTGAGTGGATTTTCCCTCTTTGTATTTCAAATCTTTAACTTGGTTCTTGGGGTACTCTAGAGTACTTTTAGGTCTTTGTATAATATTTTTTATTTCAGTCAGTGTATGCTTACTTTCTGGTTGGTCCTTTTTCATATCCTTGAGGGTCTTATTCATATCCTTGAGGGTCTTGTTCATTTCCTTGTAGGTCTCATTCATTTTCTTGTAGGTCTTGTTTATTTCCTTGTAGGTCTCAGCCTTTTCTAGGAGCCTCTTGAGAAGCCCTATAACCGGGGTTTTGAATTCCATGTCCAGTCGGTTTTTTTCCTCCATTTCTTTCACATCTGATTTCTTTCCATGTCTCTGCATGATGGCTGCTTCCCTGAGTTGGTCAATTAGCTTTTTGTGGCAGATGTCCTACAAGGGACAGTGGCTCAGCCTCCCCAGTTACCTGAGGTGGATATGGGTTGCACAGTCTTGTTGAAGTTAAGCTCAGGTTAATCGTTGTTAGCACTTGGAGGTGTTGACCTCCAGGCCAATTGTCTGTGATGTTCATCTGTGCTCAGGTTGGATGGGTGGAGTCTCCGGGCCAAGCAGACAGCGTCAGCTCCGCCCTATGTGGCCCCAGGGACTCTGTGTCGGTGGCAACGGTCGCCAGCACCTCTGAGAGAGAGCCACTGTCGAGCTCCACCAGCTGCCAGAGAATTCAGACTCTCCCCAAATGAGTCTGCACACTCAATGTCTCACCCAGGGTCGCAAAACAATGCAGTCTGGTGGTTTCCCAAATGAGAGAGCAAGTCACGAGTCTCTCTGCGCAGTCACGCAGCTGCACTGTTCCCAAGTCACATGCACTCTGCACAAGCTCGCCGTTTCCACAAGCTGGCAGGCCCCTGCAGCACCCGAGCTTCGGCATGCCCTCCCACTGTCCAGTTTTTACCCAGTATGATTGTGGGTTCCCTGGACTTCACCAAGAGCTGGGGAGTCAGTCCAGTGGGACGTCTTTGTCTCCCCTGTTCAAGAAAACTGGCCGGATTTTCAGCCGCCCGCCCTATCCACTGGTGCGCGCTCCAAACCTCTCTCTACGAATATCTTCAACGCTGTCCTCAGCCGCTCCCCTGAGTCACAGTGTCCTATCTTCTCTTTTATTTGTGGAATTTTCACTCAGTGAGCTTTCCGGTGATTCTGGATGGTATTTGTTCTTTCGTTAAGTTGCAGTTTTGAAATTGCTGCGTGGGGCAGCAAGATAGGTGTTTACCTATGCCACCATCTTGGTTCTCTCAGAAATCAAGAAGCAGTAACTTTGTAAGAAAAACTTGGACCAAGTTTCCTTATAGGATATAAAAGTTACTAGGTTTGCCCTAACTGGTTTTGCTCAGTGGATAGAGCATCAACCTGTGGACTGAAGGGTCCCAGGTCCAATTCCTGTCAAGGGCATGTACATTGATTGCGGGCACATCCTTAGTACGGGGTGTGCAGGAGGCAGCTGATGGATGCTTCTCATTGATGTTTCTAACTCTCTATCCTTCTCCCTTCCTCTCTGTAAAAAATCAATAAAAATATACATTTTTTAAAAAGTTACTAGGTTAGGGATTTTTTTATTCTAAGGGTTGGGTGAAAGGATAGATTGGGAAGAAACTGCTTTAACCAGGTCCTAACAATGTCTTTGAGCAGTCTTGCCCCAGGATAGTAACAATGGTGACTATTTTAAATGAGGTGATATTTTCATCCCTATGAAGGTTGTGTCCTAGGATGTGGGTGCTGTTGCACTTCCTTAATTCACATGTATTTTAATGTTTTATAAATTAAAACATTAAAGAATGAAAGCTCCATGCTTGATCTTGGAACCTACCGGATTGTTTGCCTCCGTCCTATTTCTGCATCAGGGCTGAAGTGCACATGCTCAGCTCAGCATGGGAGCTCTCATTCTTCTAAAAATTACCCAGAATTATTCTACCTTAGCATAGAGCTAATCTCCTTCAGATAGGTAGTACCAGCACTCATATGTTTTTTGAACAAACGACCTAATGAATAAGGGAGGTGTGAAATGGGGGTAGCATCTGATACCAAATGCCATTTGCATCCCTGCTTCTTTTTATCTGGAGGCATGACTTCTACAAAGACAAGAAAATGACCCTCACTTTATGTCCCCCTCTCACATTCCTGGCTGGTACCTTCTGAAGTTCTGAAGTACAAACCGCGCTAGATCAGGCTACAAAGCGTCTGCTGACTGGCGTAAACCCCAAGCTGTTATCAGTTTTCAAACAGGTAAGTATAGAAACTGAGGGCAAGAGTTTAGTTTTTGTAATTATTTGGTAGAATAATTTTTGTTTTCTGAATTTTAGAAATCAGGCTGCACCTATTGAAAAATTCATTTTAATAGTTATTGACTTATTGTAGTCATCAGTCTGTGACAGGTTGGGAAAAACAGCTTTTTCATGTCAAAAATTTTAGTCTACATGACCCTTTATAACAAATGCCATCATAAAATGCTGATTCCTATGTGAATCCAATCTTTTTGAATATACATATGCCATGGCCTTGATCTTGGAGCCTACCCAATCGTTTGCCTCCATCCTATTTCTGCATCAGGGTGAAGTGCACATGCTCAGCTCAGCATTGGAGCTCGCATTCACACACTCCTTTTCTTCCCTGCATGTACCCACAGCGTAGGTCGCTCAGGGAATTGGGGAGCAAGGGCAGGAACACTTGCTTTGCTATTCTTATTTACTACTCAAGCAGTTGATGTACACTGTAGAGAGATGAGTAAAAGCACACCCATAAATCTATCACCAAGATGACAATGTCAAACATGTTTATTATTCCACATTTCTGTGAACTCTATAAATGCCTATTGTACATGTTTACTTCACTTATATTAAACAATTCTTTCACATTTTAAGTAAACAAACTTAAGAAGTTTGCAGAAAAGATTAAATATTCTTTATTAAAAAGTGACCATCATCTCATAATCCTAGCATTGCAAATGTTTCTTTTTATCCATCTTTGGCTCATAAAACAACATAACCAAAAGCAAGCGTATCTTTCATCCCAATCGCCCTCCTTTTTCTGGGTTGTCAGTAGAACCAAGTCAGAAAACTTTAGGCTTTCTACTGTTTACCTCTTTGTGTCTTATCATTTTGTCTCTGCAACTTCTCAAATCCTATTATTTCTTACCTTCTCCTCTAGTAGTCGTCTTAACTGGTCTCCTGGCATCCGATCTACCTTACTGCAATCCATTTAGAAGCCCCCTCCAGGATTATTTTTGTCCCTTTAAATTTTCTGCCAAACTAAGTTTTAAGAATTTTTCTTACACAGAAATCTTTAGCTGAGAAACATTTCTAGGGAGGAACTGAGCAGTGAGCTGCAAATAGCCAATACTCAATGAGTTGGTCCTGAAGGCAGAAGGGGAAGGGGAAATGAAATCTAAGTTTAGCATCCACCACAGTCTTTCCACCACCATGGTAAGCACTTCCCCATCTCCCTCCACTTTCAACATCTCCACCTAAATGGATTCTTGAAATTTTTAGAGGAAGCAATTCACCTTGACCTTTAACAAATATTTGCCTTACAATGAATATCACATCCTTGCTTGGTATTTAGTTAGTTCATAGAGCTGTTAGTTCAAAGATGACCTCTTCTAATTTTATTTCACAACCTCCTTAAGCAAAAGGCTATCTTCTGTGCTCTTGCACCACATGCCTATCATCATGAGGTCACCTTCCTGTTAGGTTGCGACGGTGGCTCATTTTTATTATTCTCATCATCTAGCATTATGACTTAAATTTAACTCATAATCAGCATTGTAAACTCACTGAACATTCTTGTAGTTTTACCTACTTATTACAGTTGAACCCATTTCCTTTAAACATTTCATGTAATTATGCTGCATAGACATAACTAACCAGCACCCTAAATTCTGATATCTAAATGGTAACTACATTCAAACTTTGTATATGGCTATCTTGAAAAACCTCAAACTAAAAATGCATTGCCAGATTACCCTCCTTGGGAACTATGTTCAAGGCTACCAGCATTGGTTTAACTGCTGTATTTCCAAAGTTGCATCAGCATTGGTTTCATAATTTCTGTTGCAAGCTTTGAATCCAGTCAGGGCTGGTGAGGAAAACATGGGTGAGTGGGAGATACCATTAATCTATTTGGAGCACCAAGGTCAAGGACTTCAAGGGGTTACTTAAGGCAGCGTTTCTGACTCCTAAATGGATTTTTCAGATTGCTAGAGAACTTCAGTTCACCTCAAACTGCCCTACTACTAAAATGCTAAAACTGAAGCCAAAATAATTTTTCAATTGTAAATAAATACCAGTGAGGTAACTGAACCCCCCGAGGTTTAGGTTAGGTGGAAAAAGGGACTTCAGAAGTTTTAGCTGAGTGATTGCTGATGGACTCGGGCACTTGTGCAAGTGAGCAGTTAACTTTACTTTTTCTCAGGTGGTAAGATCCTGCAATTCCAGCCTGCCTGGCTGCCAAGGTGGTCTCTAGACTCTGGCAGACATGCTCTTTATCTCCAGAGGACTGGGGAGTGGCATGTTATCTGGAGTGGGGGTGCTTGTGACAAGCATCTAACACACTAAGTCTGACAGGCCCTTTAACCATGGCTCAGCACATTTACAGTCAAGGAAAATACACAGGTTTTGATATTAGAAGTGGCATGCACAAGGGAAGTGGGTACATGTGAGGGTGAGGGCGGGTCAATGCTGGGTGCAGGGGTGGGACCGGAGCAGATAAGATGGGAGGCACATGTGGGGGAGCTTGAGACTTGTCCCCTCATGAACGCCGGCTGTTGGTATTTCTCTAGGCCTCGAAGCAGACTTGATCCTAGTTGCTCTTGAGTTTTGGCCCACTGCTAATGGAGGTGGTGCAAAAGGCTGTTTTTTTTGTCAGTGATGTTTTGAGGGGTACTCCCACATGGGCAGTTAGATGGAGGGGTGTCACCCGTTGGAGGTCTTATAAAGTCAGCATGTCAAATCAACTAAAATTGCTTGTTTCAAGAACATCTGCCACCTTTTGTTTCTCCTGTTGCCATCTCAGAGAACACTTGGCCACCACTGCACAGTAATCCGGGCAGTTACATCAAACAAGACATTTGTCTCCAATGCTTGGGGGCCTCTTTCAGTCCGAAGATTTCATTACTAAACTCCCCAAAGACAGGAATAGCATCTTTATAGAATAAAAGCTACGACCACTTCAATCGGGGGAGGGGGGGGGAGTGTACCTGAGGAGAACACACTAAACAGAAGACCATGTAAGATGCCATCTATCTAGGCACCTATACAAACCCAACAGCAAACATGGATGGAACACTGAATGTCTTCCTAAAATTTGAACAAGACAAAATGGTCTTCATACAGGATCAGGTCACTACAGAGGCAAAGCCCCCAGGGAGCAGAATGCCAGGATGCGTTCACTCCGATGCCTACTGCCACCACCCTGATGTCCCTCCTAGGTGTCTTGCTTACCTCTCTTTGGTCGCAGCCCACTCTTATCACTAATACTCAATATGCATTAGAGGTGTTAACCAGCATAATAAGGAAGCAAACAAACAAAAAATGAGTTTAGCAAGGTCTCATGATACAAGACTTAAACATGATCTATAAACTAGCAATTAGAAAAATAAATTCCCTAGCATCATGAAACATAAAATACAAAAAATCATGTGTGAAAGCATCATACAAAACTCTGCTGAGAAAAATTCTACATTACTTATCAGAAAAATGCAGTTTAATACTATACGCCCAGAAGCCATAAAAGCATTTTATGTAAACATTCACAGAAACTTTATCCTTATTTCCCCAAATAGGAAACCAGTAGTGTTCATCAACAGAATGGATTTTTTTTTTTAAAGTGGTACATTCATATTAAGGAATACTACTCAGCAATGCATGGTTCAAGCTCTCAAACATTTTACTAACTGAGAGCACTGTATAAAGCAGCATTTGCTAACTGGTGGCCCACGGACCAGTGGTGGTCCTTGAGGTAAGAAAGGTTGGCGACCATTGGTATAAATACTATATGATCCTTTTAGGAAAATATCCTAAGAAATCCAGAACACCAACCAGAAAGAATATATGCACCTCTATGCAACAGTAAAAAAGGGGGAATCTCTTTGAGACAGCATGGAGGGACCTAGGGAGTATAATATTAAGAAATGTTTTACTCAAATTTTGGAAAATATCCTATATAATAAAAGGGTAATATGCAAATTGACCCCAACAGCATAACTACCTGGAACGACTGGTCACTATGACACAAACTAACCACCAAGGGGTAGACACTCAACATAGGAATTGCCCCCTGGTGGTCAGCGTACTCCCACAGGGAAGCTTTGCTCAGCTGCAAGCAGGTCTCATGCACAGTGGTGGTGGCTGCAAGAGCAATGGTGGTGGTGGGAGTCTCTCCTACCTCCTTGGCAGTGCTAAGGTTATCAGATTACAGCTTGGCGGGGGGGTGGGGGTGGGAAGAGTTGAGGAAGCCTAAACCATTAGTCAGACATCCCCCAAAGGCTGCCAGAAGGATGTCTGCCAGATTAGGCCCGATATCCCAGGGAGTGGGCCTAAGCCAGTAGGTAAACATCCTCTGAGGGGTCCTGGACTGCAAGAGGATGCAGGGTGGGCTGAGGGACAACTCACCCCCCTCCCACCAGTACACCAATTTTCATGCACCAGGCCTCTAGTGAAAATGTATTCTGCTAGCATGAACTCATCCTCCCCATCAGGTGAGATGTTCTATAGAATATGTGTTGCCATCTAGGTCTGCTTACCTCTATGGTTAGTACCACTCTCAAACATCTCCCAAACCAAATTAAAAAAAACAAAACAAAATAGGATAAGGTGCTATAGAGTAGGCAATTAACAGGTTACAAAGCCAATGAACTATCCCAGTGGTCAGCAAACTTCCACTTTCAAGCCACATGCAGCTCGTGAGCTGCGGTTTGCTGACCACTGACCTATCCTATATAATAGAGGTAATATGTAAATTGACCCATACCATAGGATAGCCACTCCCATGTGGTCAAAGACAGCCGCCACAAGATGGCCATCAGGAGAGGGCAGTTGTGGGCGATCAGCCCAGCAGGGGAGGGCAGTTGGGCTGGGGGGAAGACCAGGTTGGCAGGGGAGCAGTTAGGCAACGATCAGGCTGGCAGGCAGGCAAATGGTTGGGAGCCAGATTGTGAGATGAATCAGGCCTAAACTGGCAGTCTGACATCCCCTGAGGGATCCCAGACTGGAGAGGGTGCAGGCTGGGCTGAGGGACGCCCTCCCCTATGCACGAATCTCATCGACTGACTGGCCTATGGTTCTCTAATAAGCTTATTCTAAGATTTCAATTGATATTTACATAGAATTCTGACTACTATAGCCAAGGAGATTGAAGAGCTGAAATTTTACCAAAGAACCACAAAATATGTACATGAGCCCTTGCTGTTGTGCATTAATGGTTAGAGCGCTGGCCTGCACACTTAAGGGTCTCAGGTTTAATTCTGGTCAAAGGCACATGGGTTGTGGGTTCACTCCCTAAGACATAATGCATGCAAGAAGCAACCAGTCTCTCTTTATCCCTTCTACCCACTCTGAAAAGCAATGGAAAAAACATCCTCTGGTGAGGATTAATAAAAAGTTCTTATAGGCAAATTGATCAATGTCTATAATTGTGTTCTAGTTAATAGAAATAACCAATTAAAGGAAATTCATGGCCTGTTCCATAAATAAATGTGCATTCTACCTTCAAATCTTTGACTCCTAAGAACAAATTCACATTGCTGGGGTTCTTTTCCCAGCCTTACAAAGGGTCCAACATTCCAGAGAAAGGGGCTGTGTGTAGATGATTAAAGAGTCCACCAAGAAGAAAGATAATTTTGAAAGGCATTGGGGGTCAGAGGATCTTCAGTTAAAGGAACTGAAAACTCTTTTCCTTGACTCAGGACCCTGCTTTTATTAACACAATTTGTCCTAAGGCAAGGTGGAGATCATACACTTCAAAGGGTAGGGTACAGAAACATTTGTCAGTTTGGGGAACAGCCTACAGCTGTTCAGGTGTTTGGCCAACAGGAGGCAATAAAATGCCCTGAGCTGTCTGGCAGCAATCCTATTCCTGTTTGGGGGAAGTGCCATTTAGCCCTTCCAACAGGTAATTACATTTGGCTCAACCCTTGAGCTTCCTAAGCTTCAACAAGCTGGAATTGGTTCCTAACAACACATTCGAATTCTTATTACTTACCCTTTCTAATCTCCGTTATCCTGGTACACAGTCCAAATAGTTCTTCTGAGCTTGTTAATAAAGCCCCTAACAAAAAAAGATGTTCAAGTCTGAATACCAATTAGCCATTCTCCCAGGAGCTCAAAGGTCTTTTGTCTTCATAACTCCCAAATCTTAGGAAATAATCATTTAATACAGATTTTTTCAATTAATTTAAAAACTTTGGATGCATATTTGATAATGTATACTATTTAAAAAATACATCAGCAGAAAACTTTCTGAATGTCACTAGACAATCAATTAAGCAAACTTTTATTGAAGCTTAAGTTGTGGTACAGAAATACATTTCACCTGATTTAAGTCCAACACCACCATTAAGAGAGAAATTATGGCATCAAAAGTTTCCCTCCTCTATCATAATATACTAGGATTAATTTAAATTACTACTTAATCTACAGTTTTCATTTTTCTAGGTTTTGTTTCATACAAATTTATATAGTTTTTCAACATTAGGTAGAAATCTTAAATGTATTAGAAAACAAATTAGACCTCAAGCCAACTCATGTCATCAAATCCACTGGGACACTGTTCAAGAAAATCCACTTTGAGCATTGGCCCTCAAATCAGCACCAAAACAGTAGGTACTGTGTGCTAATTACAGAATCAAACTGATTCACTGATTGAAAGCTTCTTCAATGAAACTTGGAATCAAGGATGTGCTTAAAATAAGTCAAAAGTGATCCAATCACTTGATTTCAAATCAAGTATATTTTATGTTTAGAAACACTAAAAAAAAGGAAAAAGTGTTTCCTTGATAAATACAGACAGAACAAAAACCTCACTGCATTAAACCACAACGAAAATAAGTGAGGTCAAGAATTCAAAATGTAGTTAACTTTGCTGCTTTCTAGGTTGTTAAATCTTAACAGTATTTACAAATACAGCTAAACATGGCAACTCCTGAAAGCCTGTATTTCTAGTCATTTCCCACTGACCATTTTGGCTTTTTGTATTTTTTACAGACAGCCTTCTGCTTCACTGCGTATGTCTGAATAACCTGAACGGTTCTCATTCACATGATCCTCTGAAACCGTGGTGAAGAAAACACCAATAAGAGGAACACAAAGTCAGAACACTATCATGTGCATCACAGTCACGGAACTTCAGGTCACAAGATGGCAATGACATGCATGCTACTCGGAATAAAAATTAAGGTGAATGATTTCATTTGACTTACTGAATCCAGTATAACCTTTGTTTTCTCCTTGCTAATATATATTTCGTGATAATTTTTTTTTTATACTACTACTTAGCAAGTTAGTAAAGACACGGTCCTCATGAGAAGCTATCTTTATTGCAGAGCACAGAATGGCATAATTCCCATATAGTTCTGCCAAGTAGTCTAAAATTAATGTGTGTCTTACTTGCTAATCAATACTTAGTTTACTTTTGCTACCACCTTCTAAAAGAGCCAATGCCAATAAAAACTCCCTTGACCTTAAAAAAAAAAAAAATTTAAATCTTAGGGTCCATTTCCCTCCTCCACCCCCCCTCACTTCCGGGCATAAGATTGGTATAGACCCAGTGTAACAGTGTATTGCTTTATTGGGGCGGGGATGGGAGGGGAAACACCATGATGAGGAACAAAATCAATGAAAGGAATACAAACTCAGGAAACAATAATGTTAAAACAGTAGTACACAAAATGGTTAACTGCAATCACTTTCTTAAGAGGACTCCACTCATGGAAGAAAAACTTTAATTGCCATTGCAAAAAACATCTGAATTAAGTAGAAATTGTTTTCAATGACATTAGTAGAGAATATGTTCTAGAAATTGGAGGTAACTGGATGTAACATCCTGGCAGCAATTTAATAGAACAGTCCCGGATGGTTAGGCTGAGGCCAACACCTAATGAGGACGAAAGCCTTGTCTGTGGGGAATTTTGGAGGATACCTGGAGAAATGTTTCACTGTGCATAAACCAAATTGAATTGTCGTAAGTGTTGCAAAGTTTCATATAGTAAAAGTTTTTTTCTACATGCACTTCAATTTCACAGCAAGAGTGGCATAGGATGCCTAAACACAGAAGAGAGCATTCATGCAAGATATCTAACTCCTTGATATAATAATGCATACAATTCAAAATGATTACATTATCATTACATCTAGGGCTTTCTGCAACTACAAGGTGGTGGTTATAGAAAGCACGGCCCCTGGTACCAACATCTAAAAAGCAGCCACCACCCTCTTTTACGAGTGCTTCCTTTTTGCGTTTTTTCTTCATTTTTGTTAATCAACTCTGCTGCTGTTGCTGCTTCTTAGCAAAACTGGTAAAAACAAAGTTGTAATCATTGAACATAGCACTCTGGCAATCAAGACGTTTAAAACCTTCAATCTTCTGGGGTGAAGAAAGCACTGTGCGACATTTAGAACTCTGGGGAAGAAAATTAAATAAACTGTTAGTGCTTCCATACTGCAAAAGATTCACAAACAATATAGTCATGCCACAAATATTTAAAACATTTATCTTCATAAAACCATGGTATTTGAAATATCTTAAGCTGCCTTCTTATGGGCATAAGTGAGATAACTTATGTCCACCAGCCCCCATCCCAATCCCAAGCCTGCCAACAGAGCATAAACAGTACAGGGGAAGCCCACCAATTAACTAGATATAAAACAAGAACCAATAGAAATTTAATGAAACATAGGAAGCTTTTCATCCCAAAAACCTCAACTCGTATCTAACTGATAAGTACCATTTTTATGACAGTTCTCACTACCCTTATTTTCTAGAAGATTTTATTGTCAAAAAACAAAGTACCTGGTTTACAAACAAGGTGGTCACAAATTTTCCTGGCTTGAAGACTTCCACAACTTTCCTGATCAGGTCATCATAGGAGGTCTGACTTAAGTTCGTTTCAAAGCTAACATAAGAAAATTCTGGTTCTGGAGTGATGTGAATTGTCCAATAAGTTCCCTTAGAGAAACAGTTTTGTGTTAATAATGGAAAGGGCACACTTAAATATTTAAATAACTATTAAGCAAATATTATTACTTACATCCGATTTCATGCCATTCATCGAATACCCACAAGGATTGAACATTGTGGCATCAATGACAGAACCTGGTATCAGGTCACGAATTCCACTCTCCTGAAAAGAGAAAAAAAGAGAGAGAGAGACTGAATTAAATACAAATTTAAAAAATAAAACAATAATGAGTTAAACAATATATTTTAGTTCCCAAGCAGAATCCAGAATTATTGAAAATCCTTACACGAGTGACATCCTTTGCAGTAACACCGTCTTTCATGTAGAACTGGTCCATAACTGCTGGGTCAAGCTCACTCATCAGAATTTCCAGGGTTTGATCTGGCTGACTGATTACCCTACTCTCTGGGAAATCCAAAGTATACAAGTACCTACACAAAAGTAAAAAATCATTTCTAAAAATGACAACCAGCAGTTTAAAGTAATCTTATATGCAAGAAAAAAATCCGTAAGATTGTGTCCAACATACCAACAGTCAGAATTCATACGTCCCATACAATATGCTGCTCCATCTGTTGAGGGAGGAGAAAGTAAAATAAATGCAACAGTTCCATTTGATAGGATGGTTTTTTTCCTCACCCTTCCAATAGCTGGGATGATACTATTTGTCTCCTATCAGAAATATCAGTGAAGGAAAGTAAGTGGGTGAAATCACAAGTAGGCAAGACTCTCCCCCATCACCCTTTAAAATATTATGTATATATTTGACTTGTCATTTAGAAATTTTCTTTAGCAGCCAGTGAGTCAGTCAAAGTAGTGCTGAGAAAACTATGGCCCCCCCTTCTCTCCTAAGACTCCATTAGGAAATAGAATTTGATTACCCATTTATCTATTCTCCCAAGTAAATACAAGTTATTTTATGTAATCCTTTCCATATTGTTTAAAAGCCTCCCTCAACACAGTAAATTAACGATTGGTAAATATTTACACTAAATTACAATTAGCACTCTCTGCTTTAGATCAGTTTAGTTTCATATTAGTAGATAATAGAAATCCGATTTTCTTTTAAAATCATGCCGATGAGTGACTTTGTCAAATTTTTAAAATGATCCTAAATTATCAGCTTTATCTAGAATATAGGGATGTTGGATTAGATAACCCTTAGTTCCTTGACCTTAAACCTCAAAAAGGAAGGTTTATAGCCCTGCCTGGTGATTCATTTGATTGGAGCATTGCTCAATACACCAAAGGGTTGCAGGCTCGAACCCTAGTTGCAAGTTTGATACCTGTTCAGGCCATGAGAGGCAACTGATCAGTTTCTTTTTTACATCATTCTCTCTCTAAAGAAAACAAACAAAAAAACCCTCCATATATCCTTAATATGTATTTTTTAATAAAGATCTGTAAATAAGCATTTTGTAAATGAATGAAAGAAAATCTTTCCCAGTATATTGAAGGCACTCTATGATCTCACTGTGTTTGTCATTTATAAATCAGCTCAATTCCTGTATAGAATGCTGGATCAGTGTCTTACCACAGGATAATGCAGTCACTCACTGGGCATTTTTCTGGATGAAGGCATCATAGCCTTGATATCCACTAAATTTGATATAAATCATAGCAAGTGACCAGATCAAGTTGAATTCTCCCTCTAGCAGGTGACTAATTCATTTCAATTTCTATTATTTTAACAATGACCTGAGGTGCACACACACATGAATCTAAAATTTATAATCAACTATATTGATACACTTATCTAATTATAATCATGCTACATTTGCATAAATGTGCTTCCACATATATAAAAGATTTCTGAAAAGATATACCTCTAAACTTTAATAAAGCAGGTTTCAATTCTAATTATTTCAACTTACTTGGGAAAATTGCATTAAGAAACTCTATTTCTTCCTGGAAATTCCGGTGTGGGTACCCTTGGTGAGAAGGCTTCATGAAATTCTTACGAGAATAAAAGAAGCTCTAAAAAAGGCAGATAAACCAATGTCCATGAGTCAAATACTCTTAGAAACAACTTTGTAAGCTGTGGAGAAGTCTCAACAGAGCATTAATAATACAGAGTGCATCAATGACTTTCTACAAACTAAAATGCCTAGTATACAGATGTGATGGGTCATAAAAATGATAGCAATTATGATACAATTAGGGCAGTGGTTTCTGACCTAAGCTTTTAAATAGACATGTAAGCCAAAATTTTGTGGAAAAACATGTGTACATTAAACTTTGAGTCAGTGATTCAGTTCTGGCCAGTGTAACTCTGGTCATCTTTTGCCCTCAAGGATTGTGGGTTTCACTCTCAATTCACACATAACAGGGTTTGAGTTTGTTCCCCATTTGGGGCATGTACATGGGGCAACCAATCAATGTTTATCTTTCACATCACTGTTTCTCTCTCTCCAGAATCAATGAAAAATATACCCTTAAGAAAAGAGTGGCCCTAACCGGTTTGGCTCAGTGGATAGAGCATCAGCCTGTGGACTCAAGGGTCCCAGGTTCAATTCCAGTCAAGGGCATGTACCTTGGTTGCAGGCACATATCCAGTGGGGAGTGTGTAGGAGGCAGCTGATGGATGCCTCTCTCTCATTGATGTTTCTAACTCTCTCCCTTCTTCTCTATAAAAAAAATCAATAAAATATATTTTTTTAAAAAGTGATCCAAAAATTAAGAACACATTGAGTTTCTTATATGAGGGTCAATAATTAGGTCCTATGAATGCTTCCTCCTGGGGATCGAGCTCACAACCTGGGCATGTGCCCTGATCAGAAACTGAATCCAGGACCTCTTGGTCCATGGGATAATGCTCAATCCACTGAGCCACAACAGCTGGGCTCTCACCTTAGTTCTTAAATGTTATCAGAATTTAAGTCTATATTGTTGCCTTAACATAATCAACTTTTTATTATGAAAACTGGATTAATTTTTCTTGCTTTCACTTAAGTTTCTTTGCCCTTCATATTAACACAAGGAGTTAAATATTGAACATGTCTGGTTTCTTCATTTCTTTCTCCCATATGGATTTTATCCCAACTCATTCTCTGCTTCTTCCACATTCTGCTATTCTTTAGCATCAGGAAGAATATTCTTTCTTCTCATGGTGTGCCCACCCTTACCCATTCCATTACAACCAATGCAATAAGTATATGAATTTATTTATAACTTAAAGGATTAAATAATGTTTTTTGATTACTTACTTGTATTGAGTCAAACCCACTGTAATCCCTAGCAAGTTTCAACAGGGGAACCAGTGCTTTCAGCAAGAGGGTGGTACCACATGTCTTCAAAATGAAACGTCTCTTGGAGACAAACATGCTACTCTCACTGCAACAGAAAAAAGTTACAATATTATAATGCTATTTATGTATTATTGATACAATTAACCTATTGTTGGACTATAATTTACAATATAAAATTTTTGCTAATTTTAAATGTTAAAACCACAAGGAAGCAAATAATGTACAGTAGTCTTCCTCTTCTATTATACAAAAATCAGTTTAAGTTCTAGAACCCAGAGAAACAGTTCTTGAATTCGCTATAAAGCATATTATCTTATTATACACACCCTCTCTTTTTACTAAATTTTCCTCCTCACCTATCCTAAGACATTATTAAATTCATACTTTACCTCATCTTGCACCATCCACTCTCAACATGTATTTCTATAGCCATCTCATTCATTCCTTCTTACACTAGGTAATAAGCTCAGCGAAGAGAGGAATGTTTGCTTTTACTCACCATTATATCTCTATGCTACCTTGTGCAATCCAAGGCCCATTATCATATATATAAGAATTCAACATATTTATTGAATAAATTATCTTTGTACCTATAAAAAGGTTGAACGGCTTTTTTCCATAACATATAGCAATCCTATTTGTACAGCGGAGCTAACTTCATTTTGCCTAAGGTTCTGATATTGAGAGGCATATACTAAAAGGAAGACCCCAATCTGCAAGATAAAGGTACAATGTCATTCTACCCACTTTAGATACTTCCTGCTCATTATATGTAGGTAAAGATGGCAAACATCTTGAAGATCTTTCAGGTAAGACTTCAAAACCTACCACCTGAATAAACATTTTATTTTACAACGTATTTTTTTTTTAAATAAGGCTAAAACTAAAGTCCAGAGGAACAATTTGCTATTCTATATATAGCATAATTCAGACAGAAATATGTTAGTAGCACTTGTTTTAAAGGACTTACCTGAGTACATAAGCTTCCTGCTTGTCAGTTTTTGTCACACTTATGATTGAACATTGCACATCCTTCAAAAGTATGTCCCACTCGGATCTATTATTTAACAAAAAAAAAGATGATTAATTCATCATACGATTTGCCTTCTCTCAAAATTGATAAATCACATCTAAAAGAGTTTTTCAAAGATCAACAGAGCTTATTTTATATTTGTTGGCACATTCTTATTGTAGGTTCTCTTATGAATATCAACATTTAATTTTGTTCCAAAGTTATCTATCTATATTGATAACCATTAAATAAGATATTATTGGCATTTTACTAAGAAAAAGACAAAATACCATGAATAAGCCATGGACATTCAAAAGGAAACCAAGGTCCTGGCTGGTTTTGCTCAGTGGATAGTGTTGGCCTGTTGTCTGAAGGGTCCAGGGTTTGATTCCTGTTGGGGAACATGCCCAGGTTGTGGGCTTGATCCCAAGAGGGGGCATACAGAAGGCAGCTAGCTGATCAGTGATTCTCATCATTGATGTTTCTTTCTCTCCCTTCCTCTCTGAGATCTATTAACTATAATAATAAAATCACAATATGCTAATTAGACCCATCCTTTCAGAGGAAGCCAGGGCTGCAAGTGAAGCTGGTGCTGACAGCCAGGGAAAGGAAGGCCTACTTTTGCACGAATTCCATGCATCGGGCCTATATTAGAGGCCTGATGCACAAAGATTCATGCAAGAATGGGCCTTCCTTCCCCTGGCTGCCTGTGCCGCCTTTTCGCTCTGGCCTAGAGCTGCCTTCCCACCTTCCCACACTGCTCAGAGGCCCAGAGCAGCTGGGGCGGTAAAGAACAGCTGCATCATCACCATGGCGACAATGCAAGCATCTAGCCCTGCCCACGGCCCCTTGGTGCCTGTGCATGCAAATTAACCATCTTTGTTGGATGAATTTGCATACTCACCCCTGATTGGTTGGTGGGCACTGTGATGGTACAGTCAATTTGCATCTTACTCTTTTATTAGTGTAGATATAAAAGGCTAAGTGTCCATCTGTCTGACCGGTAGCTATGACACACACTGACCACCAGGGGGGCAGATGCTCAATACCAGTACAGGCAACAGTAGAGAGCAAAACTGAAGCCATATAGATATATAACTAAGTAAACTAGTACTCCTACTGGAGAATGAACCTGCAACCAGGACATGTGCCCTGACCTAGAATAGAACCAGCAACCCTTTGGTTCATAGGTGGACGCTCAACCACTGAGTCATGCTGGCTGGACCTATGCCCATTCCTTAATTGAGCTGTTTTTGTCTTCCTTTGGTTAAGTTGTACGAGTTCCAAAAATAAATAAAGGGAAATAGGTATCCTATCTAATAAGAGTGATTTGCAAATTTGACCATACCTTCCCTACACCCACCAGCAAATCAGGTGTGGGAGGGAGGGTGAGCTGGCTGGGGCTAAGGCCCTGGCAGGAGGGGTGGGGCTGGGATGGAGCCAGCCATCTGCCTCATTGCAGGGCGATGGCTGGGTGCCCAAGGCCTAAAACCTCAGCCAGAGGGCTCCCAGTATGTGTGAGGGGGCAGGTTGGGCTGAAGGATCACCCATCCCCAGTGCACGAATTTTGTGCACCGGGCCCCTAGTAAATAAACAAGAAGTTACATGAGTTTCTTATATATTTTGGATATTAAACCTTTATCAGATGTATCTTTGCCAAATATGTTCTCCATACAGTGGGCTTCCTTCTCATTTTATTTTTTGGTTGTGGATTAAGTTTTATTTTAATAGTCTCATTTGTTTATTTTCTCCTTAGTTCCCTTTGCTCAGGAAATGTAAAGGTAAACATTGCTACAAAAAAGTTCTATCTTCTATTTTTCTGCTAAGACTCTCTTTCATTTTGAGAGTATTTGCTCTTACTTATATAAAATGGTTACGATAGTTGCCTTTAAATCTTGATCTGCATCACCTCAAGGCTGGTGTATGTTAACTGTCTTCCTTTGAAAGACACAGAGAATATCCTGATTTGTATAATTGAGCAATTTATCATTGCAGCCTGAACATTATAACCATATTATATAATTTTAAAAAATGTTTAGGGGGACACACATGTAGAAACAAAGATCAATCAGCTACCTCCCACACATGCCCCAACTGATATTGAACCTGCAACCCAAGCATGGCTCTGACAGGGAATTGAACCCATAATCCTTCAGAGTAAGGATGATGTGAGCCACACCAGCCAGGCCAAATAATATAATTTTAAATCTTATTTAAATCCTATGGAGCATGTTGATTTAACAATTGTTTTAGCAAGCAATGGAAACATTAGGGTTCAATCTTCAAGTTCTTATCCAACTTTTTTCTATGGGTTATGATAAGACTTCAGATTCTAGCCATAATAACCTTCAGTTTCAGAGAAGGTTATTATCATATCACTAGAGGCCCAATGCACAAAATTCATGCAAGGAGCTTGGCCCTCATAGCCCGGGTTTCATCTGGAAGGTCTTTCTGTCTCTGGTCTAACTCTTTATTGTATAGGATGGTATTCAGATCTATCCTGCACTCAGTGGCCAGTCTGGTCTGGGAGGTGGGCTATCAATTCTCAAAGCTTTGGATCTTCTGTTTAGGGTCAGAGCCATACATGAGCAGCTCAGAGGTGTTCATATAAATCTTTATGGGATTCACTTTCTTCAATTCTCCTCTCCATAATAGCTCTGACAATTTCTGGCTCAAAAGCAGAAGCAGGGGAACTTTTTGGTCCTCTGGCTAGAAAGCCAAGGCTTTAGGTTTCCCACTCTGCAGCAGGCTGCCTGTGATTACCTATCTTGGGCCAAATGGGGAGATGACAGAGGGAACACAACAACAGGGATATCCTTGATGCTATTCCATCTTGGAACCACAGTTCTTCTGGTCAAAAATGTTCCCCCCTCCTTGGAATTTAGGCATCTGCCTGGCTACAATTACTACAGGACTGCATTATATGTGGCAGGAAAGAGCAGAAAAAAACAAATAAACAAAATAAAACTAAACCAAAAGGGGATCCCACCCATTCTCTTTTAGCCAAAGGGACCCACTCCTTCCTGTCTTTACAGACCAGAAAAAGAGGCCTTCTTAGGAGTTATTTGCACCTCGTGTGCAGTTCCAGGTTTCCGGCAGCCTTTGAGACCACCGTGGGATCCAGAGGAAAAAAGAAACAGAAACCATGGTTGTTTCAGTGGCATTTTGAATTGTAGTTTCCTTCTTCCATCCACCTGCTAACATTTACTTTTCAGAGCCCTCACCATGCATTTTGTCCAGGGTTTTTAGTTGCATCTAGCAAGGTGCTTATTCCACCTTAATGGAAACCACAGTGCTCTTGTAAGTCACTCACCATTACTTAAACTCTGCAACCAAACAGAAATCCTCCTCCAGCAGTCATTATTTTTCCAAAGTCACAGTGTGAAAGAAAGCAGTTGTGTGAAAACACCTCAAACACAGTTGCATGGTCTATCAACCAAGTGGTTATAAAGACATAACCCTAAGAGAGCTGCTAAGCTCAGAAATATAATAAATACCAGAGGCCTGATGCATGAAATTCATGCAAGAGTAGGCCTTCCTCTCCCTGGCTTCCCTGGCTTCCCCTGGAAGGGCGTCTGGTCTAATTAGCATATTATGCTTTTATTATTCTAGGTTATAAATTGGGAGGGGGGGGAGGCCAAGAACGATGTGGCAAGAGAAATAAAACTGAAGAAATTAAAATTAGTACAATGCTATCTATACATGTGCATTAAGTGAAGGGTGAAAAACCAACACCAAAACAGCGAATTCCAGAATATCATTTAATCACGTTTCTGTGGGAAAAATAAGTCTCCTTTTGTAAATAAAATGAGGCTTTATTGGATTATAGACACACCCACTCATTTATATAGTATCTATGGTTGCTTTCTCCCTATAAGATCAGAGCTGAGTAGTTGCAACATATACTTTACAGTCTGCCTTGCAAAACTTAAAATTTTCTATCTGGCCCTTTACAGATTTTTGCTGACTCCTGTTTTAGAGGAAAGATTTTAAGTGCCCTGCTTTATATCCAAATTTAATGATGAAGCCGAGACCAGTCTGGCTCAGTGGGTAGAGCGTCAGCCTGTGGACTGAAAGTTCCCGGGCTCGATTCCTGGCAAGGGGATGTACCTTGGTTACAGGCACATCCCCAGTAGGGGGTGTGCAAGAAGTAGCTGATTGATGTTCCTCTCTCATCGATGTTTCTGACTTTCTATCCCTCTCCCTTCCTCTCTATGAGAAATAAATAAAATATATGAAAAACAAACAAATTTAATGATGAAAAAGATCAAGTATTTTGTACAGTTGACCAAGACATTTTCTGAATTACTTGTTTGTGATTTCAAAGTGAGATAGTATCAAGTTAGATTGTAACAGCACGCTTGTATGGTGGAAGGTGTCTATGCTTTCTCCCGCAACACACTAACACCTAGACTAGTCTATAGTATAAACTTTTACAGAATTGGTCTTTTTGTCAGTCATTGTTATTTTACTTACGTTTTAAATACAGATGAGTTCACTAAATCATAAACTGACAACAAAGCAGAAGGAAGAAGACAATTTTGGAATGTATTTCATAGTGTTGATTTAGTGATTAGAAAATATTGCAAAAGATATTCAAAATGTTACATAATTGCAAGGTCTTAAAAAACAATGAAAAGTCATAGATAAACACATTCCATTTTGAATTACATTTTATTTACATAAGTGCCACCACTTCACCCCACCTCACCTCACCGGTTTTCAACTGAAGATGGCTGTCACCCAGAAAACATTTGGCAGTAGAGACATTTTTGGTTGTCACATTGGTGGCAGTTCGTCATTACAGACATGTAGTTGGTAGAGACCAGGAATGATGTTACCCATAGGTAAATAGGACACAATAGCCCAAAATGTCAAAAGTGCTGAGGTTGAGAAACCTACCTTAAAAATAAAGTACTAAAAATACTATCAGATCATGATAAATGATCCCAAAGTAGTGTGCTCCTTTACTAATGGCAGTATATGGACTGAATGATCTGTCACCAGGCCTGAAAAGGAGAACATTAATGACAAGCCATTATTTTATATTTAAAGCTTCCTTCAAGAGTGTGGTCTAGTCCTAGCTGGTCTGGCTCAGTGGATAGAGCGTTGCCCTGCAAACTAAAAGTCCCCAGGTTTGATTCCGGCCAAGGGCACATGCCGGGGTTTCAGGCTTGATTTCCGCCCCCCCTCAGTAGGGGATGTGCAGGCGGCAGCCAAACAATGATTCCATTCTCATAATTGATGTTTTTCTCTCTCCCACTTCCTCCCTGGGTGTAGGGGAGGGGGGGAGAGAAAGAGTGTGGTCTAATAAAATAGAACAAGTTGAGGTGTTCACATGAGAAAACAGGATTAAAATGACAAGACAGACATCTACATCAGCTGACTCAGTTATACATAAAATAGGCAAATGACTACGTTAAAAAAAATGTTTTTAGCCATAGTCAGTTTGGCTCAGTGGAGAGAGGGTCGGCCTGTGGACCGAAGGGTCCCAGGTTGGATTCTGACCAAGGGCACACCCAGGCCCTGGTCGGCACATGAAGGAGGCAAACCAATCTAATGTGTTTCTCTCACACTGATGTTTGTCTTTCCCTCTCTTTTCCACTCTCCCTAAAAAACAAACACACACACACACAACAAATAAAGGGAAAAATATCCCCGGTGAGGGTTAACCAAAAGAAAAAAGTTCGTATTGATTTTATGAGACAGAAATAAGGATGAAAAACATCTATCGGCTGCCTCTTGCATGCCCCCTTCAGGCAATCAAGTCCACAATACGGCCAGGTGCCCAGACTGGGAATGGAATCAGTGACCCTTTGGGTGCATGGGATGATGCTCAACAACCGAGGCACACTGGCCAGGCCTGACTAGACTTTTTTTAATGTAAGAAGTAAACATCTCAGGTCAAATGATCTTTAACAAAAATACCACGACTACACAACTGGGGAAAAAACAGCATCTTCATCATTAAATGTTGGAAAATTAGGTCCCCACACAAAAGAGTGAAGTAGTAGCCCTACCATATGCAAAAACTCAAAATGGGTTAAATACTTATGGGAAAAGTCTGATGTTGGATTTGGCAATGTTTTCTTGGATGAAACACAAAAAGCACAGGCAACAAAAGCAAAAATAGACAAACAGGACTACAAACTTAGTAACTTCAGTCTATCATAGGAAAGCACTCGACACAAGTGAAAAGAAAACCTGTAGAATGTTAGAGAAAATATTTGCAAATCATATATCTAACAAGAAGTCAATATCCAGAATCTACAAGAAACTCTAACAACAAAAGCAACCCAGTTTAAAAAATGGCCAACAAGCATATGAAAAGATGCTCTGCACAAATCATAACAGAAATGCTAATCAAAACCACTTCATACTCTTTAGGATGTAAAAAAAAGGGGGGGGGGAATATAACATATGCTGACTAGGAGCAAGAATGTGGAGAAATTGTAACAATAGTTTACCTTGCTATGTATGATCTAACAATCCCACTTCGGGGCATATATCCAAAGGATTCAAAACAAGATCTGGAAGAGGTATTTGCACATCCATGTTCATTATAACTCACAAATGCCAAAAGGTAGGAAGCAACCCAAATGTCCATCAAGAGATTAATGGGTATATACATATAATGGATAATTCACCCTTAAAGGAAATATTTTATCACATGCTACATGAATGACATTATGCTAAATGAAATAATCCAGTCACAAAAGGACAAATACTATGTGATTCCACTAATGAGGTACCCAGTCATATGAAGTATCTAAAGTAGTAAAAATCATAAGTAGAAAGGCAGTTGTCAAGGATTGGAGGAGAAAGGAGGGAAAATTGTATTTTATAGGTATAGTTTTACACACGAAAAAGGTTCTAGAGACCTGTTGCACAACAATAAGAATATATATATACTTAACAAACATGAACTATACACTCAAAAGTGGTTAAAATGATAAATTTCATGTTAGATTTTTTTAAACTACAATTAAAAATGTAAATGACTGAGGGAACAATGCTGTTGGAAGGTTTTCATCCTTATCACCTAAGGAATTAAGAGTTGAGTTTGATCCTACTCCGAGATCCAATAGTCAAACATTACAGATGGCCCCTGAAAATTTGCATTTAAAAGCCCTCCATGTGATTAGATTCCACTAATGGGTTACTTTCTTAAAGAGATTTACTCAAAAAGCCTACTTGAGCCGGGACCGGTTTGGCTCAGTGGATAGAGCATCCGACTGCGGACTGAAGGGTCCCGGGTTCGATTCCGGTCAAGGGCATGTACCTTGGCTGTGGGCACGTCCCCGGTAGGGGGCGTGCAGGAGGCGGCTGATTGATGTCTCTCTCATCGATGTTTCTGACTTTCTATCCCTCTCCCTTACGCTCTGTAAAAAAATAAAAAACAACAACAACAAAAAAAAAAACCCCAAAAAACACCAAAAAGCCTATTTGAAGCTGCCCTCAACTGTGACTATCTAATAGCACAACTTTCCTTACATTCAGGCCTCTATACCTTACCAAGATAGTAGTCTTTTGGGGTCATACCTTAAAACATATTATTCTTCAACAAAGTCTAGACTGACCAAAACAAATTCTGAGCATGCTTTCTTAGGGCAGTTAATTCAAGATATCTACAGAAATAAGTACAAATATGCACTTCTTAAAGTAAGGTGGCTCAGAGACAGCAGTTTAAACTTTTTTGAAACTGTTAGAAATGTAATGAGTTTAGTTCAACAGGAAATTTTTCAACTCCAAAGCATTTAAACTAAAAGTTTTTTTTAGCAATGGGTTGTAAATTCATTAAATGTAAATGATCAATTTTGCAATACTGTAGTCAAGTAAGGCATGAGTTCTGGGAAAGTTAATGCTGAGGTGTGATTTACTATCTTTGTAACTGCCCCTAATACTTTACTGCAAGTTATATTTTAGCTTATAAAAATACCTGGATGCTTCTCACAATTAATGAAATCTTCATTCTCTTTACTTCCTCTAGAATTTCCCACCTGAACCCATCTACCTTTTACTAAGAATGTCAAATTTGTGATGAAATCAAAAGCAAAAGCCTACTTGATTATCCTTAAAGACCAAATTAAACTTTTTAAAGCAAATTTATTTTTTATTACTCAGATGTTTCTTTCTAATGAATTGACCATTACATTTCCTAAATTCTGAAATGGCCAACAGACCATAGAAAGACATTTCTTTAGGCTCCTGCTTGAAACCAGCAGCTTCATCAAACTGCTGGCCTTGATTCAGGGCCAACCAAATTTCTTATTTTCTGACAGACTTCCACCCATCCCAAAGCTGCCACTAAAACTTTTGTTTAGTCCAATTTAGTGCAGGAATACACTTTTATACATACTTTTGAAATTTGAAAAATTAGTAGACAAAACCGCAGGTTAAGATACTCCTCCTTTTTACATTTCAACTTTAAATATCGTGAAATAAGTCAATTTTAGAACACACCATCCTATCCTTACTTGAATATGCCGGGACTACTGCTTTCCGCCAACAGAGGCACGGATACAAACTACAGACTAACAGCTGTCTGAGGGGAGGGGAAACTGGAATATGATGAAGAGATTAGCAAAAAGACATAATGCATAATCCACACACAACAGTGTGGTGATAGCCAGAGGGAGGATGGGATGGGGACATCTGTAATAGTGTCAAGTAGTAGTAGTAGTAGTAGTAGTAGTAGTAGTAGTAGTAATAATAATAATAATAATAATGATGATGATGATGAAGGATAAAGATAAAATATAAAAGTGAGCTATGGCAGGTAGTCCTGTACTAGGCAGGAACATTCCTTGCCAAAGGTCAACTTTTATCTTAACTGAGGCCTATTATTTTTTGCATCTAGCTAACAACACATCTTTGTCAGTCATTTTCTTTTCCGTACCCCTAAGGGCACAATTACTGTACCAGAGCAAACCAAAGAACCCTCACTGTTTTCATGTTAATTGTTCAGTTAGGTATCCTATACCCACCACTGTAAAAGAAATGTCTATTTTATCTACTTTTTGTCCAATTCCAGAGATTTCCAAGCCTTGCATTCTCCAATCTCCCTAAATCACCAAGAAATTTCATGTAACTCCTAAGTTATTTTCCTTTGTTGCTGGAAGCCAACTCCATCATGTCATAATTGCAAGAGTTTCATCAAAAGGTTGATGAAACTTGGGGACTCAACAAGGGCTGAGTCACATATGTTATCGCCTGTTTGGAAATGGCTAAAGGTATTTCCCCAAACCTGAATAGGATGATTGTTTGCTGCCAGACAACTTAGGGGACCTTAATATACATGTTATTGGCTCCTACTGAACAGCCACAGGCAATTCCCCAATGGACTGTGTATAGGAAACCATACACTTTGATGTGTATATTCACTCTGCCTTAGGACAGTGGTTCTCAACCTTTCTAATGCCGAGACCCCTTAATATAGTTCCTCATGTTGTGGTGACCCCCAACCATAAAATTATTTTCATTGCTACTTCATAACTGTAATTTTGCTACTGTTAATAAATCGTAATGTAAATATCTGTGTTTTCCGATGGTCTTAGGCAACCCAGCTAGTGGTTCTCAACCTGTGGGTCGAGAATAGCTGCTGTAGAGCCTAAGACCATCTGATATGCTCAAATAAATAAAAAGACAAGTGTTAGATGAAGAAATGGAGCTACTGGAACCCTCAAGCTAGATATATGCACTCTCTGACCTAACAGAAATACATAGTGTTCATTAAAAGACACATGCAATCTATTTGTATTAGCAAACAAGAAACTACTCAAATGCCCATAGCAGTAGAATGGATAAATTGTGGTATATCAATATAAAACAACTACAAGCACAACAATGAGAATGAACTACAAAACCTCAACATAATGTTGACTGTGGGAGGCCTTACATGATGCAAGCTAAATGATTCCATATCTATGGTATGTTAGAAGTTAGGATACTGATTATCCCAGGGGTAGAGGGGGCAGGAAAATAACTGTTAGAGGTGCAAGGATGAGCTCTGGCTAGTTATACTCCACACCACTTCCAATTGAATATTTTTGTCCTTATATATCACAAAAGCAGCTTTTCTCTAAAATCATTTCAGCAATTTTCCAAATCCATATTCAACTTTGTTATTGTACAAAGAGTTTTGGGCTATATAATGCTCTTAGTTGATTTCATACAGATGCAAATTGCTAAGTTTACATACTTGGGAGAAAGGCAGAGAGAGCTCAAGAGCAACCAAAATTATTCTTTGGTTTGTAACAGTAAATACAACATACTGCTAATAACAACTAAATTAATATTCTTATTTGCAATGCAATTCAATCATATGCACAGTGAGAATCACTGAAAAGATAAAAGTTATACAAAAATAATCAGATTGTTTTTTGGAGGCATGCATGTATTTATCCTAAACTGTGTTGTAGATATTCAAATTATGTTAATCTTTTTTTTAAACACACACACACACTAGAGGCCTGGTGCACGAAATTCATGCACAGGGGTGTGGGCAGGGGATGTCCCTTAGCCCAGCCTCTCCAATCCGGGACCCCTAGAGGGATCAGACCTAAACGGGCAATTGGACATCCTTTTCACAATCCAGGACTGCTGGCTCCAAACTGCTCACCTGCCTGCTTCCCTGATTGCCCCTAACCGCTTCTGCCTGCCAGCCTGATCACCTGCTAACCACTACCTTGCTAGCCTGTTTGCCCCCAACTGCCCTCCCCTGCAGGCTTGATCACCCCCCAACTGCCCTCCCTTGCAGGGCCTGGAACCTCCCAATGGCCCTTCCCTGCTGGCCATCGTGTCCAGATGGGGGGAGGATCTTTGACCACATGGGGGCAGCCCTTTTGTGTGTTGGATGGTCAATCTGCAAATTACTCTTTTATTAGATAGGATAGGCCTGGTGCATGGGTGGAGGTCAGCTGGTTTGTCCTGAAGAGTGTCCTGGGTGAGGGTGGGGGTTCCCTTGGGGCATGGCGCCACCTGGGCGAGGTGCCTGTGGAGGTTTGCAGGCCAGCCACGCCCCCTAGCGACCCAAGTGGAGACCCTGGTATCTAGGATTTATTTATCTTCTACAATTGAAACTTTATAGCCTGGAGCGGAGTCAAGCCTTCTGCTCGCTCTGTGGCTGCAGCCATTTCTGTTTGAAACTTTGTAGCCTAGAGTGGAGGCCTAGGTCTGCAATGGCAGGCAGAAAGCGTGGCTTCCTCTGTTGCCAGGGAAACCCAAGCCTCTGTTCTCTCCAGCTCAGTGGCTGTCACCAATTCTGTATCTTTTATAATTGAAACTTTGTAGCATTGAGTGGAGGCCTAGGCTGGCAACAGCAGGCAGAAAGCTTGGCTTCCTCTGCTGCTGGGGAAACCCAAGCCTCCCTCCTGCTCTCAGTGGCGGCAGCCATCTTGGTTGGGGTTTATTTGCATAATCTGCTCCTGATTGTCTGGTGGGCGTGGCTTGTGGGTGTAGCAAAGGTATGGTCAAATTTGCATATTGCTCTTTTATTAGATAGGATTATTGATTTTTTACAGAGAGGAAGGGAGAGGAATGAGGAATAGAGTTAGAAACATTGATGAGAAACATCAATCAGCTGCCTCGTGTACACTCCCCACTGCGGATGTGCCAACAAACCAAGGTACATGCCCTTGACCAGAATCAAACCTGGGACCCTTCAGTCCACAGAGGCCCTATCCACTGAGCCATGAGCCAAACCAGTTAGGGCAAATTCTATTCATCTTTATATTTATCAAGATTTCCTGACATACACACCTACTTGTAAAACTATCAATCACAAGATAGTGACCACTTCTACCACTCACCAAAGGTCCCTCAGGCCTCTTTAAAATGCACACCCTACTCTTTACTCCCAACCCTCAGGCAACCACTAGTGTGATTAATATGCATTTTCTAGAAATTTAGTCTGAGAAACTACCAAACCATTTTCCAAAGTGGTTTGTTCACATTCCACTCTTACCGGTAGTGCATTAGAGTTCTGGTTCCTTCTCAGCCTGTCAGCGTTTGGGTATCAAAATTATGTTAATACCAAAATGAGCTGGGAAATGTATCTCCTCTCTTTTCACAAGAATGTGCGAAAAGCTGGAATTACGCCTTCTTGAATGTGAGAACACTCCAGTGAAATCATCTGGGTCCACAATTTTCTTTATGGAATGACTGATTAATGACTAACTCAACGTATGTAATGGTTATAGGACTACTTCTATTTCTTCTTATACCAATGTTTGGAAAGTAATTTTTTTCTAGGAATTTTCCCATAACATGTTTAATGTTGTAGCATGTGTAGTAATCCTGTTAGATTTGTGCCTGCTCATTCTCAATGTCCTTAGGTTTTACATTTGATATAAAATGTAAAAAGTAGGTTTATACTTTCTAATTTTAATCAAATATATTAAAATCTTTTAATTATAACCTTCCATCTGTTTACATTTTAATGGAATTACCGAGACTAGGGACATGAGGCAAGGACAAGTAAGGATTTCTGGCTTCCAAATTTTTATATCATTCAATAAAAACAAAACTACTAAGATTGCTTCATGATATTAATCCTGCTACAGAATAATGAATAAAAACTACATAAAATTATTGTGTAGCCTTTTAAATTACAATCTGATATACTTAATTCTTCACCCTTGGTTGAGAGGGGTGAGACTGATTTTGTTTGAAAGATAAATATAAAACACTTACAACATTTGTACAATGGTTACTTACCATGTGTCACTTTTTAAGCACTACATATACATTAGCTCACTTAATCCTCACAACTATCCCATGAAGTAGGTACCTTTATCGTCTCCATTTTAGAGGTGGAAATATACCACACAACTAGTCATTAAATATTGTTTGATTAAAATCTAGACATTCCAGAGGCCATGCATCATTTCATTACCATATCCTTTTTCTAGATGAAGATTGTCCTTCCACCCTCTTGCCAGGTTATCATTCTAAGTGATTTATCTAGTAGCATCTAATATTTTTCAGGTACTTTTAAAATCTCCTAGTAACATAACCTACCCAGTGCATTCTTGCTTGACTGACAGACACAGTACACAGAAAAACTTTCCCAAAGACTACCAATGGACTTCTCAGTTAAATCAATAAACTTTTTTCGTTCTTAGTTACTCCATTAACAATAGCTGAAACACCCTAGAGAAAACTCTCAAAGCAGTGATTTAACGGAATGTTAAATTTATGTACAAAACGTGCACTAAATTATGAACTGTACAAAACAGAATATTCTATCCTTGAAGATTAAATTTTTGCCATTTCATGAGCCATATCCAAGTAGTAAGATAATTGCTACTGATAAAGGCAAAAAGGAAAAGTGGCTCAAATATTCACAGAAAGCAAGCTGCCCTTCCTTTTTAAAAAGACTTTCTCTCCCACCTGGACCCAGGGAACTCTTAACCACACACACACACACACACACACACAGCCCAAACTTACATTCTGGCATTTCTATCCCAAGTACTTGGAGAAAGGGTAAATAAAACCCTCGTTCCTTTATTAAGAACGTGTCCTTACAAATAAAACTTAAAAAAAAAATTTAGTGAGTCAGGGCAAAACAAGGCTATTCATTTTGTCCCCCTAAATCGTTTTTCCAAGGTCTATCGCTTACACCAGGTAGTCTTCCCCACGGTGAAAAGGAGGAAATCTAAGTTTCCACATACATTTGTAAGAAAACTAACTGCTTCCTATGACACACACATAAAGTGCTTGGAGCGGAACCTGGCACACAGTAAACATTCTCAGTGGCGCACAAAGCTTGGAAAACGAGACCTGTCACGTGAGCTATCGCGATGCTTGTCTACAAAAAAAAAAAAAAAAAAAAAACCTTCGAGACCTAACGCCTTCAAGTCCCGGCAGCACGTGTCCGTCCCGATTCCCTTCTCCAGTTGCTTTTTGTCAGCGACAGCGGCGAACGCAGCCAACATTCCTGAGCCGCCCATTGGCCCACACCCCGGCCGGGCTCTCGGCGGGGCCCAGCCGCTCATTGGCCGTCCGCTCTCAATGAAGCGGCCGCGCCGGTTCCTGCGCGGCACCGCCGCACTTGTGTGCGGAGGAGCCTACGAGGCCAGGGGCGGCGGGCGGCCGGCGGCCGGCCCCGGCACCTGCGGCCCCGCCGGCGCTTGGATCCGCGCTCCCGACCACCCCGAGACCCCACAAGACCTCCCGCCGTCTGCGCAACCGGCCCGGCTCTCTCGCGGGACTGCCGGCCGGGGTGGGAGGCTGGGGCCCCAGAGTCCTTTGCTGGCTTATGCATTCAAAGGTATGAAGTCCCGCGCCAGACGGGCCTCCGGCTCGTCCATGTCGGCGAGCCTAACTCTGCCCCCACACCTCGCCAAAACCCCCCACAATTCGGTAACAGGTTACACAAACCAAGGTCAAGAGTCGCGGGAACAAGCCTCGGCGGGCTCGGCGGGCTCTGCGGCCCGTCTGCGGGGAACGCCCCGAAAAGGCTTTGGTGCAGAGGGTGTGAGGGCGGCGGTGGGGCCCAGCCACTGCGACACCACCGCCATCCCCCACCCCCGCCGCCCCGGCGCCGCACGCTGCCGCCGCGGACCGCGGGCTGGAGGCCTGCTCACTTGAGGCCAGAGTCTGGGACGCGGCGGGCCTCTCCGAGCCGCTGCACGCGGCGAGGACGAGTCCGGCTCAGACCCGCTCCCGCTCCCTCTCCGCCCTCCCCCAACCCCCAAGGCGGGGACACCCGAATTAGCGCCCGACGAAGCCCGGCCAGCCACACCTGCCGGGAGGGAGCCCTCGCGGCCCCCCGAGGCTACACTCGCTCGGGGTCTCGGACCGCCGAACCGCTCCGAGGCGGCCCAACCCCGGACGTTACCTGAGCACGCGGCGGCACCGGCCTTCTCCCCTCCCCCCCGGACTGCGCCAGGCCCGGCAACGGCGACGGGAGAAACCGGCCCGGGCTCCGCATGGATGGGGGGCGCTCCCTCCAGCAACTGGGGACCCCCTTTTGCGATGTGGAAATAACCTCCGAAGGCGGAGCTGTTCCCACCTGAAGGCGGCGAGAGCCCGGCTCCCGACCTCCGCCCATGGTGAGTATCTCCCCGGCGGCGACAGCCCCGGAACCGACCGTGGGCGAGCGCCGCGAGCACCCACCTCGGGATGGTGCGAAGATCCCCAGATCCTTGACTTGCGTCGGGCTGCTGCTTGGAGAACCAAACCTCCAGTAGCTTCTCGGTCCCTTCGAAAAAATGTGCAGCTTCCATCACCGTGAGACTAGCGAACAACCAACAACCACAGAAAATCAACTAAATTAAATCTCTTTCTCCCGCCGCTGTTGCGGATTGTTCCAGCTGTTTCAGGTTCCTTTTTTTTTTTTTTTTTGCTACAATTTTATATTAACTTTTTTTAAAAAAAAAGAATTAATAAAATTTTCCCGGCTTTTGTGTGTGTGTGTGTGAGCGAAAAGTTGAACGTGAGTCTGTTGGAAATAGAGGCAGATACAGTTCAGTCTCTTGTAGTCCGCTGTTTCCCGTTAGAGAGCGAGATGAGCGAGCGCTAGCTAATGTCGCCGGCCATACTGTGGAAGCGAGAGCGCTGCGTGAGCAGCGGCTTTATATACGCCGTCTCCCTCGAAAGGCCCGGAAGTGACGCACGTCCCGCCCCTGCGGCTCATAGGTGCAGCCGCCCGTCCATCACCAGCGGCCAAGTGGCGGCTGGCTGGCGGCCGGCCAGTAGCGGAGCGCGGGGAAGTGCCTGCTGCGCTGCGGCTCGGGCTCGCGCTGCTCCCACGGCGGGAGATGGCCTTATGTTGTCCGCCAGGGGACGGGGAACCGGGCATTGCCTGCCGAGAGGGCGGGAGAGCGGAGCGGACTGAAGAAAGGCCGTGCGGTTATGTGTACAGCCCCTGGTGATGCGATAACGTGGGTGGGACCCGAGGAAGGTTGGCGCGGCTCGGCGGGGGCGGGAGCGGCGGCCGCTGCTGGGCCGGCGTGGTGTCTTTGATCCTGTGCATTTCGCCGCGATTGCTGGGGTGCTTGGCCGTTCTTCGAGGTGTGTCCCCGCTCGACGAACGAAGCGAGGCATTCAAACCCAGCGTTTGTCCACATTTGACGCCCGCGGTGCCAAGGATCAGATTAAAGGCGCTTTAATTCACGCCTTAACTGCTCTACGAACCAACGCAGCTGTCGACCCGTTTACACAATAGCCAGAAGCGTTGTCTTCTTATTTAAAAAAGGAAAAGCTAGGAGGCTCCCAGCCCTGGATGGCTGGGGTTCTATCCGTCTCCCACCATGTGGCTCGCCCAAGCCTCAGAGTTGGCCAAGCACAGCAGCTGCCATGAAGCCCTGGCAACTCCATGCCCCATTAGGTCAACTGGTGGGAATTTATTCTGCAAAACTATTTCTAGAAACTGATTTACGTAATATAATTTGAAATTGATAATATTTTTCTTTAAATTGTCTGGAGTTGATTAATTGATTGAAAGGGGTCTCCACTGCCTCCAAAATGTGCAGTGCTGCCATCTCAGTGTATCAGACTGTACATGGAGTTAATGAAAAAAAGGATCCAAAGCTATCACTAGAGGTTATTTAAAGAACAATGTATCTAATATTTCAGTGATAAATGTGTCAAACCGTTGCCAAGTAATACTCATTTTAACCTGAGGTGGCAAAATTGTGATAACAAAGTTATGACTTTTACTCAAAAATAAGAAAAAAGGCAACCTGACATAAAAATTACCAAGGTGACAGAAGACTCTTCTCTATCATCCTTAAAGAAAGACTTTCCTTAACTAAAAGTGAAATATGATCCTGCCGAGACCGGTTTGGCTCAGTGGATAGAGCGTCAGACTGTGGACTGAAGGGTCCCGGGTTCGATTCGGGCAAGGGCATGTACCTTGGCTGCGGGCACATCCCCAGTAGGGGGCGTGCAAGAGGCAGCTGATCGATGTCTCTCTCTCATCGATGTTTCTGACTTTCTATCCCTCTCCCTTCCGCTCTGTAAAAAATCAATAAAATATATTAAAAAAAAAAAAAAGAAATATGATCCTGTTGTAAGTGTGAAAAACCTAATAAGAAAGACATGATTTTAAGCTTGCACTCTGGATTCCCTGCAGGGTAGAACTTGTCTTACAAAAACATTTATTTATTCACATTTCTCCATCAAACCTGTTGAAAGAAGCTGTGTTGGGTGGTAGGTACATATGCTGATCTTGCCATGTTTTTAAAAGTAGCCAACTCAAATGGGATTGGGACAAAAGATAATGAGTGTTACTTATTGCAATAATAATTCAAAGAGAATGTGGTGGTTATACCTGGAATAAAGATAAAAGAAGTATTTGTGTTTTACAAGCTATTCAATTATTTTGATGTTGCTTATTGAAATGAAGAATCAGTCTACTAAACCACTTCAAACACTAATTGTAGTATAAACATAATTTGGCTTATAATTGCTTATAATTAGTTACTTTTCAATTACTATTATGCTTTTTCCTAATGCAATTTAAGTTAATAGAAAAGTGCCAAAAATCTTGGCAAGGTAAGTTCTTGTTAATTTAATACAGGATAAATTTAAACGTGACTACCAACTGGACTGGTCCTTTGTAAAATGTATTATTTTTCCTTAGTGGCCCCCCCTGAGGTAATTTATCATAGACCAGCCAGAGTGATTTTTTTAAACATAAATCCAACTTAACACTTTTTGATATTTTAATATTTTTAAATTCTCCAGTGGTTTCCTGTCACAACATCAGAATTTCTTTTTTTTAAATATGTTTTTATTGATTTCAGATAGAGTAAGGGAGAAGGAGAGAGAGATAGAAACATCAATGATGAGAGAGAATCATCCATGGGCTGTCTCCTATACTCCACCACTGGGGTTTGAGCCCAGAACCCTGGCATGTGCCCCAAACGGGATCGAACTGTGACCTCCTTGTTCATGGGTTGATGCTCAGCCACTGAGCAGCATTGATTGGGCTGGTTTCTTCATTCTTGTCACTGAGGTCTTAGCTTACATGTCACCTCTTCTGAGAGGTCACCTCTAATACCAGGGCACAGGCTAAGCTACCATAATAAAGAGGTCCCCAAATTTAGTAACTGAAAAAAGACTACAGTTTATTTCTCTCTCACATAACAGTTCAGAGGTAGGCAGGTGGTAAAAAGTAAGCAGGCCACTTGGCCCCATGAGATCATTCAGGGATCAGGTTCCTTCTAGCCTGTCCTATCATAGAGTGCAAACTTCACTCACATGATTAAAGCTGGCCCACATCTGTCTATATTCCAATCTGGGAAAAGGAGAAAAAGAGAAAGTAGAGAAAAACAATTTCCTTATGAAAATGAGATCAGTAAATTGTAACATTAGTTGTGCTGAGTTAGTCATATGTTCACTCCCAGTTGCAAGGGAGGCTGGGAAATTCGGTTGCTACCTCGATAGCTAGTTGCCTGGTCAAAACTTGGGCAATTACTAAAAGAGGGAAAGGATGGGTGTGTGGGACAATCTGCAGGCCTGCCACACCTTTCTGTACCACCTAATTTGCAGTAGCTAGCTAGTTACTCCCTACCACATCATTCTGGTTTAATTCTCTGCATAATTATTACTGTTCTCTTATATTTACTTACTGTTGTTGGCTTCCTCTTACCATCAAATTGGACTTTAAGCTACGTAAGTCTTGTTTGTCTTTAAGTGTCCTGATAAATACTACTCTTTCAAACTAACCTTATCTCCCAACATTCCACAAGAGCATGAATACCAGAGTCAGGATCATTGAGGATCAGTCATACTCACTGGGAACTCCAAAGGAATTTGTAATTAAGATCACACTACCATTTAATAGCTTCATTGTTGGTTTAATCTCTCAACTAAATTGACAATCCATGTCTTTTAGATATCCCATCTCAAACAAGGCACATAGGTAAGTTTTCACATACTTTTGGATTAATTTTTTTTTCATTTAAAAAAATATACTTTATTGATTTTTTACAGAGAGGAAGAGAGAGAAACATCAATGAGAGAAACATCAATCAGCTGCCTTCTGCACCCCCTCCCCCCACTGGGGTTGTACCTGCAACCAAGGTACATGCCCCTGATCGGAATCAAACCTGGGACCCTTGAATCCACAGACTGATGCTCCATCCACTGAGCCAAACCAGTCAGGGAAACTTTTGGATTAAATTTAAAGTGACTGGTTGGTATGCTGGAGTTGGCTTCTTCCTGTTTGCAAAACAGGAAACAAACGTTTTCAGAACTTTTAGGAGCCAGTGGCATCACAATGATAGGTACATGGATTGTGGTGGGAGTATTTACTTCATGGAAATTGGTAAACTCTGCAAGCAAAGCTCTCCATACCTTCCAAGAAGCAGGTATTAAACATTTACCAGTATACTGTAGAGAGCACCTGGGAAGACACATGAGCATTTCTTTAATTATTGTCAGCCGAATTCAGTGGTGTTGGCAGAGCCACGTCCTAGAAATGTGCCTTGCCAGACTCAAGAGTGTTTCAGCTTGACTTTCAGCCCAGGCACCAGGGCTTGGGTTTCATTATCTAAATCCAGCCTAGCACGAGGAATGAATACAATTTGGGCCCACCCAAGAATGCACATAATGTCCTTTGTCTTGACTTTCAATAAAACTTCCTGGTTTTTGCTGTATAAAATAAACCCGCTGTATTGGCTCTGGGTCCCTGAATCTCCATCAGAGGACGGTGGTCCCACCTGCCTCAGCTTTTTCTTCCCATCTCTCTGTCTCTTTCATTTTCTCAATCCCCAGCAGCCCCTACTCAGGAATCAGACCGTTCTCTATCCCTGCTGGACATGGAAAAGAGAAACATTTACAGTATACCACTGGTTGTCACAAACCTGTCACTTTGTGATGTTGAAAACATAGTTTTCTCTACTGTAAATGTGAGTTCAACACCAAAGGCTGTTGTAGGGCTTATCTCTACATAAAAGGCTTATATGCTAAGTGTCCCTCTGACTGGTTGCTATGACACATACTCACCACCAGGGGGGCAGATGCTCAACACAGGAGCTGCTGAGCTGCAGTGACTTGGCAGTGGTGGTTTTCCAGTAAGTCACCCCGAAACCAGAGAGGAGGAAGCTGGATTCCTTGTGAGGCTTTGTGATTCCACCTTCAGCTGTGGGTTATGTTGTTGCTGGGGCACTGTTGGCCCTGAATCTGGTTTACTGCACACTTGCATTTGCATTCCTCACCATGTATGACAGCCAACTTTGCAGAGTGCCCAGAGTGGATTTCAGCCTGATCCCCGCAGCCCAAGCTGGGGGACCCCACCTGCTGGAAGGACCCTGCTCACTCTGCAGATGCCCTTCCAGCCAAGCCACAGCACCACCCCAGGTGTGCCAGGAAGGGAGGTGGGGAGGAAGGTTGGTTCCAGGGTATGTCTTGCCTGTCTCATCCAGTCCGGCCCCATAGCCACCTTCTAATTAATGTGCACGAATTAACTTCCTTCAATGTGTCACTAGTTGTATTATATTGTAAAAGTGATTTGGAAACTATAAAACAGTAAATAAAGATATGGTATTATTACTGCAAAAATGCAGAAACAAAAGTACTGAACAAAGGAATAACACTGCAATGCCTGAGTTTTACATTAAATTGTGAAACAAAAGTGCCCAGATATAATGTCCTAAAAGCTGTTGACTTCTTTGGTGTGACTAATGCGAGGACATATGCCAAAGGTGAGAATGTAGTTTTATGTGGAAAAACTCCCCTTCTGTTCCTCATTGTATTTCAATTTACCAGACATAGGGGAAAGAAAAGTGAAAGAAAAAGTGAAACTGATAAGAGAGATAAGAAACTCAGAATATAACAAATTTAGTAAAATTGTTTCCCAGGATGAATTAAGTATTTAACAGCGAACATAAAGTTAGAAATAAGAAGAGATAGACAATGAACTTAATGAATGGAAGTGGACAATGAGAGTTATAAACAATGTAGTTGACCAGTGTCCTGGCAAGATATGCTAACATAATTTTCTTACTCATTTTCATTAGTAATTAAATATTCAGTAAGAAAAGAATTTGTAATGTGGTTCATGAACACAACTTCACTTTTTAAATATTTATGCAGATGATAGCCTCTTTAAAGGATTTTGTATTTTTTCTTTTGAGACTTTTCTGTTTTAAAGCTCCACTTCTGCATTTTCTTCTATCATTCTCTCAACTTGTACTCATCCTGTCAGCTAAAGAATTAAAAATATAGCCCTGACCAGTTTGGCTCAGTGGCTAGAGTATTGGCCTGAGGACTCAAGGGTCCCAAGTTTGATTCTGGTCAAGGGCATGAACCTTGGTTGTGGGCACATCCCCAGAAGGGGATGTGCAGGAGGCAGCTGATTGATGTTTCTCTCTCATCGATGTTTTGAATATATGTTAAAATATAATAGAAGTGTAAAAACATCACAAATTAAATTTTTTCTGATATTTTTCTTCCAAATTGTATAATCATTGGTTAAAATTAAAGACAACAAATATATGAATTTTAATTAATAACTCAAGTTTATAATTATAAATTTTTTATTTTTTAAAATACATTTTTATTGATTTTTTTTACAGAGAGGAAGGGAGAGGGAGAATTAGAAACATCTATAAGAGTGAAACATCCATCCGCTGCCTCCTGCACACCCCCCACTGGGGATGTGTGTGCAACCAAGGTACCCTTGAGTCTGCAGACCGATGCTCTATCCACTGAGTCAAACCAGTCAGGGCAATTATAAAGATTTTAGATTTAATTTTTGAAAATTAATGAAACCTATTAAATATATTCATGAAAATTAAACTAACTGCAATTCCAGTGTAATATGTCCATTTTGCTACTAATGTAGAGTCTGCATCACACTTCATGTATGTTTTGTCTATACCTACATATACACAAATGTAAGAATAAAAGTTTCAGATTGCCTGGCTGGCATCACTCAGTTGTTGAGCATCAACCTATGAACTAGGAGGTCTTGGTTCGATTCCCCATCATGGCACATTCTCGAATTTTGGGCTCGATCCCCAGTACAGGGTGTGTAGGAAGCAGCCAATCTATGATTCTCTCTTATCATTGATGTCCCGATCCATCTCTCCCTCTCTAAAATTAAAAAAAAAGAAATTACAAATGATTATTGTATCAGGATTTTGTAGACCCTTAAGAGATTTTAATATAATCTCCAAGAGAGAACCAAGATGACGGCATAGGCAAAACACCTATCTTGCCGTCATACACAGCAATTTTAATACTACAACTTAACGAAAGAACAAACACCTTCCAGAATCACCAGAAAGCTGGCTGAGTGAAAATTCCACAAATAAAAGTGAAGATAAGACACTGTGACTCAGAGGAGCGGCGGCGGACAGCGTTGAAAGATTCGCACGGAGAGAGGTTTGGAGCGCACGCTGCGGAGAGGGCAGGCGGCTGAAAACCGGCCAGTTTTCTCGAACCGGGAGACAAAGACGTCCCACTGGACTGATTCTCCAGCTCTGGGCGAAATCCAGAGAACCCACTATCATACAGGGTGAAAACTGGACAGTGGGAGGGCACGCTGAAGCTCGGGTGCTGCTGGGTCTGCTGGCTTGTGGAGAAGGCAGCTTGCGCATGAAAAGCTCGGCTGCGTGACGGCGCAGAGAGCGCTCTGCGACTCGCTCTCTCATTCGGAAAACCATCAGTCTGCTTTGTTTTACAACCCTGGGTGAGATGTTGGGTGTGCAGACTCATTTGGGGAGAGTCTAAATTTCTGGCAGCCGGTGGAGCTCGGCAGCGGCTCTCTCTCAGAGGTGCTGGCAGGCATTGCCCCCAGAACAGAGACCCTGGGGCCCGCAGAGGGTGGAGCTAACGCTGTCTGCTTGGCCCGGAGACTCCGCCCATCCAACCTGAGCACAGCTGAGCTTCACAGACAATTGGCCTGGAGGTCAACCCCTCCAAGTGCTAACAATGATTAACCTGAGCTTAACTTCAGCAAGACTGTGCAACCCATATCCACCTCAGGTAACCGGGGAGGCTGAGCCACTGTCCCTAGTAGGAAGTCTACCACACAAAGCTAATTGACCATCTCAGGGAAGCAGCCACCATGCAGGGACATGGAAAGAAATCAGATGTGAAAGAAATGGAGGAAAAAAAACGACTGGACATGGAATTCAAAACCACAGTTATAGGGTTTTTCAAGAGGCTCCAACAAAAGGTCGAGGCCTATAAGGAAATAAGCAAGACCACAAAGGAAATGATCAAGACCAACGTGGAAATGAATGAGTACTACAAGGAAATGAACAAGACCCTCAAGGATATAAATGAGACCTGCAAGGAAAGGATCAAGACCAACGTGGAAATGAATGAGTCCTACAAGGAAATGAAGGAGACCCTCAAGGATATAAAGGAGACTCTCAAGGATATGAAAAAGGACCAACCAGAAATTAAGCATACACTGACTGAAATAAAAAATATTATACAAAGACCTAAAAGTGCTCTGGAGCACCCCAAGAACCAAGTTAAAGATTTGAAATACAAAGAGGTAAAATCCACTCAGCTGAAAAAGCAAGAAACCAAAAGAATCCAAAAAATTGAAGATAGTATAAGGGGCCTCTGGGACAACCTCAAGCATACCAACATCTGAATTATAGGGGTGCCAGAAAAAAAGAGAGAGCAAGACAATGAAAACCTATTTGAAGAAATAGTGACTGAAAACTTCCCACACCTGGTGAAAGAAATTGACTTAGGAGTCCAAGAAGTGCACCGAACCCCAATATATCGGAACCCTAAGAGGACCACACCAAGGCACATCATAATTAAAATGCCAAGAGCAAAAGACAAAGAGAGAATAATAAAAGCAGCAAGAGAGAAACAGTTGGTTATCTATAAGGGAGCACCCATACGATTGTCAGTGGATTTCTCAACAGAAACGATGAAGACGGGAGTGGCAAGAAATATTCAAAGTGATGAACAGCAAGAATCTACAACCAGACGGGAGTGGCAAGAAATATTCAAAGTGATGAACAGCAAGAATCTACAACCAAGATTACTCTATCCAGCAAAGCTATCATTCAGAATTGAAGGTCAGATGAAGTGCTTCGCAGATAAGAAAAAGCTAAAGGAGTTCATCACCACCAAACCAACATTATATGAAATGCTGAAGGATATTCTTTAAGAAGAGGAAGAAGAAAAAGGTAAAAATATAAATTATGAACAACAAATACACATCTATCAACAAATGAACATATAAATCAAGTGAATTGATAGGCTGATGAACAGGATAAACTGGTGAATATAACAGAGACATGGACATAGAGAGGGAATGGACTGACAATTCTTGGGGAGAAAAGGGTTGTGGGAAGTGCAGCAAGAGACTGGACAAAAATCTTGCAACAATGGGAGAGGACAGTGGGGCGGGGAGGTGAGGGTGGAGGGTGGGATAGGTACAGGGTGGAGGGGAGCTATAGGGGGATAAAAAGGGGAAACAATGTAATTAATAAACTGAACAATAAAGATTAAAAAATATATATATAATCTCCAATATATAATATACATTTAATAATAACAACATATGCATGCAAATATAGCACAACTATTTCCTTAGTTGTCAAAGCTTCCCATACAACGCAAACATATCAAATGGCCTCATTAGTTCAAAACCTCTCTCTTGCAAGGAGGAAAAAAGTTCCTGAGAAGCTCCAGGGGCCCATTGGAACAACCCAAAGCCATTTCTGGGTTAAAAGGTATCATGCCTGGCTGGTGTGGCTTAGTGGTTGAGCGACAACCCATGAACCTAAATGTCTATGGTTGGATATCCCATCAGGGCACAAGGCGGGTTGTGGGCTCGATCCCCAGTGTGAGTCATGAAGGAGGCAGTTGATCAGTGATTCTCTCTCATCATTGATGTTTCTGCCTCTCTCCCTCTCCCTGCTCTCTGAAATCAATAAAAAATATATTATTTAAAATAATATCTCATCTGGAGTAGAGTAAGTACAAAAATAATTTTTAACAGAATGAACAAAATAAAACTTTTATTCTGCATTAGCTTATATTTGATAATTAAATTTATTTACTTAAGTAATGCCAATCTTATTCAGCTTAATCACGTATAACATTGCCTCAAGATTTTTCATTTTAAACCTCTACAACTTTCTTACTCACTCTTAGTTTATCCCTTCTTATTCATTCTGAAACAACCAAACTTATTTTAGGAAAAACTCTGGTTCTAATTCTTTCAAAAAAAGTATTTCCATATTTTATATACTGTGTATTTTTATTGCTAAAAACATACTATTTCTTTCCATCTTAACTAGAAATCTTAACTCTTAGAAACCTCAATTTCTAGTGACAACTAAAAAGTAAGCAATTAGTATTCTTTAGAGTAATACATTTATGAAAACATTTAATAATTTCTTTTTTTAAATATATTTTATTGATTTTTCACAGAGAGGAAGGGAGAGGGATAGAAAGTCAGAAACATCGATGGGAGAGAAACATCGATCAGCTGCCTCTTGCACACCTCCAACTGGGGATGTGCCCACCACCAAGGTACATGCCCTTGACCGGAATGGAACCTGGGACCTTTCAGTCCGCAGGCCAATGCTCTATCCACTGAGCCAAACCGGTTCAGCCATTTAATAATTTCTCAAAATTATTTCCTGCCCAGCGTGGTTCAGTGGTTGAATGTCAACTTGTGAACCAGGAATTCATGGTTCCATTCCCGGTCAGAGCACATGCCTGGGTTTCAGACTCAATTCTCAATGGGGGTTGTGCAGCCAATCAATGATTCCCTCTCATCATTGATATTCTCTCTCTCTCCTTCTCCCTTCCTCTCTGAAATCAATAAAATTTATTAAAGAAAATATATATATATATATATATTTCCTCATAGCACCTTTATTTAAATGTGGCATAAAATATGTTTACTAATAGGCACAAGTATCCGTAGTTTCTCTACAATAAGTAGACAATAGATAAACCTCTGTTCAGTAATGGTCTACACATTTTTTAAATATTTTAATCTTTATTGTTCAGTTTATTAATTACATTGTTCCCCCTTTTTTTCCCCATATAGTTCCTCACCACCCAGTACCCATCCCACCCTCTGCCCTTACCTCCCCTCCACTGTCTTATAAAGACTTTATTATACTGCTATTTCTCTTGCTGACAAGTTTGCAGCAGAGGTAACATAAACTTATTTAACTAATCAACCAAGGCAGAATAAAAGTATTATTTAATGCTGATGGTTTTAAGGGTATGCATATTTAACCAAACCAAACGAAACTCTGAGCAGCCTTAATACCAGATACTTTTCCAGATCACGTGATTCTGAAAAGTACTTGGGTTAATTTCTGTTATACGGTATTTTTGAGCATTCTCATATAAGCAGTTGTTTGTTTGAGACAATTTAATAGAGCTCTTTTTAAAAAAGAAATTAACAATGCTATCTGGAGGTAGAAAATACTAAACTGCACATAACACACATACTGGCAGGTAGAGAGATCTTGTAGCCATGAGATAGGCAGCATAAAGCAAAACTCACTTACTTATAAATGTAATAATTTACATTGATCTACTCAGATGGCTACAGTTTTTGTTTGTTGTTTTCACTAATATTTGTGGAGAAGGCACTTAAGATTTGTGTCTTGGAGCCATACAGGCAGTTTGTGCTTTCAAAGAACACCCTGGTCTCCCCCCTTTTCCCCCTTTAGTCTTAGAAATTGAGAATAATAAAAATAGGTGGGCTTGAATTGCTTTGAGAGCTGCATTTCTGGTTTCATAAAGATTTGTAAGATATGGACAACTGCCCTCAAAATTTAGGTTTAAACTTAAGTGACATCTTCGGTTGACCTACCTGTCTAACTACATAATCTATAATTCGTTTCTTTCCCTTTCGGCATATAGTTTTATTTTAGCTTAAGCAGGGGACTCAAAAATTCCTATCAGGCTCTGACATTAGTTTTCAATTTGGCCAAATTATTAGGAGAGAGCAGTTATATCAACATATAAAAACTTGATGAAACTTATGATGCAACTTACACACAATTTAACAAATAATGGATAGTAAATTGAAAACATACTAAAGAAAAAGCAAAGACTCTCATATAACAAACTATGACAAATCAATCTAATGCTGTTTCTGGAATGAAGAAATTATATATCTATTTCTCAATTTAAATCCTATAATAAATCCAATTAACAGAAGGGTAACATAATATAAAGTACTAAATTAGGTGAAAAGAAATAAAAGGAATAGTTGAGATTATTCTTCAAAATAGTCTGGAATATGTGTAGGGTTCAACAAAATGTCTGGGAGGTAATACCATAAAAATTAAGAAGAAAATACCCTCATACATATCAAACAATATCAGTTCCTCAATTCAACCCTCCTACACACTAGAAATATAAGGCATTAAGAATATCATAAAAATATGACACTGATGGTTAAATAAGTAAAAATCAAATTCATTTGTAACACAAGGAAATGTATAAGATGACAGCAGCAGTGGCTTAAAACAAAATTATGGTGGCCAAAATTGGTTTGGCTCAGTGGATAGAGTGTCGGCCTGCGGACTGAAGGGTCCCGGGTTCAATTCTGGTGGGCATGTACCTTGGCTGCGGGCACATCCCCAATGGAGGGTGTGCAGGAGACGGCTGATCAATGTTTCTCTCTCATCGATGTTTCTGACTTTCTGTCCCTCTCCCTTCCTCTCTGTAAAAAATCAATAAAATATATTTAAAACAAACAAACAAACAAACAAACAAAATTATGGTGAACTTCTCCAAAGGCGTCACTCCACTTCATAGGGTTCCTCGATAAGACACTCAACAATTACATTTGTTGAGGTAGAATGCACAATGACACACACAGGGGAAGAAAAACGTGGAATGAATGCTAGCTTAGTTAAAGATGCAAGGATAGGAGGATGTGAACTTGGACACTTGCCTTCAGAAGAAATTTCTGTACTATTTATTGCGTCCCAAAAGGGATGATCATTAGCATGTATGTACATGTGATCAACATTATCACAGTGTTCTGGAGGATGCGTTTTTTGACACTCCTCAAAATCAGAAAGAAAATTGAAAACACTCATCTGTCAGGTTCTTGTGATATTTTCCAGCTTGGGATGCTTGGACATGCCAACCACTCTACTGAGCAGCTTCAAGCACCGCTTCTCTATGTGGCAGTAACATGCAATATATTAGTAAAAGCATTCTCCAGAATTTTCTGTGACTAAGTAAACTTCCTGCATAAAGAGTCCACCAGAAGGTGTCGCATCATCTGAAGTACATCAGCAAAAGAATACAATAAAATATGAGAACCTCAGAATGTGTTTTTCATAAGGAAAATTCAGAGGCATATCATATAAATTTACGAGAATATGAAATCTGGAATTCTATTTTCTCAGACTAAGAAGCATGGTGCAGAGAAAGAAAATACAAGGTATGGAGTCAGATATTGTAAGATCTTTAGATGGGTCCATGTGCTTTACCACAGACACCAATATAAAAGTATGACAGATTGATGTGTTCCCCATATAGGATTGAAGATCAAAGAGAGGAGCTCTCTGTTCACTGTCTAGAGATTTCCTAAGTAACAGAGAATATCATAACTACCTCCATTTCCCAAACACTTCTGAAGAGTGTAGAAAAATCAGAACAGAAGAAGGTTGAGGGACATGATCAGGCAGACAGGGCTGGGAACAGCTCCATGCAGTTTCTGGCATGCCAGAAATGAATGGAAGAACAAATAGTGTATTCCCATCTTCTGAGAAGGTCTTCCAACTATAGGAAATGGCAATGAAACTGGGATAGGTCCAGGAGCAGGACTACAATGGCTTCAGCTCTGATCCATATAAACTTAGAACTGAACATCTGATCGAGTCAAGTCCCGAAGGAGAGACCCCAAAATAGAAGAGAGACTTCTTTGAAACAGCCCTCCCCTTGCTCTTCAAGGACTCCATAGGGGCCACATAACAGAGTGTTGTAATCATGATAAACACTCTGCCTTTGCCTCTGTTGGAGCAGCAGCATGACACGAGGGTGAAAGAGCAAATTTTATACATGAAGGATAGAGAATTCATAAGAAATAAATTGTTTACCCACAGAACTCTCTCACTTGGGGAGAGTTTTGCAAACACTATTTTTTTTAATAAATATTGTTCAGATTATTACAGTTGTTCCTCTTTCCTCAACTCCTAGATCCCCTCCACCCAGTTCCCACCCCACCCCATGCCCTTCCTGCATTTTCCTCATCCATAGGTGTTCAATTTTTGTCCAATCTCTGCCCACACCCCCCACATCCATTTCCCCCCCCACTGAGAATTGTCAGTCCACTTCCTTTCTATGCCCCTAATTCTATTATATTCACCAGTTTATTCTGTTCATAAGATTTTTTTATTCACTTGCTTTTTAGATTCCCTTGTTGATAGATATGTATTTGTTGTCACTTTGTTGTTCATAATTTTTATCTTTACCTTTTTCTTCCTCTTCTTAGAGAATACCCTTCAGCATTTCATATAATACTGGTTTAGTGGTGATGAACTCCTTTAGTTTTTTTTTTCTTTCTCTTCATCTGATCTTCAATTCTGAGTGATAGCCTTGCTGGGTAGAGTAATCTTGGTTGTAAGTTCTTACTGTTCATCACTTTGAATATTTCTTGCCATTCCCATCTGGCCTGCATAGTTTCTGTTGAGAAATCCGCTGACAGTCGTATGGGTACTCTTGTAGGTAACTAACTGTTTTTCTCTTGCTGCTTTTAATATTATCTCTTTGTCTTTTGCCCTTGGCATTTTAATTATGATGTGTCTTGGTGTGGTCCTCTTTAGATTCCTCTTATTGGGGTTCTCTGTGCTTCCTGGACTTATAAGTGAATTTCTTTCACCAGGTAGGGGAAATTTTCTGTCATTATTTCTTCAAATAGGTTTTCAATATCTTGCTGTCTTTCTTCTTCTGGCACCCCCATAATTTAGATTTTGGTACACTTGAAGTTGTCCCAGAGTCTCCTTACACCATCTTCATATTTTTGGATTCTTTTTCCCTTTTGTTTTTCCAGTTGGGTGTTTTTTGTTTCTTTATATTTTAAATCTTTGACTTGATTCTTGGGATCCTCTAGTCTGCTATTGGATCTGTGTATATTATTCTTTATTTCAGTCAATGTATGCTTAATTTCTGATTGGTCCTTTTTCATATCCTTGAGGGTCTCACTAAATTTCTCAGAGGTTTCTAGAAGATTCTTGAGTAACCTTAAAACTGTGGTTTTGAACTCTATATCCAGTATTTTGCTTTCCTCCATTTCTTTCATTTGTGACCTGTTTCTTTGTCTCCAAATTTTGGCTGCTTCCCTGTGTTTGTTTCTTTGTACTGGGTAGCTGCTAAGTCTCCTTGAGTTGATAGAGTGGCCTTATATGGTTTGTGTCCTAAAGGGCCCAGTGGCTCAGCCTCCCAGTAACCAAAAGGTGGGTGCTCTTGGTGCACCTCCTTTGTGGGCTATGTGAACAGACTTGTTGTAGTTAACCCTTGATTGCTGTTGGTGTCACTGGGAGGAATTGACCTCCAGGCCAATTGGCTGTGATGACCAGCTATGTCTACACTGGAAGATCTGTTGCTCAGAATATACCCTTATGGGGCAGGACTTGCTTCAGTAGGGTTTTGGTGCTCCCTGAGTCTATCCCTTGAGTGTGTCTCTTATGGATGTGAAGAGTTGTAATCCAGTATGGTCTCACTCTGACCACTGGGCACACTGGCTCTTGGAACTCCAAGGAGGTGCAAGATCAGCCACTATCTGGAGCCAAGCAGCAGGAGCTACAGAGACATCTGCAGATTCCTCCTCTTTGTATGGGGTTTGGAAGTGCCCAGCTAAGGCCCAGCTGTGAAGCATGGCTGCTGCTGTTGCCGCCAGGTAGTGGCCCTTCTTTTAGAATCTCTGGGGCTCTTTGACCCAGCTGCAGTTCCTTTTAGGCAAAAGAACACTGGAACATATGCAAAAGCCACTGGAACACAGCTTGGGTGGGGTTGTCAATTGGGTGGGGCGGGGTCTCTGGGAATCACCAGGGCAGAGCAAATAGCAATGGCTGCCCTGAACTGTGAGGTCCCTGGGTCTCTGCATCCCACGCTGCCATGCAGGAACAATGATTGCTGGAGCACATCTGAGAGAAAGCCACCCTCGTGTTTCTATCCCAATGCCAGACAGTTCAGTTTCTCTGGGTCCCCGAGTCTCACCCGCAACTGGAGTTCAGAGCCAGCGGGAGCTTGTATCACCCTCCTGGTTTAAAGAGCAGCACATCCAGGTACCAGCACTTTCCACCATGCCTCTGCACCTCTTACTGATCTCAATGAGCTTTCTTCACCTCTCTAGTTGTGGAACTTCCTCTCAGCCAGCTTTCCCACAGTTCTGGGTAGTAGTTGTCCTGCCGTTTACTTGTGGTTGTGAGAGGCAGCAAGTATAGGTGATTACCTATGCCACTATCTTGATTTTTCCCTTGCAAACACTATTAATGCTGCAGCTTCCTCTCTCCTTTCTGAGCTCTTCTTCACACCTTTTATATGTTCCCACTGATCTGTTTTCATTTGCTATTTTCAGACTCATTCTCCAGAATCCAGAGCAATTTTTTTTGTTCCAAAACAGGTAATATTCAGATCAGAAACAAAAATTCCTGCATATATCAAGAATGGAGCATGAAGACCTGTAGTTTTTGCAGATTCCCAATCTTTGCTTAATTGAGGTTATGGAGATATTTCAGAAGGACTGAAAGAAACATTTCATAAATCCATCCACTGCTTGCCACCTTCTGTGCATAGGGACCAGTGTCTTATGCAGATACCAGCCTCTCTTCCAAGACCTACTGACTCAATAGTAGAGAAATAGAAAACAAAACATTCAATATTTTAAGTTTTCCATAGGGCTTTATAAACAATTATGCTCTGGAATAACCCCTGATGTATCATGAAGTGGGTAGAACATCTGAATAAAGGGCAACTTTAAAATCCTGATGTTACCTTATGAAGCCTTTTCATATCTCAGTAAACAGAGCTTCAATCTCAGTCGCCCAAGGCAAGGACTCCCAAGCAGCACACAATGAAAAGACACCCAAGGCAGATCTTGATTTCTGGAGGGAAGTTATCCTCACCCAAGGAGAGCAGGTTCCTGTAGCTCTCCAACATCTCGGGACTGAACAAGGCCCTCTGAACTGAGTCAGGTCTTCCCACTCCTCCTGAGGAAATTCAGGGCCACACGTCTGAAAGTCAACCATTCATCCCTTCATCCAACATAAAGACTTCTTTGTGTCAAAGGATACCATCCACAGGGTGAAAATGAGACCTCCAAGAAATGGATGTGATAAAAATGAAGTAGCTTTGACTCTGTATCTCAGTTGATTGGAGCATTATCCCATACACCAGGAAAAAAAAAAGTTTGTGGGTTCAATTCCCAGTCAGCATACATACCTAGGTTACAGCCTTTTCAGGGCACGTAGAGGAGGCAACCTATTGATGTCTGTCTCCTCTTCTTCTTCCTCCTCCTCCTCTTCCTCTTCTTCTGCTTCTTCCTCTTCCTCCTCCTGCTCCTCTTCCTTCTCTTCATCCTCCTCCTCCCCTTCTACTTCCTCCTCCTCTTCCTTTTCCTCCTCCTCTCCCCCTCCCCCTTCTTCTTCTCTCTAAAAACATATCCTCAGTTGAAGATTAGAAAAAAAAAAGATCTAGAGAATCTCCAACTGTCAGACATTTTGGTTGATTTCCTAAGAAAGAGCCATTGTTGAACCTTCTTCCTTTCCTCTTCCTCCTTTTCTGGGCTTCTTCCTCAGGAAGCAAGTCTTTGGCATTGAATGCTTCCCAAGGTAACCTTTGTTCTGACTTCACTTACTTTTTTTTTTTTTTAAGAAAGCAATTATGTGAACAAAGCATTACAGTAATTTCAGCTTAGCTTTGTTTACTTTGGCTGGTATTGATGTATATACCTTATACACCCAGACTTATAATTATACTTAAGGAGTATTTACTTTACCTACTCAGATTTATACTTATATCCGAGAAGTTATATGGAAGTGATTTCTTCCTCCTCTGTGCTCATTGACTTTCTTTGTCATGTACTTTGCTAACCTACATAAAAGTCAGTAGTAACTCATTTAAATTCAGGTTTCCAGTGTGAAGTAGTGTATTGCTTAACTCTGCAGAGCTGTAACCCCAAGTGTGAGAAGGGCAGTGTCAGTGTTTCCCATCAGCAATGCCTTTAGCAATGAAGGTGTGGTGACACCAGTGCTAAAAAAGCCTATTCTGGTCAAACACGTTTCTGTTCTGCATCTTTCATTGTACAGCAAACTCTCTAATATATATGTTGTAATCCTTAAATTTAAAAACCCTTAAAGGAAAGAAGCTACAAAAAAATCACGACTCAAAACCAAAAGTCACCTATAGCCTCTGAAAATTCCTGGACATAAAGTATCAGTTACTGGATTTTCCTTCACCCCTGCCAAGTTCTACAGCCTCTGAGCAGGTTTCCCAACAGGAGGAAACAGGGAAATATTGCTAAGTTACACACAAATACAGTTGTGTGGTAGGTCTATCAGATGACACAGCCTTGAACCTTAATCTGGTTCACTATCATTCCATAATCTATCTATAAATATATAAGCCTAAGTGACCAGAATGACTGGTCACTATGATGTGCACTGACCATCAGGGGGCAGATGCTTAACGCAGGAGTTGCCCCTGGTGGTCAGTGTGCTCCCACAGCCAACCTCCCCGAGCTGGCCAACCTCCCATGGTCTCTCCTCTGGCTGGCAAACCCTGCTAGTGCTATTGGGGCTGGCCCCTGAGCTGGGATGTGGAATTGTGGGTGGGTGGCAGCAGATGTGACCCCTTTCTCAGGGGGGCCAAGGGCTGGCTCCCTCTTTGGGGCCTGTGGCCAACCTCTCATGCTTTGTTTTTCCCCCTGCTAGCAGGCCCTGATTGACCCGCCACTCATCCACCATTAAGGCAGCATGGCGGCAAGGGAAAGAGGAGGGGGAGAAGGAGGGAAGGGGAGAACTGCGTTGTGGCGGGATGTCAACAATGGTGGCGTTGGTGTCCATTCCTTCTGCTCCTGGCCCGGCGACCATCACCTCCTATCTGGCCCAGCCCTGATCACTCGCCAGGCCTAGGGACTCCACCTTGCACAAATTTTGTGCACTGGACCTCTAGTATAATAAAAGAGCTGCAATATTATGTAGACACAGAGAGCAAAACAGAGAATTCCTAACATAAATTGTTAGTTTCAAAAGGTCAGATAGTTTAACATAACATGGTTATTTAGCCCTATGAATTTTTCTTGTTAGTCTTATATTTTTCACAGAACACTTTTAGGTTTAGGTATCATCTTTGGGTATTCATGAATGAATGAATGATTTCAATAACTTATTCATGCAACAGCTCTTTATTAGTACCTATTTTGGCATTGAGTTAGGTCTTAAGTATTAAAATTGAGACTCGCATTGGTATTGTGAGGCTGTTTTTTTGTTTGTTTGTTTTCTGTTAATCCTTACCTGTGGTTTTTATAAGTAGTTTGTTATAGCCTTAACCAGTTTGGTTCAGTGGATAGAGCATCAGCTTTTGGACTGAAGGGTCCTGGGTTGGATTCTGGTCAAGGGCATGTACCTTGATTCCAGGCTCAATCCCCAGTAGGGGGTGTGTAGGAGGCAGCTGTTTGATGTTTCTCATTGATGTTTCTATCTCTCTAAAATAAATAAAAATATAAAAAAATGGTTATAAAAATGACATAGAGATCAAAATCAGTAATTCCTTTAATTACTTATTATTGTTGCATTTGATTTTTAAGATAACTCTAGAATGTAAGCCTTTATTTGATATGACTATGGGGTACAAAACAGGTATTTCCCAATTATTAGTGAAGATAGAAGTATAAACATGAATATCTACACAATATATATTGGAAGCTACATTATTTATAGAAGAATTTAGCAGAGTTTCCTTTTAATTTACTTAAAAAATTTTTATTGTTGAAAATATTATATATGTCTTCCTTTTTTCCCCATTGATTTCTTCAAGCCTGTCCCTCCCCCGTCCCCAGAGTTCCCTTTTAAACAAGAAGCTCTGGGATTATCTTTAGTCCAATTTATACACATTTTAAAAATTGCCTAGAGTGAACTGCAACTGCTACTTACTTACAAAAATGTTTATATTGATTTTAGAGAGAGAAAGGGAGGAGAGAAACATCAATCGGCTGCCTCCTGCTCACTCCCTACTAGGGAGAGAGCCCACAACAAGATCATGTGCCCTGACCAGGAATCAAATCTGTGATCCCTCGAATGCATGGGATGACACTCAACCAACTGAGCCATGCCAGCCAGGGCTGTTTTTATTTTTTATTTATTTTTTCAAAAACCAAACTACAGACATGTTATTATTTTAAAACTTGAATGTCAAGAGCAAAACTCTGGCTATTAAAATAATAACAAAACAATGCCAATGCAACACAGCAATAAGAGAGAAATCAAACTACAGACATGTTAACATTTTTAGCTACTAAATGAAAATTTATTTTGTTGTTGGTGTATATTTTCTCAGAGTCCTTGGATATGGCTGCACAAGACTTTGCAGAAGACTGGCAGCTAACGAATCCTAGCATAGCCAGAGGCATGGTTGAGGAAGTAGCTTCCACTTTTTGCTTTTGTACTTATCAGCTGGGCTTCAGTTGTTAACTTCTTCAGAAGACCCCATGTGGCACCTCAGTCCCCTGTTTAGCCTTCAGTTTTCTTCTTCTTCTTTTTAATATTTTTAGTAACACCTTTTAAAAATATATATTTTATTGATTTTTTACAGAGAAGAAGGGAGAGGATAGAAAGTCAGAAACATCGATGAGAGAGAGACATCGATCAGCTGCCTCCTGCATACCCCCCACTGGGGATGTGCCCGCAGCCAAGGCACATGCCCTTGACCGGAATCAAACCCGGGACCCTTCAGTCCGCAGGCCAATGCTCTATCCACTGATCCAAACCGGTTTCGGCCAGTTTTCTTCTGCTGCTGCTTTGCTGTCATCAGGGCAATGTTCAGTCTTTTTGAGTGAAGGGACAAGAGCTTCTCTGGGTCCATTATGGTGATGCATGTAACGCTCTTGTACCTAAATTGACTGCAGTGTTCCTTCTTACTTCTTTGAGTAAGAAGTATGTTGTGCGACACATTTCTCAGAGCGACTCCCTCGACCTGTACTCAGATTATTGAATTGGGTGCCAAATGTGAATATTTCTCTCTTTTCTGAGTCCAGCAAGGCTAGAGAATGATCCAATTCCTGAATAGGGGCTGCTGGGATTGAGAAAATGAAAGGAAGAGACAGACACAGAGATAGAAGGAAAGAGCTGGGATGGGTGGGACCACTGTTCTCTGACAGGGACGGGACCTCTTTTTACTTTTTAAAAAGACATAATGCTATCGTACACTTACTAGACTACAATATAGTATAGATACTGGATGGGGCAAAAGTAGGCTTAGTTGTTTGTATGGAAAATAATACAATAATTAATAAGTAATAATACAAGAATAAACTCTTTTTCATATACACAACTATAAACCTACCTTTTCCCCACCTGTATAACCTTTTTATGCATCAGAAACCAAAAAATTTGTGTGACTTGCTTTGTTGCAGTATTTGCTTTATTTTCATGGTCTGGAACCAAACCTGCAACATCACCAAGATATGCCTGTTTGTATTTCTTTTCTAGAGTCTTTTTTAAAAAATATATATTTTATTGATTTTTTACAGAGCAGAAGGGAGAGGGATAGAAAGTCAGAAACATCGATGAGAGAGAGACATCGATCAGCTGCCTCTTGCACGCCCCCTACTGGGGATGTGCCCGCAGCCAAGGTACTTGCCCTTGCTGGATTCGAACCCGGGACCCTTCAGTCCACAGTCTGAGGCTCTATCCACTGAGCCAAACTGGTCTCGACTCTTTTCTAGTCTTATTTGAATCACTTGCAAACTTGGCTGCTCATTTTTTAACAGTCACTTGTTTTTTACTCACATTTTAAATCTCATCTTTTATTTCTTTAAATATACTAAACATACTTGTTTTGTAGTCTATATCTAATCATCCTACTATCTGAAACTTTTGTGAGATTGCTTCTACTTCATGGTACTTTATTTTCTTGGGTGTTATGTGACTCAGCAAAAAAGCTCATTGTTCCTTGGTATATTAGCTATGAGAATTGTCTGAATGGAAGGGTGTTCTTCTAGAGAGGATTTTCTTTTGCTTATATTAGCTGTCTAGGGTTACTACTAACCCAGGACCAATTTAATAAAGTTTCAGCATACAGTGTATGGGTTTTGGCAGAAGACACGCTACTCTTGGGCTAGAGACCAAGGACAGGTTATTACTCAAAGCAAAGCAATAGCCAGAGGGTCAGCATTTGTTGTTGGTTTCCCAAGTCCCAATTCCCACAGGGCAACACAAAGTGGTCCAGGTGACATCTACAAACGCAGTGGGTTGGATTCCAGAAAAAGAAGCCTGATTGTACAGAACATGGATCTTTTATAATAGGCAATAGCACGCCTGCCTTTTTCTCCAGAGGTAGACCTTATAGCTATGTTCCAAGACTATAAGCAAATCTGTCCTCGTTCACTTCCAACACTGCTCAGGATATAAACTGTTGAAAGAGTCTGGAACAAAGACAGTTGTGCCTCTGCTCACAATATGTAGAAACTTAAGAGGCACATGAGGAATAGGCGTTTAAATTGGGTCACGAGCCCATGCTTGTGCTTGCAAATTATTACAGTAGCTTTTCCCCTCGTCTATCTAGAGCCAAGGTCAAGACAGGTTAAGTTATCTTGCTAGCTTCTGGTGTCGGGTTTTTTTTATTGTTGTTATTTGATGAGGGTGTAGACCTTTGTATATGTGTGTCTGTGAGGATCTCCTATTAGATTCCTTATCTTGGCTCGGGTCTTGGCTTTGCTTCTATCCCCTCACCCTTCATGGCCATTAGAACTCTAGGTCAAAATCACCAGAATTAAGATACCTTCCACCTCCATATATTTTTTCCTTTTGTGCTGTTTACCGTTCTAGATTCCTGCTCACTTGTTTTATGGCCTCCGAATAGTTCGTAGCTATTTGCTAGCTCAAAATTTTATATGAACAGATGTTTTTCATGTTCTAGACAGAATTAAATTTGTTTTGTGTGTGAAGGTTTTTTTGAGAATCTAATCTCCCATTCTGCCAGAGAGTCTGAAATGCAGGGAAGGTTTTTATAATTGGGATTTAGGGTATTATGACTCACTTCTAAGAATGCTGAATTCACTCTGGCTGATGTGGCTCAGTTGGCTGGGCATCTTCCTGTGCACCAAGAGGTTGCCGGTTCAATTCCTGGTCAGGGCACATGTCTGGGCTTTGGGCTTGATCATCAGTAGGGAGTGTGCAGGCGGCAGCTGATTAATGTCTCTCTCTCATCTATGTTTTTTTTTCTCTCTTTCCCTCTCTCTTCCTCTCTAAAATCAATAAAAACATGCTTTAAGAAGAAGAATGCTGCCCTAGCCAGTTTGGCTCAGTGGATAGAGTGTCAGCCTGTGGACTGAAGGGTCCTAGATTTGATTCCAGTCAGGGCATGTGTGGGAGGCAACCAATTGATGTGTTCCTCTCACATTGATGTTTCTCTTTCTCTGTCTCTCCCTCTCTCTAAAAATCAATGGAGCCCTGACCGGTTTGGCTCAGTGGATAGAATGTCAGTCTGTGGACTGAATGGTCCCAGGTTCGATTCCAGTCAAGGGCATATACCTTGGTTGCAGGCACATCCCCAGTGGGAGGTGTGTGGGAGGCAGGTGATCGATGTTTCTCTCTCATCTATGTTTCTGACTCTCTATCCCTCTCCCTTCCCCTCTGTAAGAAATCAATAAAATATATTTTAAAAAAATAATAAAAAAATAAAAATCAATGGAAAAATATCCTCGGGTGAGGATTGACAAAGAAAAATAATGCTGAATTCACCCAGAAGACTGGCATGTTTGGAAAAGAGTATACTTAACCAACGTAATTAGGAAATTAGTTTCTTTTTAGTTAACTGGATTTTTCTCGAAGTTAGAATCACCTGTTTTGGGAGCAATACCTCTCCATATTAGGCTTCAATACACAAAAAGCAAGGCCTCTGAGTCATATATAATCACGGTACAGTTACATTCGTTGATTTTGTTGGCAATTTTAGAAATGCTGCACACACTCAATTTCATAGCTTTGCATTGTTTCATAGTTTTGATAAAGCAACTGCTTGGATCACTGCAGTGTTGACACCTTCTGAAACCTTGCCACTCTATGTAGCCCATGATCAGCAGCATCAGCACCACTTGGGGGCAGTTGGAAACACAGACTCTTCGTCCTTTTCCCAACCCTACCTAAACATAGTCTGCATTTTAACAAGATCTCCAGAGGGTTCTTTTGCTCATTAATGTTTGAGAAGTACTGCCCTTTAAAATATGCTTTGCGTCAGCTGGTGTGGCTCAGTGGTTGAGTGTCTACCTATGAACCACGGTTCAAGTCTCAGTCAGACCATGTCTCCAGGTTGTGGGCTTGGTCCCCAGTGGGGTGTATGTAGAAGACAGCAATCAATGATTCTCTTTCATCATTGATATTGCTGTTCTACTCCTTTTCTCTCTCTCTTAAAATCAATAAAATATGTTTTAAAAAATCATCTGAACTTGTATCTTGAAATATTTCCTACATGAAATTAAGACCCCACACATTCCAAACTGTGCTAGGGAAGACATGTTTTGGCCCAGTTCTTCCCAGTGACACTCCAATTAAAACTTAACCTGCATCCTAGCTTGGTGGTTCAATTGGTTGGAGCGTTGTCCTGTGCACCAAAAGATTGGGGGTTCAATTCCAAGTCAGGGCACATACTGAGGTTGCAGGTTCAATCCCAATTGGGACATGTATGGGAGGAAGCTGATCAATGTTTCCCTCTTCCTTTATATCTCTCTAAAATAAATAAAAACATATCCTTAGGTGATGATTAAAAAAGAAAATAACTTGACCTTCCAACACTTGCACATACATGTTCCCCCTAACCCTTTAAAAACCTGCCAGAACCCTGGATATAGGTGACAGGTTTGCACCTTCTCTCCATCTCTTTCCTCGTTGCACATTTGATGTTTTAGTAATTAGTCTTATTGCATGTTGGCAAATGAACTTGGATTCAATTCTGTAATTGATACTAGCCTATCTAATAAAAGAGTAGTATGCAAATTAACCATCACCCTGCTACACCCACAAGTCATGCCAACAAGCCATGCCACCTAGCCAATCAGTAGTGAGTATGCAAATTAACCTCAACCAAGATGGCTGTGGCCACGGAGAGAGCAGGAGAGAAGCTTGCATTTCCCCGGCGATAGAAGAAGCCAAGCTTTCCGCCTGCCCTGTCCAGCCCAGGCCTCTGCTTAAGACTATAAAGTTTTAATGATAAAAGATACATAAATCCCAACAGAAATGTCTGCTGCCACCCAGGCTACAAAGTTTCAATTGTAGAAGATAAATAAATCCCAGATACCAGGGCCTCCGCTTGGGTCACCAGGGGGCATTGCCAGCCTGCAAACCACCACAGGCCCCTCGCCCAGGCCGCCCCACGCCCCAAGGGAACCCCCACCCTGATCCTGGACACCCTTCAGGGCAACCCAGCTGGCCCCCACCCATTCACCAGGCCTTTATCCTATCTAACAAAAGAGTAATTTGCAGATTGACCATCACTCCAACACACAAGATGGCTGCCTACATGTGATCAAAGATCCTGCCCCCATGTGGACAGAAGATGGCCACCACAAGATGGCCAGCAGGGGAGGGCGGAGGGCGGATGGGACATACCAGGCCTGCAAGGGAGGGCAGTTGGGGGTGATCAAGCCTGCAGGGGAGGGCAGTTGGGCGCGATCTAGTCAGCAAGGGAGCAGTTAGGCATTGATTGGGCTGGCAGAGGAGTGGTTAGGGGGTGATCAGGCTGGCAGGCAAAAGTGGTTAGGGGCAATCAGGCAGGCAGGCAGGCAGGCTGGCTAGCAAGCTATTGGGAGCCAACAGTCCTGGATTGTGAGAGGGACGTCCAACTGCCGGTTTAGGCCTGATCCCACAAGGTTCCCAGATTGGAGAGGGTGCAGGCTGGGCTGAGGGATACCCCCCTAGTGCATGCATTTCATGCACTGGGCCTCTAGTATATAGATATTTATTGATTTCCAAGAGGAAGGGTGAGAGAGGTAGAAACATCAATGATGAGAAAGAATCATTGATTGTCGGCCTCCTGCATGCCCCCAACTTGGGATTAAGCCCCAAACTCAGGCATGTGCCCTTGGCCAGAATCGAACCCAGGACCCTTCTGTCTGCAGGCCGATTCTCTATCCATTGAGCCAAACTGGCTAGGGCAAAGAGGATATATATTTAAATTTTAAAATTCACACTTCCAAACTGCATTCAAGAAAGATCATATCAATTTATCTTCCTACCAAAACGTTTAACATTATCTAATTTTTCTTTATTCAGTGAAACTCAAGCAGCAATAAATAAATAATTATCAATCAGAGAGGTAAAAAATGATTTAGAAATTACTTTGGGTTGTACTCTCTAAAGGGAGTAAGACCCGGGAGGCATGGCTTAGTGATTGAGCGCTGACCTATGAACCAGGAGGTCACAGTTTGATTCCCCAGTCAGGGTAGATGCCCAAGTTGCAACTTGATTCCCAGTAGGGGACATACAGAAGGAAGCATATCAGTGATTCTCTCTTATCATTAATGTTTCTATCTCCCTCTCGGAAATCAATAAAAATACACTTTTTAAAAAAAGGTTTTGAGGAAGGATGGGCTAAGGAAAAACATTTAGTGAGCTATTGGTCTCAGCTGGAGGCTAGCTTCAGCCTGATCTCAAGGGTAGCTCTGGAGCATGACTTGCCCCATAAAAGCACTGCCTTGAGACAAGGGGGCAACTATTTTTTTAAAATCATCATCTGAGGACATGCTTAGAAGAAGGTAGACAGAGAAGGAGTCGGGGAGACACACAGAGAGAGAAACATCTATTGGTTGCCTTCTGTATGTGCCTCAACTGGGGATTAAACCCAAAATGCAGGTATCGAACTAGCAATCTTTTGGTGCATCAGATGATGCTCAGTCAGCTGAGCCCTCTGGTCAGGCAAGAGGGCCAACCTTTTTTTTTTTTTTTTTTAAGTGAGCCATTTCTAGTTGGCCTTTCCCCGCCCCCCCCCCCCCCCCCCCATTATTTTTTAGGTAGAGTCAAAGAGAGAGGGAAAGACACAGAGGGAAACATCAATGTAAGAGAAACACATCAAATGGCTGCCTCCTGCACCAGCCCTGACCAGGACCTGGGCAGGGAGGAGCTTGCAACCAAGGAAGGTGTCCTTGACTGGAATTGAACCTGGGACCCTTTGGTCGCAGGCTGATCCTCTATCTGCTGAGCCAAATCAGCTGGGGCAAGAGGGCCAACTTTTATACCACAATATCAATTGCTCATTCATTGGCTGTGAACTGCCTGTGGGAGGGGTTAAATATCTTCTTGGATGAAAGAATTCCCTTTCTCAAAGGCAATTTTCTAGACTCTAGAGAAAGGACAGCTGTGAACTTTTAAAAAATGTTTTAGAGAGAGAGAAAAAAACATTGATAGTGAGAGAGCAACACCATTGGCTGCCTTCAGCATGCCCCCTACTGAAACCTAGGCATGTGCCCTGACCAGGAATTGAACTGGTGACCAACCTCGGGGTGAATGGGATGATGCTCAATCCACAGAGCCAAATCCATCGGGTGACAGCTCTGAACTTTACTCACAGCAGCTCCAGGTTGAATATACCTTAGGGAATATTGATGGGTATAGTGATTTGAATAGTGTCCCTATAAATTCACATTTATCCAGAACCTCAGAATGTGACCTTATTCAAAGTTAGGATCTTTGTAGATGTAATTAGCTAAGATGAGCTTGATAGGGTTCAGGGCAACAATCCAAAATATGGCACCTTATCATATTGAATATTTTAAGCTGAAGAAGTTTGAGAAAATGGCAGAAGCAGGAAGTTCTGTCTGACCCTCCCCCTGCTCCTGTCACAGTTCATAAGCCTCTTATGTGAGAGGTCCACTCTATCTATACCTGGAGGAATGGAGTATCCTTACCTCTATAGACCAGTGGTTCTCAACCTTTCTAATGCCGCATTAGAAAGGTTGAGAACCACTGCTGTAGACAAAAGTATGCTGAGAAAAATATGAACAAATAGGCCTTGCCAAGTTTTCCTCAGCTTAATACAGTTACCTCTTACTCTTTAACTTACCATATTCCTCCACAACTATCCATTCTTCATTGAAACTGAAATAAAAATACTCAAATCTATTACTACAGGTCATCATTTCCTTATGAAATTCTTCTGTGTCCCATAAAAGTGATTTTCAGATCTAGCTAGAGACCAGAAGAGGGTGAAGAAAAACTTTTTCTTCCCCTACAAGGTTATACTAGATTAGGATAGGCCCTAAATTCATTAACTACTCTCCTTAGAAGAAGAGGAGAACACACGGAGATACACTCAGCGAAGGCCATGTGAAGATGGAGGCAGAGATTGGAGTCACGCTGCCACAAGCCAAGGAAGTCTGAGGCCAACAGAAGCTGGGAGAGCCATCCGGGGGAACAGAGCTCTACCGATAACCTTGATTTCAGACTTCTAGCTTCCAGACTGTGAGAGAATAAATTTCTGGTATTTTAAGACACCCAGTGAGAGAACAAACTTCTGTTGTTTTAAGATGCTCAGAATGTGGTATTTTGTTAGTGCAACTCTAGGGCATTTGTAAAGCGGGAAAGTAGCTATTTACCAGAGTAGTTCTTATAGTACAGTCCATGGACTCCTGGGCATTGCTAACACCCTTTTTGAGAGTCTACAAAGTAAAAACTATTTTTATAATATTAATACATTATTGCCCTGGCTGGGTAGCTCGGTTGGTTAGAGCATAGTCCAATGTCCCCAGTCAGAACCGTACAAGAAGCAACTAATAAATACATAAATTAGTGAACAACAAATCTCTCTCTTTCTAAAATCATTAAACTAAAAAAGACATTATTTTGGCGTGAGCTGGGCCCTCTCTGGAGAAGAAACCTGGGTCCCCCGAGATGTGTGATCAGTACCGGGACCCCGCCAGCAGGTGAGGGGACCCCAAGGCAGGTGCTGGACGTGGAGGCCACAGGGGCATAGATTACAAAGGAGACAGGACTGAACCTCACATCACCCTGTTTGGCCCCGGAGGATGGCTGGTTAGCCAGTGACGGGTAAGATTCCTCAGGGAAGGAACAACCTAAGACAGGCACAGTCGCAGAGGGGCCAACAGGAGAGAACTAAAAGATCAACAGAGGTGGGGCACCGACCCTCATCCACAAACCTTGCAGGGGCTTGAATTCTCACCCCTCCTGAGGAAGGTCTCCTACCCCCACGGCTGCCTCACCTCCCACGCACAACTCACACCGGGACCCAGGTGGCAGGCAGAGACTCGGCCAGCAATAGCAGCCCTATATCTAAGTTTAGTTTATTACCAGAAATGCTGAGGACCTACTCAAAAATGCAAATAATCCTTTCCACAAGTATTTACTGGGTAAACTAAGATTTCTGCTTGAGTGTTAAAATCGACAGTAAAATAGTAATCAAGTTTTCAGATTAATTTAAATTGGCCAAGTGAAATAAGTGAATACTCAAGAAAATCTAAGTGTACTGGACAAAAAGCTTTTCCTAAAACATTAACTAAAATATCTATTAGTAGTTCATCTTACTGTAAAATTGCCTAACATCCAAATAACCTAAAGCAGTCATATTTGTGTGCAAAAATTAAAATTTAAAATTACCAAGACTGCAAGATAAAATTTCCAAAAGCCCCTATTAACCAAAAAAAAAGGGGGGGGGGGACAGTGGGGTAATATCATGTAAGGAAAAATATCCTATAAGTAAAATACATGTAGAAAATGCTTACTCCAGAAAAGAAAATTCCATTTTTAAAACCAACTGCAGGACACCCATGAAAAAACACACATGGTGTCAAAATAAGCCAAAGGAAAGTCATTTAGGCAAAAATAAAAAGAATCCCAAGTCTATTTTGCAGAGAGGATCCCTTTGTTAACTTTTGGTCGAGAATGTGTTTGTGTGTTTGCAGAGAACAACTCCAAGACCATGTGGGTTCCTGCGACAGTGAGGAACTGACGGGTCTGTTCCAGCCACGAGGACGGTCCAGAGATGGCAGATGATGATGACACCTTGCCATGCTAGCAGTCAGCAGCTGTGCATGGCTGCAGGCAGCCCAGGACCAAACCAGAGAGGATGGATCTTGCATTGCCACGATGTGTCCACCATCTGGATACCATTGCTGACATGTACACATAAAGAACTATTTGACATTGAAACTGGGACTCAGAACAGTTGGACATTGAAACTGACACTCAAACTTTTTTTGCTCTTATACGTTTGTTTCTAGTATGCAGAGGCAAGATATTTTTGAAGAAAAGAAACAGGGGGAAGTGATTGATATAGAGGCAGGGTGGCCTCGAACAGGCTGTCAAGCTACAGGGGGAAGGCTGGAGTGGATGGGAGGCAGACGCTGGGGGAGATCAACCGAAGGACTTGTATGCATGCATATGAGCATAACCAATGAATGAAAGACACTGGGGTGGGGAGGGGGCCAGGTGGGGACATGTGCTGGGGGGTAAGGGGGACTGGGGGGAGGATATTGGGGGGGAAAGGAAAACATATGTACTACTATTAAATATAAGTTATATTGTAAATTAAAAAAAATAAAAATAAAAAAAAGACATTATTTGCTGCCCCGTTTTTACTGCATTGACATTGGCACTAATGGCGCAAAAGAAATCAATGGTGAATGAAATTGTTGGCATCTCAGCATATGAGACAGTGGCACCAAATGTACTAGTAATCATTGTATTCTTCACCACCACACATTCACAATACAGAAAATGCCGGTTACACATAGGAATGTCCTCAATGAAGCAGAGAAATTGTTGGCTTTATCAGATATTGACCCTAGAGGGTCTGTGGGACAAGATGGAAAGGAAGCAAAAGCGCTTCTGCATATTGAAGTACAATGATTGTCTTGAGGAAAGGCACTTTTTTAGTCACTGGAATTGATTACACAGTGGACTAGCCACTTTTTTTTTTTTTTCCCCATAGAACACCATTTTTACTTGAAAGAATGACTGCCTAAAAAACTATTATTCAGATTGGGTATTTGGCATTTTCTTAGAAATGAATAAAGTGACTCTGTTAATTCAAGGAAAATAGTTAATGGTATTTATTGCCCATGATAACAATTGAGATTTTAAGCAAAAATTAGTAGTTTGAAAAATTTACCTGAGACCATAAGCTTGATATCTTTCCAATGCTTAAAACTTTCCTGATGAGACCTATGGTGATATTAACAAATATTTTTTTTGATAATGCAATGTACCAACATTTGGAAGATCTGCATAATTTAGTGAAACATTTTCTGAACGGCTTATGTATGATGGGCAACTTGACAGTGGGACCAATCAACCTACAAATGTGTGAGGAAAAGATGAATTTAAAGTTCAAGATAGGGTAATGGATTTTTAGGTAATAAAGTATGAAAATTTCATTGCTATTGGCTTCAGATTCTACATTGTTACTATCCTTTAATAAACTACCACTTGTTGAGTTTTGATGTATTATCAGAGAATAATCTATACTAATAAAAAAGTAATATGCTAATTAGACTGGGCTGAACAGCCATCTTCCGGATGGATATCTGACTTCCTTCTCGACAAGGTAGTGGGGGCCAAGGCAGAGGCAGTTAGGAGCAATCAGGCAAGCAAGCAGGTGAGCGGTTAGAAGCCAGCAGTCCCAGATTTCAAGAGGGATCCCTGATTGAAGAGTGTGCAGGCTTGGATGAGGGAATCCCCCTTACTCTGTGTACAAATTTCATGCACTTGGCCACTAGTATACATATACTAGTAGTTATCTAAAAGGTAACCTATTAAAATATTGATTATAAAAACCCTTACCTATTAAAATATTGCTTCCTTTTTAAAACTATATATAGGGAGCAATATATATATATATATATATATATATATATATATATATATATATATTAAAAGGCTAATATGCAAATCAACCGAACTGCGGAACTACTGGTCACTATGATGTGCACTGACCACCAGAGGGCAGACACTCAATGCAGGAGCTGCCCCGTGGTGGTCACTGCACTCCCACAGAGGGATTGCCACCCAGCCAGAAGCCCTGAGCCAGGCTTACAGCTGGCAATCACAGTGGTGATGACGAGAGCCTCTCCCACCTCCACAGCAGCACTAAGGAAGTCCAACTGCTGGCAATCGGACATCCCTTGAGGGCTCCTGGACTGCAAGGGAGCACAGGCCAGGGTGAGGGACCCCCCCCCCCCCGAGTGCACAAATTTTGTGCACCGGGCCTCTAATATATATATATATGCCTGTGTGATGCTAGATTTTCTTCATAACAAGACATAATTAACCAAACAAAACAACATAATGTATCAGAATGAATGCAGAAGCAGATATGGAAATCGACCTGTGTTCTAATATTCTAGGAATAAAGATTTACACACAAGTAAAATAATGACATTCTTTTAATTTTGTTTTGGAAAGTTATTATTTTTTAATATATATTTTTATTGATTTCAGAGAGGAAGGGGGAAGGAGAGATAGAAACATCAATGAGAGAGAATCATTGATTGGCTGCCTCCTGCACGTCCCCTATTGGGGATAGAGCCCACAGCCCAGATAGTGCCCTTGACTGGAACCAAACCCAGGACCCTTCAGTCTGCAGGACGACACTCTATCCACTGAGCCACACCAGCTAGGGCTGGAAAAGTTATTTTTAATATAAATATGTTAACATTATTATTATTTTAAATATATTTTATTGATTTTTTACAGAGAGGAAGGGAGAGGAATAGAGAATCAGAAAAATCCATGAGAGGGAAACATCGATCAGCTGCCTCCTGCACACACCCTTCTGGGGATGTTCCCGCAACCAAGGTACATGCCCTTGACCGGAATCGAACTTGGGACCCTTAAGTCCACAGGCCAATGCTCTATCTACTGAGCCAAACCGGTTTCGGCCATATTATTATTATTGAATAATTAATAAAAAGAATACTTAATATTATTAGTTGTTATTTCCAATACACTATCTGGGAAGAAAGACTTATAAACATGATCTGCAAAAGTTGAAGAAAGTGTAAAGAAATCTTTCAGAGTGTGACCAGCATGGATGAGAGGGACTCTGTAGACTGGGGAGGCAAGAGAGGACTTCCTCAGGGAGTCTGCTAAAGGAAGACTGAGCTTAAACAATGAAGAAATAACTTGATAAATCTCCTTAATAAACTTTCCTGACCTAGATTAGACTGTGGTAATAGAAATGTTGTCTCCATATTAAAATTTGACTTTTACATAGCTTATAAACTGGTTCTAATGGCATAAGCATGAAAAAATAGTCACGATTTTGCTAACTACTTCTATCATATGTGCATCAAACCTGATTTGCAAGATTTGTAGCTCAGTTCTCCTCATGACTCATTCATTGGAAGCAGGACACACCCACCTTTCCCTTGACATGAACAAACTATTGAAACCATCAGTTTCTCTTTCATTGCTATTCTCTACCTGTGCCAAATGAACTAGATTTTTTTGAACTCAGTATTTTAATGTTCAGATCAAACTTTCAAATACCTTACCAGCAATGTAATTAGGCCTTATTAATTTCTGTGTGATACCATTAGTTTGATTTTAGCTTAAAACTTAGGGCAGGCTATATTTTGGTGTTAGGAAACAATTAGTGCTCTATTGGGGATACAAAGTTTGAAGGATGAAAGAATGACTGGCAAAGTCTTACGTATTGACTTTTAATTTCTCTGTTGTCTTGAAAACATAGTAAGCCAAAGAGACAAATAAGGTTATTACGTAGTATTGTTCTTTTTTGAAAGGAATTTGACTTTTGTCTTCTCTGAATAAAAAGAAAATAATGCGTCCCTCAACTCTGAAATAAGTATCTGCTTGATAGTAGGACTGATCAATCCACTTTATTGTTGTTTTGTAGCACATTGTATTTATTGTATATTTGAAGATATCCTATTTTTTCCAAACATGATCAACTAAAAAATACCAATAGAAAGAAAAAATATATTGCAATCTATCTACGGAGAATACTAGGTTAATTTATAAGAATCTGATTAATCTACCCTGATCTATTTGGAAAGTACCCTCACCTAATCACAGGATCAAATGGAAATTGTAACTAAATTACAGAACAATCAACTGAATAACTAAGTGAAGTATGCTCAGTTACAGGCTGGGAGTAGCTAATGGGGATTATGACCTCACTGCATTTGCAGTGGTAGATTCAGAACTTAGCAGCTGGGCCTCCCTTCAGGAAGAAGACCCAAGAGGCATATTTTACAGATTTCACATTATTGTCAGGGCTGTATAATTATTCATTCATGGATCTGCCATAATTTACTTGTCCAATCTCCCTCTAATGAACAATTCTAGTCCTTTCCTATTTGAAACAATGCTCAGTAAATACCTTGAATTACATCATCTTGCACATGTGGGGAATATTACAGGTTGGGCTCCTATGGAAAGCAGACCCTGAGATAGAGATTAACATGTAATCAGTTTGTTACAGAGTGTTACTAAACTGTGATGAATACCTCTGGAGGGGAAAGGAAGAATGCAGAATGGGGGAGATTGAAAAGTTGGTCTGCAACACATTCTCAGTGATGGCCTCAGTGAACCCTACAAGGAGTTCTGATAATAAGATGACTCATTAGGGTTATCCTAAAGTAGGCTGAGAGGTCTGAGCCTTTATATCTCTGCATTGATGGTCAGCCATTGGATGTAAGTTGCTCTAACACAGCAACTTACATCCAACCAGTGTGCCACAAGAGACATGCTGGTGTGTTGCAGGAGTTTTTTAAAAAAATATATTTTATTGATTTTTTTTTTACAGAGAGGAAGGGAGGGGAATAGAGAGTCAGAAACATCCATGAGAGAGAAACATCGATCAGCTGCCTCCTGCATACTCCCTACTGGGGTTGTGCCAGCAACCAAGGTACATGCTCTTGACCGGAATCAAACCTGGGACCCTTCAGTCCACAGGGTGACACTCTATCCACTGAGTTAAACCAGTTAGGGCTGTGGGAGGTTTTAAAATATGCTACACCTGGCTATTTAGTCAGGAGCACTTACCCACTTTTCCCTTAAACTGTCAGATAAAAAATTGACAACCAGTCAATACAATAGTTGTCTGATATGAATGAACCAAAATTATACTTTTTTTTTTTTGTCAGAATGGCCAACGGTATATTTTTTGGTGTGCCACAGAATTTTAGAAATTAGTTTCTGTCATGAGATAAAAAAGGCTGAAAACTGCTGTTCTGGGGAAATGACATGACTTAGGTGAGGTAGCTAAGGCAGTGGTCAGCAAACTCATTAAGTCAACAGAGCCAAATATCAACAGTACAATGATTGAAAATTCTTTTGAGAGCCAAATTTTTTAAACTTAAACTTCTTCTAATGCCACTTCTTCAAAATAGACTCACCCAGGCCATGGTATTTTGTGGAAGAGCCACACTCAAGGGACCAAAGAGCCACATGTGGCTCGAGAGCCGCAGTTGGCTGACCACAGGGCTAAAACAATCCCTGAAGGGAACTGACAGCTGAAGGCTGACTGTAGCACCGATCCCAGCAACTTGGAGCTGTACATCCTTTAGTCCTGAATGGGGACCTGAGAGGCACATCACAGTTTCCACTACGAGAGTGTAACTGTAGGATATTACTATGATAAATGCTGCTAAGATCAAAATCTAATGTATAACATTGGCATGTATTTTTCAAATATTTACTTCCAAAGGCAAAGTAGGAGAGTATCTTTTCCCATATCCTTGATAACCCAGGATGTGGTCCAATTTTTTTTTTTTTTTAGTTAAGCTTTTCATAATTATATTTTATTTTTCACTAACATAATGGTCACTTTCCATTTATTTATTTATTTTTTTTTGGTTTGTTTTTGTTTTGCTAATCCTAACCCAAGGATATTTTTCCATTGACTTTTTTCTTTTTTTTTTCTTTTTTAGAGAGAGTGGAGGGAGAGGGAGAGATAGAGAAACATCGATGTAAGAGAGACACATTGATTGGTTGCCTTTCTGTGCCCCAACCAGGGCTGGGGATCGAGCCTGCAACCACGGTACGTGTCCTTGACCAGAACTGAACCTGGAAGCCTCAGTTCCCAAACAGATGCTCTATTCACTGAGCAAAACTGGTTAGGGCCACTTTCCATTTACTTTCAAGTTCACATTCATTGAAACCTGGCTCTGCAATTTACTAGCTGTTTCAGTTTGTTCAAACAGGAATAATAAAGCAGACCTAATAGGGATGTTTTGAGGATAAATGAATGTAAAACTATTTTAAAATAGCAACCAACGAGCCCTAATTGGTTTTGCTCAGGGGTATAGCATTGGCCTATGGATTGAAGGGTCCTAGGTTCAATTCTGTTCAAGGGCACATGGGTTGCTGTCTCAATCCCCAGAGGGTGAGGCAGCCAATCAACGATTCTCTCTCATCATTGATGTTTCTCTTTCTCTCCCTCTACCTTCCTCTCTGAAATCAATTAAAAAAAAAAAAAAAGCAACCAACCAAAAAATATTCTCCACATTCCACCATCATACAGTAATGATTTTCATATCTGTATATTTAGGTCAGACTTCCTAATAGAAGGTAAAAATACTCATCTGCTTACCTGTTATTTCTATCATGATACCTCACAGGCATTTCAAATTCAACATGTCCCAGGCAAACTCATCATCTTTCTCCTATAAATTGCTCCTATTCTTTTATTTCCTCATCTTGGATTATGCTCTTCTTAATCCCCATATTTAATTAATCACTAGGTCCTGTTGAATCTTGTTCATAAATAATTCCGGTATCTGCTTTTTTTTCTCATAATCAGCACTGTCAATCCATGGTTCAGATCCTTGTATTTTACAGGTATTATGCAATAGCTTTTTACTGTTTTCACCTCCCCCAATCGATCTCAAATACTGTTGTCAGAAGGATTTTTTTGAATACACAACATTGGTTATACCGTAATTCCTTAGCTCAAAAGTCTTAGCTCAGTAGCTTCCTATTGCCTACAGAATGCTGAAATCTAAAACTTCTGCTTGATATTACTATATAGCTCTTTCATAGTTTGACCTCTGCTTATCTATCCAGTCTCTTCTTAGTTTCCTCCTTCTGCCCCTTCCCTTCTTCTCCTGTCCCCTTCCCCTTCTCCCCTTCCTTCTTTCTCCTCCAATACGTTTTGGTTCCAAGATGGAAAAAGATCAGTTTTCATCCAGTATCTCCAGCATTTATCTTAGTGCCTGGAAATAAGAAAAACTCAAATACTTCTTGATTTGCTTCAAGATCTGAAGAAGTTTCTCAGGGAACTTACTGTTGTAGTAAATAAACCATCCTCCTCCCTCCTCCCTCTAGGTGTCTAGGTTTCTTAAAGAACCTAACAGACAGGTCACTGTTCACTTTCCTTACCACTTCAGATAAACTCGACCATTCCCGCCTTTGTGTTTCCAACGAATGTAGCATAGAAGTCCCATCCTAGCATCAATCATGTTTAAGATTGTATTCCAATCATCTGACATGTTTATCCACGCAAAAATGAAATGAATTTGGGTTCACCTTGGTTAAAGAGACTTTCTTAAGGATTCTAGAACGTCAGCATCACGCATACACCGTAAAAAACACATTTGCAACCCAGTTCAAATTATTGTTTTTAAAACGCTGCATCCTCCAAAAACTTTTAATTGTCCTCAGACAGATGACCCAAGCAGCTGAGCTACGGAAACTCCAATGTTAGGAGGAGACCCTAACTAGAAGATCAAGAAAAGGATGTTTGGCTTCTAGGGCTCAGAAGTCACACACTCTTCTCAGACCGATGCTAGAACTGGGAAACAGTGTCAGGTTCAGTTTTTGAAATACGGTTTTTGTATCGTCAGGGGAAAAAATTAACCTATCAGGAAGAACTCAGCGTATCAACTACCAATCAAGAGCAGGAAAGAAGCCAAAGCCTGGGGATACCCAAGCACCAACGAGGACGTCATTCTGTAGTCTCCGCCAATGAGCGGCTGGACGAGGGGCGGGGCAGCAGGCGGACCAATGGCCACAAAATACTATCTGCACTACAACTGTTCTAACCACAGCCCTCGCCTCTCAAACCACTGGGACAAACTCCTGGACAAGGCGTTTGTTAAGTACTTTCTACTCTCCTCACCCCGGGACAGTTATAGTGAAGTCCCTTCCTCATGCCAGAGCTAAGGCCTTCTTCCCACCAGCTCCCCATAGACTCGGAGAAAGAAGAATTGCAACTTTGCACTTTTTTGCCTTCACAGGAACTGGCAGTCCAGCGTTACCTGAGGGGGTGGGACAGTTCCAGTGCGCAGGCGTGCATGTGAGGGCGAGGCTGTAGTGTCGCAAGGCAATCTGGGAGTTGTATTTTTTTGTGCTCCTGAAACTCAAGTGCTCCTGGGACTACCTGAACTACATTTCCCAAGAGCCTCCGCGACACCGGGGCGGGAGGGCTGGTTAGTTAATGAGCGCGAGGAAGCCGCGGCGCGGCCCACCAGGTTCCAAAACAAGGAAATGAAGGGGGGAGGCGGGATTGGGGGTGTTTGCTGGTGCTGCCGCCACCGCCGCGGAGGAGGAGGAGGTGGCGGCTGCGGGGACCGCCGAGGAATCCCCTGCTGAAGGCTGACCGCGGGGCGGCGGGTGTCGCGCGCCTGTGCGCGCGCCCGACTGGCGGCTGTTGGAGAAGTGGAGCGGCAGTCGCGGGGGGGAGGAGGAGGAGGGACTGAGCGGCGGCCCCCGCGTCCCGGTGCCTCTATGGGGGAAGCAGACAATGGATTATGATTTCAAGGCGAAGCTGGCGGCGGAGCGGGAGCGGGTGGAGGATTTGTTTGAGTACGAAGGGTGCAAAGTGGGACGCGGCACCTACGGGCACGTCTACAAGGCGAGGCGGAAAGATGGGTAAGAGCTGGGGCGGGGGAGTAGGCTGGCTCGGGTCCTCGCCCTGCCCGCCAGCGCGCGGGATGGGTGGGTCGGAGCCCGGCCCGGCCGTGCCCGAGGGGCGAGGCGGAGGTGGTCGCGACGCCGGGTCCTGGGACGGACTCGGAGGGACGCGGGTTCTGCTCGCCGCCTCCCCCCACTCCAACCCTGGTTCGGCCCCGTCGCGCCCCCTCGAACTGTCGCGGCGCAGCTGGACCGGGGCGGGGGGAGGGGGGACGTCGGTCCGGTCCCGGAGGGAGGTTTCCGTGTGCGAGGAGCTAGCGGCGGGACGCGGGTTGGGATCTTTATCGGAGGTGGAGTTTGTGGATTCTGGTCTCCCGGGGGGACGCGGGGGGCTGAGAGCTCCGCCGAGGAGTTGACGCTCGGGCCCTGGGCTGGTGACGGTCGTTGTGGAACTTCCAATCGGCTGGGCGCCTTCCGGGGGCGGCGGTTTGAAACCTCGCTGAGAGCCCGTCGGGCGGCCGAGCGCCGACGTCCCAGGCAGCCTCGTGGGTCCGACCCGCTGGGCACCTCCGCCCGTGGGGTCGGCCACCCCGCGGGCCCTTCGGCGTAGTTCCTCCCTGACGTTTACCCGGCGGTTTCTCGACCCCTCCCCTGATTTGGCTCTCACGTTCTGGGTTCCTCCGAACGCAGGCTCTCCTGAGAGATGAACCGCATTTTGCCCGCAGAATGCAAGATTGTCGTCTAGTGCTCTGGCAACTCATCCCCCTCCACCGCGGGGACTCTGAAGTCTTCCGCTCCATCCTCGGCCAAATGCGTGCTGGGGTGTTTCGAGCCCCCAAGATCCAGAACGGAACGCGGAGTGGTACAGATCTGGGCCCGAACCTTTGTTTTCCTGGGAGTTGAGGGAGAACGGAAGGAGCCCCTTAGGAAGCCCACGCTGGGTTCTCTTAGGAGAAGGCGAGCTGGGTGACGTCCTATTGAGGACGCCTCTCCTTGGTCCTGGAGGGCTTGCCCTGCAGGGCAGGTGGAACCAGCTCCCTGCCTTCGAGGAGTAGGTTTCAATCTGTCGTCCCCTCTCTGCCCATCCTGGCAGGAATCCCCCCCCCCCCCCCCCCCAACGAGAGCGCCCGGGGATGTCTTAGCCTGTCCCTCTTAGCCTTTAAACATGGCCAAACTATATGGGAGAGGTTTTCTAGGCTCTCAGAGGAACATTTCTGCATAAACATTGTCGGTCACAATGACTTCAGTAAGTTTGGAGTGCTGCCTCGTTCTGTGCACCTTGTAACTGGAATGGTTGTGATACGTGGTGACTCGAGGTAGAGTGTAGGTGTGTGCTGATTTCATACAGGGAATGAAAAAGCACCCCTTATAAATCGCTTTATTCTAAAATGTGAAAATTGTAAGGAACTATATAGAGTAAATAATTTTTTCTCTTGTTATAACTGAACGGGCCCCATAGTATTGAGTTGTTTGTAAACTTTTTCCCCCAAAATTCTTTTAGTTTAATTGCCAGGTGTCCTTGAGGTGCTGTAATTGACTTGTATTTTGCTTTTGGGTTATCCGCTTTGTTAATACCGTTCTTCTGTGGGAATCTTAATCAGATACATTTTGGGAAAATACATCTAATTGTCCTAATTGGACATTGAGATTACAAGACAAATCGATGTTCTGTTTTTCATACTCCTCATGCTAACTTTGTAATATACTTGATCTGGAATTTTTAAAAATGTTTTTTGGATTTTTTTTTTGTTAAAATAGCAGGCAAATTTAAGAAAAGTTAAAAATTCTGCTTCTGAATTGTATTTGAATAGTATGGGCTACAACAAAAAAACAGATAATTTAATTCCTGTTTCTATTTGTTCTTTTAAAATATTTTTCCCTTCTAATAAAGTTATTGAGTCGAATACACTTTCTTCTTGCGTGAAATTTGTTTGACTAGGATTAATGGAGATTCTTTACTAAAAATCAGTTTGTGTATCTTCAAAATATTATGCTTTAAAACTTTCAGGAGCTGAAAGCATTAGTTTTCCTTTTATTTTTATTTTTTGAAAGTATTAGTTTTTAACCAATATATTTATTACATGTAAGAAAAGTCAAAGAAAATGATTATTTTTTTTTTTTTGGACCAAAAGTGTAGTTGAAATTTAAGCTAAACATCCACATCTCTTGTGGGTTATGGCAGGTTCGTTTTGATGTTCATTGATACCAGCAGTTTGAAAGAAAAAATGCGTGATGTTTTAAACTGTGATACGGATTTGCATAGTAAAGGATTTTACATCTGATCATGATAAATAACAGTTCAGCTCTTTCCAGAATTTACTTTGGTTAACTCAGAAAAACATATAGTTCTATTTTAGGGAGCAAGAAAAATCACTTGGATACCTTAAAGAGAAATTACTCGTGTGTGTATATATATATATAGTACTGTACAACCAATAAATTGTTCAGGTCTTTAGAAGAAATGCTGGAAGAACTAATGTAACATAAAAAATTATTAGAAAAGCCTCTATAGTTTAATATTACAGTTTATAAAACCTTAGAATATTTTCTTTGAAATATATAATTTTAATGTAGATTCTATTAATTATGCTCCATAAATTTAGAACAGACTGCAAAATCAAGATTTACATCTGGGGGTTTTCACCTTTAAATGTTATTTGTTCCATCTTTTTGTTCTGAAGAAAGAGAATTTATTCACCTAACTATTTTTTTTAAAACCAGGTTTAAATGTTATTCTTGAAGAGAAACAAGTTCAGAATATTTCTATATGTTTTAGTATGAGAAGAATTTGTAATAGTTTTTCTTTTAACATTAGTAAAAAGTCACAATAGCTTATGGCTACAAATCTTGAGACCATATTTCTCAAGTTTGAAACACTTTTTGTTTTGATTGATAAAGGGATATTGTTAAAAAGTTCTTTGTCAGTAAGAGGTTCAGACAAACATGATTCCATAGGATAGTGTTATGTCTGAAAACTTGTACCCAACAATACTACTATTCAACTTTGCAGACATTCATTTAGTCTTTTGAACTACACCAATAAAAGAAAGCTCCTTTTTGGAGATGTTTTTGAAAGATACTTAGTAATTGAAAGTGAAATGGCTGAAAGAGAAGTTTTGCAGAGTTAGGGTTTCAGATGAGTGGTTGATGACTATATGTCTTAATGTATGCCATGAAACCTTTTACAAATAAATGTAGTAGGTAAATAACAGAATAGTGTTTGCCTGGTTTGGAAGGATTTTTCATATTTGGTTGGTAGTTAAATAGATGATTGTATTTGCATTTTTTTGGAGACCTAAAAATTAAAGATGTATCAGTACGATCATAGCATTTTAGAACTTTCACGAGTTTCAGATCATCTTGTCTAATTTCCTCTTTTTACAAATGAGAAAATCAAAGCTTTTAGAAGCTAATTGTTATGCCCACAGTCTCACAGCAGAGACAACCTGAAACCCAGGTCTCTTGACTCTGAATTACTGCATTTCTAATGTGTTTCCCATCCTAATACCATGGGAGGAGAAACAAAAATGCCTTCAGTTTTGACAGTCTTATTGCATAAACTTTTTCCATGCCAAGGGTACATCTATATCGAAGACTGTGGAAAAGGGAAAATAATCACATATGAGGGACATTTTTAAAAAGTAGGCATGCTGGCCTCTGGATTCTATCACTGATTCTCTTTATCTGGTTTCTCTTCATCCTCACTGTCATTACTTTTGGTCATCTTCTGAATTGCACAGTAGCTGATTGGTCTCTCTGTCATTAGTCTTTCCTCACTGTTACTCAAGATCAAAGTTGCTGCCAGTGTCATTTTCCTACAAAATAAAAGAAATCATGTCATATCTCTCACTGGAAAAACTCTACATTCTCTATGGCTCCTATAGTCACATTCAGTCTTAATTCTTTAGTTTGGCATGTAAAGGTATTTGGCATTCAGATCCTAAAGTCTTTAGTCTTCACGGTCTTCACGTCGCCACCAACTCTCTGTTTTTCCAGTGTGTTCAAGAACTATGCTTCTGTAGCATTGAACTACTCATTTTTTAAGGACTTGCTAAGTCTTTTTCATGTTTCATTTTCTTTTTTCTGTATTGAAATTAGAGTGGTGCTGCTTTACCATTCCGCCCTCTCTCTAGCTCTTACCCCATAGACCTGGCAAATTCCTGCTTATATTCTAATTTAAATAGTTTTTCAGAAGCTTTCCCTTATTCACCCAGTATACCGATTAGCTGTGTTTCTGTCCCTCTGTTCTTATGTGTATAGTAGCAATATAAGTGATATTTGCTCCTTCAACTAATAGCTACAAATGTGTGACCACAGGGTTGAACAGATAATGCACACTCAAAATTTTTATTTAATTAAAAAAATGCCCTAAATTGGTAAACATATGCTTCACTGATATTTTTAGTAACAATTTTGAAAGCCTAAAATATAATGATGTTGCATGAGATACATGGTTAAATAGAAATATTTCTGTAGCACTAACTAGGTCTAGTTTAATTTTTGTCCTAAGAAATTATATGGTGCTTTTTAAGACAGTTGAATCAATAGATTAATAAGGAGCATAGGTGAGTTTTTTGGATTATTAGGCATTTTTTGGTCTTTTAATGCCAGCTCTTTTAAAGTATCTACATGGTAGTTACCTATCTTCTGTGCTTTTAGTACCTATTTTATAGAGATGCTTAGAAAATGTCAGCGTTCAAACATTTTAAGACTTTTTTGGTATCATGGATATATGTTAAAAATTTAAGTATCTTTAGCACTTAGTAATCAAGTATGCATTGGTATATGTTTTATGGGTTCTTCATTTATGCATTGCAAGCCTTTAAAACTTTATTTTTGAGGCCCAGAGGAAATAAATGTTCTTTTCAAAGAAATTGTGCAGTGGTTGACGAATTTCTGTAAAAAGGCAGATGCCACATATTTTAGGTTTTGTGGGCCATACCTTCTATGTTGCAATTACTTGAATCTGCTATTGTAGTGCCAAGTATCAACAGATATTATATAAACAAATACAAATTAGAATGGCTGTGTTTTGTAAGTAGAACTTTATTTATAAAATAGGTGATGGGCTGGATTTGGCCCTGCCAGACTAGTTTGCCAACCCTTAGATTAGAGCAGTGATGTTACTATTTTTGCGGTGATGAGAACACATTTGTGCTGTCCAATATGGTAGCCACTAGTCCTGTGTGGCTCAAGAGGCATGATTAGTGTGTCTGAGACAGTGGCTAGTAGCTATAATATTGGAATGCACAGGTTTAGAGTTTTTGGGAATGAGCGGTTTGATAACACAAAATTCTCAAATCCATGGAGTGACCTTTTAATAAAAATATGTAAATGACGGTGTGGACAAATGAAATAGGAAAGATGCCTTTTAAGTTACAGATGAAAATTTGAGGCTGAAGTTGTTTGATAAAGCAAACCAAAATTGGAACTGAAAAACTCAATTTGTGAGTGGAATCAAGGGTACCTGATTACTTTTTCAAAAAAACATTTAGTAAAAAAACAAAAAGAATGTAATAAATGCATGTGCATAAAAAGATATATAATGTTCCCTTTGCCAGCCGCCTTTTCCTCTTTCTAGAAGCAACTTGGTTCTTCTTTTTAGAGGTTTTCTTGAGGGCTGTGTGTTTAGTTATAAATGGTAGTACACGTTTTTCTCTCTAGAGAAACCTTAAATATAACGGGAAGATTATTATGTATCTTATGTACTGATATGCCTAGTTCTTTTTCATAATTTCATTGTATTCTATGGAATTTGTCCTTGATGGACATTTAGGCCGTCTCCAGTCTTTTGCTAGCACTAACACTACAGTGAATATCCTAGTAGGTACAGTATTTTGTGTGTATTAGTATAGTTGTAAATTAAATTCCTAGAAGTTGCTTACCCTTGGAAGAAATGGCTTGAAATGATTTGCTAATATGGTGCAGTATGAAATAAAAAATTTCAAAGACTAGAGATAGGGAGCTGAGAATAAAGAAGATAAATGTTAGGACTTTAAAAATAATTATTAGTACATAAAAATGAGTTCTAAATCATTAGTTTGCTGTAGGAAGTGCAAGTTACTGGTTTAGCAGCATGGGAAAGGGCATGTCTCTTGAGTTTTTGATAGGCAAAAAGTAAACAGACCTATGGGGAGGTTGTTGTTTTTTTAATCTTTACCAGAGGATATTTTTTTCATTGCTTTTTAGAGAGAGTGGTAGGGAGGGGAAGAGAGAGAGAGAGAGAGAGAGAGCGCAACAGGCAGACATAGATGTGAGAGACACGTTGATTGGTTGCCTCCCACCTGCTGCCCTGCCTCCCATTCCCCCAAAAGCAGGCCAGGAGATTGAACCTGCAACCCAACCCTTGACTGGGAATCAGGCCAATGGGCAGGGAAGATTTTTGATGAATTAAAAATTTTTATTTTGTGTACTATATTTTTGAACTGGATATGCTGGATAAAGAATTTAACATGTTAAATTGTGTATTAGTTTTATAAAATGCTCAAGTAGTGCACTTGAGCATTAATGTAGAAGACTTAGAACATTAGAATTTGAAGTTTTCTTGATGGTAAATGAATAGAGTCAGAGTATTTGGCTAATGGGTTTTTAAAGATCAACTTATCTTGTCATGATAAGATAATGTTAGTGCTGTGTAACGTTAGTGCTGCTTTTGGATTCCAAAACAAAAAGAACAAGACACTTGTTTTTCAGAGAGCAATTAAATATTTTTAAATACTAGTGTGACTGTGTCTTTAAAATCAGGTAGTTTTGGTCTAGAACCATAAAGAGGTAGCTGACAAAGCTATTTAAAGATATTTGACCATTTATAAATAGCTGATAGTTCAACAGTTCCCGTAATAGCTGTTTTGAGCATGCATTGTGCAGGATGAAAGAGAGTCTCAAGAGAGAAGATAGGATGTAATTCAGGATACAAGTGTGCAGCAGTAGTCTTTATTGAGGGTTTGATTTCTTACCCAGAAGTCGGTGATTGATCAAAGAGAAATAACGTGTGCAATCCTCAAATAATTGCTATTCTTTTAAAACTGTTTTGAATTTCTAATATATGAAGTCTTTCTAAAGGAAAAACACACCCTTGCTATAGAGGCTTTAACTTGTGTGCATTTTCTATTTAAAAATATTCAGTGAGGCTTTGTGGTTGATGATCTCAGTTACCAAGATGAATGTGATTAGCAGGTAGCTTTAATTACCAAGTAGGCCAGCTACCCTAGTTTTGTTCTGTGACCACAGACCAAAGCCTGTCATAGGAACCTGTTTTGCAGATATTTGTAGATATTTACATTAGGACAAAAAGATAAGTCCATGGCTGTTAAAAAAAAAATAAGGCAAAATTTATAGGTGGGTTAATTGCCTCTTTCTGTAGAAAGTTATAATTTTTGTTGTGATTGTTAAATAAGCTCACCCGTAAAAGTACTAAGCAGTTTGAGGCACAAAGTATGTTACTTTTTACAAAAGTTAGTTTCCTCTTCCCCTTTTCTTTTTGCAGTGTAATTATTACAGTTTCATTTTAAGAGTTTTAATTTAAACACTGAGTGAATCCTATTGTTTTGGGATTTAGGTGCAAATTTAAAAAATTGACCTTCCTTCTGAAAAGTTATATATTGTAGGGCAGAAAAGTTATACATTGTAGGTTTACAGTTGTCCATATGCAAAATAATACAACAACTAAAAAATAGTACAATAATAAATTATGCATTTTGTTTATTCACAACTATAAACCTACTTTTGCCCCACTCTGTGTGTTATGTGAGCTTGTGTAACTTAGAAAGTCAGAGTTCTGTTAACTAATTTCTCAGCAATTTTTTGATTTCATAGCATATTTGTACCAAAATAGAAATGTTTTTATGCTATTTTGTCAGATAATAGTAGCAAATGATTTAAAAAAACTCCAACAATATAATTGTGCTTAAAAGTAAAAGCCTTCTTACTGTCTACTCCGAAGCCCCCTTCACTTCTCAAAGGAAACTAGTATTAATTTTGTGTTTAAAGTTTTGCTTATGTTTAATTTAAAGTATCTTATAAATTATTTTAAGGTATCCTGTATAATAAAATTTTAATATGCAAATCTACCAAATGACGGAACAACCAGTCACTATGACATGCACTGACTACCAGGAGGCAAATGCTCAGTGCAGGAGCTGTCTGTCCCCTGGTGGTCAGTGTGCTCCCATGGGGACCGCCGCTCAGCCAGAAGCTGGGCTCATGGCTGGTGAGTGCAGCGGCAGTGGCGGGATCCTCTCTTGCCTCTGCTGCAGATGGGCGGTAAGGAGCAAGGAGTCTGAAACTGTGAGAGGGTGCAGGGGATCTCCCCTCCGCCACCCCAGTGCACAAAAATTTGTGCACTGAGCCTCTAGTATACATATAATTCTGTTTCTTGATTTATCCACTTTAGGCAGTTTCTGTTGACTTTCTATTAGAAAAGCTGAGCAATTTTGTAAAATCTCACTACCTAATTTCCCATCTCAACCATGAAATTTATCTTTTTTTAAAACATATTATGGTGAATACTTTTATGACTTTAAATTATAAACTTCAATTTCTTTTTCTTAATTTATCTGCTTATTATATGGATCTTACTGATAAGAATATTAAAGAAAGTAACACATTTACTCTTTTTTTCTTTGTTTCTGTCTAAAGTGTGATTTTTATAGCATCCTGGTTAATTCATTGCTTTTTGTCTATGGGTTTATTCTAAAAAGTGAGTATTGGAAACTGTTCAACAGTCTTAAAATATTATTATGAAAGTTATTTATTGCTAAACAAATTAGGGTATTGAGATCCTTAGAGAAGGAAGTGTAATCTTGTGTGTTAAATAAGTGCTTTTTGAAATAATCTAAGTTTTTAAGGCCTTATGGAAGTCTTCTGGGCATAGTTAGCTAATAGTGTTTCCTAATACCCCATGTGTGGTTTTGTTGGATTCCTTTTTGTTTAGTTGATTTTTTTTTTTTTAGCAACTTTTTCATATAGGATGTGTAGATTTTCTGAGTTCTTGCATGTCCTCATACATGATTGATAGTTGAGCTGAGTATAGAATTCTAAGTTAATATTTTTTTCTCAGAACCCCCAACTATTGCTCTATGTTTTTGGTATATTTTGTTGGTCATGGAAAGTTTCTTTAATTAGAAGCTTGCTTGCTTCTCTGCAATCGCTTAGGTTTTAAAAAAATTAAAATTAAAATAGCCCTAGTCAGTTTGGCTCAGTGGATAGGACATTACCCATGTTGATTCCAGTCAAAGACAGGTACCTTGTATCTTGGTTGTAGGTTTGATTCCCAGTCCCAGTTTGGGTACATGTGGAAGGCAACCAATCAATGTGTCTCTCTCACATTGATGTTTCTCTGTCTCTGTCTATCCGCCTCTCTTTCATTCCCTCTAAAAATCAATGGAAAGATATCCTCAGGTGAGGATTAACAACAACAACAAAATAAAATAAAATAGTCTCCTTTCAATATTGTGAGTTAAGTCTAAATTACGTGTTCCTTTTTTTCATATATTATTGCTTATTAGTATATTTCTTCTTTTAAAAATATTATTGATTTCAGAGAGGAAGGGAGGAGAGAGAGAAACATCAATGATGATAGAGAATTGATCAGCTGCCTCCTGCACACCCCCTACAGGGGATTGAGCCCACAACTGAGGCATGTGCCCTTGACTAGAATCGAACCTGGGACCTTTTAGTCCACCGGATGGATAATGCTCTATCCACTGAGCCAAACCAACTAGGGCTGTTGTTAGTATATTTCTTGAGCTGTATTCATGTTATTTTTTTTCCTTTATGTGACTTTAAAAAGAAACAAAACAACTTGGGACCACCAAGCTGTAAAGAGGTAGACTATTCAGTTAAGTTGAGAAGGGTGAATTGATAGCTTGTATTTGTTTTTATAAGTAAATTAATCTTGGATAAGAGTTGCTTTTTTATTTTTAGGAGTTAGTACTTGACCACTAGTTTGACACATCTCTGTTTTTGGTGGCCTGTTTCAGCAGCAGGCCTGCTGTATTCGCCATGACTATGTTAGTACTTATACTATAATGGAATAAATTGCTTTTCTACATAAAAAAAAGATTGGGCTTTGAAATTGTATTATCTGGATTCATAATCCTAGTTATACCACTTATTAGCTGTGTGACTTGGGAAAATTAACTCTGTGTCTTAGTATCCTCTGTGAAATGGGGATAATAGTATTTACCTGATAGGATTGTTGTGAGGATTATGTAACATGTGAAGTACTTGAACCAGTGTCTGGCAGATAACAAACACTGCTATTAATCTTTTTACATTTTGTATTTGTATAGGATAAATTCCTATTAGGGTAAGAGTGTTTAAGACACCAAGTTTCTGTCTTAAAAAGTTGTCCCTTTTGTACTAAAAATGGCATAATAACTTTTTAGTATATCATTATTATGATTGTATCCAAGCTCTCTTTCAATGATCTGTTTCTGTATTTATCTATATTCTTGAGAAGTGAAAAGATTCATATATAAAACTGTAAAATTTTCAACTTTTGATTATAAAAACTTTCTAACATACAGAAAAGTTTATAGACTTAGTTCTATGATTACCCTTATATCCATTGTCTAGATCAGGAGTTAGCAAAAAAATTTCTGTAAAGAACCAGATATTTTCTGTAAAGGACCAGTAAATATTTTAGGTTTTGAAGGCCATGTGGTCCCTGTCACCACTACTCATAATTCTGTAGTTGTAGTGAGAAAGCAGCCATAGGCAAATGAATGGGCATTGGCAGTATTCTAATAAAAGTTTATTTACAAAAACAGGCATGGCTGGATTTAATCTGGGCTGTAGTTTTCCATCCCAGTCTGATTAAGCAGTTAACGGATTGCTACATTTGAGTTTTCTATAAATGTATTTACATATACATAACATAAATATGTATATATGTTAGCATATATATGCATCTTTCAAGTGGTTCATATATTTGTATATACATATATATGAACCACTTGAAAGTAAGATGCACCCAAATTAAGCACTTTGCATTATGCCTCCTGCCATATCATCTCTTAGGCTAAGGATGCAAAGCATCATCTTATTTTATCCTTTTGAAAGCATCAGTTCCCTTGTTGGTATAACTGTGGGACTGTAGGTTACAATGGCATACTGCTAGATGAGGTATATTGGTGCACCTTTCCTCCTCTTCCCCCACCCCTCTACATTGCCTTTGCCTTTCTCTTTCCTAAACTCCAAGGGCCCTTCTTTTGCTTCTATAACTTGTTTCCTGGGCCCATGCAGCCCAGTTGGCTCACTTCTACTACCTGTGTAACTTTTTAAATAATCTTTCTCTTGTAATTTGAAAAAAAAAAAAAATGGAGAGATGGGGGGTACCATATTTTCCGGCGTATAAGATGACTGAAACTGATGATGATAGGACGAAGATAACAAACAATAGAGAGAAAGCAAGTGCCAGGCAAGTCCCTGGCGAGTTAGCAGCGTCCATCATAACTGCAAGCTATGGTATTTTTACACCCGGCATATAAGATGACCCCCGACTTTTGAGAAGATTTTCCTGGGTTAAAAAGTTGTCTTATACGCCGGAAAAATATGGTGTATTTATTCTTTATTCTTCTTAGATTAATGATTTACTATAACTGTTAGTGGAAGGCAGGTTGATTATTAGGGACAGACTCAAGATTATTGTTGTATCTCTATTCTACCCAAGGGAAACAAAATATATAAAATTATGATACAAAGAAATGCACAGCAAGTAATTCAGGATGGCTAGAGTAAATATTTGAAGGTGGAGTTTGGAAATACATTTGAAAAAGGCTGAATATGATCATTTCATGCCTTGCTAAAGAATTTGACTTTAATCTGATGGAGAAGTATAGTAATAGATTCTAAATGGAAAAGAGTCCCAATAGTTCGCAAAATGGAAATAATAAACTTTTAAAAAATGTGTATTTTATTTATTTTTTTACAGAGAGGAAGGGAGAAGGATAGAGAGTTAGAAACATTGATGAGAGAGAAACATCGATCAGCTGCCTCCGACTCAGCCTTTACTGGATATGTGCCCACAACCAAGGTGCATGCCCTTCACCGGAATCGAACCTAGGACCCTTGAGCCCGCAGGCCAATGCTCTATCCACTGAGCAAAACTGGCCAGGGCATTTTTTTTTTTCTAGTATAAAAGGGACACATGCTTGTAAAATGCAAACAAGTAATATAAAAATGGAGGCATTCACTAGAAATAACCACTGCTAACAGTTTGGTGTGTAGCCTCATAGAGGGGGGCTGTCATGATCAGTTTTGCTGCGTTGTAGATAGTGGGGAGGACAAGAGGGGGATGGGAATGGAAGCAGGAAGGCTATTGGAGAGGTCCAGGTGAGAAGTGGAGGACCTGCTTCTTAGTGGCAGTTGTGGGAGCGGAAAAGTAGGAAGGCTGCGATGAAAAGTTCAAAGAATATTTAGGAGAAAGATAGGATTCAGTGACTACTTGCATGAGTGGGGTGAAGGACATAGAGAGAAGAGGCCAGGATGGTAGTTGAGTTGATTTCCCAGAAGCTGGGAACAATTGTAGGCTCACTTGAGATGACATAAAAAGGAAAAATAGTTTACCAACTGCATAATGCCAGAATGGAAAGTGTATCTTTTGTTTTATTTTTCCAGGCTTATTTAGAAGGGGAGTATTAAAAGTAATTTAATTCTGTTTTGATAGATAAGAGCTATTTTATCATGCCCCTTTCTCTTACTAATTGTTTCTTCCTTTAATTAGATAAGGATAGCATCTTCCTTTGAGAAGTTGCTTCTGTTTTGGTGTGCATGTAAGCATTAGCTCTTGTATTTCACAAAATTCTTGTTGGAAATTTTTATTCTGAAGAATTGGGATTGGGGTGGGATGAAGGAGGCACTTGGACAAGTTATTGGCAGAAGTTCCTTGACTCTGAAGTAAGGGCTGATTGGGCTTCTGAGAACAATCTTGCTTTCCCAGAGTTCTGTGTTTCTCACCATTGGGAATAGGGCTATAGAATTCACATTGTGAAAACCCTGTTCTGTGTTACCTTCTCAATAATGCTGTCTGTGTTGACATAGATTGAGTTCTGGGACACAGTGAAGGACCTTCAGTTTCCAGGTAACTAAAGGATAATTGGTTAATGGCTGGGGGTTGTAGGACTAAGACATTCATTCCTGGGTTAGGAAGACTTAGGTCACTAATACCTCTGTTGCTTTCAAATAGGATTAAACATGAACTTCCATATAGATAAAAAATTGTGTATTTTTAAATATTCCTATAGAAGGGAATTTTATACTCTTTTTTTGTTAGGTTGTTCTTTGCATTAAATATACTACCAAATTCTCATTGTTGGGACTTTTTTATTCTAACCAAAATGCTTTGTGCCTCTATTTCATGGCACTTTTTTGGTTTTATGTTATATCCATTCATGGACCTCTTATAGAGTTGCCTGAATGTACCTATGCTATCATCTTATATAATAAGATGAATATGCTAATTATCCACTACACCCTGAGGCGTAATGACCAACCAATAACGACCTGATCATGGATCTGCAGGATGGTGGGGTAGCGAATTACAAGCTGGTAGTGGAGAGCTACAGGAAGAGGCAGGCAGCAAGGGGAGTGAAGGGGCAGAGAGGAGGGGGAGCTACAGGAGGGCGGGGCAGTGGGCAGAGAGCTACAGGAGGTGCACAGATTTGTGCGCAGGGCTACTAGTAGTGATATATTTCTTTTGAGGTTTGAGAAGATCTGGATAAGGATAGTAGTCATAGCATTCAATTAATTTTCCCCCTAGAATGACTTTCTTGTTTAGGCTCTATTACTATTACTATTTTTACTAACCTCTTATGGATGTAGTTATTTATCTGAGATATCCTAAATATGTGGTGAGAAAAACATATTTTGTAAAACAATCATTTGAATTTTCTCAGGTGATATTGCACATGCTAAAGAAAAAATATATACTGTGCTTGAATACTTAAAACCATTTGTAATTATTTGGTTTCTTACGTGCCTGGCTTGTGTGATTTTAATTCTACAGACTAGATGATATAGTGACTAAAAGTGTGGCTCTAGAAGTAGACAGTCTGTGTTTTATTGCAGGTCTGCCACCCCTGGCTATGTGCATTTAGCCAAGTTTCTTCTTTTTAAATATGTTTTTATTGATTTTAGAGAGAGGAAGGAGAAAGGGTAAAGAGATGGAAATATTGGTGAGAGAGAAACATTGATTGGCTGCCTCCTGCTGGGAATTGAGCCTGCAACCTTGGTTAATGGACCAATGTGCAACCACTGAGCCACACTGGCTGGGCTATTTTTTATTTTTTAAAAAGTTATATATATATTTATTGATTTCTGAGAGGGGGGAAGAGAGAGAGAGAGCGAGAGAGCGAGCGAGAGAGAGAGAGAAGCATCAATGATGAGAGAGAATCATTGGCTGGCTACCTCCTGCATGTCCCCTACTGGGGATTGAGCCTACAACCCAGGCATGTGCCCTGACTGGGAATCGAACCATGACCTCTTAGTTCATAGGTTGATGCTCAACCACTGAGCCATGCCAGCCAGACTGGGATCAAAAGTTTCTTAAGCATCCTGTCTTAGTATCTTCATTTGTAAAATGAGGACAATAATAGTACCTATCTCAGAGTTATAAATGAATTAATACCTGTAGAGCTGTTAAAACTGTCAGGCACATCATACATCCTATATACGCCTTTGCTGCCATTTTTAATTTATTGGGTAGGATCTTTATGTCTTTGGTTTTTAGAAATATATGCAATATACAAATAGTTATTGTGTCTCAGATCTTAGCTTAGAATGTCACACAAGCTTTGCCTTAGAGGAGGGTAACCTATAAGGTTGTTTTGGGAATTAAAAGAAGATACATTTGAGATAGAGTTGGGCAAATTGCTACATTAGTAATATGATAAAACTATCTCTTGGGGACAGTGACCTTCTGGTTGTCATTTAGCACTGATGACTACTCTAGGCTCTTGGTAAACTCTGCCTTTTTGCTTTGCTTCTTTGAACTTCCTTTCCTACACAGTAACCCAAGTTCCTTAGCTCGGCACACTGTATTCCCTCTATTTCTTAGTTAACTTTCAAATTGTTAATTTAAATCAAACGCACTGATTTAAATTTTTGCAAAATAGAACATTCTGCGATTTTTAATAACTTATTTTATTTGCTGTCAGTATAAATCTGAGAGATGATGAAGTTCTCATTGAACAACTTCTGGTTGTAATGAGAGGTTAAGAGACATGCCTAATATCACAAAGCTATTAGGTGATTTCGCTGGAACTTGAACTCAAGCCACCTGACTTCGGGGCTAATGTATAATAATAGTGTATTTCTTTCTTGACATACCATCATGTTTTAAGGTAATGCTTTGTTCCTTTTTTCCTAATTTGATTATATTTTCAAGGATTTCTAAATATTACATAAAGATTATCTGCCCCTCTTAAATTTAAGAGCTACTAAAAATTATCTGATTTCTTTTCTTACGTACCAACTGTATTTTGTAATCTTTTATTTTTTGTCATCAGAAAAGGAAGAGATGAAATCTGAGATCTAAATATTTTACCTGGTTAAATCCTTATTTTTTTTTATATGAATGTGTTCTGAGAAGCTTTTCAGGTTTCATACTTAGATTTATTTTATAATATTGGGACAATGTAGATTTCTCCCATACTACTCAGCATATGTAGTATACCTTGCTCATTTCAACTGTATTGTCAGACTTAAATTAAATCTTGGCATTAGACTGTCTTTACAGTTCTACTTTTCCCTTCTTCCCTCTGCTTTTGTCCATTTCCAGGTCTGTTTCTAATTGTTTTTCCCTTACATTCCCAACACTCTGTGGTCCTAAGAAAGAATGTACCTTGAATTTTAGGTAACTTTCATTTTGTGAAGTATATTTTTCCATTTAATTTTATATTTCTCATATATGTATCACCTCCTTTATATACTTTTAAAGATTAAATTGTTACTTTTAGCATATGTGAATTTATACATAGTTGGTTTGTTAGCATTTCTCATAGTGTAAATCACTTCTGTTGGTGAGAATATAAATTAGTTAATGCTCAACTTTTTTCCCCATATAATTAGCTGCATAATATATAATGAACTCTGAAAATTATCAACATATTGTTGATTTTCTCATCGTCAAAGCTAAAATCTGATTTCCTCGGCAGATATGTAGACTTGTGATAGTCATTTGGCATTTTTTGTTTTGGGCAGTGTAACTTAAAATCTACATAAACTTCTCTGCCTTTTGCCTCTGCTGTGTTCATAGATTCCAGGAGGGCTTCGTGTATGGACCTCAAGCGTTGGAGGTTGCAGACTTTTCAGCAGAAGGTAAAGCAGAGTGTTTGCCTTCTGGTGTCATTGTGTGTGTGTGCTGGTGTGGGTATGTGACAGGTGAGAACTTTTCACAAATGTCATCATAAATTAATTTAGAATGATTCATTAGGTAATTCACTTTCACAAAAATTAAAACGAAGCTAATACTTGTATAATCTTATTCTGTATTACTATATTCTACTAAAGAAAGGAAAACTTCCTCTCTGCTGTTAACCAAAGAGTAAGAGTGATTAAGAAAAGATAATGTTAGTGTAATTTTTAGTAAATGCTATCTAACTTTCTCAGACCTAACTTCACTATGATTTCTTCCTGGGAAGTTGTCCAAGTTATTATTCATATGTTGTATTCTTCCCCGCTGCTCCTTTTGCTGAAATATTGCTTCACAATATATAGAAAGGCAGCCTAGTGAATGACTCATTACTGGAGGATAGACATTCTTGTTACAGGTCCCATGTGCCAAAAACGTTAGTTTCCAATATGCTAATTACCTCTCTCTCCAGAACTTGTTAATATGCTCTTCTCTCAAGTTAGTTCTTGTTTCAGTAGAGAAACAAACACATCCCACATACTTGTAAAATATGTTTTTATAGAAACTTTCTTAATGAGTTACTTTTTAAGAAAATAATGTGACATAATGCTTCTTTGGATAATGTTTCTTTGGTTTTTTACAAAAAATAGAAATATTTTTTCATTTCTGTGCCAAATAATATGGATACTGCTTTCTGTGGATTTATGAAATCAGTTATGAACTTCTTTCAGGTGATACCTGAATAGTGTGTGTGTGTTTTTTAAAGATCTATAGCAGCTAACAAAGTTGTAATCTTAGACATAAAGTCAATAATACGGCTGGTTAGATTCTGAATGGGAATTAGAGGAATGTTTTCTTATTTTTTCTGGAAATTATGTGTGTTTTGATATCAAGTAAATGGCTATACATTATACCTTATATTTAAATGTGCACCTTATGTGAAATTAGGATAGTACATATTTATTAAATTTCTATTATGTCCCCCAAGCAGGACCACTCCATTTTATTATCAACCCTGTTTCACTATTTCTTTTTCTTTCCTCCTATTATAAGAAGCTACTTTTTAAACTAGAGGGAATAGATGATTTTTAGGTATTTATTGAGGTTAGCTACAATTTTACCTCTTAAGCTGTTTCTCCTTTCTTTTACTTTTTTTTAATAGTCATTTCGAGGATATTTACCAATAATAGATTGAAAGTAATTTCTTGAAAGGCCTTTTTATATTTCACTTTCAGGCTAGTTGGTTGTTTTCACCACTGTTGAATTATTCAGTGTTATATTTGTTTAGCTAATATGAGTGTGGTGTATTTTGATGCCAATTGAGAATCTCAATTGATAATTCTGATCAATAGTATAAAGGTATATAAACTGCCCATATTAGGGCATAGGAAGACTGCTCTCGGATCCTCATCTCCCTACTTCTATGAGAAAGACTGATGAAATGAATGGTTTAAAACTATTTTTAAAAACATAAATGAACTTCATTTTTTATTTAATTGATTTTTTTTTTTTTTTTTTTAGAGGGAAGGGAGAGGGAGAGAGAGTCAGAAACATCCATGAGAGAGAAACATCAATCAGCTGCCTCCTGCACACCCCCTTCTGTGGATGTGCCAGCAATCAAGGTACATGCCTTTGACCAGAATCGAACCTGGGACCCATCAGTCCACAGGCCGATGCTCTATCCACTGAGCCAAACCGGTCTCGGCAATGAATGAGTTTTCTTATTGCTCCATATCCTTCTCAGCATTTGATGTTGGCAGTGTCCTGGATTGTGGCTGTTCAACTAGATCTGTATGGTGTCACATTGTTGTTTAACTTGTAAACTTCTAATGACATGATGTTGAGTATCTTTTCATATGCATGTCATCTGCATATCTTTAGTGAGATGTCTGTTCAGATCTTTTGCCCACTTATTTTGTTTCATTTTTCCATCACCATTTCTCCCCGCCCCCCATATTATCCATTTTTAAATCGGGTCTTTTGTCTTATTGCTGAGTTTTAACAATATTAAATCAAGTATTTTGGATGCAGGTCTTTTAACAGATATATGTTTTGCAAATACTTTCTCCCAATTTGTAGCTTATCTTTTTAGTCTCTTAGAAGTGTCTTTTGCAGAGATTCATTCTTTTATAAATTTTATTTTTCTTTTTTTAAAAATTATCTTTATTGTTCAGTTTATTAATTACATTGTTACCTTCCCCCCACCCCCCATATAGCTCCCCTCCACCTGGTACCCATCCCACCCTCTACCCTCACTGCCCTCTCCCATAGTTGCATGATTTTTGTCCAGTCTCTTGCTGCACTTCCCACACCCCTTTTCTCCCCAAGAATTGTCAGTCCATTCCCTCTCTATGTCCGTGATTCTGTTACATTCACCAGTTTATCCTGTTCATCAGCTTATTAATTCACTTGCTTTTTAGATTCATTTGTTGATGTGTATTTGTTGTTCATAATTTACACTTTTATCTTTTTCTTCTTCCTCTTCTTAAAAAATATCTTTCAGCATTTCATATAATATTGATTTGGTGATGAACTCCTTTAGCTTTTTCTTATCTGCGAAGCACTTTATCTGACCCTCAATTCTGAATGATAGCTTTGCTGGATAGAGTAATCTTGGTTGTAGATTCTTGCTATTCATCACTTTGAATATTTCTTGCCACTCCCATCTGGCCTGCATCGTTTCTGTTGAGAAATCCGCTGACAATCGTATGGGTGCTCCCTTTTAGATAATTAACTGTTTTTCTCTTGCTGCTTTTAATATTCTCTGTCTTTTGCTCTTGGCATTTTAATTATGATATGCCTTGGTGTGGTCCTCTTAGGGTTCCTATATATTGGGGTTCGGTGCGCTTCTTGGACTCCTAAGTCTATTTCTTTCACTAGGTGTGGGAAGTTTTCGGTCACTATTTCTTCAAATAGGTTTTCATTGTCTTGCTCTCTCTCTTTTTCTGGCACCGCTATAATTCGGATATTGGTATGCTTGAGGTTGTCCCAAAGGTCCCTTACACTATCTTCAATTTTTTGGATTCTTTTGGTTTCTTGCTTTTCAGCTGAGTGGATTTGACCTCTTTGTATTTCAAATCTTTAACTTGGTTCTTGGGGTACTCTAGAGTACTTTTAGGTCTTTGTATAATATTTTTTATTTCAGTCAGTGTATGCTTAATTTCTGGTTGGTCCTTTTTCATATCCTTGAGAGTCTCCTTCATATCCTTGAGGGTCTCGTTCATTTTCTTGTAGGACTCATTCATTTCCACGTTGGTCTTGATCATTTCCTTGCAGGTCTCGTTCATACCCTTGAGGGTCTCGTTCATTTCCTTGAGGGTCTCGTTCATTTCCTTGTCGGTCTTGCTTATTTCCTTATAAGCCTCGACCTTTTCTAGGAGCCTCTTGAAAAGCCCTATAACCGTGGTTTTGAATTCCATGTCCAGTCATTTTTTTCTCTCCATTTCTTTCACATCTGATTTCTTTCCATGTCTGCATGGTGGCTGCTTCCCTGAGTTGGTCAATTAGCTTTTTGTGGTAGATGTCCTATAAGGGACAGTGGCTCGGCCTCCCTGGTTACCTGAGGTGGATATGGGTTGCACAGTCTTGCTGAAGTTAAGCTCAGGTTAATCATTGTTAGCACTTGGAGTGGTTGACCTCCAGGCCAATTGTCTGTGAAGTTCAGCTGTGCTCAGGTTGGATGGGCGGAGTCTCCGGGCCAGGCAGACAGCATTAGCTCTACTCTATGCGGCCCCAGGGACTCTGTGCTGGGGGCAATGGCTGCTCTGAGAGAAAGCCGCTGCCGAGCTCCACTGGATGCCGGGGAATTCAGCCTCTCCCCAAATGAGTCTGCACACCCAAGGTCTCACCCAGGGTCATAAAACAAAGCAGTCTGACGGTTTCCCGAATGAGAAGGCGAGTCGAGAGCGCTCTCTACGTGGTCACGCAGCTGCGCTGTTCCCAAGTTCACAGGCATGCCACATAAGCTCACCTTCCCCACAAGCCGGCAGACCCCTGCAGCACCCGAGCTTCGGCATGCCCTCCCACTGTCCAGTTTTTACCCCGTATGATAGTGGGTTCCCTGGACTTCGCCCAGAGCTGGAGAATCAATCCAGTGGGATGTCTTTGTCACCCCGTTAGAGAAAACTGACTGGTTTTCAGCCGCCCACCCTATCCCCTGGTGTGCGCTCCAAATCTCTCTCCGCGAGTATCTTCAACGCTGTCCGCCGTCGCTTCTCCGAGTCACAGTGTCTTATCTTCACTTTTATTTGTGAAATTTTCACTTGGCCAGATTTCCGGTGATTCTGGAAGGTGTTTGTTCTTTCGTTAAGTTGTAGTTTTAAAATTGCTGTGTATGACGGCAAGATAGATGTTTTACCTATGCCGCCATCTTGGTTCTCCATAAATTTTATTTTTCAATTATAGCTTATATTCAGTATTATTTTGCGTTAGTGTCAGGCACACAGCACAGTGGCTAGACAATCATACATTCCACAAAGTGTTTCCCCAACACTTCCAGCATCCACCTGGCACCACTCATAGTCACTTCAGTACCATTGACTATATTGCCTGTGCTGTACCTTACGTCCCTGTTACTCTTTTGTAATTGGAACTGAGCTACACTGTCCAAGCTAATTTGTACTTCACTTTTTTCACCCAGCTTCCCAACCCCTCTCCCCTCTAGCAACCATCATTCTGTTCTCTGTGTCTATGAGTCTGTTTCAATTTTGTTTGGGGTGAATTGCTTTGAAAATTTTAATTAAATCCATCCAGTCCAGTGTGTCATTAAAGGCTGCTATTTCCTTTTTGATCTGTCTGGAAGATCTATCCATTGATGTCAATGGAGTGTTAAAAAGCCCCTACTATGGACCATGTTACTGTCCCTCTCTGCCTTTATGTTCATCAAGATTGCTTTATATATTTAGGTGCTCCTATGTTGGGTGCATAAATATTTAGAAAAGTTATATCCTTGTTGAATTGATCCCTTTATCATTATGTAATGTTCTTCTTTGTCTATTATATCCTTTGTTGTAAAGTCTATTCTGTCTGTCCAGCCCATTACTTTCAATCTCTGTGTGTCTTTCATTCTTAAGTAGGTCAGTTGTAGACAGCATATATATGGGTGTTGTTTTTCATTTAGTAACCCTATGCCCTTTTCCAAGGATGTTTCTACTGAGGTTTTAGAGAGGTAAGGGGTTGGGGGAGAGAGAAATAGAAAAGGAGAGAGAGAGAGAGAGAGAGAGAGAGAGAGAGAGAGAGAGAGACAGACAGACATTGATTTGTTGCCTCTAGCACATGCTCTGAACAGGGATTGAACCCACAACCCCCTGACCAGGAATTCAGCCTTTTGGTGTACTGAATGATGTTCCAGTCAGTAGAGCCACCATGTCTTTTGATTGGAACATTTAATTCATTTACCTTTATTTAAAAAAAAAAAGTGTATATCTGTATCTTTATTGTTTGAGAGTGGAAGAGGGAGGGAGAGACAGTAACATCAATTATGAGAGAGAATCATCGATTGGCTGCCCTCCACAAGCCTTTCCCCACTGGGAATTGAGCATGTGCCTTGACCAGGAATCAGACCATAACCTCCTGGTTCATATATCACTGCTCAACCTCCGAGCTACACCAGCCAACCTAATTCATTTACCTTTAAAGTGATTATTGATAGGTGTTTATTATATTTACTGTTATTATATTCCTTATAATTATGTTTTCTTTTTGCTTTTCTTTCTTCTTAAAGAAATCCCTTTTAACATTTCTTGTAATACTGCTTTGGTGGTATTTCTTGCCTAGGAAGTTGTGTGCTTCTTCAGTTTTTGTTGTTCCTTCTTCAGTTTTATTTTTATTTTGAAAAATATATATTTTATTGATTTTTATAGAGAGGAAGGGAGAGGGATAGAAAGTCAGAAACATTGATGAGAGAGAAACATCAATCAGCTGCCTTCTGTACACATCCCACTGGGGATGTGCCCACAACCAAGGTACATGTCCCCCACCGGAATCAAACCCAGGACCTTTCAGTCGGCAGACCAATGCTCTAGCCACTGAGCCAAACTGGTTTCGGCTCCTCCTTCAGTTTTAAATGATAGCCTTTCTGGGTTTTCTCTTAGTTGTAGCTCCTTTTTATCCCATTGAATATTTTATGCCAATCCCTTCTGTCCTGAAATGTTTCTGTTGAGAAATCAGCTGGAAGTCTTATGGGAGCTTCCTTGTAGGTGACTAACTGTTTTTCTGTTGCTTTTAAGGTTCTCTTTTTGTCTTTAATCTTTGCCATCTTAATTATGATGTGTCTTGCTCTCTATACTTCCTGGTCTTGTGTGTCTTTTTCCTTGACAAGTGTAGGGATGTTTTCAGTCATTTCTTCAAATAGGTTCTCAGTTCCTTGCTCTCTCCCTTCTCCTTCTGATACCCCAGTGATGCAGATGTTGTTATGCTTGATGTTGTCCCAGAGGTCCTTGAAACTATTTTTATTTTTTAACATTTTTTTCTGCTCTGATAGCATTTTCTATTACTGTGTCCTCAAAATTGCTGATTTGACCCTTTGCTTCATCTCACCTGCTGTTGATTCCTTCTAATTTGTTCTATTTTTTTTAAACGTGTTTTATTGATTTTTTACAGAGAAAAAGGGAGAGGGATAGTTAGAAACATCAATCAGTTGCCTCCTGCACACTTCCCACCAGGGATGTGCCTGCAACCAAAGCACACGCCCTTGACCGGAATCAAACCCGGGATCCTTCAGTCCATAGGCCGATACTGAGCCAAACCGGCCAGGGCTAATATATTCTTTTTTATAGATCCTGGGTTCTTCATTTCTGACTGGTTCTTTTTTATGGTTTCTATGTCCTCTTTTTTGCTTACTATCTCTTTGTGGAGGTTCTCACTGAATTAATCTATTCTTCCCCTAAGTTCCTTGAGCATCCTTATAACCATAGGTTGCTTGCCTCCATTTCATTTAGTTGTTTTTCTGGAGATTTTTCTTATTCTTTCATTTGGCATCTTTCTTTGTCTCCCTCTTTTGGCTGCCTCTCCATATTTGTTTCTCTGTGTTAGGTGTATCTGCTTTGTCTCCCAGTCTTGGTGGGATGGTCTTTTGTAGTGGATGTCCTATAGGGTCAGTGGTGCAGTCTCCCTGATCACTTGAGTTAGGTGCTCCAGGAATGTCCCTGTGGGGGTATGGGAGCTCTCCTGTTGTAACTGAGCCTTGATCACTGTTGGCCCATCTATAGGTGATGTTGACCTTCAGGCTGGCTGACTATGAGGATGGACCCTATAACACTATATGAGATGCTGTGCTGGGGGTTGACCCCAAAAAGTGGAATTTGCCCCAGCAGTGTCTGGTGCCTGCTGAGATCTCCCTTTGGGTGTGCCATTTGTGGTGCCAGTTAGGTCATGTTCTGATGTGGTCTGAAGTCTGCCCTGTGGTGTTTTGGTTCTGGGGCCTCTTGGGAGGGCCTTTGGTGCAGATTATTGTCAGATGCTGCCTGTGACTAACCCTGGCTACCTGTTTGGAGCTACAAAGTGACCCACAGTTCTTGGTTGCCTCTGCTGCATACCAAGGCTGGCTTCCACCACACTGAGTCCAGGGACAGGTCAGCAAAAGGCCCCAGACACCTCGAAATCTGCCACCATCTGTTGGCTGTCTATTAGGCTTAGTCACTGGAAGAGACTCTGGCAGTAAGTATTACATAAGGTAGGTTTTCAGCAAGTCACCAGGTGGGAGCCAGTGGTGTTCACCAGATCGATACAGATTTAAACTATATACCAGTGGTGTGTCTAGGCCACTCTGCAAAAGTTTCATTGTATACCAAGGCCAGCCAGTACCCGCCTGGGGTCTGTGGCCCGAACTTTAAGGTGGGGTTTTAGGGACTTGGCCAGCCGACTTAATTAGTTTAACACAGATCAAGATTGACTTTTGTATATTAAAGTTGTATTTTACAACCTTACTATAATTGTTTTCTTGTTCTAGGAATTTCTTGTTGATTATTTGGGATTTTCTCCAAAGAAAATCACATCATTTGTGAACAAAAATAGTTTTTCCCCCTTCTCAATTTGCATACTTATTTCCTTTTCTTATTTTATTGTATTAGCTAGGACTTCCAGTATGAGATTGAGTAAGAGTGGTGACAACAAGCATTTGCCTGATCTTAGTGGAGAAACCATCTAGTTTCTCTTCGTGAAGTATGATAATCTCAATAGATTATCCTAATCAGTAGTATAAAAGATGTAAAGTAGTACTCCTATCATGTCAGAGGAGGACTCCTTCTCTCTTCCCAGCCCCTTCCCCTTACCTAAACTTCTGTGAGACAGAGAATTAAATTAATGGTGATAAAAATATTTTAAATTAAGGGATTCAGGAGGTTTCATATAATGCCTTATATTTATAACTATGCACATGACTAAGTTCCTCTACATTCTTGTGAACTCCAGTAGAGTAAACACTATACTAGTATATACCTCAGTATATACCTCATAGTATTCAAGATGTATAAGTATATATTGAATAACAAACTAATTCTAGACTTTCACTCAATCTCTATTTGAATAGAAAAGGCAGATAATAATATCAGGCCTCTAATCCATGAATTGACCCAATATTTGATTGTTAGTTGCAAGGTATTGTGATGTCCATAAAGACATACATGATAATGATAGAAACTTATTATCCATATAGGAAATGTGAATTTCAAATTTCATGTTAGTATTTTTTGCTGATTATCTGCTAAAAAGTCATATTCTTGTGTCTTTCATGACTAGATAATTGAAGTATCTAGTCACAGATTTCTTTCATACTCCTTTAAGAAAAGTTTATAGTTTTGATGTAGGAACTGACATTGAGCATGAAGTGGCTGCTGACACTGTGCTAGGTAACTTAGTTATGTGATCTTATTTCATTAAAACGATTCTGTTGTATTAGAATTATTATTTCCAATTTGCATATGCAAAAACTGGTAACATGTGGGTATAACTTATTAGCTCTGTGACTTAGTATAATAGATGTATAGATTCCATGCCTTATGCTCTTTAAATCACACACTATAGAAAAGTTACCATACAAAGTGGTATGGGATAAATGTCATATGTATAGTATAGAAATGTGCTTGGAGAATGCAGAGAAGTGCGGTTTGGCCTTAGGCTAGAGTGTTCATAAATTTCTGGTAGATTGACATTGTCTGGAAGGAAGAGAAGAAGGGGAAAAGGGTACAATTTGAGAGATCAGGGACATCAGTGAGTGTGGAAAGACTGAGAGCCAAAACAGCAAGTATTTTGTGATTTGATAGTATAATATAAAACTATAATAAAATTTGTATCATAGTAGTAAAATGCTATAAGACAAATTTTGTCTTTTATTTTAAATGAGTACCACTCTCCTCTCTTTTCCTCTTAAATTAATATGCTATTAGGTGTTGAATATGAGAGAGTAGATCACTAAACCATTACATAACTCCTATATTACCAATTGTCTGCTGGGTAGAGCAATTAGTGCAACAAGTACAGAGAGAGTGAAAGCCCAGAGGAAAAAATGGATGATCAAAGGATCTTAATAAAAGGATTTTCTTAAAATCAAGAATATTGTATTTATCTGTTCTCCATATTTCAGTTGGTTAAGTACCTCAAACAGCCATTAATATTCTAAAAGTTGTGGAATTACAAAGGTCTATCCTGTCTAATGAAAGTAATATGCAAATTGACCATCACTCCAACACACAAGAGGGCTGCCCCCATGTGGTCACAAAATGGCTGCCACAAGATGATGGCGAGCAGGGGAGGGCAGTTAGGGGAAATCGGGCTGGCAGGGGAACAGTTAGACATCAATTAGGCTGGCAGGGGAGTAGTTAGGGGGTGATCAGGCTGGCAGGCAGAAGCTGTTAGGGGCAGTCAGGAAGGTAGGCAGGCGAGCAGTTGGGAGCCAGCAGTCCTGGATTGTGAGAGGGATGTCTGACTGCCCATTTAGGCCCGATCTTACTGGGACACCCCCCTTCCCATGCACGAATTTTGTGCACTGGGCCTCTAGTAGGAGGTATAACAGCTTTCAGTATATTTAGTGGGGAGATCAGAGTGAAATAATTGGAAGCCACTTAGCAGTGTTAAGCATGAGAGAATGTAGTATACATTATTAATACTGTAGTATTCTTTTTCTTAAATGATGTCCTTGAGTTCTATTCTCTCCTCTATTCTTACATTTTCAATTTCTAAATATTTTCACATCTCAATCTTCAGTCCATATCTTCTAAGTACAAATTCATCAAAATGCCTTTCGGACATCCCCATTTAGGCAATACTACAGTACTCTTTGCTTCCGTTTTTCTAAAACTACCCCAGTCTTTCCTCCCTCCCTCCCTCCCTCCCTCCCTCCCTCCCTCCCTCCCTCCGCACCATGGTCACTCAGTTATCCAAGTCAGAACAGAATCATTCTTGCTTTTCTTTCTCTTGTTTCTTAACCACGTGTTCAGTTGATACTGTTTCCTAATGATATTTCAGAGCCATCCCTCCGCCACCATCCTAATTTAGATTGTAATCATCTCTTAAGTTACTGCAAAGACCTCTTAACTACCTCTTAAGTCTCCCTTTGTCCTCTTCACCTCCAAACTATTCACAAAAGCCAGAGTATTTAAAGTCCTTTTTTCCTTAAGAGGAAGTCCAGTTTGTTTTTACTATGGGCTTACATGTTCTGCTTGATTTGGTCCTGCCTCCTTCTTCTTCAGCTTTAACTTACTTTCCTTATTCTAAGCCAGCCTTACTGAGCTTCACATGCATTGTGCTCTTTTGTTTCTGAGCCTTGAACATGCTATTCTTTTTCCCCAGAAGAGGAATATAAAGAAAGGAAACTGTGGTGATTAAAAGCACGCAGACTCTGGAGCCAGACTTCCACGTAACTAACTGGATGATCTGTACTAAGTTTCGTAACCTCTCTGCTCAGTGGCCTCATCTGCACAATGGGGGTAGTAAAAGCACGTGGTTCACAGTATGTTATGAGAATTAAAACAGTTCATGTAATTGAGGCTGTTAGAATGATGACTGCTTCGTACTAAGTAATATATAAATGTAACTGTTAATAACTTATAAATGTGCTGTGATACTGGATATTATTTTTATGTTTTAAAGATGATTCCATATTAAAAGAAAAAAATACTGTTTTTCCTTGTAAATTATGAATTGATTGGCTCATTATTGGTATTCTGTTCTTGGATGGGCAGTAGCTATATTTTCCTAAATTCCTGGTTTTTAGCTTTCTAGTGATTAGAATTTGATCTTAGGTTGATATTCCTAAGAAATGGACCACTTAACAACATTAGGTTTACCTGAATTTTTATAAAGACTAATTCAGGTCAACCTATATGGAAACTGTTAGAAGAAAAGTAATTCTTAATAGCTAGTAGCTGACTTTTTACTTTATGATTTATGTGCTATATTGATTGAAATTTGAAGTAAGTTCTTTGAAGGAATTCACTTTTTTTTTCTTTCAAGTTTATTTAAGAAATTGTGGATTATAATGGTTCACATGGTTTGAGTTCTGGTAAGGGTACTTATTATAGCATTAGGAACTTGATTTTCTGAAAGAGAAAATTCTACTTCTCTATTCACAACTCCATTTACATCCAACATTTCCCAGAATACTTCTGATACCAGATAATGTGTTTTCTTTTTCCGATACTAATTCTCTGACACTAGCTGGGTATCCTACAGTTTAAACCAGTTTTGACACTAATTACTTGGAGTTGGTACAGACTCCACAGGTTAAGAGCCCAGTCCCACACGATTGTCCCCTAACCCCACTTCAGATGCCAGGCACAAGTGTTGGGTCCCCAAGTTAGTTGTCCCCACCTTCTTTCCAACTTGGCTTCAAATCAGAAGTTCCCATGACTCCCTGCTCAGATTCCATCATTAGAATGTCTCACAACTCAGGAAAAACAGTTTATTTACCAGATTACTGGTTTATTACAAAGAATATATAAAGGATAAAAATGAACAGCCACTTGAAAAATACATAGGGCTGGGCCTATACCTGGAAGGGTCCCAAGCGCAGGAACTTTTATCCCTATGAAGTTTTAGGGTGTGCTGCCCTTCCGGCAAGTGGACCTGTTCTGATTCACCAACTTGGATGCTCGCTGAACTCTGTACTTCGGGGATTTTTATGGCATATTCAATACGTAGGCATGATTGATTACATTGTGACCATTGGTAATTAATTCAACCTCTAGTCCCCCTCTTGGGCGTGGGAAGGGCTGAAAGTTGTAATCATCTGCTATGTTTCCCTGACAATCAGCCAGCCACCTGTCCACTGGTTATGTAGGGACTTTCCAAAACTCAGCTGTGGTTGAAAGGGGCTTGTTATGAATAAAAAATAACTTTTTCATTTATCCTTCTGGAGCTGTTTCAGGAACAAAAATGATATATTATGATAAAAGATACTCCTATGCTCTCATCACTTAGGAAATTACAGGGGTTTTAGGAGCTGTGAGCCAGGAACTGTGGAGGAAGATTGAAATATATATTTCTTGTAGTATTACTGTGTCACATTCTGTGTTGTCACAATAGTTAAGATCAGCTTTGAAAAACATGCAAAACCTAAATTTTATCAAAAGAACATTCCTCAGTGGTTTAGCTTTGGCAGAATGTTCAATAGTATGGTGGAAAACTATATATTTAAATATTAAGTATTGCTGTTGTCATCTTGAGTATTAATTTCTCTTTTGATATGCAAGATTTCGGATTTGCTCCCTATAGGGCACATACAAGAATCAATCAATGAATGCAAAAATAAGTGGAACAATAAATCGATGTTTCTCTCTCTCCCTCTCTTTCTAAAATCATTTAAAAAAGACTAATAAGTTTATTTTAATTCAACAATAGTTAATTTTTTACTATTTGCAAGGCACTTTGTTAGCTCCTAAATAATATACAGAAACTTTTATAGCTGTTTTTATTTTTTTGGTTAAAACTCACCAAGGATATTTTTCTATTGATTTCTACAGAGAGTGAAAGGGAGAGCGAGATATAGAGAGAAACATCCATGTGGGAGAGACACATCAATTGGTTGTGTCTTGCACACAACCCAACTAGGGTCGGGGAACTTGCAATTGAGGTATGGGCCCTTGACTGGAATTGAACGCGGGACCCTTCAGTCCATGGGCCAATGCTCCAACCATCGCGCAACACTGGCCAGGTTGTCATTTGTTAGTTTATTCTAGGAAAATTTCTTGATAAAAGATTTAAAATATTATGATATTACATAATAAAGAAAGAGTTCCCAAGTAAGGCATCATTACTACCAGGCTGTGTGAATATTGAGTGTATGATATTGAATAATGATACCAATGTAAAACTAATCTTTTTTGAATTTTGTTTTTCCAAATTTTTATTCCTTATTTTGTATGTGTGATGTGGAAGTCTCTTTACCAGCTAAGACAAATCATCACATGTCAAAGAAAAGGGGTATAACATTGATTTATTTGCAAGCATTCTTGAAGAAAAAAATTGTTAGCAAGACTCAGGTGTCGTATTGTTTGAAGAATGTCTTACTGGTAACATATGGTTATAAAAACTGGTCATACTGTACCATCTTGGATTCTGTTACTCTGATGATATAATTAGTGGAATTTTGCTCTTACAGTTTTGAAAAGAAAACCTGAAGGATGAATTCATAGAATTGTTTGTGAGAGAGAAATGCTCAGAAATTGTTCTTCCATCTCTTTCCTCTCTCTGTCTCCTTTCCTCCTTGTCTCAAGTTTTTTCCTGGGCACCAGAAAAGTCATCTACGTGCCGCTTCCTCTAATCCAATATCTTATGTAGGCTCAAGACCTTTCAATCTGAAACTACTGTGATAGGCCCTCAAAAAACATCTTAGGATGTCTCCTCTTGGAACTTCGCAGATATTTTCTTTTTGGGTTGAAATTTTTTTCTATGTAAAAGAATCATTTATGAGTTCAAGAATATTCTGAGATCTGACCCAACTCTTGTTCTCACTGATACATCTTTCCTATCAGCCAAGCCTAGAACCTCAGACTTAACCTGATCCCATCATCTTAATCATTATTTATTCATTTGGTCCTGCCAATTCCTCCTTAAAAATTACTGTCTCTAGTCTTACTCTTACCACTTTGTTATGGAGAATGTTGTACTTGGAATTAGAAGATTTTGTCTCAACTCTGCTCCTAGCTGCTGGCCTAGCTTCTTCTTTGAAATGAGGAGGTTGTCTTAAGCCCCCTTTGGAGCTAACTTTCTATTACACTAATCCAGGTTCTCTCACCTTCTTACATTTACAGTAACCTCCTAATTAGTTTTTCACACTTCTAATTTCAGTTCTTCCTACTAAGATTAATCTTCATGCATTACTTTCGTTTCCTTTAGAATAGACTCATATGATCTGGTCTCCATTTTTTAAATTTACATCATCATTGTCTGTCTTCGGAATCTTTCTTTGATCTACAAAACCAAATTGGTTATCAAATCTGTCAGTTCTGATTCAAATGCCTTTTGAAATCCATATTTTTTCTCCTCTGTCACTATTTTAATCTTCTTCATCTTTTCTAATCTGAACATTTGATGCCACCTACCAAATATTTGGTCTACCATCACAGTTATCCTTCTGAGCAAAGATTTGTTAATGTATCTTTGTTCTAAAAACCTCTGGCTCCACATTGTTTACATGTGAAGTATAAGCTGCTTTGCTAGCTCACATGGTCCATTCCCTTTACTTTTCTACTCTCATTTTTTGCCTCTTGTCATCATGCCCCCAGGTGCCAACCATACTAAATGCCAGTGGTTTTCTGAAGATGCCTTTTATTTTTCTCATGCTGCACTTCTGCCTGAAATTCTGTATCTCCTCATCCCTTCTCTCTGGAAACTGTTCTCTGAAAGGCATTACTCATGTAGTTAATTTCCTTTCTTAAAGCTCTGGAAGGAATATTAGTTTCATTCTTTCTGTTCTTGTTATGCATACCTCTGGAGTGCAGAGGGAGTCATATCAGTTATTTATCTTTGTTTCCCACTCACCCAAGTTCTCTTTTAGCTGGATTTTAAACTCTGCTATCCAGGGTAGTCTAATTTTATTCACCCTCAGAGTTTGGCACAGTGTTGGGGCATGCACTATTTATTCAGTGTTTGTTTGTTGGTTAATGTAAAATAAGTTTGTAAAGTACTTCTGTTTTCCTTAGAAACAAAAATGGATTTTAACCCTATTAGTTTGAAAACTAAAAATTTTCTCTCAGCCTTGCTTGAGCTTGAATTCCTTCATCTTTTTTTTTTTTTTTAAAGATACTTCTAGATTTTTGTCTGTCAAAGGTTCTTGGGACCAAAGATGGCTCAGAGCTGATCTGAACACCTTATGGTGTTATTGATAGGAGCAAAAAACAAGCCCTGGATCTGTTTATTTATGATGATAACAAATGGAGTTTTGGCCAGACCTTAACCATACTTGTGCATACAGGCTGCATGGTGCTTCACCTTGCCAAAAATGACTGGATGCTGGTCACCAAGTTTGTACGTTATTGAAAGGAATAAGACTATCTTTTTCATTAAACCGGTTCCTAAGATTTCATTTAAGACATGTTCCTACTGAACTTGTTTCTTTAGCTTGAGCAATTCTTCCCTGAATTACATTTAAATATTACTACTGAGTCTGGAAGAAATTTTAAGGCAGTGATTTCTACAATTTGCACAACTATGTGCTTTTTATTTTTTCTTCTATCTATAGAATTGCTTGCATCAAGAGTTTTTCAGAACATAGTGTCTCAGAGGGAAAAAGTAATAGGATCACAGTGTCTGCCAAATTTATTTTTTTTATTTTGTTGTTACATAATGTTCCTGTTGAACAAATACTTTCTTTGTGACTGTTGAGAGTGAAACCTTCATGGTTTTGCTACACATTACTAACATATAGGAGAAATGTCATTATATTAAAAAAATTTCTATGTTAAATATATCTATATTTATAGTACAAATTTATATATTTTTAGTTCTCCTGCATTTATTTAGTAAACTACTTTATTTTCAATACATAGGTGCTTTAACTTAGCATAGTATCTAATATGTCCTAAAATTTAGAAAGCAGTTTACCTGAAGGCTTTGAAATTGCTTTGTCTGGCTTTACTATAGTAAACAGTAAGCTACTTTTATTTAGAAATAAAATAGCCCTAAGAAAGAACTGAGCTGCCTGTAAAAGCCAGACTATCATAACAGCATGGGTAAGGTTCACCTCTTTTCAGCCTTGTTATGTAAAAGAACAAGTTATACCTATGGCATTTAATATTACATGTGCCGGAGACATTTAAGCTGTGGGATGACTTGTCACTTCCATTTGAAGGAATTCCTGGAGAGGGTCACTCACATGGATTGAGAGCAGTAAAGTTTCCCTTCCCCGTGTGCTAGTCATTGAAATACTTGTGGGCCTTGTGGCAAATGACCAAAGATTGGCATTGACATAGTACCATGGTGAAAGTAGGTCCCATATGCCCCCTGGGATTCTGCCACTTGTTCATATAGTGAATCTCAGAAGGGCCATGTTATCACTTACAACCTGACAGTTAACATACAGTGGAAATGGTAATGATATATGTATTTGGATTCTCAACCTGAAAGTTGCAAATAATTCTTAAGTTTGCAGACCTGGGAGTATTTTATTAATTTAACAGATGGAAGTTACAGTTAAATTTATTAAGTGAAATAATTACTGGGTTTGTTCCTAGTTCCTATACACATAATTCAGAATAAGAAGCTTCTATTTCAGTCTGTTCTGCTCAAGCTTTATGCCTTTGACAGCCTCAATGTAAAATTCTAAAGTCATTAATGTGATGTGTTAATTTTGTACTTTTTGATTCACTGCAAAAATTTTATAGTTTCCATAGCAACGATAACCTGTCCAGATTGTGTAATATTCTTTACAGTATTGAAAATAAAACTGTGCAATTACATGAGCTTCTGGAAGACTTTATTTAGGGAAACTGAATATTGAAATACTTGTTCTAAAAAATTATGCTTTCAAATTAAAATTTTTTCAGAAAGCTTATATAATTTTATTTTTATAATTTATTATACTTAAATATTTTGTAATAGATGCCTACTAGTTAATTTAATTATTAAATTATGAACTTTACATTTTAAGCACTGTGTTAAGTTCTCAGGCACAAGGGCTCTCACATACCCACACGTATACTGGGTGTCCCCCCAAAATGCATATACACTGTAACAGCTGATAGCTTAATTTTGAAAATGAAATGTATTTTAGTAAGTACTGCCTTTATAATTATTCAAAGTGTGTATACATTTTTTGGGCTACCCTATATTGTAGGTGGGGGAGGGACATTTGACTTTAATGACATTCAGTCACCTGCTACTTGTACTACTTAGTGGTTTCTGAGTAATTTGAAAGTCTAGTTTTATGTTTGGAGGGAACAGGACAGAGAAAAAGGAAAAATGATCACTTAAACTTTCCATGTCATTTACTTTGCTCTTGAAAACATACCTAAGATAGCACTTTGAAAATACTAAAGATTGTTTTAGTAGGTAACTATTTTCTGAGTGTCAAATTATTTTGGCTCTTTTCTTTGTTCCTTCAATTCTTACTTAAAAGACATTTAGTAATGTTAGTACTAAAGCTAATTAACATAACTTTCTCCATCTTAACACAACTGCTTTTCATTAGTTATATTACCTCAACATATGTCTAGATACATGAATATTTTTATACTAGGGGCTTGGTGCATGAAATTCGTGCACTAGGGGTGGGTGGTCCCTCAACCCAACCTGCCCCCTCTCACATACTGGGAACCCTCAGGGGATGTCCAACTGATGGCTCACCCCCAGCCTGCCCAAGGCTTAAAGCCTCACCGGAGGCTTTAGGCCTTGGGCACCCAGCCATCGCCCTACTCAGCTCAGTCCTGGCTGCCTGCGACCACCTGGCCCCGGGGTTCTGGGCGCTCACCGCCACTTCCGCTCACAGCGCCCGGGGGCCGGGTGCTCCCTGCCGCTGCCACCACCACGATGGCTGCTGCTACTGCCGCCGCTTCCCCTCACAGTGCCCGAGGGCTGGGCGCTCGCTGCCACTACCACCACTGTTTCATCTCCATCCCCAGGGCCCGGTGCTCGCGCCACTTGGCCCACCCCCTGCTCCTGATTGGCTGGTAGCATAGCCAATCAGGAGCGAAGGTACGGTCAAATTTGCATGCTCTCTTTTATTATATAGGATGGTATAATTTGTGTAATTCTCAGTAGTAAATGCTAAACATTTTTCATGTTTCTAATGACTTCCATAATTATTATTTTATTAATTGATAGCAGTCCAGCTTGTTGAAATATCTGGTGTGTTTCCTTTTTATTAAAATGCTGCTTATAAAAAAAGAAAACAAAAATAAAGAAGAAAGTAAAAACAATGCTGCTTATTTATCCTGAATGCCATGTACTGAAAGAGTAATGGATATAATTTTCACACTGATTGTGGGGGAAAATAACTATTACTCAATTATTTGCCCAAAACATAGATGCTTGTGAAAATCTTCAAAAGGCATTTAAGTTGTTTTAAATGCATATTATAAACTAGAGGCCAGGTGCACGAATTCATGCACCAGTGGGGGGGGGGGTCCCCTCAGTCCAGTCTGTAGGATCGGTCTGAAACTGGCTCTTCAACATCCCCTAAGGGTCCCAGATTGCAAGAGAGCACAGGCTAGGCCGAGTGACCCCACCGGTGCACCATTGGAGTCTGGGAGAGACTCGGGAGGGCTGTAGGGCAGGCACATCTGGCCCATTTTTCTTGTCCCAATTGGCCCGATCCCAGCAACAATTTAACATGTCGGTTGGAGCATTTGCCACCTGGTGGTCAGTACATGTCATAGTGACTGGTCAACTGGTCAATTGTCTGTCCCCTGGTGGTCAGTGCACATCATAGTGACTGGTCAACTGTCTGCCCTTTGGTGGTCAGTACACATCATAGGAAGTGGTTGAGTGGCCTTAGCATATCATTAGCATATTATGCTTTGATTGGTTGAACAGCCAATGGGTCGACTGGACACTTAGCACATTAGGCTTTTATTATATAGGAGGATAACCTCTTAATCTGATTTATCTGCTTGTAAACACAGAATGGGGAAAATGAGAAATAGGTAAGTAGGACAGGGAGTGGTACCACTTTCGTACTATCATTTGGCAAAACAAAGGATCATGACATGGTGATACTTTGCTGAGGCTCTAATATAATCAAAAGACAAAATTTAGAGGGTGTGGGTTTTATACTCCTTATCAGAACAACCTTCAATATGAACCACATTTGTGACATGCAGCTGGGGCCTTGGTGTTGCTGATTCTGGTGTTAGCACTCTGAGGATACTGTGGTCCTAGCCACTCATATGATATACTATTACTATTTTTATGAACTGTATCACCATTTTTGAACTGCTGTCTTCACTTGGTTAAGCATCTTGGTAACTACTGTGGTTCCTCGCAATCCCTGATCCTACCTCCATTATTTGGAAAATTCACTGTAACTACTGGGTTTTTCCAAGAGTTCTTAAGATGGTAGTAGTGGAGTTTCTAAGTCTTCCCAAGGCTTTATGTTGAGTTAATGGGGCTTTTGAATGTTTCCTATACTATGTGAGAACTAGGGTGTTCCAATGGGTCAGTATTCTTTTATAGCTTCTCCCTCCTGATAAACAATTCTGAGACTATGAAATTGCTTTAAACAAATATAGGAGTTTACATCTGGCATTTATTTTTGTAATTAATGTTTATAACAATGCTTTCATAGATTCAGATAATTAAGAGTAGAATTATCTTGCAGTATACTTGAGTTGATATTTATGCTTATTTATTTTTAAAAATATTTTTATTTCAGAGAGGAAGAGAGAGGAGAGAGAAATAGAAGCATCAGTGATGCGAGAGAATCATTAATCGGCTGCCTCCTGTGTGTACCCTACTGGGGATTGAGCCCCCAACCCAAGAATGTGCCCTGATGGGGAATTGAACCATTATCTCCTGACTCATAGGTTGATGCTCAACCACTAAACCATACCAGTGGGGCTATGCTTGTTTACTTTTTGAAACCAGTGCCTTGTTCAGTATCCTATTCTGTTTTAATTTTGAATTTTATGTTTTGGCTCTTTCTGATATTTTTATTGTGACATGAATTTATTTTGGTATTTTGTATTTCTGTAGTTAAAGTATCAGAAATAATAAGCAGTACATGCATGTGAGAGTGTTTACATCTCACTGAAAGACTAGTACATTTTCATTGTTTTTGTAATTATAATTTTAAATCTGAAAATGTGTAGAAAAAATAATTTTTTTGTGTGTTCATATGCAGAAAAGATGAAAAGGAATATGCATTGAAGCAAATTGAAGGCACAGGAATATCCATGTCGGCTTGTAGAGAGATTGCAGTAAGTGGATATAAATATGTTATTTATTCTGTTATTGATATTGGATGATGATTAATATTAATATAAAAGTTTCATTAATGTAAACAATGCATGGTTATTTCAAAGATGTTAATGATATATAAGATGAGCAAAGCAGTATAAGCTTGCTGAATACTTGAAAACCATCTTTTGAACATTGATTGTCCTAATGATATTTAGGATTTATACTTTTAGAATTACTGAGCTAAATGTTGACTTAATTAATTTAAATTGTGATGTAATTAATTTAAAAATGTTTTAAAATGTATTTTTCTATTACTTTGAAAATTTCCTTTTTAAAAATGCTCTCTCCCCCTCCGCCCTAAGAGCATTTGTTTGGGTATTTTCATAAATATAGGGTGTCATGGGTCATTAGTATATCTAGTTAGATTATATACAGGGACATTTACCATGCCATCTGTATTTATGTAGAGTTTAGTTTAAATGGGAAAAAAATATATATATATTTTAAAATATATTTTATTGATTTTTCACAGAGAGGAAGGGAGAGGGACAGAAAGTCAGAAACATCGATGGGAGAGAAACATCGATCAGCTGCCTCTTGCACACCTCCAACTGGGGATGTGCCCGCAACCAAGGTACATGCCCTTGACCGGAATCGAACCTGGGACTTTTCAGTCCGCAGGCCGACGCTCTATCCACTGAGCCAAACCGGTTTGGCAAAATGGGAAAATATTTTTACAGTAAGATCTTAGCCAAAATGCTCAGAAACTATGGAAACAAGTTTTTGAAATACAATAAAAAAATGAAAATGGAAGCAGGACAAAAACTGTGTCCTTTGATCTTACTGTAAAGATTACGTGTACAGGAATACAAAATCATGCTTTTTCTTGTAAGGCAATATTTTTGCTAATATAAGCTGGAGGCCAACAAAGCTGAAGAAACTAGTATGTCTGCCAGCCAGAAAACATACTGGGCAGTGTGAATTGTTTTGACAAGAGGGTGGTTTAATTTGAAAAGGCTGAAACTGCCCTGGCCAGTGTTGTTTGGTGGTTAGAGGGTCGACCTGCTCACTGAAGGGTCGCCAGTTTGATTCCAGTCAAGGGTGTTTATCTGAGTTGTATGTATGTTCAATCTCTGCCCTGTTGGGGCACTTGTAGGAGGCAATCAATCCATGTGTCTCTCTTACATCAGTGTTTCTCTCTCCTTTCTTTTTCCCTCTTTCCCTTCTACTGTCTCTAAAAATCTGGAAAAAACAACCTTGGGTGAGGACTAACAATAACAAAAGAAAGAAGAAAAGGCTGGAAACTTCCCTCTATTTGGATTTGCTCCAACACAAAAGCCTAATCTTACAAAATCTTATAAGTAAAATAACAATTTGATTGGAGATGTCCAGATGAAGCTCTCTGAAATCTGGATGTTTTTGTGACTGGGAACAGAACAGTGAAGGCCTCTTTCAGATGACATTATTCTTCCAGAATTATTCCCATTTTTCCCTTGTAGTCTCAAATCATGGTTTTAAAGAAATTGGACGTTATGATGCCATTTTCTTTCCACAAGTAACTCAATGATTTCTGATGTTTCTTAAGCTAGTTTCTCTTTTTTGTCCTTTAAGAGCATGCTGATACCATTAGAGATTCTTCTTTTGTGAACCCATTTTGGAAATTGGAAAGATTGTTGAGAAATAAAACAGTGAAAAGTGGCTTGCCATTAAAACTGATGTACCTGGTAACACATTTGGTTTTGTTGCTTTGATGAAGGAAGCTCAATAGGTCACTGTGAATCACTGCTTTTACATTAGCATCACAGACTATGCCAAAGATCATGAAAGAAGTCTTATCCAATGTCTTAAAAGTCACTCTTTATTCCTTGACTTACTACCTTGTCAAGAGCTTTTATTGAGAAATGGGAGTAGAATATTGCAGGGAAGTTCATTGATTCTCCAAAGAACAAGTCTTAACACACTGAGGAATTCTAATTCTATTTGCTGCTATGTAACTTGGTGTGAATCAGGGTTTTCAGAACACTTATCTATGGGATTGTTAAAGCTACTGGCATATTGTAAAAAATCATACAACCATTCTGCTTATTCTTCTAGCTCTTTATTCTAGAGAAACAGTAGCACCCTTCTAATAGTGGTTGATTTTTGTGAAATTGATTTTTATTTTAAATTTAATATTCTTTCTAGTCTAAGTATCCTTTTTAAGTTGGGAAAGTTTAATCTGTTTACATTAATGTATCTATTCTTATATTCAGAATTCTGTTATCTTATTTTTAAATTATCTGTGTCTGATGCTTTGATTCTCCCCCTCCACCCCTTCTTTTCTGATTTATGAAGTATTGATTGAATTTTCCTTATTTCCTTTTCTCTGGTTTGGAAGTAACTTATATTATTTCTAGGTTAGTAATTACTCTTGCATTTTTACACACATATTTGACTTAAATTCTCAAGTTTTTCCAGCTCTTTCCATGCGAGGACCTTGGAAGTTTTTAATTCAGCTATTTTCTTTTATTTCGATTACTAGAGGCCCAGTGCATCATGCACTGGCAGGAGTCAGGGGTCCCTCAGCCTGGCCTGCACCCTGTCGCAGCCTGGGATCCCTCAGGGGATATCTGCCTGCTGGCTTAGGCCTGGGAGTGGGCTTAAGCCAGCAGGCAGACATTTCCTGAGGGGTCTTTAGTGCTACCTTAGAGGTGGGAGAGGCTCCCCGCCACTGCTGGCTGTGCTTGCCAGCTGTAAACCCTCCAGCTATGGTGAGTGCAGGGTGGTGGCAGGAGCCTCTCCTGCTTCTGAGGCAGTGCTAAGGAGCAGCAAGCCCAGCTTCTGGCTGAGTAGTGCTTCTCCTGTGGGAGTGCACTGACCACCAAGGGGATAACTCCTTTGTTGAGCCTCTGCCCCCTGGTGGTCAGTGCATGTCATAGTGACTGGTCATTCCACTGTTAGGTCGATTTGCACATTGCCCTTTTATTATATAGGATTTTAATTCTACCGTGTTTTCACTTAACCTCTTCCTGAAATCCTTAGCCCCCAACTTTGTATATTTTTAGTTTCTTAACGGTCAACACTTACTTAAATTTACTTGATTCTTTTTTTGTACATACTCCTTATTGGGGTATATTTTTAGTGTTTCTTTAATCAAGGGTTTGTTAAATGACAATTTTTAAAAAAGTTTTTGACCAAAAATGTCTATTTTGTCCCCACGTTTGAAAAACAATTTAGCTGGATATACAATTTGAGATTTGTTTCTTCAGCACTTTGAAGATTTCTCCATGGTCTTCTGGCCTTGGTTATTGATGATGTGATGTCAGTTATCAGTGATGTCAGTGATGTCTTCCCTTTCTAGGAAGTCAGAGTTTTCCCTGTTTGATTTTAAGGTGTTCTCTTTGCCTGTGTTATGTTCTGCAAGCTCAGAAGAAAAGTTCAGTGTTATTTACATAACTCCTTTTAGTGGTCCCCATGGATTTAAAACATAATTAGCATTGTTGCACTTCTTTCCATAGAGAAAATATATGCTTTCTTAATAAATGTAATATGCTTTTGTTCATGAAGAATGTTACATAGTCCTGCCAACTATTTTAGGTTGCTAAAATACAAATATTTACAATCCAAGAATACTTTAAAATTATTCTTAAAAAGAAAGATGTTCCATTGGTTTTGGTTATCATCATAAGAAAGTGCTGTGAAAAGCAAACTACATGACATTTCAAAGTTTAGAGAGGTGATTTTAAATTAAGTTTTGCCAAGATATTAGAACATATGAAATGAATGATAGAACCGTTGTAAAGGCATTAAACAATCATTGGACTTTTAATTAAGTATGTGCTTAAAATCCGCATAGTGTCTCATTTAAAGGAGTGTTCAGAAAATGTTGGCTTAGTTTAAATGATCAAGTTAATTTCTTAACCTACTACATAATATTGTCTTTTTCTCTTAGTGAGTAAGCTACTATCAGATAGGTTAGACTTGTCAACTGGCCCTGAGTGCCAGAGACGTTGTAAAATGTAAACTGTGAAGAGAATGAAGAAAATATTAGCCCTGGCTGGTGTTATCAGTGGTTAGAGCATTGGCTCAGGCACAGGAGGGTCATGGGTTTCTATTCCTGATCAAGGGCACATATCTGGATTGCAGGTGTCCTCCCTGGCCATGGTTGGAATGCTTGTGGGAGGCAACCAATCATTGTGTCTTTCGCACATCGATGCCTTCCCCCTTCCCTTCGCTCCCTTTCCCCTTTCCATTCTCTCTAGAAAATCAGTGGAAAAAAATACCATCGGGTGAGAATTAACAACAAAAAGAAGAATATATTATATATTAAAGGAAAATAGGAAATATCCTACCAAAATATTAACAAAACTAGAGGCCTGGTGCATGGATTTGTTCACAGTGAAAGGAAATTAATTAGAAGAAATATTTTAGGGATGGGGAGGGACGACTGGAAGTTGGCTCCAGAGCATGTCCGGCCCGTCTCACCCTGTCTCCATCAGCCGGATCACAGCAGCAAGCTAACCTACTGGTCGGAACATCTGCCCCCTGGTGGTCAGCGTGCATCATTGCAACTGGTCGAATGGTTGAACAAACAGTTTTGACACTTACCATATTAAGGTTTTATATATATAGATAAGTCTGTAGACCTGAAGAATTGGAGAAAAGATGGTTGCCCAATGAATTTAAAAATGAGTATTCACATAAAGACAACCTTATTTAAAAATGGACAAAGCACTTGAATAGATAGTGCTTCCAAGAATTATTTAAGTGATCGTTAAGCATTTGAATAGCTACTTAATATCATTAGTTACTTAGGAAATCAAAACCACAATGTGGTAACTTCACATTCACTAAAATAGCAATAATAATAATAAAATAAAAATAAGGGTTGTTGGCGAGGATGTGGAGAATTGGAGTCTTCATACATTGCTGATAGAAATGTTAAATAGTTTAGATGTTATGGCAAACATTTTGGTGGTTCTACCAAAAGCTAAGCATAGAATTAGCCATCAATTCTACTCCTAGGAGTATGCCCAATAGAACTGGAAACAGGTGTTCAAACAAAAACTTGTCCGCAAACGTTTATAGCAGCATTATTTATAATAGCCAAAAATTGGAAACGATTTACATGTCCATCAGCTGATGAATGGATAAATAAAATGTGGAATATAAATTCAATAAAATATTATTCAGCCATAAAAAGAAGTGAAGTACTGATGCTTGCTATAAGATAGATAAATCTTAATAGCATTAAGTTAAGCCAGACACAAAAAGCCACGTATGGTCTGATTCCATTTATATGAAATGTACAGAATAGGCAAATCCATAGAGACAGAAAGCAGATTAATGGTTGTCAAGATCTGGGATGAGGGAACATTGGGGAGTAACTGCTTAATTGGTATGGGGTTTCTTTTTGGGATGTTCTGGAATTAGACAGTGATGATAGTTGCACGATATTATGAAGGTATGGGAAGTTACTGAATTGTATACTTTAAAATGGTCAAGTTTATGTTATATGAATTTTAGCTCAGTAAAAGAAGAAGAATTAGTATGATTATAATACTTTTCTTAGTAAAATATTGCCAAAGTAAAAATTTTAAAATCAAAGGAAACTTTCAACATTGGTATTTTGAAATATATATATGAAGTGCTTAGAAAATAATGCTTAGAAAATTTTTAAAATTATATTTGTTGAAATATATATATGAAGTCAAATAAACATTTTTTCAAGTTTTTGTTTTGGGTCTCATTCAAAGGAATTTTGATAGTTAGAGAGAACCTTAAAATAAAGCACTACAGCTCTTTCTTCCTGTCACGCTGAAAGATGGCATCCCTCAAGGAAGGCACTGACTGGACCACCCAGTCTTTTAGCTCCCTGCACAGCAGGACAAGGCAAAGGTGGGTCTGGAGATTGAGCCATGAAGCAAGTGCAGCTAGATAGCTTGGTGGTATCAAAGATAATCGGACATTATCAAGAAGGACAAGGAGTGCTTTGGGAAAGCCCCGATAGGCCTGATCTCAGGCCAGGCCTAGGGACCCTACCCGAGGAGTCCCGGATTATGAGAGGATACAGGCCTGGCTGAGGAACCCCTTCCCCCAACCCCCAAGGGCTTGAATTTTTGTGCACCGGGCCTCTAATAAAATTATAGTTATAATCACATTTACATCTGGGGAGACAACACAGTATACACTTAGTTATGTTTTAACTCATATCCTTCATAATCTGGGTAAAAACAGTACATTTATTTCTATTTGAAAATGGTTTTGTTTTGTGATTGCTTATTTCTAAGGTTTTAAATCCAGTAGCTCTAAGGGTGATGTGGATTGTTGTTGGCAAAGCTATTGACTTTTAGGAAGATATTGCTTTGGTGAATATTCTTGAATTTTGTATTTCCAAAATTTTCATAACAAATCTCTTGTATTTTACTTTGCTTAGAATCATGTATTTAAAGAAAGGATGGGTGGTGGGCAGAGAAAAGTGGAGTGGGCTGTCAGGAAAAGGTTTCACAAAGGACAGAGAGGATACTTGAGCTGAATCTTAAAGGTGAGTGTCTGAGTATTTGCAGTGGGCATCTAGAGGTAGTTTGGTGTGGCTTGAAGTAGTATGTGAGCAAGAGGCCAGCCAGTGAGAAAGCTGCAGAATCAGGTCAAGGAGCTTCAGTGTTATGTTCAGAAATATCTTTAGGATAACAGAAACTGCTAACACAGTACTACTATTTTTGTTTGATCAGATCTTTTAAAAAGTGATCACATTTAATAGATACCATAGATTTCTAGAACTGAGGGATCCTGAAGAATGGAATTTTATGTAAGATTTTGGTTTGTCTTTTTTTTTTTTTTTTTTTTTTAATGACTTGACTCTTACCATGTCACTATATTGACAACTGAAGCTCTGTTTGTAGTTTTTTATTATAAGAATAACACCCTTCCTTAAAGATCTTTCACTTCTTTCTTTTTCTTGCCCTGTTTCTTAGTTGTTCCCCCTTCTAACCTCCCCACCTTTACTGACCTCTGACTTCTCAAGGTCCTGTTGCCTTTGCTATAGGGGCATCTTTAAAGAATTTGTGAGTTAGAAGTAAAGGAAGATAGGAAACTGGGGAAAAAATACAATGGTTTAGTAGCTGATTTCCCCATACTTATTTATAAGGAGCCCCTGTTCTGTATCATGAGCCAGTGTTGCTTGATTTTTTCCCTACTCATTTTTTAAAATTTCAAGTCTTTAACAATTAGACATTTCTTTGGGCTAAAGTTAGCAAGTAATTCTGGAAGCAGTCATATGTGAAGCCTGAGCAGATGTTTATTTTCTGTTCCCCATGAATTCTTCACTCTTCTTATTTAAAAAATGTTGAATTCTCTCCTACTGAACAAAGCTGAAAAATCTTAAAGTATCTCTCTGACCTCTTAGTTCTCCTCTATTTATAGCCAGGTGATTTTTTCTCACCATTAACTATCAAGGACAGTTAGCTTTTGTTGCAATCTCATTTTATTTCCACTTTCAGTGTAGGTCAAAAAGCACTTAATGAATGTCCACCACATGACTGGCCTTGTTCTGTGTGCAATAAATAATAATAAACAAGACAGATGTGATATCTGTACTCAAATAATTTATAATTTCAATGGAGAAAAACTGTTCTTTCAAAGCTTCCTGAATACTTCCAACAGAGACTGAAAATCCAATAGACAATTCTGTCAACACTTGAAATAGTCCTTTGTTCTCCCTTCTGGGAGGAAGTAAACCCTTCTTGATTTTTATAACAATACTAAAGGCTCAGTGCATGAAATTCGTGCACAGGACGGGGAGCTGTCCCTCAGCCCAGCCTGCACCCTCTCCAGTCTGGGACCCCTCAAGGGATGTCCGACTGCCTGGTAGGATCAGGCCTAAATGGGCAGTCGGGCATCCCTCTCACAATCCAGGACTGCTGGCTCCTAACTGCTTGCTTGCCTGCCTTCCTGATTGCTCCTAACTGCTTCTGCCTCCCAGCCTGATCACCCCTAACCATTACCCTGCCAGCTTGATTGATGTCTGACTGCTTCCCTGCCAGCCTGTTTGCCCCCAACTTCCCTCCTCTGCTAGCCTGGTCACCCCTAACTGCCCTCCCCTGCAGGCTTGATCATCCCCAACTGCCCTCCCTTGCAGGCCTGGTCCCTCCCAATTGCCCTCCCCTGCAGGCTTGATCACCCCTAACTGCCCTTCCCTGCAGGCCTGGTTCCCCCAACTGCCCTTCCCTGCAGGCCTGGTCTTCCCACTGCTCCTCCTGCAGGCCTGGGTCCCCCCCCCCCCAACTGCCCTTCCCTGCAGGTCCGGTCACCCCCAACTTTCCTCCTCTGCTGGCCTGGTCATCCCTAACTGCCCTCCCCTACAGACTTAATCGCCCCCAACTACCCTCCCTTGTAGTTTTGGTTCCTCCCAACTGCCCTCTTCTGCTGGCCATCTTGTGTCCACATGGGGCAGGATCTTTGACCACATGGGGGCAGCCGTCTTGTGTGTTAGAGTGATGGTCAATCTGCATATTACTCTTTTATTAAGTAGGATAGAGGCCTGGTGCATGGGTGGGGGCCAACTGGTTTGCCCTGAAGGGTGTCACGGATCAGGGTGGAGGTTCCCTTGGGACATGGGGAAACCACACCCCCAGCGACCGGAGCAGAGGCCCTGGTTTCTGGGATTTATCTTCTACAATTGAAACTTTGTAGCCTGGAGCGGAGCCAAGCTTTCTGCTCACTCCGTGGCAGGGGCCATTTCTATTGGAATTTATTTGCCTTCTATAATCGAAACTTTGTAGCCTGTAGTAGAGGCTTAGGATGGCCAGGACCGCAGAAGCTTGGCTTCCTCCATTGCCAGGGGCAACCCTAGTCTCTGCTCTCTCCAGCTCCTGTGGCTGCCACCATTTCTGTTGGGATTTATGTATTTTCTATAATGAAAACTTTGTAGCATTGAGTGGAGGCCTAGGCTGGCAAGGGCAGGTGGAAAGCTTGGCTTCCTCCATTGCTGGGGAAACCAAGCCTCCCTCCTGCTCTCTGTGGCTGCAGCCATCTTGGTTGGGGTTTATTTGCATATTTGCTCCTGATTGTTTGGTGAGCATGGCTTGTGGGTGTAGTGGAGGTACGGTCATTTTGCTTAATACCCTTTTGTTATATAGGACTAGAGACCCAGTGCCACGTGTGTGTGTGTGTTTGTGTGTGTGTGTTTGTGTGTGTGTGTGTGTGTGTGTGTGTGTGTATGTGTATGTGTATGTGTATGGGGAGGTGGTCCCTCAGCCCAGACTATGCCCTCTCCCAGTCCAGGACCCCTTGGGGGATGTGTGCCTGCCAACTTAGTCAGCATTTGGACATGCCTTGAGATGTCCTTAGTGTTGCCTCTGAGGCAGGAGAGGCTCCTGTCACTGCTGCTGCACTCGCCAGCCATGAGCCTGGCTTCTGGCTAAGCAGCAACCCCCCCCCCCCAAATGGGAGTACACTTACCACCAGGGGAAGCTCCTGCATTGAGCATCTACCCCCTGATGGTCAGTGCGCATCATACCAACTGGTCGTTTTGCCATTCGGTTGATTTGCATATTAGCCCTTTATTATATAGGACCCTCTCTTGGGAGAAGGAGGCTTCTGTTTCTCTGAGCACACATCCTGAGTCTTTATGTGATCCTTTTTTTCTTAAATGTCTCTTTTTCTCAATGTTTTACTTTCCAAAAGAGCTCTCTACTAATTGCCTTTCTCATCTTTTCATGACATACACTTCCTGAGCAATCTTCTATCTCTCCTCATTTTTTGTTGCCTGTAGTTGAGTTCTCTCATATGCAAACCCACCATCGATATGCACTCATGAACATCTCAAACTCATCATATCTGATACTAAAATCAACATTGATCCTCATCTCAAAGCTTAATGCTTTTCCTTCTGTAAATTGTACCACTGTCTGTTGAATTGCTTGTACCATCCTGGCTCATTAGGCGTTAGCATACCAGTTACTGAGTCTATTGAATCTGCCCTGCCCTCTTTTTATTCACCTCTTCCTTTCTGTTCTTACTGCCATTACCCATATCAGGTACTCTCTTGCCTCCCTCCCCTTTCTTTTAGACTTATTGGACTCATTGCTTCCAGAGTTAGTCTGGGCCTATGGTCCCAATTTTCTGGACATATGTTGATTACCTGAATCTATTTTGTCATGGAACCCATGCTCTGAACAACGTTTGACTCCTGGATTATTTGAGAACTTAAAAATATAGCTAAAAGGAGTTAATGGTATTGACCACACTTTTAATATGGAATGACCATTCAGTTTGCCAAATAGTTAATATAAGCATATATCTATATGTGAAAACTTTAGGATATGTGTAAAAAAATAAAGAATACAAGAAATAATTTGTTGGGGGGAACTAAGATGGCGGCAAAGATGAAACACCTATCTTGCCGTCATAATCAGCAATTTTAATACTACAACTTAACGAAGGAACAAACACCTTCCAGAATCACCAGAACGCTCGCCGAGTGAAAATTCCACAAATAAAAGTAAAGATAAGACACTGTGACCCGGAGGAGCGGCGGCGGACAGCGTTGAAAGATTCGCACCGAGAGAGGTTTGGAGCGCGCGCCGCGGAGAGGGCGGGCGGCTGAAAACCGGCCAGTTTTCTCGAACGGGGAGACAGGGGCGTCCCACTGACTGATTCTCCAGCTCTGGGCGAAGTCCAGAGAACCCACTATCACACGGGGTGAAAACTGGACAGTGGGAGGGCACGCCGAAGCTCGGGTGCTGCCGGGTCTGCCGGCTTGTGGAGAAGGCAGCTCTCGCGCGAACAGCTCGGCTGCGTGACGGCGCAGAGAGCGCTCTGCGACTTGTCTCTCATTCGGAAAACCGTCAGTCTGCTTTGTTTTACGACCCTGGGTGAGACATTGCGCATGCAAAGTCATTTGGGGACAGTCTGAATTCCCAGGCAGCCGGTGGAGCTCCACAGCGGCTCTCTCTCAGAGGTGCTGGCAGCCATTGCCCCCGGCACAGAGCCCCTGGGGCTGCATAGGGCAGAGCTAACGCTGTCTGCTTGGCCCGGAGACTCCGCCCACCCAACCTGAGCACAGCTGAGCTTCACAGACAATTGGCCTGGAGGTCAAACCCTCCTAGGGCTAACAACAACAAGCTGGGTTTAAATTCAAAAACACTGAATACAACCCATAAAGGATTGCAGTAAGAGTACCCACCTCAGGTAACTGGGGAGACTGAGCCACTGTCCCTTTGAGGATATCCACCACATAAAGCAGCCACCATGCGGAGACATGGAAAGAAATCAGGTGTGAAAGAAATGGAGGAGAAAAGACGACAAGACATAGAGTTCAAAACCACGGTTATAAGGCTTTTCAAGAGGCTCCTACAAAAGGCTGATCAACTTAATGAGAATTACCAGGAAATAAACAAGACCAACCAGCAAATGAATGAGAATTATAAGGAGATGAATGAGACTTACAAGGAGATGAATGCTACTTACAAAGAAATGAATGAGACCCTCAGGGAAATGTACAAGACCTCTGAGGATATGAACCAGACCCTCACAGATAAAAAAAAGGATCAACTAGAAATCAAGCATACACAGACTGAAATAAAAAATATTACACAAAGTCCTAAAAGCAGTCCAGAGGGCCACAAGAACCAAGTCAAAGATTTGAAATACAAAGAACCAAAATCCACTCAGCTGGAAAAGCAAGAAACAAAAAGAATTCAGATAATTGAAGATAGCGTAAGGGGCCTCTGGGACAACCTCAAGCAAGGCAACATCCGAATTATTGGGGTGCCAGAAAAAGAGAGAGAGCAAGTTAATGAAAACCTACTTGAAGAAATAGTGACTGAAAACTTTCCCCACCTGGTGAAAGAAACTGACTTAAAAGCCCAAGAAGTACACAGAACCCCAAAATATAGGAATCTAAAGAGGACCACACCAAGACATATCATAATTAAAATGCCAAGAGCAAAAGATAAAGAGAGAATATTAAAAGCAGCAAGAGAAAAACAGTTGGTTACCTACAGGGGAGCACCCATCCGATTGTCAGCGGATTTCTCAACAGAAACGATGCAGGCCAGACGCGAGTGGCAAGAAATATTCAAAATAATGAAGAGCAAGAATCTACAACCAAGATTACTCTATCCAGCAAAGCTATCATTCAGAATTGAGGATCAGATAAAGTGCTTCGCAGATAAGAAAAAGCTAAAGCAGTTCATCACCACCAAACCAGTATTATATGAAATGCTGAAAGATATTCTTTAAGAAGAGGAAGAAGAAAAAGGTAAAAATATAAATTATGAACAACAAATACACATCTATCAACAAATGAACATAAAAATCAAGTGAACTGATAGGCTGATGAACAAGATAAACTGGTGACTATAACAGAAACATGGACATAGAGAGGGAATGGACTGACAATTCTTGGGGAGAAAAGTGTTGGAAGTACAGCAAGAGATTGGACAAAAATCTTGCAACAATGGGAGAGGACATTGGGGAGAGGGAGGTGAGGGCGGAGGGTGGGATAGGTACAGGGTGGAGGGAAGATATAGGGGGATAAAAAAGGGGAAACAATTTAATTAATAAACTGAACAATAAAAAAATTAAAAAAAAAAAAAGAAAAAAAAAGAAATAATTTGTTAAATTTCAAATGAGCGGTATATATAATTACTATGGGGATTTGGAAGAATGAGAACTCATTAATGAATGGAAAGGAACAAAGGAAGTAAAAAGCAAGCAAGGGTAATGGAAGATGAGAGGTAGCTAATAGGGAGGGAGAGATAATGTAAGTAGTAGATACATGAAATTGAAGTTAGTGAAAGTTAAAAAAACAAATGAGCTTTCTACAGATGGTATGACTCAGTAATATAGATACTCTGGTTGATATGTTGGTGAAAACAAAGTCTTGATTTCATTCTGAACCCTGGTTAGTCATTTTGTAGTTACCTTCTTGATCAGACTGGTGATTGTGCAATAGATTGGATTTGTAACCTGAACAAACACATCCTTTGACACCAAAAAGAAAAAAGACACACACATACAAAAAATACCACACAAAAAATACCAACTAAAAACATGTGCCCTCATGTTTTTTTGTTGTACATGTATTTGAACTATGTGGTTTTCTCTCAGTATTCTGAAATGCTCAGCCTCATTAAAAAAAAAAAGAAATCTTTTATTTTGGTGATCTCTATGGATAAACAATCTTAATTAAACTTCGTTAAGTATTGTCAATTTTAGAGATGATTAGTGTGTATAACTTATACTATTCCAAACAAATATATTCATTTTTTAGAATTCATTCAAGTCTTAGTGTATGTTGTATAAGTGTCATCTTAGTACATCTTTTTAAGTTTTCTGAGGTTTCAGAAATTATATTTTTTTCTTCATGACCTTTTCAGGTTGGTCATACTAAGAATTGACATATAAAAACTCATCCGATCTAATAAAAGGGTAATATGCAAATTCGACCTTACCTTTGCTACACCCACAAACCACACCCACAGCCACGCCTGCCAGCCAATCAGGAGCAGATTATGCAAATAAACCCCAACCAAGATGGCTGCTGCCACTGAGAGCAGGAGGGAGGCTTGGGTTTCCCTGGCAACAGAGGAAGCCAAGCTTTCCACCTGCTGTTGATGGCCTAGGCCTCCACTCTAGGCAACAAGGTTTCAAACAGAAATGGCTGCTGCCACAGAGCGAGCAGAAGGCTTGGTTCTGCTCCAGGCTATAAAGTTTTAATAGTAGACATAAATTAATCTCAGAACCCAGGGCCTCCACTTGGTCACTGGGGGACGTGGCCAGCATGCAAACCACCACAGGCCCCTCGCCCAGGCCTCCCCTTGCCTCAAGGGAACCCCCACCTTGATCTGGGACACACTTCAGGGCAAACCAGCTGGCCCCCACCCATGCACCAGGCCTCTGTGCTATCTAATAAAAGAGTAATACGCAGATTGACCATCATTCCAACACACAAGAGGGCTTGCCCCCATGTGGTCGCAAGAAGGCCATCACAAGATGACCAGCAGGGGAGGGCCGTTGGGAGGTTCCAGGCCCTGCAAGGGAGGGCAGTTGTGGGTGATCAGGCCAGCAGGGGAGGGCAATTGAGAGGGACCAGGCCTGCAAGGGAGGGCTGTTGGGGGCTATCAAGCCTGCAGGGGAGGGCAGTTAGGGGTGACCAGGCCAGTGGAGGGCAGCAGGGGTGTTGGGGGCAAACAGGCTGGCAGGGGAGCAGTTAGACATCAATTAGGCTGGCAGGGGAGCAGTTAGACATCAATTAGGCTGGCAGGGTAGTGGATAGCGGGTAATCAGGCTGGCAGGCAGAAGCAGTTAGGGGCAATCAGGGAGGCAGGCAGGTGAGCAGTTTAGAGCCAGCAGTCCTGGATTGTGAGAAGGATGTCCTACTGGCCATTTAGGCCCAAGCCTACTGGGATAGGGCCTAAACGGGCAGTCGGACATCCCTCGAGGGGTCCCAGATTGGGGAGGATGCAGGCTGGGCTAAGGGACATCCCCTGCCCCCACCCCTGTGCATGAATTTCGTGCACCAGGCCTTTAGTTTTATTTTTTTAAAGGATTTTTAAAAATATATATATATTATTGATTTTTTACAGAGAGGAAGAGAGAGGGATAGAAAGTCAGAAACATCGATCAGCTGCCTCTTGCGCACCTCCTCCTGGAGATGTGCCCGCAGCCAAGTTACATGCCCTTGACCAGAATCGAACCTGGGACTTTTCAGTCCAAAGACCAACACTCTACCACTGAGCCAAACTGGTTTTGGCAGGCCTCTAGTTTTATTATAAAATGATTCTTATTTTTGAAATGGAAATTATAAGGATATTAAGATTTTTTCTGAGTATTCAAAATACTTTTAACATAATATCCTAGAGCAGTGGATTTTTAAACTTTTTTGAGTGATTTATTATTACTTTGGCTCTCTTGCTTAAAACCTGTGATAGGCAGTGATGTTTTAGATTACTTTCTATTTTAGTTTAGTTCAGGTAATCTCACTTTTTGGGGGGAGTGGAGAATGCTGGCTGCAACTCACTTAACTGATTTAATAATCCATTAATGGGTTATAAGCTGCAGTTTGAAAAGTAATAAATATCTTGAGTAAATTTTTACAGAAATTTTAAAAAATGCAGAAGACTGAGTATAAGGTAGCAAATAAAAACTATAATTTTTTCCTCTGGGTAACTTCTATTGACATTTTAGAAATATTAAGGAAATATGTGCATAATAGGAATTCAAAAGATATAGAAAGATTTTAAATAAAAAATAAGAAATCTCTATTTTTCTTAATCTGGTTCTTCTGCACAAAAGTAACTACTATAAATGACTTCTTATGATCTTACCAAAGTTTTTAGTCATATGACAGCACATATATGTCTTTAATGATAAATGCTATCATATCTTACTGATATTTCCATATCCTATATAATAAAAAGGTAATAAGCAAATTGACCCTCACGCCCTCGCACAAGATGGCCACCCCCATGTGGTCAAAGATGGCCTCCACAAGAAGGCCAGCAGGGGAGGGTAGTTGTGGGCGATCAGGCCAGCAGGAGAGGGCAGTTGGGGGCGACCAGGCCTCCAGGGAAGGGCAGTTGGGGGTGACCAGGCTGGCAGGAGAGGGCAGTTGGATGCAATTGGGCTGGGAGAGGAGGACAGCTGGAGGCCATTGGGCCAGCAGAGGAGCAGTTAGGTGTTGATCAGGCTGGCAGGGGAGTGGTTAGGGGGTGATCAGGATGGCAGGGGAGCAGTTGGGGGCCAGTAGTCCGGATTGTGAGAGGGATGTTCGACTGCCCGTTTAGGCCCAATCCTGCAGTCGGACATCCCCCAAGGGGTCCCAGATTGGAGACGGTGCAGGCTGGGCTGAGGGATACCCCCCGTCCTCCCCAGGGCATGAACCAGGTCTCCTCATAGCATTATTATTATTTTTTTTAATATATTTTATTGATTTTTTTACAGAGAGGAGGGGGGAGGGATAGAAAGACAGAAACATCGCTGAGAGAGAAACATCGATCAGCTGCCTCTTGAACACCCCCTACTGGGGATGTGCCCACAGCTAAGGTACATGCCCTTGACCGGAATCAAACCTGGGACCTTTCAGTCCACAGGCTGATGCTCTATCTATTGAGCCAAACTGGTTTCGGCCTCATAGCATTATTTTTAATGGCTATAGAATATTCCACTGTGGAGATGGACCTTAATTTTTTTTCAACCAGTTTTCTATTGATACCACTCATATTATTATGCTTAAAACATTTTCCCAGTCTGTCCCAGCAGCGTTGCTCAGTGGTGAGCATCTATCTATGAACCAGGTCATATGGTTCACTTCCCAGCCAGGGCAGATGCCCAGGTTCTGGCTGATTCCCAAGAGGGGGCATGCAGGAGGTGGCCAATCAATGATTCTTTTTCATTATTGATGTTTCTATCTCTCTGTCTCCTTCCCTTTCTGATATCCATAAAAATATATTTAAAAAGATATTCGCAGTCTGATAGATGAAAAATATATTTCCATTGCTTCAAATCATATTCTTAAACTAAGTGAGGTAGTAGTATTTTCATATAATTTTAACTATTTATATTTGTGAAATGTCTTATTGAAGGATTTTTCTTTTTAAAAAATGATTTTTATAAGCTTCATAAATCAGTGATACTATTCCTTTAATGTCTGACAGTTTGGTGGTGTTTTTCCAAGTTTGTTGTTAGCCTTTCAGCTTTGTTTAGGATACATTTTCTATACAAGGTAATTTTGTAGTCAAAGATACTGACCTTTTGTCCTAGCTGGTTTGGCTCAGTGGATAGGACATCAGCCTCTGGACTGAAGGGTCCCAGGTTCAATTTCCATCAAGGACATGTACACCTGGGTTGCAGGCTTGGTCCCTGGCACCAGTCAGGGCTTGTGTGAGAGGCAATCAGTCAATGTGCCTCTCTCATATCAGTGTTTCTCTGTCTCTTCCCCTCCCTTCCACTCTCTAAAAAATCAATGGAAAAATATCTTCCAGTGAGGATTAGCAAAGATACCCTTTCCTTGTGAATTTTACTTAAAAGCAGGTATTTAGGTATACTAAAGAGTGTGACCAGTACTTATGTGAGATTATTACATTTCAGAGAAGAGAGTCATTTTATATGTATTTTTCAAGCTGCCTTAAAAAGACATTAAATTTGAAAGCTCCAAGATCATTCAAAGAAAGCTTATTTATTTAATTTTTAAATTAAATGTATTTGGGTGACATTATCCTATCTAATAAAACAGTATTAAATGTATTTGGGTGACATTATCCTATCTAACATGCAAATTGACCGTACCTCCGCCATGCTACCAGCCAATCAGGAGCAGGGGGCATGGCCAGCATACGGGGGCGTGGCCACAGTGCTGAGTAAGCAAGCACCACGCTATAAGCAATGCCCACATGGTACTTAAGGGCCGGCGAGATCCCTCTCTCCTTACACTTACTGTTGACCGAGTGGTGACCTTTCGCAGTGACCTTGGGGTGGTTAGGGGAATTTGATGCCATGATATCCCCTCACAAGGCTCGCTTGTAGGTTGTTCTGATAGTTAGGCTGTGACTGAGGTGTGGGGTTTACCTGTCGTGTGGGACATGCAAATGAGCACCTGGGGCACCTTGGGTAAAGAGCACTAGGCGCAAGGTGGGGCTGTGAGTCTTCAGGGTCACGTGCTCTGGCCCCAAGTGGCGAGGCACTAGGAATGCTGGGAAATGTGGCAGACGCACTACTCCTTCAAAGTGAGTGTGGAAGAAGTTACTGTTGTGGGTGGGGGATGGAGAGAAAGCAAAGGTTGGGGTCTCAAACAATTCGCTCATGTGATTGCAAAGACAGACAGAAACTCCCAGATTGGAGGGGGTCCCCTGACGGTTCCCCGATTAAAGAGGGTGCAGGTCAGACTGAGGGACCCATGGTGGCTGCTGCAGTGTGTGGCGAAGTTGCTAAAACCATTAAAAAGGCCCAACTTCTTATTATTGATGAATGCACCATGGCATCCAGTCATGCTATAAACGCTGTAGACAGATTACTAAGAGCAATTATGAATTTGAATGTTGCATTTGGTGGAAAAGTTCTTTTTAGAGGAGATTGTCGACAGTGTGTCAGTATCGTGCCACATGCTATGCGATCGGCCATAGTACAAACAAGTTTTAAAGTACTGTGATGTTTGGAGATGTTTCAGAAAGCTGTCTCTTAAAACAAATATGAGATCAGAGGATTGTGCTTATAGAGAGTGGTTAATAAAACTTGGAGATGGCAAACTTGATAGTGGTTTTCATTTAGGAATGGATATTATTGAAATTCTCCATGAAATGATTTGTAATGGATCTGTTATTGAAGCTACCTTTGGAAATAGTATATCCTCTATTGATAATATTAAAAGTATATCTAACTGTGCAATTCTTTGTCCAAAAAATGAGCATGTTCAAAAATTAAATGAAGAAATTTTGGATATACTCGATGAAGATTTTCACACCTATTTGAGTGATGATTTCATTGACTCAACAGATGATGCTGAAAAGGAAAATTTTCCCATTGAATTTCTTAATAGTATTACTCCTTCAGGAATGCTGTGTCATGAATTAAAATTGAAAGTAGGTGCAATCATCATGTTATTGAGAAATGTTAATAGTAAATGGAGTCTTTGTAATGGTACCAGATTTATTCTCAAAAGATAACTACCTAACGTTATCGAAGCTGAAGTATTAATAGGATCTGCAGAGGGAGAGGTTGTTCTGATTCCAAGAATTGATTTGTCCCCATCTGACACTGGCCTCCCATTTAAATTAATTCAATGACAGTTTCCCATGATGCCAGCATTTCAATGACTATTAATAAATCACAAGGAAAAACTCTAGACAGAGAAGGAATATTCCTACCTGAACCTGTTTTCACACATGGTCAGTTATTATGTTGCTTTCTTTTGAGTTCGAAGAGCATGTGGTGTTAAAAGTTAAAGTGTAGATACTTTATCCCAAGGGAAATTAGTCAAGCACTCTGAAAGTGTTTTCACTGTTAATGTGGTCTACAGGGAGATATTTGAATAAGTTTAATCAGTCATTTGCATCAATGTTGTTTTTATATCATGAGTTTGTTATTGTTGTTATATCATTTTTGTTATTTATTTATTTATGAAATTATGTATTATTTCCATATGCATTGTACTCATTACCTTTTATCTGTCACACTTTTATTATAGAGAAAGGGCAAATAGCACTATTAAAATATTTCCTCTAATTAATACTCTTTTAATGTACATGAATTTTGTGCACCAGGCTACTAGTTGGTTAATAAAATTATATAGATTTCAGATATAGAAGTTTAGGATACATCACCTGTATCCTGCACCCAAAGTCAAATCTTCAGACACTGCCCCCTTACCCTTTACTGTGACCCAGCCCATTCCTTCTGTTAACAACCATCCTGTTGTCTTTGTCTATAACTTTTTGTTTGTTTGTTCATTTGTTGCTTTCAATTTCATATCACACATATGATTGAAATTATATGGTTCATGGCTTTTTTTGTCTCATTTATTTTGCTTAGCATGGGAAGTTTACTTTGAAGTTAATGCTATTTTTGCATATGTGCTCTGCTAAACACAAAATTATGGAAAGTTAAAGTATTATGAATTAGTTTTCATTATTATAGTGATTTCTAGTTTTTGTTTTTTTCCTAATCATTGTCTAACATATTTACAGAAAAGGTATGTTCTGTGTCCTGGAGCATGTTACACTAAAGCTCTTTTTAAAAAATTAAAGTTAGCATTCTTAGTGGAAATATTTAGGATTTAGTGATTAAATCTAATAGATGTTTAATAGAAAAGGAATTTTATTTCATTGTGAATCATTTCCTTCTGTGTTTTCTTATAATGCATATAAAGGTTTCTTAGATTTGGAACGAAGAGGATTTTCTGCTTAATGGAAACAATACAGTAGATATTTCCTGGATTGTATTTTGGTCAGATCATTAAGTAGTTTTTCTTATTACTATGGTTAAAATTCCTATGAGGTCTTCAGGAGCTATACATGATTAATTTATTTAAGTCTTGATTTCACTGTGTACATCTTTTGTAGCAGCATAATGATGTGAAACATGTTCAGTTATTGGCAATGGTAATTTAGCAATTAATAATTAATCAAAATCCTTAGGTTTGACTTGTAAATATTAGTACAGTTTCTTGTAGATTCAGGGCTGGGGTTTGAGACCATAATTCCAGTTATTCTGAAAAGTAGAGCATCTAACATGCATTAGATAAGTTCCTTCAGAAAGCAAAGCCCTTACCTTTCCCTGCAGATTCTCCAGCATGCTATGTGTGTGTGTGTGTGTGTGTGATGGTCTGTCTAGGTGTGTGTGTGTGTGTGTGTGTGTGTGTGATGGTTTAGGTTGTGTGTGTGTGTGTGTGTGCGCGCGCACACACACACACATATATGAATTCTAGGGCTATTTGCATATTCTTACTATATAAAGAAAATGTCAACTATATATTTTAGAAATGCAAGTTATAATGGTCTAGTTTAGGTGTAAAACCAAATAGCTTACTCCTTTTTTTGCTTAATCAATTGCCAGTTTCAAGTTATTGTTTAGACTTATTAAATTTCTTGAACATTCTTAACATGTTAAGTGCCCAGTCTGCTTTGTCTTCCAGATGGAAAGTATAGTGTCAGTCACCAATGACTTACAGGGTGCTTAATGGGTTTGAACATTTCTGGTATATAAAAGATAACCACAGTTTTAAAATAAACATAATTTCAACATGGAATATCATTTTACCAACATCTATCCTATCTAATGAAGAGTAATATGCAAATTGATCAAGCCACGCCCACAGGCCAATCAGGAGAAAATAAGCTCCAACCAAGATGGCTGCGGCCACTGAGAGTAGGAGGGAGGCTTGGGTTTCCCTGGCAATGGAGGAAGCCAAGCTTTCTTCCTGCCGTTGCCTGCCTAGGCATCCACTCAATGCTACAAGTTTCAATTATAGAGGATATATTCCAACAGAAATGGCGGCAGCCATAGAGCTGGAGAGAGCAAGAGGCTAGGGTTGCCCAGGCAATGGAGGAAGCCAAGCTTCTGTAGCCCTAGCGCCTAGGCCTCTACTCTAGGCTACAAAGTTTCAATTATAAAATTTAAACAGAAATGGCTGTCACCACGAAGCAAGCAGAAAGCTTCTCTCCTTTCCAGGCTACAAAGTTTCAATTGTAGAACATAAATTAATCCCAGATCCCAGGGCCTCCGCTTGGATCGCTGGGGGTGTGGCTGGCCTGCAAACCACCACAGGTGCCTTGTTCAGGCCACCCCATGCCCCAAGGGAACCCCCACCCTGATCCGGGACACCCTTCAGGGCAAACCAGCTGGCGCCCACCCATGCACCAGGCCTCTATCCTATCTAATAAAAGAGTAATTTGCAGATTGACCATCACTCCAACACACAAGAAGGCTGCCTCCATGTGGTCAAAGATCCTGCCTCCATGTGGACACAATATGGCCACCACAAGATGGCCAGCAGGGGAGGGCCATTGGGAGGTTCCTGGCCTGCAAGGGAGGGTAGTTGTGGGTGATCAGGCCAGCAGGGGAGGACAGTTGGGAGGAACCAGGCCTGTAAGGGAGGGCAGTTGGGGATGATCAAGCCTGCAGGGGAAGGCAGTTAGGGGTGACTAGGCCAGCAGAGGAGGGAAGTTGGGGGCAAACAGGCTGACAGGGGAGCAGTTAGACATCAGTTAGGCTGGCAGAGTAGTGGTTAGGGGGTGAAGGCAGATGCAGTTAGGGGCAATTGGAGGCAGGCAGGCAAGCAGTGTGGAGCCAGCAGTTCTGGATTGTGAGAGGGATGTCCGACTGCCCATTTAGGCCCGATCCTATTGTGGGATCGGGCCTAAACGGGCAGTCGGACATCCCTCGAGGGGTCCCAGATTGGAGAGTGCAGGCTGGGCTGAGAGACACCCCCCGTCTCCCGTGCATGAATATCGTGCACTGGGCCTCCAGTGTGTGTGTGTGTGTGTGTGTGTGTGTGTGTGTGTGTGTGTGTGTAAAAGCCCAGAGACCAAATGGTGAAACAACCAGAACAACTGGTCAACCAGTTGCTATGATGCAGATAATCCCATCTATTCAACAGCTCAACGCATGAGCTGTCCCCTGGTTGTCAGTGTGCCCCCACAATGGGAGTGCCACTTTGCTGACTAGCAGGAGCAGCCGCTCCCTCAGCAGGAGCAGCCACTAGCAGACTTAGGGTGAGGCCGAGTCTCTGCACCTATCAAATACCTGAGACAATCCAGACTCTGGCCTGACCCTACCAGCTGATGCAGGCCCTCTAAGATATGTTCTAGAAAGAGCATGGTGACCTGGCATAGGCAGATGGCAAGAGAGTAAGTGACTGTGGGTCCTCCAAGGAGCCTGTGCTGATGGCTGAGGATCCTGGGGCATGGCTGGCCTGAACATCCCCAGTGGTGTCACTGACCTGGCATCACACATCAAAGACATTCACCGAGTGGCTTTGGGATGAAAAGCTCTCTGCCAGGTTCCCCTCCAGGACACAGACATACCTTTACCCAAGACATGGCCCTGAAATACCAGCTCAGACTAATTTCTTCATTCAACAGCTGCTCAGAGGGTGGGTCCACAGCTGCTCAGCTGACTGGGATGAGATGCACTTGCACAGCAGGCTTAACCTTGCAGGCCACACCTCCCGCCAGTGCACGATCCCATGCACCGGACCTCTAGTATTTACATAAAAACCATATTTCATGTACTATTGCTTTCATTTTTCATCCAATAAAACTTTGTTGAGTGCCTGCTTTGCAGGTCCTGTGCTAGGTGGTTTTTAAATATTCATCTGGAAAGAAAAAAGGATGTGCTGTATTTATTATCTAGTGATAGACATCTGCCATAGCAAATTTAGAATAAAGTAAGGATTTCGTTTGATATTTCCTCCTACAAGATGATTGGTGAAGAAGTTTTTAGAGTTAGTGTATTCAAGACATGATGAGAATAACCTGCTCTAGTATACTTTCTTGCTGGTTGAGGCTCTGTGATTCTCATTTTCCTTTTCATTAGGAGTACCTCCTCTGACTTTTCAGACTAGGTTATTTCTATTGTATGACATGTTCTGTATTTTTCTTAGTAGCCTCATCATAATTATAATTTTAAAATTATTTGTTTAATCTGTCTCCTCTTTGATCTCTCTGTGCCTGGGATATGCTTGGCACTTAAATGTTGATTAATACATTTTACCTCCCTCCCTCCTTCCTTTCCTCTTTCTCTTTTTCTCTCTCTTTCCCTCCCTCTCTTCCTCCTCCCTCCCTCCCTGCCTCCTTTCTTTCCTCCTTTTCATCCTTCCTCCCTCCCTTTCTTCCTTTCTTCCTTCCTTCTGTCCATCTGTCTTCCTTTCCTGGGTATTTTCTACCACACTTCTGCCTCATCCTATGGGCTACAATATGTGGATATACTGTAACTCAAATTCAGGTCTCTGAGTTCTAGGGCAAGGCCTTTATTGGGAGATAATGGGCAGAATTCTGTGCAGTGGAGACATTGGGAACTTATTCATGATGATTACCGAGGGTGTATCCTTAAGGTGAAGGCCACAGCATATTCTAGCTCCCCTTTATCAGAGAAAAACTCATTGGTCCTTAACTTGTATCTTATACACCTGCCTCATTTTTGGTTAAAATGTTAGGGTTACTAAGCAGTTTTATCTTGAGTTTCAGCCTACTTCCCTCCTAAAAATAATTTGTAGGAAAAACGGATTTGGGGGTGGATGGTTTTGAATGTTCTTTTTTTTTTTTTGGTATAGTGCCCTGATCAGGAATTGAACCCGTGACCTTTTGGTGCATTGAATGACACTGAACCAGCTGAGCCTCACTGGCTAGGGTGGTTTTGAATGTTCTGTGTAAGTTTTAGCTTTGAAGTCATTTAAGATTTTGGAATGGGAGAGCTAACATTATCTGACTTTTTATTTGAGCAAGATAATCTGATGTCAATATAGGATGGTTTAGAAGAAATAGGAGGTCTCATTAACTCTGCAGCATTTGTTGAACACCTCCCAGATGTCAGGCTTGTACAAAACAGTGGAACTGTAGAGATGGCAGACATAACACCTGCACTCAAGGACCTTACAATCTATTAGGGAAGAAAAATAATTAAACTTTATCATAAATTTATGCAGTTAGTGACAATGTTAAGGGAACTATAGTATGGATGGATATACAGAAGAGACACATCCATTTCTGACAAGGAGTTTCAGGGAAGGTTTCTTAGAAATGGCAATAAATTAGTCCTTTTTAAAATATTTTTCTTTTTAATTACACTTTACATTCAGTATTATTTGTATTAGTTTCAGGCATATAGCATATTGTTTTTACAGTCATATATTTTATAAAATGTTCTCCTCAATATTTCCATTATCTACCTGACACCACACATAGTTATTACAATATTGACTATATTCATAATGCTGTACTTTACATCTTCATGACTGTTTTGTAACTACCAATTTGTATTTCTATCCATTCACCTTTTTCTCTCAGTTCCCCAAACTCTCTCCCCTTTGGCAACTATCTGTTCTCTGTGTCTATGAGTGTTTCTGTTTTGTTTGCTCATTAATTTTGTTCTTTAGATTCCACATATAATGAAGTCATATGTCATACAACTATTAAGTCAGGACTCAATCTCAGGTCTCTGAGTTCTAAAACCTATACTTTTTGCATTATATCTGCTACTCATTGTCACTTCTACTAGGTGACAATAGGGAACATAGACCTGCTTGAAAATTATTACTCCGTACCTAAGCAGTATCACTAAAGTAAAATAAAGCAACAACAACAACAAAAAATTAAGGCCACTTTGAATCATGACTGCGTTACTGTTTTATAGACCCCTTTCCAGGGTATGAATGCCACCTGCTGGAAGGTTATAATGTATTTATTATGTGCTTGCAAGGCTAGCTTCCAAAAGGCCTGTCACAAGTATGAAAAAAAAGTGTCAAATTTCAAAATGCTAATTGTTAAATTCAGTTTAGCAATATTGGGGAATTTCAGTTTAGGAATATTGGGGGATTTTGGAGTTAAGTAAATCTACCATAAAATACACTGCTTCATTTATTTTCATTTTTTGGTGGTGGTGGGTGGCATAGGTTTTTTTTTTTTTTTTTTTTAAAAAAAGATATACTCAGTGCTTTACTTGTAACATCTAATAAAAATAGAAAATTTGATTTACTTTGAGATAAGTGAGTTATTAAAGTATAAGAGGACTCTCCACTCGGATACCCTGGAAAAGGAATCTGGAACCCATGGGGATATCACAGAACAGAAAATGGGACTGAGCGGGGAGGAAAATGTGCAAGTAAATATACAAATGGATTTTGTAAATGTTAATCTATCACAAAGCTCCCCAAATTCAGTCAGGATCCTAACTAGTGCTTTAGAGGAAAAAGTTTAGGATTGTAACTTTAGATTGTTATAATTTAGGACAGTGAAAATTAGACACTTTTTATAGTCAGTTGTATACCCTGAATGGGGAATCAGATAAAATTTTGGCATGTTCACTGTATATTCTTCATTAGGTTCCTCTGGGATCACATTAGTACTCAGTGAATATCTGGCACAGGAAATGTCATTTAGTGTGGGATTGTTCAAGGAAAATGATGCTATACTTAACTCATGTTTAGATGTGATTAAAACAAATTTTAGTTGTTTGATGTCATGTTGAACAAATATTTGTGTGGCAAGAGATTAAAGTCCTTTGGTGAAATAAAGAATTAAGGAAAGTACCTTTCATCTCCTTTCTTTGTATAGCTGTCTGAGAAGCTGTGATAGTGTAATGATACCTTATCTCAGCAGCTAAATTTCTGGAAAGGACTATCTTTTGGGGTGTGTGTAAATTATAACAGTAATGCTCATTGTAGAAAACTTGTAAAATAGAAAAACAGAAAGATCACAAATAATCCCACCACTCAGATAACTATATTAATGTCTTATTGCATTTCCTGTTTTATAAACATTTATATTTTATTGTCTTTTTGTATTATATCACAATGTTACAGCACAAGTCTTTTCTAATGTATCTAAAAAATTCCTCAGTATATATATTTGAGGCCATAATATGTCGATATACCATAATTTACTTATCAGTTTTCTTATTATTGAACATTTATATTGTTTACTGTTTTTGTTTCTTTAGTAAATAGTGGTAAAGGAATTTACTTTTTGAATTTTTTGTTTTGTTTTAGTAAATAGGACTATAATTTTGTGTGGCAGTTGTTTAGGGCCTAGCATTTTATGAGTATACCAGCCTTGAAAGTAATATCTGCTTTAGTTCCTCAGGTGTGTTCCTCTTAGTCCCCCTTTCCTGTATATCATTTTCTTTAGGATTTTATAGCATTTATTGGATTCACTGTCCTTTCAGGAATGCCCTCATAGTACCCAGGTTTCAGTTTCTATACCAGGTTAAATATCTCACCCTGAGCTAGTGAGAGCTATGTTTCTGCTCTTTACATTACACCATCAAATTTATGAGAGACAGAAGAACAGTAGTTACTAGGGGCTGGGAAAAGGAGATATTTAAGGTACAGAGTTTCAGTTTCAGATAATGTAAAAATTCTGGAGAAAGGATAGAAAGGCTAGTGATTGTTGCATGAAGTGTCAGTGTACTTAAATGCTACTGAACCAAATACTCAAAAATGGTTAAAATGGTAAATTTTATGTTATGTATATTTCACCACAATAAAAAAAAAGTGACCTAGAAATACCATGCAACTGGAAGAAATAGAAAGATTTCTAGATTACTAATATTTTACTGATATTGAGAGATTTCTAAGACAGATTAAGTAAAAAAGGTAAAGTGCTATCTTTTGTGTAATCAAGGCAGACAAAAAATATATTTTATTTGGATAAAGAAACACAGGAAGACCGAGACCGGTTTGGCTCAGTGGATAGAGCGTCAGACTGGGGACTGAAGGGTCCAGGGTTCGATTCCGGCAAGGGCATGTACCTTGGCTGCGGGCACATCCCCAGTAGGGGGCGTGCAAGAGGCAGCTGTCTCTCTCATCGATGTTTCTGACTTTCTATCCCTCTCCCTTCCACTCTGTAAAAAATCAATAAAATATATTAAAAAAAAAAAAGAAACACAGGAAGGATTAGCAAACAATTAATAAAAGTTGTTATCTAGGACAGCGATTTTCCACTGGTGTGCTGCAAAAATTTTAAAACATGCAGTACCTGACTAGTTAGGGGCACTGACTCTTTTTCCTTAGATTGTCAAATTAAAAATAAATAAATAACAACCGCCAACACAACAGGAGGCATCTGCTGTGAATGAATCAAATTTTACCTATTTTTTGTCATATCAGCAAAAATATACCTTTTGGTGTGCCACAGATTTTTATTAATTAGTTTATGTGTGTCATGAGATGGAAAAGGTTGAAAACCACTGATGTAGGAGGCAAGAGGGACTGAAATCACTGGGAGCAGAAGTGGTAATGAGACATCTCAATCTGTCCTTTTATGTAATTTTGAGTTTTGAACCATCTAAATGTGTTACTTATTCAAAATAATGTCTAAACATGGGACTTAAGGTAGACTCACTATAAAGGTGTCAGCAAATTATAATTATAGAAAACATAACTTTCTAAAGCAGTGGTTCTCAACCTTTCTAATGCCGTGACCCTTTAATACAGTTCCTCATGTGGCGGTGACCCCCAACCATAAAATTATTTTCATTGCTACTTCATAACTCTAATTTTGCTACTGTTAATGAATCGTAATGTAAATATCTGTCGTGACCCACAGGTTGAGAATCGCTAGCAGGATTGCCTAAGACCATCGGAAAACAGATATTTACATTATGATTCATAACAGTAGCAAAATTACAGTTACGAAGTAGCAGTGAAAATAATTTTATGGTTGGGCGTCACCACCACATGAGGAACTGTATCAAAGGGTCGCGGCATTAGAAAGGCTGAAAACCACTGCTCTAGATTTATTGATTACATGTTGCTCCATGTGTTCTCCTCTCTCCCAGACATGTGGGGTCTAGGCTCTCTGCTCACATTTGGTGTTTTAATCACCTGGTTTAGATGCAGAAGTGAGTTTCAACTTCTCCCATTGCAGGCAGCAAAGAGAACATATTTTGGATAGAGATTTAATGAAGTCAGACTGTCTATATCAAGTAGTCAGAAGAAAGGGAGACTAGTTGTACCTCGAGCAAGGCCTCTTACCAGGATCTAAGTGCTGCAAGCGGGGTCATTACTCTGTGGAGTCTGGGAGCCAAAAACATTCAAAAGCAGAAAACTGAGTAAACTCTGCGTCCCTCCAAAATGTCACTGTCTTTGATTCAATCATCAATTAGGAGCATTGTGTAACATTTGCCTCTGAAGCAAGAAGTATGGTCGTTGAACAATTTCTTAGGCAGTGGGAACAGAAATAGAAGCTGATAGCTGAACCAACATCCATCTAATCACCGCTGTCTCACCTCCCCACCAGGGGAGGATTATTAGTTCTTCCTTGGTCATTTCTCTTCCAGTTCCTTTTCCCCACCTAGATCCCCAGGAACTACAGAGACTAGCTGTAAAAAGTGGCTGGCTGGCTAGGTGCAGCCCAGCCTATCCCAGCTCTGACCTCTTAGCTGTGCTCCAGGGCATGTGTGTTGGAGAACTCGCGAGTCATATTCAGGAATCCTGCTCAGATCATAGATGATAGAACACTTTCCAGCACAGTTGTCAAGGTGTAGGTGAAGAGAAAGAGCTGAGGTGCAGAGCCAAAATGAGAGAATTGAGGAACTAGGAAAGCTATCATTGAAAGCAGTAACGAATTAGGCAACTGGGACATATTCTATGAAAGTTCCCTGGGATGGAGTTTAGAAGATTTTTTTTTTTACATGTTTTCAGCACAGGCACTTAAGGTATGCTTTACTCATTTAAAGTTACTAGAATGGATAAGCAGTTATTTTTTTCCTGCCTCATTTATCTTTTTGTTGTTGTTGTTTTCCTCACTATATTCTGGGCTTTGAAAACACAAACTTCAGCCATAGTGGAAAAAGCATAGACTTTGGAACCAGGCAGATCTATTTAAAAGCAAATTTCTTCTCTTACTGGGTGTTTGGCTTTGGTCAAGATATTTTTATTACACTAAACATCAGGTTCTGTGTGCATCATAAGTTGTTACAAAAGATTAAGTGAGAGAAAACATTTATGTATAGTCATCTTGCACATAGAAAGTATTCGATAGAAGTTTTGTTCTCCTTTATTGGATCTTCCATAGAGTTTCACATTTAAAAGGCATTCAATATATTATTCAAATTGAGTATGTTTCTCTATACCTGTTAAATCTGAACCCTGATTAAGGATAGCCTGAGGCAGGCATATTTATTGGGCTCTTACTCTGAGCAGCTAATGTTATTGTTGTTAAATATTTAATGAAGCATCTGCCTCTTGTATAGTGCCAATGCTAATTTTTCACTTGCTGGTTTGGTCTATCTTTCCTTGTCATTATCAGAGTTCAGCTTGAAGCTCTATTTTTCTGAAGTCCTATTCCTTTGCTCTATTTAAAGGACCATTTCACACCAATTTTTATCAGTGGGTATGAGAGTCATTCCCTTATATTCACTACTTTTCTAAAAACTGAAGTCACGCACTTTACACATGGATGAGTGAAGGGCTTGTAAATTATCTTTCCTTCTTTTGTCAAATATTTATTGAGTACATAGTGTCTAGGTTGGATATAAACAATGTTAATACATAATTCCTGCCTCTCAAGAAGCTTTTCTTCTAGTAAACAAAAAGCACATACCAAAATATATTTAATTTTTCAGTAATATGATAATACTTTTGTTTACTATTTTACATTTTACCATTTTAAAATGACCTCATTTTAAACACACACACACACACACACACACACACACAGAAAATGGATTGGAAATATATGCACCAAGATGTTGACAGAGCTTATCTCTGAGTAATGGTATTTTTTCTTTTATTTTGCTTATCATTATTGTCTAAATGTGTAAAAATTGCATTTTGAAGTTATGGAAATTCATCATTTTCCCCTCCTTATTAGCAGAATAGTGATCCCTTTCTTCCTCTTGCCTGCAGCTTTTGCGAGAATTGAAGCACCCCAATGTGATTGCATTGCAGAAGGTATTCCTTTCTCACAGTGACAGGAAGGTGTGGCTGCTATTTGACTATGCAGAACATGATTTGTGGGTAAGTCTAGAATCACTTTCTTTTTAGAAATTCTATGTAGGAGCAGAGAAATAAATGGATGCATTACATACTGCTAATTTACACAAAGGACAACTTGCTTTGTTGATCGTAGTTTAAAACAAATACAATTAATATAAATGAAGATTTGAAATGATGGCCACCCCCATGTGGACACAAGATGACTGCCACAACCTGGCCAGCAGGGGAGGGCAATTGTGGGTGATCAGGCCATCAGGAGAGGGCAGTTGGAAGGAACCAGGCCTGAAAGGGAGGGCAGTTGGGGGGGAACAGGCCTACAGGGGAAGGAAGCTGGGAGGGACCCAGGCCAGCAGGGGAGGTCAGTTGCGGGGGTGGGGTGGGGAGGGAGACCAGGCCTGCAGGGGAGGGCAGTTGGGAGGGACTCAGGCTAGCAGGGGCGGGCAGTTGGGGGAAGGGCAGGCCTACAGGGGAGGGCAATTGGGAGGGACCAGGCTGGCAGGGGAGGACAGTTAGAGCTGAGTCTGGCAGGGAAGGGCTGTTAGGGGTGACCAGACCTGCAGGGGAGGGCAGTTAGGGGTGACTGGGCCAGAAGAGGAGGGCAATTAGGAGCAATCAGGACAGCAGGAGAGCAGTTAGGTGTCAATCAGGTTGACAGGGGAGTCATTAGGGGGGTAATCAGGCTGGCAGGCAGAAGTGGTTAGGGACAATCAGGCAGGCAGGCAGGCAGGCAGGTGAGCAGTTGGGGGCCAGCATTTCTGGATTGTGAGAGGGATGTCCGCCTGCCCAATGGGCTTGGGCTTAAACGGGCAGTTGGACATCCCTCGAGGGGTTCCACATTGGAGAGGGTGCAGGCTGGGCTGAAGGACACATACATCGCCCCATCCCCTTGTGCAGGAATTTTATGCACTGGGCCTCTAGTTTGTAATAACCAGAAATTTCACTTCCCACAGTGCTAATAGTGGGAGATTGTACTTTTATGCAAGTAATTAATGGTAGTTTACTAATATGTCTAGTGAATTTTGCTCTCTTTTGTGGTAACACAGTAGTTCAAATTTGCGCAATTATGTACCTACAGTTTGTTTCCCTTTCTAAGATAAGGTTGATTTCTTTCAACATCTTCTCCTTTAAAACCAACTTCTCTAAATAGAAGTATTTATGTAGTTTTACAAATGTTAGGGGTGTTATATCAATATGTAATGGGAGGCAAAAATTCTGATTCCAATTCTAAACTTTTAAAATTAGGATTCAGGGCATTTAAACATATTATCTGAGGAGTTTCTCAAAGTAAAAAAATTCAAACTTGGCTGTAAGTTTAAATTTTGAATAATAAAATTTTGACTTAATATAGTGTGGTTTGTCATCTATGTCAGATACAAATCTATTTAGGAATAACTTCCAACAGACTTATAGGTCTTGAAGTAACTTTCAAAGTTAATGCTATTCCTGCAGATATTGACAAGAACCTCCATTCTTTTCATGGATATTCAGTACTCATTTTGGCATGTTATGGACAAGGATGGGGTGGAGATGGAGGTGGAGCTGGTGGTTGGGAGGCAAGTAGAATTTCATTCCTGTCACTCAGTCTTCTATAATAATAAAAGCATAATATGCTAATTAGACTGGATGGCCAAATGACCTCCCGTTCTTCCAGACGACCTTCTGGACAAAGCTGAGGCTGTGAGGGCCGAGCCCCTTACATGAATTTTGTGCATCAGGCCTCTAGTCCTATCTAATAAAAGAGAAACATGCAAATTGACCAAACCTCTGCTATGCCCACAAGCCATGCCCTTCAGCCAATAAGGAGTGAGTATGTAAATTAACCCAACCAAGATGGCAGCCACAAAGCTGGAACGAGCAGGAGGCTTAGGTTGCCCCCAGCGATGGAGGAAGCCAGTCTTCCCACTGGCCCTGGCAGGCCCTTGCAGGCCCTGGCCTCCACTCAAGGCTACAAAATTTCAATTATAGAAGATAAATAAATCCTAGATACCTGCTTCCAGCTGGCACTTGCCTTTGCTCAAGGAAGTGATGAAAAAAAAAAAAAAAGGAAAAAAAAAAGGAGGGGCTGGGAACTTGGATCGCTGGATGGCATGGCCAGCCTGAAAACAGCCCTCAACCCCTCACCCAGGCTGGCCACACCCCCATGAGTGAGAGGTCCTCACTGGGGGCTTGACCAGCTTGAAAACTGCCCTCAGCCCCTCACCCAGCTGTCCCATGTCCCAAGGGAGCCCCCATCCTGATCCCGGACACCCTTCAGGGCAAACCAGCTAGCCCTCACCCATGCACCAGACCCCTATCTATACTAAAAAAAAGGATAATATGCTAATTAGACTGGGAGACCTTCCAGGAGACCTTCCGGACGTTCTTTTGGACAAAGCCATGGTGGTGGGGCCGAGGTAAAGGCAGTTAGAAGCTAAGAGGGGAGGGCAGTTGTGGGTGATCAGGCTGGTGAGGTGCAGGGCCGTTGGGGGTGAGCAGACCATCAGGGGGGCCAGTTGGGGGTGAGCAGGCCTGTGGGGAGGGAAGGTAAGGGTGAACAGGCCAGCAGGGGAGGCAGTTGGGGGTGACCATGACAGCAGGGGCGGGGGGCATTTAGGGTTGACCCAGGCAGGTAGGCAGGTGCGCGCTTAGGAGATAGTGGTCTAGGATTGTGAGAGGGTGCAGGCTGGGCTGAGGGGACCCTCCCATGCAGAAATTTCATGCACCAGGCCTCTAGTACTTTTATAATCCACAATATGACATGTGGACATAAAAATTAGATTATGGTTATCCAATCTATTTATTTAAAAAGTAAGTTCCCATTTTTCTCCTTACTTTCCAATAACTATTTTTTAAAAAATATATATTTTATTGATTTTTCACAGAGTGGAAGGGAGAGGGATAGAAAGTCAGAAACATCGATGAGAGAGAGACATCGATCAGCTGCCTCTTGCATGCCCCCTATTGGGGATGTGCCTGCAGCCAAAATACATGCCCTTGCCGGAATTGAACCCGGGACCCTTCAGTCTGCAGTCTGACACTCTATTCACTGAGCCAAACCGGTCTTGGCCTTTCCAATAACTATTAGAAATATCTCCTAATTTCATTTTGTGCCAAAAGAAGGTGGAACTTTACAACAATTCAAATATACATGTAGTCAGTGTGATACTCAAATGCACTATGTGTTAACTTTTTATAGAATAGTAAATATTTACAGTTTTTTCTTTTTTTAATCTTTCATTTTGTCAGTAGAGACTATAACTATTACTATTTTTAGTAGGCTCTTAAATATCAACCCTTTCAAACCCTTTGGTCCTTTTAATGAAAATCTTAATGATTTCTGTAAATCTAGTCATTATACCCCATTAAAACTGTCACATTCACCCCCAATATCAATTCCATTTTATTGGTTGGCCTTGTTATTCAAATTATTGTTCTTTGTGTCATTATTGGCCTTTAATAAGTATTTTTTTAAATATTGAGAACTTACTACAGTCTTATTTATGTGTTATTAACATAGACTATGTGTTATTATAGTATATTTCTTTTTAATTTTTAGCATATTATTAAGTTTCACCGTGCATCAAAAGCAAATAAAAAGCCCATGCAGTTGCCAAGATCTATGGTTAAATCATTACTCTATCAGATTCTTGATGGTATCCATTACCTCCATGCAAATTGGGTGCTTCACAGAGATCTGGTAAGTATATTTATTTAAAATTAATATGTTTCCCCCTTTCTTTTAAAAGATATTTTTTACTTGCTACAGTTATGATAAACATAGAAAATTTTGATAATAAGCAAAAAGGAAGAAAAGAAAAACCATTCGTAAACCTATGATAAAAATTTACCATTATTAACATTTGGTGTATGTTATTCCATTATATGTATGCATAGCTATAAAATATCAGTGTGATTTTCAACAAATGATTGGTATGTTAATGGGATAGTCATATGTGAAAAAAATGCCTTTTGATCCATTTTTTATTATTGTTTATCATTAGTAAAAACATTAATAATTAAAAACTAAACATTTATTTATTTTTGTTATGCGCTAAAAATAAACTGAAATAATGACATTTCATCCAGTAAATCAAATGTTGTTACTGGTATTCACAATAAATAAATGAATAAATCACTAAGTTGCAATGTATTTATTAGGCTAGTTAGCCACGATTAAAATGTTTGATTTTACTTTTTTATTCAGTACACATAAAGCAAACTTTTATTAATGTCAAATTATATGCTATTTATCTTTGCATTGTTTTCATTTTTAATTTATGTTGTTCTGGAGAGGCAATGGGAACTGAATAATTGTAATACTCATGAGTTCATAATTGGAAGTTTTGTTTTACCACCCACAAAAATCATTTCATTATAATTGATTTCTTAGGCTTTTTGTGATGCTAAGTATATGACAGGTATAAATCTAAGTCAACTCAGGTTTATTAATTGAGGATAAGTACTTATTATAGAAAGGAATAAATACTAGTACACAAGGAGATCTATTTAGGACCCCTTGCTACCTAGTCAGTCAGGCATGTTCATCTAACTTGACCATTTAGACACATTATACCTCAATTTTAAATTGAAAGGTTCAAAGACTTCCACATATCCACTTTACTATTAACCATGAGTTAACATGGTTTTGATTGGGTATGTGAGGCTGTTCTTAGATTAAAAATCTCCTACATGAATGGTTTTAGATTTTAAGTTGCAATAATGTAACCTATGTAAGTTATATTTTTGAGCTCAGTAATTTTTGAATCATTAATCAGAATCTTTTATTGACAATTAAATAATTTCAACTCATTTCCTTTTTTCACAAAATTATATGCATACTGTAGTGATATTGTGGGTTTGGTTCCAGACTACTGCAATAAAGTGAATGTGGCAATATAATGGTTTTTTGTTGTTTCCCCAGTGCATATAAAAGTTATGTTTATACTATATAGTCTGTTAATTGTGCAATAGCATTATGACTAAAAAGACAATGTACATACCCTAATTTAAAATATTTTTTAAATTTAATAAATCTTTATTGTTCAGATTATTATAATTGTTCATCTTTCCCCCCGATAGCTCCCATCTACCGAGTTCCCAACTAACCCTCTGCCCTTACCTTTCCCCCACTGCCCTCATCCATAAGTGTACGATTTTTGTCCAGTCTCTTCCCGTACCTCCCAACACCCCTTTCCCCCTGAGAATTGTCAGTACACTACCTTTCTATACCCCTGATTCTATTATATTCACCAGTTCATCAGATTTTTGATTCACTTGATTTTTAGATTCACTTGTTAATAGACATGTATTTGTTGTTCATAATTTTTATCCTTACCTTTTTCTTCTTTGTCTTCTTAAAGAATACCTTTCAGCATTTCATGTAATACTGGTTTGGTGATAATGAACTACTTTAGCTTTTTCTTATCTGTGAAGCTCTTTATCTGACCTTCAATTTTGAATGATAGCTATGCTGGGTAGAGAAATCTTGGTTGTAGGTTCTTGCTATTCATCACTTTGAATATTTCTTGCCACTCCCATCTGGCCTGCATAGTTTCTGTTGAGAAGTCCGCTGACAATCGTATGGGTGCTCCCTTGTAGGTAATTGTTTTTCTCTTGCTGCTTTTAATGTTGTCTCTTTGATCTTTTCTCTTGACATTTTAATTTTGATGTGTGTTGGTATGGTCCTCCTTGGATTCCTTTTGTCTGAAATTCTCTGGGCCTCCTGGACTTGTAAGTCTTTCACCAGGTGGGGGAAGATTTCAGTCATTATTTCTTCAAATAGGTTTTCAGTATCTTGCTCTCTCTCTTCTTCTGGCACCCCCATAATTCAGATGTTGCTGCACTTGAAGTTATCCCAGGTGCTTCTTATATACTATCTTCATATTTTTTAATTCTTTTTTCTTTTCCATTTGGGTGTTTTTTGCTTCTTTGTATTTTAGTTCTTTGACTTGATTCTTGCGATCCTCTAGTCTCTGTATACTATTCTTCGTTTCAGTCAGGGTATGCTTAATTTCTAGTTGGTCTTTTTTCATATCCTCGAGGGTCTCGCTAAATTTATCGGCGGTTTCTAGAAAATTCTTTTAAAAATACCTATAACCATGGTTTTGATCTCTATAGCCTCCATTTCTTTCATTTGTGACCTGTTTCTTTGTCTCTGCATTTTGGCTGCTTACCTGAGTTGATAGAGTGACTTTGTGTACTATAGGGCCCAGTGGCTCAGCCTCCCCAGTTACCTGAGGTGGACACTCTTGGTCCACCCCTTTGTGGGCTGTGTGCATAGGCTTCTTGTAGTTAAGCCTTGATTGTTGTTGGTGTCACTGGGGGGAATTGACCTCCAGGCCAATTGGCTATGAGGATCAGCTGTGTCAACGAAGGGAGACTTTCTGTGCTGGAGGTACCCTTATGAGACAAAACTTGCTTCAGTGGGGCTTTGGTGCTCACTGAGTCTGCCCCCTCAGTGTGTCCTTTATGGATCTGAGGAGTTGTAATCTGGATGGTCTTACTCTGAACTCTGGGTACACTGGCTCTTGGATCTCCAAGGAAGTGCTAATTTAGCCTCTGCCTGAGGCCACCCAGCAGGAGCTACAGAGAGATCTGCAGATTCCTCTCCTTTGTTTGGTGTTTGGAGGTTCCCAGATGAGGCCCAGCTGTGAAGCAGTGCAAGCTGCTGTGGGGCCTTGGACCTTCTTTTGGATGTTCTGGATCTCTCTGATTCAGTTGCAGTTTGTTAGGTAATTTTAGATTTCAAAGGACAAAGCCATTCATATGCAAAAACCTCTACATACAGCTTGGGTGAGGCAGGGTCTCAGGGCAGAGCAAACAGCAATGGATTCCCGGCAGTCCTGCCCTAAGAGGGCCCCAGGTTTCATTGTCCCTCAGTACTCACTACAGGCACCTCTGAGAGAAAGCCACTCTCGAGTTCTGCCCGATGCCAGACAGTCCAGTTTTTCCCCGTATGAGTCTGGGTCCCTGGAATCTCACCCAGAACTGGAGTTCAAAGCAGTCCGGAGCTTGTGTCTCCCTCTGGATTGAAAAAGTCAGCTGAGTACTCAGTTGCCAGCCCTCTCCGTGCCCACGCCTCCATACCCCTGCATTTTACTTCTGTAGCTTCTCTGAGTCTCAGTGTGCTTTTCTCTTCCCTTCCAGTTGTAGAATTTTCACTTAGCCAGCCTTCCTGTGTTTCTGGATAATGTCTGTTTTGTCTTTTAGTTTTGAAGTGGTTGTGCGAGGTAGCAAATTCAGATGTTTACCTATGCCACCATCTTGGTTTCTCCTGGCTTCCAAGATCTTATCAGATGTATCTTCAACAGCCTTTAAATATTTTCTATAAATATGTACCCATATTATCTTTCACTTAAACACTATTCCATTGAACTATTTGATTGTCCCGTGTATTCTCCTGAGCTTTCCTGCTGAACGGCCTTATTTCTCTTGTCTTAAAACTCCTTAACCCATCTCTACATATTCAAATACTACTTGTCTTTCAGGACCCACACAGACATTAAAACTTACCTTCATGTCCATTTCTATTTGGAAATCATCTCTCCTTATTGGTTGCTGTTGTACTTCATCTTTACTTTTCTTCTGGCAATTATCTATTAGTATCATAATAATTTATGTAGATTTCTAGAAGATGTTCTTGACCATAAACTTCTTGAGAGAGTCGGGTCTAAGATTCATTTGGTATATCACTGTTCCAGTACACAATGAGTACTGAGGAAACATTTTCTTAGGGAATGAAGATCAGTAAGAATATTATTATAGCATGTTTTTAGATCAAGTAACATATTTTGCATTTCAATACAGTCTCCAATAAATACATTTCTTTATATGTGCCAAGCCTGGAGGAGGACAGTACAACTATGACTGCATCAAAGACCTCCGTAGGCATTTAGTTTGAGAGAAGAAATATGACATGCATACCGGTATAAACAGTTACACTGTAAGATGAGAGAGAATGTTGTCATGGCTATGTGAGAAGTACAGACCTAAATGCTTTCAAGATTAGAAAAGGTTCTCAGTTGGGGGATAAGAGAAAGCTTCAAAGAGGTACCATTTGACCTGGACTTTGAAGGGTGAGTAGAGTTTAAGTAGAGATTTGAGAGGTGAAGTTAACCTATGGGAGTACTGACTGTGAAACTTCTGTAATGGGAAAGCACTTTGGATCCCAAAAGGTTGTGTAGTTCTGTCTGGCTCAAAAATGGATAAGCTGAATTAGGGTAATATGAGGTAAGACTAGAAAGATATGGGTTGGAGCCTTATTGAAGAAGGCCCTAAATATCAGGCTAGGAAGTTTGTTTGTGTTTTAAGTGCTAAACACTTGTGAGCAAGTGAATGAATTTTCCCTGGATGAATTAGTTACCTCATCCATAGCATAAACACAGTCTTGAATATATGTTCTGAACATGGTTCTGACCTAGTACGGCATTTGCTTATATTTTACCCACACATTTATCAAATGCTTCTACTCCTTATGTAAGTAACTCTAATAAGATTTGAAACTTTGAACCAATAGGAATCTATACTGTGACTACTCAATTCTTTTCATTGATTGTGAGTTCTTTTTTTTTTTTTTAAATATATTTTATTGATTTTTTACAGAGCGGAAGGGAGAGGGATAGAAAGTCAGAAACATCGATGAGAGAGAGACATCGATCAGCTGCCTCTTGCACGCCCCCCACTGGGGATGTGCCCGCAGCCAAGGCACATGCCCTTGCCGGAATCGAACCCAGGACCCTTGATTCCGCAGTCCGACGCTCTATCCACTGAGCCAAACCGGTCTCGGCTCATTGATTGTGAGTTCTAATACCTGAACCATATTGTAATGGTTTTGTCAAAGTATTTCCAGGATAGAAGATTTAAGTTGTATGTTTACTTTGTAGATATAGTCTATAGTAGATAAAGAAATACAGAGTATAGCTATGGTCTTAAAAGGAGCATGTTGGAGACATTTGAAAAAATATTTTTTTGTGAGCTTAAGAGTAGATTTAAAATTTTAGTCAACAAGTTATTTTTTTAATGTTTCATTTCCTTTTACTGTAAGAAATCTGGCTTTACATTATTTGTTAGTCACAACTGTTTCAGAGTATGTACCATCTCTAAATTAAAGGGTTAGAGTGAATATAAATTTTTAATGTAATTACTATAATACCTAAAACTTAAAAGGTAAATAAAAACAAGTGTTTTAAACTTGACACATGTTACAAAATCTGAAGCATTACATCATTTATGAGATTGGTATTTTTCATTGTGATTGATTTCCTGTCTGGAACAGTATTTTAATTATGTCATTTGATCCTAGAGTTTAACACAGAAACAGACTATTTAAAGTCACCGAAAAGATTACTCATATTGAGGAATTGCTTTAAAAGAAAGGAGAAAAGAAGCTAAATATATTCATCTTGGCTGAGAGATAGTGAAGTAGAGACATAAGTCTGTAAACATTTGGTACTTGTAAACACAAAGGGGGAAAAGATGTATTGTAATTTTATAGCAGGATGTAGCTAAGAGTAAGAAGATAAAATATAGTATGACTCATTTTTATGAGACTATTATTCTGCTAGGTTGGAAGAATGCCAAGATATGGTATATCTTTTTAAAAATTATGGGTTTCTTGAGAGCAAGGATCATATCTCACTAATTTTTGTGTTCTTAGCATTGGCATATTGTTTCTGCTCATAAGTTACTTGAATTGCATTTTAGCAAAACATCTGGTAATTGCACATTTTTCTTTAGCAAGGGTAGAGAAATGCTGGCTAAAGGATAATATTGTTAAGAGGATTTATGGCTCCTTAGTTACAGAATACTGCTACTGAATCGATGACATAAACTGAACTATAAGGTAAACTATTTTTTATTTTCTTAGAACCTGGCACATGATAAATGCTAGGTGTTTATTGAATGAAAGATTTGAATGAATGTTCAAAGATGGCCCTCTGTTTCTATGCAGTTGTGAAAAAAAGTGCTGTACTATTAATCATGATATTTTGATTAAAACAAGTGCTTGGTAGCTGGAGAATTGTCTAGAAATCTCTGTGTAGCACAGCTGCCTTTATACCTTGTCTGACAAGGAGATACAAGTTTTTAATTGTATTTGTGCTAAACAGGCCTGTGAAAATAATTGTGTTATACCTAAAAGAAGTCCTTAAAATCTTACTGTAGCCATCATGTACATTACAAGCATTTTAATAATATTTCATAGTTTTAGCTTTGTGCAGTTTTCATGACATAGGAGCTTTGAGATCCTAGACTTAAAAAAATTTATTTTTAAGATAGCTAATCTTGATGATTAAGCCACAGTTGACTCATTTGTAATATGAGATTAGTGATATGTATTTTATATGGTTGTTAACTTCCTACTCTTAGCTCCAGAGTTCCTGAATTTCTCCTAATTTCCCTACTTCCTGTAGAAGCTCATGTACTTTCTTTCTGGATTTCATCAGCAATCCCAAGATGCCCTTTCTTTAAACTTTCTTCTTCTCCAGAATTCTTGTAGCCTGATACTCTTCCTGCCTTCTTCTTTACAAAGTAGAGCTCTAATAGAAATAAACTGAGTGGCCAGATTATTATGATCTCTGAATGCATAATAATCTGGCCACTCAGTGTATATCCTATATAATAAAAGTCTAATATGCAAATTGGCTCCTGGCCGGACCCCACCCATGCACGAATTTATGCATCGGGCCTCTAATATATATATATATAGTATGTGAAAGATGCTCATCTATTTTTAAAAAGAGTAATCTGTATTTCATCCTGTTTATATTTAAATATTGCTAATATTTTTACCAAATCTATGAAAGTTTAACAATACTTGCTAAAATGAGATTTAACTTAGTTTTCATTCTAATAGTTCCATGCTAATCAAGTGAAATTCTATTCATTGTTTTTCATTTAACTTATTAACATTCTACTTACAGAATTATGATAGAATGCAATATAAATTTTAATATGACTTAATCATCTTAATTTATTTCATAATGCAGAGCTAACTATGAAAAAGTAAAGTATGGCTTGGTTATCTTCTAACCTGCAATTTTAGACAATTACAGCTCTTGTCATGATGAAGAATAACACATAGGATTCCTGTTGAAGCCTTCTGATCCCTAGCTAGTTCCTTAGAGCCGGTCCTCAGTCGTCTGTGGCTTAGCCATTCATGTCTGCGGTCTGACAGCCTTTGGTTGTGGGGATGTCATCCCTGTGGAGTGACTCCTGTCCTGCTGCCTCTGCACAGGTCTTTTAAAGATGAGACGAGATAACGTTTCTTACAATGCTCTGGATATGGTGACACATACCTTAAAAACATAAGAGGTATTTTTTAAGAAGGTATATTTGAAGTATTTTTAAGTTATGGGTTGTGATTTTCTAGCATGGCAGCTTTTCCATCGTTCACACCGATAGCTAGATAACTGGAGCTTTCCGCAGCACCCTGTACTCCTGTCTGAGTTAGAGCACAATGCTCTACCCTCTGTTTAATGTGCTAAGTATCACACTTCCAAGAGAATCAACTTCAAAGGAGATGTTAGACCCAAGTGGCCTATGAGGCCTCCTGAGGTTCAGCTTAGGGACAGGACTCTCTTGATGATCCCTGACTTGGACATAAAATTTTAGTGGTTTGTATTGACAAACACATGTATCTAGAAGGTTATTTGCCAAACTAAGTTCAAAGTGTTAAAAAATAAAATTCAGCTGACTAAATTGAAAGATTAAATTGGCTTTATTCAACTATTCATGAATCGAGCAGCATCTCATCTAGCAAATAAAAAGGAGCTCTCCTGAGCTATAGAGAAGAAAAGGTTTTAAAGGCAAAAAGGGAGCAGGGGAAGAAAAGATATTATTAGCAAAGAATGCATTGTGTCAAGTAAGGGTTAAGGAAGAGGCCTATCATGCAGATGACCTCACTATTACTGACCAAAGTAATTCTACATTGACTATTAAAGATTACATTTCTGGGAGTGGCTGAAACTGTAAATTAGATTAATTGTGGAGCCTGATGTGGAGCCTGGCACAAGGGACTCCATTTTGGACCTTTTGTCTCTCCTTTTTCTTTTTTTCTTAAACTTCATCGAGGATATATTTATTAATTTGAGAGAGAGAGAGGGAGGGGGGAAAGAAGAAGAGTGAGAGAGAGAGGGAGAGACAGAGATTGGTTGCCTCCCTACATGTCTTGACTGGGAATGGAACCCATCACCTAGGTATGTGCCCTGATTGGAATCAAACCTGCAACCCTTTGGTATATGGGACAGTGCTCCAACCAACTAAGCCACATACCCAGGTTTGTCTCCTTTTTAACAGAGGGCTATGTACCCAACTAACTTTGAAGTCACCAAGAGTATAATCTATAATAATAAAAGCATAATATGCTAATTAAGACTGGATAGCCAAACGACCTTCTGGACAACCTTCCGGATGAAGCCAGGGCTGCAAGGGCCAAGCCCATTGCATGAATTTTGTGCATCCGGCCTCTAGTTAAGATATATTTCACAGTGACAGCAGTGGCAGGAACTGGTTGGGAACCAAGGTCTACAGAAGGAGTCCCAGTACTTTGAGGCCTGTGTTTAAAACTGAAGAATCAAGTCAGGTATACTATTGTAGTAAATTAATTGTATTGAGAGAGAACTTATATACAATAAGATATACCCATATTAATTACAAATTGATGTTTTGGACAAATGTAATACCTGGGTAATCACCACCACAGGCATCCTGTTTGGCACTATAGGTTGATTCAAGAATCCTTACTGATGGTATCTTCATCAAGAGGAGTTCTTGCATACAAGGTCTGATGATACATTTCACTGAGAGATTACAGAAGATGGGTATTTTGTATGATTATATTCTCACTAAGCACACATCTGAGTAGAAGTCTTCTAGAGGTGAAGGCCATAAATCAATTAAGTGATGTGCATTTTTCAAGTGTGTTTTTTTCTCATAACCCTAGCCTGGAGTGCATCTCTGAGAGATTTGGGTTCTAATCCTGGTCTGCCACTGTTTGTGGGTGGTGAACTTGGTTAAGGTTGTAGACCTTTCACCTCTGTTTCTTCATGAGTAGAATCAGAGGGCTCATTTTGATAATTTGTATCTCTGACATTTTTAATTTCTCATGGTCATGAGACTGAAATTATTTTATTTAAATTGAATGTCACAAATGTAAATAGGAAACTGCTTTCTACCAGTATTGCTTCTCTGTGGATGTACTCCTTAATGAACGGGATAGACCCTGAATGTCTTTGCTGTCTATTTGGCATATATCTTGATTATGCTCTCTTAAGTGACCTTGAAGTTAATTGGGTAAATAACCTTCTAGATATATGTGTTTGTCTTGCATTAAGCTTTTCATAATGACTGCTCTTTATTGCTTCTTGTAAGAGAAAAGAAAACCTTATCTCTGCTGGTCAGGCCTGTGACCACTCCTAAAAAGGCAAAGACAAAGAAGTGTATTGTTAACTGTTGTGCAGTGCTGGGTTGGCAGGCATTGTTTACTGTGAATACCAAGGTTTGATGAACAGAGTTACTTATTATAGATACCTCTAGACCATTTTAAGGCAAAGTGAAATTAAGCACAGCTTTTAATATTATAGGCTGCTCCCGATTTACAAGTAGCCTGCACATACTTGTAGATGTGTAGTGTTGAACTGGGCAGGCATTTTTCACTTAGAAACAGCATAGTAAATAGTGGTTAGGTTCTCTGAATACAAAGGTCTATTTAACCCCAATATACATAAAGTATGACATTTATAGATCTATGGGACCTGTCATTTTTTAAAACTAATTATTTATTTATTTATTACTAGATTTCTGTGGGGCAAGTACTGGTTTATAGGCTTAGAATATATGCTTTACAAACATATTTTGACCTTTTAATATATACCAGACATTATGCTGGACACTGGAGATACAGAGATAAGTAAAATACAGTCCCTTCCCTCAATGAAGGATTATATTTTGCCACTGTATGGCAGAAAATACACATAAATTAGTCATCACAAAATAATAAGGTTTGAAAAAAATTATGAGGTATATTCTGGGATCAGCAAGAAGTAGTGAAAGAAGAGGCAGAAATAAAAAGTAGGCTTCAGATTATGGTGGATCTCAATTGTCATGTTTAGACATATGGATTTTTCCTCTGGCTAGTTGGAGCTGAGCGGGACAAATTTTTGCTTAAGAAATGCCCAGAGACAGGGATATGGAGAATTGGTTTGAGGGTGCAGGGACAGCAGCTTTATTAGTCTTGTAATCAGCTGGTAGAGGAATGATGAAGGCCTGAATTAAGGTAATCAAGATAGCCGAGTAAGATACATATCTAAGGACTGATTAAGCACAGAGTATGCAGACTTCTTTTGTTGACTGAGAAGGGAATACCAGAAAGAGGCTATAAAAGTTCTGGTTGAATGAGTTGTGTTTGTGATGATTGTGGAGATGGACAGCATACAGTTGACATATCGCTAAGATACATAAAATTTAGATAGTCTAGAAGGATAGACTTGGGAGTCATTAGCATATGGGTGATGACTGAACCCTGGAATAAATTAGAATTAGGATTTTTTAAAAAATCTATATTAAGAGATAAACTTGCATATTTGGGAGTAAGTGCTTGTTCCTCTTTCTTACAACTTCTTTTAAAATGGAGAACTTGCCTAACAAAGAGCCATGAGTACTAACCATTGGCAGTTTTGTTCATTCATTCATTTGTTTATTCATTCAACAAATATTTATTAAACACTATGTGTGGATTTCACCAGATCCATAAGTGGTAACGGAAATATCTTCCTTAAACTGTAGGAGGTTGCAATCATAATATCAAATTCCTTATGTTTTTAAATCCTCTCCTATCAGGTTATTTAAGGGGTAAACATTATGATAGACTGATGCTATTAGCAAATGACTGTTGTGTTTGCTAAGAAAAGGAAGCATTTATAGTATTTTATTCTTAGATGGTCCTTTGCCCTGTTACAACACAGAATCTTACTTGTTCAAGGTGAACAATGGAGAACAGTGTAACCAAAGGAACATAAACTGAGGGTTTTCTCCTGGGAATGTACTTGTGTATCAAATGTGAGGAGAGTTGTGGCACTTCTATATTTAAATAGAAGGATAGTGTACCCATTAATATCAGGCCAGCATTGTTCAGAAACTTCTCCAGCTGATATTCTGATTGCTTTTGCTCCTATTATTCAGGATTGTAGACAGTTGTGTTTATCTTCTTTATTGGTGCTGATAAGAGTCATCTTGTAGGTTTCATATTTTGGTCCTGGGATGGGGAATGGAAAACAAATGCAGATGGATAATTCTGTATCTTTAGACTGTTCTATTTATGATTTGCCAATTAATTGAAATAAATTTGACCTTGTGAAAAAAATTGATTCTATAAAAGGCAAAGGCAAATCCGGAATACATGTAGATGTAAATTCAAGAATTAACTAAATTGTGCTAAAATGTAGATATTTCAAGAATACTTTCTGAGGAATCAATCATATTGTTTATCACATTATTTCCCTGACTTTTACTTTTAAAGTACAATTTAAACCCTGAAGCCTTGATTTGTCTATCTGATTTTATTGCTGATAACAAATCTGAGGCATCCAACTTCTGCCATTGCTACTGTTTCTATGGTAACTAAAGTGTGCAAACCCTGCAATATCACTTTCTTTCACAGCTGGCATTTTGCGTTCACAGTAAGAAGAGGAGTTTTTGTAAAGCATCGACTGTGTTAATTGGGATGTAACTAGGTCAGAACAATTTTGGTATTCTTTATTCACTCTTCTAGGTTTGTATGTGTGGTTGTAGGTGTGTGTTCATGAGCTGCCGTTGCCTTTATTTTCTTTTAAGGCATTCTTTCTTTCACTAAAATTAATCACTGTCAGAGTTAGCCTTTTGAAAATTAAGCATAATCTCTGTAAACACAGCTCAATGTGTTATCTTGGGGATTATGTGGAGTTGTTCTGAGAATTTTGTTGTCAGACAATAAAATCGTAGCCTGTAGGCCCTTGAGTATTTCCATTAAGAAAAAGGAAATTTATGTGGAAATGCTTTGAAAAGTTAAATGTATTTTAATGGTCATTATATCACTTATTTTGTTACCATTATTTTGAAACTTCAAGAATCTTATGACTTTGACATTTTAGTTTCAGTTACCTGCAGTCAATTGCAGTCCTAAAATACTAAATGGAAATTCCAGAATTAATTTTTCATGTTTTAAATTTTATGCCATTCTGAGTAGTGTGATGAAACCTCAGGCTGTCCTGCTCCATTCTGGTTGGGGCATAAATCATCCCTTTGTCCAGTGTAATGCTGTTTAGCTTACCTGGCTATGATTAACTAGTAGCCATCTCGGTTATGAGAAAGAGAGACAGGCTACATTCATATAACTGTTATTACAGTACTAGAGGCCTGCTGCATGAATTCATGCACAGGTGGGGTCCCAGGTGGGGTCCCTTGACCTGGTTGGTGATTGGGGCCATCTCACTCAGTTCGGATTGAGACCAATGGGGGCCAGCCAACCGAGGAGGGACCGTGGGAAGGCTTCAGGGCATGTCCAGTCCTCTCACCCAGTCCCAATTGGCCAGAGGAGTCATATTGTTTATCACATTATTTCCCTGACTTTTACCTTTAAAGTACAATTTAAATAAACCCTGAAGCCTTGATTTGTCTTCAGGGTTTATTTAAATTAACAAGCTAACCTACCGGAGCATCTGCCCCCTGGTAGTCAGTGTGCATCATAGTAACTGGTCAAGTGGTTGACATAATGGTTGACCCATCAGTTGGACACTTAGCATATTATGCTGTTATTATATAGGATGTTGTTATAATTGCTCCATTTTATTATTAATGTTAATTTCTTATTGCACTTAATTGAAAAATTACACTATCATAGATATGTGCATAGGAAAAACATATATATACATACACATATGTGTGTGTGTGTGTGTTTCCTATACATGTTTTCCTATCTATGTTTTTCATATATATATATACACACACACACACACATATATATATATATAATATCCTATCTAATAAAAGAGTAATATGCAAATTGACCATACCTCCAATCAAGCTATGCCCACCAGCCAATCAGGAGCTGGGGCAGAGCCAGCCAGTGAGTGTGTGGCCCCTGGGGCCAGGTGCTCGCTGGCTTCCAGGGCTAAGGCTGGGGCCTGGGGGGGCGGAACTCACGGAGCCGAGGCAGCTAGCAAGCTCGTGGCTAAGGCCAGCGTCAGCAGGGCAGAGCCAAGGCAGCCAGCATTTTACCCAAGCTCCAGGATGTTGGCCAGGGCAAGGCTGAGGCTGGGGCAGAGCCAGCCATCAGCCCCATTGCAGGTGATGGCTGGGTGCCCAAGGCCTGAAGCCTCCTCGGCTAGAGGCTTTAGGCCTTGGGCAGGCCGGGGTTGAGTGGTCAGTAGGACATCCTCTGAGGGCTCCCAGTATGTGTGAGGGGGCAGGTTGGGTTGAGGGATCACCCACCCCCCAGTGCACGAATTTTGTGCACCGAGCCCCTAGCCCTATCTAATAAAAGAGTAATACAAATTGACTGTACCTTTGCTACACCCACCAGCCATGCCCACCAGCCAATCACAAGCTGGGGCGGGGCCTAGATGGCCCAGGATGCAGGAGGTGGGGCTGGGGCCCTAGGGGGGCTGGGCCGAGATGGCCCGGGGCCACGGGGGGGCGGGGCCGAGGTGGCCTGGGGCCTCGGGATGGGGCCAAGGTGGCCTGGGCCATGGGGTGGGGCCGAGGCTGTCCAGGCTGTGGGGGGCGGGGCCGAGGCGACTGGGGCCCTGTGGGGGGGCAGGGCCGAGGCGGCCAGGGCGTTGGGGGTCAGGGTTGAAGTGGCCAGGGCCCTGGGGAGGCGGGGTTGAGGCGGCCAGCTCGAGCTGGCTGGGACAAAGGCCTGGGCCAGGGGGAAGCATGACTGGGTCGGAGCCAGGCATCAGCCCCATTGCAGGGCTATGGCTGGGTGCCCAAGGCCTAAAGGTCAGTAGGACATCCCCTGAGGGCTTTCAGTATGTGTGATGGGGCAGGTTGGGCTGAGGGATCATCCACCCCCAGTGCACGAATTTCATACACCTGACCCCTAGTCCTATATAATAAAAGAGAAACATGCAAATTTGACTGTACCTTTGCTCCTGATTGGCTATGCTACCAGCCAATCAGGAGTGGGGGCGGGGCCAAGTGGCATGAGTGCTGGGCCCGGGGGTGAAGATGAAACAGGCAGCTGGGGCTGAGCTGAGTAGGGCGATGGCTGGGTGCCCAAAGCGAGGCTTTAGGCCTTGGGCAGGCTGAGGGTGAGCCATCAGTTGAACATCCCCTGAGGGATTCCAGTATGTGAGAGGGAGGCAGGTTGGGTTGAGGGACCACCCACCCATAGTGCACAGATTTCATCCACTGGGCCCCTAGTATATATATAAAAGCCTAAGTGACCGTTACAACTGAATGACAAGAATGACAGGTCAACCAGTTGCTATGATGCACACTGACCACCATGGGGCAGACACTCAATGCAGGAGCTGCCCCCCGGGTGGTCAGTGCACCCCCCACAACATGAGCACTGCTCAGCCAGAACCTGGACTCATGACTGGTGAGCACAGCTGCGGTGGTGGGAGCCTCTTCTGCCTCCAGAGCAGTGCTGTCAGGCAGTGCTACTGGGCAGCAGGGGCAGGTGCAGTGGGGCCTGGCCCAGCTGGGGCTTCTCCCTTGCCGCCTGCACTTTGGCACTGCTATATCCCTCAGGGGATGTCGGATTGCCATTTTCAGCCTGATCCCTGCATACCTGGCCTGTGGGGATCAGGCCCAAACTGGCAATCTGACATCCCCCTGAGGGATCCCTGATTGCAAGAGGGCACAGGCCAGGCTGAGGGATCCAAACCGTGCACGAATCTGTACACGGCCTCTAGTAATATGTATAGAGTTCGGTACTATACGTGCTTTCATGCATCCACTGGAGGTCTTTTTAAAAAATATATATTTTTATTGATTTTAGAGAGGAAGGGCAAGGGATAGAGAGGTAGAAACATCAATGTTGAAAGAGAATCATTGATTGGCTGCCTCCTGCACGCCACCTATTGGGGATCAAGCCCACAACCTACGCATGTGCCCTTAGTCGGAATCGAACCTGAGACCCTTCAGTCTGCAGGCCAACACTCTTATCCATTGAGCCAAACCAGCTAGGGCTCCACTGGAGGTCTTGAATCTTGTGTTTACTTGTTGTGAAAGAGACGGATGATCCCACTTAAAGGATGTGCATTTAAAAATGACCCTCTGCAATTCTAGATCTTTACTTCACTACAGGAGCCCTTCTCTGAGGATATTGCCCAAGTTTCTGTGTTTCTTTCTGCTCCCCTAAACCCTGTAATTACCTTCACCCTCATCTCAGACTTTACATGAAGACCCCACACTTAGAGCTTCCACAGGCTTTAAGTATATCAAAGGCTTTAAGTATATCTTTCTATGTATATCCTCATCCCATTGTGGTGCTCATATTCTCTCTTTCTACATAATATTGACTGTTACTGACTGCAGGAACTTCTAACAAGCATTAGCTCACATTATGTAAGACCAGCTTCCTGCTTTTTCTCCTATTTAGCAGCTCATAATCTATTTTCATTTTTTTAGATAAAGCAATTTTTGCTCCCATATAATATGCCTTTTGTTTTTATCTTATATCATTATTTTTTAAAGGATTTAAGCTCCAAATTTAGGAAATTCAAATTATATAACAAATGGTATGTAAGATGGTTTATTTGATAATTTTATGATTTTAAAAATTGTTACATCCTCCTTTCACTAAGGCCTTTAAAAGTATACTCTAATTTTGTCTTTATGTTCTTTCCACTTATTTGGGTATTACAGTGTCTGGCTTCTGTAAATGCAGAAAAATTAATTTTTTCAGAGTCACCAATGATTTCCTCATTGTCCAAAAGTTTCCTTTTCACAGCTTCATTCTCTTCTTCATAACAATCACCTCTTCCTTTCTAAACTTTCTAGAACCCTATTCTCTTGGTTTTCTTACAGTGGATACTGCTTTGCAGTTTCTTTCATTGGTTTTTTCATCTTGTCACCCTTTAATCCTCTCAGCATTATTTATTTTTTATTATATATTTTAAAATACTATTTCTCTAATGACAAGTAATACCAAAATATATAAAAGCAAACACTATAGAACTACATACTGTAATAGTAAATGGCAACCTCTCCAAACCCTCCTATCAGAACACCTGGGCAGAACACCAATCTACATGTATATTATACAACTTGTGGAGATAACAGGTTAGACAGGAGGATTAAAAAAATGATACTAATTCTAATCATGTAAAACCTAAAGTTTTTCCATGTTTCCACATCATTCTGTATGATTGACAACCTCCCTCCTCAACCTTCTCCTTACCTCTCCATTGCTCCTCCTACCCTAACTCTGCTCTCACATTGACTCTAGTTACATTGACTTCTTTGCTCTTTCTCCAGTTTGCCAGCCTGCTGGCTCTCCAAGTTTTTTCCTAACTGCTCCAAACACCATGACCTTGCCCTTCTGCAAACCTTGTGGCAGCCCTCACCAACTCACAGCACAGGCCAGAGAGTGCTCAAGTACTGTCTCATTCTCAGATGAATTGTGCCCAAGGCAGAACAACTGGAAACAGCAAGCAAGCTCCTCTCTTGGGTTTCCTTCTCCAGAATCATTAGTGCCCCATCACTGCTCTTTCTGCTGCCCACTGTTTCCCCCTAGCATGTCTCCAGCTCACTAGGCAAACTCCTGCCTTGGGCCTTGCAAATTGTTCTTCCCTTTGCAGACTGTTCTTCCCTTTAGATTCCAGCAGGATTATACTGTACTTTCTTCAGAACTTATCCCAAAGGTCACCTTCTCAAGGAGGTGTTCTCTGAGTAATCTATATTCATAAAAGGGTAATATGCTAATTAGACCATGAGACATTACAGATGTCCTTCCGGACAAAGCCATTGTGATGGGGCCGAGGCAGAGGCAGTTATGAGGGATCATACCAGGAAGGGAGAGCAATTGGGGGTGATCAGGTTGGCAAGGTGGTACAGTTTGGGGCAAGCAGGCCAGTAGGCAGAGTGGTTAGGGGAGATCAAGCAGGCAGGCAGGTGAGCAGTTAGGAGCCAGTAGTCCTGGATTGCGAGGGGGTTGTCTGACTACCAGTTTAGGCCCAATCCCACAGGGATCCCAGATTAGAGAGGATGCAGGTCAGACTAAGGGACACCCTCTCCCCCATACACCAATTTCGTGCACCAGGCCACTAGTATAAAATAATGCCGAAAATAAGACCTCTCAACTCACTCCCAACAGTGCCTTTTCCTATTTCTTGCTTTCTTCTTGTCTTTATTATATTCTTAATACATCATATATACAAAATGATATTTGGAACATTTATGGACTTCACAAAGTTTAACAGGAGATTGCCTCTTTAACCCAATAACTGGGACACAACCAGTAGCTTGCTTCTGCTTATGTTTTCCTCTTCCTATCCCTCTGCCCCCTTCTGAGAATTTTGAATTCATTATTCATGTCTTTGTTAAAACAGTTTATTATATTTATATGTATGGGTAACCAGTTTATTTTTAAACTTTGCTTGATTTTAAGTTTTATGAAAATGACATCCTGCTGTATGCAGTCTTTTAAAGCTTTTTTCACTCAATATAATACTACCAAGATTTGAACTTGTTGTTTGTTAATCCTCACCTGAGGATATTTGTCCATTGATTTTTAGTGTGGAAAGGGAGAGAGAAACATTGACGTGAGAGAGACACATCGATTGGTTGCTTACCACATGCACCCCCTCTAGGACTGTAACTGAAGTACGTGCCCTTGAACTTGGGACCCTTCAGTCTGTGGGCCCACACTCTGTCCACTGAGCCAAATGGCCTAGGGTTGATTTGAACACCTTTTTAAACTGTTTGTAATTCACTGCAATTTTAAAATCCAATTAATTCCTCCATTTTCCTGTTAACTAGGAATCTGGGTTGTGTCCGTATTTTTTTACATTACAAACTGTGCTTCCATGAACATACTCTAGTGTATCTAAAAATGGAATTACTGAGTTGAAGGCTATGTAATTTTTCAGTTTTTCAAGAAGATGCCAAATTTTTTTCCAAAGAAGTTGTACCAATTTATTTTCCCACCAACAGTGTTTCCCCAGACCCACTTACTATTCAGAGGTTCTTAGTTTTTAACCAATATAGTAGGTATAAATGGTATCTTACTGTGAAAGTAGACAGTGTGATACTGTACAGCAACAGACAAAATGATCAATGTGATATTAATCTGCATTTCCCTTATTACTAATGAAATTGAGCATCTTTTCCAATGCTTAGAGGTAAAGCATGGTTGTTTTTTGTTGTTGTTGTCGTTGTTAAATGCCAGTTTGGATATTTTGTCAAATTTTCTATGTGGTTGTTTTTCATACTGATTTGTAGTTCTTTATTCTGGTTATTATATCTATGTTACGTAATATATAAAACACATACTTCTGGCTTGTGCTTTGTTTTTAACTTCCTTTATCTTTGATGATTGGAAGTTATTTTTTAAATTTATTTTTAAAGACAGTTTTTAAAATAAATTTTAGAGAAAGGGAGAAGCATTAATGTAAGAGAAGGAAACTAATCCATTGCCTCCCCTTCCCACTCCAACTAGGAATCGGATTGTTGCCCCTTTTGGTTTACAGGATGATGCTCTAACTGAGCCATAACAGCCAAGAGAGAAGCTACTTTAACAGCCAAATTTATCACTCTTTTCTTTTATGGTTATTTTTCGTAACGTGTTTAAGAATTCTTCCCTACCTCAGGATCAGAAAGACTTTTTCCCCCAATAAGTTTTAAAGTTTTGTTTTTCATATTTAAAACTTTAATCTACCTGGAATTCATATATGGTATAAGGTTAGGATTCCTTTTATTTATTTTCTCCATTTGAATAACCTGTTGCATCAGCACCATGTATGGAATAGTCCTCCCTTTTCCACTGATCTGAATTTCTTCTTCTTTCACTATCATGGTTCCATCTAGATACTCTGTCCTGTCTCATTGGTCATTTTGTCTGTCACTGTACCAGTATCACACTGTCGACTTTCACAGTACCTTGGCTATTCTTAGCTCTTTGCTCTTCCACAGACATTTTTAAACCAGCTTTTCAAGTTCCACAATAAAAAACCTGGATGAGATTTTGATTGAAGTTGCATTGAATTTTATATGTAAGTATGGGGAGAATTGATGTCTTTACAGGAGTCGGCAAAAGTAGGTTTACATTTGTTAATATGGAAATTAATAAATAAAATACAAAAAAAGGTATTTTGCGTACTCAGAATTGTAAACCTACTTTCTGAGACACTGTATTGAATCTTATCTATAAACATGGGCTCTTAATTTATTTAGGACTTCTTTTTTATTATTTTATTATTTTGAAATTTTATTTTCGCCCCAGCTGGTTTGGCTCAGAGTAAGTGGCCAGTTGAGAGGCCAACTAATACATTAAGAAAAGTGACCCTGCCCTAGCTGGTTTGGCTCAGTGAATAGAGCATGGGCCTGCAGACCAAAGGGTCCCGGATTCAATTCCGATCAAGGGCAGGTACCTCAGTTGCAGGCTCCTGGGCCCTTCTGTTGCATGCCCACTACCAGGGCACATGCAGGAAGCAACCAATTGATGTGTTTCTCTCATATCGATGTTTTTCTCTCTCTTTCCTTTCTCTTCCACTCTCCATAAAAATCAATGGAAAATATCCTCATGTGAGGATTAAAAAAAGAAAAATAATTATTTCATTTTATTTCTAATTTTTTAATATTTATTGTTGCAAGTATTACATATGTCCCATTTTTTCTCCCATTGACCCATTATAGCCTGCCCCTGCTCTCTGCCCCAGGCCTTTATTACCTTATTGTCTGTGTTTATGGGTTATGCATATATGCAAACAAGTTCTTTGGTTGATCTCTTCCCACCCACCCAAATTATTGCTAATTTGTTTGTAAATACTTTGGATTTTCTATGTAGATAATTATGTCATCTCTAAATAAGAATTGTTTTGTTTCTGTCTCTCCAGTCCATATGCCTTTAATTATTGTTTTATAGCACTGGGCTTATAATAAAATGTTGATTTTAGTTGATATTAAAGGGAATGCTTTCATTGTTTTCTTCTTAGTTTTTGATACCAGTTGTTGATAAGAGTGTTTATTATGAAGGGGTGTTAAACTTTATCAATTGTTTTTTCACTCTCTCAAGATACTCTGTTTTTTAGCCACTATGAAGATAATTGTCTTTAATCTGTTAATATGGTGATGGCTTATATAGACTTTCTTAATGTTAAGCCATTCTGGCATTCCTATTTCTGCATTTGGCTTAATAATATTTTGTTTAATAATTTTGCATCTATACTCATGAGTGAGGTGTGCCTAAATTTTTTTTCTTCTCATATGTTATCAGGTTTTGTTGTCAAGGTTATACTGGCCTTCTAGGATGTGTTGGGAGCATTCTTTTTCTGTTCTCTGAAAATGTTTGAATAAAATTGAAACTGTTCATTGAAAATTTGGAAAACTTGCCTCTTTGATAAACTAGGGTCTGGTGTTTTCTTGGCAGGAAGATTTTTAACTACAGTTTCAATTTATTCAGCACTTTCAGGTTTTCTAATTGATTTTGAGTCAATTTGTAGGTTACATTTTCTTGACTTTGTCTATTTTGTGTATTTTTTAAAATTAATAGATATAAAGTTCTTCATATTCCTTTTTTATCTTCGTAACCTTCACTGGATTTGTAGTTATGGTCCTGTTTGCAATTTTTAATGTTGTTTATTTGTACCTTCTCTCCTCTTGCTCTAATTTTCCAAGACGCTTCGTAAATCCTACCTTTCATAGATTACTACCCTTAATTTTATCTTTTTTATTCCTACATTGTTTTTATTTATTCTGTTGAGCTTTTCTTTTTTTTAAACTTGGGCACATAATTATTTTCATCCTTCCTTTCTTTCTAACATAAATATTTAAGGCTATAAATTTCCCTTGTAAATACATTAGCTGCATTCTATGGTTTTGATAGGTTGTACTTTAAAAATTACATTTCTGCGTATTTTTAACTTCTTCATAGCTTCTCCTTTTATCTCTAAGTGGAATATTTTAAAATAGGAATATTTTAAAAATGTATTTTTAAATTGATTTTTAGAGAAGAAAAGAGAAGGAGGAACGTTGACGTGAGAGCAGTACATCAGTCGGCCTTTTGCATGCCTCCTACGGGGGATTGAGCCCATAACTTGGTTATGTGTCCTAACCTGGAATCTAACCAGCAACCTTTGGGTGCATATGCTGATGCCCAACCAACTGAGTTACACTGGTCAGGGCAATTTAAGAAATATTTTTAAATTTCCAAATATATGGAATTTTTAATTTATACTTTTCATAATTGACTTAATGTAATTGCATTGTGATCAGAGAATATAGCCTGTTTGATGACAATTCCTTGAAATTTCTTGAGACCTGTTAGTACATGATCAGTATTTGTAAATATTCATGTGTGGCTGAGAAAAATATGTACTCTGCAATTAATGGGTAAGAAGATGTGCATATCACTGTTAAATCAGCCTTGCTAATTGTGTCCTTTGGGTAGTCTATACCTTACTAATCTTTTGTCTGCTTGGCATACTAGTAATTGAGAAAAATATGATGTCATTGGTCTTTTCCCTCCCTGAAGTTGTATCAGTTTTCACTATGCATGTATATTTTTTCAATTACATTACAAGTTGAGTATTGCCTCTTCCTAGTGAATTGAACCTTGTATTATATAGTTACCATCTTTACACCTAATAATATTTTTGTCTTTAAGCTATTTTGACTGACAATACTTAGCTGATCCAGCTTTCTTTTAGCAATTTGGTTTACTCTCTAGTCCTCTTCAGAATCTTGGCTGATTGAGGGATAGCATCTCAGCTTCCTTACTTTGTCAGTAGCCCAAGGTTCAGTGTTTGTTATTGGCATCTGCTTTCAGGCCCATTCCGCTTTTTGTCACTCTCCAACCACGAGGATACATTATTTGGGCTGAGGCATGGGATTGTGGACCTCTTGTGAGATCAGGATCCTTCAAGGATTGTTTCTTATGTGGCCTATGTTTTTTCTGTAATAACAGGGTCGCCTAGAGCACTTAGTCAACCATAATACCAGGTGTGGAAACTTCTTGTATTCTCCTTGTTTTGTTTTTTTCCACAGTGCTTAACAATATCTGATGTATTGTACATTTGTCTATTGTGTTTCTCTTCTCACTAGAATGTAAGCTTCATGAGGACAAGGATTTTTCCTGGTTTTGTTTACTGCTTTATCTCTAGCATCTAAATCACTGCCTGATACTTAGTCAGTACTTGTTGAGTGTGCTCAGTCAATACTTGTTGAATGGATGACTGTGGAGCGGGAGAAAGTGGTGTAAAAAAGCCATGCCAAGTGTTTACCTTTTACCTTAAATGCTCTGATTTGTTCCTATATGACCATTGTCACAAGTTAGGGTGCCCTTACATTTCCCTAGACTATTATAACCCACTTCTGACTTGTCTCTCTATCTGTATTTTGTGGTTTATCCATCCCTTCCAATTCATTGTTCATACTTCGAGCCGCAGTTTGCCGTTCTGTTCACTATTGAGTTTGCCAGCCACTGACCTAGACTCTCGATTCCAATAATTACAGGCTGTTGTTGTTCCTTGTAATTAAGCCCCTATCTCAGTGGTCGGCAAACTCATTAGTCAACAGAGCAGCAAACCGTGGCTCGAGAGCCACAGTTTGCCGACCACTGGCTTAGCCTATAGAATAAATTCCCGTTTCTTTTTTCTTTTTTAAAATATATTTTTATTGATTTCAGAGAGGAAGGAAGTGGGAGAGAGAGATAGAAACATCACTAATGAGAGTGAATCATCGATCGGCTGCCTTCTGCATGTCCCACCCTGGGATCGAGCCTGCAACCTGGGCATATGGCCTGACCAGGAATCGAACCGTGCCCTCCCGGTTCAGTGCTCAACCACAGAGCCACACTGGGCTAAATTCCAGTTTATTTAATGTGGCATTTTATTTCCAACATTGTTTCCAGTCTTATTTCTGCACTGAGCATTCTTTGCTCTAGTCATATCAAAACAGTATGCCATGTCTGTGATTTTATGTGACCACACCCTTGCTTGTAGAGCGTCCTGAGCCTGAAAAGTCATTCTTTTGTTTGTGCTTACAAAATTTTAGTCATCCTTAGTCACCTAAAGTTATCTTCTTGATAAAGACTGATAATATTCACTGAGAAGAATCATTCTTTCGTGACATTTTATTTTGTTGTTTTGGTACTTTTCATAATATGTTATATTCTAAAAAGCTGTCTATCTTTTCTTACTAGATTTTAAACTCCTTGAGTCAAGAAATTTTCTTGACTCAAGAAAATCTCCAATACAATGTAAGTTCTCCAATCAATGTTTTATACATAATGGATCTTTGATAAATAGTTGTCAAGCTTGAATTTTGCACGTTCTGTTTTTGTCTGTTACTATTTTTCTCTTCCTGCTATGGTAAACCAATCTTATCTTTTGTCTTCAGTTAACACACTCTAGTGACAATAACTTTCCAATCCAAATCTTCCTGTTTTCACTACCCTGGCTAGTCTGACTTAGGCATCTCACCTTCCTCAAACTCAATATGTCATCTCCTTCTCTTTGTTATTCCCAAACCAGTACTTCTCATAACTCCTCCAAAATAAAGGCATGATCATTCTTCCCAGTCAGATAAAAAACTCAAAATCTTGCTGCAGTCTTTATCAACCTTTTTCTTAATTTTCTAACTTCAGCTAGTCAGAAAGTCCTGCTAATTTTAATTTCTCCTTGAAGATATTACCTCCGTAACTCCTCCATTTCACTGAGAAGACCTTGGAAATGGAATTTACAGAGGAGACTCATTGTCTAAGGCCCTATCTTAGCAATTTCTGTTTCCAGATGTCTACAAATGAGGACGACTTAACAAATAGTGGACACATTTGCAGCCTCCTCTTTTCTTTATGTAGCTTTGTATTAGCCTCATGTTTATTTTCTTACATCTTTAAATAATATTTCGAATTTCTCACTTTTACATAAATTTACATGTATGAATTTTAATGGAATCTGTTGAATGTTGATTATATTTTCTTACAGTAGTTTAGAAATATTTAGCAAGAAATATTCCATGTGATTATGTTGTGGTTTGAAATTTTATATAAAATTTTCAACCACAAAAACTGTTGTGAGCAGCAAGCGGACACTTATAATTTATACAGATTTTTACATTATTACTCAGTCTGTGGGACAAATAGAAATGACAGCTTCAATTCGTTTGTAATTATTTGTATGATATAATTTTGAATATAAGATATTTCCATAGCAAGGGTGTTAATGGAAAGTTAGCGCTAACTTTAAAAATGTCATATGCTTTAACTATGTAGAGGGTACTTAATATTTGATTATAGTTATGTTGAAAATACCAAATATTATAAGAACTTTTTTCCATTTTAGAGCATGTCAAAAGAATAAGCATAGTAATTTGAATGCTCTATTTTTATTTCTAGAAACCAGCAAATATCCTAGTAATGGGAGAAGGTCCTGAGAGAGGGAGAGTCAAAATAGGTAGGTAATTATTTCTAAAACAATTTATTAAGAAACTGAAGTGACTGCAAAGATTGTTTCCCTTTTTAATATTCTTATTTAAGTAGTTAACTTAAAATTACTTTCTCATATTTTTAGAAGAGATATTAGGAAATATAGATAAATAGTTTCTAAAACCCCTCAGGTTTATTCCCAAAACAAGGTTTCATCATTCTAAATTGAGGCAAGCAAACCCACAAAAATTCATTCTCAATCAAAATCCCAAGCATGTGTGTATGTCACTATTACTGTCCTGCACAGTCACCCTAAACATAATCCCCCAAAATGTTACTTTTGCCTCAGCTTTGCCAAATGTTCTTAAATACATCCATTTCACTCTCACCTAATGCATATAGAGCTTCACAGATATCTTTCCCCTGCCCCACCTATGTCTTTTCCAAATGGTTTTTTAACTTTATAGGTCCTTTTATTGGCTAATCTTAGAGTAAGGCACTGAAAAGAACCTTATCTGTATATTAAAATTTCTTTTTCAACTCTGAAGGATTCATTTATACCTGACAATATTTGGGTAGAAAATTAGCTAAGAAATGCTTTAATTTCTTTTACTAGAAGTAATGTTTATTGAATGTTCAATGCTTTTTAGAAGGATTTCAAAATAAATTTTGTTTCATCAACCTGTTGTCTTTGCTATTAGACTATATCATGGTACGGGTGGTGCAAAGTTATGCTAACTTAACCCACTACAAATTCTTTCAGTCGTACTTCAACCGAGCCAGCCCTGCTTCTTGGTCTTCTACTTCAGTGAATACATCAGCCCAGACCCTGAAGAAGCTGTTCTAAACCAACCTCCCTTTCTTTAAACCTTTATTCTGAGATTCAGTTATTCAGTTTTGTTGATGTTAATTAAAAACCAGGTCACTGCTTTCCTTCTCCTTCCCCTTCTCTTCCCCTCCCCATCACCTTTACACTACTCCTCACTTGTTTCTCCCTCCCTCTTAACCTTCTTTTTCTTATAGGCATTTTTTGAGTACCTACTCTTGCTAGACACTGGTGAAAGTGGACATAAAGGATGGCTCTTTCCTGTGAGAGACAGTAAAATAAACAGTTTACTATCCAGTGTAATACTTTCACATGTTAGTTATTTGTTATTTTACACAATCACTCTGTATGACAGGTATATTGTATATAAGGAGAGCCGTATTTAAGAGGTTGTAACTTGTTCAACTTTTCAAAGGAAGGACTTGAATTCCAAGTCCAGAGTCTCTTTCCCTACCAACATTGCTACCTAATGATAGTAGAGCTACCTGGTGTCACCTCATCACCCACTTTTTGTAGCACAGCCCTGCTTTAGAAACTGTCAGCAAGGGAATGACGCTTCCCTCCAAAGGCCCATCTAGTGCCCTTCTTAGCTTCAATAATCTTGCTGCTCTCCTTCAGCTCCCTATATTATGGCATCTCCAGTCTCTCCTTCTCAAGTTTCTCCTCTTCGCCTTGAAACATTCACGGTCCTCTTCCCAACTTTAAAATAAATCTCATATCTATTTTGTTTTCTGTACCATTTGTTCTGTGTCCCCCACTTTGTTCCTTTACTTCTAGAACATATATTTCACCCATTAGTTCCATTAAAGCTGATTTGTTATAATTCCATTCCTCAACTGAAACTGCTCTCTAAAAAGACACCTTTGAACCCTGTCTCACCAAATCTAGTCACCACTTTCCTTTACTGCCTCAGCTATTTTTTCTCCTAACAGTTTGGCCTTGAGACTTTTTCTTGGTCTAGATGACATCATATAATTCTGTTTTTCTATATACCACTTTTGCTGTTACTTCTACTTCTATTAACCTTTTCTTTCAAGACACCCTGGGCACTGACTTTGGACATGGCTTCCCTCTTCTACAGTTACTTCTTTAGGGAATTATTCTAGGATCTCGATCTCAGATTTCATTCTCTCACCTTAGCTGAAATTCATTGGCAACCTACACTCCATTATTCCAGACCAAATTCATCATCATCTTCTTATACTTCCCCTTGTTTGTACCTGTCATCATATTGAGCACAGTCACCTAAACTTAATGCCTCCTCCTTACTGCTCACAAATATCTCTACTATTTCTCAACATACAATTCTGTATCCTAGCCTTACCATTAAGAGTTTTAGGATTGAAATTCTATCCAAGATTAAGGATAAAACCAGGGATAAAAATTAATAAAAAAGGTCAAGTAAACAATGTAGTTGAAAGATTGCTTTCAATTTTAATAACACGTTATTTCTTAAAAATTAGTAATACTCTGATTCCTATGTTTAACACTATAATACAGTTCTTTTGGGACAAAAAGAAAAGCATAGTCGAATGGAAAACACTTTGTGCCCTTCCCTGTATCTAAGCCCTTCCCTCTTCAACAACCTAAAGACTCCCAGGCCTTACGTAAAATACTTACTGCCTTCTTTACTGTTCACAAGTATTCTTCCTTCAGCACCCAGCTCAAGTTCTCCGTTCGGTTTGGTTCACTTGTACAATTGTTTACCAAGCATTGTTCCAGAGGAAACATGGAGACCCAGGCTCTTCTCTCATGAGACTGACAGTCCAGTAGCAACTTTCCTTTTCTTAACAGTACTTATCCTTTTTTATTTTTGTCTGCTCTGTATTTTCTCTCACCTTCATGTAAGCTCCTTGGTGGTAGACAGTGTCTTTTGCTGTTTTTCTATAATTTGATACTGCCTAATTAGCACCCACACAGAATTTTACTACTGCTGCCAACTGATTGGAAATTTCATTCATATCTAATTTTAGGAAAATAACTGTTAGTAATGTTTAAGCTTGTAACCCTTTGTCTGAATTAGTATTTTAAAAATGATTTAAAATTCCTTTGATTGAAATATTAATGTTTATTCCATATAACATTATTATATTTAAAATCATTTTTCTTGAAATATTAATGTTTATTGCATGTAAATGGCTAATTATTTTGTATCTACAATCCGGTAATAAAAAAGATAAAGACCCTTTGAAGTTCATATAATAGGCAGAGATTGTTTTCAAGAATGTACATTGTGTCCTCTGGTCTTTCATTTGACAGTGAATAGATGTGGCTTACAAAAAATTAAGGAAGTAGAAAGGGAGAAAACTGGCTTTAGCCTTTACTTAAAAACAAAATGTTTTCCAGTGGGCGGAGCAGCATTCTGTCAGACTACTTTGTCATCAACAGCAGTCAGCATCTGTTAAGTTTATAAAGCAGTGCTCTGAAATAAGTATAATATCGGTAGAATGGTTTGAATATTTTGATTGCAGTAGGGAAATTTAGTTAAGGACTAGTAGGCCTTAGCGCAGGCTTCCTTGGACAGCTTTGTTTTTAAGACCTGGCTTCTTCAAAATCATTTCCAGAAAGTCTTATAAATTATTCAAAATCTCAAGAATAATATCACTGTAAATTAAAGTTTTAATTTATGTTAATCATAGAATTAGTTTTAGATTAAATGATTCTCTGTAGTTGAAATTTTATGTACTAATTGTACATTTCATAGTACATTGGGGCCCCTTATAGTATAATTATACTGTGTATATTGTGTATTTCAAAGTACAGGGGCTTGTAATTTTTGTGATTTTTGCCTTTGTGACATGCATTATTGCTTTAATATTATAATTTATTGGATGTCAGATCAGTGGTTAAGAATATAGCTGCTAAATTATAATACGGTTTTTGTTTGAGTACTGGCATCTTTACTTAGTATCCCTAAACCATGGGCAAGTCATTTAACTGCTTCAGCCTTAAACTCTTTATGTCAGAAGTAGGGACCAAACACTTATTAAACCAGTGTTCTTATGAGGATTAAATGAAGTGATATATGATGTATTTGAAAACAGTTTGTAAAATTCTAAAGTGTTTTGTAGATGTAAGGTATTGATTGTTTATGAAATCTTAAGAAAATTAGATGGTCACCAGGACCTTCTTTAGTAATAAGTATTCTTTTCACTGCTTTTGTACTCCTCTAATAGGCAAATCAGTTAGCTTTGATACAGATCTTTGTTAAATGCTGAATTACAACAAATTATCTCATATATTCTCTACATGTTCTTGGAAACATGTGTGTGATGTGGCTCTGTAGGGGGACAGCCCCAATTTGTAGCATTTGCTGTTGTCTATAATGTAAATATTCTCACCACAGCCAATTTCAAGCCACCAACATTATGTCACTGAATTCAAAGTTGAGACTAGATATATACTAGTCAGCTCTCATGAGTCCAAAAGAACTGATTCTAGCACACACTGAGCTAAGATTTGCTCCATTTTTAGCTGTTTAGTCTTAGAGAAGTCATAATCATTGAAATTTAAATTATCTTTCAAATTGTTTTTTGGCCTTTCAATTAAAAAAAAAAATCTAAGAATATTATTGTACCTATCTCTGAAAGACAGGAATCTTAACCAGACCTGGATTCTCATTCTGACTCCGTACTTAGTAATTCTGTGACCTTGGGCAAGTCATAGTATCTTTAAGCCCCAGTTTTTTCATCAGTAAAATGAGCACAATAATAGAAGGGGTGATCTGGTGCCTGGTATAGGCCACGGGTTGAAAATGGAGGAAAGGGCTTGCTATATAAGGTTACTAATTATTGTCATCAACTTTGTATGCTTTCAGTAGCATGCCAGTCTGAGTTTCATGTTAATTTATTTAATTTTTTAGCTGACATGGGTTTTGCCAGATTATTCAATTCTCCTCTAAAGCCACTAGCAGATTTGGATCCAGTAGTTGTGACTTTTTGGTATCGGGCTCCAGAACTTTTGCTTGGTGCAAGGCATTACACAAAAGCCATTGGTAAGTTAGTTTAAAATGATTTAATTACTTGGCATTGAATTATCCTAAATATCAAATGGTATAATAATGAAACTGCTTTGTAAAAACCACTTTCTGTCTCTTTGTGAAAGTCCTGTTCTCTTTGTACTCCTAGATTTTACCATCTGTTGGATTTGGATTTTTAACTGTAGAGGAGAAAATGGTACTTTTAAAAGAAGGAAGCATTTTCTTTCAGTTAATATAGGTATCTGGTCCATTGAGTTGCTATGGAAATAATAACATGGACATTTTATTTTGCATTCACCTATTGATCAGAAGAACTGGAGAGAGGTTTAGAATTGTTTCTTCACAAACAGAAACATAGGCGTAGTGGGGTGTTGGAGGAGCCCCCTTTTATCTGGGGAAAAGTTAGCCTTTCTGAAGCAATAAACTATGACTCATCTTTCTCTCTTGCCATTACAGTTATTAGAATGGCAGTTTCTCCATTAAGGTAGAAAGTAGACAGACTCTGGGTATTTTTAGCTGGGTATTTTTAGCCTCTTGCCATCTCTCCAGGTAAAAAAAGAAACAACTGAGTAGGAAAATCTGTTACCGACATACTTTCCGTAGGACTTAAAGTTGGGTTCAGAACAGAAGCATCAGAGATTTTGCTACCTGGTCACTATATTGTTCTCAGAGGATCTAGCTGCAAACTAAGGGAGTTAAGAAGAGAAAGCTTCCTCAAATCTAGAGATTTCTTTAAAAGAGGTAAAAGGAGAGGATAGGGAGGGAGTATATTTTAGATTTTCCTTTTACAGACAAATAAGCACAATCCTTTCTGTTAAGCTTATGAAAAACTTGGTGACACCCAAAGAACTACGAAGCAGGTTCTTACATTTGGAAGAGTACACTGATAATTAACCTTTTCATCGTATAAAGGGGAAAAAATCCTATCTAATAAAGAGGGAATATGCTCATTGACCATTATGCCCTCACAAATGGTGGGGCTCACAGCCAATAAAGAAGGAATGTGTTTATTGACTGTCATGCCCTCACAAGATGGTAGCACCTACAGGTACAAGATGGTGGTGCCTAAGATGGTGGTGCCTACAGCAACAAGATGAGGGCACTCAGTCCCCTTAGCCCTGCTTCATCTAGCCTCAGTCCCCTAGTCCCCTCAGTCCTGCCGGAGGATGGCAGGCACCACACACCTCATCCAGCTGGAGTCCCCCAGTTCCCTCAGCCCTGCAAGGGAAGGCAGTTGGAGGTGATTGGGCCACCAGAGGAGGGCAGCTGGGGATGATTATGCTGGCAGGGGAGCAGTTAGGCATCATTAATCAGGCCAGCAGGCAAAGTGGTTAGGGGCGGGCAGGCAGGCAGGCAGGCAGGCAGATGAATGGTTAGGAGCCAGCAGTCCCGGATTGTGAGAGGGATGTATGAGGCGTCCCAGATTGGAGATGGTGCAGGCTGGGCTGAGGGACACCTCTTCCCCACTCCCACCCCCCGAATGTCATGCACCGGGCCTCTAGTTTTTTTTAAAAAATTTTTTTTCAGGCCTCTAGTTTTAATATAATGTCCTCATTCACTGCGAGATCTGACTTTTGCAAAATTCAAACACCCACAACACTTTTATACTTTGTCCAGTGATTGTTACACTAGCACAGTACTAAAATATTGTAATACTTCATAAATACTGCTGAAGGGTTTTATTAAATAAGTAAAAGAGTCCATGAATAACCTCAGTTATAAGAGTATAGACCCCTCCCCTGGCAGCTGAGCCCATAGTAAATCTCTGTATCAGAGCTGTCAAGGCCATGCTGTTAGCAACTGACAGTGGCAGCTCTGTGAAGGGTGAAGAAAGAACTATCAAAAGCAAATGGAAGGAATAGAATGGTCCTAAGAATGAGGAGTTAAAATCGGAGCCTGACTCTACCCAGTGAGTGACTTTGACCATAGGGCTGTGTTTTTTATACTTTTAGGCTTATGTTTGCTTTTTCTGTTATTGGGTCTCTTTCTACGGAGAACAGAAAATCTCTAGGCAACCACAGAAGGCACCAGAAGATAGGAAGAGACTGAAAGTGAGCCAGAGAATGGGGGAGTGTTAGTTGGAAGTCACAGGTAGTGCTTTAGAACAGAATTGAATGTGAGATAACTCAGGGCACTGGGTAGAAATTTGTATGTGTTATACTCTTAGCAAGCACTGATACAATCAATATTTAAAAGGGAGATTCTCAGTAAAAAAAGGCAGATTCAGCCAAAATCCTCTGTTAAATTAAATGAGCCCCCACCAAAGTCTATCATATTTTCAGAGATTCTTATACAAAATCCATGGTAAGACTCATTTTTAAAAAATGCACACACACTAGAGGCCCGGTGCAAGAAATTCGTACACTCGCGTGAGATGAGCGGGGGTGGCGGGGGGGGGGGGGGGGGGAGACGGCGACCCTCAGCCCAGCCTGCGCCCTCTCACAGTCCAGGAGCCCTTGGTGAATGCCCTGAGCTGGCTGTCAAACACCCTTAACGCTGCCACAGAGATGGGAGAGGCTCCTGCTACCATTGCTGCACTTGCCAATTGTGAGCCCGGCTCAGGGCTTCTGGCTGAGCAGCACTCCCCCTGTGGGAACACACTGATCACCAGGGGACAGCTCCTGCATTGAGCATCTGCTCCCTAGTGGACAGTGCACATGATAGCAACCAGTTGATCTGCTGTTTGTTTGATTTGCATTTTAGCCTTTTATTATATAGGAAGGATATATATATTTCAGAGAGGAACGGAGGAGAGGGTGATAAAAACATCAATGATGGGAGAGAATCATTGATCAGCTGCCTCCTGAACACCCCATACTGGGGAGTGATTGAACTTACAACCTGGGCATATACCCTGACTGGGAATCAACCGGGATCACCTGTTTATAGGTTGATGTTCAATCACTGAGACATGCCGGCCCGGCAAGGCCCATTTTTAACATGTACCATTAGGTGATTTTGTTGTATGTGGTCCATACACTTTGACAACCCACACTTCGAGAAACACAGTTTTATGAGTATTTTATAATTAAATGTTTTCTGCTTTTAAAATCAAAATAGTGTTTTTTGAGAAATAATTTAAAAAAATATATTTTTATTGATTTGAGAGAAAGGTGAAAGGAGAGGCATAGAGAGATAGGAACTGTCTACATTATTTTTAAAAAATACTTTATTATTAACATATTTGAAAAAGCATTCTGAATATAATATAATCTCTGAATCTGAATTACAGTTTTTCAGTGTCTAAAATCAAAATAAGTGGTGGTTTGAAATAGTTAATAAAACTTTCAAAGATGCCTAACTTTATCCTGAGGTGATGGAGGATTGGGGAACCATCTAAGTCAGGGGTGGGGAATGGCTGACTTTCTACTACAGGCCATTTGGGTATCAGCTTATAAATTAGCCTGCTATATTTGGTCATTTAATTAACTCACCATTAATGCCTTGTAAGTGCTAGACCAATTTTGAGGGCCTTACAGAGCCCTTGGGCTGGACATTCCCCACCCCTGACTGAGTGTGTTTAGATAACATCTCTCTTTACTGGTGTCGGTCAACCTCTGTATTTATCAACTTCTGAACTTTACAATTTGTTGAAAAACTAAAGTTGGTAGCCTTTCAGCCAAAAGTTGAGTTTTCCCAAGTAATTGTATGTGGTATTATTCTTGGACTCAGACATTCTGCTTTATAGTTATGTAATTGTTTGCTTTAAATAATGTATTGTTATACCTGATGATGATACTGTTTTAATGTATCAGATTTGAGTAATAGATTATCAGTTGAATGCTTTAGTAGTTGAATTACTAATAGTGGTTAGGAAGACTTTTGCCTATATATGAAGTAAATTCATTGCTTACTAAATTGAGTTTTCTAAGCTTATCTTCATTAGGAAATACACAGGTAAATGTTTTTTTATTTAGCTTTCAATGTGTTGTGTGATAATTATCTGTTCATGTCTCAAGTATATGTTTTCTTAATACACTTATCGTATTTTGTATATTGCTTTACTGAAAAGTATTTTTATGTGTAGGCTGTGATTATATCCAGGAAGTATAATAAATATGTACAAAAATTGTTTTCCTTTCTTTATAGATATATGGGCAATAGGTTGCATATTTGCTGAATTGTTGACTTCAGAGCCAATTTTTCACTGTCGTCAGGAAGATATAAAAACAAGTAATCCCTTTCATCATGATCAACTTGATCGGATATTTAGTGTCATGGGGTTTCCTGCAGGTAATTTATTTTCTTTTTCAAAATACTTTGAGCCCTATTTCCAAATCATTTCTTTTCAAAAGCATATTTTAAAGTATTTTATATATATTGAGCTAAAATAACTAGGAGATTATTTTTTCAAAGTAACACATCGTTTCCTATAACAACATTCAATATTTTTTTTTTTTTTGTAAGATAAAGACTGGGAAGATATTAGAAAGATGCCAGAATACCCCACACTTCAAAAAGACTTTAGAAGAACAACGTAAGTAACTCCATATTAAATACTAAACATCCATTGCAGGAAGATTCCTGCAAGAATAGGGCTTCCTGTGGCCTGAGCAAAGCTCCTTCCCATTTCGCTGCCTCGTTCTCTCCTATCTCCACTGCCTCACTCCCTCCTGTCTCTGCTGCCTTGCTTGCTCCCATCTCCTCTGCCTTGCTCTCTCCTGTCTCCTCTGCCTCGATTCCTCCCTTCTCCCCCGCCCGGCCTGCTTCCTTCCCTTCTCCTCCATTCCACTTGCTTGCTTCTCTGCAGCTTTTCTCCCTTCTTCAGTGCTTGGCTTCCTTCTACACCTGGATATGCAAATTAACTGCCATCTTTGTTGAGTTAATTTGCATACTTGCTCTGATTGGCTGGTGGGTATGGCTTGTGTGTGTAGTGGTGGTATGATCAATTTGCATATTACTGTTTTATTAGATAGGATAAGTAGTCATTATATTGGGAATATTTAGTCTTTTATAAAAACAGATGTGGATTATTTAAACTAGATTTAAAAAAATATTCATTATGTCTATAATTTAAAGAAGACATTACAGATGTTCACATATATAGCAGGCTTACGCTGTAGTATTTAAAAACTAAGAATTTAAGGGCCAATAGATAGTTTAAATGTCTCCTGTTTTAGCAGGATAAAGGGCTCAGTTCAGGGCCATAACTATGATTTTTATTTTATTATTTATGTATTTATTTATTTAAAATATGCTTTATTGATTTTTTACAGCCAGGAAGAGAGAGGGATAGAAAGTCAGAAACATCGATGAGAGAGAAACATCGATCAGCTGCCTCTTGCGCACTCCCTACTGGGGATGTGCCCGCAACCAAGGTACATGTTCTTGTCAGGAATCGAACCTGGGACCTTTCAGTCTGCAGGCCAACGCTCTAACCACTGAGCAAAACCGTTTTCAGATGATTTTTTTTTTTTAAACAGAAACTGATTCCTTTCTCTTTTTAAAATATATTTTATTCATTTTTTACAGAGAGGAAGGGAGAAGGATAGTTAGAAACATTGATGAGAGAGAAACATCGATCATCTGCCTCCTGCATGCCCCCTACTGGGGATCGAGCCTACAACTAAGGTACATGCCCTCAAACTGGAATTAACCTGGGACTTTCTGCAGGCTGAAGCTCTATCCACTGAGCCAGACCAGTCCGGGCACAACTATGATTTTTATCTTCCTCTGAGTAATGACTGGTGATGGAAATGCTGGGCTAGCTGCCAAGATGAGAGAGGAAGAACACATGGCAGCAGGGATCTGAGTGACTGGCGGGGCATTTATGTTGAGTAGAAACAAGAGGAGCAGAAAGGTGCATGAGAGGACTTTATTATAAGTGTATATGCTGAGAGGAAAAGGGGAAGGAGGCTCCATTTTGGGCAATTTAATGGAAAAATTTCAGGACAGGATGGCTTATAGGAACAAAAGCAGACATCATAAATACAATCATTTTGTCCCCTCTGTTACATAGTCCTTGGTAGGTCCTTTGCCTCTAACTATCTATAAAAACAAATGCATGTACAAGCACAAACTCTATGGTTAGATACCATTATCAGATTCTAGGGCCTTTTTCATTCTTGTCAAGGAGAGTATTAACCTCCTCTCTTTTCACACAAATGGCATCTCTTAAAGATAGCCTTGCTATCACTCAAGGTTTTCTCTCCTCTAGACATTTCCCAGGAAGTAAGTCTCCATAATCCTAATGGCCACAATTTACTATCAATTATGCTGATAATCCCCAATGAATATATCCTACTCAGATTTCTTTTCCAAGTTTCAGACCCATTTATCTAATTGACTTATGGAATCTCAATTTCAGTGTCCACAAATACTTCAGCTAAATGTCCCAAACTGAGTGCATCATTTATCCTCTTAAACCTCTCCTCTGCTTTATTTTCTCCCTACATATGGATCTTAGGATACTACTCAATGTACATGATTTACCTAATTATTGAAGCCAGAAGCATGGAGATATGCTTGATCTCATTCTCTTCCATTTTGCTTCCCAGTGTCCAAACAGTAAATCTGGTCAGTTCTTTGTTTTAAATATCCTTTGAATCATTGTTTTTCTCTCCATTCACCCTGCCACTGTTAAAATGAAGACTACCACTGTCTCACTCAGAATCTTGAAATGGCCTCCTAAGTGGTATTTCTACCTCCAGTGTTCATTCCAGCTCCTTGTCTACACTGTAGTCATTGTCAAAAGCTGATTTGATCATGTCGGTCTTCTGTGCTCTTCAGTCACCATTGCTTTCAATGCCTTAATACAGCTCACAAAAGCTTGGCTTCTACATTGCCAAATTCATCTCATAAACCACTCTTTACTTTGTGTTCTATAACCTAGACATCATGAATTTTTTTTAAAAAATGTATTTTTATTGATTTCAGGGAGGCAGGGAGAGGAAGAGAGAGATCAAAACATCAATGATGAGAGAGAATCATTGATTGGCTGCCCCTGCATGCCCCACACTGGGGATTGAGCCCGCAAAACCATCACATGTCCTGAATGGAAAATGAACTATGACCTCCTAGTTCATAGGTCAACACCCAAACCCTGAGCCATGCCAGCCAGGCAGAATCTGTATTTCTAATGCAGGCTCTCAGGTGCCCATGCTGTAGATCTGGAGGCCAGGTTTGTGTAGCAGGGTCTTAGAGCACATAAAAAGGGCTTTGAAATGTACATATGCTTTGACCAAATAATTCCAAGAAATTCTGTGGAAGCAATTGGAGCAGCTAATTCAGTACTTACTATGTGCCTGGCATGTCCTATACCAGTGGTCAGCAAACTGTGGCTTTGTTTTTCCTCATTCAACCTCTGTATTCATTTTTTACTATTGTTAGCATTCTATTATGTCAATACATAACAATTTAATTACCCATTCTTTAGTAGATATACATTTGAGTTGTTTACAGTTTATTATGTTACCAAAATGCTGCCAAGAACATTTCTTGTCTATGTATCCTGTTATGCATGTGTAAAAATCTCTCTTAGCCCTAGCTGGTTTGGCTTAGTGGAGAGAACGCCGGTCTGCAGACTGAGGGGTCCCAGGTTCGATTCTGGTCAAGAATACATGCCTGGGTTCTGTGCTTGATCCCAGTAGGGACTTGCAGGAGGCAGCTGATCAATGATTCTCTCTCATCATGGATGTTTCTATCTCTCTCTCCCTCTTCCTCTCTGAGATCAATAAAAATATATGTTTTAAAAAATCTCTCTTAGACTAGATTATGTACCTAGAAAAAGAATTGCTGGGTCATAACATACTCACATTCACATTTCCAACTCTAATGGTTAATGCGTAGTTATTTCCCACAGTGATTGTAAAAATGTAAACTCTTGCATGCTATGTGTAACAATTCCTATTTCTTTACACATTTACCAATGTTTGATTGTGTATTCCTTCTTAATCAGAAAAAACAATGGTGTAAACATACACCTTATAGGAAAACCCAGTCTTCTAACTTTCCATTTATATGTATGGTGTAAGTGTTCCCAATGATGTATGATTGTCATGTCTTTACAGATACGCCAACAGTAGCCTCATAAAGTACATGGAAAAACACAAGGTCAAGCCTGACAGCAAGGTGTTCCTCTTGGTAGGTGCATCTGCCCCAGATTGGGAAGTCAGAGCCTTAGTGCACCTCTTCTCTCATCCCATTTCCCATGCTGTTCCTTCTCTTTAGAAGGAAAAGAAATCAGTGGATGCTGGGGCAAATTTAATATTTTTCTTTTGAAATGTTATCCTTGACTTTCAGCCTTATTTTTTCTCCAATAATTTTATCAGCAGAAAAAGAATTAAATTCTAAAATTGCTTTAATGCTAATGATTTTTGCCAATTCCACATAAATGTGTATAGTGTGCTAAAATCATGCAGTGAGCTGTACAAAATGGCATTTGATATAAATCCTGTTAGATATTAATATAAAAGTCAAAACTGACTTGTAAACAACTTTTTCATGTGTTATCAATTTCTTCTGTGTTACCCTAGCTTCAGAAACTCCTTACTATGGATCCAACTAAGAGAATTACCTCAGAACAAGCTCTGCAGGATCCCTATTTTCAGGAGGACCCCTTGCCAACATTGGAGTATGTACCCTATCTTTTCTGTGTTCTTTGCTCCAGGTGAGGGTGTCGGGTAGTGGCTGAAAGCAAAAGAGCACTTGTTTTGAAGTATTTTACTTTCTTCATTAATGCTACTTTGGAGAAAAAGTACTCATGAGAAAGGTCTTTTATTTTGAAGGAGAAACAGCTTTGGAGAATTGTGAATGAAAAGAAGTATTTTAAGAATGACGATTAATCAGTTTTATAGATAAAAACAAATGGGACAGGTGGGACTTTTATAGAAGGTCAGTCAGAACAATTTCAGAACCAGTGGGGAACTGAGAAGTTAAAATTCAGTGTGTCTCCATCCTTGGTTATGTTTACATATATCATTGTGCTTAGGTTTGTTAGAGGTGCAGCTTTTCTTGGAAGAAAAGTTATTTTCTTTGTTGAAGCAAATACGAATTCAGTTATTATTAGTGCCATTGAAGTTTGTGTGGAGAAATTCTGTCATATATGTCAACTTCCTAATAGCAGCTAAGGTTTGTTATTGAACATGGCAACGTATTAAATTAAGACAACGAATTGTTCTTTAATGCTTAAATAGTTTTGATGAGAGACATCCAGCAAGCACCAATCATAGATGAAGAATAGGAAATGCGTTGAGAAAAAAGTGGAATTTTAAATTAACAAGGTCAGTGATATTGTAGATTTTCGGTCATGACATTTCTTTCTTTGTAATGATTCTTAGTGTATTTGCTGGCTGCCAGATTCCATACCCCAAACGAGAATTCCTAAATGAAGATGAACCTGAAGAGAAAGGAGATAAGGTATGAACTACACAGTACATTTTCACTTCCAGAGAATAAGGAGGCAAAAAGAGGGAAGTATAATTTAACTAGTAGCCCTCAATATGAATCCGTGCACCAGTAGCTCACTGCCACCCTCCCATAGCTCTCCTCCCACTGCCCCGCCCTCCTGTAGCTCTCCCCTTCCACTGCCCCCTCCTCATAGCTTGCTGCCCCATCCTCCTGCTGATCCAAGATCTGGTCTTTATGCAGTCGGGTCGTAACAATGACCATTTGCATATTACATATCATATAGGACAATCCCTATGAATTTAACTACCTTTTATTTAATTAAATCTGTATTTATATAGGTATGCTTTGAAATGTAATAAGCTTACAGATAGATGACCTTCCTGATTTGTTTTATAGCCTCCTAGAGGCCGGGTGCACAAATTAGGGGTTGGGAGGCTGATTGGGACCGGGACCGACCAGGGGGAGGGACCTCAGGTAGTTGGCTGGCCATCCCCGCCCCCTGGTCAAACTCCCTGTGGAGGGAACAGTTTGCATATTAGGCTTCTGTTATATATGATTTTATTCCCTGACTCTTCATTCTTGCTTTTTGTTTGTTCAGCATTATTATTATCACCTTATGCAGGCTGCTTTTCAAAGCATCTTTCTATTCTTGATATACTTGGAAATATAAGGCACTGCCCACACACCTGCACCCGAAAATTACTCTGGAAAGACTATTAGAGCTGTTTTAATGAGGACAGAACTATTTCCTATGTGCCTGTGGTCTTCAGTGGGATGTCTGTGTCTGGTTGGAGGATTACTATGCAATTGAATGGACTTCAGTGAATGAGTCCCATTCAGGGCGTAGCACATTGACCTTTGGGGATGCTGTAGTCCTTGGCTGCTCCATTTTCCAGCCATTCTAGCCACTTTGGTGTCCCACATAGGTTGCCCTACAGGTTGGCTCAGTACATCAGGTATTGAAAGACATTTTCTGTCAATTTAGGTCCATACCAAACTTGCTTTTTTTCCCTTCTAAGAATCAGCAACAGCAACAGAACCAACATCAGCAGCCCACGGTCCCTCCAGCACAGACAACAGCCCCTCCGCAGGCGCCCCCTCAGCAGCAGAGCAGCACCCAGACCAATGGGACTGCAGGAGGGGCCGGGGCTGGAGCCGGGGGCACCGCAGCAGGGCTGCAGCACAGTCAGGACTCTGGTCTCAACCAGGTGCCTCCCAGCAAGAAGCCACGACTGGGGCCTTCAGGCACAAACTCAGGCGGGCCTGTCATGCCATCAGAGTATCAGGTACTCCCTGAATTTCGTACTTGTAATGTTTATACATTTTATTAAATCAGTGCTTTTAGAATTAGGTAGCACTTAACCCTAAAGTTTGTACAGACTGTAAATCCTATTTCTAGGGCATTGTATGAAGATGAATATCTTTGTTATATTTCATGTAATTGCAAGATATTTCTCTCTCGACTTGTTTATCCTGACACCCTAAGAAGAAAAGCTGAGGCAGGCCCCTTCCTCCTCAAAGAAAATTTCTTCTTCTGTACAGACAGCTTCCTTTCAGCTTTGGACCAGAAAAAGATACCTAGATAAGCAGTTGAAAAGGGAGAAGAGTGGTAGCATATTTTGGACAAAATAACTATATAGCAGAACGATTTGCTGTCATTGGAAGGGAATAGTAAATAGCCACATAAACATAGAAGAGAAATAACTATTAAGTCTCACTAGAAATAAGTTTGAGACAAGAAAATACTTTCTGCTAGAAGCTCTTTGATAAAAACAGAACTATAAGTTGTAATACAAATTCTGGAAATTAAAAAAAAATTAAAGTTTGGTATTTGGGAAGAGAGGTAAAAACTACAGGAATCTTGAAAAAAAAAAAGCCACCTTGTTTTCAGGGCAGCAACAAGCTAAGAAGAGGTCTAAGGAAATGAAAAGAACTTAGATGAAAGGTAGAAAGAAAAAAGGTTAGAACCATGGTTCCTCGGGAAACTGGTAGAGGAGGAGCAGTTAGGTTAGAGATAATAGAAAACAAAATCATAGGAAGGGGGGCCATAAACTCATTGGTAAGGAACTGGAAAAACATTAACAGGAAAGGTATAATAAATAGCTGCCTAAACAGGCTTTCCATTTTGAACATCTTAAAAAATGAATGTATTTTCTCACCCAACTGCCTCTCTGAAAAACTCTTTTGGAAGATTCCCTGCAAGCAGAGGGGACAGAACAGTACTGCCATTTGGTTCCAGTTAAACTAGTCAAGGTTACCCTTTTAAGAAAATAAATAAATCTTTATTGTTCAGATATTACAATTGTTCCTCTTCCCCCCCACCCATAGCTCCCCTTCTTCCAGTTCCCGCCCACCCTCTGCCCTCACCCCCCACACACACACTGTCCTTATGCATAGGTGTACGATTTTTGTCCAGTTTCTTTCCACACCCTTTTCCCCCTGAGAATTATCAGTTCACTTCCTTTCTATGCCCCTGATTCTATTATATTCACCAGTTTATTCTGTTCATCAGATTTTTTATTCACTTGATTTTTAGATTCACTTGTTGATAGATATGTATTTGTTGTTCATAATTTTTATCTTTACCATTTTCTTCTTCCTCTTCTTAAAGAATACCTTTCAGCATTTCATATAATACTGGTTTGGCGGTGATGAACTCCTTTGACTTTTTATTTTTTTAATTTTTTAAAATATATTTTATTGATTTTTTATAGAGGGGAAAGGAGAGGGATAGAAAGTTAGAAACATCGATGAGAGAGATATCGATCAGCTGCCTCCAGCACACACCCTACCGGGGATGTGCCCACAACCAAGGTACATGCCCTTGACTGGAATCAAACCCAGGACCCTTTAGTCCGCAGGCCGACGCTCTGTCCACTGAGACAAAACAGTTTTGGCTCCTTTTGCTTTTTCTTATCTGTGAAGCTCTTTAGCTGACCTTCAATTCTGAATGATAGTTTTGCTCGGTAGAGTAATCTTGGTTGTAGGTTCTTGCTCTTCATCACTTTGAGTATTTCTTCCCATTCCCATCTGGCCTGCATAGTTTCTATTGAGAAATTAGCTGACAGTTGTAAGGGTGCTACCTTGTAGGTAATTAACTGTTTTTCTCTTGCTGCTTTTAATATTCTCTCTTTGTCTTTTGCTCTTGGCCTTTTAATTATGATGTGTCTTGGTGTGGTCCTCTTTGGATTCCTTTTGTTTTGGGGTTCTCTGGGTTCCTGGACTTGTAAGTTTATTTCTTTCACCAGTTAGGGGAAGTTTTCGGTCATTATTCCTTCAAATAGGTTTTCAATATCTTGTTCTCTCTCTTCTTCTGGTACCCCCATAATTCAGATGTTGGTACACTTCAAGTTGTCCCAGAGGCTTCTTATACTATCTTCATATTTTTTAATTTTTTTTTTCCATTTGGGTGTTTTTTGCTTCTTTGTATTTTAGTTCTTTGACTTGATTCTTGTGATCCTGTAGTCTGCTGTTAGATCACTGTATACTATTCTTTATTTCAGTCAGGGTATGCTTAATTTCTAGTTGGTCCTTTTTCATATCCTCGAGGGTCTTGCTAGATTTATCGGCGGTTTCTAGAAAATTCTTAAAAAACCTATAACCATGGTTTTGAACTCTATATCCAGTAGTTTGCTTTCCTCCATTTCTTTCAGTTGTGACCTATTTCTTTGTCTCCGCATTTTGGCTGCTTTCCTGAGTTGATAGAGTGACTTTGTGTGCTAGGTGTCCTATAGGGCCCAGTGGCTCAGCTTCCCCAGTTACCTGAGGTGGACACTCTTGGTACACCCCTTTGTGGGCTGTGTGTTGTAGTTAAGCCTTGATTGTTGTTGGTATCACTGGGAGGAATTGACCTTCAGGCCAATTGGCTGTGAGGATCAGCTGTGTCTATGTTGGGAGAACTTCTGTGCTGGAGACACCCTTAAGAGACAAGAGTTGCTTCAGTGGGGCTTTGGTGCTCACTGAGTCTGCCCCTGAGTGTGTCCCTTATGGATTTGACGAGTTGTAATATGGATGGTCCTATTCTGATCCCTGGGTACAAATGGCTCTTGGATCTCCAAGGAGGCACTAATTTAGCCTCTGCCTGAGGCCACCCAACAGGAGCTACTGAGAGATCTGCAGATTCCTCTTCTTTGTTTGGGTTTTGGAGGTGCTCAGATGAGGTCCAGCTGTGAAGCAGTGCAAGCTGCTGTGGGGTCTTGGGCCTTCTTTTGGATGTTCTGGGTCTCACTGACTCAGTTACAGTTTATTAGGTAAGTTTAAATTTCAAAGGACCAGGCCATTCGTATGCAAAAGCCTCTGTTCACTGCTTGGATGGGGCAGAGTCAGGGTGGAGCAAGCAGCAATGGCTTCCCATCAGCCCTGCCCTAAGAGGCCCCTGGGTCTCAGTGTCCCTTGGTAACCCCTGCAAGTATCTCTGAGAGAAAGCCACCCTCGAGTTCCGCCCGATGCCAGACAGTCCAGTTTCTCCCCGTATGAGTCTGGGTTCCCAGAGTCTCACCTGCAACTTGACTTCAGAGCAGTCAGGAGCTTATGTCTCCCAGCAAATTGAAAAAACCAGCTATGTACTCAATTGCCAACCCTTTGTGCCTCTGCACTTTACTTCTGCAGCTCCTCTGAGTCTCAGTGTGCTTTTCTCTTCCCTTCCACTTAGCCTTCCTGTGTTTCTGGATGATGTCCATTTTGTCATTTAGTTGTAGTTTTGAAGTTGTTGTGTGAGGCAGCAAGTTCAGGTATTTACCTATGCCACCATCTTGATTTCTCAAGATTACCCTTTGATCCTCTAAAAGCAGCAGGTCATGAGCCTCTTTGAATTTTCTTATAAATTCAGATTTCCCCCCAACATTGGTTTATTCTTATTATATGAGCAATAAGCCTTTACTATATACTAGTTTATCTTTGTGTCTCTGATAGTATTTGTTAAGGTAAGAAACATTCAAATCTGTAAAAAAAAAAAAAAAAAAAAAAGTGAGTTTATTTGAGCCAAACTGTCAGTAATTGCTGGGAAGCAGAATCTCTGGAGAATGGCTGTTTTTCACCTAGTTTTATGAATTACCATCAAAGGAGTCTATGAAATTCACTGGTGATAGATTAAAGGTAGGAGATAGCAAAGCGGGGAAACTTCTGGGATTGGGTAAAAAGTAAAATGATGACACGTGCTTCTTGTACGTAGGTGGGTCTAGGATAGTTATCAATCAACAATTAACAGTAACAGTGAAGGAATTTGTGGTCTCCATCCTGGCACTTTGGTTGTGCCCTGAGGGTGGGGGTGGATGGGGAAGTTGCGAGTTACCTTGACATTCCAAAGGTATGTTATAGATGCAAAAAGACAACAGGCTCAGTTAAGATAAAAGTTGATCTTTGTCAGGGAAGATACTGGCCTTTGACAAAATTATCCACTATAGACTTCTTTTTAATTTTAAAAGTTTTAATTTCAGGCCACCCTTTGTGGTTAATTTAGGTCTCTGAGTTTACAAGGCCATCACACAGGCCTTCCCTGAGTTAGTCATGTTAGCATGTGGCCCCTTTTTGCCTACATATTATAATAACCTGATTATAGTCAATTGTGGACAGATTACTTTAAAATTGTTCTTAATTTGTTTATTAATTCTAGAGAGAAAAAAGCGAGAGAGAAACATCGATTTGTTATTCCACTTATTTATTATATATTCATTGGTTGATTCTTGTGTGTGCCCTGACGGGATTAAACCTGCAACCTTGGTGTATTGAGATGATGCTCCAGCCGAGCTGCGTGGTCAGGGTCCTAATTTACTGTTTTTATTCGTTTCAGACTGAAGAGCTCTCCAAAATCTTTCTTCTTTGCCCATCTTGTGCTATTTACTTAAAAATAAAACAGCCTGTTTATAAAATGGGTAGACATATCAGCTATTTAGTTGGATAGACTAGCACGAGGAGGGGGAGTCCCTTTGCATCTTTTGCAGTTTTAACATCATTGATGTGTTTGTTCTTTATCTGGTATGGAAAACCCAGTGTGTGTGTCCAGTCTGCTCAAGTGAAAGTGGTCTTTGCCAGCCTAACAATTACAGGGCTTGTGAGTGGAAAGAACATTTTTTTATAATAAACTTTCAAAATGAAACATAGTTAGAATGTGGAATTTTAGAAGGCTCCTTACACTAACATAACTAATGAGAATTATGTAACTTAGGCAGGATCCGGTCAGTGTATTTAACCAGCCTGTCTCACTGTCCTGCTGTCTTGGGCCAGATGTTGCAAGTCCAGTTTGGCAGCCGATGCACCTGAGGTGGGGACCTTGTTGATTTGTCCTTTCATAATCCCAGGGCCACCTCAAAGTCATTTGCATTTTAACTACAAATCATAGCTTTATTATGTTATTCTTTCACACTTTGCTCCGAGGAAGAACTGGCCTTCTGAGAACAGCAAAAGACATTGGTCCCAGCTATTCTGTTTCACCAGGCACCATGTTTTTATTCTATAGACAAATTTTCCTTTCACCTATTTTTTCATGTGCCCTATGAAGATGAATTTTCATTTAAAATAATAAAAACATTGAATTGAAATACATTTGTGTCTGCCTCCTCCTGAGGGCATTTTCATATATGAACATTTTTTTATTCTAAGTAAGACCTGAGGTTCATAAAGCCCACTCATTGCTGCCACGCCCTGCCCAACTCTGCCTTGCTTTGTCCTGGAGGTGCTGTTGCTGCCCCCACTCTGGCTTCTACCTCTGAAAACTTTCCTCTACAAATTATTTCTTAATCACAACTTTGCTATTTATAATGAGAAAATGAGCAGGCAGACATCTGTAGATATTATGGGTAACTTTAGCCAAATGTGCCAAATTAATTCTTGTTTGTAAATCTCATGCAAAGAATGACTAACCAGAATTAGTCAGCACAGAGAGCAGTGGAAAACCTAAGTTTCCCCACTGTCTTGTGTGTGTGCCAGTGTAGCTCATCTCCCAAAGAATTCCAGCCAAACGTGTGGTTAGAGTGGTGGCAGGCTATGATTTTCAATCAACAAAGTATATGAACAAACTAAGCTGAGTCTGATCCAGGAGCCTCTGATGAAAGTGGCTCACTTCTCCATCCTGTTGTGATGATCATCTCTTCTTTCATCAGTAACTGCCTTCTCCTGTTTCCTTCTAGCACTCCAGTTCGCGCCTGAATTACCAAAGCAGTGTTCAGGGATCCTCTCAGTCCCAGAGCACACTAGGCTACTCCTCCTCATCTCAGCAGAGCACCCAGTACCACCCATCTCACCAGGCCCATCGGTACTGACTCTCGCAGCCCAGAGCAGACTCCAGCAATATAATGTCCACATTGAAGAGAACCAAAAATGCAAAAACTACGATGCCATGTAAAACCTACCCATGTGGGCAGAAGACTGTGTTCTGAGCATCTTGCAGGACAGATGTCTCTTCTTGACTGACTTAAAGAAGATTTTTTGTGAAGTTTCCCAAGCACCCTTCCCCTGCATGTGTTCGTTCCATTGTGACTTCTCTGATCGGGCGTCTGATGTAATCCCAGCACTTACCTTCTGTAACCTTCAGCATTTTTTGGAAGGATTTCCTGGTGCACCTTTCTCATGCTGTAGCAATCACCGTGATTTATCTTTTCAAAGCTCTTTTAATAGGATTTTAATGTTCTAGAATCAGGACTCCAGTGGTGTATATAGTTTTATACTTCATCAGCTAACCTAGCAACACAGGTAAAAATGTACCTTTTAAAGCACTACGTTGTTTTCATAAAATAACTGTTTTGCTCATGGAAGTCTTAAACAGAAATTGTTACTGTCCCAAAGTACTTTACTAATATGTTTTTATTTATCTAGTTTCAGGGAAGGTCTAATAAAAAGACAAGTGGTGGGACAGAGGAAGCCTACAACCAAAAACAGCCTACATCTTTGAAGTTAGTATGCTTCATGCAATGAAGAACTGAAGTGTGTGATATTTTTTTATGTAATCATTTACATGGAACTTAGTTCCTAGAATCATCTTATCCTGAGCAGTAGTCAGTAATGAAGAATTATAAATTTAACTTCTTGTAGCTAAGTCAGTTTAAAAGGGTTTTGGGAGCTTTGATGAAATGCAGTTCTCTGGTGACCTGCACCAGAGAGCTGAAGGGAATATGAATTGCACTGGGATTCTTTAAGGAGCAGTGCTGATCAGAGGATGTATTACTTTCCTTTGAAGGAAAAGCTTCTAATGTGTATTGTACATAAAGTTGGCTTCTCTAAAGAGCTGTTGATTTCTTCACTTGTGGGCCATCTTGAGTAACTTTCTTACATAATCAAGGGTACTCTACAGAAGCCTGCCAATGAATCTGCTTTTAAAATAAAGAGCAGTGTTCTCCATTCGTATTTGCATTAGATATAGAGTGACTATTTTTAAGGCATGTTAAACATTTAGGTTTTATTCATGTTTAAAGTATGTATTATGTATGCATAATGTTGCTGTTGTTACTGAAACGTAATTCTATCAAGAATCTTTTCATTGCACTGAATACTTTCTTTTGCCCCTAGGGGAAAACTAATAATTGTGCCTAAAAAACTACGGGCAGATAGTATACAACTAAACTAGATAAAGTGCATATTTGCATTTCCATGATCTATGAATCGGAGGCCGAGTTCTTTCTCAGTCAGTGAAAAGAACCCCTCACTCCCCAGAGTCACAAAGAAATGTAGACTTAGAGCTCTTCTTGTAATGTAAGGGACAGGACATTTGTGTTCTCTGAATGCTACTAGCAGCACCAGCCTTGTTTTAAACGTTTTCTTAGCTAGAAGAAATAGCTGATTGTTGTATATGCAAGTTATACGCATTTTTTTACTATTCTTTATGAACTTATCTACCTGGTTATATACTCTGGGTCCATACACAAGTAACATAAGTCTTTAGACAAAAGCCAGTATATATTTTGCACTATTGCTGTGATCCTGTAGCCAGCAAGGACCTTACTGATTTCAGCATAATAATGCTTATTAATAATAAAGACTATATATTGATGCTCACCAACACTGACACAGTTGCATGCATGCTCCATTGGAAGGAATTTCTGATTGTCTCCATGGTGATTTACCCCTTCCATTTTCAAAATGAAAAATTAATAGCCCTCTGCCTAATGTAACTGCATATATAAGGTTCTGTCCTGTGCCCTGAAGCCTCACTGTCCAGAGTGACTGGTCATCAGATGCTCACTCACCCTCACCGATGCTCACTCACCCTCACCGTGTACCCAGTGCTGTGCTGGATGGGAGATACAAAGGACTAGACTGACTTGCTGGCACGTAAGGAGCTTATGCTCCACTCCATGAAAGGGAGCTCTCTGGGATGGGTGGCTTATAAGTGAAACCATCTTAGAATGTGAAGGTCCTTTTGTCCACTTCTAGACCCACTTGGACAGAGTCATTATTCCAAATTCTGCTCCACAATAAGCAGTGTTATGGAGAGATTTCTGTGTCCAGTTACCTTCAAGAAAGCCAGCGATTCAGTATCACAGCAGGCATTCATGTACATTTGAAATGGTCACAGCATTCATGTACATTTGAAATGTTCATAAGTGGGTGGCTCTTGGTAGGCAGAACACTATTAAGTAGCTGTAGGAAATTAGAATGAAAATAGCAGCCTCTGTCCTGCCCTCAAGGGGACCTTACATTTAATGAAAGATACCCAAGTATGTACATGAACCAAAATGTCCCTTCATACTTTATACTCAACTTTGAAATACAGCTCTTGTGACATGTACTTACAGGAGCATAGGACTACCTAGCATTCCCGGTATGTAGCGAGTTCTACTGGCAGAACTGATGGAGAGGTTGTAAGGGGATTTCATCAGTTGTTTCCAGTACGACGTTTTCCAGAATCGAGCCAGATATCCCCATTCCACACAGGACCGGGTTTCCGGTCATTGCATTGGCCCTGGCCCATTCCTTGTATGGTCCTGCCTCAGAGTTGGTGATGCCCATTATCTTTTAAGATAATTTTGGTTTGTAATTTCCATTACCCTGTAAAGGGGCACAAAGCCTTTAACAAATTTATGGTCCCTAAAACTGTGGGACCTCAAAGGAGAACTATGAAGCTTTTTGAGGTTCAAATTTACCTTTGTGGTCCCCAAATGACCACATTCCTCTTTGAAAATTTATTGCTGTTGTGTCCTGAAAATGCAGCGGGAGACTCCTCAGCATATGGAACACCTCAACCAGGGGTGGTCACAGGAAGGAAGGACTCGAAATGAAGGTGCTCTGCTCCCTATATTACAAATCAATGTGAGGTACCTTTCTGGTGATGTGTGTGTTTGGAAAAAGGCATTTCAGAATTTCAGGGCAGCTGAGCTCAAGGCTAAGGCTGCCTGGTGGCAGGGCTGACACTAAGAGGCTGAAGCAATCCTTGTGAGGAAGCAGATCATACAGTAATATACAGAAACCAAGGACATGTATATTTTTATATCTGTGTGCTTTTAAAACTTTAGTACTTAGAATTTTGGCCTTCTGCACTACTCTTTTGCTCTTATAAACAATTTACCTTTAAGAATGGAAAGGGACGGCATTTACATATGTGTTCACTGCCTCATTCCTGGTGAAGCAGCTGTTAGTTAATATGCCTCTAAAACTATGCTGTTTTCTCTGCTAAAGAAAGAAAAAATAGTTGGACAATAAGACTTGCCACTTAGTCTGCTTTGAATAAATTTATGTAGTGGAAACTATATAATGAAGGAAGAAATCTATGAAAATTGCAAACCCCAACCTATCTATGGTGATATCTTTGCAGGAAATGGAGGAAGGCAGTGAAATGGCAGTGAGAGTAAAGGAGGCTTGAAGGATTCAAATATAAGTAACATTTTATATAAAGTATAGTAGTTTAGGTCCCCATAATCTTAAAGAATATCATAAATATCATAAAGTTCATTGTTTTAGGATTTTTAAAAAATGTGTTGTACCTAAGGCCATACTTACTCTTCTATGCTGTCACTGCAGAGGCGTGATGAGTATGTATTGTATGAAAAATAAATCCTTAATGCACTGTTATCTCCTAAATATTTAGTAAATTAATGCTATTTAATTTTTTTAAAGATTTGTCTGTGTAGACACTAAAGGTATTTACACAAAATCTGGACTGAAGATGTCCTTTTTAACAACAATTTAAAGTACTTTTTATATATGTTATGTAGTACATGCTTTCTTAAACTGCATAGTTTGTATTTCCCATAATTCCTACTTGTGAAGTGTGCTCGTCCTTGTCTCACTTCAGTCACTTCCTGCATGCATCCCTCTTTGTGGTTATAGAGACGACTGTATGCTCTCCACACTCCGCTGCAAGGTGTGGCTCCGGGCCCCTCAGGGCCGCTGCACCCTGCGAGGCCCGCCCTGGGGGTGCAGGACAAGCCGCCGCTTTGGAGGGAGTGTCCCCCGCCTTTGAGTTGTCCTGGCCTCCTTCTCGAAATGACTGTTAAAACTAAAATAAATTACATTGCATTTATTTTATATTCTTGGTTGTAATAAAAATTTAATTGACTTTGTGTGTGTGTGGCTTCTTTAAGTATAAAAAACCTCTTGTTGTAAGTGTGAGTGTTAAAATTGGAACGGTGCGCCCAGAAGCTTTTCTGATCACACTTGTCCTACAGCGCTGCGCCTCCTGTGAGTCGCCACATGGTGTTGTGTTCAGGGCGTTTATGATCTCCCAGAACCACAGAGGCAAGGCTTGCAAGTACCTCAGAAGCAAAATTACAGTTTTTAAAACATGTCCAGGGGTAACATCCTATTTTTGAAAATGAAAATTAAAATGCTGTTTTAGAAGAAAACAACAGGCAACATTTTGTGGGGAGAGTGGTGCTGGGAGTCTGTCCTTTTATAGGAACTCTGTTGTACCTGGCTTCCCCTATGGTTTACGCGCTGAGTCCTCTGAGGTTAATCCAAGGGTCAAAGGCATCGTGGAATGAGTTGAAGAATGTTTTAAGTGACACACACAAAATTTCCATTTCTGTTTGAAATAGATACTGCACATATCTAACTGCTTGGCACAGATTGCTTTTTCAAAACTGCTATCCACAGGATAGAGCTTCTCTTGGAAAGCTGTTTTTTGACCAAAGCTGCCTTTCTAAGCAGTCACCTGGGTAAGAGAAAGTGATGACTGCACAAACCCCTTACCTCCAGGGAAAGTGACCTGAAAGGTGGGGGGTCCCTCTCCCCAGCGGAGTGTAAGCTCTTTGTGGACAGTGCCTAGGATTGATTCCTCCTGCACTCCCCAACAGCTGGCAGGATGCTCCACACAGCAGATAATATGGCGAGTCCCTAGCATCACCTCTGTATACTGGCATAGAATTCCCAGATCACTTACTATGTCATATTTATATTTGGACATGGATGCGTGAATATAATTTCCATGAATAATGAAAATGCTAGAAATAGGCATCACTTCTTAAAATAGGTTCATTTCTTACGTTTTGGGCTGCAAAGTCAATGTAAAATATCACCTCAAAGGCACCATCTAAATTGCATTTAAATAAAAAATTAAGCCAAGTTCATTTTACTCACCAATCTTAGGAAGCCATCTTTCTCCTGGCTGCCTAGTGGTGGGCACTTTAAAGCCTTGCAGAGTATTTTCTCTAGCAGGCAGCAGAGAGCCAGCGTGGCCAAGCAGCACACACACCTAACAGGAACATGTGTTCATTCGATACAAATGAGAATACGGGGGAAGAAATGAAAATAATTGACTTAAAGCATTAAAATGTAGCACATTCCTTCTGCCTTTTTAGACTTTTTCAGAAATTGCTGATTTTTTTTCCCCCGCACAAAGATGCTATAATGGACTGAATATTTGTGTGTACCTCCTTCCTCCAAATTCCTATGTTGAAGCCCTTATCCCCAGTGTGGCTGAATTTGGAGATGGGGGCTTTGTAAGGGTAAATGAGTTCATAGGCTAGGGCCTTGATCCAATAAGGTTAGTGTCCTTGTTAGAAGAGACATCCTTGCTTTCTCTTCCCCATCCCCTTTCTCTACCCCCTGTGTCTGTCTATCTCTCCACCCCCTCCCCTACTGCCTTATATGTATTGGCTGGTCCTGGGAACTCCGCTTTGAAAGATCTGGGCTCTCCAAGCAAATGCTATACTATAATAAGTTTTCCCTTTTGGTTGTAAGTTTAATCTAAATTAATTAAAGCCTGTACAACTTAAATTATAAATGTGCAAGATTTGATTTAATTGAGGTGCAGGTGCCATATTTGAGTTGTAACTGTAGAGTTAAGTTTCTCTTTCCTCTACTGACATAATCCATAAGCAGTAAAATGCGGATATTTTAAGTTTACAGTTCAAAGAGTTCTGAAAACTATACATCCATGCAAATAAAACCCAAATCAAGAAATAGAACATTTCCATCACTCCAGAATGTTCTCATTCTCCTTTCTGGTCAATAACCCCACATGCACAGAGGCAGCCACTATTCTGATTTCTTTAAAAAACACATTTTTATTGATTTCAGAGAGGGATAGAGAGGTTGAAACAGCAACGATGAGAGAGAATCATTGATTGGCTGCCTCCTGTACACCCCACACTGGAGATCGAGTTCACAATCTGGGCATATGGCCTGACTAGGATTTAAACCATGATCTCCTGGTTCATAGGTCAGTGCTTAACCACTGAACCACACCAGCAGGGAACCATTGTTCTGATTTTTATCACCATACTAGAGACCTAGTGCACAAATTTTGTGCACTGGGGTCGGGGGGGGGGGGATCCCTCAGCCCAGCCTGCCCCCTCTCACAGGTCTGGGAGCCCTCAGGGGATGGCCTACTGATGGCCCACTCCCCAGTCCTAAGCTGCAGTCCAGTCTCCCTCTGCTGGCTGATCTGGGGAAGGAGCCACCCCATCACTGCTGCTGCCACTGCCAGCCACCAAGGTGTTTTCATCAACATGGACTCTGGTCCCTTCACCATGGAAAAATGACAACTTTTTTTAGGCATTTTCAAGATGTCTCTTTCATAGGATATGACATTTCTTTTTTCTTTTTTATCCTCACCTGAGGATGTTTTTCCATTGAATTTAGAGAGTGTGAAAGAGAGAGGGAAAGACAGAGAGAAACATCAATGTGAGAGGGACACTTCAATTGGTTGCCTCCTGCATGAGCTTTTACCTGGGCCCTGGCCAGGGAGGATACTGCAACCTAGGTACATGCCCTTGATCAGAATCAAACCTGGACGCTGTGGTCTGCAGGCCAAGGCTATACCCAATGAGCCAAACCAAGTAGGACAGGATATGACATTTCTTAGCCTCTCCAGCAGCAGACCTTTGATTTTTCCTCCAGGAGTGTGGTGGAAAAACCCTAGGTCACCTTCTTGGATTCTTATTACCCAAGTTACCAAGAACACCGAGTGGCAGTGTACAGGGAGCTTAGCCAATGAGCGGTCAGTAAAGGTGTTTCCTCTGCAGCTCACATGCAGGGGCGGGTATGCTGGGGCTGGGTGGCGGCCATGGCTTGGGCATACCTCCCTGCCTCTCCGCTCTGGGGCTGAGCCATCCATGGCTTGCCTCACAGCACAAGCAGTCCCCTCTCACCCATCTGCACACACAACCTCCTGAGCTGGTCATGACTGTTATGGCATCCCAGCTAATTTGCATATTACACCCCCCTCTAGATAGATAGATAGATAGATAGATAGATAGATAGATAGATAGATAGATATAGTTAATAGAAACTTTGCCTTTTCAGAATTTTATGTAATTGGAATCATACAATTTGTACTCTTTTGTGCCTGGATTCTTTAGTACAACATAATGTTTTTAAGAGTCATCCATGTTGGGTATATCAATAATTTATTTCTTTTTATTGCTGAATAATATTCCATTATATAACACAATTTGATTAGTCATTTGTCTGTTGATAGACATTTAGGTTTCCTGTTTGGGATTATTATAAAGAAAGCTACTATAAATATTTTTGTATAAGTTTTGTTGTGGTCATGTTTTAATTTTTTGGGGCTTACTTCGAAGTGGAATGGGTAGGTCACAGGAGGGGTGTGTATCTTTAAAATAAATTTCCAAAGAGTTTTATAATATAGTAGAGGCCTGGTGCATGACATTCGTGCACTGTGGGGATGGGCGGTCCCTCAGCTGGGCCTGCACCCTCTCACAGTCTAGGACCCGGAATGTCTGCCTGCTGCAGATGTGGGAGAGGCTCCTGCCACCGCCCCTGTGCTCACCAGCCGTTGAGTTCAGCTTCTGGCTGAACAGCACTCACCCTGTGGGACTGATCACCAGGAGGCAGCTCCTGCATTGAGCGTCTGACCCCTGGTGGTCAGTGTACATCACGGTGACTGGTTGTTCTGCCGTTCTATTTGCATATTAAGGTTTTATTATATAGGATATACCATTTTATACTATGCAATAATACGTGAACTCAGAGAATAAATTCTGTAATGGTAAGCCACCAAGTTTGTGGTATAATTTGTTATAGTAACTATAGAAAACTAATATAGATTTTGTTCATGACAGATTATCATTTTTCTGATTAGCTCCATTTCATTTGCTGATATTTTGTTAAGAACTTTTGTATCTATATATGCAGAGTATATTTATTGTTCTTTAAGTTTCTTGTGATGTCCTTGTCAGGTTTGGTATCAGGGTTATGCAGGACTCATAAAATGACTTGGGAAATGTTCTCTCTTCCTCTGTTATCTGAAAGAGTTTGCACAATATTCGCACAGCATGAGCTTGAATAATGTTGTTTCATTCAATGTCATTTTGTTATAACGTTGACGAGGAGAAAAAAAAAATCTATTCCCAGTCAGGGGCAGTGTCTGTGAGGAGTTGTCCCCAGGTCTGCACGGGTGTTTTTCTGGTCCTCACATTTCCTCCCATGTGCCAAAGATGTGCATGTCAGGTGAACTGGCGTGTCTACATTGTTCCAATCTGAGTGGGCATGGTGTGTGTGTGTGTACTCTGCGGTGGAAGGGTGTTCTCTCCAGGGTGGGTTCCCACCTAGTGCCCTGAGCTGCCAGGATGGGCTCCAGCCACCCACAACCCTGAATGGAATATGAGGGCTGGAAAATGATCTTGCTTGTCTTTATTAATTGTTCTCAAATGTATGTAAAGTTCACATTAATTTCAGTGTTTAATATTATAAGTGTTTTGGGTCTTTAGAAGTTTGGAGATGTTTTTATGTCCAGAAATATGCATCAGGAACTTAACTCTTGTTTGTATCAGTTAGCCTGTGGTAAACTGGCTTTGGTTATAGGTCATTTTGGTTAAAGTTGTAATTTCCAAGAACCTATGGATGATGTTAAGGGAGGACCTACTTTATTATTTCTTCCTTAAATATGTGATAGAAGACACCAATGAGGCCTTCTAGACTTGGACTTTTCTTTATGAGAAATATCTGATTTATAAATTTGATTAAAGGATATAGAGCTATGGAGATTTTCTATTTCTTCTGGACTCAGTTTGGTTAAATTGTATTTTTCAACAAATTTGTTTCATTTAAGTGAGAATGTAAATGTCTTTCTTAAAATATATCTTTAGACATGGAACTGTCAAAAGGAATAAGCATTTTCAGTTATGATAACATTTATTGTGTTAACTTTCACCAAGCACTTCCTATATCCACTTTACATATATTAACACATTTAATTCTCACAACAACTGTAAGAGGTGGACACTATTATTGTCCCCATTTTTAATAAATGAAAAATAAAAACAGACAGTGGATAAGCAGTTTGTATAAGTCACACAGCTGATAAGCATCAGAACCAAGTTCATAAGCAGTTATTCTAGTGGTTCTCAAAGTGTACTCTCTGGACCAGCAGCATCAGAATCATCTGGGAACTTGTCAGAAATGCAAATTCTCAGACTCTGCCCCAAAGCATTGAATCAGAAATTCTGTGGGTGGGGCCCAGAAATGCATTTTAATGAGCCTCCAGGTGATTCTGATGCTAAGGTTTGGGACCCACTGACTTTCACCATACTCTTCTCACAATACTCCCAAGTGACCTTCGAAAGTCTGTCTTAACCTAGTTTTACCATTAGAACGCGCAAGAGCCCATATCTCTTGGCCTTACCGAAACTCACTGTGATTCACCTTTACATTATGTACCAGTCTGATAGGAAAAGGGTAGTGTCTTATCTCTTTATTTATTTTATTTTTTAAATATATTTATTAATTTTTTTACAGAGAGGAAGGGAGAGGGATAGAAAGTCAGAAACACCAATGAGAGAGAAACATCGATCAGCTGCCTCTTGCACACCCCCAACTGGGCATGTGCCCGCAACCAAGGTACATGCACTTGACCGGAATTGAACCCGGGACCCTTCGGTCCGCAGGCCGACGCTCTATCCACTGAGCCAAACCGGTTTCGGCAGTGTCTTGTCTCTTTAAAAAACCTCAAGCCCTGTTAAGGCTCATTTGGTTGTGCCGGCACATACCTCGGTTGTGGGTCCGGTCTCCTGTCCAGGCATGTGCAGGAGGCAACTGATCCATGCTTCTCTCTCACATGGATGTTTCTCTCTCTTCCTCTCTCTCAAAAATCAATAAACATATTCTCCTGTGGGAATAAAAACAACAAACACATCCTACCTGTTAAAACTATGAAGAAAATTTCATTTGTGTCTCATTTCAAGGAAAAGAAAATGCTAAAATATTAAAAGGAAATTAAAAGTAATACTTTTTAACAAAAGTATTGCAGTCCTTGCAGTGAGAGTCAAGTCCTATGCCTTCTGCTGCCCTGTGGGGCCCCTCTGGCGCCGTGGACCTTCCTTTTCGAAGGGCTGTTAATCCCAGTACTTCTAACTTTGCCAGGCAACCACGTGCTAGAGTGCTAAATTAACCTCCTCCTTTGAGAGTCGGGAGAAGCAAATGGGTTCTCTTCTATAAATAATACAAAATCTGTTTTTGATCATGAAATACAAAGACTTTTTCAGCTTCTGTTAATGATAACACTTTTCTAAGTTGTGTGCTTTTCTGGGACCTCTGTGCACCTCTTGGCACTAGGTGCCAGTGTACTGAATATCCTTGCGGGTGAGATATAGGAGCAGATTCATAGTTCGCCCTACAGATAGCCTCAAAAGTGCTGGGGGGGCCCTGGCTGGTGTGGCTCAGTTGGTTGAGCATTATCCCTTGAATGGAGAGGTTGCCGTTTGATTCACGGTCAGGGCAGTGCCTGGGTTGTGAGCTTGATCCCCAGTAGGGAAGTGCTGGAGGCAGCAGATCAGTGATTCTCTCTATTGATGATTCTTTCCCTCTCCCTTTCTCTCTCTCTAAAATCAATAAAAACTTATTTTAATAAAAAACAAAAGTGCTTAGGGGAACCTAGTCCTCAATCTCAACATATATATATATTTTTTGAGAAGGTATACCATATCCAAGAGCTGAAAAACCTTGAAGACCAAGTGTCCCCATGAGTTGATTTTGTGATGTTTCCCATTGCATTTTCACCACATTGTAGAAAAGACCATACCGTTTGAGCTGGTTAAATCTCACAGGGCTAATTCCCACTTACAGTCCCAATAATTATCGAGCTGTAAAATTCACATGGGTTTCGGAGACAAACTTAGCCCTGAAATGCAGCTCTTCTACCTCTGAGCTGTGCGGCCTAGGGTAAATTATTTACCTCTCTGATCTTTTTAAAAAATTTTTTTAAAAATTGATTTCAGAGAGGAAGAGAGAGGGAGAGAGATATAGAAACATCAATGATGAGAGAGAATCATTGATTGCTGCTTCCTCCACTTCCCCTACTGGGGATCGAGCCTGCAGCCTGGGCACGACCCCAGGAATCGAACCATGACCTCCTGGTTCATAGGTTGAAGCTCAACTACTAATTCATACCGGCTGGGCATCTGATCTTTTAATATCTATAAAATGTCAAAAATAGCATCTACCTTTTAGAGTTTAAGGATTAAGTGAGGTAATATGTGGTGTGTCTAGCAGAGTGCCTGGCCCATAAACTACTCTAAATAAGTGTGGATTCCAGCCGAGACCGGTTTGGCTCAGTGGATAGAGCGTCAGCCTGCGGACTGAGAGGTCCCGGGTTCGATTCCGGTCAAGGGCATGTACCTTGGTTGCGGGCACATGCCCAGTGGGGGGTGTGCAGGAGGCAGCTGGTCGATGTTTCTCTCTCATTGATGTTTCTGACTTTCTGTCCCTCTCCCTTCCTCTCTGTAGAAATCAATAAAAATATATTTTAAAAATAAAAAATAAAAAATAAATAAATGTGGATTCCACTGGGTTTTTCTCTTTCCTCTGCGATTTCAATGTGGTTGAATATGTACTTCTAGTAGTAACAAGAAATTTACCTCCTTTGTTTGATGATCTCTCTCTCTCTCTCTCTCTCTCTCTCTCTCTCTCTCTCTCTGATGTTAATCCTCAGCCAAGGATATTTTTCTATTGATTTTTAGAGAGAGTGGAAGGGGGTGGAGAGAGAGAGAGAGAGAGAGAGAGAAACATGGATGTGAGAGAGACACATTAAACGGTTGCCTCCTGCACATGCCCCAACCAGGGCTGGGGGTTGAGCCTACAACCAAGGTACATGCTCTTGACCGGAATCATCAGGCCAAAGCTCTGTCCACTGAGCCTAACTGGCTAGGGTTGATCTCTCTGTTGACAGAAGATGGCATCTACCATCTGTGCAAACTACTAGGTCAGCCATTTGAAGGCCATTGCCCTTCAAGCCAGGGAGCACTCTTACAGGCAGAGGGCTACTGTAAAGGCACCAGGGTTCAACTTCTTTAATGAAATGCTATTAAAAAAAAAATGATGGGCACTACCCATCACCTCTTTTTTGTTCTACCTCAACAAGAAGTTCATTACATTGTGTTTCCACGCCATTTATAGTTGTAGAAAGAGCAGCTACCACTTTCGGGCATGCAATTACAACATGAAGTAGAAGCCACCTACGTAGTTTGGATCCAACGAGAATATGATTCCTCCATTCCCCCACTGTGGCTTTCATAAATTACCATCTGTGCTTCCAACTCAGAGTGACCAGATCTCATAAAGTCACGGTCCAGAGATTTGCAAAATGCCTCAGCTATGAAATACTTTTGTACCATTCATAATGCGAAAGATTGCCAGGAACAAAAACAACTCTTGAACTTTGCCTTTCAGCCCTTGTCTGCTAGGTTTGGAAGCCCTGGCCCATTAACAGGAGATGAGGGAAGAGAGACAGAAGGTGATCCTCTCTGTGGACAGGGTGAAGGTCCCACTGGTCAGAGCGTCCCTCTATGGGTGAATCTGGCATTTCAAGACTCCATCCAGTCTGCTGGGGAAAGGCCTGATGGAGTTGGAGCAGTTTGGGCCCAAACTTCAAGCCAATAAAACAAAGTTCCCTTCTAGAAAGTCCTGCACTTGGGAGAAAGTGCTGGAAGCATCATTTAAATTGAGCAAGGCCAAAGGAAAGAGAAGGTCCAGGTGAAAACAGGGGACAGAACAGAAGAGGTGGGCCCACAAAACCCAAACCTCACGTATTTGTAGAAACATATTAAGCTTTTAAAATCATGAACATTACCACTCTACCCATATACCTAAAAATCCCCCCCCCAAAAAAACCCACTTGATTTTCTAATGGCTTAAAATATTCCATACATTTTTTCTGCTTAAACAAGGAATAGATTTATATTTGCTTTTTCCACCCATATTATGTATATGAAAAGCTCTTTTGGCACAAACCAGCAGCTTAGCATTGAAGGTAATATATGTGCATATATAGTTTTCATATATAATTACTTATTTGCAATTCATGGGAGTTTTCATATGAAGATGATCCAAAAGAAAACTATAGTTTAAGTGGGGCTCCTGCCAACTAAATGATGTGAAAGTTCTTGGACAATTGTTGAAAGCATGTTATTTATTTCTAGCAAGGACTGGACACAGGAAACTGAGTTATTAAGCAGAAATTCGGGGTGTGTTTCGTGTAGTCTCAATATTGTCGGGTGACTCTTCTTGTGAAGTTGCCCTCCATCCTTTAGTTATTCTATTGCCCTTTTAATGTTGGGACAGCCAAGAGATAGAGCAATTGTTAAAGCGAGGAACCTGTTTCTGGTTTTGTTCATCTTTGAAAGCCCAGCATCTTATTCACGGGATGAACGTTCAATACACTTACTAAAGGAGCTACAGAAGATTCAGGTGGGGTATATGAAACAACTCCCCACGTTGAAATTATGTGGCGTCAGCGGGGCCACATAACCTAGGAGGGAGGAACAAACTTTCCTCTATCCCCACGGTTTCTCTGGCTGGCCTAACAATCAAAGAGGCATGAGACAGATTAGCAAGAGAAAATAACCAACTTTAGTACATAGAGCTCCAGAGAGCCAGAGACCCCACATGCAGAAGAGGTTCAGAGACAGAAAGGGGGATCTGGGTATACAAGACATTCTGAGCCAGGGAGGGGTAATGGCACCCTGGAGGCTTCAAGAGGTCAATGCAGGGTGATAAGAACAGCAGATGTTTAGTAAATGGTTTGCCCTGCCATAGAGATGAGTTGAAGAGGTTATCACTGATAATCTCCTTTAAAAACAATTATTGATTTTTTTACAGAGAGGAAAGGAGAGAGAGAGAATTAGAAACATAGATCAGCTGCCTCCTGCACATCACCTATTGGGGATGTGCCCGCAACCAAGGTACATGCCCTTGACTGGAATCGAACCTGGGACCCTTCAGGGAGCAGGCGGATGCTCTATCCACTGAGCCAAACCAATTAGCGTTGATAATCTATTATTACCTTCAAGAATCCCAATTCAAGTTCTTCCAGGTAATTAAAGGGAAGGGCAGACGTTTCTTTTGATCCTGAAGCTAAAATTGCTTTTAGCTCAAAACAATCTGCAGGCCATAGATGCATATCTTGGGGGGACTTGCTCAGAACCTCTACACCCTCACTGTAGGAAACGATTAACCACTATGTTGCCCTTGGGGTGGTTGAAGTGCCATATGACTTGGATTGTTCTTATCTCCCGTGTTTGGTGGGAAAACAAAATAATGGAAAAGCTGGACATCTTATCTGGAATTCCCCCTGGCCAACAGAATTAACTTTTGTTTGCTTCAGAGACTAAGCAATGAAAACAATGGATCTGGGATCTAGATCTTTTCACCAAACAAGTCAGTCTCCAGCCCACCGCAGCCACCACACCCTATCTAATTCAGAGAAGGGAACAAATGACTTCTGCAACATTTTTATGCTCTTTTTAAAAAGTAGCAAAACATGCCTAAATAAAACTGTCTAAAATTCTTTTTATAAATGCACCAGCACATAAAACCTATTAACACCTAACTCTAACTTGAACTACTGCTACAGAAGCTGAATGAATAGCCAATATCCAGCCCAGGTCCCACAAACAGATGTCTCATGGAATGCTACTTCTGATGGGTGGTTCATAGATTTTCACATTCAAAAGTTTACATGGTAAAATACATCTGGAAAAATCTGGATTGAAGGCAAAGTACAGGCTTTCTCAGAGCGTTTAATATGCTGACGACATTGTGAATTTCCAAGAAGGTGATGATGGCCCATTTTCCAAGCTTATTTGATCAAAGAATTTCCTTTTCCTGCACTTCTTCTGAGCAATGCTCTGCAGAAACGACGTGGAAGTCATCAGAAGCTTGATTTGTTCCCTCCGTCCAGAGCAGCCATATCCTTCCATGTAGGATGGGCCCCTCCTCAGCTCCACAGGATGAATATGGATGGTATTAAACCCAACACATCAGTCTCATTCCCTTTGCCAAACTATTGGTTCAAGTATGAGTATATCATGCAATTCTGGCCAATAAAATTTGAGGGAAAACCTTCTGGGAGTGTTTCTAGGAGGATTTGCTTCAAGCTTGAAAAGATAACCAAGACACTAACACTGCCTTTTCTATCTTTGGACTTCTACACTAATAAAAGAGAAACATGCAAATTGACCATCCCTATGCTATGCCCACCAGCCAATCAGGAGCAAGTATGCAAATTCACCCAACAAAGATGGCAGCAGCCATGGAGCTGGAATGAGCAGGAAGCTTAGGTTGCCTCTGGTGATGGAGGAAGCCAAGCTTCCTGCCTGCCCTGGCCTCCACTGAAGGAGGGACTGGAGAAAAACAAAAAGAGGGCCTGGGAACCTGGGTTGCTCAGGGGTATGGCCAGCCTGAAAAAGGCCCTCAGCCTCTTACCCATGCCAGCCAGGCACCTCAGTGGGTCCCCCACCCTGAAGGGTGTGGACAGCCTGAAAACAGCCCTTAGCCCCTAACCTAGGCTGGCCATGCCCCCAGGGGATGAGGGTCCCTACTGGGGGACTTTGCCAGCCTGAAAACAGCCCTTAGCCTCTCACCCAGGCTGACCATGCCCCATGAGGTGAGGGTCCCAGCTAGGGGGCATGGCCAGCCTGCAAACAGCCATCAGCCCCTCACCCAGACTGGCCATGCCCCCAACCCCAGTGGGGACCCTCATCCCATGAGGGCATAGCCAGCCTGCAAACCACCACACGGCACTCACCCAGACTGTCCCATGCCCTAAGGAAACCCCCATCCCTGATCTGGGACACTCTTCAGGGAAAACTATGCACCAGGCCTCTATCTATACTAATAAAAGGATAATATGCTAATTAGACTGGGAAACCTTCCAGGAGACCTTCTGGATGTTCTTCTGGACAAAGCCATGGTGGTAGGCTGAGGTAGAGGTGGTTAGAGGCCAAGAGGGGATGGCAGTTGTGGGTGATCAGGCTGTTGGGGGGGATATTGGGGGGGATCAGGCTGGCGGGGGGGGGGGGAGTTGGGGATGAGCAGACCAGCAGGGGGCTAGTTGAGGGCAAGCAGGCCAGTGGGGAGGAAAGGTAGGGACTAGCAGACTGGCAGGGGGGCAGTTGGGGGTGAGCACACTGACATGTGGGGCAGTTGGGGATGATCAGACTGGCAGGGGGAGCATTTGGGGGTGAGCAGGCCGGTAGGCAGAGTGGTTAGGGGAAATTAGGGAGGCAGGCAGGTGAGCAGTTAGGAGCCAGCAGTCCCGGGTTGCGAGAGGGATGTCTGACTGCCTGTTTAGGCCTGCTCCCTGTAAACCAGCAATAGGACATCCTTCAAGGGATCTCAGATTGGAGAGGGTACAGGGTTGAGGGACACCCCCCCCCTCCCCATGCACAAATTTCATGCACCGGCCACTAATCTGTATATAGGCTGGCAATTGCAGCAGCCAGCTTAGTATCAAGAATGTAGCCAGCCTCTGAGGCACACTAAAACTCTAGGGTCACTAAGAAAAGTGGAAAGATCCAGCATCCTTGGGAACTGCACGAATCACTGATTTTATGAGCCTTGGAACTGCCCTATCTCTGCAAAGCTCTTCTGGGACATTAGAAATATCCTCATTTAAAAAATCAATTTCATTTGGGTTTCTTTTTCTTTCTTTCTTTTCTTTTTAATATTTGCAGTAAAAATTGTCCAGATATGGGGGACTAACTAGTCAGAACTTTCATGTGATTGGCTGGAGAAAAAGAACATTCAAATCATTGTGTTTGAAAATGTTAATTGTTAAAAAGCAGTGCTTTGTTACAGACTGAGTGTCTCCAACCATTATTAACAGGATCTGTAATCTTTATATTTAAATGAATGACTCTCATATTATCATGTTAGTGTCTCTAAATTAGAAAGTTAAACATTTATTCCTCAGCAGCAGCAATAGGCTATGATAATATACATAAATCATCAAAGTGCTGTGGCAATGAAATCCCTCGAAGCCCCTTACACAGCAAAATATGCCCACCAGCACCATGTCTCTCCGTGGTTGCCTGGTGTGGCTGCATGATGTCTGGGCTGAGACTGCGCTCCTCTCTGCATTCAGAAAATTCGCAGAGTCCTCCCTCTGCAAAGCCCTGGGAGAGGTTCCCCACCTTTGCCCTGCAAGTCCTACTCCCCCATGAAAGTCCTGCTTAAAGTCCCATTTCCATGAAAGCTCCCTAATTATTTCAGCCTTCACTAAGCAAACTTTAAAAACATTCTCCTTAGGTGCCTATCTAAACCATTGATTTTGGCATTTAATTGTACTTTTCCATATTTTCTCTTATGGGTGAATGTTTTATCAAGCTCCCCAACCACCATTGAATGAAAGTAATAAAGGGAAGATGGAAGTGATAAGAATATTATCTAAGTTGGTGGTCATCAATTCTGTCAGACCCAACATCCCTTTTTATAAATGTTTTTGTAATGCTCTTTACTTATCATGAAAAAGGTCTGAGGGATGGAGAGTGTTGGTTCTAGTGAGAGCCACTGAGCTAAAGCGAGGCCAGCTGGAAATGGGACTATTACTAGATAACCTAGAACTTGATCCTAGGGCTTCAAAGACCCTGAAAGCCTGAGGCAAACCCCCAAACACCAGGTACTGGTTCATGGCTGTGGTTCTCAAGGGCGTTCTGTAGACCAGTCAAAGGAGTCAGCAAGTCAAGCAGGGGGTGGAGGGTAATCTACTTCAACTTCAGGTGTTTCCACTTTTTCCATTTACTATACTTCTGAACAAAGATTCCTCAGTTTTAAGAAGTAAATGTTATATGTTTTGACTGTTTTTTTTTTCTCCCAGGTTTATAGTTTCTGGGAGAGGATGTGTTGACTTCCTCATTATGCCAGAAATGAATGTCCCAGTTGGTTCTTTTTTTATCGTTTCTACCGTTCTATTGAGTCATTGTTATCATAGTTTCCAGTGATTCTTTCAACATATTTATAATAGCTGCTTGAAGTCCTTGCTAAATCTAACTTCTGGGCCCATGCAGAGTCACTGAGCTCTGCTGGTCACTCAAACCTGAATCTCACATCTCAATGTTCACTTAATACATTCGCTTCCTGTGGTCAAAAGTTCATGGGAGGCCCTGGGCAGGTTGCTCAATTGATGATTTTGATATGTCAAAGTTGCAGTTCGACCTCTGGTCAGGGCATATACAAGCAACAACCAATGAGTGCATAAATACGTGAACAACAAATCAGTGTGTGTGTGTGTGTGTGTGTGTGTGTGTGTGTGTGTGTGTGTGTGTGTGTCTTTCATCAATAAATTTTTTAAAAAGCCATTGTAAGTAGCTTCTTTTAAAATTCACCATGAGAAAACCCTGTCCAAGGATAGAAACCTCTCAGATGGTGGATTTGCTCATCAGCTCCTATTCTTCTCTGAGGTTGGAATAGCTAAGAATAGAGGGCTCTAGGGTAAAAAAAAAAAAGTAGTATGAACCATAGCTGGATGGCCTGGATCAGCAATCAGGGCCTCCTGGAAAAATTGCAATGAGAGGCATCGCCCAGGAAAGAAAAGTTCCATCAGCTGGCATGTGGTCCTCTTGCAGGATACTCATGAGGAAGGGCATGGTGAGCATGGACACAGAACTTGGGGAGATAGAAGATCAGAAGATTCTCTGGCTTCAAGCTCAAAAAACTGATTAGTATGATCCATTGCTACTCAAAACACTTCTGATATCAAATGTCTGAGTTTTCCACACCAAACAATTATCCAATTCTCTGTAAACACCAACCGGGAGTCCTACAATTTAATTCAATTCTCACACTATCTGGAGTTGGGCTCAGTTTCAGGGCTCAGTCCCACAAGATGGCCTCCACTTCAGAGCTAATCGTATGTCTAGGCCTCTTGTATTTCTGAATGACTGGCTATTCGTCAGGAATTCTCATGATCCCCTCCTCAAGTTTGATATAATTTGCTAGAAAAGCTCATAGAACTTAAGAAAAATGGTTTACTTACTCTTACTGGTTTATTATAAAGGCTCCAACTCAGGAGCAGTCACATGGCAAAGAGGCTTGGGGCAAGGTATGATGGGGAATTGGAGCCACAGAGCTTCCATGCCTTTTCTTTTCTTTTTTTTTTTTTTAAATATATTTTATTGATTTTTTACAGAGAGGAAGGGAGAGGGATAGAAAGTCAGAAACATCGATGAGAGAGAGACATCGATCAGCTGCCTCTTGCACACCCTCTACTGGAGATGTGCCCGCAGCCAAGGTACATGCCCTTGCCGGAATCGAACCCGGGACCCTTCAGTCCACAGTCCGACACTCTATCCACTGAGCCAAACCGGTCTCGGCTCCATGCCTTTTCTGAGCACATCACCCTTCCAGCACCTTGATGTGCTCCCCAATGTGGATGCTCTCCAAACTCTGTCTTTCAGAGCTTTATGGAAGTTCCATCATGTAGACATGATGGATCAAATCATTGGCCATTGGTGAGTACCTCACTCTCCAGCCTTTCTGCACTCCCTGGAGGTTGGGGAATAAGGCTCTGATCATGCCTTGGTCTTTTGGAACTCTGTCCCCATTATTGAGCCATTTAGGGGACACTCTTACACTTCAGAGATTTCAAGGGCCCTAGGAACTCTTGTGTCAGGAACTGGAGACTGAGACTGAGTAAACTACAGAAGACGCTCCTAAACCCCCTATCACTCAGGAAATTATAAGCATTTTAGGAGCCCATCCAGGAACTGGGAAGGAAGACCAAATAGATATTTCATATTATATCACAATGCCACACTGATGCACTCATCTTGCAGCCAGATGCCCTGGGAGCCTGCCTCTGAGTTAGAAATACTCAATTCCTCAGCCAAGTTCCAGTCCCCTGACTGTGCTCCTGTTTGTCTTGTCTTTATCTGCCTTGGCCTCTCCTTGCCTGGCCTTCCTTGGCTGACCCAGCCCCAGCCCACTGACAACTCTATTTAGACATTAAATATATTCCATCTGGTGACAGTAGTAGCTTCTGAGGCTGGGAGCTACTTGTAGACAGCTTCTCCTTGATCCATAGACAGTTTAGCTCTCACAGAGTAATATTACTTCTCACATTTCCACTTCCCAAAGGAGCTCACTTGAGCCTTTAAAGGCATGACAGAACCAACTGGGACATTCATTTCTGGCATGGTATCTGGATGGTGAGCAAGAGAGGGACACAGCATTTGATTAAGATGTCAATGATAGCCCTAGCCAGTTTGTCTCAGCGTCAGCCTGCAGACAGAAGGGTCCTGGGTTCGATTCCAGTCAAGGGCATGTGCCTCGGTTGCAGGCTCCTCCCTGGCCTGGGCTCATGCAGGAGGCAACCAATCAATATGTTTCTTTCACATGGATATTTCTCTCTGTCTTTCCCTCTCTCTTCCATTCTCTAAAAATCAATGGGAAATATCTTCTGGTAAGGATTAAACAACAACAAAAAAAGATGATAATGATAAAAAATTATTGTCTTTTCCTATCTCTTCAAAGACTGTATTTCCTGTGTAACTCCTACAATGTCTAGACCAGTGCTTGGTTCCCAGCTGCTGCCCAGTAAATATTTGCTTCTCTATTCTTCTGCATTTTTATTGTTGTTGGTGGTGATTTTCATACCAAGCTCAGTGCAGCTGTAGGGATCCTGAGAAGGTACCCAAAAGCCCAGGTGGGTTAGGACAGGTAAGAGTTAATAAGGGTGAAAAGTAGAGGAGAGAGTAGCTGGGCTCCAGCCCTGCCACCTTGTTAGCTAGCTTACATTTTAAATTAGTTTGGAAACAATATTTTCTTTTTTTTTTTTTTTAAAGAGGGATTCTATGATTTAAAGTTTGAAAATAACTGCCTTATACTCTGGATAGCTTAGAGGAGGAATTTAATTTTATGAATGGCATAAATGTCTCTATCTTCATTCTCCCAAACATTAGCCACTATAATAAAATTAAATTAAAGTTCAATTAAATCCCTCAGTTTCACTGGCCACATTTCAAGTCTTCCACAGCTCCATGTGACCTGTGGCTACCATTTTGGACAGTATGGACATGAACATTTCCATCACTGCAAAAAATTCTGTTAGGTAGCACTGGTCTATCCTATATAATAAAATCGTAGTATACAAATTGTCCCCTTGACGGGGAGTTCATTGGGAGTTTAACCAGGGGGTGAGGCTGGCTGGGGGAAGGGAGGGAGTGCCAGGCCAGCAGCTGGCAGCTGCAAGGACCCTACCAGTGCATTAATTTCATGCACTGGGCCTCTAATAGTTTATATTATTTAAATCATAGAACTTAATTGACAGTGGCTGTGTACTTTCTGCTGAAATGTTTCTAGGCTTAAAGGTTAGGTTGAGTTGGGTCCTGCTATAACTTGCCATATGGCCTACTAGACTAACTTCAACTTCCCTGTTCTGAACCAGGGAGGTCTGGGCCACAAAAGAGTTTTCCATCTATTTTATCTCCAAGGGTCCCTTTGATTGTGACTTTGTTCCCTTGGACCCACACCCAGGTTTAAAATAAACTGCTTTATTAGGTAATAATTGGCTTACTCTCCCACTTTTGTTAATCAGTGCTATTTATAGTTACCAACAAAAATCTCTGATGAGAATAAGATTACCAGGATTCTTATTTTGAGTTGAAATAATTCCAGCCCCAAACTTAGAAATGGGATATTGTAGTTAGATTGGCCTTATCTCTAGTAATTGTACAACTTCCATGTGGTGTTTTTGAAATATCAAAAATAATTTATTAATTGCTCCTTCCTATCACTGTTACTACTTTCTAGCACCCTTAGGGCTTAAGGAGCCCAAGTTAGGAGTCTCTTGATGACATAATAACTTAAATTTTTTAAAGTTTTTAAAGGGATTGTAAGTCAAAGGAGGTAATAATCCCGAAAGTTCATTTTGGGAATTTAGAAAATTAACCAAAGGAAGCCAAGTTACCAAATTCATGAATCAGACTGAAAATCTAGAATATATAGACTTTTCAGCATCCAAAACAGTATGCTCAGTATAAAAGCATATATTGGGTGAGACTTCTCACTATTGCAGAGTGAGTGCCAAATTTTTACTCAAAAAAATAATATGTAAAACTGGGGAAAACTATAGAAAACAACAATTTCAGGGCTTTGGAAATTATTCAAAGGTAAACAAGTTGATAAGCATTTACTCATGAAAAACTGCTAAGATTGTATATAAAAATGATGATAGCCCTAACCGGTTTGGCTCAGTGGATAGAGCATAGGCCTGCGGACTGAAGGGTCCAGGTTCAATTCCAGTCAAGGGCACGACCTTGGTTGCGGGTACATCCCCAGAAAGAGGTGTTCAGGAGGCAGCTGATCGATGTTTCTCTCTCATTGATGTTTCTAACTCTCTATCCCTCTCCCTTCCTCTCTGTAAAAAAATCAATAAAATATATTTTTAAAAATGTTGATAGTCCACTGCCTTCAGGCCTAGAGCTTCTTCCTCCTGTGCCCCAGCACATTTAGCTGGGTAATTTTACCAGGGCAATACTAGCTTTGAAAACCAGCAGCCTCACTGTCAGAGGGGGATGGATTTGATTTGGATTTGAAGCTGAAAACCCATACCCAGCTGTGTTGTCAGTAACAGTAGCAAACTCAATAGAAATTGAAAAAAAAAAAACAACCCTCACAGCTCTGCTAGACTAAGACTGCAGTCCTGATTGGGATGAGCAGCTGACCAGCCAGAAATTTAATGGGGGAAATCCTGGAAATGAGAGAGCCATAGAAAAACTGAACAACCTCTCCACATATTCCTGAATGACCAGGAAACTGCATATGTACAGGGGATGGCCGAGAGAGCCTGGAAGAAAGGAAAAGTCAGGCAGACTTGAAAATTAACTGAACTTTGAATGCATTCCTCAACCTGCACAGATTCATCAATAGAGGGCGGAACTTACATAAACTTAAGGTGTTTGATCGTAACATTGGCTCAATTGTGCAGACACAGGGACAAGACTTAGGGAGACAGGCTAAAAATTAAACATAAGAATTACAAACAAGAAACTGAGCAGAGACATCAGTGGCCACAAACGCAGGAGAAACAGTTCTACAGATTAAGTCCAGGGAAGTTGATAAAACCAGTAATATCTACCCATGTAAAGAAATCAGAGTCCAGAGTTGCTACAGTATATTATCTAAGATGTCAAGTTTTCAGCAAAAATTATGAGTCATGTAAAGAAACAAAAAATCTAAATCAAACTCTAGAGTTTTTAGAGTATGCAAACAATAGAAACAGATTCTGAGTAGGCCCAGAAATTAGATTTATCAGACAAAATATTTTTTTAGTAACAAATTAGACTGTTATTCATATTGCTTCATTAGGTCAGAGAAAGATTTTAAAGAAGGTATTATAAGTATGTTCAAAGAACTAAAGGAAAACATGGTTAAGAATGAAAGGACAGTATAGTGACAATGACTTAACAAATACAGAATCTCAACAAAGAAATAAACATGTAAAAACCTAATGAAAAATTTGAGTTGTAATATATAATAACAGAAATTTTTAAAATTTACTAGAGTGGGTCACAGAAGAAATAATCCAGATCATCAGGAATTACTCATCTGAAGAACAGAGAAGAAGAAAAAAATTAAAGAAAAAGAAACAGAGCTGCAGAGATAGGTGGGATATCAAGCATACCAACAAAGATGTAATCGGAGTTCCAGAAGGCTAGTGGCAGAAAAATATGTAATGATATAATATCTGAGAAGTTGAGGAAGACATTAATCTACAGACCCCAGAAGCTCAATAAACCTCGAGTAAAATAAGTAAAAGTAGATCTACACCTAGACAGATCATAGTCAAACTATTGGAAGGCAAAGACGAGAGAAAATCTTGAAATCACTGAGAAGAAAAACCTCATCATGTACAAGGGAAAATATGATTAATGGTCAACTTATTAGACCATTATAAAAGGTCAAGCAAAGTTCTCAGTGAAACCAGGGGCTTCTCAGCCCTCCGCCAGGCAGAGGAGCTACCTTCCCTGAGTCATGGCGACTTCTTTTGCCATGTAACATAACTCATTCATAGGTTCTGCAGGTTACGACATGGGTATTGTTAGGAGGGCATTGCTCTGTCTAATTCAGAAGCCTAATACAGCAGATCTCTGACTTTTTTTAAAATTTAAATTCTGTATTGTTGAAAGTATTACACATGTCTCCTTTTTCCCTCATTGACACTCTCCCCGGCTGCTCCCTCCCCCCAGCACATGCCCTCACCCCACTAGTGTCTGTGTCCATTGGTTATGCTTATCTGCATGTGCACAAGTCCTGTGGTTGATCTCTTACCCTGCCTCTCCCACCCTCCCCTGCCTTTCCTCTGAGGTTTGATGGTCTGTTTGATGCTTCTATGTCTCTGGAGCTATTTTTGTTCATCAGTTTATATTGTTCATTATAAGATCTCTGACTTTTGAATTTCACAAACTGTTTAAACAGACGGCTGTTCTGGTTATCTGTTTCTGTATAACAAATTTCCCCCAAACTTGGTGGTTTAAAGTGACAAAAATAATTTCTTTTCCTCACAAATCTGCAATTTTGGCAGGGCTTGGTGGGACTCATCTTTGCTCCACGTAGTGTTGTCAGCGGAAGTCAAGGGGTCTCTGGCCAGAGACGGTACTTTGTGCCCCAGTTCTTGTCATTCTAGGAATGAATTCAAACAAGAGACAACAAATGGCAGCAAAAGCAGGCAAGGATTTATTTGTAGGAAAGAAATACACTCAGATAGGACCTGAGTGGGCAGCTCAGCTGGCTGAGACCAAACAGAGTGCCCTGATATTTGGGAGTTTAGAGGATTTATACCTCTGTGCTGGAACACCCCGAGGCAAGGAGCAAGTCACCCCCTTCCGCATGTCTCAAAAAAATGTATCTTCAAGCTATAAAGGCTCCTTCATCTAGGTCAGTGGTCAGCAAACTCATTAATCAACACAGCCAAATATCAACAGTACAACAATTGAAATTTCTTTTGAGAGCCAAATTTTTTCTTTTTCTTTTTCTTTTAAAAAATATATTTTATTGATTTTTTACAAAGAGGAAGGGAAAGGGATAGAAAGTTGCCTCCTGCACACCCCCCACTGGGGATGTGTCCGCAACCAAGGAACATGCCCTTGACCAGAATCAAACCTGGGACCTTTCAGTTCGCAGGCCGACGCTCTATCCACTGAGCCAAACCGGTTTCGGCGAGAGCCAAATTTTTAAAATTTAAACTTCTTTTAACGCCACTTCTTTAAAATAGAGTCGCCCAGGTCGTGGTATTTTGTGGAAGAGCCACACTCAAGGGGCCAAAGAGCCGCATGTGGCTCGCGAGCCACAGTTTGCCTACCACTAATCTAGGTGTTTTGCCACCAGTTAGACCATATCCCGGAGGGGCTCTAAATCTTTCCTCTCACATAGGGGCCTGCCAACTCCATTGTCCGTATCCAGTTTGTCAGGTCTCACACATACTTCCTTCAAGCCCCTCCTGCCTCTCCCAGCTCAAATCTACCCAGCTGCCTACTCTAACAATGTCCGCTGTGGCAGCGCCCCTAGGGCTCTAGGCTGTGCTTCCGAAAGGGCTCACTTCCGGACTGGGAAGTTGGTGCCAGCGATTGGTTAGGAGTTAATCTAGTGCAGTTGGCCAGGGGGCTTGCTTCCTCTGTATGTGGGCTTCTCCTCGTGGCTGCTTGGGCTTCCTCACAGCATGGCAATGGGTTCCAAGAGTAAAGTTCCAAGAGGCCTGGGCGGAAGCTACAAGACTTTCAGTGACCTACTTTCAGACACTATATCCAGATTGTCATGTGCACCACATTTTATTGGCCAAATAAGTCAGTAAGGCCAGCCCACATTCAAGAGGAGGCAAATTAGGGAGCTCCAGTCGCACAATCGGTTAGCGCGCGGTACTTATAAGAGGAGGCAAATTAGTTGCACCCTCAATGAGAGACCTGTCAAAGGATCTGTGAACATCTCTAGTTTACTACACATATAAACAAAACAGATTCACAAACAGACGAAATGGAGGATCAACTAATATTGCCATATTTTGTTTTGATAAATAGGAATATTAAAAATCAACTCCCCGAATATTGTCTATTATCCAATCTGTTTCTTTTTAAAATATATATATTTTATTGATTTTTTTACAGAGAAGAAGGGAGAGGGATGGAGAGTTAGAAACATCAATGAGAAACATCGATCATTTGCCTCCTGCACATTCCCTTCTAGGGATGTGCCCGCAACCATGGTACATGCCCTTGACCAGAATTGAACCTGGGATCCTTCAGTCCCCAGGCTAATGCGCTACCCACTGAGCCAAACCTGTTAGGGCTCCAATCTGTCTCTTAAAACTATTTATTTCTACCAAAAAAAAAAAAAAAAAAAAAAAGTAGAGAGAACATAGTCCCAGAATAGATGACAGTTTTTAAAATTGAACACATTTAGCCTAAATGAAAAACTCACTGTGCTATCCTTGTTTTTCTCATTTCAGCCCAGGTAGAAAATAGGTCATGCATAGGTCATCCAGAAGGGCTTTGAGAAACAACCAGCCATAAGGCATGAGTACTTCTGTGGTTCTGAGCAGCAGTTCATGCCACCCCCTCACCCTGGCTTGCAGCCAGACTCTCCATGAACCCTAAAGCCCTACGCCCTGCTGGTTCTGGAGACTTACTGCCCTACTCGATTCCTTGTCTCCAGGAAACTGCTGATGGTCTCATAGGTAGGATGTGTCTGATGCTGTTGGGGTTTGTCTTGGGGCAGCCAGATAGGACTTTTTTTTTGGCAATGTCAGGCTCTCGGGCCCCAGCTTGGACTTCTTTCAACATGGCTTTTGCTTTTCGGGCTGAGCTATTCTGACTTTGCAGGTCTGGACAAGGCAGTGATACAACTGGCCTGAGGTCATGGGAAGCCTGCCAGAGACCTCTGCCATCACCCTGTCTTAGTTTATCAGCCATCACTCTATCTTAGTTTATCAGAATCCCCAGGGGAGGTTTCTCAGAGCCAAGCCCCATCGTCCTTGAAATTCTGACACCTTTTAGGTACCTTGGAGCTTCCAGGTCCCAGAATGGAAATCCTTTGCTAGATCAGTCATAGACCTTTATGTGGCTCTCTGAGACCAGGATGAAGAGACTTCTGTGTCAAGCCAATGAGTGTTTCCATACCTTGCCCACCTCAGCCAGGCCCAGGAAAGGCACAAGGACTGGCATCAATGAGACAGTTCTTTTCCCCCATCACCATTTATCCCTTCAATGCTCTCCTTCACCTCCACTCATCCCCCTCCATCTCCACCACCACCACACTGTTGTCCCTGTCCATGAGTAGTTCTCTTTTTGCTCAATCCCTCCACCCATCTCCCCACCCGCAGAAGAGCTATCTGCCTGCTCTCTGTCTATGAGTCAATGAGACAGTTCTTAAAAGGATGACTGAGGTTGACCCGTGGAAGAGAATTACCTGCTCACCATCAGCTACTCATGTGGTTGAGGATTGATTTCTTAATTGTCTCTGACCTGCACAAAAAAGCATGTTGAGGTGGGAGCAGGAAGATTCCACGGCAGGGAGACTCACCCCCTCCATTCTCTCCTTTTTTCAGGGCCTCCCTGTTTCGGGGAAGTTGAATCCTAGTCTATTTTCACTTCACAAATGGCCCATGGGGGCATTTCTAAAATGCTGATGCAGCCTGACCAGTGTGGCTCAGTGGTTGAGCGTTGACCTATGAACCAGGAGGTCATGGTTCGATTCTAGCTCATGCCTGGGTTTCAGGCTGGATCTCCAGTGGGGGGCTGTGCAGGAGGCAGCTGACCAATGATTCTCTCTCGTCACTGATGTTTCTTTTTCTTTTCTTTTCTTTAATCTTTATTGTTCAGTTTATTAATTACATTGTTCCCCCTTTTCCCCCCCTATAGCTCCCCTCCACCCTGTACCCATCCCACCCTCCGCCCTCACCCCCCTCCACTGTCCTCTCTCATAGTTGCATGATTTTTGTCCAATCTCTTGCTGCACTTCCCACACCCCTTTTCTCCCCAAGAATTGTCAGTCGATTCCCTCTCTATGTCCATGTCTGTTACATTCACCAGTTTATCCTGTTCATCAGCTTATTAATTCACTTGATTTTTAGATTCATTTGTTGATAGATGTGTATTTGTTGTTCATAATTTTTATTTTTACCTTTTTCTTCTTCCTCTTCTTAAAGAATATCTTTCAGCATTTCATATAATATTGGTTTGGTGGTGATGAACTCCTTTAGCTTTTTCTTATCTGTGAAGCACTTTATCTGACCTTCAATTCTGAATGATAGCTTTGCTGGATAGAGTAATCTTGCTTGTAGATTCTTGCTACTCATCACTTTGAATATTTCTTGCCCTCCCATCTGGCCTGCATTGTTTCTGTTGAGAAATCCGCTGACAGTTGTATGGGTGCTCCCTTAGAAGTAACTAACTGTTTTTCTCTTGCTGCTTTTAATATTCTCTCTTTGTCTTTTGCTCTTGGCATTTTAATTATGATGTGCCTTGGTGTGGTCCTCTTAGGGTTCCTATATATTGGGGTTCGGTGCACTTCTTGGACTCCTAAGTCAATTTCTTTCATCAGGTGTGGGAAGTTTTCAGTCACTATTTCTTCAAATAGGTTTTCATTGTCTTGCTCTCTCTCTTTTTCTGGCACCCCTATAATTCAGATGTTGGTATGCTTGAGGTTGTCCCAGAGGCCCTTACCCTATCTTCAATTTTTTGGATTCTTTTGGTTTCTTGCTTTTTCAGCTGAGTGGATTTTACCTCTTTGTATTTCAAATCTTTAACTTGGTTCTTGGGGTGCTCTAGAGTACTTTTAGGTCTTTGTATAATATTTTTTATTTCAGTCAGTGTGTGCTTAATTTCTAGTTGGTCCTTTTTCATATACTTGAGAGTTTCCTTCATATACTTGTAGGTCTTGTTCATTTCCTTGCAGGTCTCATTCATATCCTTGAGGGTCTCATTCATTTCCTTGTTGGTCTTGCTTATTTCCTTATAGGTGTCGACCTTTTCTAGGAGCCTCTTGAAAAGCCCTATAACCGTGGTTTTGAATTCCATGTCCAGTCATTTTTTTCCCTCCATTTCTTTCACATCTGATTTCTTTCCATGTCTCTGCATGGTGGCTGCTTCCTTGAGTTGGTCAATTAGCTTTGTGTGTTAGACGTCCTACAAGAGACAGTGGCTCAGCCTCCCCAGTTACCTGAGGTGGATATGGGTCACACAGTCTTGTTGAAGTTAAGCCCAGGTTAATCGTTGTTAGCACTGGAGGGGTTGACCTCCAGGCCAATTGTCTGTGAAGCTCAGCTGTGCTCAGGTTGGATGGGCGGAGTCTCCGGGCCAAGCAGACAGCATCAGCTCCGCCCTATTCGGCCCCAGGGACTCTGTGCCGGTGGGCAATGGCTGCCAGCACCTCTGAGAGAGAGTCGCTGCTGAGCTCCACCGGCTGCCGGAGAATTCAGCCTCTCCCCAAATGAGTCTACAACACCCAACGTCTCACCCAAGGTCGCAAAACAATGCAGTCTGACGGTTTCCCAAACGAGAGAGCAAGTCATGAGTGCTCTTTGTGTGGTCAGGCAGCTGTGCTGTTCCCAAGTTCACGTGCACTCCGCACAAGGTCACCTCCTCCACAAGCCCGCCGACCCCTGCAGCACCCGAGCTTCGGCGTGCCCTCCCACTGTCCAGTTTTTACCCCGTATGATAGTAGGTTCCCTGGACTTCACCCAGAGCTGGAGAATCAGTCTGGTGGGACGTCTTTGTCTCCCCCGTTTAAGAAAACTGGCTGGTTTTCAGCTGCTCGCCCTATCCACTGGCGTGCGCTCCAAACCTCTCTCCACGTGAATCTTCAACACTGTCCGCCGCCGCTCCTCTGAGTCACAGTGTCTTATCTGCACTTTTATTTGTGGAATTTTCACTTAGCCAGCTTTCCAGTGATTCTGGATGGTGTTTGTTCTTTCTTTAAGTTGTAGTTTTGAAATTGCTGTGTATGACGGCAAGATAGATGTTTTACCTATGCCGCCATCTTGGTTCTCCCCATCACTGATGTTTCTATTCTCTCTCCCTTCCTGTCTGAAATCAATAAATATGTTTTAAAAATAAAATGCTTGATGCAGAGGGAGGAGCCAGCATTCACTGTCCACCCTACACCTTTTAGGTAAATAGTTCGCTTTTCAAGAAGTGACCTCAGCATGGACATCTGTTATTTAAAGTTATTATCAGAATAAAAGGGCAAACTAGAGACCAGAATCATTGTCTGTTCATGAATCTTAGAAAGACAGCTTGTTTTTAAGGACAGGTGCCGTGGGGGGGATAAGAGTACATCCCCTGGGGCCTAGGCGATTCCTCAGATACGGGACATCAAGGAATGGGATTGGGGGGCACCCTCCCTGTCTACTGATGTGTCTAAGAAGCAGGTCAGCCAGCACAGGCCGGCATAGAGCCCTCTTTTTGCAATTAGCATAAAGAGCCAATTCACCAGCCCACAAAGCTCATCCTCCATAATAATTCTAATTAGAAACATTATCCATAAGGAAGGGAAACAATTTACACAGGCTCCAGCATGAGCTCATGGCAATAGAGTTGTTTGTTTTTCAACCCTCAGGCTATAGACACACACGTCTCAAAAAATAATGCATATGTATTTCAAAGACTACTATTTGCAGACACTAAGGAAAACGTGGCAGCAGCAATATGTTGTGGTAAAACAGCCTCAAATCTCTTCCCCTTGCAATTTATTTACTTCTTCTGCTGTCCATCTTGGTGAGTGTTAGGATTTTGTTAGTGGCTTAATATTTAAAAAAATAATTTACAAGCTGTTTTGTCTTCTCCTCATCTAACCTTGAAACGGAAACATCGCTCTGTCTGTTTTCTGTCCTTCTTTACTGGGCAGACCCTGAGGGTGTTCCCCTTGCGAATCGGAGCAGAAATCAGCTCGCCTTTCTGTTGAGCGGAGATGCCGCCTGGAGGAAGTCAAGTCAGCGCGTTTTGCACGTTAACATTGATGTTGCTTAACCGTTGCTAGGGGAGCCAGAGAGAAAAGACAAAGAGTACAAACCACAGCGTTTCACTGACATTTTGCTATCAACACTCTTCTCTCTCCTCATTTGGAGCAGAGTTTTTTGTTTATTCTCCACCCCCCCCCCCCATCACTATAGTCTCTCTGTTTGTTGCGGTGGAAGGGATTTATTCATCCTGGCTTTGGGGGACTCTTAGGGGGTGTCATCCCAGCCTCATCTTCGGTAAAACCTCACTCTCTACGCCTCTTCTTTTGCCTCTGTCTACCTCTTCTGCCTCTTCTCCCAGTCCCTATCTGCCCGCAATCACTGGTGGAAAGTGCATGGCCCATGGGTCTACCTTGCCTGGGTTCAGATCCTGGCTCCAAGTCTGTGATCGTAGTCAGTTCCTTCCCCTCTTGAACCCTGCCTCCTCCTCTGTGAAAGCGGGGGTATGCTGGCCCTTCCTCATGGCACTGCTTTCAGCATTAAATGAGATCTTGCATGCCAAGAGTCTAGTGCCAAGCAAGCACTTGATAAACCACGTTTGTGTTATCGGTATGCTCACGGCTTTCCAGATGTTCTTGGTGGCTGGGCCTCGGTGACTCAGGTAACAGAGGATGGCAGTGTGTCCAGAGCACACCCAGTGGATGTTCCATAGGTGCCCTGTGATGAGCACCGTTTTTAATTCGCCCCCAAACTGTGCTGAACATGATGACTTGCTGATGCTTTCGAAAGCACCTCGGGACCTCCCTGTGCGATGGGGTTGCTGGTGGCCGGGTTGACATATTGCTGCCCTCGGGAAGAGGTGAAGACTAATCCAGGGACAACATGCCACTGTAGCTGTCTCCTGCCCTCCCTCTGCCCCGATGGAGGCCTGGTCCCATGGGTTGAGATAAAAGTCTGTGAAGGGCAGTGTAGGGAGTATTCGGTAACACCCAGTGACTTTGCCTTAAAGATGATGTTTGAAATCGTTTTTCCTTCCACTGGATACAAAGTGTGCTTTGCCGTGAGGCTCCTCCCGATGACCCAGTTTTATTTTCCCACTCGTTTAGCCATTAGAAGAGTCTCTACTTTCAGACATGCCCAGTTCAGCTCTGTCTCAAAATGTCCAAGTTCATAAAGGATGTTAAACTGATGACCACAGTATACAGAGGGGGATGTTTTTGGACTGCTTTCTCGAACATAACATTTCTTTCTATGTTTTCCTACATGGACTCTGTCCTGGCCCTGCCACCTCCTCTTCCCCGGGGAGCCTGGCTCAGCTCGGCCGAAGAGGAGCTGCAGGCGTGGTGCGAAGGGGGAAAGCAGTGTACTTGAGTGGCCAGACCATTGCGCAGGCTCTGAAACAGAGGAGCTCCAAACACGAACACGGCACTCACAGCACAAAGACAAGTTCCGTTCCTTTGTGCTTTCCAGAGCCTTTGCCAACTCCTCGGTCACGTTGCCCGGAACTGTGTGGTCCTGCAATGAAAAGGCCCCATTGTGATGACTCGTCAACAAGGCAGAGGGCAGGTTCCCGGGCATCAGGACCTGGGCTTTACGTGCGGAGAAGTGTGTGCTCAGTATTGTGTTCAAGCAAGCGGGGCGGGGTAGGTTCCCTCGTGAGGCTGAAAACAAAGAAAAATAGAAACTTATCTGCTCAGCGATCCAAATGAGAGGTTTTACAAGTGACCTGAGAAATTGGCTTATTACTTTCATTGTTTCCTTCCTCCTTCCTCCGCTTTCTCTCTGACACTTGTCCTCCTCCCCAAACACTTCCTCTCATGGTGATCCCAGGGTCCTGTTGGGAATTCTCGCCCTGCTATGTAGATGAATAAGCAAAACCTACTAGTGTACGTGCTCTGGAAACATGGACAAAAAGACTTGGAAAAGTTTCTGATACAGAATTCCAGCTGGAATTAGAGTGGCTCTTATGGGTAAAAGATGTAGTGAGCTGAACATATATTAAAAATACAGCATCTTGCTGAGACCGGTTTGGCTCAGTGGATAGAGCGTTGGACTGCGGACTGAAGGGTCCCGGGTTCGATTCCGGCAAGGGCATGTGCCTTGGCTGCGGGCACATCCCCAGTAGGGGGCGTGCAAGAGGCAGCTGATCGATGTCTCTCTCTCATTGATGTTTCTGACTTTCTATCCCTCTCCCTTCCTCTCTGTAAAAAAAATCAATAAAATACATTTTAAAAAACAAAAAACAAACAAACAAAAAAATACAGCATCATTAAGAGCTGACTGGTTAACACGTAAGCACATTATCTTCACAGATGGGCATCTGAGTAAAAAGTCAGTATCACCCCTTGGTGCATGAAGGGACCTGTCTGGTCCTCATTTCCTTGTTCATAAAATGATATGTTGGCTCAGGTAGTTTCCAGGCTCCCTTGCGAATATGAAGTCAATCTCAGATCTGCTATCTGCCTCTCCCTAGTTCTGAGATTCTATATTATCCTTCAATTATTCTAGGAGATTGACTTGGTAGAGGACACATGGAGGGAAAGGAAGCCTTCCACTGGATACAAAGTGTGGTGGCTGGGCCTCGGTGACACAGGTAACAGAGGATGGCAGTGTGTCCATAGTGCACAGAGTGGATGTTCCACAGAAATTGAGGTTAGGGGTCAACCTCATCGAAGGCACAAAACGTGGTAAATTTTCCCAAGTGAGGAAGACAGTGAGCCCCTGAGAACAACTGACTCTACTTACTCTTTGATTTAATGTCTCTCCCCCCGCCCCCCAAGTCCCTTCTTTCCTTCTGGGAGCTCACTTCTTTCCAAACAACTTCCATCTAAAGTCAGGAGACCTGGCCCCATTCAGAGTCTGCCACAAATCCAGCCTGGTACCTTCTCCTGCCTAAGTTGCTTCGTTGGCAAGTGGGAGGTTTGGACTTGGTTTCTAAAGCCCATCTAAGAGCCAACATTCATTATTCCAGGAATTTCAGAAAAGGCACACTAAAATCAGAGATCTGAATCAAGTGGGAAAACAAAAACAAAAACCAAACCAAACCGGACAAATATCTGAATCAATGATTTTCAGACACTGCAGCACAGGCAGTGCATGATAGTGATTCCTGGGAGAGTAGAAACGCATGAGGCCAGTCCTGTGATTGTCCCAGCTTACTGACTGGACCGAATGTCCAGGCCACAGCACTGGGAAGAGGAATACGAGTGGAGACCAGCAGTATCCCTGAGTAGAGAAGATGGAGCTGGGTTCCCCAAAGAACAGAACTCTAGAGGAGAGAGCTTCACAGAGAAAAAAAAAAAAATCCAGAATTCTGCAGCGTGTCCCCTTTGAGTCTTCAGCTGAGTACTGATTGGGACATGCAAGTGAGGAAACTTGTGGAGAGCGGCTACAGTGTTTGGACAGGTTCAAGCCTCGGACTAATGAGAGGGCACAGTCCTCTCATGGCCATGTGCAAGTCCCAGCACAATTATAGCCAACAGCTGTAGTTGTAAGCTTGAACCTATGGTCCGAACACTGGCCCCACATGCCTGAGAGATGTGGCTTTGATAGAGTTCAGGTGCATGCAATTGAGTACATGAGAACATTGTAACCATGGCCTTACTTTGCCTCATGGAATCTGGATCTCCCCCAGACCCAGCTTTCTTCTCTTGTCTGTCTTTTCTCAATTCTTCACCGCCCCCACTCAGGCTCACTGAACCTGGCCGAGTTGGCGCGGCACATAGGCGCCCTGGGGCTGAGCATGCCATGGCCGTGCTGGCTCGTCACAGAGACTATATGAGGCCATGGAAAGAAACACCCAAAAGAATTGGAGGGAACATTCCCTAATGCTCACACAGGACAAGCAGTAGTCCCTGTTTCCACCAGCCAGAGTTTAAAACCTTATATTTCATGGGGCATTGAGTCGAGTACTCAGAAGGATTCTGTCTCAGTAATGGGGCCTAATTAGCCTTAGACTAAATATTGCTCTGATTCTTTTTATTTAAAGCAAGTCTTAAAAGGATAAAAGTATTTCCAAGTAACTTAACTGTGTCCCAGAACAACACTCAGAAATATTAAAAAAATAAAAGAATATCCAGCATTCAACAGGGCAAAATGCAATCAAGAGAAACATGAAAAAATTATACCAAGGCACATCATAATTAAATTGCTCAAAACTAGTTATAAAGAGAAAATCTTTAATATATATATATATATATATATATATATATATATATATGGAGATGGAGAGATAGAAACATCAATAGTGAGAGAAAATAATTTATTTCAGAGAGGGAGAGATAGAAACATCAATAGTTGAGAGAGAATCATTAATTGGCTGCCTCATGCACACCGCACACTGGCGATGGAGCCTGCAACCTGGGCATGTGCCTTGACTGGGAATCAAACCATGACCTCCTGAATCATAGGCTGATGCTCAACCACTGAGCCACACCAACTTGGCCATAAAGAAAGAATCTTAAAAGTAGTCAGTGAAAAATATTTATAATATAAAACAAAGATAAGCATGATAGCAGAATTCTTATCAGAAACAAAGCAAGTGACAAGCAGAAGAATAATAATTGTTTCAGTATTGAAAGAAAAATGTATTGTCAACTTAAAATTCTATACCCAGCAAAAGTATCTTTCAAAAACTATGTAAAAACTTGTTCAGATGTACAAAAATGGAAAGAATTGATCCTCAGAGACCTGTACTAAAATTAATGTTAAAGAAAGTTCTTCAGGCTGGAAGGAAATGAACCAGATAAAATTCTGGTTTTCCACAAAGGAATGAAAAGCTCTGCAAGTGGAACTTTGTTTACTTTAAACATGTAACAAGTTATTTAGTAGGACTATTTCTGTTGGCCTGGACTTGGCTACTAGTAGCCAAGAATAAGAACAGAGACATTCTCAATACCTGAGCCAGCATATGTAAGAGTCAGAGAACCAAGAATTCCCATGAGGAGACAGATGTGACCCTGTTATCACCAACCACTATCTTCTACCTAACAAGACTAGAAATGAGAGAGAGAGAAGTCACTCTAAGGGTCACTGAAGCATATTAAGAGAAGTGAGTCCTTCTCTTCCTGAGAGGATGGGAAAGGCGGGTAGCTATACTTTATAGTGAGATTATAAGGAAATCCTTCATAAAGATTGGGATATAAATTAATTCTCTAGTTGGACATTTGAATTACGAAAAAGATTTGCTGATTTACCAGCACATCCTTATGAGCAAACAGAAGGGTCCTGGAGAAAAAAGAGAAGACAGAAAGAAGGGTTGCAGGGGGCAGTCTGAATGCATCCAATTTGTTAAGGCCAGGCAATGAGTTCCCTGTGTTCAAGTGTATGTTACACAGCAAGTAGTTGAATTTGTTCCATTCCCATCCTAAGACAGCTCTCCAGACTCCTCAGGGAGTTTGAATTCAAAGCGTCTGTAGAACATACATCCAGAAATAGTACTTCAATAAGCCAGGGCCCAGATCCAAGCTTGCATTGCATAGGGTGGAGAGGGGTAGAAGTGAGAATAGAATCAAGTTTAGAAATAATGTTTTAAACATTATTTACTGAGGCTTAAAATCAAAAAACAACTGGGAAATTGTGGATCTGCCTAAGACACCATTAAGAGATCTACTATTACCCATTGGATAAGGTCAACTTGATATAATACATTTGGGAAGAGTGTTTAAGAAAAATAAAAAAGCTTTTATGTCTTGAAAACCAAAAACCAAAATTGTCTTTCCCCCACAGGCACAATTACCTTTGTGAAGATGCTTTCCGCCTTAGTGCTGTGGTTCCCAGCAGTGAGTGAGGTGCTAATGAGGCCAGGGAGGGGCTCCGGAGATCACTCCACCGCCACTCCCGCTCCTGCTGAACTCCCAGCACACCTGGTCCTTGGACTGGTGCCTTTTCTCCTGCAGCTGTTCTTTAGTGAGTGGCCTTTCTTCCTGGAAGGAAAACAGGATGAGTGACTGGCCCAGCTTTTAGTAAAGGTCTTCCATGCCATGTGTCCCTTTTCAGCAAAGGGAGTGGTTCCTGGGTCCAAGCTTGACTTTGGAGCCATCACTAGGCCCTGGAAGATGCTGTCCAAGATGGTCCCATAGGAGGGCCACAGGTGGAGTCTCTGAGGATGGATGGGGGTGAGCACCTCCACACCCCTGCCCAGGCTCTCCTGAGGAAAGCCCCTGGCAGCTGAGCTTCACCTGAGTTGAAACTGTTATACTTGGTTATTTCCTTTGACTCCACAAATTATACATGCTCTTAGTAGAATAAATTGGAACATACAGGTAAACAAATGGATAAACAAATGCCTCCCATAATCTTCCACCAAACAACCATTGTTAACATTTTTTTGTGCTTTTCCTCTCAGATTGGGTAAATGTATGTCATATACACACACTGCCGGAAACCGATCATTGTCTCACTAATAGAAAGATGTGGACAGGTGCCGGAAACCAGTCATTGCCTCACTAATAGAGAGATGTGAATAGAAAAATCAGGAAGGCTGGTTAGCCTTAATCGCTCTGAAAGGTCAGAGCTATTCACTCATTGTTTAGTTGAGACATTGGTAGTTGAAGCAGCCTCCACTTGTTAGTCTTGTGTAAATTCTTGCTGATTGACTATTATTGGAATTTCCTGACCTAAAGGATTGGGTGTATCACATATTCTTAATAAAAGGGGATAGCAAAGCTAGAACTAGTGGTAGTCCTCCCCCTAGAGGTGGACTCACGCCTGGCCCCCATTATTCCCAAATTAATGCTTTTCTAGTCTCTTTCATTTGTGTGTGGCCTTCTTCAGAACCTGAACCCTGAATTGAAACCCTGGACCACACGGGAAGTGAAAGGGGTTCCTACAGACAGGAAACCTGGAAGGCTGGGCAACCTTAGTTGCTCTGAAAGGTCAGAGCTAATCACTCACTGTTCAGTTGAATCATTGTTAGCTGAAGCAGCCTCTACCTGTTTGCCTTATGTAAAATTCTATTATTGGAATTTCCTGCCTAATAAAAGGGATAGCAAGGCCAGAGCAGGTGTCGTCCTCCCACTAGAGGTGGGCTCCCATCTGGCCCCCAATATTCCCAAATTAATACTTTTTCTAGTCTCTTTCATTTGTGCAGCCTTCTACAGAACCCAAACCCTGCACCTGAACCCTGAACCACCCAGGACGTGAAAGGGGTTCCCACACACACAAACACAAAACGAATTAATATTGTGCACAGATATTGAGGGCATTTATATTGGTCACAACTTTTATTCTCTTAAATAATGAAAACCCTTGCACATAAGTCTTTGTGTATATTGTTTATGATTTCCTTGAATAAATTCCAAAAAGGAAGCTGTGCCAGGGCGAGTGTATGCTTTTAATGGCTGGCAACTAAATTTCTGTGGAGGACCTGGAAGACAGAGGAGGCATAGGAGGGGCTGGACCTCTGAGAAGCTAGAGAAGCTGTTCTGTCCTTTTCTCCTTCTGCTTACCTGTGAACCTACCCCTGACCAATCCAGGCTCCCTTCTCTCTTTCCCCTTAGTGCCCTTTTAATTCTTTCATATTTTGCCTTTTCTACCGTTCCAACCATGAACTTTCCCCTCCTGTGCTCAAACCCCATTCTCTTTGGAACGTTCTCTCCATTGTTCGGCCTTCCTCCCTTTGTGCTGCTTCCTGACCAGGTGCCATGCGGTAAGAACGTGGCTGCAGCTGCCTCACATGCATACCTTCTGGGGTTTCTCTTCCACAGGGAAGTGGGAGTGTCATTTCATTTCTTTTCTCTCTTTTTTTTTTTGTATATTTTTATTGATTTCAGAGAGGAAGGGAGAGGGGCAGAGAGATAGAAACATCAATGATGAGAATCATTGATCAGATGCCTCCTGCAGGCCCTTCACCTGGGGCTGAGCCCACAACCTGGGCATGTGCACTGACCCAGAATCAAACGACGACCTCCCGGTTCATAGGTGGATGCTCATCTGTTGAGCCATACCAGCCAGGCTAAGTATCTTTTCTAGTGGGTCCCACAATTCCCTGGTGATGCATTACATTGATTTAGGTCACATACTCAGTTCAGAATCAGTGAGCATGGATGGAGAATACAATGTTTTGATTGACCACATCCGGGCCACCGGAGCTGGGACTGAAGGCTCTGGAACTGGGACTGAAGGCTCAGGCCACCCATAGGAACTGAAGGTGAGGGAGACGAGGAGCCTGGGAGGAGAATCCAATCCTGTTCTAGGCACCGTGGGAATATCCTGGGAACTTCTGCCTCAGGAAAACAGTGGCATGCTCCCTGTAGATAGATAGCAGGGGAAAACAGGACAAAATGTATTATGTGAAGAGTTTGCTTTGAAATGTAATGTGCCAGAGTCACACCTAAGGAGTGACTGAAAAGAATATTAAATAGATGAAAATATTAGCTGAACACAAATCTGAAGGGCAAATATTAGCTTATCTAATACCATAGGTGTTTTTGTTTTCCTTTGAAGAAAAATCCCTCACATGTCTCGTAAACACAAACAAATTTCTAAAGGAAGGACAACCAATCTCTTCTTTCACCTAAATTTTCTGTGTTAAAAATAACCTCATTATTACCGAGAACTTCTCCAGACCTTGAGCTATGCTCTTTACATATTATTATTTGTAAGCTCTCATGACAATTTTGCAAAGTATTTAATAATCCCATTTTACAGATTAGGAAATTGAGGCTAAAGGAGGTTAAATCACTTTCCCAAAGCCACGTAACCAGTAGCTTCCACCATGTAACGCAAGCCCAGGTTGTATATGCCAGAATCCCTCTCTCTGCTAAGAAAACATTAAATTCCCTAAATATGTGCTCAGTTGAATTTCTGAGGGGGTTTTTAGTGCTCAATGTACTTTTATGTCTTCAGAAGCTGCAGCTTCAGACTGCTTTTGACCATCTCCATGGCCACCGGGACGGAAATAGCACTAAACAGAGAATGCATCCAAAGAAGAATCCACAATTTCAGAGATTGCATCGACAAAAAGATACACACCGAGTGGCCAGATTATTATGATCTCTGAATGCATAATAATCTGGCCACTCAGTGTATATCCTATATAATAAAAGGCTAATATGCAAATTGTCCCCTCCCCCAGGAGTTCAACTAGGAGTTTGACCATCAGGCAGGCCAGCCAACTGCCCATGTCCCCTACGCCTGGCCAGGCAGGCCAGACAAAGCAGTGATTTTTCAACTTCTTTCATGTCATAGTATACATAAAATAATTACTAAAATTCTGTGGCACTGCAAAAATATGCTTTATATTTTGCCAATCCCGACAACAACAATAAAAGTGATTTTGATTTATTCACACCGGATGGCTATTGTGTTGGCAGTTGTCATTTTTTTTTTTTTTTTTTTTTTTTTTTTTACAATCTAATGGAAAAGAGGGCAGTGCCCCTAACTAAATAGTCAGGTATGGCATGTTTTAAAACTTTGTAGCAGGCCAGTGTGCCTCTTACTGGTTGCAAATCACTGGATCAAAGGATGCCACACCTAGGTTTCACAAAATCACTGTTTCCTTTTGGTGTGGCTGGATGGGTGAGAGGACTGTGTGGGCTTCTTAAAAGCATTCTGATGCCCTCTCCTGGTGAGGTCAAGGGCTCTGAAGGGGACCGCACAAGAAGCAAGCAAGCACCCAGCAAAGCCCCCCACATCATGTGCTCTCTGAGCCTCTGTTTCTGCAGGCTGGAGTTTCCTTCCAATACCTGCATCAGGCCCTTCACCACGTTCCACTTCTGTAATTCTCACCCACAAGACCTGGGCTTGAGGTGATAGTCTTTGTTATCTGCTACAGGAATCCAGAGCAGGAAAGCTGATGCTGCCCCTGGCAGGTGAGTCACCAACAAAAGTCTAAATTCTCCAGAGGTGATGGTTCCCCTCCAAGCTGGCGAATTCCATGCGTTGACAAAGCCCTGTTTGTGACCCTGTCAGATAAGAACAATCTGGGCTGTGTTTTCTGTTTGGTGCAGGAAACAAGAGGTGGGTGACTCCACTTTGTGGCATTTGGCAATCTTCTCTTCGGTCCCTATCTCTTACTTTGTTACTCATATTTTACCAGGAAGAAAAGAGGTCTTTTAGAATACTGTGAAACCCATATTTTGAATGTGGAAAAGTAAGGCAGGAAGCGTGGGATGTGTCTAGAGGACAGACAGTTCATCCTCTTGGCTGGAGCAGAGGGTACGTGGCGGTCAGGAGAGCATCAGTGTCAGCTGAGGGCGGACGGTGAAGGCTCAGCTAAGGAGGGTAGGTTTTATTCTCAAAGCAGTGGAAGCTAGTGGAGGTGTGTGTGTGTGTTTTTTTTTTTAATGCAAAGGTACACACACACACACACACACACACACGCACACACACACACCACGCACACACTTTTCTTGACTTAAGAGAGGAAGAGAGAGAGAGATAGAAACATCAGTGATGAGAGAGAAGCATTGATCAGCTTGCCTCCTGCAAGCCCCCTACTGGGGAACAAGTCCACACAACCCGGGCACGTGTCCTTGACCGGAATTGAACCTAGGACCCTTCAGTCTGCAGGTTGACGCTCCACCCACTGAGCCAAACCAGCTGGGGTGCTAATGACAGTTTTTGATGAGGTGGTTAGAAGTGTGTTTTAAGGATAAAAATGAATTAACAATGTGTGAAGTGGAGTGGAAACAGAGAACGTGGACACCAGGAGACCTGAGTGGTCCACTGACCTTCCAGGCTGGAGAAAGGAGGCAGGAGAAAGTCAGAATGGGAGAGACGTCTCGGGGCGGGGCGGGGCGTGGAGCCACTGTAGGGATGAAAGTTACAGGATCAGAACAGAGAGAGAAGGCAAAATGGTGCTAAGGTTTCCTCACTGGGTGAGTGGGAGGAGGGCTGCCACGTGGAGATACGGAGGAAACATGAATTTGAAGGAAGAGACCGTGAGTCTCTGTTGTACATACTGATTTTGAGGTGCCCGTGGGCCATGCAGGTGGAGAACAGAGGGCAAATGGACATGTGTGCCTGGGACTCAGAGGCCTGCATTATTAGCACAGCTTTTAGGCCAGGCTTCAGCTTAAATGAGTTGTCTGCATCGAGGAGGTGGCTGAAGCCATAACATTGAGTGAGAACATGGGCGGTTTCCCAGGGAGCAATCAAAACCAGGGGACTGACTGGGCAGGTCCTTGGAGGATCCTGACTTGAGGAATAAAGGGAGAAGGAGTTAGAGAAATAGTTTAACCAGAAATTAATGGGGGCCTGGGAAACGGAGGGAAGAGTTTTAAGAAGGGAGAGGGGATAGCTGGGCCGCATGGCTCAGTGATTGAGGGTCGACTTATGAACCAGGAGGTCATAGTTCGATTCCCAGTCAGGGCACATACCCAGGTTGCAGGTTCTATCCCCAGTAGGGGGCATGCAGGAGGCAGCCAATGGATGGTTCTCTCTCATCATTGATGTTTCTTTCTCTCTCTCCCTCTCTTTTCTCGCTCTGAAATAAATAAAAACATTAAAAAAGGGGGGGGGGGTGGTCGGCAGCCTCCACTTTGGTAAAGGAGCTGAGAAAGTGAAGGATGGGAGCTAGTGACTTTTGGGAGAACCATTACAGGATGGTGGTGAAGGTCAAAGACACATAACAGAGCACTGGAGAAGAAGTGGGTGCAATTAATGCCACGGAACTGTACACTTAAAAGTGGTAAAATTGGCAAATTTTATGTCATATTTTACCACAAAAACAAAGAGAGAAAAATGTAAACATTTAGAAGGTCATATTGTTCTCTACATCAGCAATTTTCAATTGGTATGCCACAGAATTATTAAAACCCACACTGCCTGATTCTTCAGTCAGGGCACTGACCTCTTTTCCCCTGGAGTCGCTCGAGAGCCACATGCGGCTCTTTGGCCCTTTGAGTGTGGCTCTTCCACAAAATACCACTGCCTGGGTGAGTCTATTTTGAAGAAGTAGTGTTAGAAGAAGATTAAATTTAAAAAAATTTGGCTCTCAAAAGAAATTTCAATCGTTGTACTGTTGATATTTAGCTCTGTTGACTGAGTTTGCTGACCACTGCCCTAGATTGTCAAATAAATAAAATGACAACAGCCAACACAACTATAGCCATCCAGTGTGAATGAATCAAAATTATGCCTTTTTTTTTGGTCAAATGGCAAAAAATAAAACATTTTTGGGTGTGCTGCTGAATTTTAGCAGTTAGTTTATATATGCCATGAGATAAAAAAAAAAAAAAAGTTGAACATTCTGCTCCACACTTCTCTCTATGCTTAAAATATATAATAAAGCACTTTAAAAAGTAAGTGGAGAAAAAACTAATCGGTGAGTCAGAACTGGGGGGAGCAGATGCAGACTACTTGTTGAGGACGTGTTCTAACTGATGAAGGAACAAAGGGGTAGATGGCACAGCTTGAAAGAGTAGCAAGACAGATACAATTTATTTCCCTTTCCATGGGCACCGTAGATATGTTTCTAGATTGAGTGTGAGGAGCCAGGGGAGGGAGAGAGTGAAGGTGAGGGGTGGGTAGTAGGTTGAATGGTGATGCCCAAAAGGATATGTCTGTATCCTAATCCCCTAATCCCAGGAACTGGGATTGTGACCTTATTTGAGATGAGGTCATCTGGTGATAAATCTAACAAGGGACTTTATAAGGAACAGAAGAGAAGACACAGAGAGACCAGAGGCCGTATGAGGAAGACAAGGCAGGGATGGGAGTGATGCAGCTGCAGGCCAAGGGTTAGGCGCCTCCTGAGCCCCTGGAGGGAGCGGCCCTGTCCACACCTGGACTTCAGACATCTGCCCTCCAGCACCATTTCTACTGTTTATGTTTATGTGTTAGAGCAGCCCAGGAAACCAGCGTAGGGGTCAGGGCTTCGGGGTGGGGGGCAGGGAATTGGCTCTAGTTCGAGGTCCTGAAACAGCCCTGGGGCTGTGTCTCCCAAGTCTCAGGCCAGCACAGCGAGGTGCAAAATTGTTAGTTTAGCAACGGGGATCAAATAAACAGAACAGGATGTCACTCACAGAAATGTTTTCCTGTTGTCTTTACTTTTCTCCTTTCTCCTCCCCACTCAGTTTTAGAAAATCGACCAAGATTTCAGGATTGACGTCTTTCTCGTTCACCTTCCTCTTATAAACGGAGAGTAGAGCTGCATGGTGGTCCCCAGGGGATTCCAGGGGAAATGTCTCTGAGAGCTTGCACCTCAAGGTCGTCCACACAAGCCAAGCGACCAGACGGGGAGGGGACTGGGACGGAGCTGGGCAGCAGGTGGCGAAGTGGAGAGCTCTGGGGAGGCCTGCTCTTGGCCTTCCCCTCGTAAACACTATGGGGTGAGTTACTGATTGGGACCCTCCCAATCCTTCCGAATTCCAGGGACAGAGAGGGCCTCCCCGAGAGGTGGGTGCTCAGCAACCTAGGGTGATGACCATCCCTTTAGTCACATATCCCCTGCCCAGCACACTGACCTCTGTGGGTGGAAAGCATTTCCTGGGGAGAAGCTGGAAGACAGACGGAAGCTCATAAAGTGCTTGAGGACAGGACAGACAGTGCCACACGGTGTACTAGTACCTTCCACACGCCCGAGTCCTGTGCACACAGTGGATGCCCAATCACCTCTTTTGCTTTTATAAACTTAACTCTTTTAAACTTAACTCATAGCCTGCATACTTCCCACACGGAGCATTTCATCATTGTAAAGCTACCAAAGTAATTACAGTGTTTTAAAAGCATGCTTTTCTGACGGGCTTCTGGCTAGGATCTTCGAATCTGTGCCCCCGAGAATCTCTGGGGCAGGATTCCAGGCGGGTGGTATAAGACTGGCTGTCCTGATGTGCTTGGCAGTTGCTGGAACAGGGACTGTTTCGTTTCTCTAACAGAGGGAAGCACGCTGTCAGCAGACAGCAATAACCATGGGACAAGACAGAACCAAATCTGACTTTGAGACATCCTGTCCTAGCCACAAACAACGCCCTCCTTGAGGGGTCCTCCAGGAGAAAGACAGGGACCAGACCAGGAGAGCGCCCTGAAGAGGCATTACATTGCAGGCGATCTAAAGGGTCCTGACTATTGGGCTACCCAACACTGCCCCAAACCTTGTCTGCTGCAAAGCAAGATTCAGTGTCCAGGAGGGCTGTCTTGGCCTCCACCTGAGAGGGTTCGTTTTCAAAAAAGAATTCCCAGCATATCTGTAGGGGAGTGTGAGCCAGGTTCCAAAGTATTATGCTGTCCACGGTGCTTTAGCACCCTGCTTAACCAGGAGTTAACAGGATAAGAGGTTGTTCGACTGGAGTCCGTGTATCTCAGAGGCAAACCTTTCCTAACCCCACTAATGCACAACCTCAGCCCACAACGGGATTCAATTACTGCGTGGGAAGAAAGGCGTTTTCTCATAAAGCCGCTCTGTTTGCGCGCCCGCGGCGAGCTGGGTCAGCCGTGACAGAGACAAGCCTGTGCGTTGTTTTGGTTTGTTTTTCTTTTCAAGCGCGTCCACTGGTACTGCCAGGCCCCAAGCTGTTTGGATGGGGGATGCGGGGGCCAGCTTACTTGTTTTGGCTTTTGGCCTTTTCGTCCGGTGTTGATGATAGAGGAGCAAGCCGATGGGTGCCCTGCATTACCGGTGGACCTTCAGTCACTCACAGAAATGTTTTCCTGTTGTCTTTACTTTCTTCCTTTCTCTTTGGGCTGCCCAACTTGACTCGGGGTTGCATGTGCCCCGGTGCCCTTGAGGAGCAGTATGTGTGAGGAAGGCCCACATTCTAAGGAAGGAGTGTGGGGAGCTTAGGCATCTTGACAGCATCAGTGGGTTTGGGTGTCACTGTTCTCAAATATTAATAATAATACCTAAGATACATTATGATGTGCTATGTGCTAGCCTGTTCTAAGAGCTTTACATATATTAACTCACTTAATCCTCCCAACAATCCTCTCAAGGAGGTACTATCGTTTTCTCTAATCTACAGATGGAGACACTGAGGCACAGAGAGGTGACATAATTTGCCCACAGTTGTACCATTAATAAGTGACTCAGAGCCGAGACCGATTTGGCTCAGTGGATAGAGCGTCGGACTGTGGACTGAAGGGTCCCGGGTTCGATTCCGTCAAGGGCATGTACTTTGGCTGCGGGCACATCCCCAGTAGGGGTTGTGCAAGAGGCAGCTGATCGATGTCTCTCTCTCATTGATGTTTCTGACTTTCTATCCCTCTCCCTTCCACTCTGTAAAAAATCAATAAAATATATAAAAAAAAAAAATAAGTGACTCAGACTAGGATCTTGGTCACTGCATAGTCAGAGTATGTTGCAAAAACTAAAGACAATGATTAACATTTATTAAGCTACTAAACATATTCTACTAAACATATCTGTACTAATAAAGGCCTAGGTGGTCCTTGTACCCTCACACAATGCCCTCACATCATCATAAGATGGCTACTGCAAGATGGCCACCACAAGATGGCCTGAGGTTGGGGGCAGTTTTGGGCAATCAGGCCAGCAGGGGAGGGCAGTTGGGGGCAATTGGGCCAGCATGGGAGTGGTTAGGAGACAATCAGGCTGGCAGGCAGACGCGGTTAGGGGCAATCAGGCAGGCCAGCAGTTGGGAGCCAGCAGTCCTGGATTGTGAGAGGGATGTCTGATTGCTGGTTTAGGCCTGATCCCGAAGAGGTCTCAGATTGAAGAGGGTGCAGGCCAGGCTGGAGGACATTCCCCCCACCCTGCACAAATTTCATGCACCAGGCCTCTAGTTCTAAGTTCTAAACATAAGCTACTAAACAGTATTCTTAATGCATTATTTTTTTTGATGCACCTGAATGACACATGTATTGTTATAAATTTGTTTTAAATCACAAGTCTTGGAAGACAAAGAATGATTGCTGTGGAAAGGCAGTGGGCTTCTGTAAAAGATATTGCACCCAAGGATGCTAGGAACTGGCTGGCTCAACTGGCTGATCCACAGCTCAGGCTTCCTACTTGAGCTTGGCTCTCTGATAATGAAGTATGGGGCTTCTAGCCCCACTGGCTCAGTAGTTGAGTGTTGACCTATGAACCAGGAGGTCACGGTTTGATTCCTGGTTAGGATACTTGTCAGGGTTTCAGGTGTGGCTTATTCCCAGTAGGGGGTGTGCAGGAGGCAGCCAATTAATGATTCTCTCTCATTATTGATGTTTCACTCTCTCCCTCTCCCTTCCTTTTTGAAATCAATAAAAAATATATATTTTAAAAAATCTGGGGCTTCCTGCCTGGAATGAACATGTGTTTAGGTCAAGCTCCACCCACCCACTTAATTCACTGCTATAATCATTATTTTGTTGCCTCTTAGCTCCAAACCCACCCTCCATTACCTGCTCAGCAGTAATGGGCCTACAGCCAGCAGCACCTCTCCTTTGCCAGCTGGTGAGGTCCTGAGGGGACACTGTGAGGAGGAGGGGCTTCTCTTCCAGGTCCCAGTGGGCCTGCTCCATCAAGCTTCCCAGGGGCACATTTGTTTCTGCAGTGCAGGTGGCCAGCACAGTGTGCTCCTAGGGGGCAGTTTCCCAGGGGACCTCCCTGGGAGTGACTTCTGTGGCACACTACAAGAGGCTGCACAGTAGAGTGCCAGAACTGGGGTACCTCCCTGTGGATGGCATCTCTGGTACTCCCTGGGGAGGCCTTACCCCATGCATGGCCTCAGCACTTCAGAGAGCAGGTTTCTGGAAGGTCTCAACAGTGCAGCCCCCTATGAACTTTTCCACCATCCAGAAAGCTGCCATCATACCCTCTGCATTGAGGTCTGGACCTCAGCCCTGGGAAGAGGTAGCTTTATCCTGACTGTTTTATCTCAGCCTCAGTGTAGCTCTCTGGGTCTGCTATTCCTGTTTTCCTTAGTGCTCTGTTCACCTCTCACTAGCCAGTCTCTTGTTTTTCCAATTCCCTGTTAATAATTACTTTTTACAAAAATATGTTTTTATTGATTTCAGAGAGGAAGGGAGAGGGAGAGATAGAAGCCTCAACAATGGAAGAGAATCATTGATTCTTTGTAGAAATTACTCTGAGTTATGTTTCCTGTTTAAACTCTAATAAACTCATGTTTTTTTTTTCAGTCTATCATTTAAAATAAACATGTAGCCTCCTTTCTATGAAAAACATGTAAGAATTATAGAAGAAACAAAAACAACATAAAAACATGAAAATACTTTCACTATAAATTTGCTAATAAATACTAATCTTACCTAATAATAGACCAACATGTAAATTGACCATACCTCCGCTACACCACCAGCCAATCATGAGCAGTATGCAAATTAACCCAACCAAGATGGCAGGTAAATTTGCATACACAGGTGGGATGGGCAGTGCCAGGGCCCAACCACTGGTCAATCAGGGACCCAGGGAGGCAGGGCAGGCAGTGTCAGGCCCTGCCCGCAAAGCCCTGTTTCATTGGGGGGGCCCAGGGAGGCAGGGTGGGCAGTGCCAGGCCCCAAACATGGGGTCCAGGTCCATCGGGGGTCTGGGGAGTCGGGGTGGGCAGCGAGAGGCTTTTTAGGCTGCTGTATGACATGTGGGAAGGCCCACATTTTCTGCTGTTTCTAGCAGCACAATTGTCTATTTATTGTGCCTGAATTCTTCTGCCCCCTTACAAGGACTCTAAATTCCCTTGGGGGTTGATTTTCAATGACAGCTGTTCATGAGAATTACTTGTGGAGTGTGTGTGTGTGTGTGTAAAATATTCCAAACAACAAGTCTACCCCTTCAGAAATTAGTGTTCCAATTCTGTTCAATTTCTATAGATTCTGATTTTGCTAATTTGGAGAGTATTCAGCCAACAGTAAATTTTTGGTGTCCCTGAATGATTCTAATCTCTGGGTTAGAAGCCACTGCTTATGTTTATACAAACACAAGAGCCAAATATCCAAGTAAAATACAGAAATCTCAATTGTACAGCTCAGAAAATGTTTACCTATTTCTATGCCCAGGTAGCCACCATGTTGAATCTTTGTCCTGTTGAATCTTCCTCCATTAGCAATAAAAGCAGACAGACCAACTGCTTATCCTGGAGAGAGGAAAAAGAGAAAACAAAGGAGAATGTGTGGAAATATGTAATAATACTTCAAAATAGTAACTCCCAATAATTTTATTTATCAGATTGTAGGCTCTTACTCATCTGTGTTGTACTTACTGGCTGTTGGACATCCCTAAGGGGTCCCAGATTGAAGAGGGTGCAGGCCTGGCTGAGGGACATGCCCCCCCCCCAGCTGTGCATATATTTTGTGCACCGGGCTACTAGACCTATCTAATAAAAGAGTAATCTGCAAATTGACCATACCTCTGATGAAGACATGCCCACTAGCTACACCCACCAGCCAATCAGGAGCAAATAAACCCCAACCAAGATGGCTGTGGCCACTGAGAGCAGGCTTGGGTTTCCCTGGCAATGGAGGAAGCCAAGCTTTCCGCCTGCCCTTGCTGGCCTAATCCTCCACTCAATGCTACAAAGTTTCAATTATAGAAGATAAATAATCCCTACAGAAATGATGGCAGCCACAGGAGCTGGAGAGAGCAGAGGATAGGGTTGCCTGGGCAATGGAGGAAGCCAGACTTCTGCAGCCCTAGTGCCTAGGCCTCCTCTCTAGACTACAAAGTTTCAATTATGGAATTTAAATAAATGCAAACAGAAACGGCTGTCACCATGGAGTGAGCAGAAGGTTTGGCTTCACTCCAGGCTACAAAGTTTCAATTGTAGAACATAAATTAATCCCAGATCCCAGGGCCTCCACTTGGGTTGCTGGGGTGTGTGGCTGGCCTGCAAACCTTCACAGGCCCGTCGCCCAGGCTGCCCCTCACCCCAAGGGAACCCTCATCCTGATCTGGGACACTCTTCAGGGCAAACCAGCTGGCCCCTACCCATGCACCAGGCCTCTATCCTATCTAATAAAAGAGTAATTTGCAGATTGACTATCACTCCAACACACAAGAGGGCTGTCCCCATGTGGTCAAAGATCCTGCCCCCATGTGGACACAAGATGGCTACCACAAGATGGCCAACAGGGGAGGGCCATTGGAAGGTTCCAGGCCTGCAAGGGAGGGCAGTTGGGGACAATCAAGGCTGCAGGAGAGGGCAGTTAGGGGTGACCAGGTCTGCAGAGGAGGGAAGTTGGGGGCAAACAGGCTGGTAGGGCAGCAGTTAGACATCAATAAGGCTGGCAGGGTAGTGGTTAGGGGGTGATCAGGCTGGCAGGCAATAGCAGTTAGGGGCAATCAGGGAGGCAGGCAGGCAAGCAGTTTGGAGCCAGCAGTCCTGGACTGTGAGAAGGATGTCTGACTGATCCCATTAGGATCGGGCCTAAACGGGCAGTTGGACATCCCTCGAGTGGTCCCAGATTGGAGAGGATGCAGGCTGTGCTGAGGGACCCCCCCCCCCAACCATCCCTGTGCACAAATTTCATGCACTGGGCCTCTCTAGTCTATAATAATAAAAGCGTAATATGCTAATTAGACCAGACATCCTTCTGGGTGACCTTCCAGACGAAGCCAGGGCTACAAGGGAAGCCTGGGTCCTGGGTGCCAGAGGGAAGCCGGTGTCAGCAGCTGGGGGAAGGAAGGCCTACTCTTGCATGAATTTTGTGCATCCAGCCTCTAGTAATTAAGTAATAAATTTACAAAGTTATAAAGCTCTTCAATTCTTAGCTCTGTACCTGCATTATTCTTATTCACTTGTAACCCTTGTGTGTAATCGAGTCTGTGTCTATGCTTATCAGTTTGACATTAAACTCTTAGATGTAATCCCATGATCCATATGGAGCCAGTTTTCACACAGTTACCATCAGTCCTGGCAATACAATATTTCATTTTTTTCATATGCTGAAGTTTGCTTAGCCAGTTTCTAATGGAAGGTTACTTAGGTTAGTTCCTGCCTTTCCACATTACAAAAAGCACAGCTTGGAGTATCTCTGCTTAAGTTGCAGCAGCCTCATCTAATTTGTTGTCTGTCTCCCCCTCTCTCATTCTCTAGCAGGTGGGCTCACACACTTTGCCGCAGGCAGACAAGAGAGGATGGGAAAAGGGATGAGAAACGGGGGGAATGCCTGCCCAAGATGGAGACGGAGCTTTTTCCTGGAGGAAAGGCTTTGAGAAGCAGCAGGTACTCCTCAGGAAGTAGCTTCCACCAGGAATGGAACCAGCTTCAGCCGCGGGGCGTGAGAACTGGTTGGAGTGGGGAGGAACTAAGCCTTGGGAAGAAAGTCATTCCAGAGATCAAGCTGTCTTTTCTTGAGTTTCTCATATTGTGACTTGTGACTAACGCATTAGTCACACTGAGCACAAAAAACTGCACCATATCGGAAACTGCACACTATACACCAGGAAAACACTTGAGTGCTCAAGAATAGCCTCAGAGCCAGGAAGTAATGGAGAGTGGGAAGCTCATTGTGATCCCTGCTCTCTGACATTCTGAAGCACTAACAACTCAATTGTTTCCTGAACTCCCAGAGAGTCAGGAACACCAAAACCCCCTCATCAACTCTAAGTGACTGTTAACCTCCTATTACAACCTTTTCTTGTTTTCCACACAAAAATAGGGTTTCTGGAAAAAATAAAAAATAGGGTTTCTGGTATGATGCCCAGAAGGAAACATAAGCCTGGCATCCTTCATATTGTTCGTATATAACATTTATCTGAAGATTCTTTATTTCTCACTCATTCTTAAAAACATTTTCTTGCAAATGCCACTGTCAGTTATTTTCTCTGAAGATATAGTTCTATAGTTTTCTGGTTGCTCTATAAGGGTGACAACCTAATTGGTTCTTTGTAGGCGATCTGCCTTTTTTTTGGCCTGTGGCCCTTAAGATCTTTTTGAGGTTAGCTACATTTATACTATAACTAGAGGCTCGGTGCACAAAATTCATGCACAGGTGTGGTGCCTAGGCCTGGCCGGCAATTGAACCGGGAGCCATCTGGCATGGAAAGGCAGGTCCCAGCTGACCTCTGGGTCCTGGGCAGCACCTGGGCCCCTGCTCACACCCACCTTGGCCTGGCACCACCTGCTCCACCATCCGCTGAGGTCCTGCTCTCATTGGGGCAGCACCTCCACTGCCACCTGCTGCCAGCGCCGCATCACCAATGCCTGCCATGTTCTGCACCACTACCTAGTGGTCAGCGCATGTCATAGCGAGCAGTAGAACTCTCAGTTGAATGACTGCCCAAGGGGACAATTTGCATATTAGGCTTTTATTATGTAGGTTGTGTCTGACTGTAGATTTTTTAAAAATTTATCTTGCATGGTATATATTATGCTTCTTGTAATTGTGGATTCATATTGCCCACTAGCTCTGGACCTTCTCATTCATTATCTCTCTGAATATTGCCTTTTCACCTATTCTCTCTAGTCTCTTCTGGGACTCCTATGATCTGTCTAGTAAACCTTCTCATTCAGTCCTCCATGACCCACCCCTCTTCCATACTCTCTATCTTCCTGCCTCTCCCTGTGCTGTATTCTGGATGATCAATTCAGACACACTAGCTAACTGATTCTCTTTCAGCTGTGTCTTACTTACAGTTTTTACCAGACATTGAGTTCTTATTTCCAACAATTATATTTTTCATTTATTAAAGTTATTGTAGTTTTTTTTTTCAAATCTGCCTGGTTATATTTCATAGTCTCTTGATACTTGCACACACAGATGATTCCATATTGGATTTCTTTAAACATTTCACATGCAGTACTTAAAATTTTTCACTTGTTAATTCCAGTTCCAAAGATTATAAATGTATTGTTTATTATTTCTGCTTTCTCTTATATATGGTGGCTTATATTTTTACTGTTGGTGATCTTTGATTCAGAACTGATTTTGCTCCAACTGTGGGAATCCTAAGGACCTGTGCTGGAGTTATTTACTCTGGAAGAGGTTTTTATTTGCTTCCTTCAGGACCCCTTCAAGAGTCAGGATTTAAAGTGGGAGACTTGGTTTAGCTTTTGTACCTTACAATGAGCTCAGAACTTAGTGCTCAATTTTGTCCTCCACTTACCACCTCCCACTTGGATTTCAGCTCACTGCCCATTTCTTTGGCCTCTGGAGGGTTCCTTGGCTCTCTGCTAGCCCAGCAGCCCAGCAGCACACATTAAAAACCACACAGTATTCAGGATCTAATAGACTTGTGGTAGGAGCGCAGTGGGGAATCAGCTCTGCCATAATGCTGGGAATGACGTCATATGCCATCATACCCAGGCCACACAGACACAGCAGCGAGACAGACCTGTGCAGGAGACATAGCCTGCTCTTCAAAATTTTAAAGCAAACGAAAGATATAATAAATAATTAGAGAAAATGTCAAAGCTCTCGGTCTCTCTTTATATATAGGGTGTTCCCCCCAAAATGTATACACACCCTTTGAATAACTATAAAGGCAGTATCTATTAAAATACATTTCATTTTCAGCTGTTAAAGTGTGTATACAGTTTTTTTTGGAACATCCTGTGTATATATACATACATATATGCACACACAGCATATATTTATATACATAATAAAGAAGTTACAGATGGGTGAAGAGCTGAAACCCAAAGTATAAGATTTCCTTTTATGCCCTAGCTGGTTTGGCTCAGTGGACAGAGTGTTGACCTGTGGACTGAAGGGACCTGGGTTCGAGTCTGCTCAAGGATACATGCCCAGGTTTCAGGCATCATCCCCGTTAGGGGGCGTGCTGGAGGCAGCCGATCAATGATTCTCTCTCATCATTGATGTTTCTATCTCTCTCTCCCTCTCCCTTCCTCTCTGAAATCAATAAATATTTTTAAAAAAGAAAAAAAGATTTCCTTTAAGGACGGAAGCTGTTTTTCAGGATGGAGTAAACAGCATTAACAAAGGCCAAGAGGGAATAAGTAAGGTCTTATCTTTGAGTCTCTGTTTAGAAAACAGGCCACACCTCACTGTCATTTTATCCCTCTGGCTTCATAATTATAAGACTTAGGTAGTAATTTTTCACATGAATATCCCTTTGAAAGTCCCCTATAATCTTCTTCTTTACAATAGGGTGCTCCTTAGAGTGCTGGTCTTCTCAGGTGGCTTTATATGTGGACAATGCGTGGCTGGCCAGGGCGTTTACTCTCTGAAATGATGTTCCCGTTACAGGTGCTGCAGTCCGGCAGCAGCATCTCAGAGAAGTGCATCTCGTTTCCTATTTCTGCGAGTGAACGCGTTTTCCTTTCAATGGTCACTTCCTGGGGTGGCTTTGGAGAGCACCGGCTTCTGTTTTTTAACGCTACAATCCCCCCCCTGAACGCTCCCCCACCCGGACGCTCCCCGACCCGGACACGACACACCTTCTGCTTGGTGCAGCCAAGGCCTCGGGCTCAGCCTCCATCTCCATCTGTGGGGCCGCCCTGCACTTGGCATTTCTCTCAGTCCTCAGAACAAAATGACCCCAAACAGGGCCCACTTCTGAGCTGGCAATTAGTTGTAGAAAATCTGGGCTCTGAACAAAAACCACATTTGAAAGAGTATGTCTTTCCTTTTATTGGCTTTTGCTCTAAAAAGCAAAGGCTGAGAAACAGCTGTTAGCTGTTTATACAGTATTTTTTTATGGAAGTATTAGACAATAGCTGTTTTCTTCTCCACTTAGAATGGCATTCCCCCCGCCTCCCCTCGGGCCATTTAAGTCCTCTCTCCGTGTGGCCTCAAGTATTGGTATGCACCTCCCCTCTCTCCCTAGGTTTCTGGAGGAGATCAAGGGTTTTTTTCCCTTTCTTTTTTCAGTTTCTGTTTTTTGTCTCGAAGTCAGACTTTGGTTTCCCAGAATAGCTGGCTGAGTGTGGTACGGGGTCAGAACTCTGCGGGTAGTCTTTTGGGCCAACTCGTCACAGGTACGCACACAAGACACTCTAAGGGAAGTTTCTCTGGGGGCACAGGCTTGTGGACAGGTCACACGAAGAGAATTAAATATGGATTTAGCTACTGTCATCTAGTCTGGAGCCCTGCGCTCTGACGGCTGGCTTCCTTTATTTGGAATTCAGAAGGTAATTCTTGCCAATCCCTGCTTCCTCAGACATGCTCCAAGGACACCATTTTTCATCATCACCCTCACGGTCCAAAGCAAAGCCAGATCAGCAGGACTCCTGGGCAACTTGTGGACAAGTGCAAAACAATCCTTAACCTGAAAAAGACACAGCCAATACGTTTTCCTGTATCCTCATCTCATGTATATGTTACCACAGCAATTCTTACTACAGAAGACAGTGGTAACAATTACCAAGTTACAAGTTATTTCAGGTTTTCCTGGGATTTTATTTGCCCACAACCTGTTTCCTTTTAATTAAACTAGCTTCTTTCAGGTCAACACATTGTATTGATGTGTTTGTGGGGAAATAGTGTAGTTTATGACTTTTAGTTTAGAAAATATGTATTTTTATTGATTTCAGAGAGGAAGAGAGAGAGGAACATCAGTGATGAGAACCATTGATTGGCTTCCTCCTGCATGTGCCCTACTGGGGATGGAGCCTGAAAACCAAGCATGTGCCCCAACTGGGAATTGAACCATGACCTGGTTCACAGTTGAAGCTCAACCACTAAGCCATGCCGGTTGAGCTGGCCAATTATTCTTTTGAGCAGGGGCCAATGAGACTACTCAGAGGAGGGTGATTTCTGTTTGTTAAGGAAATCTGTGTGGGAATGTTATCACTTTTGCCATGCAGAACAGAGATGGCGTGTGGTGTTTGACAACAAGTTTGTTAGGTTCTGTTCATGCCCACATCTACTGTATGTGCATACTTTCTGCAAGGAGTGAACAAAAAGCTGGAGACTTTTTAACTGATGGTTGCATAACCATCATTAGTTTCATGGCTGAGTAAGTGATGAGAAACAGTGCTTTCAGTTATTTGGTTACCAATCTGCCCCCAGGAGCAAGATGAAGCTGATAAAATGTTTATGGGCTAGTAAATTTTTTTTCTACTAATTTGCAAGGCTATAATAAAACCCATGAACTTGATGGCCTGCGGGAAACATAATAAGAACTAGTAATTTGGAGCAGAAAGGCCGCTGAAGGCCCTTACAGGAAATGACTCCCAGAAAAAGAGTTGAGTCATGGTCTCTTAAACAGGAGAATCATGCTAAGTTTGTACTTAACCAGTTACAGCCTGAGAAAAGGCTTTCCAGAAGAAAATGGTGGAAATTTCTGCTTTCAATTATTCTTGCTTTAAGGAATACAATTAATTAAAGTGTATAACAACAATATGAAAATGAAAACAATTACTGGAGTACAATGTGTTTTGTTGTGTAACATTAACCTGATTGTTTTGCCCGGTAAGAACAGTCACACTGTGCCCTCTTGTGGCAGAAATGTTGCAATTAAAGTTTAGAAGACACCCTAGTGTATTGATCCGATTTGTTTTGGGAATGTTTGTCCCAGGGGCAAGATAGTTTGCAGAAGTTGTTTGGCAAAAAGCGTTGTTGTTGGGGCACCTAAAAGGGTATGTACACCTGGGTGGGGAGCAACAGTGGAAAGAAATCCTGATATTTTATTCAATGCAAAGAAATACCCATCGCAGAAGGCTGTTATTTTAATTTTATGTTGATTGTTAAAATTTACTGATTTTTTCCCACAGATACAGAAAACCGATATGCAGAAATCTGTTGCTTTTCTATGCACTTATAACAAACTATCAGAACGAGAAATTAAAAAACAATCCCATTTGCAATGGCATCATAGAAAATAAGTACCTAGGAATAAGTTGAAAGCAGGAGATGAAAGCCCTGTACTCTGAAAACTAGAAGACACTGACGAAAGAAATTCAAGAGGACATACATAAATGGAAATATATTTCTGTTTTTAGATTGGAAGATTTAGAAGTGTTAAAATGTTCATACTACCCAAATACAATCCCTATTAAAATGCTCATGGCATTTTTCAAAGAAATTGAAGAATCCTAAAATTTGTATAGAACGCAGATAGCCAAGCAACCTTAAGAACAAAGCTGGAGGTATCATACTCCCTGATTTCAAACTACATCACAAAGTTACAGTAATCAATACAGTATGGTATTTGTCATAAAAACGGACACATAGATCAATGGGACAAATAGAAAGGCAATAAATAAACAGATGCATACATGGTCAATTAATTTATGACAAAGTGGCCAAGCATATACAATTGGGAAAGGACAGACTTCTTCTATAAATGGTGCTGGAAAAACTGGAAGGCAGCATGCAACAGAACTAAACTGGACACTGTGTTACACAGTAGACAAAAAGTAACTCAAAATGAATTAAAGTCTTCAATGTAAGACCTGAAACCATAAAACTTTAAAAGAAAATAAGCAGTAAGCTCCTTGACATCGATTTTGGCAATGATATATTTTTTGGATTCGACACCAAAGCTTGAGATCAAAGCTTGAGAGTCTGGAAAGGTGCCACTTGGAGAATCAAGAGGAGTGTCACTACAAACAGGAAATTTGGGGTGCTTGGAACTGATTACCAGACACTTTTAGCACTTTTAGCAGTGCCTTTACTCACAAATTTTCCCTCTACGTGCTCTTGTGAGACCTTATTCTCAGCATTAAATAATATCAAAACCAACAAAAGAAACAGATTGACAGATGAAGTTAGTAGCGCTTGCTTGGGCTTAAAGTGTACAAAATACCAACTTTCAATTGAAGGTTTAGCCAATGAAATTCAGCAACAAAAAAGTCACTAATAGGCAGGTTAGTTAAAGAATTCCCCCTTCCCTTCATTTATCTTAGTTCACGGCACTCCACACAAGTTAAATAATATCAAGACCAACAAAAGAAACCGACTGACAGATGAACAAAGAAGCCACTAAGCAGGTAAGTTAAATAATTAGTTTTTGGTTTATTAAATACAGTTATATATTACAATTATACATTTTTGTTATTTAAACTATAAATCTCGCGAAATTATGATTTTTTTCTCAAAGTGGCACACCACCCGAGTTATGCTCGGTATTTTGGCGAATTTTGACACAACAGGCTCAAAAGGTCAAGCTCAAAAGGTTGCCCATCACTGTTCTATACTATTCTTTTTTAAAAATATATATTTTTTATTGATTTTTTACAGAGAGGAAGGGAGAGGGATAAATAGTCAGAAACATTGATGATAGAGAAACATCGATCAGCTGCCTCCTGTACACCCCCTGCTGGGGATGTACCCGCAATGAAGGTACATGCCCTTGACCGGAATCAAACCCTGGACCTTTCGGTTCACAGGCTGATACTCTCTATCTACTGAGCCAAACTGGTTTCAGCTATACTATAGTATTCTACACACTAGCATATAGATACTTGTAAACAAATGCTAAAGGCTCGACTAACATGGAAAATAGGTTCCTAAAGCTTAGAAATCTCCCTTGGTTTATTGTGAATATACTGGCTTTATACTATTCTGGGAACAAATAGTTTCTTCCAAAATTTCTTAGAAGAGAGGAGACTTTTCTTCCTACTTGGCAGTTAGACCACCCTGCCTCACTGGGAATATTTTTGTAAATGGTTGGTAGGCCTCAGAATCACCTGCGGGGTTGTTTAATACAGATTGCTGGGTCCCACTTCCTTTTAGCGTGGCCCGACAATGAGCATTTCTAACAAGTGTCCAGGTGATGCTGCCGTTGCTGCAGGACCAGCTTAGAGAACCACTGATTTTCCCATTTGGCTGACTCTTCCCTTGAAGGATGGAGGACACGTAAAGTCTGTGGCTATTATGTAGTAGGAGATCTATGGATTCTTGTCCCTGAAGACACCCCCTCTGTTCCCTCCCAGGCCTGAAAACTCAGAGCCACCACACTAACCAGTCCAGCCAGACAGTGCATGCTCAATTCCAATATTTGGTCTGAAAGATGAAGAAGGACTAGAAAATACTTTCTTCTTTTCACCAGTGGTCTGTACTGGGAGACTTCTTACTTGAGTGGACTAGAGCCAGCCAGCATTCCTGATCTTTCACCGGTTAGTTCTGGAAAGGCTTTTATTTAATCTTGATTATTGCATTTCATTCATTTATTAATCTATCTGCCCATCTACCCATCCATCTAAATAATTCATAATCACCATAGGAAAACTGAAAAGTAAATGTAAACAAAAGATAAATAACATCCAAAATTCAATTAGCCCCCCCAAATCACTTCCAAACTTTTTTCCTGTGACTTTAGAAGCACACATTATAAAAATGGGATCTTATTCCTTTGAAAGCTGCATCGCCATCTATTGAGAACATCTTTCCATGTTAATAAATATATAGGATACCAGCATTTTAATTTATAATTATTGGTTATAAAAGTAATAATTTCCTAGTGTTAAAAACTAGACAATTCAGGATTGTGTAAAAAAAAAAAAAAAGTCTTACTGTCCTATACCCAAAACATTATTTTCATTAGCTGCAGAGTATTATATTATATAGAAAAGACTATAGCCGAAACCGGTTTGGCTCAGTGGATAGAGCATTGGACTGCGGACTGAAAGGTCCCAGGTTCAATTCCGGTCAAGGGCATGTACCTTGGTTGCAGGCACATCCCCAGTAGGGGGCGTGCAAAAGGCAGCTGATCGATGTTTCTGGCTTTCTATCCCTCTCCCTTCCTCTCTGCAAAAAATCAATAAAATATATTTAAAAAAGAAAGAAAGAAAGAAAAGCCTATAATTTAACCAGTCTCCTGAGAACATTTAGCTTTTAAATTGCTTCCTTCTTTTTTTTTTTTTTTTATTATAAACTAGAGGCTTGATGCACAAAATTTGTACAAGAATAGGCCTTCCTTCCCCTGGCTGCTGGCACCAGCGTCCCTCTGGCACTCGGGACCTGGGCTTCCCTCGCAGCCCCAGCTTTGTCCTGAAGAACATCTGGTCTAATTAGCATATTACTCTTTTATTATTATAGTTAAGCAAGGGGTTTTCCTCCTATGAATATTCTCTTTTTACTGTTATTTATTTTGAGACTCAAATTGTACCGGTATTGCCTAGTGGGGACCCCTTTCGTATGACTCTTGCTGACCTTTTCACAAATCTTCATCAGCTTTGACACTTTCTTCCTTACTTTCTGCCCTCACTAGATATTCAATGTTAATTTGTTGTAAAGTCCTTTCCCCATCTCTGGAATCAGTTATTTCTCCAAGGAGTTCCAATTCCTTTTAGATACTAGGGGCCCAGTGCACAAATTTGTGCACCTTAAAAGGAACTATGGGCTGCAAGGCTGAAGTAGGCACAGGGACAGGTCTTGGTCCATCCTCTATGCCCCCGCCTGGCCCCTAGTCCCCTGTCTGCTGGCAGCCCTGTTCCCACTGCCACTGTTCCCACATGCTGATGCTGCTGGCCTCACTCTCACTGGCTGATGGTGAGGAGCAATTGGGGCTAGTGCCATCAGCAGATGCGAGTGGTGGCTGCTGCCCCAATTGCCCCTGAGGAACAGGAGGGGTGGAGAAACCCTCAGGGGCAATTGGGCAGGCAGCTGCTGCTCACACTTGCTAATAGCACCAAGTGATCAGGACTGGCACTGGGCACTGGCAGCGGGTGCAAGTGGGGTCGGTGCTGGAAGTGGGTGTGAGCAGCAGCTCTGGTGCTGGCAGTGGTGAGTGGGACCAGTGCCAGCAACAGGTGCAAGTGCCGGGTGGGACTGCGGCACAAGGAAGCAAAGAATTGTCAGTAACCATCAGAGGCTCGCCTCAGTGACAGTGACTGGTGCCCGCCTTGGTCTGGCGGCTCTGCTCACCTGCACTACCATCCCACCATGGTCAATGCCTGCCATATTCCTCACACGGCCCCTGGTGGTCAGCACACTACATAGTGACCAGTTGTTCAGTTGTTTGGTTATTCCAGTTGTTTTGCCCATCATTCTATTTGCATATTCGGTCTATTTTATATATAGGGTAATATTGTATTGAAATTTGCATATGGACCTTTGTACATTTTTCTGATTATTTTCCCATGATATTTTAATATCCTTATGGTTATAAAGGTAATGTATGGTTGTCAAATTTAGGAAAAAAATATTTTTTTATCTGAAGCAGTTGAGACAAGTAGATGTTTGATTACCAAAAAAAGTTGGTAAATCAAGGAATAGTTAAAAAACTAAAGAGACTTTATGAAAGATACAAATATCTATAATGCCATTTAAACTTCCAGAACAAAGAAAGAGAATTAAAGTATTCAAATTATTTTATATGAAGCTAACATAACAATTGATAACAATATGCAACAATTATTGCTCAAGAACACCATAGCACTATCTCACATATCACAATTCAGAATTTCTTTTTAAATATTTTTTTTGCAGCATAACCCAGACTCAATAGTAGTACATATGTTCTCTTTTCCCCCCATTATCCTCCCCCCAGCATCCCCCATCCCCCAGCACATGTCCCCACCTGCTCCCCCCCCCCCCACGCCCCAGCCCAGTATCTTTCATTCATTGGTTATGCTCATATGCATGCATACAAGTCCTTCGGTTGATCTCCCCAGCACCTGCCCCCTCCCCTCCCCAGCCTTCCCCCTGTAGCTTGACAGCCTGCTCAATGCCTCCCTGCCTCTATATCAATCACTCTCGACTGTTTCTTTTCTTCAAAAATATCTTGCTTCTGCATACTAGAAATAAATATATAAGAACAAAAAATGTTTGAGTTTCAATTTCAATGTCCAACTGTTCTGAGTCCCAGTTTCAATGTCAAATAATTCTTTATGTGTACATGTCAGCAATGGTATCCAGATGGTGGACACATCGTAGCAATGTAAGATCCATCCTCTCTGGTATGGTCCTGGGCGGCCTGCAGCCACGCACAGCTGCCGACTGCTAGCATGGCAAGGTGTCATCAGTGTCCCCCGTCTCTGGACCATCCTCGTGGATGGAACAGACCCGTCAGGTCCTCACTGTTGCAGGAACCCACATGGTATTGGAGTTGTTCTCTGAAAACACACAAACACATTCTCGACCAAAAGTTAACAAAGGAATCCTCTCTGCAAATTAGACTTGGGATTCTTTTTATTTTTGCCCAAATGATTTTCCTTTGGCTTATTTTGACACCATGTGTGTTTTTCATGGGTGTCCTGCTGTTGGCATTACAAATGGAAGTTACTTTTCTGGAGTAAGAATTTTCTAGATGTAATTTACTTACAGGATATTTTTCCTTACATGATATTACCCCACTATCCCCCCCCCTTCTTTTTTCTTTTATTAATGGGGGCTTTTGGAAATTTTAGATTGCAGTCTTGGTAATTTTAAATTTTAATTTTTGCACACAAATATGACTGCTTTAGGTTATTTGGATGTTAGGCAATTTTACAGTGAGATTAACTACCAATAGACATTTTAGTTAATGTTTTAGGAACAGCTTTTTGTCCAGTACACTTAAATTTTCTTGAGTATTCACTTATTTCACTTGGCCAATTTAAATTAATCTGAAAACTTGATTACTATTTTTCTGTCAATTTTAATACTCAAGCAAAAATCTTAGTTTACCCTGTAAATATTAGTGGAAAGGATTATTTGCATTCTTGAGTAGGTCCTGAGCATTCCTGGTACTAGACTGAATTTAGATACAGAGCAACTGTTGCTGGCTGAGTCTCTGTCTGCAACCTGGGTCCCGATCTGAGCTGTGCGTGGGAGGCAAAGCAGCCGTAGGGGCAGGAGACCTCCCTCAGAAGGGGTGATAGTTCAGGCCCCTGCAAGGTTTTTGGGTGAGGGTCTGTGCCCCACCTCTGTTGACCTTTTAGTTCTCTCCTGTTGGCCCCTCTGCGACTGTGCCTGTCTTAGGTTGTTCCTTCCCTGAGGAATCTTACCCGTCTCTGGCTAACCAGCCATCCTCTGGGGCCAAACAGGGTGATGTGAGGTTCAGTTCTGTCTCCCTTATAGTCTATGCCCCCGTGGCCTCCACGTTCAGCACCTGCCTTGGGGTCCCCTCATCTGTTGGCGGGGTCCTGGTACTGGTCACATATCTCATACAATTCAGAATCTCAGTCCAACAATCCATTATATTAGCAATCAGACTTTAGTAACACGTTAAGAGAATTAATAACTTTAACAATTAGGACTTCATGAATGCAGGGGCTATTCCATATTAGGAAATCTATTATTATGATAAAAGGTTAATATGATCTTTCTAATAGGTAGTAAGAAGGCATTTGACGCTGAAAGATTTGGCTCAGTGGATAGAGGGTCAGCCTGTGGATTGAAAGGTCACAGGTTCAATTCCGGTCAAGGGCATGTACCTTGGCTGAGGGCACATACCCAGTAGGGGGTGTGCAAGAGGCAGCTGATTGATGTTTCTCTCTCATCGATGTTTCTGACTTTCTATCCTCTGCCTATCTCCCTATAAAAAAATCAATAAAACATATTAATAAAAAAGAAGGCATTTGATAAAATTCAATATCCATTCCTGGTAAACATTCAGTAAGCTGGCAATAGATTACTATTTATTTATTAACTATGTATTTAGTAAATATTGCTGGTTTACTGCATATTTACCAGGGAAATTTTGATTATTTAATCAATGGCACTGGATAAACTGGGTGACTCTCTGAAATAAATTATATTGGATCCATATTTCATACCTTATACTAAAATAGATTTCAGATGGGCCCAAGACTTAAATATAAAAAGTAAGTGAAGTAGGAAAAGCAAGGAGATATTTTTATCTTGGAGTGGGGAAAAGTCTCTAAGTATGTATGAAACCCAGAAGTCTTAAAAGAAAAGTTTGTTAAATTGAGATATATAAAAATAAAAATGTTCAGTCTAACAAAAATCACCATAAGGAAAGTCAACAGTCAGACAACAAACTGGGAGGAGGAGGGGAGTTTGCAGTTCTTATCACACATAAAGGTTTTATTTTTCTGTTAAAATAAAGGGTACCTATAAAACAATAAGAAAAATACTAACAATCAAAAGAGGAGGCAAATTGTAGAAGAAATACACAAAAGGCTTTTAAATACATGAAAAAATAATCTCACACATAACAAGAAAATGCAGAAAGGAAAGAAAAGAAAAAAAACTATAAAGAAAAATTTGACCTGCTAATTTGGCAAATCTCATGAATTTGCCAACATACTGTGTAGGTGAAAGTGAGGGGAAAACAAATACTATTACACATCCTAAATGGAGTGTAAATTTGACCATGCAGGGCAATTTGGCAATAGTTAGCAAGATTATAGATGTGAGTATATATTCACCCAGCAATTCTTTTCTAGGAATTCAGCCAACAAATAGCTCTCATATGTGCAAACAGCATATGTGCCAAGTTATTTTTTGTAGCTTTGTATGTAATCACACAGAAATTGGAGTAATCTAAATATTTAGCAATAGAAGAGTGGCGTTAAGTCCAGCCACTGTGGTTCAGTAGCTGAACGTCAACCTATGAACCGGGAGGTCACAGTTCAGTTCCTGGTCAGGGCACATGCCCAGGTTGTGGGCTCGATCCCCAGTGTGGAGTGTGCAGGAGGCAGCTGATGGATGATTCTCTCTCACCATTTAAGTTTCTATTCTCTCTCCCTCTCTGAGATCAATAAAAATATATATTAAAAAAAAGAAGTTTGGCTTAAATAACAGAAATTTATTTTCTCACAGTTCTGGAGGCTGGAAGCCTGCAATCAGGGTGCCAGCATGGTTAGGTTCTGGTGAGAGCTCTCTTCCTGGTTTGTAGAGGGCCACCTTCTCACTGTGTCCTCACATGGTGGAGAAAGAGCAAGCTCTCTGGTGTGTTTACTTATAATACCACTAGAGGCCCAGTGAACAAATTTGTGCACCAGTGAGGGCCCTCGGCCTGGCCTGTGGAATTGGGCCAAAACATTGGCTCTCTGACATCCCCTGAGGGGTCCTGGATTGCAAGAGAGTGCAGGTGAGGCTGAGGGATCCCACTGGTGCATGATCAGGGCCGGGGAGGGATGTGGGAGGCTGTCCAGCAGGGGAGGGACCGGGGGAGGGCTCCAGGGTGTATTCAGCTCGTCTTGCTCAGTTCTGATCAGTCAGATCCCAGCAGCAAGCTAACCTATCAGTAAAAGCTTCTGCCTCCTAGTGGTCAGTGAATGTCATAGTGAGCAGTTGAGCAGCCTTAGCATATCATTAGCATATTATGCTTTGATTGGTTGAACAGAAGACCAGACTACTGGACACTTAGCATATTAGGCTTTTATAATATAGGATTAATCCCATTAGAGGGCCCTGATCTCATGACCTCATTGGAACCTATTTAACTTCCAAGATTTTCATTTCTAAATACTATTACAGTGGGGATTAGGGGCTTCAACATATGAATTTTGGGTGGGGATACAATTCAGTCCATAGCACCAAGTAATTGAAAATAGCAGTTGCCTCCGGACCAGGGAGGAAAACTGGAGCGAGGCAATAGGACTGTAAAGGAGACTTTTCATGGTTTGCTCTTATTTCTCTGTAATTCTTCAATATCAACTAGTGTCCAACAAGTTATTCAATTTTGACACTATCTTCTTAGAGTAAGCATCAGATCCCACAGTTAAGGGGCTCAATCCCACAAGATAGCCCTAACTTCAGATGTCACAGACCTGCGTCACCTGGGCTTTTGACAAGCCAAATTGGGGTTCCTGCGACTCACTCTTCAGGTTGGATAATTTGTAGGAATGGGTCCCAGAACTCAGGAGAACACTTTATTTACATTTAGCAGAATAATATAAAGGATGCCATAAGCAGCCAGGTGAAGTAGCTAGAAGAGACCTGAGTGCAGGAGTTTCTTGTCTGTGGAGTTGGATTGCACCCCCTCCTGGCATGTGGATGAGTTCCCCAACCTGGAGGCTCTCCAAACCCTGTTTAGGGATTTTTATGGAGATTTCATTACATAGGCCAATGATTGATCAAATTCTTAGGAAGAGGAAGAAGAAGAAAAAGGTAAAGATAAAAACTAACAACAGCCGAAACTGGTTTGGCTCAGTGGATAGAGCGTCGGCCTGCAGACTGAAAGTCCCAGGTTCGATTCCGGTCAAGGGCATGTACTGTGGTTGCGGGCACATCCCCAGTAGGAGATGTGCAAGAGGCAGCTGATTGATGTTTCTCTCTCATCGATGTTTCTGACTTTCTATCCCTCTCCCTTTCTCTCTGTAAAAAAATCAATAAAATATATTAAAAAAAAAAACTATGAACAACAAAATGACAACAAATACATACCTACCAACAAGTGAATCTAAAAATCAAGCAAATGAAAAATCTGATGAACAGAAGGGACTGATGAATATAATAGAATCAGGGACATAGAAAGGGAGTGGACTGACAATTCTCAGGTGGAAGAGGGTGTCAGGGGTGCGGGAAGAGATTGGACAAAAATCTTACACCTATGGATGAAGACAGTGTGTGTGTGTGGGGAATAGGTATGGGGTGGGGTGGGGGATCGGGTGGAGGGGAGCTATGGGGGAAAAAAAAGAAGAACACCTGTAATAATCTGAACAATAAAGATTTATTAAAAAAATTATTGGCATTGGTTACTGAACTTGATCCAGCCCCTCTTCCCTCTCCCTACATGCCCTGACCAGGAATCGAAGTGAAGACCTTTCGATGCACAGGATGACACTCAACCAACTGAGCCACTCATTTGATTGATGTTGTGGCATTTCTTTCTAGTGTAATTAGAGATAGCAGATGAAAGTCTAAAATTTTCCCAATCTTTTTTTAAAAAAATTATTTTATTTTATTTTTTTTACTGAGAGGAAGAGAGAGGGATAGAGAGTTAGAAACATTGATCAGCTGCCTCCTGCACAGGGAGATGTGCCCCCAGCCAAGGTACATGCATGCCCTTGACCAGAATTGAACCTGGGACCCTTCAGTCTGCAGGTGAATGCTCCCTCCATCCTCTGAGCCAAAGTGACTGGAGCAAATTTCCCTAGTCTTTTTCAGTTAACTCTCCTGTTGGTGCTTTGAAACAGTTAGGATCTTAACTAGCCCTGTGGTCCCCACCTTTCCTACTAGGATAGCCTTTGGCAAAACTACTCCTTCTTCTCTCTACCACTTGTACCTCTTCAGCATTTCCCACCTTCAGTCTTTCTAGTTAGCAGGAATCAACTTTAAAAAATCCACTCTAAGTTGATTATTGCTCACTGATGATTAGTCAGCCTAAGAGGATTTGCATTGCCAAAGAAGATGTCTCTGTGACAAGCAGGTGAGGGAAGTACTTGAGGAGCTGGACTTTCCTCTCCTTTTCAAATCCTTTCAACCACAGATTGTTCTTGACTTTTGTGCTTGAGAGTCCACCAAGGAGTTCCCTTCGCCTCGTGGTTGAGGTAAACTCTCTGATGCAGCCTGTGAGACCCTGCCCGTCTCTGTCATCAGAATCCGTTCTTTACGTTCTGTCTTGCAGACTCCTGTCTTGGAGGCCAACCTGCTGGACTGCTCTGGGAAAACAACATTCGTGATCCAGAGTGGAGGCCAGGAATGCACATATGGGGCCACTTAGCCTGCCGACGAGGGATGAGGAGCTACATCTGGATCCTGGCCTTCCCCTTACCTCGAAGGTGATGCTGGGAGCGGACTGCCCAAGACTAAATCACCGACGTCTGAGAGCCGTGGGTGTAGGCCCTCCAGTCTGAAGATGCTGGGTGCCGGCCCAGCCCGAGCCGCTCTGCGTCCCCGCCGTGGGCTGTGGGGTGACCCCCCCCCCCCCGCCCCCCGGGAACGCCCTGGCCTCTTCCCACAGTGGTGACCCTGGGACCCCGGGATGTTAAGGGATGGATGGCGCTCGGGGCCCACAGCGCTTTGGGAAGAGGCCCTGGAGGCGGGGAGAAGCCGCGGCTGCAGGAGAGGGCTGGGCGGCGGGCTGGTGCGGGGAGAGCAGCGGACTCACAGGGAGGGAGAGCTTGGCCCCGCGTGCGCCCCGATCACTTGGAGGCGCGGGGACGCCGAAGGCTGGGGTGGCCTCGGCACGCGGGAGCGGGGCGGGGCGGGGCGGGTGGTTACGGCGGCGACCTCGGCGCTGGGCCGGGCGGGGAGCCCCCAGCCCCGGGCACTGGGAGAGTTTGGCGCGTCTGGCTTCGGGGCGCGGGACGCGGCCGCACCATGGGGCACCGCAACTTGGAGCTGATTTTTGACCGCGTGGGGCACTTTGGCAGGTAGGGAGCTGCGGGAGCGGATGGCGGGGAGGATGGCCTGGGGATCGGGCGCTGCGTGAGTGGAGGCGTCGGTGCGGTCTGTTTCTTTCCGTTGCAGTGGGGTTCCAGCGCTGCGCTCGCGATCTGCGAACACCTTCACCCCGGGTGGCCCCGGGAAGTCGGGAGACCCTCGTCCCGACCCCTGGGCCAGACCGACTCTGGCCGCGGGACCTCCCCACAGCGAGGGAAGGGCCGTGGGGCTCCGCCTGGGGCGCTTGCGGCGGAGCAGGAGGAACTTGGGGGGCACGCTCTTGGGGAGCTGAAGCCGGGACGCCCAGTGGGAGAGGTCGGGTTACATGAACAGAGGAGTGCTCGTCCCTGGCCCCCGAGTCTCTAACCCTCCAGTTTCCTCTCCCCCTTCCCAGGACGACTGCTGCCCCGCCCCTCCGCGCCCCGGGTCTTCCCCGGCCTGGCAGGTACTGCCCCAGGGACAGCCAGTCGTCAGTTGGTTGCCATTGATGGGAACCTGGTATGTGCCAGGTTCACTGTGCCAGGCAGTAGCACAGCGTTTCCTTTGATGCTGCTTTCCTGGTCCTCACCCACAAGGTTAAATGTAGCTCACCGTGGTGGCAGAAGTGGAAAACTGATTTTGGGAGACAGTTCCTAGCCCGCCACAACAATGTATGCAAAACTCTTATCATCCAATAAGTTCTCAATATCACCGCTGCTATTGTTACCCGAGCCTCCATCCTGGAAGGGCTGATGGTGAAAGCAGCTTATAAGAAGAGAAAGGGTAACAAGTCAAAGCACACACCACAAGGTTTACAAAAAGTGTGACTGTACCACGGTACCCCACCTTTTCTCTCATATTTTGCTGTAATTGGTCTCTTTATTTATAAATAGGAAGGGAGGTCATTGTGTATTATTAGTCTTCTCTTCAGAAAACTCAGCCCTGGCTGGTTTGGCTCAATGGATGGAGTGTCTGCGGTTGGACTGAAGGGTCCCAGGTTCCATTCTGGCCAAGGGCACATGCCTGGGTTGCAGGCTGGATCCCTAGTAGGGGGCGTGAAGGAGGCAGCCGATCAGTGATTCTCTCATCATTGATGTTTCTCTCTCTTTCTCCCTCTCCCTTCCTCTCTGAAATCAATAAAATATTTAAAAAAAAAGAAAACCTAGTGAAAGTGTTTAGAGATCTCTAATTACCTTTCATTTCTCATTAGTCATTTCTAAGATAAGGAAGCACTTTAAGGGAGGAAAGCAGGGCACCTAAGAAGAATTAAAAAGCGCTTTCGGGACTTGTTCTAAAATTGTACTGAAGTTCCATAAACTTCATGGCTTAAGTCCTGTGGGAGAGGGAGTTGACACTGAGGTTCAGTCATCTGTGTTGGGAAACTTTAAGAACCCGAATCCCCGAGTTGTCCTGGGGCGAGGGAGGAGATGGTTTAAAATGTTAGACTCGGCCTGTGGAGCCTGTGGTTGACTTACATCTCTGTATGTGTGTGTTTTCAAAATATGAACCGCTTTTTTTTTTTCTTGGCTCTTCTTTTTTGACTTCCCTCTATGAACATCATGATAGCTAATGTATGCATCTATAAGGTGCCATAGTGCTTTACATGTATTAAATCTTTCCATTCCCACAACAAGCCAGAGGAGGAAACAGAGGCACAGCAAAGTTAAGGATCTTGTCCAAAGTCCCCTATGGTGACAATGTCAGGATTCAAACCTTCACAGTCTAGTTCTGGAATCCACCCTTTTAAGCCCAGTGGGATGACACCAGTTATGCTTTTTTAGACAGAATGGCATAAATCCAGAATTGAAAGTTTCTTAACCCATCACCAGATTGCATGGCCCATTTTCAGGGAGTTCTGGTCATTTTTGCCTGCCCTTGCATCTGGGTGTTCTGCCTCTTGTGTTTGTAGGCTTCTTCCTTTTCATATGTGTGTCTTTCAGCTGTGTGCACTGAGTCTGTAGGTCTGTTGTCCCAGAGGGGTCTTTGTTTGGGCACATGGATGACACCTGATGGATAACAGGCTTTTTGTAAGGGACACAGTGATATGTTAGGAAGTAGGGCTTTGTTTTTCCTAGAAGTTATCCTTGCAAAAGAGAAAAGAAGGTTTAAATCGAAAGAATGGTCAGGATCTTTTGTATTTTGAGCACTTTCTTACTTTCTGATATTACAAGATGCTCCAGGTTTAGTTTGTATTCTCCTCCTCCTGGTCTCTTTTTCCTTATTTCTTTTATTGGAGAATGGTATTTAGAAATCAAGATCGGGCACTGGGTGTGCTTGTTGCTATGGGGATTTCATTGCTTCTAAGCCCTCTCAACAGAGCTATGCATATGTGCATATATACTAACCTGTATATATGGACATCTATACTTATTCTGAATTTATCCATCTGTACATATGTGAAGGTAAACACGATAAAGACCATTCATATTTGCTTGTGTTCTTTTTTTTTAGTCCATATATAATAACTTGCTTTTCTTCTCTTTTCAGATACCAGATATTTCTCTATTTCACATGTGCCTTCCAGAACATCTCCTGTGGTATCCACTACTTGGCGTCTGTGTTTATGACAGTGGTCCCCAAGTATGCCTGCAAGCCCCCAGGCAATGTGAGTCGCGTTCTTTTCCACAATGTTTCCTATTTGAGGTTGGACAACATCTTGCAGCTGTCTTCCTCAGGCCGTGAAGATCAAGTTGTAGTGCAGCTACAGGACGGTGAGATCTGGGAGCTCAAAAGGTGTAACAGGTTCCGGAGAGATAACTTGTCGAATTTGGACTATAATTATAACGGCCATAAAAGTCGTTTTCCTTGTTTGGATGGCTACATCTATGACACAAGCAAATGGGACAGCACCGTGGTGACTCAGTGGGATCTGGTCTGTAACCGGGAATGGTTTGCAAAGCTGATCCAGCCTACATTCATGTTGGGTGTCCTGCTGGGAGCGCTCGTTTTTAGCTACCTTTCTGACAGGTACAATGAAACATTTAGCATTGCTGCCCCGTGTGGGGTTTATCTTCCTATCTGGTTTTCTAAGGGGACTGGGAATTAGGTTAAAAACTTCAGTTATTTTCATGCTTCACAAGATAATGTGGTGAGAAGGATGGGCTCTGAAGACAGTCTGCCTGTGTTCAAACCCTGGTTTTGTTTATTAGCTGTGGCCTCTGGGAAAATTGCCTGACCCATGTTTTAGAATCGTGTTTGTAAGTGGGAGATGAAAGCAACAGTATTCACTTCAAAGAGTTATTGTAAAATTAATACAGAAAAAGTACCTTGGGGAAGGAGGGGGGGAAGTGGGGGAGGGAAGGAGACATGTAATACTTTAAACAATAAAAAAGATAAATTAAAAAAGTACCTTGGACATTTAACCACTCAACATATACTGGTTATTACTTTGTGTTTCTTTTGTTTTTGTTTTTTGTTTTTGTTAAATAGATTTGCTCTTTAAGAAGTGTACCTGGTTCTGCACAAAACTTCAAATACTGAAATTACCAAGTATAGATAATAAAGTAACTATGTTTATATTCCCCCCTCCCATTTTTTTTTGTTAATCCTCACCCAAGGATATTTTTCCATTGATTTTTAGAGAGAGTGGAAGTTAGGGGGGCAGAGACAGAGAAGCATGGATCTGAGAGAGACATATCACTGGTTGCCTTCTGCACATGCCCCTCCTAGGGCTGGGGATCGAGCCTGCAACTAAGCAAGGTACATGCCCTTGACTAGAATCCAACCTGGGACCCTTAAATCTGCAGGCCCATGTTCTACCCACTGAGCAAAACCAGCCAGTGCTATGTTTATATTCTTAAAGAAATAGAAGACAAGTTTTAAAACATTGCTAAAAGTCTAGAAATTGTATTTTTAAATTACATAAAATTGAAGAATACCTACCTAGAACATCTAGAAATTAAAAAATAAAAAGGGACTAACAAACTTCCTGGGTACTTTTAACAACCTATTATACACAGCTAAAGAAAGAATTAGTAACATGGTTGATAGCTGAGAAAAAAATTATCAATAATAAAATTCAGAAAGAGAGTTGAAAAATATGAGAGATTGAAATTTATGGAATAAGATATGGAGCATATTTAATATTAGAAATGAAACAGTGGGAGAGGGCACAATTCTTATCACCAACTCAGTAAACCAGAAGAGCATTTAATAAATTTCAAAATCCATTCGTGATAAAACTAAAAGTAGAAGAATGTGCCATGCACATCTTAATTGTGAAATGTTAAAAGCATTTCCTTTGAGATCAGTAACAGACAAGAGTATGTGAAACCCCACTTCCATTTAGTATTGTACTAGAGATTCCAGCCAGTACTATACAGCAAAGAGAGGGAGAAAAAGAAAGAGGGAGAAGGAGAGGATGGGAGAAAGACATAGGGAAAAGAGAGAAGAAAAAAGATTTATTATTTGTAGCCATTACAATCCTGCCTATCCCTCTGCAGGAATACACTGCAATACATGTAATAGATGTGTCTATGATATGGTTGAGGGATGTTTTGCTTGTTTGTAGTGTCAGCTGTTAGGAACAATTCTGTAAGAACATTCTTAGGCATGTACTCATGTGGCATGTGCAAGAACATCTCCAGGGTACATCCCCTAGAACCTGGGGGCAGACCACATTACCAGCTTCTCTATAGAATGCTAAAGTATTCTTTGATTTTCCTGAGTTGCATTCCCAGTTTGCATTCATACCAGCAGGGTGAGAGACCCTATTACTCCATATGCTTGCCAACATTTGGTATTACAAGATTTTTTACTTTTGACAACTGGTTGGAAATAAACGGTATGACTATATGTCATTGACATCTTTTTCATCCTTTTATTAACCACTTAGATTTCTCTTTTAGGAAGTGACTTTAAATCTTTCCCCCATTTTATTTGTTTCCTAGTGACTTTAAGTCTTTCCCCAATTTTATCTGTTTTATCTTACCTAATAATAGACAAACATGTAAATTGACCATACCTTTGCTAAGCCCATAGTCAATCAGAGTGCATATGCAAATCAACCCAACAAAGATGGCAGTTAATTTGCATACATAGGTGCCTAGTGCCTGTGTCCTAGGAACATCCTGGCACTGGGTCACTGTGAGGTAAGCCATCAGGGCTGAGGGGGCAGGGGTGGAGCCAGGGCAATGGGGATGCCCTGGCCAAGGTCCCCTGCCCGAGGCTTTTGGCCTTGGGCAGGCCGGGGCTGGGGTGGAGCCTACAATTGAGCCAATTGAAGGGGGCTGGGGGTCCCCTGGCCGAGGGCAGGCTGGGGCTGGAGTGGAGCCTACGATTGGCTGATCGCAGGGGTCCCCTGGCCAAGGGCCCTCTGCCCAAGGTCGAAAGTGAGCTGTCAGTAGGGCATCCCCTGAGGGCTCCCAGTATGTGAGAGGGGGCAGGTTGGGCTGAGGGGCCAACCTCCCCCCAGTGCACGAATTTTGTGCACTGGGCCCCTAGTCTATATGTATAAAAGCCTAAGCAACTGTCTAACCATTCAACCAATAGCTATGGTGCACAATGACCACCAGGGGGCAGATGCTCAGCAGAAGCTGCCAAGCTGCAGTGACTTGGCAGCTGCAGTTCTCAGGTGATGCACCCTGGAACCAGAGAGGAGAGAGCCTGATTCCCATGTGTCACCTAAGAACTGCCCTCTCACAATCCAAGACTCTTTAGGGGACATTGGAGAGCCAGTTTTGGCCCAATCCTTTCAGGCCAGGCCAAGGGACCCCCACATTTGTGCATCGGGCCTTTAGTTGATTTAAAAGTCCATTGACTGTTCTGGATCCTTATCCTTTATGTCTCTTCTTCTCTCTCTCTCTCTCTTTAATACTATTATATTTTTATTGATTTCAGAGATGAAGGGAAAGAGAGATAGAAACATCAATGAAGAGAGAGAATCATTGATTGGCTGCCTTCTCCACACCCCACACTGGGGATTGAGCCTGCAACCTGAGCATGTGCCCTGATGGGAATCAAACCATGATCTCCTGGTTCATAGGTCAATACTCAACCACTGAGCCATGCCAGCCAAGAGTGTCTTTCAGATGGACGTGAAATCAAATGTGTCTGTTCTTTTCTTCATGGTTAGTGCTTTCTGTAACTTAAAAAAATGTCTTCCCTTCCTGCATTGGGTTCTGAGGATATTCTTCCAAGTTATATAGTTTTGCATTTCACATATGTACCTTTAATCCTTCTGGGACTGATTTTTATAATGTAAGTTATGAGAAAGGGACTCCAGTGTATTTCTCCAGCTCCACTTACTGATTCTTTTTCTGCTGATGTACACTGCCTTATTTGTCCCATACTTATGTCTATTAATTCACTAGTTTGCTTCAGGGTCCCTTAAGGAACCATCAATCTCTTTGTCTAATGATATATCTATTTCCCTAAATGATTTGATCCTTGAAGTTTGTTCTTTTTTCTATAGAGCATTTACAAGCTTTTTGTTAGATTTATTTATATACAGTTCACAGCTTTAAGGTATTGCAATGACATTAATTTATATATATTGATAATATATCTTGCCATCTCATTAAGTGCTCATTAATTCTAATAATTTACCTACTGGTGGAATTTTGGGTGGGACTATATGTATTTTTTGTCTTAAAACTATCTGTTAGAGACAACTCACAGGGAGAAAATATTTGCAAATAATATATCTAATAAGAGTCAGTATCAGAATATATAAATAACTTTTACAATTCAACAATAAAAAAATTCCAATTTAAAAGTATACAAAGGACTTGGATAGATATTTCCCTAAAGAATATATACAAAATGCTCACCATTATTTTTTTAAAAGTATCTTTATTTATTTTAGAGAGGAAGAGAGAGGGAAAGAGAGATAGAAACATCTATGATGAGAGAGAATCCTTGATTGGCTGCCTCCTGCATGTCCCCTACCAGGGATCAAGCCCACAACCTAAGCATGTGCCCTTGACCGGAATCGAACCCAGGTCCCTTCAGTCTGCAGGCTGATGTTCTACCCATTAAGCCAAACCAGGTAGGGTGCTCACCATTATTAATCACTGGGGAAATGTAAATCAAAATCATTATGAGATACTCCTGCACACTCACTACGATAGCAGTAATAAAAAAGACCAGTGGAGAAGCCAAGATGGCGGCATAGGTAAACACCTAAACTGCTGCCTCACACAACAATTTTAAAACTGCAACTAAAAGACAAAACGTCTATCACCCAGAACCACGGGAAAGCTGGCCAAGTGGAAATTCGGCAACTAGACAGGGCATTGAGACGAGCACAAGTGCTGAAAAGCTAAGGTATGGAGGTGTGCGAACCAGGCTGGCGGTGGGCGTCGGGGTGCTGCTGTTTTCAACCCGAAGGGAAACAAGCTCCTGATTACTCTGAACTCCTTTCTGGGGAGACACTGGCGATCCAGACTCCTGCAGGGAGAAGCTGGACGGTCTGCCATCAGGTCGGAAAGTGAGGGTGGCTCTCTTGCAGAGGTGCCTGCAGCAATTACTGTTCACAGCGTGGGACGCGGGGTCGCAGAAATGCAGAAATAGCTGAGTGTCAGCCATCGCTGTTTGCCACGCCCCACATAATCTGCAAATCCTCCCTAGCTGTGCACAGAGGCATTTGCATATAAATGGCCTGCCCTATCGCAGGAGAAATCTGTAGATCTCGATGTAGCTTCCACTGGGTCACCTCAGACAGTAGCTGACCTGCACCCTATTGGCGATCCAGAAGCTAGTGTATCTAGAGGTCAGTATGAGATGACACCAGAATTCAACTACTCACATCCATAAGTGACACATTCAAGAGGCAGACTCGGTGAGCACCAAAGCCCACTGAAGCAAGTCCGGCCCCATAGGCGTGTCTCCAGTACAGCAGTTCTTCCACTCCATCAGCACAGGAAAGCAGCAAAATGCAGAGACAAAGAAACATTCACAAATGAAAGAAATGGAAGATATAGAGTTCAGGGCCACATTTATAAGGTTACTCAACAATCTTCTAAAAATTGCCGAGAAACTTGATGAGATCTTCAAGGACCTTAATGAGAATGTCAAGAAAATGGGAAAGGACCAATCAGAAATTAAACATACACTGACTGAAATAAAAAATACACAGAAATTCAACGGTAGATCAAGGGACTCTAAGAATCAAACCAAAGATCTGAAATATGAGGAGACAAAAAACCCAACCAGAAAAACAAAAGAAAAAAGAATTAAAAAATATGAAGATAGTGTAAGGAGCCTCTGGGACAACTTTAAGCGTACCAACATCCAAACTATTTGGCTGCCAGAAGAAGAGAGAGAGCAAAATATTGAAAACCTATTAGAAGAAATAGTGACAGAAAACTTTCCCTACCTGGTGAAAGAAATAGACTTACAAGTTTAGGAAGTGCACAGAACCCCAAACAAGAGGAATCCAAAGGGGACCATACCAAGACACATCATAATTAAAATGCCAAGGGCAAAAGACAAAGAGAGAATCTTGAAAGCAGCAAGAGAAGAACAGTTGGTTACCTACAAGGGAGGAGTACCCATACTGTCAGCTGATTTCTCAACAGAAACTATGCAGGCCAGACAGGAATGGCAAGAAATACTCAAAGTGATGAATAGCAAGAACCTACAACCAAGATTACTCTACCGAGCAAGGCTATCATTCAGAATTGAAGGTCAGGTAAAGAGTTTCACAGGCAAAAAAAAGATAAAAGAGTTCATCACCACCAAACCAGGATTATATGAAACTAGTGGCCCGGTGCATGAAATTCATGCACGCGGGGGGTAGGGGTAGGGGTAGGGGTGGGGGTTGTCTCTCAGTCCGACTTGCACTCTCTCCAATCTGAGATCCTTGTGGGATCAGGTCTAAACTGGCACTTGGGCAACCCCCTTGCAATCCGCTCCTAACCGCTCACCTGCCTAACTGCTTGATCACCCCTAACCACTCTGCTTGCTAACCAGTCTGCAACTGGTCCCCTCTGCCGGCCTGCTCGGCCCCAACTACCCCCCACCATCAGCCTGATCACCCTCAACTGCCCACCCCTCCTGGCCTGATCACCCCTAATGGCCTCTGCCTTGGCCCCTCCACCACAGCGATCTGGGACTCCCATGCGCACACGCCTTCACGATCTGGGACCCCCAGCGCCCGCAGCAAAGCACGGCGGTAGCCGGTCTTCCCTCCGGCCTCCTGTGGCCCCGCCCTTTGTGCACATACCAGTGATCTCGGACCCCTGTGCTCTCGCCCTTCGCTATCTCGGACCCCAGGCGCCCACAGCAAAGCACGGCGGTGGCCGGCCTTCCTGCTGTGCCTCCATGTGGCCTGGGGAACTGGCACCGTGGGCTTGCTGGGACCACCAGCGCAGCGTCTGCTCCCCAGGCCATGTGGAGGTGGCGGGAGAGGCAGGATCTTGCACTGCGGGGCCCCACCTCCCGCTCCTGATTGGCTGGTAGCATAACCAATCAGGAGCCAAGGTACAGTCACATTTGCATGTTACTCTTTTATTATTATATGAGATGCTGAAGAGTATTCTTTAAAAAGAGGAGGAAGAAGAAAAAGGTAAAGATAAAAACTATGAACAACAAAATGACAACAAATACATACTTACAAACAAGTGAATCTAAAATTCAAGCGAATGAAAAATCTGATGAATGGAATCTACTAATGAATATAATAGAATCAGGGACATAGAAAGGGAGTGGACTGACAATTCTCAGGGGGAAGAGGGTGTGAGGGGTGGGGGAAGTGATAGGACAAAAATCTTATACCTACAGGATGAAGACAGGGTAAGGGCATGGATGGGGTGGGGGATTAGGTGAAGAGAAGCTATGGGGCGGGGGGGGGGGGGGAAGAAGAGGAACACCTGTAATAATCTGAACAATAAAGACTTATGGAAAAAAAAAAAGACCAGTGATAAGAGTATTGTGGAGCAAGTAGATAAATTGGCACCCTCATATGTTGCTGGTAGGAGTGTAAAAAACAGGGTAGCCACTTTGAAAAACACTTTAGCAGTTCTTCAAAAAGTTAAAACACAGAGCTATTATGTAATCCAGCAATTTCACTGATCAGAGTATATTCAAGAGAATTGAACAAAATCTTGTTTAGGAATGTTCATGGCAGCATTATTTATGATAACCAAAAAGTGAAACAACCCAACTGTCCATCAACTGATGAATAGATAAACATAATGTGGTATATCAATAGAATGTTAGCTACTCATAAAGAAGACTGAAGTATTGCTACATGCTACAACATGGGTGAATATCGAAAACATAATGCTAAGCAAATGAAGCCAGGTAATATATTGTGTGGCTGCATTTACATAAAATGTCCAGAAGAGGCCACTCTACAGAAACAGAAAGTAGATGAGTGGTTGTCAAGGGCTGGAGGGAGCAGGGAATGAGGAATGATAGCGCCAGAGTGCAGTGTTTCTGTTTGCAGTGATGGAAATGTCCTGGAGTTAAACAGTGATGACAGTTGCCCAACTCTGTGAACACACTAAAAGCCACTGAACTGTAATTTTTAAAAAGTTGATTTTTGTGGCATGTAAATTATATCTCAGTTAAAATAAAATCTGTCATAAATAGAATTTGTTTTTATTTATTTATGTATTTATTTAATGTTTTTTATTGATTTCAGAGAGGAAGAGAGAGGGAAAGAGAAATCGAAACATCAATGATGAGAGAGAATCATTGATTGGCTGCCTCCTGTATAGCCCCCTACTGAGGGTCAAGCCCACAACCCCGGCATGTGCTCTGACCGGGTACGGAACCGTGGCCTCCTGCTTCATAGGTTGACACCTAACCACTGAACTACATGGTCGGGCTGTTCTTTGTTTGTTTTTAGACGAAGAAATTACCCTCCTTTAACTATGAAAATATAGGGCAAGTAAGCATCTTACTTTATGAGCAGAATGTAACAAGATCTCTGTCTATAAGGGGGCTTAGCAAGAGCTGCCTCAGCCTTGGTGGGCAGCACCAGCTCGGCTGGGAAGGTGACCCAACAGATCAGAGAGTGGGAGTCCTGGGACAGAAAGGACACATCCCCCTTCCTCTTCCTCAAAACCCAAATTAGTGGGTCTCCTGGGGAACACCCAGAGGGATCCTGTATGTATATTAGCAGCTGAGGGAGAGACCTCGCCACTGAAAGACTGGCCTCTTGAATAAATAAGTCTTTACTCATGGTTCGCCCAAAATGAATGAATGACGGTAACCAGAAACATGAGCTATTAAAAACATGGGGAACACGTCTTTCATGAACTGGGGTGGATGTTTGCACTACGACAGCTCTATCTTGCTTCCTCCGCTGTTGACTCTTGTCTTTCAGGGTAGGAAGGCGACTCGTCTTGTGGTCCACAAGCATGGGCATGTACTTCTTTGGCATCTCAGCGGCATTCACCTTGGACTATTACAGCTTCATGTTTGCACGCTTTCTTCTTGCTATTGTGAGTTTTTTTTAAAATTATTAACCTTTTTAATTGGACACAGTGTTTCACATAGAAGCTTAATTCTCTCAGATGTGCCAATTCGGAATCTAGGGCGAGAGATCAAGGCTTAACCTTGGTTCACTCCCCTGCAGAAGTTCTTTCTGTGGAATATTAATGCCCTTTGTTTCGAATGGGACTCATTAAAATGAGTAATGGTTGCCTACTAGGCAGGAACTTCTCTGTTTGACTCTATGCCTGGCACAGGGTCCACATTCCACAAATGCTAAGGCATTATTTTATTTCTGAGCAATTAATTATATTGGTCTCATCAGGCCCTGCGTGTCTGAGCCAAACAGATGGGGAAAGTGTTAAGAAAGTCATTTGTGTATTGTGCAGAAAGGATGAAAACAGGAAGGCTTAAGGCCTTTATGTTACGAGGAACCAGGGGAGCCTTGTGAGAAAGGCATGAGTTTTAAGTACAGCTTTGTCACAGATTGGCTTCTTAGCTGTGTGACCGTAAGGAAACATGTTATCCTCTTTGAGCCTTAGTTTCTAAACTCTAAGAGGTGGCAAGTAATACCTGCTTCACAGGGCTGTTATCAGCATTCAGTGGGATTAAAGTAAACATTTGTGGCACAGCGCTCTGTGCAGTAGGGACTGTCACTGGAGGTGGGCCAGTGAGTAAGGATGTTGTTTCCACACTTGGTGAGGCTTTCAGCCAGCTTCCAAATGACCAAACAGCAGCAGGGATTCTGTTTGAAGGTCACTGGTCAAGGCTAACGGAGTGACGTTCTTATCTGCAGGAAGAGTTTGTAATCTTGCTGAGCACAAAGAAGGGAATGTATCCCCTCTCACCAAGGGGTCTGGAAATTAACATCCACAAGAGTTTCAAAAGAGTATAATTCAAATATTAAAGGAGTAACAGAGGCCTTTGGGGAAATTGGTGGTGCTCTGGAACAATTTTGCAAAAATTAACTTTATGATTGTGCTCTAAAAGTCAAATATGCAATAATTTTGCAGGAAAAATGCTAATCCTTTCCCCGCTCCCCTAAAAGAAATCCATCATTTGATTCATTCTTTTTGTATTCCAAGAATGATCCCAGACTACTATTGTAATCTAAATAGTGTTAAAAATGGACCTATTTTATTTTATTACTTGAAAAAATCTTTATTGTTGGTAGTATTACATATGTCCCCCCTTTCCCCCTCCTTTATCCCCTCCAGCTCACTGGGCCTATTTTCAAAATAAAGGTTTCTTCCCATTTTTTAAAAATTGTGGTAAGATATACATAAAATAAAATTTACCATCTGAACTAAAGTGTACAGTTCAGTGATGTTAGGTACCCATATTGTGCAATCATCACCATCATTCATTTCCAGAATATTTTTCATCTTGCAAAGAGGAAATTTCTGTACTTATGAAATAAAATTCCCCTTTCTCACTACCCATTCCTTTAGCCCTTAGCAACCGTCATTCTACATTCTCTCTCTAGGCACTCCATATAAAGTAATACAGTATTTGTCTTTTTGTGATCGTCTTATTTCATTTAGCATGATGTCCTCCAAGTTTACTCATGTTGTAGCTTATGTCAGAATATTCTTCCTCCTTCCTTTTCAAGGCTAAATAATATTCCACTGTATGCATACACCACATTTTGCTTATTTGTTCATTGTTCATGGATACTTTTGTTGTTTCCACATTTTAGCTACTGTGAATAAGACTGTTATGAACATGGAAGTACAGATGTCTCTTTGAGAACTTGCTTTCAATTTTTGTGGCTATATAACCAAAGAGGGATTGCTGGGTCATACAGTAGCTCTATTTTTTAATTTTTGAGGAATTCCTATGCAGCTTTCTTTAGTGTTGCATCACTTTACATTCCCACTAGCAGAACACAAGGTTCCAATTTCTCTACATCCTTGGCAACACTTGTTATTTTCTGTTTTTATTTGTATTATTTTTTAAAATATATTTAATTGATTTTCCACAGAGAGGAAAGGAGAGGGATAGAAAGTCAGAAATGCCCTGACTGGTTTGGCTCAGTTGATAGAGCATCAGCCTGCAGACTGAAAGGTCCCAGGTTCTATTCCGGTCAAGGACATGTACCTTGGTTGCGGGCACATCCCTAGTGGGGTGTGTGTGTGTGCAGGAGGCAGCTGATCGATGTTTCTCTCATCGATTTTTCTAGCTCTCTATCCCTCTCCCTTCCTCTCTGTAAAAAAATCAATAAAATATATATTTAAAAAAGAAAGTCAGAAACATCGATATGAGAGAAACACTGATCAGCTGCCTCTTGCACACCCCCCACAGGGGATGTGCCCCCAGCCAAGGTACATGCCCTTGACCAGAACTGAACCTGGGACCTTTCAGTCCACAGGGCAACGCTCTATCCACTGAGCCAAACTGGTTTCGGCTCTGTTTTTATTTTTGTATAATGGCCATCTTAATGGCTATGAGATGGTATCACATTGTGATTTTGATTTGCATTTCTCTAATGATTAGTGTGATGTTGTTTGGCCATTCATATCTCTTCCTTTGGAGAAATCCCAGTTCTTTGTTTGCTCATTTTTGAATTAGATTGTTTAATTGTTAAGTTTTTAGGAGTTCTCTACATATTCTGGATATTTTTTTCTTATCATATATGTATTTTGCAATTCTTAGGTTGCCTTTTCACTCCAGTGATAATGTCCTGGGATGCACAGAAGTTTTAAATTTTCATGATGTCCAACTTATCTGTTTTTTTTTCCCCTTTGTTGCCCATCAAAATAAAGTTTTAGTTAAATCTTTTTTCTTCGCACTACTTACCACAACTTTTTGTCCCTGTTTAAAATTTAGGATTTAATAATAAGGACCTCATGCATATAGATAAATTGCTATGTATAGTTGCAAGGATTTAATAATAAGGATCTCATGCATATAAATAAATTGCTATGCACAGTTGCAAGGAACTGAGAAGTAAATTCATAGTGTAAAGGAACATTTAAATGAAACAGAAAGCCGTGTCTAACCTTTATTCATATATAACCTCTTATGTTTTGCCATGAAGTGTGGAGAAGGTGGAGGAAGAGGAAAGGATCCCCTTTTAAATGGAAGGATGGATCGGATTAGGTATCTTTTTATAAATGTGATATGTGTTCCAGAAAACAGTTCTTTGGCATTTTCTTTCTTGCCCACATGTCACTTTCAGAGACGGCAGACCACTTAGGAGTTGTAAATGTGACCTTAAATCTGGACCCCCTTTCCCCTCTTGTTTCTTAGGTTTCAAGTGGCTACCTCGTGGTGGTGTTTGTCTATGTGATGGAATTCATCGGCATGAAGGCTCGGACGTGGGCGTGCATCCACGTGCATTCCTTTTTTGCCATTGGAACAATGGTGGTGGCTTTGACGGGCTACTGGGTCAGGACCTGGTGGATCTACCAGATAATCCTCTCAACAGTGACTGCCCCCTTTGTCTTGTTCTGTTGGATGCTCCCGGAGACTCCTTTTTGGCTAATTTCAGAGGGAAAATATAAAGAAGCACAAACAGTGGTTAATCAGATGGCCAAGTGGAATAGGGCAGACACTATTAACCTGTCAGAACTTTTATCCCTGGATGTATACAATCCTATTGATAGAATACCTTCTGACGTTAATACGCACAGGCTCTTAGATCTGTTTCATGACTGTGATATTGGAAAAAGGACACTTACTGTTTGGCTGATTTGGTTGACGGGGTGTTTGGGATTCTATTCCTTCTCCTTGAATTCTGTTAATCTAGGAGGCAATGAATATTTAAACCTCTTTCTCATGGGTAAGTAGTTACATTATATTTACGTGTAACAATGAAATGCAATTTCTGCCATGTTTTTATTGTTTTTTTTTCTACTAGGAACAGTACTGCCAACTACATGATTATTGTTTCATATAGCGTAATTATACTGTAACACATGTATATACAGGGTGGGCAAAAGTGGGCTTACAGTTGTTCATATGGGAAATAATACAATAAATAATAATACAAGAATAAACTGTGTTTTGTGTACTCACAACTGTAAACACACTTTTGCCTCACCCTGTATTTTCTTTTTTTAAAAGGCAAATAGTTAGAAGAATTTAGTCCTTTCCTTTTCTGCCTCTTCTCCTTGCTTGCTTCCTTCTTTTACGCCCCTCCCAGCTCAGATCTCTCTTCCTGAGACATTTGGCTTTTGCCCTTTCAGATCTCTTTCCATGCATATCCACATATATATATATTTGTGCAGGTAAACATTTCTTATTTGAATATAAGTGAGGTTACTCACTGCATATTGCTCTTTGTACATTGTTTACCCTTTAAAATGTAATATGTCTTGGAAATCTTCTGGTTATTTTCTTCCTTTTAATGTCCTTACTTCAGAAATTTTAGTCAGTAAAAGCACTTAAATGCATGCGGCTATAATTGATGCTGTGGTTCTTCCATTTTAGCAGCAGGTTAAACGTGGCTTTGGATGCTGCTGTGACCATTTGAAGGGTGACTCTCAGAGTAAACCAAATTCACTCCAAACATGAGAGAGATCGTAAACATCTATCTGCACTTGCTCATCTAGTGATAATTCTGGTCCTGCAGGCTGCCTATGGTTGATATTGTCTTCAGAAAAACCTTGCTTTAACCTTTTTATGCACAGTGCTCTGATGACATCTATTTTTGTTTATTACAGCTCAGTAGGAATTGTGAGGGAAGTCATTTTAAGGAAAAAACTCCACACAAAACCTTTGTTCTCTTTTTGGGCAGACCATCAAGCTTGTAGAAAGAGCCCATCTTGACTTCATCCCCATTCTATACATCAGTTTGAGAATTGAAGCAGTATTCCTAGGTCAGAGCAGCGAATGGTAGGAAAATGAGGCGGGGACTGGGGAAGCTTAGGAAAGCTGAAGTTTTAGATCTTTATGATATAGTTTCTTTAAAAAAATCTATCTATCTATCTATCTATCTATCTATCTATCATCTATCTATCTATCTATCTATCTATCTATCTTTCATTTCAGAGAAGAAGGGATAGAAACATCAATGATGAGAGAGAATCATTGATTGGCTGCCTCCTGCATGCCCTCCACCGGAAATGGAGCCCCAAACCCGGGCATGTGTTCTGACTGGGAATCGAACTGTGACCTCCTGGTTCATAGGTCCACGCTCAATCACTGAGCCATGCTGGCTGGGCTGATATGATTTCTTAACTTTGAAGGAATTACACATCCTCAAGAAATCGGGTAATCACATATCTGTAAAAATATTTCCAAGACAAATCGACATGGTTTTATAGTCTCTCTGTCTTGGATTTCTCATATCCTTACCCTTTCCAATGGTCCTCTTGCTGACAGGTACTTACTTCCATGCTGTGACATTTTTGAACAAGCTTTCATTTCAGCCCCCTGGTTTGGGGCTGGTGGGAACTTCAGCTCTGGTTTTCTGCCACTTGCAGATGATAACCGTTGGGATTAGTGCAGCTAGGAGTGGAATGGGGCCCAAGTGATTAGAGAGATATGTTTTAAGGTGAAGAAAGTAATGACCCATTGTCTTAATCCCAGAAGACGTGGGCCTCAATGCTTGCTCCACTTGTTTTTTTTAAAAAAATATTTTATTGCTTTTTTTTTTTTTACAGAGAGGAAGGGAGAGGGATAGTTAGAAACATCAATGAGAGAGAAACATTGATCAGCTGCCTCCTGCAACACCTCCCCCTGGGATATTTCCACAACCAAGGTACATGCCCTTGACCAGAATCGAACCTGGGACCCTTGAGTCTGCAGGCTGACACTATCCACTGAGCCAAACCAGTTAGGACAGAAATTATTAATGTTGTCTATTAATTTTACTTATTTATTCATTCAACAGGCCTGCCCTCCAGGTACCTTGCTGTGTCCTGGGGGAGCTTACAGCTTAGTGAATAGGTGAATAGAATAGAATAGAATAGAATAGAATAGAATAGAATAGAATAGAATAGAATAGAATAGAATAGGTGAGTAGAATAGAGTAATTATATTACTCTATTCTATTAGCATTAGTGCATTTCCCAGGAAAAGTCCTGCAGGGAGTGTAAAGGGGTGGTGCCTGTTGCCTCTCAAGCAGCTGACAGTTCTTAGAGGCCCCTGGAGCAGAAATCCTGCTCATCATGCCTTTTGGGGCCTGGGTTACAAGGTGAAGTCCCCTTGTACAGTAGACACTGTGGCTCATAGAAGGCCCTTTTGCTCAATGACAGGTGCAGTGGATATCCCTGCCTACACTGTGATATGCTTCTGGATGGACACTCTGGGGAGAAGGAAGGTTCTGGTCATCTCCCTTATTTCAAGCGCAGTTTTCTGTTTTGTGATTATGTTGATTCCCCTGGTGAGTTATTTTATGCTTTATTTAAGGAATGGTTAGTTATATACTATGACAGTTTGAGGAGAGAATTTTTAGCTTATTACAGTAAATATGAAGATCAATTGAGATATATGGACAGGATACATACACAACATGTTTTCTTTTAAAAAATACTCTGTTATATAAGTAGTACATGCTCGTTGAAAATTTAAGGTAAAAAAGAAATATATATTTTAAAATGCCTATCATCCCATTTCCAAAGATGGCCAGTGTTGTATTTTGTAAACACAGTAATTTTGAGTGAGACAAGTAGGTACCTTTCAGCGATTATAATCCTAAACATTTATTCATTCATCCAGCATCTATTGTGTACCAGGTGCTGTTCTAGGTGCTGAAGACACATAGTGAATCAAGTTTCTGTAAGTATAACAAAGAAAAAACGTGAAGAGGAATAGAGGATGACTGTGGATGGTGGGGAGCACACCTGCATACTATTTTATTTTATCTAAGCTGATCAAGGTTGACGTGCTTCTCAGGGAAGGTGGCATTTGATCAGAAATCTGAAGGAGGGGGCTTAAGCTGGAGTCTAGCCTCCCTCTGTGGGAGGCAAGTGGCTGATCAGGGGAAGGCAACACCCCCATCATGCCTCTGCTGCTGCCACTGCCGGCCGATGCTTCTGCCTGAGCTTTGAGTCCTGGGCAGCCGCTGCTGCTTTGTCTGGAAGGACGTCAGGAAGACGTCTGCCCTAATTAGCATATTACACTTTTATTAGTATAGATAGCATCTCAGCATGTAGTACAAAGCATTTTAGGTTTTGTTATATTGTTTGACAGTACATTCAAGCTAACCAGTGACTTCCTTTTATGGTCGTAACTTACTGAATTATCAGGGTTGGTGACTCGAATGTTTTATGTAACTGAAATTTCCAGGTGATAATTAATCTGCAACAGATATGAATACAATAAAAGTACTCAAGATGCGGAGGTTTCCGCCAGTTTGAGGGAGCTTCATCCATACTTGTTTTTGTTTGGGTTTTTAAGTACTTTGCATTGATGTTAGTTGAGTTGATGGCAGCTGCCTTTGAACTGGTGAAATTTCTCCCCAAATGGCAGTGATAACCCAATACACATTTTTTTTTTTAAGTTGCAGTAATTTACTCAACAAATATTGTCTACAATACTGGTTAATATGACAAGATGACACTGGCTGCTTTAATAGAGACATCCCCAAATTTCAGTGACTTCACATAATAGATGCTGATTTCTTGCTTATAGAAAGTCTGATGCGTGTGTAACTGGTTGGTAGCAGTGAGAGTGATGAGGAGAATATGTCTGGCTCCCTGGAGCCATTTAGGGACTCAGGCTGACAGAGGCACTGCCATCCTCAACACATGAACTCCAGGTCATCTGGGGGTCAACATCTAGCTGGCATATAGGGGGGAAGCGAGGGGATGGACTATGGGAGGCCCTTGTGAGCCACTGCTGGGTGTGAGGCAAAGCGAGAGGTTTTGCTGATGAATGTGAGGGGAGGGGTGGCGAGTCTGTAGAACAGTTCAGTCACCACTTTCAAATTATTTTCTGAAGGCAATTTATAGGCCGTGGGATTATTGCTGCAAAGGGCACGATTTGTTTCTGTGGCTCTTGGAGACATTCTGCTGCCTCAGTTCCAGGAGTCGGCCAGTTGGTGGAACCGGCACGTCTGGAGTCTGGATGTCTCTTGTTCCACAGCAGTCTCCCCAGGAGATATTCTTTCCTTTTTTGGTCATTTGAAACCTCCAAGGCTGAGGAGGAGGCACACTCAAGCTCTTCTCTAAATTTCATAAAGATGAAAAGCTTTTGCAGGCCATGAGCAGAGTCAACAAAATAAATTCAAACAGAAAAATAAAACTCTTCACTGTTCTGAAATATACTGGAGGATTAAAACGTTTTAAATAATAATTTTCAAGTTTTTATATTTTTCCTTAAAAATATTACTTATGAAGGTCTTTCTGCTACCATATGTTTTTTTTCCCAGAAGTACTATTTTTGGATTATAGTGACAACTATGGCTGGAAAATTTGCCATAGGATCAGCATTTGGCCTCATTTACCTTTACACAGCAGAACTGTATCCAACTGTGATAAGGTAAGAGTTACTTATTTTTCTATTGTTTTCCTATTATCTTTCACTTACATATCATTTCCTTATATTTGGCCTTTGGGTATAAATGCTTTACTTTCAGAGCCATTACCTGAGCTCTAAGATACGGGGAAGTTACATGATGCTCATTCCGAATCTGACACTTGGCCTTTATGTCCATTAGCAAGGGTAGTAAAGAAATTGTTTTGAAATAACACTCTGTTATAAAACCATTTTAAATCTCAAATATAATGGACTTACGCTGACTGTCCATATGACGCAGGATAATTTTCCCAGGATGTGTCTCTTGGTGTTCTGATTCAGCTGGATTAGGCTGCCATGACAAAACCCCAAAGCTGGGAGGTTCAAACAACAGAAATTTACTTTCTCACAGTTCTGGGAGCTAGAAGTCCAAGATCAACTTGTTTGGCAGGTTTGGTTTCTCTTGGGGTCTCTCTCTTTGGTGTAAGAAAAGATACTCACATGAAAAACACATTGTTTCCTTATTTTATAAGGTTATTTAAATACCTTTTAAAAAATTCTATTTTTAATGAGAGAGAGATCAGTTGGTTGCTTCCTGAATGAGAGCTGACTGGGGATCAATCCCACAACCTAGGTATATGCCTGACTGGGAGTTGAACCTGAAACCTGTGGATGATGTTCCAATCAACTGAGTCACCTAGCCTGGGCTAAATACCTTGCAAAGAAAGGCACATTAAAATATCACCTGACTTTTAAAAAAAATATATTTTTATTGATGTTTTTTGCAGTATAACTTATATTTAATAGTAGTACATGTGTTTTCCTTTTTAGCTATCATTTGACCTTTAAAAAATAAAGAAAATGTTCTATAGAGATAAATCTCCCAAATTCCCACTTCCTACCCGAAATAACTTCTGGCTCTAGAAATTGATGTTGTCCTCAATAATAGACTGAATATATATGAGGGCCTGATCTGCATACCACATGAAGAATAGTTTTTTGGGTCTTGAATTATTTGCATGCTTGTACATAACACTGCAAAATGTGGATTTAAATCACAAGTGATTCTTGAAAAATTAAAGTAAAATTATTTCCAAGTATAGTAAGACAAGCTTAAGTTTTATTATTTACTAGAGGCCCAGTGCACGAAATTCATACACTTGGAGGGGTGGTGGCTCAGCCTGATTGCAAGAGGCCACAGGCCAGGCCAAGGGACTCCATCAGTGCACAAATGGGGCCAGGGAGGGATGTGGGAGGTTGGCTAGCTAGGGAGGGACTACGGGAGAGTTCCAGAGCATGTCTGGCCCGCTCGCCCAGTCCCAATTGGCCAGACCCTTGCAGCAAGCTAACCTACCAGTGGGAGTGTCTGCCCCCCTGGTGGTCAGTGCATGTCATAGTGAGCAGTTGAGTGGCTTTAGCCTATCATTAGCATATTATGCTTTGATTGGTTGAATGGCCTACTGGATGACTGGACACTTAGCATATTAGGATTTTATTAATAGGACTAGAGGCTGGTGCATGGAATTCGTGCATGGGGGTGTGTGACCTTCAGCCAGCCTGCACTCTCTCCAATCTCAGACATCCCTTACAATCCAGGACTGCTGGCTCCCAACCACTTGCCTACCTGCCTGCCAGCCTAATCACCCCCTAACCACACCCCTGCCAGCCTGATCAACACCTAACTGTTCCCCTGCTGGCCCGTAGCCCCTAACTGTGTTTTCTCCTGCTGGCTTGGTCACCCCTAACTGCCCTCTCCTGCCAGTTTGGTCACCCATAACTATCCTCTCCTACAGATCTGGTCACCCCATACTGCCCTCCCCTGCTGGCCCGATTGCCTCTAACTGCCCTCCCCTGCCAACCTGGTCACCCCTAACTGTCCTCCCCTGCTGGCCTGGTCTCCCTTAACTGTCCTCCCCTGCAGGCCTGGTCCCCCCAAAACTGCCTCCCCCTTCAGGCCTGAGTCCCTCCAACTGTCCTCTTCTGTAGGCCTGGTCACCCCTAGCAAACCTCCCTTGCAGGCCTGATCACCCCCAACTGTCATTCTCTGAAGGCCTGGTTGCCTCTAACTGCCCTCCCCTGCTGGCCTGATTGCCCACAACTCCCCTCCCCTGCTGGCCATCTTGTGGTGGCCATCTTGTGTCCACATGGGGGCAGCCATCTTTGATCACATGGGGGTGGCCATCTCATGTATTGGAGTGATGGTCAATTTGCATATTACCTCTTTATTATGTAGGGTTATTTGCTGGAGGGTGGACAGGGACTACAGGAAGTTGTTCCGTCCCTCTCTGTGTCATCTGTATTCCACTTGTCTTATCTTTCTTAATTCTCCTCTTGTTTTTAGGACACAGGCTGTGGGAAGTGGCAGCATGGTGTCCCGTGCGGGAAGCATCATAGCCCCGTTCGCCATTAACCTCTCCAGCGTTTGGACCTTTATGCCCCAGGTGTTTAATCACTTTACAGAAACTTGCTGAGATGGCAGAGCAGCTTTGGTGGGTGGTGGGAGCGGGCCAGGCTTTCTGAGGGCCAGGTGGAAGGAGAGCTGAGAGAGGAGGCAGGGACCACTCGAGAAGAAGAGTCTTTTTTGCTTGTTTTAAAAGATACCATTTATTCACTGCTTACCATGAGCCAGGCTCTGTTTTAAGTGCCTTGTAGGTGATATTTAATTTAATCCTTTCAACAGTCTTTTGGGAGAGGCCCTACTAATATTTCTGTTTTACAGATAAGGAAACTGAGGGGCAGAAAAGTCAGGTAACTTGCCCAAGGCCACACTGTTAGCAAGTTACCAGGCAGAGTAGGTTTGGAGATAAGAGGCTTGAGGACTTTTATTTTTACTAGCCAGGGGCAAGGAAAAGGTAAAAAATCTGTGAGAGGGAGGGAGGTCGCAGGTGGAGGAAGACCCAGAGGAGGTGAGAGGCAGTGGAACCTGGAGAGGATGGAAGGCTCCTCCTGGTCCAGGGAGGAAGGGGCAGGGAGGGCTGTTCTTGGGGTGTTTGTGAGAGGGAGGGAGCTGGACAGGGGGGCAGGAGACCAAGTCCCCTCTTATGAATTTTTTTGGTAATTGCCTATTGTTGTTACTACCAAGCTAGAAAAAACAATCCAATTCTGTCTCAGATCTTCCGTTTGATTCCATTTCTCGTTTAGATGTATTCAGTGTTTTCCAGGGCCCTTCTGGGCTTCAACCATTAGTGACGGTACCAGCTATGTCTTGAGGCATCAGAAAATACCTTTAAACATCCTTTGGATTGTCGCTTTAAATCCCACTACTGCTTCTAGGCTTGCTCACATGTTTCTAAGATCTAGATTATCAGCGTTCTGGAAAAGCAAATGAACAGCTGACCTCCCAGGGCATGTCTGCTGTGGATGTGGCCTTGCATCATGTCACAGTCGCTCTGAGGCTGTGGACGCTGCCAGCGTGCAGATTTATTGGAAAAACCATGCCTTAAGTTATTTTTATGGGCACTTCCCAGGCAGTATCTTTTGCTACAGGAATTAAAATTATGTACTAAGGGCGGAACACATTTGTACAAACTGTATAATGATTTAGTTCTAAAATCCACCCCACATCTTCATAATGATCAATAGAGATTAGACATGTAGACTTTCATCTTTTAGTGTGATTTGCATGTTTAAAGACAAACACCTGGTGCTAGTGTAAGAGGTTGCCTTTTAAGTGTCAAAACCTGGAAAGAGTGAATTTTTCTAGGACGTCAGGGTGGACCGCCTCCCTCTCTAAAGTGGCAATTCATTTCCCTTGCCGTTGTTTGTTTTCCCCTTAAACTCTGTAGATTTTGGTTCGTTGAAATATTCATTCGTGCCTGCATTACTTCATTCCCCATCATTTACTGAATGCCAATAGATGACTGACCATTGGGGCAGGGGCAGAGTTGATTAAGACAGTCCCTGGCCATGAAGTCCCAACCCGAGGCTCAGGTGCTGGGTTTCTCCACAAGACTCTGGCGTCTGGGAAATGGGATAGACTCTGCATAGCAGGTCCTAGGACAGTGCCTGCAGGAGTAATAATGCAGGCAGCAACCGGGATTTATTGAGTAGGTGCACCACAGTGGTTAAGGAATAAACTCATGAGTGACCAGATGAAGCCTAGACGATGAGTTCAAGATCTCCCAGTCCAGCCTCAGTAACTAAAGGTCTCACTGAGGAATAAAAATGTCAACTGGTATGTCAAGTTCAATTCTCTTTTCCTCTGAAAAAGGTTCAGAATTATTGCTGAAGGGTACATTTATTTCTCGAGGTGTAACCTCTTCTTCCTTCCTTCCTTCCTTCCTTCCTTCCTTCCTTCCTTCCTTCCTTCCTTCCTTCCTTCCTTCCTTCCTTCCTTCCTTCATTTATTTTGTCTTATTTTGCCTTCTAGTTGTTTGTTGGGAGTTTGGCCTTTGTGAGTGGAATACTAACACTCAATCTTCCAGAAACTCTCCGGAAGCCTCTGACAACTACTTGGGATGCAGAAAAAGATAGCAGTTGAGGCAAACTGTTTTCCACAACCGGTAACACGGATACTGGATACATAAGTGACTAATTTAGGGGATTCTGGTTTGGTGAATGACTGTGCTATGTGTGCTGTCTAGCTCCTGAAAAATTGTTTACTGCCTTTGTATTAGAGAAATATTATTCTTATTTCCTGCAAAAATTTTTGTAAGAAAGTTTTAAAAGAGTGATTTTGTAAAAGAAATAAAAACTAAGATAGGGATGCTCATTTTTTAGACTGCTTTCTTGTTGCGAAATATTTTTCCATATTCTGTGTCGTCGTTTCTCAGCCTTTTCCAATCACCACCTGAGGGAATACCACATACCCCAGACCCATAAGGATCCCCTCTTTCCCTCAGGCACTGTCAACTGTGAGTGTGTTTCTTTCTTTTTTCTTTTCCACATTATTTTATTTATTTATTTATTTATTATTTATTTATTTATTTTTCAATTGCAGTTGACTTTTAATATTATTTTATATCAGTTACAGGTGTATAGATAGTGGTTAAACATTTATATAATTTATGAAGTATTCCCCCTGATTTTTCTAATATCCACCTGACACCATATATAGCTATTACAATATTATTGACCATATTCCCTATGCTGTACTTTACATCCCCTTGACTATATTGTAACTATTGATTTGTACATCTTAATCCCTTCTCCTTTTTCATCCAACCCCCCAACCCTCCTCTATACCTGTGGGTCTTTCTTTTTTTTAAATCCCCTCCAGAGGATATTTTCCCATTGGTTTTTAGAGAGAGTGGAAGAGACAGGCAGAGACAGAAATATCGATGTGAGAGCACCACATCGATTGGTTGCCTCCTGCACTCATCCCAACCAGGGCCTGGGCCAGGGAGGAACCTGCAGCTGAGGTACATGCCCTTGACCTGAACTGAACACCGGACCTTTGCTCCACAGTCTGACACTCTGGCCACTGAGCCAAACCGGCTAGGACTGTGAGTCTCTCCTGTTTTGTTTGTTTTGTTCTTTAAATTCCGTTAAAACGATAGCTATAACAGAAAAGATGTCTTGCTTTCCAGCACTCTGAGCGAAGAGGTCTTCCATGTGTAGTCAGATGTTTTTGTGTTTGGTCCAGTGAAAGGCACACACATCTGCTAGGAGCCAGGAGTGAGTTCTGTAGTCGGAGATTTCACTTTCCCAAATTTAAAACTTCTCTCTGTAAGCCTCAGAGATGTGAGTGCCCTCTTCCCCTCCTTCCCTGTACCCTCCCTCCTAGAGCCATCCACAGCGGAGTCCCTGGCCTTGCCAAACTGGGCTTCCTCAACAGCCTTCTGAAGAGTTCAAATCCCATTGGCTTGCGGCTCTTTGTTTCCTGTCAGACTAACACACCAGCAGGGCCCACGCATCCCAAGCCACTGACAGCCCTGCAGCACAGCAAGAGGGGCTGGATGTGCAGGGGGCTCCCTGTCCATGGCACAGGGGAGGTTCTGGGCACCTCCAGAACTCAAGGTAAACTGTCTGGAAGGTTGCTGGGGAGGAGTGTGACGCTGTGCTCACCTGCCATTTCCCAGAGATTACTCAACTCTTTTGGACCTCAGCCACTCACCTGTAACATGATAACATAAGGTCCCACTGGGTGGTCCTTGAGTGCCCTTTTAACTCTCGCCTTCAGTACACCCAGACCTGCCATTGGTTTTCTGAATGACCCCTCATTTAAGTCACATTTCTGCGCAGCAGAAAAGGAACCACCAGTTTAGCTGCATGTGTACACAGCTTGCTTTCTTGGTTTCATTACTAAATGTTTTCTTCTTGTCTTCCTTTCAGAGGCAAATAGAGTCCAGACCTGGGCCAGGAGAAGGAGAGCTCTCAGATAGTTCCCGTGGCTCCCATTACGTTTTGCGGGCAGCCTCCATCCTAGATAGACTTATGGCACTTTCTCACTCCACTCACACAAACCTCCCCATGGAGCCACCCACTATTTCCTCAGCTCTCTCTAAACTTCCTGCCTCTGACTTTGCTCATACATCCTTCCTCCCAACATTTCCTACCCTCTTCTTTGTTCCTCCTGGACTGGCCACTTGGTCCACCACGCTCCCTCTCTCCTGAGCCATCACAGCGCCTACAGTGACAGTTCTAATTATTAGAGGACTGTTTTATTCTGCCTGGTTTCCTTTCTTGAGGAGAAAACGTTTTAGGAACCCTTGAGTCTCTCCTAGTCCTTGCAACATACCTTGGACAGAGTGCTCTGCAAATGTTTGTTGGTTGGTTTTATAGTAGGTGCTCAATGAAATATATATATACCACCTTACAAAGAATTTTACTGTACATACCTCAACTCAGCAGATGCTCACAACAACTTGTAAGGGAAATCTTAGCTCATTTCCAGTTTTCAAATGGAGACATGAAATTCAGAAGTGAGATGACTCGCTCAAGGTAAAACAGATCTTCTGTGGCACCTCTGGATGTGCTTTGGGGAAGACCTTGAGTCTGGGAATCTGACATTCAGACTGGGCTTTCCCATTTAAGAGACCTTGGGCCCTCGATTTGCTCATCTGTGGATTGGGGATAATAACAGCACCTACCTCATAGGGTGTTTGTGTTAATGGTGTCATGCATGTATTTAGCAGATGGTAAAAGCTAAATATACATTAGTTACAGTATTATTATCATTACATCAAACTGCTGTCCTGTAAACAAACTTGACTGTAATTTTACACTCTGCCACACAGTGGACCCTCAGCAAATATATATGTGGACTAAAGGATCATTTAGTTTTTATCCTAGATTTTCTCCTAAATAATTTTTCCAACTGCAATCAGGGCATCATCTAAGGGATCAACAACATTATTCTGTCCTTACTCCCCTCCCCCTCCCCCTTTGACCCAGCAGAGCCAGCAGAGCCAGGAACCTATGGGAGATGGCAGCCACATGAGGAACTGGCTGGAAGCTGGACAGCTTGGCTGTTGTTCACCACGCCCACAAGTCAGCTGCCACAATCCCAGGCTGGTGGTGAGGTGGTTTGTAAACTAGAAAGAGAAGAGTTGCTGAGTAGGCCCTCTTCCAGGTTGGCGGAGCCCCAGCTTCACAATTTACAAGAGGAGGTCAATGGCTCCTTTCTCCAGGGAAATAAGTGACAGAGACACAGGCGTGTGGCCAATGGAGAGTCAGATTAGAGGGAACGTCCTTAGTCATGTCCAATGGGAAGCAGTTTTGCTTTCCCTTCGTCTCCAGGCACTAGACCAGCCACTCACTGGGAAAACAAGTGCTGGTGCCAGAGCCTTCTGTGGTCCCAGGCCGCCTTTGCAGAGACAGGTACTGGGATCCTCCTGCTCCCACTCAGGGCTCCTGCTATATACAGGCGGGGAGCGTGGTGTGTGTCTTAAAGGGATCGGATGACCTGACTCACAGGTCACTGGGCCAGGCTGTACCCACCTTGCTGGTTCACATTTCTTCTCCCTGGCAGCTGGTTATTCTTAGCCACGATTACTTTCCTTCTCAACTTATTAGAAACTGTTTTGGGAAAGTTGCTGGGCAGGGAGGACGTAGTCAAGCAGGAAAGGGAGGAAGGGAATAGGTGGCTGCCTTCTACCTCTGGGGCACGTGTACAAGGTTACACCCCTCAAACTTGCCCCCTCTGCTGGTCTGGCTCTTACCCAGGATCCTTCCCTGCTCCTCCCTCTGCCCTGGCAATCCTGTTCTTTCTTAGCTTGCCAGCCCGTTGTGGAGCAATCAGATGAACGAATGGCCAAGGGAATGCATATATAGCTAAAAAAAATAGAAATAACTCACAGAGAACTTCATGGGAGACAGCATCTGAGGTGGAACAGACCACTGACAGCTGAGCCCCACCCGGTTTGTCCTGCTCACAGCAGAGGGAGCTGCCCCACCTCCTCCTGAGGAAGGTGAAGTGCATGCAGACAGCCATGGTTTATATCACACGACCCGATGCCCTGGCTACTGCTGATTAGGCAGAGAAGGGCCACTGTGCCAAAGGCAGATGTACAAGTTGATTTAGCCCAAGGAGCTGGCCTCCTGCTAAACATTATTGGATAAAGGTGGCAATGATCAACTAGCTACACAAATTGTATTTTATCTCTCTGGAGCTTGAGCCTGAGACCTACAGAGACAGAGGTGGACAGACAAGCAGGGAAGGCTGAAGGACAGGTAAGCTGACAGAGGAGCAGGGCTCAGTGGCGAGGGGGTGGGAGGGTATTGAGCCCTCATCAACCCTCTCGTTCCCACACTGAGTGCTAGTCTCAGGCACCTGCCCAGCCCAGGCTTCTGTATTCCCATATGGACTCTCAGAAAGAGCCCTCTTTATGAGACACACTGTGGGTCTCTTTCATTTATCACCCAGAGGAGTTAATACAGAATTCATATGGCTTGGTTTATAGATGAGGGAGTCCAGGCTAGGAGACCATAGGTTTCTCCCCAGCTTACAGAAAAGCCTACTGTCAGAGGGCAGAGTTTCAGGTACAGGGTGAGAATGAGGATGGGAGTGTGGAGCTGGGGAAAGCAGTGATAGAGGTAGGGAAGGAGGCGAGGAGAGAGGAGAAGAGTTCAGTCATTGAAACTTTCTGTCAAATGTGGTTACATTTGCTGCTGTGTCTACCTTGCTTACTTCACTCACCTTTCCTATTTATTTATTTTAAATATTTTAATCTTTATTATTCAGTTTATTAATTACATTGTTCCCCTTTTCCCCTCCCCTATAGTTCCCCACCACCCAGTACCCATCCCACCCTCCGCCCTCACCCCTGCCCTACTGTCCCTCTCCCATAGGTGCATGATTTTTGTCCAGTCTCTTGCTGCACCTCCCACACCCCTTTTCTCCCCAAGAATTGTCAGTCCATTCCCCCTCTATGCCCATGATTCTATTATATTCACCAGTTTATCCTGTTCATCAGATTATTAGTTCACTTGATTTTTAGATTCATTTGTTCATAGATGTGTATTTGTTGTTCATAATTTTTATTTTTACCTTTTTCTTCTTCCTCTTCTTAAAGAATATCTTTTAGCATTTCATATAATATTGGTTTGGTGGTGATGAATTCCTTTAGCTTTTTCTTAGCTGCAAAGCACTTTATCTGCCCTTCAATTCTGAATGATAGCTTTGCTGGGTAGAGTAATCTTGGTTGTAGATTCTTGCTATTCATCACCTTGAATATTTCTTGTCACTCCCATCTGCCCTGCATAGTTTCTGTTGAGAAATCTGCTGACAATCATATGGGTACTCCCTTATAGGTAACTAAGTATTTTTCTCTTGCTGCTTTTAATATTCTCTCTTTGTCTTTTGCTCTTGGCATTTTAATTATGATGTCCCTTGGTGTGGTCCTCTTAGGGTTCCTATATATTGGGGTTCGGTGAGCTTCTTGGACTTTTAAGTCAATTTCTTTCATCAGGTGTGGGAAGTTTTCGGCCACTATTTCTTCAAGTAGGTTTTCATTACCTTGCTCTCTCTCTTTTTCTGGCACCCCTATAATTCGGATGTTGGTATGCTTGAGGTTGTCCCAGAGGCCCCTTACCCTATCTTCAATTTTTTGAATTCTTTTGGTTTCTTGCTTTTTCAGCTGAGTGGATTTTACCTCTTTGTAGTTCAAATCTTTAACTTGGTTCTTGGGGTGCTCTGGAGTACTTTTAGGTCTTTCTATAATATTTTTTATTTCAGTCAGTTGGTCCTTTTTCATATCCTTGAGGGTCTCGTTCATATTCTTTTAGGTCTTGTTCATTTCCTCATAGGTCTTGTTCATTTCCTTGAAGGTCTTGGCCTTTTCTAGGAGCCTCTTGAAAAGCCTTATAACCGTGGTTTTGAATTCTACATCCAGTCATTTTTTTCCTCCATTTCTTTCACATCTGATTTCTTTCCATGTCTCTGCATGGTGGCTGCTTTCCTGAGTTGGTTGATTAGCTTTGTATGGTAGATGTCCTCTAAGGGACAGTGGCTCAGCCTCCCCAGTTACTTGCGGTGGATATGAGTTGCACAGTCTTGTTGAAGTTAAGCCTAGATTAATTGTTAGCACTAGGAGGGTTTGACCTCCAGGCCAATTGTCTGTGATGTTCAGCTGTGCTCAGGTTGGATGGGCAGAGTCTCCGGGCCAAGCAGGCAGTGTCAGCTCTACTCTATGTGGCCCCAGGGACTCTGTGCTAGGTGGCAATGGCCACCAGCACGTCTGAGAGAGAGAGCTGCTGCTGAGCTCCACTGGCTGCCAGACAATTCAGCCTCTCCCCAAATGAATCTGCACACCCAACGTCTCACCCAAGGTCATGAAACAATGCAGTCTGGTAGTTTCCCAAACAAGAGAGTAAGTCACGAGTCCTCTCTGCACAGTCACGTAGCTGTACTGTTCCCAAGTTCACACTCACTCTGCACAAGCTTGCCCTCTCCACAAACTTGCACACCCTTGCAGCACCTGAGTTTCGGCGTGCCTCCCCACTGTCCATTTTTTACCTTGTATGATTGTGGGTTCCCTGGACTTTGCCCAGAGCTGGGGAATCAGTGCAGTGGGATGTCTTTGTCTCCCCTGTTCGAGAAAACTAGCTGGGTTTGCAGCTGCCCACCCTATCCACTGGTGCGCACATGGCTCCCAACATCTCTCCGCACGTATCTTCAATGCTGTCCTCCGCCGCTCCTCTGAGTCACAGTGTCCTGTCTTCACTTTTATTTGTGGAATTTTCACTTAGCCAGCTTTCTGGTGATTCTGGGTGATGTTTGTTCTTTTGTTAAGTTGTAGTTTTGAAATTGCTGTGTATGGCAGCAAGATAGGTATTTACCTATGTCGCCATCTTGGTTCGTCCTCACCTTTCCTATGTTTTACCCAGAAAGGAGGCAGAATGAGTAGAAACATCCCCTCAAAGGAAAATCTACATAACTGTTGGATGTCCCAAGGGTAGCTCCAGGCTGTTTTGCGCTCATGTCTAAAACTCCATCAAGACCTTGCTGCCCACACCCCGGTGCTTACTGGGAAGAGAACTTACAGGGAGCTCCCCTTATCCCATGAGAAATGCCAGCAGGAATTACTGTGAGAAGCTTTGGACCTCAGGCCAAACTTTGTACTGGATGGACTAATCCCTCAAATGAGGTTTAGAGCTCACACCTTCTTTCCTCACAGGCCCATGGGTCCAGTCCGGGTTGCCGTGGTGGGGGCAGGTGTGATGGGGCTCTCCACTGCTCTGTGCATTTCCAAACTGGTCCCGGGATGCTCCATCACAGTCATTTCAGACAAGTTCAGTCCTGAGACAACGAGTGATGTGGCAGCTGGAATCCTTATTCCCCACGTTTACCCAGGTGAGAGACATCTTCGTTCCTCTGTCCGACATGGTAGATGTCAGGTAGAATGATGATGCATGTGAGTGTCATGTGAGTGTCATGTGAGCTTTTAACATCTTATTGGTTCAGCTGTTAGCAAAAGCTCAGTTATGCTGTAAGATAAGAGCAACCTCCAACTTTAGCAGTTTAAGAGGCAAGGGTTTATTTCTTGCTCATGTGTTTGTTGAGCATTAGTAAGGGATCAGCAGGGACCTAAGTGGATGGAGCAGCTGCTGCTTGAATGTTATCAGTATCTGTGTGTGTGTGTGGGGGGGTGGTTAGGGGGAGAGCTCTGGTCGGGAGAGGTCTCACCTCCACAATTAAAGGCTCTGCCAAGTGACCTTTATCACTTGTGATGACAGCTCATTGGCCAGAACCACTCACATGCTCTCACCCCTGAGAGGAGGCCAGGGAGTGCAATTCTGTAAGGCTCAGAAGATGGACAGGCAGAGTCCTTGGTGAACAGCACTAAGTTACCACAATGAGAAACTCTAGGTCTTTCCATGGATTCCAGTAATGGCCATCAAGTCAGAAACTACCTGTGTGTAATGGGACCAAGATCCTCATTTCCAAGCCAGAATAGAACAACCAGTCAATGTGTGTTCAGGCTGAAAGATGTGTTGAGTCTGAATTTGTGTTTGCTTTTGCTTGTTAATCCTCACCTGAGGACATGTTTTTTCCCCATTGATTTTTTATTTTTATTTTTTAGAGAGAGTGGAAGGGAGGGGGAGAGACACACAGAGAGAAGCATCAATGTGAGAGAGACGCATAGAGAGAAACATTGACCTGAGGGAGACTCATCGATTGGTTGTCTTCCACATGTGCCCCGACCAGGCTTGGTGGTAAATATCTTCTTTGCTCGTGAGTGTCAGCACCATGTGGGGACCATACTGGTCTTACAGGGTCGTGTGAAAATTCAATGGATTAATATACGTAAAGCACTTTGAATAGTGCCTGGGACACAGCGAGTGCTATATACTTAGTTGCTATTGTCATTACTGCTACTCGGACTACCGGTTCTTTTTAGCAGCACTAGTACGTGAACTAGGTCATCAGGCTTGCTCTGCTCACTGTTGAACTGGGTAGAGCAGTTCTTTTGGGATGATTTCATGTGGATCTCAGCCACTATTTTGTTTTTCAGGTTTGGGGTGAGAACAGGGAATGGATTTCAATATAACCCCATGCACTAGCCTAGATTGTTGGGTATAATCTAATTTAGTTTTCTTTGGAGTTTATTATTTACTAGTGGCCTGGTGCATGGATTCCTGCACATTGAAAGGAAATTAATTAAAATTTTAATATTATTATTTTAATATCATTATTTGCCCTTTCTCTATAATAGAAGTGTCAACCAAATTCATGATTGACAATGACAGATTAAAATGCACACATGTGATTGGCACCAGCGAGAGCTTCACTTTATTGCATATGCATGAGTCAATGTTTATTTTTAAATTGGCAGTGCATGTCATATGTACTGGCCAGTCAGCCTGTCAGACGGTTGGCTGGACGGATAGTCAGTCACTTAGCCTTTTATATATATAGATTTTTTTCCTGATGGCATAGTCCACAGTCTTGGAATGCAGTGTTGAGTACACAATAGGTACACATTTAAAGATAGCACAGGTCCACTCCTAACAAGTTTTGAAACCTACTGAAACGCCCTCACTGACCTGGGGGTTTGTCTGGGGAGCAGGGTGACTCCAGGGGCATATTCACTCTACTGTGAAGCAGGGACATCTCTCCAAACAGAGCTGACCAGCATCCTTTGTGCCTCAGTTCCCTCATCTCCTCTGTGCTGCCCCCACTGCAGCCCCTCAGAACCACTGCTCCCTGGCCTGGCCCTGGACACCCCCTTACGAACCTTCCACAGGAACCAGAGGGCCAAATTCTTTACCCACAGTTAGATTTATCTGTACCTGCGTTGGACACTCTTATTTGGAGGCTGCACCCTGACTCTTATTCCCTCGTTGACAAGCCTGACTCTCTTCTAGAAGCTGTGTCTAGGCCTCGTCTCCTGGGCTCTGGCAGGTTGCCTGGGGAAGAGGGAGTTCTGGTTCACAGGACTCTGACAGAGAAGCGGTGCCTGGTGCGGTCCTGCACGTCCCTGCTGACCTGGGACTGCTACTCTAAGCAGGCCCGTGGTGCAGAGGAGGAGCGGGACGGAGGTCACGGCAGCCTGGCTGGGGCTGCAGGGAGCCCTTCCTGAGGAGCCCACCTTCATAGTACAGGGCGTGTTTCCTTGTGGCAGGAGGGTGAGCTCTCCAGCTTCCCATTGGTGTGCGTTCCCTTCTCTGTCCTGGCTGATCCAGGCCTCACAGGTCTCCCCTTCATCACCCACCATGTTTTCAGTCCCCAGGAAAGTGGTCCTGGATTCTTTCTCCTCTTGTAACTGCATGGCCAGCTGGATGCCTCACCATGACCTGACTTCTGCTCAGGTTGGTTACAGACTCTCCAAGGGCCTCTGCCCAAGACCACTTGCCGGCTGGCTCACCTATCAGGCTTCCCCTTCACTGGTTGGTTCCCCCTTTGTTGATTGTCATTATACAAACAGATGCTGACAGCGTGTGCCCACATTCAGAACTCTGGTTGCTGATAAATACTCCACAGTGTGGTACTTGATCTAAATGTTCCCCTTCGCCCCTTTATTCTTCTCCCCAGCGTCTAGAAGGAACTCATCAGATGCATAGTCATCATAATTTTCCCTTCTGTTCCACTTGCTTCTCTCCCTGATTACAGACACACCCATCCACAAGCAGAAGCAGTGGTTCAGAGAGACCTTTGACCACCTATTGGCAATTGCCAATTCTGCAGAAGCCGGAGAGGCTGCTGTTCATCTGGTGTCTGGGTAAGAGAGGAGAGTTGAGGTTATTTTAGAATTTACAATGATCTAAACAGACTTGAGAGTTCAATATAGATTATTATTGAGTGTCTGCTGTGCGAATAATGCTGACCTGGATGTGGGAGGGTTTAGAAGAACATGTCAGGCTTTACTCCAAAGAACTCGAGAAAGGCAAATTACGGTGTTAGACTTTTTAATAATGAACATCCGTTACAGTTTCTCAACAAATGCTGTTCTGAGTTTCCTTGGAGGTTATGCAGTGGTTTGCAGCTATGGCCGCAAAAGTATGGCAGGTAAGCAAGCAGTGAGGTGGGTTATGTGAAGATAATGTGCCTGATGGAAAGCAAACAGGTGTGACACTCGAATGGGAGCAGAGACCCCAAATATAGAGACACCTTATATATTTAGTGTCCTTGGAGAATGCTACATTCCAAAAATGTAAATTTTGTAGGTCACCAAAGTTACCTTGTGAAGTGCCACTTAGGAAAAAAAAATTTTCTGAAATGGTTAGCCCACTCCTATTGATTCTTCATATCTGATTTCAGGAGATGCACAATTAAGTAGAAGAGTTTAAAAAAAATCCTATGTAACATTGCTAACATAAACCAGCACTTAAAATATTGCAATAATTTTCTATGTGGTCTTAAATAGAGATCAGTAATCATTCTTTTAACTTAATGACATTACCTATATGCCACCTGTGTTATCCTGTGTTATATATAACACAGTCATGCCCTACAGCCTTTGAAAGAGCAGAGGGACGTTTGCCTTTTGCTAAATTCTTGAATCCACTGCACCCTTTGTGCTATTTCTAAAGCAAAACAAACAACTCCCCCTAAACAAAAACAAAAACAAAAACAAAAGAAATCCTGTCATCTCTTCTCTTTTGAGATGTCTGCTGACACTTTTTGCTGGTAAACATCCTGCATCAGGCAGATTTCTACCCTTTTCCTTTTCTTGCCTCCCTCACCATCACTAATACCAAAATACATTGACATCACTAATTCCTCAAAGTCTTTGTTCAAAGTAGCAACTTTCGCTTCTCTACCTTCCGAAGATAGATGGTTCTATAACTGTCTCCAAAACCAGATGATGAGCCAAGGGACATGGTCTCATTAATAGATCGCCACCCTTTATTTTTGTCAAAACCAATGTGGTCCAGTCTAATTGACAAACTTTGGCTCTACGTAGTTTTTAAAAGCAGCTGTGCCCACAATTTAAATATCCTTTCAAGAGTAAGACTTTGCTACCACTGAGGTTATTATAAAGAAGGCACTTTAAGCTATTCTAAAAGAGAGCTCTTTATTTTCCCTCACATGAATGATTTTTATCCCATTTGCTTCCAAAAAGGATTTGGATGAGTCAAGCCAAGACAAGTTACTTCTTGTCTTGCACAATGTGCATGATGGGGCATGTAGGGGGCAGCCAATCCACGATTCTCTCTCATCACTGATGCACAATGTTCTGTGCATCTTTGGCTTAAGTATGTCACTTTATTAATCTGTTCATTCCTTCAAAACAAGTTTTCAGCATTCATCAGTGTCAGGTATTAGGAATATAAAAATGAGCAATGTAATACATACTGCTTGGCATATAGCAGATGCTCAATAAATACGTATGGAGTGAATTTTTAAGAAGGACACACATGGTCCTGCCTTCAGGTAGCTTATGGTATGTGGATAATGTCTTAAATTTAATGAGTAACAAATGAGACACAAATTACAAAAGCAATTATCTGGAGAATAAACTTGCTCTGGGATTTTATGAGAAGCCACCAGGAAAAAAGTGATGTTTCAGTGCAGACCATCCAGATGAGGATAGGTTAGTCTGGTGATGTGTAGAGGTGAAGGGGGCAGAGACTGGGTCGAGGACAGAGGAGGCAGCATTATGGGAAGAGGGAAGAGCACATGCATAGACCTGAGTCTGGGGTGACTGTGGTGTGTTGGAGGGGTTGAAAATTTTCAATGTAATGGGAAGCCATTGAAGGATTTTACATAGAGAAGTAACTGATCATATTTACATTTTAAAATATTCCGTCTGTAGTGTGGAAGACAGATTTTTGGAATGAGAGATGGTGGTGAGATAGATTAACTGTTGATGGTGGGGATAAAGAGTAGATGAATTAAGAAATGCTTAAGAGGACATTGATTATTATTATTATTTAAAAATATTTTTATTGATTTCAGAGAGGAAGGAAGGAGAGAGAGCTAGAAACATCCATGATGAGAGAGAATCGTGGATTGGCTGCCCCCTACATGCCCCATCATGGGGATCGAGCCCACAACCTGGGCATGTGGCTCTGACTGGAATCGAACCTGGGACCTGTCATTTCTCAGGCTGACACTCTATTTACTGAGCCAAACTGGCTAGGGCTATTATTATTATTTTAATTCCCACCTGAGAGAGGAAGGGAGAGAGAGAAAGAAAAAGAAACACCAATGAGAGAGAGAAACATTCATCAGTTGCCACCTGTAGGCACTTTGACCAGGGATCTAATCCCCAACCTGGTATGTGCCCTGACTGGGAACTGAACCCAGTCTTTTGATGTACTCCAACCAACTGAGTCACCAGGCCAAGGCTTAAGAGGAGATTTGATGGGATCTGATAGTTGATGGCATGCAGTGGTTGAGAGAGTAAAGGGTGATTTTTGGGTTTCTGGCATTAGCACTTGTATGCATGGAATCCTGTTCTCTGAGTTGGATAAGATTGGGGAAAGGAGTAGTGTGTGTGTGTGTGTGTGTGTGTGTGTGTGTGTGTGTGTGTGGTCATTGTATGAGATATGAGGTAGACATTCAGTGGAGAGTAGGAAACATGATGGGTGTGGATCTCATTTGGGAACTCCTGAGAGGGAAAAGGTTGGACATGTAGCCTGCTGAGTGTTCGGCCTACAGATGATGGTGAAGATATGCAAGAGGACAGTCTAGCCCAGAGAGAGCTTGCAGCACGAGCACACATTATAGAGCTCCGAGGCAAACTACTTAGTTATGAATTACATCATTAGCAACCATGTACAGCACTCAAATGATTTTCCTGGCTATTTTAGAGCAGCCATGATTTACAACCGTTATTATATTGATGAAAACACTTGTAAATTCAACATATGCCTCACAGCTATTGGTAGGATTATTAAAGGCTTTTGTTATCAATCAATATCACTTCAGCTTCATTCACCCAACCGTGACTTCACAGTAACAGGACTTCTCTGGACAACTCGGCTTCTTTTATCAAGAGCTTATCGGATGACCTACCACTTAAGTCATAATTTGCATCCTAGCCTCCTGGACTCTCACCATTGCTCATTCCAATTTAGATATTTTGTTCAGGAGTGAGGCCAACCTTTAGAGTTTTGATGGTTTGCTTATAATTTATGTCAAGCATTATGCAAAACAGAAAAACCTTTCCTCTAATATGCATAGTCATAAGTAAGTAAGAAAATCTGGGCAAGAGCTTTTTGGGAAAAAAAAAAAGAATTAAACCCAATCTTTAAAATACACACTACCTTTTAAATGTCTTATTCCCCTCACTCATGAACATTTTAAATTTAGCTGCTGAGGTATCTGAACCCAAGAGAATGGAAGAATAGATCATTTGCTCATGTATAGAAAGTGTGATTTTTTCAATACTTTAGAGCAGTTTTTCTCAACCTTTCTAACGCTGCGATCCTTTAATACTGTTCCTCATGTTGTGGTGACCCCCAACCATGAAACTATTTTCATTGCTACTTCATAACTGTAATTTTGCTACTATTAATGAATAGTAATGTAAATATCTGTGTTTTCCAGTGGTTGCAACCCACAGGTTGAGAACTAACTGCTAGCAGGGTTGCCTAAGACCATCGGAAAACACAGATATTTACATTATGATTCATAACAGTAGCAAAATTACAATTATAAAGTAGCAATGAAAATAATTTAAAGGGTCACAGCATTAGAAAGGTTGAGGGCCACTGCTTTAGAGACTGTCATATGCGGCTCACAAGAGATGTGTTATTTTACAAAATTTCAGGAAATTTATTCTCCTAATATACTTCAGTTGGCAGGTATTTCGGAGCATTCCTACTGAAGAAGTGCCATTCTGGGCTGAGGTGGTTCTGGGATTTCGAAAGATGACCGAGGCTGAGCTGAAGAAATTTCCCCAACATGTGTTTGGTCAGGCTTTTACAACACTGAAATGCGAAGGTTCTGCCTACCTCCCATGGTTGGAGAAAAGGTCAGTTTACATGGCTCTTTGCTGCTTCCTTCATTGGTCATAGCCATAGGTAACTTCTTAGCTATCCATAAAATATATACTGAAAACTCTCCGTGGTCCCTCAGAGCTCTTGCATTGTGTTTTGTTGATCACAGATGGCTAGGGCTTTGAAAACAATTTGAAGACAGTGCTTGAGTCACAGGAGTGAGTCACACCATTCTTTTTAATGAGTAACATGTCCATCTTCTACTTGTAGTGTGCATGTTGATGCACAATTTGGTTCACCACCACCTCCTCCTCCACCACCTCCACCTCCTCCTCCACCACCTCCACCTCCTCCTCCACCACCTCCACCACCACTACCACACACCAGTAAAACCAACTTATTGAAATAGTATCTTAGTCTCCTGGCCTGTACATGGAGTTTGGAAATTATGCTTCCAGTTATATAAAATTAGATGATTTACTCTTGTTCTTTGAATGAGAGAATCCTATGCTTATTATAAATTATGTTTGAGTATTTTTCTCATTGGTGATACAGAAAATAGCTTCATTGTTTTCTTTTTTTATAAATAAGAACTCTAAAACTGAGGGCTTATTTAAATTATATAATTCCTTCCTCACCAAGGTTAGCCTCAAATACCTTCCACCTGCATTTTGGCTTGGTTTTCAGGACTTCCTATTTCCATTAGAATTCCTCTCTCACAGAGTCTGGATTTTAGGCTTAATGAAAATGGACACTTGGATTTTAGGGTGATAATCAGAGGACTTGGACTGGGCTATTTAGTGAGCATAGCTTCTTGAACCATCCCATTCCTCCTCCCATTTCCTCCTGGGTGGTTGGGGCAACTGGTATCCTCCTGCCCAGGGCGAGGTCAGTTGCAGGAATCTCCAAGAGCAAAGTCACTAAGCTTCTTATATCCCTAACCATGTTACTCAAAATCTCCAGAATAACTACTTCATATGATCATAAGGCAGCCATGTAGGTACCTGACTACCTAATTTAACATCTAGCTTCCAGGTGCAGTTTCCTCCTGCATTTTTGTGCCATCTTAATGCATTGGCCATGGCTATACAGTAATGACTGAGTGTCACCCATGGTCACATTACAACTGCACAAGGATGACTGATTCCTGGGCACATTGAGTAAGTTTTCTTGTGAGGCATGAGGGCTGGGAGGGACTCAGCAAGCCTGACGGGGCTTTCCAACACCCTGTGCTCTATGATAATTTAAGAAGTTTCCAGGGGAAGGATGAACTTTCATCAGTAGCTCAGTCAACAAGGCACCCTTGAAGTGGAAAAGAAGGACATTCACATTTACTGCATTCTTACATAATGTCATAAAAAACCACAGGAGCTCAGCACTCTTGTCTCTAGATTACAGCTGAGAAAACAAGTTCAGTGGGTTTAACTAATTTGTTCAAATTGCAAGGCTGGTAAATTCTCTTATGTTTCTGAACTAGGATAATAATTTTGAGTTCCAATGGGGATGGTTGGAACACGGACCATAATGTCTAGACATTAGCAGTCTCACGCCAATATCCCTGTGATAGACATAAGGAGGAGCATCTCAGCCCTGTCCCATCCAGTTAGGGAGACAAAGGAACATGCACGGCAAAAATATCCAAGGCAGTTATTTTAGGTGCTAAATAAATGACACAAACAAGAAATACTTGGGTATTTCAAATACCCAGATTAATTTGGTATTTATTTGGCATCTAGAATGATATAGAAACTCCACTGCACATAGTGTGACTCAATAGTTGAGCATCATGGTTCCATTCTGGTCAGGGCACATGCCCAGGTTGTGGGTTTGATCCCCAGTAGAAGGTGTGCAGGAGGCAACCATCAATGATTCTCTGTCATTGTTGATGTTTCTCTCTCTCTCTCTCTCTCTCTCTCTCTCTCTCTCTCTCTCTCTCTCCCCTTTCTTCTCCAAAATTAATTAAAAAAATTAAAAAGGACAAAGTGCAGAATTTGTAGCTGTGAGTACTTGAAACAGTTTATCCTTATATTATTATTTATTAAGTATTGTATTTTCCATATGAACAACTGTAAACCTCCTTTTGCCTCCCCACCCCCACTCTGTATATAATTTACTTGACTTTGAGTTTTTGAAATAGGTTTTCATTTAGGTTCCACTTTTGGAATCCCCAGTTTCCAAGAATATGAAGCAATTTTTGGTGGCTAGAATTCAGCTTGCTTGGGCCATGGAAGCTCTTGAGCAGTTTGTTTCCATATTCTTGTCCATCACTGCCTGTAGAGGGTTGAGCAGGAAGTTGCCAAGGCTCACCTCGGTCTCTTGATCTCCCCAGGGTAAAGGAAAGTGGGGGCGTGATACTCACCAGGCGAATAGAAGACCTGTGGGAGCTTCACCCGTCCTTTGACATCGTGGTCAACTGTTCAGGCCTTGGAAGCAGACAGCTTGCGGGAGACTTGGAGATTTTCCCCACGAGGGGCCAGCTGCTTAAAGTTCAGGCTCCCTGGGTGAAGCATTTTATCCGAGATGGGAGTGGACTGACGTATATTTACCCCGGTGTATCCAACGTAACCCTGGGTGGAAGTAGGCAACATGGAGACTGGAATCTGTCCCCAGATGCAGAACTTAGCAGAGATATTCTTTCCCGGTGCTGTGCTCTGGAACCCTCCCTCCACGGAGCCTGGGACATCAAGGAGACGGTGGGCTTGAGGCCCTACAGAGCAGGTGTTCGGCTGCAGAAAGAGGAGCTAGCCCGGGATGGCCAGAGGCTGCCTGTGGTCCACCACTATGGCCACGGGAGCGGGGGCTTCTCCGTGCACTGGGGGACTGCTCTGGAGGCCGCCAGGCTGCTGAGTGAGTGTGTTCAAGCCCTCAGGACCCCCGCTCCCAAGTCAAGGATGTAAGTGCCATGAAATGACAGCAAATGGCCCAGGAGACTATTGGCCAACATATAATTTCTGTTCAAAATTAGAAATGATACAATGTGTATGAGTAGACTTAGAACTAGTACTAACCTAGTCTAGTACTATTCTGGTACTGGATTTGCACCTATTACTAATCACATGGAACATAAAGCTCTCTTTCTATTAAAAATAAGGATTTTGATGAAAAAAGATGACTTTTAGATCTAGTGTCCAAGAATCTATGCTAATTTACATGGATGCTGGAAGCTGTAGGGATTTCGACATATTTGACTCATAAATCCACAGGAGGAGATAAGGCATGGCAATCACTGCGCTCACTGCCAGTTGCACAGCTGCCCGTGATCCTCACTGGTTGTAGTCGACTGAGATTTAAGTCCCTGTAAATAAAATTACATGATCACGTGATATAAGTTTATTACAGTTAATGAAAGACAAAGCATGCTAGAAGAATTTCTGGTAGAAGACACAGTGGCATCAACTCCAAAGCTGTCTGGGCTCAGTTCCCCAAGGGCCGTACTTTGCATTACCACAGGCAATTGAGAGCTGGCTTGTTGTATGGTGGGCTGTGCCCAAGCATTTTTGAAGATTGAATAGCATATGCAGCCAAAGAGCTAATTTGCTAATTAGGATGGAACAATCGTTCTGAATGAAATATAACCAGAGTTGTTTTTTTTTTTTTTTTTGCAGGTTTTTTTTTAAAAAAAAGTACTGGGGGAAAAAGTACTGGGGACAAGGGGGGTGTGCCTCATGATAAAATGAGTTTGGGAATTAAATATATCTAACTGGTTTCTTGATGCAGGCCTACTCAGAGCCTTTAATCTGTTCATGTGTATTATGAGTTCTCGGGAGGGTTTGGTTTGAGTGAATGGCAAAGGAGATGTTCTTCATTGAGATAAGGAAGCTTGGGAGAAACAGAGGTGATTTTAATTTTGGGGGAAGATGGTGTAGGCTTAGAAATGAATTCTATTTTGAATACCCTGAGGGAGATGTGGGGTTGGCAATGAGAATGTGGGAAAGAGAAAGCCCCTAGTACAGTTTTATTTTTGCTGTTTTGTTCTCTGAGCTTTTGCATCTAATTTTGTTAAAGAAAACATTCTGCTGGGAGAGAGAAAGGTGTATGGGAGAGGTGTTGGGGCTGGGGCTGGGATGGTGAAGAAAACATTCGAGTGTGGGTTCTTTTCTATATATTTCCACCAGGGGGTGGTATTGTATTAAATTCAGATAAATTGGTAAATCTGAAATTTAGAAATGACTGGAAATAAAAAATGGATACCAGGTGAGTTGAACGAATATGTGATTCTTTTGAGGGTATATGCCCCAAATGCCTGTGGTTCTGAATTCTGTGTCAAATATTTGATAAATGTATAAACTTAGATGAAATACATACAGACACATTAACACACACTCTCATTACATGAAATCTGTGAGAAATAATGTTATGATAAAATGGCATTTTAAAGAAGGGGAACTAGCCGAGACTGGTTTGGCTCAGTGGATAGAGCGTCGGACTCCGGACTGAAGGGTCCCGGGTTCGATTCTGGTTAAGGGCATGTACCTTGGCTGCGGGCACATCCCCAGTAGGGGGCGTGCAAGAGGCAGCTGATCGATGTCTCTCTCTCATCCATGTTTCTGACTTTCTATCCCTCTCCCTTCTGCTCTGTAAAAAATCAATAAAATATATTTAAAAAAAAAGAAGGGGAACTAAATTTTTAATGGTAAGAAGTAAAAATGAAGAATGCTGCTCAGAACAGGTAGTTTTTCCATCACTTTCATAGTGGTTTGAAGTGTTCTGAATTTGTTGCTTATGCCCCAGTTTCAATAAATGCTGCATTTTCTTGTCATGTAGGCAGGCTCACACTCTATAACACTGTCTACCTGCTACTCGCAGAGTTTAGTTTCACTCTGTATTTTATATTTCTAATGCCCAACATTACAAGACTGAAAGATTGGAGGCGTCCTGAGAAAGTGGTCGTGGCTGCAGCCCTGTTTCATTCCCACTAGCGGCTGAGAAAGTGCTGCCAGTATTGCTCGAAGGTTTCAGTCTCTAGCTGCCAATGGGGCTGCACATTAGAATCATCTAGGACAGTGGCTGGCAAACCACGACTCTCGAGCTACATGCGGCTCTTTGGCCCCTTGAGTGTGGCTCTTCCACAAAATACCACGGCCTGGGCAAGTCTATTTTGAAGAAGTGGCATTAGAAGAAGTTTAAGTTTGCCAACCACTGATCTAGGAAGTTTTGGAAAAATATTGATGCCCAGCCATACTCTATTAAATTAGAATCTTTGGAGGTGGGTTGGGCTGTAATATCGATATTTGCTCAATACCACTAGCCTTCCCTTCCTTTCTTGCCTTCCGGGGCATCGTTCTGGGGAGGTGCTCACATAAGCAGGGATGTCATAGGTACATCTGAGCAAGGTGGCCAGTAGGAATTAGCTGGGTCTCTAGAAATGCAGGGAATCTCCTCACTGCCTGTAGACAGCTATCTGTCTTTGTCTGAAAGATGAGAAACAATTTTCAAATGGGCAATGGCCAGACCATATGTAAAAATAGAATGCTGACCCACAACTTGCAGCAGCCTGTCCAGTATAGCAGATCCTTATTTATAATAGCTGGCTTTCAGGAGTCAGCCTGCTGTAGGTCACATTTGGAGGAAGCCAGGTTGCTGTCCTATATAATAAAAGCCCAGAAACTGAACAGCAGAATGACTAGAACAACCGGTCAACCAGTCACTATGTTGCACACTGACTACCAAGGAGGGCAGATGCTCAATTCAGGAACTGCCCCCTGGTGGTCAGTGTGCTCCCACAGTGGGAGCACTGCTTGGCTGACCCAGATGAATGGCGATCCCACAGCCAGCCATGCCCCCCACCAGTGCACAATCCCCAAATGGCCAGGAACATGATTAATAACTGACAGCTCCCCTAATTTTTGTCCCATTTCTAACATAGAACCAACCAGGGAAAGCTCAATATGCTCTCCTAACCAATCACAGTGGATGCCTTGATTCTTGTTAGCCATCTACAACTCCCCAGGGTGGCAGCCTCCATTCAGGGCACACTTGCAGGTCCCCCCCCCTTTTTTTTCTTCACACTATTAAGCTTCCAACACCTCTGTCTGCCTTGATGTGATGGCTGCTGACTCCTTTGCTAAAGCAAGTTCTGAATATAGCCATTGCTTTTCTCATTTGGCTGGCTTTTTCTTTTCTTTTTCCTTTTTTTTTATTCCACAGAGATTTCCTAATGATCTGTGCTAAGGCCTGAGAATAGGCTACTTTGCTGTTTGTTTGTTTTTCTCTGATTTCTATTACAGACCATTAAAAATTATTTTTTCTGAACATGAAGAGCAACTGACTTCTTTTGTAAGTCTCTGTGTTTGACAGTGTCTAGCATTGTGCCTGAGCTCAGACCTGCTCCTCCTGTGACCTAGAGCGACACGGCCGCTGTGAGGGCTCCGGTGTTGCAGGCACGGAGCTTCTTCAGCAGTCAGAGGTTATGGACACACTTTGAGGGTTTATTCACTTAGGAAAAAAAGAAGCTGCATAGAAAGGCCATAGTCCAGTAGAACACGATAGAAGGAAGGCTATTTTTAAAAATTATATATGGTATAGTCTTCCTTTTATGGAATAGATTCGTTCAAACCAGTTGCTATTGAAACCAACTTTTCTCAACCCATTAAGAGCTTTTATAGAAAAGGAAGGAAAAATGATGATGGGACCTGTGTCCGCTGGGAATTGTAGTTCTGGGAAACCTGGTCCAGGACTCTGAAGAATGTCAGGTATTTGAAAGGAATGTAACATTACCCTCCTTCCCCCATTTTTTCCCCCCACAGCATAGCAATTTTTTCTTGATTCCTCTCATCTTTCTTCTTGAGGTTGTGATGGATGGAGACACATAGGAAACCTGTTTCCTCTGGTGTCATTCACTTAGGAAAAGCCGATTGAGATGTTCAAGCGCTCCCTTTCTTCTGGAAAAATCTCAGCAGTTTGCCATGAGGCCTGGGGGCTTTATTATCCCAAGTGGCTTTACCGCCTATAAATCATAGCCCTAAGCAGCTAAAGGAAATGAGTTAACCAGATCCCAGAAAATATGTAACCGGTGTTTCTTCAATTATTAGCAGAACAGCTGACTCCCATCTGCTCAGGGCACCTGCCAACCTGGCCTGCAGCCACATTACCCATAATTCCACTGCCCAGAGCCCGTTTTTCTTGAATTGTAATTTTACCCTGGTACATGTTCTGTGAAATCTGCCCATGCCAAAACTTTTCATGCATTCTATTTCTTTTTCATAGAGACCCAAGCTGTCTGGCAATGGAATTCAGGGATGGTGGCGAAACACCATACAGTGTGTCTACTCTGTTCAGGCCCCTTTTTCTAAATCTGCTCAGACCTGGAAATTCACTACCTGGTGTGTTCTGTGTGCTGCCTCTCTGGTCACAGCTTATTGCATCGTAGGGCACTATCAGTTTCAAACCCCAGATAGTTGGCATGTATTTCTCTGTGGACGTAGGCGGCCCAGGACTGCTGTCAGGCCTTCATCAGTGACCCCGGCTGTGCACATTCAGCTGTCTCCAGGATGTGGCTCTTGTGCTCAGGGCTCCAGGATGGCAGTGGCAGCTCAGCCAGCACACCACCCCTTTTCCCCCCAAGGAAACCTCCCAGAGCACATTTGCTTCTATCTCATTGCATGGGATTGAGCCTCAGGCCTACACAGAGATTCCAGGGAAGTTGGGAATGTAGTCCATTGGCTTTTGACAATGGAAAGTTCAAGGTTTTAGCAGGCTCTGCTAGAAGTATCAAATTAATCCATAGGGTTGAGTCAGTCAGATCTTTAAGAATTTGTACTAAAGGATTGTGTTTCCTAGCATTGGTAGGCTCTGGAGACCTGGAAATGTGGGCTGACTATCTGCGTTGTTTAGGTTTACACAGAGGAAGTCAGGAGAGCAAGGGAGGCAGAGAAAAGAGAGTTCCAGTCCCACCAACCACCCCCTGAGATTCTGATTTATTAGGTCTGGAATCTATATAACTTATTTATTTTTAGGAATTTATTGGAGTGATATTGCTTAATAAATTATGTAGGTTTCAGGTATACAATTCTACAATGCATATACATGGAATCTATATGCTTAAAAAGCTCCCCAGATGATTCTGATGTAAAAAAAAATCAGAATCAGAGTGTCTCAATCCACATTAAAATGACCATGGTAAGGGAGTGGGGAACTTTTTAAAAACATTACTGCTATCCCTGCTCAAGAGATGCTAATTCTGTTGGTCTCAGGATGCGTTCAGGTATCAGATTTTTGTTTTGTCTTGCTCTCCAGGTGGTTCCCATGCACAGCCAGGGTTAAAGACCTCTGCTCCAGACAGTCAAATGGGATTTTTGTTCAAGGAAGTTAACCCACATTTGAGTGTGTACAAAAGTAAGGCAAACCATGGGAGAGCAGACATATGGAAAGTGCTATGGGTGGGCTGGGTGAACAGCAGGCTGTGGGGATCAGTGAGGGAAGGGCTGAGCTGAGACAAGGCATCAAGCTCACCAGAAGATCTTCTGCCAGTGTAGTTTCCAGACACAGGATGGATGTTATCTTTTATCTTGTTTCTCTCCTACTAGGAGCCTGATCCCAGACACAACACACCTGGAAGCTGCAGAGACCTTAAAGCAGTGGATCTCAACTTTTCTAATGCCTCGACCCTTTAATACAGTTCCTCATGTTGTGGTGACCTCCAACCATAAAACTGTTTTTGCTGCTACTTCATAATTGTAATTTTGTTAATGAATCGTAATGTAAATATCTGTGTTTTCCGATGGTCTTAGGCTCTACAGCAGCAGTTCTGTCACTACCCACAGGTTGAGAACCACTAGCAGGGTGGCCTAACACCATCGGAAAACACAGATATTTACATTATAATTCATAACAGTAGCAAAATTATAGTTATGAAGTAGCAACGAAAATAATTTTATGGATGGAGGTCACCACAACATGAGGAACTGTATTAAAGGGCCACAGCATTAGAAAGGTTGCTTAAAGGCAGGGAAGAGACATAGTAGCTGCCCCCTGACCAGATGGCAGCCTTATAAGCCTACATGGTCCCAGTAGACTAATGCCAGTGCAATGTGCAGACCTGGGTTGGGGGCTGAAGGGAGGGTTAAGGGACATACCGGCTTTAATTCTAAGAAAATTTTCTTCATGCTTATTCCTTCTTGCTGGTTAGATAACTCAACTGCCTGAGAATGCAGGCCATGAATGTATTCTCTGTGGTATATGCAAACTGAGATGTTAGCAGTATGTAGATAGGTTTTTGTAGTTTTTAAGGAAATTAACCAGCAAGCCCAAAAGAGAGCTTGTTGAATGAGGCTTACTAGTTTTTTCAAATTTTAGCTGGGATAATCTGTTCATTGATGTCACGTTAGTAATTTTCTCACCCAGTCATTCAACAAAAAGTTTTTTTAGTACCAGGCTTGGTGTTTTTTGGTACCCGTCTTCAGGTATAACGTGTTAAATCAGACATGTCCTTGTCCACATGGAACTTAAAATTTAGTGCAAAGTAAATAAATCATAGCCCTCAGGCCAAATTTCGCCCTCTGTCTGTTTTTGTGAATAAAGTTTTGTTGGAACACAGCCATGACAATTTGACTACATATTATCTTAATGCTTTCAGGCTACAGCAGTAGAGTTGAGGGGCTGAGAGACAGTGTGGCCCACAAAGGCTAAAATATTTACCTGTAATATCGGGTTCTTTCAGAAGCAGTTGGCAGACCCCTGGTCTAGTGAATGGTTTAAATGTTTTCCCATCACAGGGATCCCCCTATTTTTAAGGTGCCTTAGACCAGGGTTTTTGGTGGAAAGGAGAGAATTTATTTAAATGTGCTCGAGGAGATACTTACCTGGCAGGGGAGATAGCGTGATCGCGAAGTGCTGTAGTGGTGCTCCCAAAGCGAGGCTTATCCATTGCACTCCGGATGTGCTGGCCCCTGCGGTTGCCCCAAATGTAAGGGACTGCATTTGCACTCTCCTCTGAAAAAGTAAAAAAAGTAAATAAAAATAAATATGCTCAAGGAGAAAGGAAAATTAGGATTAAATATGCCCCAGTGGAACCCCTGGACAGGAAATTAATGCAGGCATTTCTCTTACAGCATGAGTTTTGCCATGCAAATTGGGCATAATTCAATTCTATTAACTGAGGAACATAATCTGCATTACTAAGGACACCATTGGTTACAACAAGATCTTGACCAGAAACTGATAATATAATCAGGAACTAGCTCTGCTGTGAGAAAAAACTGTTGCCAGAACAACACTTGTGCTTCGAGTGTTTTGCTTGGGTAGTGTTGACTTTGTTTATCCTAACAACAGGTAATAAATGGTAAAGGAGATAAGGATATACAAAATGTCTCCTGTTGGGGATAGAAAAAGAAAGGACAAGATTTAAAGTGGAAGTCACTAAATGCTGAATTTGTTCCAGGATATTTAGATTTTATTCTTATAGCTTTAAAAAGTATCCTTATTATTGAAATTACTACCAAAAAAAACTTTTTGAGGGGAGGGGAGGAGATTATCTGAAACTTTCCAATTCCCATTGCCTTTCTTTCCTTGATATAATAAATATAAATTAATTCTTACCAAAACTTTTTTTTAAAAGGGAGGTTTCTGAGGAATAGAGAATTGGCTGTCTAGTCAGCTCATGAGAAGTGAAACCGGAATCCACACCATCCACTCTCAGTCCTTCATACTGCACCTCTGGCTTTGTTTTCACTGTCCTGTCTCTGGGTTATATCAACTCTCCAGCGCTATGTCATAATTTAGTTTGCAGTGGTTTTGACTAGTTTTCCTTTCCACAAGGTATCACACTGGTCTACTGCAATGATGACACTATACTGACTGGACCTGGTGATCAAGAGGTAGTAACTACTCTAGGTTTATTGGTAAGGCATTTGATTGTCCAAAGGTGGGATACATCTGATAAGAATTCAGGAGACTTCTATCTTAGGGAAATTTCTAGAGGCTCAGTAGTGTGGGGACATAGCAATATATCCCTTTTAGGTGAAGGATGTGATGCCTCTGGCCCCTCTCACAACCACAGAAGAGGCACAATGTCTAGTGGACCTCTTTGGGTTTGGGAAGCAACATTTTGCTCATTTGGATGTGTTACTCTGGCCCATTTACTGCATGACCTGAAAGTTGCGAGTTCTGAATGGGTTCCAAAACAAGAGAAGGTTGTGCAACAGGGCCAGGCTGCTGTGCAAGCTGCTCTGCCACTTGGGCCATGTGATCCGCTGATCCACTGGTGCTTGGAGTGGCAGTGGCAGACAGGGATGCTGCTTGGAGCCTTTGGCAGGCCCCGATTGGCAAATCACAGTGCAGGCCCTTAGGCTTTTGGAGCAAAGCCCTGCTGTCATCTGCAGATAACTACTTTGCTTTTGAAAATCAGCTCTTGGCCTGCTACTGGGCCTTAGTAGAGACTGAAGGCTTAACCAGGGGCCACCAAGTTGCTATGTGATCTGAGCTGCTCTGCATGGACTGGGAGTCATCTGACCCACTGAGCCATCATGCACAACAGCATTCCATCATCAAATGGGAGTGGAATATGAGTGAGTGGGTCCACGCAGGTCCTCAAGACACAAGTAAGTTACGTGAAGAATGGCCCAAATGCCTATGGTTTCCATTTCAGCTACTCTGCCTTCTTGTCCCCAGCTGTACCTATGGCCTCATGGGGCATTCCCTGTGATTAGTGGGAGAGAAGGCCTGGTCTATAGGCACCAACTGAAAGTGGACAGGCACACATTATAGCCCCTTCCTGGTACATCCTTGAAGAGCAGTGGTGAAGGGAATCCTTCCAGTAGGAAGAACTTCAAGCAGTGCACCTCGTTGTTCACTTTGCTTGGAAGGATAAATGACCAGATGTTCGATTATATACTGATTCCTGGGCTATGGCTCATGGTTTTGCTTGGATGGATAGCGGACTTGTAAAGAACACGATCAGAAACCAGTGACAAGGAAATTTGGGGAAGAGGTATGTGGATAGAAATCTCGAATGGGCACAGAATGTGAAGATATTTGTGTGCCATGGGAATGCTTACCCAAGAATGACCTCAGCAAAAGTGGGTTTTAATAATTGAGTTGATAGGATGACTCATTCTGTGGGTACCAATCAGCCTCTTTCCTCAGCCACCCCTGTCATCGCCCAAAGTGGCAACGGTTAGAGGTTATGCAGGGGCTCAGCAACATGGACTTCCACTCCAAGGTCAACCTGACTATGGCCATTGTTGAAAGCACAATCTGCCAGCAGCAGCAGAGACCAACACTGAGTCCCTGACATGGCACCACTGCCTGGGAGATCAGCCAGCCGCCTGGTAGCAGGGCGATTACATTGCATCACTTTTATCATGAAAAGGGCATGTTTTGTTCTTATTGGAATAGGTGCTTATTCTGGGTAAGGATTTGCTTGCCGTGCACACAATACTTCTGCCAAAACAACCATCTGTGGACTTACAGAATGCTTTACCCACCACTGTAGTATTCCACACTGCATTGCTTCTGATCAAGGAGCTCACTTTACAGCAATAAAAGTACGACAATGGGCCCACGCTCATGGAAATCACTGTTTTTACCATGTTGTCCACCACCCTGAAGCAGGTGGTTTGAGAATGGCCTTTGGAAAACTCAGTTACAGCGCCAGCTAGGTGGCAATATCTTGCAGAGCTGTGGCAAAGTTCTCCAGATGGCTGTCTTGTCTATGCTCTGAGTCAGTATCCAAAATATGGTGTTGTCTCTCTGAAAGTCAGAATTCAGGGGTCCGGGAAGCACGGGGTAAAAATGGGAGTGTCACCACTCTCTATTGCACCGAGTGAACTACTAGCAAAACATTGCATCCTGTTTCTACAACCTTATGCTTTGCTGGCATAGAGGTCTCAGTTCCAGAAAGAGGAAGGCATGAGGAGACACAACAATGATTCCTTTGACCTGGGAGTAAAGACTACCACCAGCCACTTTGGGCTCCTCATGCCTCTGAATTAATAGGCAGTGTGTTAGGGTGTTGGCTGGAGTGGTTGACCGTGTCTACCAGGGGACATTGGACTACTACTCCAAAATGGAAGTAAGGAAGAGTACGTCTGGAATGCAGGATATCCCTTAGGGTGTCTCTTAGCAGTGCCATGCCCTGTGATGTAGGCCAGGGGGAAACTACAAAAAACCCAATCCAGACAGCACTCTTCAGAAATAAGAGGTTTGAGTCATCTCTCCAGGTAAGAACCAGAACCAGCTGAAAGTCTTGCTGAAGGCAAAGGGAATACAGAATAGGCGGTAGAAAAAGGTAGTTATTAATATCAGCTTTGACCATGTATGTGACCAGTTATAGAAAAAAATGAGAACTATATACCTCCTATTTTGTTATAAATATATTTATGTGTATATGAAATGAATATGCACACATATGTATATACATATATACTGTGTTTATACTACTATCTGCAGCACAGTAATTAATGTTTATGGTTATAATTTTAGGTCATTGAGAGAAAAGAAATTTCATTTAGTAGCTGCAGCACAGTAATTAATGTTTATGGTTATAATTTTAGGTCATTGAGAAAAAAGAAATTTCACTTAGTGTTTTGTTTTTTTTTTAAACAGGCTGGGAACAGAGGAAAATACTTGAAAAAATGTTTCACAGAATAGTTACAATAAAGGTTTTTAATACTTCAAGAGTGGTCTTCAGTTTTATTGGAACTTCCCTCGTTAGGAATACAAGGCAGTAGGTTCTATGAATTGCTCACTTATTTCTCCTTACAGTGTGCCTTTCTGCCCTGTAGAGTCTAGAAAACGAAAAACTACATTTCTTAGACTCTCTTACAGCTGACGTTCCACACGTGACTCAGGCTCCTTTGGACTGATGCATTTGCATGAAATCTGGATTTGGAATTGAGTAAAGTGGAAAGAGGCAGGGCCAGAAGCATCCACTCCTCTGGAATGGTTCATGGCAGACACCTTGTGGCTCTACATTTGCTACATCCAAGAGCAGTGGCGACTGCTTTTCCAGCAGTAGCTCAGTCTGCACCTCTTCCTCTACTTTTCCATGACTTAGAAAGCCACATAATACTTGGAAATAAGTTCCTTTCAGTTTATATTAACCCTAAATGTACCATTTGCTATCTGCAACTGAATGCTACATACCAACCAGACCTGGTGTCTGAGAAGCTATAGCCATCATCTTCACCACTCAGTTCTCAGTTTCTGGTACCATGTAGCCCCATAATTGGGGTTAGGTTAGCTTGCAGGTAGACTAGGAAACACCCAAGTTGAGTGGCTTCAGGGGAGGCTCCTTGTTTCCTGAGTTTACTACCATCAAATTTCCCCTGAAATTCCACTCTTAGGATTTCATTCTTTAATTGAAGGCCCACTCTCCCCCCCCCCTTTTTTTTGCCTCCTCCAAACCATTAATATGTACTTCACACCTCTGTTGGGACATGTCTTATTGCATACAACTTTTTTTTTTTCACAGTAGTGAAATTTCCCTTCTTCTCTTCTCACTGGAGATAGGTTGTGGGAAGAAAAATGGGGAGAGAAGGTATATTCAGAGTTCGAAAAGGAGAAGCATATGAAGTAAAAAATATTTAGAAAGGTCTAGGTCCTTAAAGCGGATCCCAGTGACTTACAGCTTAATGGGAGTGTGCTTCAGGCCTCAGCTGAAAGTTGATTTTGATGAAGTAGAGTTGGGGATGGGCAGGGTGGTGGAGCAAAAGGTGGAAATGTGTGGAAAATCCACGTCTTGGGTCTCTGCTGGAGTTGGGAGTTTGTTGCTGAGGGTTTGATGTGCAGAGCATGGAGGTATCAAGATACAGTTTTGCTGAAGGAGGGTCATGCCTTACCCATTAGGGCATAAGTCAAAGAATAGAAGATGAAGATATGGACAGATTGTAAACAGGAGGCAAAGCACTTGCTAATTTTTATATTTGGGAGGAGACAAAGGAAAATGTGTTTGGAGGCTAGGAAGGAAGCGGGTAATGGGAGTACCTCCTTCCTTAGACAGGACAGAGCTGCTGGAATTTCTCTCCTGACTAACCCAGGAAGAGTCTGGAGGGGTGGTGATTTTTTCTTTTTGTCTCTCATGTATGAAATACTTTGGGGCTTCAAGGAAAATGATTTCCAAGAACTATTTAGAGATGAGAGAACTGACTGCTGGGTCGGCAGAATCCTGTGTTTTTAATGGGAGAAAGCTGTGAGATTCTGACTATTTTAAAGTTCCAACGTTCGAGTTTATGCACAAAGCACTTCTCCAGCCTTTCCTGGGAGAATGAGAAACATTTTCACAGCTATCTAATTTTAATCTTTCCAATATCCTTGCAAGGTAGGTAAGAAGAAATATTCTTGCACTTCTTTTTTTTTCTTAACAGATCATAAAATTTCATGACAAGTAGCTTCCAGAAAAACCACGTGAGGCCCAAGTGTGAAGCCAGTCAGTGCAGGCTGCCTTCTGAGAGCAGAGCTGTTATTCCTGTTGCTGCAGCACTTGCTTTAGTCTGAGCTCTCTGCTTTCTCTTCTGATCTCACAGCTCCCGCTGGCCCTCAGCGGAGTAATGCGGGCTTACCATTGGCCCAGAACAATTCAAAGAGCGCTAATCGTGAAGGCTTTCCTATGGCTCTGAGAGTGGACTGTGCATAGAATAGGTTTTTTTTTTTTTTTTTTTTTTTTTGGTGGGCACTTAGATTTGAGTTGCAGAAAATTTCTCTGATACACAAAGCTGTTAAACCTTAGGAGCTGTCTTTTGTTCAGAAACTCAACAAAGCCTTTTCTGGATCATGAGCTGCTAATGAAAGACAGGTTTTGTTTTTTCTAAAGACATTGCTAATCATTATCTTCTTACCCTCTATTGTCTGAGGAGGAAAAGAATCCCATTGATGTGCCCTGCTTAGTTTTTACCTCTTTCTGTAGCAAAGACTTAATTTCTAACAATGGCAGGTGAATAATAAATAGATGAACAGCAACTTATCCTGAGATGTTAAAGCCTGAAAAATAATGGGCCTTCTCCCCTTTGTTTGAGATAGGCTACACAGAAAGCACTGTGTTTTATTAAAACATGCTGGCCTAGAAGATAAAAGACCTTTGTGTTAAAGAGGGTTTCTCTGTTTTAAAGAGTTATGACTGTGAGATTGTGGATTTAGTTTTGATTTTTATTTTTTAGCCATGAAACCTTAAGGTAGCTCCTTTTCATAAGTAACTTAATTGTTGTTGTTATTTTTAAAAGCTTGGGGCAAAGTACCCTTTGTGAAATTGATCCCCTTTGCTTTTAAAACAAAATTAGGCAAAATGAAGAATTTATCCAGTGCTCACCAGTTTCCTCTTCTGCTGAAATTAAATGCTGGAACATGATTGTGTGGCTTGCAAACGATTTTCATTATTATCTACCAGACTTTGGAGGGCTCTAATCTAATGTACCATGCAAAATGAAGATTCCCTTAAAATTTCATCAGTGTAGCGCTAAAGGTTTCAGGACACTATAGATCAAGCATGTCAAACTTGTGGCCTGCGGGCCATATGTGGCCCACAAAGAATATCTTTGTGGCCCAGCCAATATAACAGTATGTAAGAAATGTTTTCATAAAAATATCACAACTTAATTTTCACAATATCCTCTGATACATAATTGTTAATAACTAGAGGCCCAGTGCGCGAAATTAATGCCCAGGGGTGGGGGATGTCCCTCAGCCCAGCCTGCACCCTCTCCAATCTGGGACCCCTCGAGGAATGTCCAGCTGCTCGTTTAGGTCTGGTCCTGGTAGGATAGGGCCTAAACAGGCAGTTGGACATTCTTCTCACAATTCCGGACTGCTGGCTCCAAACTGCTCTCCTGCCTGCCTCCCTGATTGCCCCTAACCGCTTCTGCCTGCCAGCCTGATCACCCCCTAACCACTACCCTGCCAGCCTAACTGATGTCTAACTGCTCTCCTGCCAGCCTGTTTCCCCCCAACTTCCCTTCTCTGCCGGGCTGGTCACCCCTAACTGCCCTCCCCTGCAGGCTTGATCACCCACAACTGCCCTACCTTGCAGGCCTGGAACCTCCCAATGGCCCTCTCCTACTGGCCATCCTGTGGTGGCCATCTTGTGTCCACATGCGGGCAGGATCTTTGACTACATGGGGGCAGCCCTCTTGTGTGTTGGAGTGATGGTCAATCTGTGTATTACTCTTTTATTAGATAGGACTAGAAGCCCAGTACATGAATTTGTGCACATGTGAGGTCTGGCCAGCCCACCCCGATCAGGGCTGATCTGGCTGGGTCAGCCAGGGGGAGGGGCCGTGGATGTTTGACTGACTGTCCCTGCCCCCTGGTTGAACTCCCGGTTGAGGGGACTATTTGTATATTAGCCTTTTATTATATAGTATGAACTATAAAGTTCCCTAATGACTGGTTTCTATAATCATGTTGCATTAATTTCCCTTATGTGCAGGCACACCATTTCTCTACACTAATACTAGCAGTGAATATTTTAGCAGCCAATTAGTCTCGTACTGATTGGTTTGGTGGGTATGACAGGAAATATTTCACTTTTACAGATCAAGAAAAATAAGTTTATATGTGTTATGCTTATTAATTTGTGCAGTTATTTAGTGACTGGTTAAGTTTATGTTAAAAAATATTAATTTTCATTCAAATGTACTATTATTTTATGTTAATGATGACTCATTTATTTCAGCCCTTTGTATTTAGCATGTTTCTATTGAAATTCAGCTATGTTTCTATGAAAATTGAAGCTTTTGTTTGTTTGCAGCCCACATAAACTTAAACCTTGTTTATTTGGCCCGTGTGAGCCTTTGAGTTTGACATACTTGCTTTGGATGCTTGGCTGCACTGTGAGGCTGTTCTCAGGGCCTTCTCTGAGACTGCAGCAAAAGTGAGAGGATTTAGTATGAAACAATTATGCTCCATCCTTCTCTAATTTTGTGTGAAGAAAACACATAGGCAGGGCCACTTTATTTTGGTTAGATCTCTGTATTCAAACTTTAAAACACTTGATATATTTCTGGGAGAATGTTCTGGAATAAAGAAAGAGCTCCATGTCAGTCTTGAGTGGTGAGGAGGAAAGAAAGGTCTGGAAAACAATCCTCTTTTTGCATTCAGAATTTTACATTCAGCAGATGTGGGATCAAGCTTTTTCAGCATCAATAGAGATGATGTTTTGTGTTTTACTATTTGGTACTGTTTTTATTTTGAAGTATATAAAGTGGGGGTTTGGGAGTGCCATGACCTGCATTCTTCAGGTCTTAAAGGACTTACACAGGCTTAAGCTTGAACCCATATTGGTGTTCTCTGCTCAAAAACCACCAATGGCTCCACATTGTTATGGGGCGACCCGCAAGAGACGACCACCAGGGACAGAGATCAAAATTTATGAGCCTTTATTAAGCTGGCCAGCATCTACAGTTGCAGCACTTCACCGCGGTAAAGGCCGAACTGCAGTGCAGACCACAGGTGTTACAGCAAATATATACTCAGAAACCACAAAAGGGAATCAGGACGGTTACAAGGACAACTCAAAGGTTACAAAAGTTATTTCAGCCATTTCCATGGAACTCAGGGCACAGGTGCAATGCCTGGGCACGCTTGGCCAGAGCGTAACTCACCTCCCTCCAAACTCCAACTGATCCATTGTTTGGTGACCCACTCTACCTCCCCCTGTCCCACGGCATTCTGCCTCCAGGCAACGGAGGAGCTGTGCCATGTTTGCAGCCCAGAACACACAGCACCCATTAAATAAAATCTAAACTCCTCAGCTTGCTCTTTTCACATTTGCCAGGACCTTCTCATCTCCAGGACGGGGCAGCATTGTCCCTTTGAGGCAGGAGGTAGCATGAGCAAAGGTCCCGGGGCAGGAAAATACAGTTGCATTTGGGGTGTAGCCAATGGAGAGGCCTGACTTGGATGCGGGGTGCCTGAAGGTTGGTTTTATAAATACACAGTATCTCGGGGGTTTTGAAATCCTTCGTTGCACACTTTTACTGAGCTCCTCTCCCTGCCAGAGACTGGTTACTACGGAGGGCGGGGGGCAAAAATAAATAATTCACCATCCCTGCGCCCACCAGCACCTGCCAGTAAACAGCCACTGCAGAGGCAGTGAGTGCTGGGGTACCTGATCAGCAGAAGTTATGTCAATAATGAGAATTTGTTTCCTGCTCTTTATTTACAATTTCCCCACATTAAAGGCTAAATTAAAAACCCACAAAGACATTAAAATAAGAACTGCAGCTATTAAAAACCCATTCCAGTGATCTCATACTTTTTGGTTAAAGCACCTAAAGGCAGCTACACACCGCAACATTAGGCAGACACCAAAACCTGTCCCTCTGCTATGTCTTCTGGCTTGGAGCCACTTTCTCCTGGCCGCCCTTTGTGACAGGGAACTATTTCTCTCCTAGCAACGACAACCTTCTTTCAAGGCAGCATTTGTTTCTGGCTCTCTCTGAGCAACCCTCTAAGTCACTGAGGAGGGTGGTGAGGGGGCAGTTCTCCGGAAATTCTCAGCAGCCTTCTGCACGGTGAACATTCCGGAAGGAGGTGTTGGGGATGAGAGCTCTGCAATTGAGTTTGCATCTAACAGGGATGGTGCAAAGTCACAGTCAGGTGATCCGGGCTGTGGCTGTGTTAAGGGGAGGGGAAAGGAATCAGAGGCGATGGAACCAGCACAGTAGGAAGAGCTTGCTTTAAAGAGAAAAGGTAAAAGCGAGCACAGCAAACAACGAGAAAGGTAAAAGGGAGGGAGGAAAGTGGTGTGCCTAAATGGCACCCAGAACCATAGAAATCAGAACTCCAGGGAAAGAAGGACATGGTTTCAAATACTGTGGATCAAAGGGAGAAGAAAAAGACCCACTAGTTAAATGGGATCAGTGTGCTTTCCCAGAAAGAATGGAAACCTTGGTAAGATAGGCCCTGCCTGGCACCTGATGATTCTACAGGAAAAAGACCGGGGGCTCAGGGGTAACACAGAAGTGGACATGTGGTTTCCATTTCCCCTCTTCTGTCATTCGGGTGGAGACCCAGTAAGCCCAAGCTCCAAATGGACAATTCAACCGGAAGGTCAGAGGAATATAAACCAGGGCACAAGTCAAACCATTGTGCTTTGCTATGGGAACAACGATAATAACTTATCACACATGACAGCACTTCTGTGGGCCAGAAAGAACAACACTAAGTGCTTTAAACACATGAACTCATTCCAAGATCCCGACAGCCCTATGAGAAGGTTGTCCTATCTCTATGGTCTATGTGAGGAAACCGGGGCACAGAGAGGTGAGGGGACTTGCGCAAGGCCACATGGCTAGTGAGTGGTTTAAGGGAAGCCAAGCTGAGACTCAGGTCTTCTGCTCCACCTGACCTTCTGGCTGTGCTTCCTTAATCTCCCTTTCCGGGCCTGTGTCTCTTAAACTCTCTGGGGTCCTATAGTGAGTGGAAGGACATTGTGTCCCAGAGAGAGCGTTGCAGATTTCAAGGTGCTATGATGGTCTTACTTAGAATAAGCAAGGAGCAGCTCTGGCCTTACTGTATACTCCTTTCCCTTTCTCTCAAGAGCTCTGGGAAGTTCTCAGAGCAAATAAGGGAAGGAAGGAAGGAAGGAATTGGGGAAGGAAGAAGGGAAGGAAGGAAAGCATTGGAAGGGAGAAAGGAAGGAAGGAAGGAAGGAAGGAAGGAAGGAAGGAAGGAAGGAAGGAAGGAAGGGGAGAAGGAATTGGAAGGGAGAAAGAAGGAAGGCAGGAAGGAAGGGAGGAAGGAAGGAAGGAAAGAAGAGGAAAAGAAATTGGAAGGGAGAAAGGAAGGAAGCTGTCCTCTTTGTAGTCCTTTTACTTTCCCATCAGGTGCCAAGGGGGTTCCTGAAATTTTGAATGTGAGTGCCTCTTGTTAATGCCTAAAACTTTGTTAGTAACTACACCTAGAAGGTTGAGAGAAAACACTTGCACCCATGGATACCTGAACACCTTGTAATAGCTGCTTCCTACTTTCTGTCATCCCCAACGCCAACCATCATCACGACTGGGGAACCTCTATGCCAAAGCTTCTAAAAGTTGGATCCACCTGAAGCTTATTAAAATAACCATTCTGGGGACTAACCTCTGGCTTGAGCTCTGGAGGTGGGGCTCCTGAACCTCCATTTACATACCCCTCCAGGGTTCTCCTGCACACTTAGCTTTGAGAGCCCCTGATTATGATCTGAAAATAATGTCGTTCTGATGCTTTCCCTAGGGCTGGAGCAGTGATGTGATGAGAAAAGAAAATGGCTTTTGACCTCAGAACTTTTAATATATTCACAAGCTAAACTAAAATGACAGCGCCCTGAGATTTTTGCCTTTGGGCATGCTGTGCTTCACTTAATCCTGTCAATTCCCTGGTGATCTTTTCTGACCTTAAAAGGGTTTTTAAACCCTTGACTTTGGGAAAATTTCCACCAAGAATGTCTTTGACTTCAAAGTGATCTGTAGCTGGGAGATGCTTTCTGGCATGTGTCATCAAGATAAGATGAGCTGAGGGTGAAGGAGGGGCAGGGCTCCATAGGTGGTCCTATTAACTGAGCAGTGTTTTGATCATTCTTAACCTAAACTGCTTTAGTGTCATAAAACCCAGGAATTTCTCACCGTAGGAGTTAATGTCTGTAAACAAACCTATCGAACAATGCCTCTGATGTGTTTTCAGAACTGGAGAAAGTGTATGTGATAGGCATCTTTTAAGAACTTCCTGTTTGGGCACAGGGTTTACCTAAGAGCTATCAACCTCAGCCTCCAGGACTGCTCCCCTGACACCCACATCTTCCCTTTTGTTCGTTTTTTCTAACTGCTCCTGTGAAGCATTCCCTGTTCCTTGAGGGGGAAAAAGGTACCAGGTTGGAGATCTTACTTGTGAGCCATCACAGTTTTGGGTATGATTCTTTTTCAGCAGGGTGGGGTTTGATATCTGTTGTTTGTCAACAACTGCAGAGTCATGATTGAGGTCCGTCCCTGTAAGGCACTGCAGGGGGCCCAGAAGTGAGCCCAGACCCCTTCCCCATGCTTAAGAAACAGTCTGAGCAAAGGAAGGATAAAGCAATTCCACAAACGCTGGAGAGACATAAACACCAAGAATGGAAGAACTCAGAGTTAGGGATTCAAAAGAGGCAGGAAAGGCTCAAGCTCTCTTTCCCAAGCAGGCCAGGGCATGAAGCAATTCCCCAGGCATTTTCCACAAGATTAGCCCAGAGGCAGCTTTATTAGGTTGTGGACCAGGCAGTGGTGTGATTTTAGGCAGGGCTCCCAGCCACAAGTAGCGGTTCCTGTGTGTCATTCTCATAAAACTTTGTTCTAGGCCTTGAAAGCTTTCATTTTGGCCAGTTCTTCCTTTAATATGGATATTGCTGATGTGGCCTCAAATAATGTGGCGCTAGTATCTCAATATTTAGCTACATCCTCCAGGTGGGGAGAAGGTAACTAATTGACAGTAGAGTGAACACAAATCCTGTCTGGGCTGCGGCTTGGGATTGGCACCTGACGGGAGTTTAAGTGTGGGTTCAAGTGTAGTAATAGGAGTAGGAGGGAACTAGAAAGAAACTGCTCAGTTTATCTGTCTGCCAGAGGCTGGCTCAAGCTATCCTTTGAGGTTTCCCATTTATAACAAAGGAATATTTGATGAGCTTTAAATGGAATCAATACCACCTTTTTCTTGATTGATTGAGAAATTGATAATAGCACTTTACATTGGAAGACCTACAATTTTGCTTTATCTTAGTGATTCTACTTTTTAAAAAATTTAACATAATGAAATAATTATGAATGCACATAGATTTGATTCATTCTTCAGTTTTTAATTCAACAGTTATTTATTGAGTATATACTACATGCCAGATACTGTTCTAGGAACTGGGATTAATAATCGAAGCAGACAAAGTCCTGACCTCATGGATTTTACATTCTAGTTGGGAGAGAGAATAAACAAGGCATCATGTCACCAAATCTCATGGGCAGTTTCAGCCCACACTTTATTAGACCTCTCAGTGTCTTCCTTTAAGAAATACTTCATGTACTTGGTTTCTGGGACAGCGAATTCTCTTACTTTACTGCCTAAGTACCCTTTGTTGGATTCTCCTCATTTTCCTGACTTTTTACTGGTGGACCCAGAGCTAAGTATTCAAATATTTCGCTCCTTCCTCACTCATGGTGATGATTCAAATATATATTTCCAGCATTCACTGATCTCCTAAATTCCAGTCTGTCTTTTCAGTCCAACTACCTACTTGCCATCTCCACTTGTGATGTCTTACCAAGCTTGGATGACTTCCCAAACTTACTATGACCACCAAAATCAAACTCTTAATTTTCCACCCCCAATTATTCTTACTTGAGTCTTTTCCTTCTCAGTTAATGGCAACTTTATTCTTGTAATACTCTGGAAAAACCTTGGTATCATCTTTGACTTCTTTCTTTCTCTCACAGAGTCCACATCTGATCTATCAGGTTCAGCTAAAAAGATGTCTATCACAGCATTGTTTATAACACTAAAACTTGGAAATGATCTAACTGTTTAACAGTGGCAAATTGGTTAAATTATGGTACATGTAGCTGTTAAAAATATGGTATAGAAGGCACATGAAAAGGTTTTCAACATCATTAATTATTAGGAAAATGCAAATCAAAACCATCATGAGATATCATTTCACACTTGTTAGTGGGTATCATAAAAAATACAAGAAATAATGAATACTTGAGAAGATGCAGAGAAAAGGGAATCATCATATACTATTGGTGGAAGCATAAATTGGTATAGTATAGTCAATATGGAAAACAGTATGGAGATTGCTCAAAAAATTAAGAATAGAACTAATATGTGATTCAGTAATTCCACTTCTAGATATTTACCTAAAGAATATGAAAACACTGATTTAAAAAGATATATACACCTCTATATCCATTGCAACATTATTTATAATAGCCAAGATATGGAAACAACCTAAGTGTCCATCAACAGATGAATGGATAAAGAAGATATGGTACATATATACAGTGTAATTCTACTTAGCTATAAAAAGATGAAACCTTCCAAGATGGCAGCATAGGTAAACACCTATCTTGCTACCGCACACAACAATTTCAAAACTACAACTTAACGACAGAACAAACATCATCCAGAATCACCGGAAAGCTGGCTGAGTGAAAATTCCACAAGTAAAAGTAAAGATAGGACACTGTGACTCAGAGGAGTGGCGGAGGGCAGAGTTGAGGATACGTGCGGAGTCAGAGGTTTGGAGCCGTGCACGCGCGCGAGAGTGGATAGGGTGGGCGGCTACAAACCTGGCTGGTTTTCTTGAACGGGGAGGGAGCCAAAGGTGTCCCACTGCACTGATTTCTCAGTTCCAGGCGAGGTCCAAGGAGTCCACACTCATACGGGGTGAAACTGGACAGTAAGGAAGCACGCTGAAACTCCAGGCGCTGCAGAGATCTGTGAGCTTGTGGAGAGTATGCGTAAACTTGGGAACAGCAGAAGCGCGTGAGTGCGCAGAGAGGAATTCTCTTGTTTGGGAAACCACCAAACTGCATTGTTTTACAACCCTGGGTGAGACTTTGGCTGTGCAGGCTTATTTGGGGAGAGGCTGAATTGTCTGGAAGTGGGTAGAGCTCAGCGGCAGCTTTCTCTCAGAGGTGGGTGCAGCCATTACCACCAGACACAGAGTCCCAGGTGCTGCATAGGGTGGAGCTGATGGGAAATCAAGGCTGTATGCACAGCCTGGAGACTCCACCCATCCAACCTGAGCACAGCTGATCCTCACAGCCAATTGGCCTGGAGGTCAAACCCTCCTAGTGCTAACAACAATAATCTAGGCTTAATTTCAACAAGACTGTGCAACCCATAAAGGGCTGCACCAAGAGTATCCACCTCAGGTAACTGGGGAGGCTGAGCCACTGTCCCTTAGAGGACATCTACCACACAAAGCTAATTGACTAACTCAGGGAAGCAGCCACAATGCAGAGACATTAAAAGAAATCAGATGTGAAAGAAATGGAGGGAAAAAAATGACTGGACTTAGAGTTCAAAACCAAGGTTATAAGGTTTTTCAAGAGGGTCCTAGAAAAGGCTGATGAACTTAATGAGACCTTTGAGGAAATGAACAAGACCTATGAGGAAATGAATGAGACCTACCAGGATATGAATGAGACCCTCGAGGATATATACGAGACCCTCGAAGATATGAAAAAGGACCAACTAGAAATTAAGCATACACTGACTGAAATAAAAAATATTATAAAAAGACCTAAAAGCAGTCTAGAGGACTGCAAGAACCAAGTCAAAGATTTGAAATACAAAGAGGCAAAATCCACTCAGCCAGAAAAGCAAGAAGCCAAAAGAATCCAAAAAATTGAAGATAATGTAAGGGGCCTCTGGGACAACCTCAAGCATACCAACATCTGAATTATAGGGGTGCCAGAAAAAGAGAAAAAGCAAGATAATGAAAACCTATTTGAAGAAATAGTGACCGAAAACTTCCCCTACCTGGTGAAAGAAATTGACTTAAAAGTCCAAGAAGTGCACAGAACCCCAAACTATAGGAATCCAAAGAGGACCACACCAAGACACATCATAATTAAAATGCCAAGATCAAAAGACAAAGAGAATATTAAAAGCAGCAAGAGAAAAATACTTAGTTACCTATAAGGGAGCACCCATACGATTGTCAGCGGATTTCTCAACAGAAACGATGCAGGCCAGACGGGAGTGGCAAGAAATATTCAAAGTGATGAATAGCAAGACCCTACAACCAAGATTACTCTACCCAGCAAAGCTATCATTCAGAATTGAAGGTCAGATAAAGTTCTTCGCAGATAAGAAAAAGCTAAAGGAGTTCATCACCGCCAAACCAATATTATATGAAGTGCTGAAAGGTATTCTTTAAGAAGAGGAAGAAGAAAAAGGTAAAAATAAAAATTATGAACAACAAATACACATCTATCAACAAATGAATATAAAAGTCAAGTGAATTAAAAATCTGAATCATGGGCATAGAGAGGGAATGGACTGACAATTCTTGGGGAGAAAAGGAGTGTGGGAGTTGCAGCAAGAGACTAGATAAAAATCATGCACCTATGGGAGAGGACAGTGGCGGGGAGGTAAGGGCAGAGGGTGGGATGGGTACCACGTGGAGGGGAGCTACAGGGAGAAAAAAAGGGGAACAATGTAATTAATAAACTGAACAATAAAGATAAAAAATTTTTAAAAAAAGATGAAACCTTGACATTTGTGACTATATGGATGAACCATGAGAGTATTATGCTAAGTGAAATAAATCAGACAAAGACAAATGTAGAGATCAAAAGACATTTTTAAAAATCCCACATGAAAAAGCAAAACAAAAACAAACTCACAGAAGCAGACAACGGATTGGGGGTTAACAGAGGGGAAGAGGATGTAGGGAGGACAAAATGGGTAAAGAGGGTCAATTGCATTGTAATGGATGGCAGCTAGACTTGATGGTGAGCATGATGTAGAATATACAGGTGTCAAATTATAACATTGTACATCTGAAACTTATGCAGTAATAATTATAAACTTAGCTATTCTAGTTTCATTTATACCCTGAGTTATCTCCCATCTCCTCACTGGATTGTTTTTAAGCAAATTCCAGACATCATATTAATATGTAAATTATATAATAACATTGTTATTAACAATTATAAAGAAATATGTATATTTCATTTTGTAAACAATATATATACATAGACAAAAGTCTGAAAGGGTAGCTATTTCTGAATCATTCTATCTGAATGACTATTGATGTCTTCTTTTGCTTATGTATATATTTTCCACAATGAACATGTATTACATGGAGAAAAGATGATGGGGTAGGCAGTGTGGAGGAAGATATTGATGCCAGAAATTCTAGCTCTATTCCTTCCTAAGCTTGATTACTTTAATTCAGGCTAGGCACTTTACATTGTGAAACAAATAACTACAGTGTGAGGTGAGATCCTTGACTGTCAGCCTGTTTTCTCTCTGGACAGTCTGTAATTAAAAGTTGCCACATTAACATCTATGTTATGCGACATCAGGGTTTCTCAACTTCAGCTCTGTGGGCATTTTGGGCTGGATAATTCTTTGTGGAAAACAATCCCTTGCATTGGAGGATTTTTGGCAGCATTGCTCTTCTTTATCCCTGAGATGTCAGTAGGATCCTACTCCCATCATCTCCTGTTGTAACAACGAGAAATGTCTTCAGAAATTGGCCAAATGTTCCTGAGAGGCAAAATTAACCCAGTTTGAGAACAATGCACTACAGCATGTGTGCAAATTGGAAATGTACCAGGTCTAGGAGATTAGTGTAAAAAATGTTCTGTTTTTCTCATTTTGTTGTCTCAAACCTCAAGGAGGATGTAATTTGTGCTCTAATGAAAGCTGTTTTTGTGGTTTACTGACCTGCATGCACGTTGAATGAACCAAAGTAAGACTCAGTGGTTAATGATTATTGCATTTTTGAAACATATCCAGAAACAACCAAGACAAGTTCAACTCTGAGAAAAACAAAGGGCATGAATGAAAGCTTGCTTTTCAGCTATGACAGTGAATGTATTTGCCTCCCTAGCTTATAAACTGACCCATTTCACTATTCATTATCATCCATGACACAGGGAAATATTGTGTGGAAGTTAAAAATGGGAGATTTCTTCCTAGAAAGTTAATGGTGCTATACACATATGAACAGTTCTTTTTAATTAGTAATAAACACATGGAGACATAAACACATGCACTTGCTTGGATTCTTTAAAACAGTTGCAAAAGATAAGAAAAGGGGCATTTCAATTGCATTTTATTTAGATTTTATGATGGAAACATTATTAGAGAACCAGAGACATGAGATAAGGGAAAATATGAGGTCATTTCCTCAATTCTCTTCAAGAGTTACACTGTTCTGTGTGTCTCCCCGCTCCACCCCCGAGTCTAGTCTTATTAAATATTCCCATTTTAATAATATAGGATACTCCTCATTTTTCCCCTCTGAGGGTAATTCAACAGATGAGCAGAGGGCATAAATTAGTGGTATCATAATCTTCAAAGGATTACATCTTTAGTTATTGACACTGTGTTGGTCACATAAATAAAACTTCTATCAAAGTCTACACCAGACATTGGTGATCTAGGTTTATCAAGCACAATATAAATCGTGTCTTAAATGACATTATACAATTATACAACTAACAGAGTGCACTTGTGGGATCTTGAAGCTTTGTTGGTGGCTGTTTCTTGCATTGTTGGGTACTCCTAATTCCAGAAGTACAAATCTCTGTATACTTTCTTATATTTACCTACCTTGGGATCAATGCTTACATTTTGTTTTTCATGATGGCATCCAGGATTATTTTAAAAAAAAAATATATATATATATATATATTTCTTTATTTCAGAGAGTAAGGGAGAGGGCGAGAGAGATAGAAACATCAATGATGAGAACCATTTATTGGCTGCCTCCTGCTTGCCTCCCACTGGGGATCGAGCCTGCAACCCTGGCATGTGCCCTTGGCCAGAATTGAACTTGGGACCCTTCAGTCTGCAGGCCAACACTCTATTCCACTGAGCCAAACTGGCTAGGGCCAAGATTTTCTTTAATGATAAATAATAAAAATAATTGCTATTGAGTACCATCTGTGGACTAAACATGTTTTATTTTATTCAATCTTTGTAACCCTATCAGATGTATAGGTCTATTTGTCTATGAAAAACAAAACAAAACTGAGGCTCAGAAGGATTAAGTACTTTGTCCAAAAGTCTCACAGCTTTTGAAAGGCAGAATCTTGCTTCAACGCACAGTTCACATCTGACGTCTCGGCTCATGTTGTTTTCATACAGTTCTCTCTCGGAGTTTGTATCAGGAAAAACGCACTTGCTTGGATTATTCTTTAAAACAGAGCCATCTGCAATAGCTGGAGGGCTGCATCTGAGGAAAAACAGAAGTCAGACCTAATTAAACACTCGGGCGCCTGAGGACCTGGTGTACCCAGGGAACGAACTAGATTGGGTTGAGTTCTGCCACATGTAAGAAAGAATCTATGTGCTTTGTATAGTGACAAAGAATGCATTGAACCTTTCTTAAGCCAGTGTGCTTTAGAGAGGAGGGCTCCCAATGGGAAATTCCTGAAATTCAAATGGGATGTAGCAGAGGGGGTTTCATGTCTCCGTTGCCCCTTCTGTAGGCTCCTAAGGGGAGAGGATAGGTCGCAGGGGTAGTCTACAAACATGAAAAATGCAAGCGTAAAGTATGAAAAAAATGTGGCCACAGCTAAAGAAAACAACTCCCAATCCAAACCTACACCTAAAGCCCAAACCACAAAAGGGCTGTGGGGAAGAATTTCACCAATATTTGCAAATAGAACAGCCGACACTGGCCTTCAGACTGTGAGCCTTTCATCTGATTAAGGTCAAGGTGGTGGTGAAAATGCCAGCTGGGGAGCATTTTGCTGAAAGATAAATTTGTCCCTCTGTATCTGTGCAAGACAGCAGGGAGGTGTTGCGTGTGGAGCCAAATTAATTTGATTCACATCATGCCAGTATCTTCTGTTCTCTCTCCCTGCTGTCAGTTATCTTAGTTGGTTTTTCCCCCTTCTCCTTTTTCACCCCCGCACATTTCAAAACACGGAGAAAAAGCACGGATGAGCTTCAGGCAGAATTTAGAAATGGAATAACTCTAATTTGATTATTCTGCACTGAGCAAGTGCTGCTCTCTCCTCCTCCTCCCTCTTCTTTCTGGAGGGAGAGAATTTGTCAACCGGAGCATAAGAGCGATGCATTTTTATACTGTGCTGAATGGCACACGCTGCTTGACACTCAGAACTTGCTCCTTACAGCAAAACCTGGCAGCTCACCTACCCTCCCGCGGTGTGTCTGCAACAATCCTAATGCTGGAAAATGAAGTTGGGGCCCAGGAACCCTCGGTTAGGCATGCTCTTTTTCTGGCCACAGCTGGCAGCTTCCCCAGGCTCCGGAGGCCGGCCAGAGTGAGCCTCCTCAGGGACACCACCGAGGTGAGGCTGGTCTCGGGGTCTTGCCCAGCCAAGCCGCCTGCACCCGGGACCCCGCCTGGTCCCTCCACGCCTCGCCCTTCCAGCGGCCGCTGCGCTCCGCTGGGATGGATAAGGTTACGCCGAGGCTTCCTTGGACGCGAGGAAGGGAGGCGGGTCCGAGCCCGCGCCCAGGCCGGCGGGGGTGTTCCCACAGTTGGCAGACCGGGACCGCGGGGCCACATCCCTGCGGCGGGCGGGCCGCCGAAAGCAGCCCCGAGGTCGGCCGGGCCATGGCGAGGGAGAGGTCGCCCGGGAGGGGCTGCAGCGCCCTGAGCCGCTGCCTGCTGGGCGCCGCGCTGCTGCTGGGCCTGCGGCTCTGCGCGGAGCTGCGGGGCGCCGGCCCCACGTCCCCCGCCCGCAGCGCCCCGCCCCGGCCGCCCGCGCCGCACCTGCAGCCCGCGCCCGGCCCCCCGCGCGGCGCCAGCAGGAGGCAGGTGACCTACGTGCGCAGCGGGCGCAGGGCTCCGCGCGGGGGCGGCGGCAGCGGGACGCTGGAGACGGGCTGCTGCGCCCCGCGCGGGCGCCCCCGCCGGAAGGTCAGTGGCAAACAGTGCAGTCTTGGGCTCGAGCCCAGACCCAAACCCCGCTTCTCGATCGCGCTGCGGGGCCCGCCGGGACCGCCGAAAGCCTTAACCCTGCGCTCCTTGGGCCGGCCCCGCTGGGGCGTCGTTCTCTGCAGCGAAGCGGGCGGAGCAGAGCCCGTGCACACTCGGCCTCTGTCTGCTGGCGTCCCGGGATGGAGTCCTGCTTCTCACGTGCATTTGAGTGAGGGCAGGGGAGGGGTGATGGGCACTGACAAGGACGAAGCTGTGATTTTGTCTGTATGCTGTACTTTCCCCAACTCTCTCCGCGAGGCCTGGACAAAACCGGGTCTGCGTGCACTGTGAATTGCTTTCCCACCGCCTTCCTCGAGGTGAAGGTGGGCCACTCTGCATGAATCGCCCTTGCATTACACCACAGACGGCGGGTGGCTAGCTCTGGGCGGGAAGGTGAGCTCCCGCACCACTTAATGCGGAGTTAATTTGAACCTGGAGGACGGAAGCAATAACGTGGGCTTGCTCTTCCTACCACTTTCACCTCTGGGCTCACACCTCACCGAGTAGCCCAGTGTGAACCTCAGATTAGGAAGCCTCTGGCCTCCCAGCCTCCTTTTGGAGCTCAGTAGTTTACTTGGTACTTGGGAGTGAGAACTGCAGGTATGAGCTTGCCTGCTGCTTATGCCCATAAGCCTCAACCAAGTCCTCTGTAGTCTGGTTTTCTGTTTTTTCCCCTTAAGCATCTCTCTTTTCCTTCCTCACCACCCTCTGGGGGAATGAGAAAAACTCTTCCTTTGATCTCCTTAGCTTCCTAGTTCTCACCTATTTTTTTTCACATAACCTCCCCGCCCCCCTTATTTCTTCCACCTCCGCTTCAAGCCTTGCCCTCTCTCTTTCCCCACATTGTATTCCCATCAGTGTTATCTTCCTGGATAAACTCAAATACATTTGTCTATCTCCAAAGCCTCACTTACAGAAGAATGCAGCCACTTCTTCTCCATGTTCCTCATGCAAGTTTCCTGGCACCATGTTATGCATCCAACACACTTTGCCAAGGGCTTACCGGGTCCCAAATGTTGCAGCAGGTGCTGGGGATACAAAATGGGTTCAAAGTCTAGTTGGGGAGATGCTCAGCACAGGCCTCCGGTAATGTGACCGTTGCTGTCATTGTGGTCTTGACCTCTACCTGTGGAGTCAAGAAAGGCTAACTGAGAGGGAACATTTGACCTAGGACTTGACATTTCTTACGAGTTCAGGTTCTTCTGTCTCTCGATATCCTCACATGTCCCATCCTTGATACCGTCCACCCCACTCTGCACTCTTAGCCTTCATTGTTCCTGTTGTCATCTGTCCAGGAATCGCTCTTAGTTTCTACTCCAGACAAAGCGTCTATAACTGGAGCCTGTCCTACAAGTGGGGAAGTTTGGGATGCGCAGACTCAGAGGCTCACTGGAGAGGAAGTTCATATCCATCACCTTTAGGAGGCTGCAGTGATCCAGGCTGGCGATGGTGGTGGCTCAGAGATGTGAGAAGTGCAGGTGGGAGAGGTGGTCAGTTCTGGATATGTTCTGAAGGTAGGGAGGGAGGAGTGGTTTTCTGTTGTCTAGTTTTTTGTTTTGCAAGGAACGGATGGAAGTCAGGAATTTGGTTTTAAACCCATTGAGTTTGAGATAGCCTTTAGACATCCAGGTGGAAATGTCGGGCAGTTGGACATACAAGTCTGTTGTTGGAGGACATGTCCAGATTGAAGATAGAAATGTGGGGGTCATCAGTGCACAGTGTCGCTAAAGCCATGACACTGTAGAGATCAACTAGGGAGTGAGGGTGGTTAACAAAGATGAGAGATTTGAGTCTGAGCCCTGGGGCTCAGTTTTATTAAAATGAAGTTAGAAAAAACAAAAGGGAATATTTGTATAGAGTGGGGAGGGGAGGGGACTTTTTTTCTGCCAACAGCTATTAGGATATTCATTTATTTTCTCCTTTTGTGGAAAGTATTACAGATGCCCTCTTTATTTGTTTTCCCCATTGACCCCCCCTCCTCCCCTCAACCACCTCGAACCAAGCTTTCACCACACTATTGTCTGTGTCCATGGGCTATGGATATATGCACATAAATTCCCTGGTTAATCTCTCCTCCCCCGTCCCTCCCCTCCCCTCTAATACTCACCAGTCTGTTCCATGGTTCTATGTCTCTAGATCTATTTTGTTCATCAGTTTACTCTGTTCATTAGAGTCCACCTATGAGTGAGATCACATGATACTTACCTTTTCCTGACTGGCTTATTTCGCTTAGCATAATACATTTGGATATTTATAATACCATTTTTGGGTCATGCAAATGTATCAGTTTGAAAATTAGCCTGCTATTTTGATCAAACATTTAATTGACTCACCCCTAATGCCTTGGGAGGGCCAGGCAAAATGATTTTGTGGGCGTTATATGGCCGTGGGCCAGATGTTCCTTACCCCTGGTAGAGAGTTTGGTGTGTTGTAAACACTCAATGATGGAAGCTCTAATTTTCACTAATCTGATCCAAGTCTTCAGCCTCAGCCATTCCCCAAATGTGATACGATGTTAGAACCTATTTTCTTTCCATCCTTGAACACTCAACTCAGCTCAAGGATGTTGCTTGGAAACCTTCCCATTATCAATCCTCCTTCCCTGCTGCACTTCCCCCAGTTTGAGACGACAACAGAAACACATTCTCATTGTGTGAGTTGCTCTGCACATGTTGTGACCTGGTAATTCATTTCAAATTGACTGTTTTGTTTTCAGAGTTGTTCTTGATGGAAAGGATTGTGCTTCCTAAAGTGCTGCCTAGTAAATGCTTACTCCTGAAAAAATGCTTACACTCTTGTGTAACACATAGAAGAGTCTACTTTAATCTATTATGCATGACTCAAAATGTTTTTAGTTTAAAAAAATATAAAGAAAGGAGTGAATTTATTCCTGCTTTTCAAATAGTATCTTTTTAGCCTCCTAAGGAAAAATTCTCCCTGGATTTCTTCCTCCCTGGCTATTTAGTTATTTATTTACTTATTTTCAGGGTATACATTCTAACTTTCCCAAATTCCTAGATAGTGGAAATCTTGAATTTGTTTTATTTTTCCATTTTTTAAAAAGTTGGATTAAAATGTTCCTCAAAACTGGAAAGACCAGTTATCTGATCTGTTCTCCCACTTCAGGGAACAGACTCAATATCCCTTATCTTCCGGGGGGACAAATCCTATTTCGCCTTAGCCTGCCATCAAGATGTGCTGAAATAGAATCGGAATGCACTGTTGAATAATTTATAAAGTTAAAGTCTGGAAGTTATGTGTTGAACTCCTTGGATCTTTTTTTAATTTCTTTATTGATTAAGATATTACATATGTGTCCTCATCACTCATTATCCCTTTCAACCCCTCCCTCCTCCCATCACCACTTGTGCCCTCACCCCCCTGGTGTCCGTGTCCATTGATTAGGCTTATATGCATGCATATAAGTCCTTTGGTTGATCTTTTCCCCTTACCTCCACCCTCCCCTATCATCCCTTTGAAGTTTGACAGTCAATGCTTCTCTGGCTCTGGATCTGTTTTTGTTCATCAGTTTATGTTGTTCATTATATTCCATAAATGAGTGAGTTCATGTGATACTTATCTTTCTTTGACTGGCTTATTTCACTTAGCATAATGCTCTCCAGTTCCATCCATGCTCTAGTTTGAAGCAGCCACATTTTTCTCCTTTTTCTTCTTCTTAAAGAATACCTTTGAGCATTTCATATAATACTGGTTTGGTGGTGATGAACTCCTTCAGCTTCTTCTTATCTGTGAGCTCTTTATCTGACCTTCAATTCTGAATGATAGCTTTGCTGGGTAGAGTAATCTTGGTTGTAGGGTCTTGCTATTCATCACTTTGAATATTTCTTGCCACTCCCGTCTGGCCTGCATAGTTTCTGTTGAGAAATCAGCTGATAATCATATGGGTGCTCCCTTGTAGGTGATTAAATGTTTTTCTCTTGTTGCTTTTAATATTCTCTCTTTGTCTTTTGCTCTTGGCATTTTAATTATGATATGTCTTGGTGTGTTCCTCTTTGGATACCTTTTGTTTGGGATTCTGTGTGCTTCCTGGACTTGTAAGTCTATTTCTTTCATCAGGTGGGGGAATTTTTCAGTCATTATTTCTTCAAATAGGTTTTCAGTATCTTGCTCTCTCTTCTTCTGGCACCCCCATAATCCTGATGTTGGTATGCTTGAAGTTGTCCCAGAGGCTTCTTACACTATCCTTAACTTTTTGGGTTCTTTTTTCTTTTCCAGTTGAGTGTTTTTGGCCTCTTGGTATTTCAAATCTTTGGCTTGATTCTTGCATTCCTCTAGTCTGCAATTGGGTTTCTGTAAAATATTTTTTATTTCAATCAGTGTATGTTTAATTTCTGGTTGGTCCTTTTTCATATCCTCGAGGGTCTTGTTCATATCCTCGAGGGTCTCGTTCATATCCTTGAAGGTCTCATTAAGTTCATCAGCCTTTTCTAGGAGCCTCTTGAAAAACCTTATAACCGGGGTTTCGAACTCTATATCCAGTTGTTTGTTTTCCTCCATTTCTTTTGTTTATAATCTGTTTCTTTCTCTCTGCATTTTCACTGCTTCCGTGACTTGGTAGGGTGGCTTTGTGTGGAAGGTATCTCGGCCTCCCCTGTTATCTGAGGTGTATGTTCTTGGTGCACCCCTTTGTGGACTGTGTGCACAGCTTTGTTGCAAATAAGTCTTGATTGTTGGTATCACTGGGAGGAATTGACCTCCAGGCCAACTGGCTGTGAGGATTATCTGTGTCTATGCTGGGAGATAGCCTTATGCACCAAGACTTACAAATTTGCCAAAGTTTCTGTGCTTAGCTTGGATGGAGCAGAGTTTCTGGGTGGGGTGAAGTTTCAGGGTGGAGCCGACAGCCTTGGATTCCAGTCAGCTCCACCCCATGAGGTCACTGGGTCCTAGTGTCTGCAGGCAATCCCTGAGAGCACTTCTGCAAGAAAGGCATCCTCAAGTTTCACCTGCCACCAGACTGTCCAGTCTCTAGTGAATCCAGAATCTCAGATTTTCATCTGGCACCTGAGTTCCGTGCAGTTGGAACTCCTTTCTCCCTTCCGCCAGACGCCAGCCATACAGTCAACAGATCGCCCTCACTGTGAGCACTTGTGCGCACCCCAGGAGCTCTGCCTCTGGCTGTTCCCCCAAGATTCCACCTTACAGTGCTGCCCTGAGCTCCTTTCTCCTCCCAGACACCACCAGCGGCCCAGTTTGTCCTCTCTGTGAGCACTTGTACACACGTGTCCGGAGCTCTGCCTTTGGCTCTTCCTCTAGGATTCCACGTGCAGTCCAGATCCTCCCCGTAAGGGCTGGGTTTTGAGTGCAAACCTAACTGGGTTCAGCGCAGCCTGGAGTTTTTGTCTCCTTTCCGCTAAAGCACCCCTGCCAGGCGTTCAGACACCCTGTCCTCTCCTGCTCTGCCTGCATGCGAGTCTCCTACCTTACTTAGGCTCTGCAGAGGCTCTGATTATCCATGGGCCCTTCTGTGTCCCTCTATTTTCAGAACTTCCAGTCAGCCAGCCTTCCCGTCGTTCTGGACAATGTCTGTTTTGTCTTTTAGTTGTATTCTCGAAATTGTTGTGCGGGGCAAAAGCCTAGATGTTTACCTATGCTGCCATCTTGGTTTCTCCCTCCTTGGATCTTATTTTACCTAATTTTTGTTTGTTGAGCATAAACGATATTATTTAGGTTCTTGGGTACTTGCCGTAGGCACCTACCAGGTTGGTTGGTGAAGGAGAAAAAAATCCCATCTATTTTGAGGATGGCTTTCTGGATGGATGAAAACCTGCATGAAATAATTGGTTTGCCGAGTGTTTCTTGTCAACATGCTTTCTTTATTAGAGGAACAAAAACTCAGTGATTATATTGCCACCTTGGTCATAGCTTATGCTTCTCTTAAAGAAAACAAGAAGTGTGGTCCTCACTTCATACCTTCTTACAGCAAGCCATTCAAGAACTAGCTCTCCATATTAAATCCCCTTTCACATCAGGGGTTCTGATCTTAGAGCGGTGTGAGCTGGGGGCTCATGATAATGATGGATAAATGCTGCCCTTTTGGGTTAGAACTAGCCTGGAACCCATACGTTTTTGTATAGTGCAGAGACTTTAGGCATTCCACCAGGACTTTTGGTCTCCTAATTCTGCATACTATGCATGCATCAAAGTATCACAGTAATTCTTTTTCTTTGTTTCCCTTCTCTCTGTTTTCTGTCTGTGTCTCTTTCTGATCTTTTTCCCCTTAAACAGACATAGACTATGGTTTCATGGGTAAAGTACTTTTGGGGGGCATTTATAGAGGATGAAGATAGGTTTCTCCATGATTTATGCTTCTTTATGAAGTCTTGGGCAGTTGGAAACCCACCTGAACGACAGCTCGTTTGTGCAGGAGAGGCGCTCACACAGGAGCCAAGCTTCCTGAAGGAAGTTCTTCTCTCTCATCAAAGGTATTTTCCTTGACATTTAATATGTTGGATAGAAAAGTGACTTCTGAGTCACAGAACCCAGCGATGTGCTGGCTTGGTTTGTTGGTCACAGATCCCTTGGAACAACATGTCAGAAAGAAAAAAAATGTTTCCTCTTCTCCTGAAAAACCATATGGCAAAATTTGGCCGTTCTTCATCACTTCTCTCGTCCTCCTAGTTTTCTAATTCTGCGATTATCATCAGAAAGGAAGAGGAAAAAATGGCATCTATGCTCCTTGATGTGTCCAATTGCCTTAAAAGTCCTTATTCTTTCCAAAAAAAAACCTTGAAGGTAGGTTTGAATTGCTTGTCAAATGTGGCCCAGCGGAAGTTTCCAGTACTTAGGATCTCTCTGTGTACTTACACCTCTGTCCTTCACGAACAGCATTAATCAATCCTCTCACACTGTCCTCAGGAGGCAGAGCCTTTTCATTTTAAACAAAGTCATTGAGGGTAATTGCTCTCCAGCAATATGTGGGTGTGAAACAGCAGTTGCTTAGTTTCACAGAGAGAAAGACAGGTTTTGAATAAAACCTTGAGGTGCCTTAGATGGGGAATAGGCCTCTGCACTCCTTCCAAACCTCGCAGTTCCTCAGAGAGCAGTCTGTGGGCAAAAGAACAGCTGAAGGAGGCACCATTGTTTTTCAACAACTGGTGGTGGAGATTTTCGGTTTTTGAGAGCAGTTTGTCCAGCCCATTTTCTCCAAGGAGTGGGAAGCCTTATCAGCTTTCTTGAATTGCATTTCTTTCTTAGTCTGTGAAGAGAATCAGAACTAGGTAGTGAAACTGGAGACTGTCAAGGGTAGTAGGCATTTGAGTTTTCCATCTGTGCTGGGATACCTTTGGAGTCTTTGTGCTTATAAGTAGTTTGGCTCTTTATTCTGTAATTCATAAAAAGTAACCAGAGCCTGCTTCATTTACCCCAAGACACACACACTAAGGCTGGAATCTACCAGCATTGATAAGCTTTGCTAACCTAAAAAATAAAGTCGAAAGCAAAAGGCAACAAGTGTTTATTTGAGATCTTGGAATAGCTATTTGGGAGACAGATTCAGGCAGAAACTCAAATAGTGTTCTGCTGATGGGGTGAGGGCAAGCGTTTTTTAATGAGAAAAGGAAGGCAAAGAATTACATGAATAGAATAAAGAAATTTTTTTGGCGTTAACAAGCTAAGTTACTCTTTAGCTATACATGGCTGGTTACTGATGCTAAAGAATGTTCACAATTATCAGTCCTTGTGAAAGGAGGTCTGCTTTTCTGTTAGCTTTACAAACAGTTGTTTGTAAAACAATGTTGGCTTGACCCAGTCCAAAGGTTATTTTGCCCATGTCAAACATTCCAAAGTTTCAAGGAACAAGACGTGCAAAACCTTTCCTCTGGGTTGGGGGCTTTGGTTCCATTTAAAATGGTTCTATTTATATGAATTTTCTTTTTTACAGTGATTTTTAAAAATATATTTAGAAGTACCTGGCTGGACTCAGTGTAGATGATCACAATTTTGTTGGGAGCATCCAAAACATAATTAGGAGCTAGTCAAACTTGTGTCTTCTTTTCTTCTCTCAGGCCTGATCAGGGAGTTGACCTTGGCCATGTCAATGTCATAGAACTTCTTCACACCCAGTTTGATGTGGTGCATATTGGTCTTAACATTCATAGTGAGCACAAGTGTATTGTTGCCTTCTACTTTTTCATGGCTGATTCGGTAGTTGCAGAATTTGATGATAGCATAGTGGTAGAGCTTATTTTCTCCTGGGGTGCTCTTCCAAGGATATGTGGGCTACCCTCACAGCTCCAATATCTTGGGGGTGACATCGGAAGGTGGGTGATGTGTGGGTTTTCTTTTTTATGTGGCTGTGGACGCCTTTCAGCACTGCTTTCTTTGCCCTCAAATCCTTTGCTTTGGCTTTGGAGGGACAGTGGCCTATTTCTCTGCTTTTGGGGCAATCTTCGTGAAAAGCCACTTATCTCAATTTTCTCAGCTTCTTTTAAAAGCATCCCTGGATTTCTCTAGACACCTCATATGGGTTCCATTAATGATCAAAGGAGTTTTCTGCTAATAGAGGAGGAGAAATTTTGTTGTCTAAGAAGTATTTTTATTCTACTCAAATGATAGAAACAAAATTGAATTTTATGAGTCAACAAGACCATCTGTAATTTAAACTAAAAGCAAGATGGGTTATTAGTTGATGGCTCAGGAGGTAAATTTGACCATAAAGAATTTTGTTGGGGAGAGAACACCAAGATGGCGGCATAGGTAAACACCTATTGTTCTGCCCCGCGCAACGATTTAAGAACTACAACGTAACAGCAGAACAGACAGCACCCAGAATCGCCAGAAAGCTGGCTGAATGCAAACTCCACTAATAGGAGTAGAGGTGGGACACTGAGACTCAGGAGCTTCGGGAGCGCAGCCTTTCAGACGGAAACAGGTTAGGAGCCTTCCTGGTCGCGCGCGTGGGTTGGGGCTGGAGCAGCAACCCCGGCCGGATTTCCCCAACGAGGAGGGCAGAGATGTCCCACTGCCCGGATTCCCCAGCGCCAGGCGACGTCCAAGATCCGGGGTATGTGGAGACGTCCCCCTGCACAGATTCCCTAGAGCCAGGCGAGGTCTGAGGTCTGGGGGATGCACCCTGGAAGCGGGGCGCGGAAGAGGCTCCTAGTCTGCGAGTTTCCGCGCAAGGGTCACGCAAACTGGCGACATGCGCCCGGAAACTTGTCTCCTGGTTCCGAAAACCATCTGTTTTACAATCCTGGGCTAGACTTTTGGTGTGCAGGCACGTTTGGGGAGAGGCAGAGTTGTCTGGCAAGGGGAAGACTAGCGGCTTTCTCTTGGAGGTGCCTGTAGCCATCCCCATCCAACAGAGACCCGCGCACACAAGCGCCGCATAGGACGCAGCTGACACTGACGCTGCCTGCGCAGCTCAGAGACTCCGCCCATCCAACCTGAACACAGTCTCCCTTCACAGCCAATTGGCCTGGAGGTCAAATCCTCCTAGGGCTAACAACAACAAGCTGGGTTTAAATTAAAAAATACTGAATATAACCCATAAATATAACCTCCTAGGATTGCAGTAAGAGTACCCACCTCAGGTAACTGCGGAGGCTGAGCCACTGTCCCTTTGAGGATATCCACCACATAAAGCAGCCACCATGCAGAGACATGGAAAGAAATCAGGTGTGAAAGAAATGGAGGAGAAAAGATGACAAGACATAGAGTTCAAAACCACGGTTATAAGGCTTTTCAAGAGGCTCCTACAAAAGGCTGATCAACTTAATGAGAATTACCAGGAAATAAACAAGACCAACCAGGAAATGAATGAGAATTACAAGGAAATGAATGAGAACCTCAAGAAAATGAATGAGACCCTCAAGGAAATGAACAAGACCTCTGAGGATTCGAACCAGACCCTCACGGATATGAAAAAGGACCAACTAGAAATCAAGCATACACAGACTGAAATAAAAAATATTACACAAAGTCCTAAAAGCAGTCCAGAGGGCCACAAGAACCAAGTCAAAGATTTGAAATACAAAGAAGCAAAATCCACTCAGCTGGAAAAGCAAGAAACAAAAAGAATTCAGATAATTGAAGATAGCGTAAGGGGCCTCTGGGACAACCTCAAGCATGCCAACATCCGAATTATTGGGGTGCCAGAAAAAGAGAGAGAGCAAGTTAATGAAAACCTACTTGAAGAAATAGTGACTGAAAACCTCCCCCGCCTGGTGAAAGAAATTGACTTAAAAGCCCAAGAAGTACACAGAACCCCAAAATATAGGAATCTAAAGAGGACCACACCAAGACATATCATAATTAAAATGCCAAGAGTAAAAGACAAAGAGAGAATATTAAAAGCAGCAAGAGAAAAGCAGTTGGTTACCTACAGGGGAGCACCCATACGATTGTCAGTGGATTTCTCAACAGAAACGATGCAGGCCAGACGGGAGTGGCAAGAAATATTCAAAATAATGAATAGCAAGAATCTACAACCAAGATTACTCTATCCAGCAAAGCTATCATTCAGAATTGAGGATCAGATAAAGTGCTTCGCAGATAAGAAAAAGCTAAAGGAGTTCATCACCACCAAACCAGTATTATATGAAATGCTGAAAGATATTCTTTAAGAAGAGGAAGAAGAAAAAGGTAAAAATATAAATTATGAACAACAAATACACATCTATCAATAAATGAACATAAAAATCAAGTGAATTGATAGGCTGATGAACAAGATAAACTGGTGACTATAACAGAAACATGGACATAGAGAGGGAATGGACTGACAATTCTTGGGGAGAAAAGGGTTGTTGGAAGTACAGCAAGAGATTGGACAAAAATCTTGCAACAATGGGAGAGGACATTGGGGAGGGGGAGGTGAGGGTGTAGAGTGGGATAGGTACAGGGTGGAGGGGAGATATAGGGGGATAAAAAAAGGGAAACAATGTAATTAATAAACTGAACAATAAAGAAAAAAAAAGAAAAAAAAAAGAATTTTGTTGGAACCACACAGTATTTTAAGTATTTGAACATACACACTTTTAGATGGGGCATATAGTGTCTAGTGGAGTCCAGCTCAGCTCTCTCTCCATTTATATTGACTATCCGACCTCTGGAGGCATTTGCAGTTGCAACCCCTGAGCCAGATGTCAAAATCAACAGTTAGCCAGATGTTTTCCCAGTGAGGTTAAAGCTGCTAAACTCAGTGACAGCATGGCACATAGATTTGCAAAACCTGAAGGTCCTTTTAAGTCATTCCTCGTAAAGAAAGATGAGTTATCCAAGACTTGAGTTAGCTGCTGGGGTGAGTAAGATTGTAGGGGAGTATGTTTAATGTAATTTTCTTTTGGTTGTAAATAAGAAAAATGGATGGGCCCTGGCCTACCTTAAGAAAAAAACCAGAATTGAATGAATTTATTGGGAGAACCTCACTGAATTGGGAGAAGAGTTAACTGGAGCAACATGTGAAGAAGAGAAGGAATAGGGCTGCTCTGGAAATCCCAGTTTTCTTTAACCATCTCCCTAAAGTGCTACCATAACAAGACTCACCTCCCTCACTTGATTCCCTGCTCAGTCTCTTAGTACAGCCTGGATCAACCAGTTCAAGCCATAGCCATGAATAGCCTAAGACCTGCCTCCCTGTCTTCAAAGCCATTTTTAGGAAAAGGGGAAATCTTCTCTAAGTTACCCCATGAAGTCAAATTTTTTACATTCCTTAATTATTCAGTATAATTATTGCACAGTTTTGCCCATGGAATTTTGTTTTTCCCATATTTTATTCCATTATTTTAACTAGTCCAGTGTGGTGATCTTGAGCATGAGCACCTAGAAATAGAGTGTAGTTTTTTTGTTTTGTCTTGTTTTTTTTTGTTTGTTTTTTTTTAAAAAATATATTTTATTGATTTTTCACAAAGAGGAAGGGAGAGGGATAGAAAGTCAGAAACATTGATGAGAGAGAAACATCGATCACCTGCCTCTTGCACACCTCCTGCTGGGGATGTGCCCGCAGCCAAGGTACATGCCCTTGACCGGAATCGAACCTGGGACCTTTCAGTCCGCAGGCCGATGCTCTATCCACTGAGCCAAACCGGTTTCGGCTTGGTTTGTTTTTAATAACACCCAAGCCTAGCATTTATGATTCTGTGTGTACATGTATTTTTTTTTATTGGTTAACTATTTCTCTGTTTCTCTGTCTAAATGTATTCTTATAGATAACCTTATTTCCAGTGGCATTTGACAGTAAGCTGGCAGCTTTTCTATAGTTCCGATATTTTTATTGAGGTGGTATATATGCACACAGATCTATGTAGATGCAATGTGTTTGTTTGTTTGCTTAGGAAACGTTATTTATGAAGACTTAAAATGGAGAAAGTAAATATAATCAGTATTCAGCCCATGATTCCAATTAGAGTTCTCAAACCAAAGTTAGTCTTGCCTTTTTTGATCCCTCCCCATCTCCCCACCCCTCCAACCCCATAAATGCGGGAAGGTACTTCACACACACAACGAGCTGAAAACTTCTCCAGAACATCTGAATATTTAGAGCCCCGTTTGCAACTCCCTAGTTTTGGATTCTTTAAGTCTGGTTATTTCTGTATCTGGATTCTCAGTTGCAAGTGGCAGAACCCAACTGAAACTAGTAAAAATAATAAGAATAGGGATTCATGGGAAGGGTCCTGGGGTAGAACTGAAGGAAGAGCTGTGGAAACCAGGAAGGCTCTTGGAACTTATGGACTGACATGAGCATTGAAGACCTTAGTTGTCCATAGTACCCATTACCACACATGAAGTGGCTATTTATCGGTTTTTTTTTTTTTTTTTTGTTTTTTTTTTGGTGACCTTTGGATTTCCTTCTTGTGTTGAGGAATTCTCCTCCTTTCTAAGGAAAAAGCCAAAAAAATACTTTTTCCAACTTTTCCTTGAGCCTACTGCACTTTAGGCCTCACCGTTCAGAAGCATCTACCTGAGAGCTTGGATTGCACCTTAGAAATTTGAGTGGCACCAGGACCACGGAGTAGCATGGTGGCCGAGATTCTAGCAGAAGCACCCAGCATCCAGGAGGTGAAATGAGCCCTGCTTGTGTGCCCAGCAGCGGGGCAGTGCAGTCTACACCGGCACGTAGAGGGGTATTTCTGCCCTTAAGATTCTATAAGTGAATAAATCTTCAATCAATTTATTTTCTACTTAACTAGCCAGAGTGGTTTCTATTGTTTACAACTAAGAAGTTTGATAGATCAGTAAATTAGAACTGACAGTTCTGAAGGTTACAGCTATAACTTTCTCTCTTCAATTTTGCTTGGCCTGTTTAATTCAGATTTTGGGACATGAGGATTTGGGTCCAAGTGACCTAAGGGTTGATGGACCTTTCCCTGACAAGATAATAACATTTAGCATCAGATACTAAATTTCCCAAATCTGCTAACTTATCACTAGAAACACGAAGCCCTTTTTCATGGTGCCATTTGGGTGGGGTATAGGGTGGTGGGGCGGGGCGGGGGGGGCAGTTTATGCTACTATCTCAAACAACTGTCAAATCTCAGGACTCATTCTAACAAAGATGTAGTTCTTGCTCATGCTATGTATCCATTGCCGGTTGGTGGGGGTGGGTGCTGCTGCTCTGAGCTGTCGTTGTCCTCTCTCTGGACCCCAGACTGGCATGGCAGTACAGCCACCAGCTGGAATATTGCTTGTCACCTCCACATAGGGGTGAGTGTGCTGGGGGTCTCCAATGGCTTTAGGAAATGCCTGGCTGGAAGCCACACACAGCACTCCTGCTCACAGTCCAGAGGCCGTAGCTGGTTGCTGGGCCCCACCCAGTGCAAGAGGGCAGGAGTCAGAGAGCTGGAAACATTTGCTGAGCAGAGCTTACAGCAACTCCAGTACCCTTCACTCCTCCATACCAATGGTCACCATCTCGGTGATGTTTCAGCCTGGCCATATTGAGTGCCTCGCTAAATAGGAACATTTGTCAGTATTAAATAAAGCATGAGAAGCTCTTTCAGGGACCTAGATCTGAACTGAAGCAAACAACTGAATTCAGCAGAACAGTGAAATAAAACAAGCCTCTATTTACATCGTATAAACAGTGCTGTGATGTGTTCTGGAGTTTGTTAAATACAATGATTCTTGGTGACATTATTTATGTTGGACTTTTTGCACAGAGCAGTGATGGGATGATAGTCTGCAGGCCTTTTTTTTCTCTCCCCCAGAAAAAAAGCACATATTTGAGTAAATAAAGTCATGAGTGTAAATGAGTCGAAGGTCTCTGGTGAGATGAATCAAGCTCCACGTGTAAGTCCATCTTCCTGGTGATCACTTATTCATGGTTAGTTGGAGCAAGTTGAAAGACTTTCACATGTGTATTCAGAATCTGATGACAAATCACAGGCAATATTCTTGTTTGCTGTTGTGCCTGACATGACAGTACGTATTTTTAGTTTGTTTTTGTCTGTTTTGAGTAAGATGGTGTCATATTTTCACACTCGAGGTCAGTAGTTAAAATTCTGTTCCCCCAGTTACTGGATGTGGACAAGGGGCATGCCCTCTCTGAATTTCAGCTTATGTGTCTGTAAAAAAGTAGTATGTAGTATGTAACTCACAGCGCTGTTGTGAAGATTAAACAGCAGTATGTAGGTGAAAGCACCTGCCCTGTGTGATAGCTCAGTAAGTGGAGATTGTCTTGTTCAACCCTTTGTTGCTGGAGGGATGTGGGCTCCTAGGCATAAAAAAGATACAGGGTATGGCCTGGCCACAGTGCCTCAGTTGGTTGAGTGTCATCCTGTGCACTGAAAGGTTGCAGGTTCAATTCCTGGTCAGGGCACATGCCTGGACTGTGGGTTTGATCCCTGGTGGGGGCATGTACAAAAGGCAACTGATAGATGTTTCCCATTGTTTCTCTTTCTCAATAATAATAATAATAATAATAATAATAATAATAATAGACAGAAACTGGCTTAAAAAAGATACAGGTGTGTTTATCTATGAGATATAAAGCCCAATATTTATTGGAATTTTTAGTATTTTATTATTCTTGAAATTTAAAGCATATGTAGTATACTTAGCAATCAGAGGAGCTAGAAGATAAATTTTTAAAATCTTAAATAAAAGCCAGCAGCAATGTAAATTTTTGTTAGCATTTTTTATTGTAAATTTATTTCCCATATAAGTAATTTATCATAAAATTGTTGAGGCTTACCTTTCACATCGGTTTGTGATTTCTTCCCCCTCAAAACTAATTACAAATCTCTTTCACAACATGCTGTTAAATAATTTTTGTCTGTGTCAGGGTTGGATGTATAAATGTGTTTCTTCACTTTCATTATACAACTTTCACTCAAAAGAATGTTTACAAATATCATTAACTGTACCACTTACTATAACTCTGCTACTTCGTTAGATCAGGGAGCCCAGTGGAGTAATCTCGCTAAACTGTTATTCTGGCCCTGTTGTCCACATTTTAGTCAATTAAGTGCATGTAATTATACTTGGAACTTTATATGCATTAAAGACTAACTCAATTTAACCAACACAATAAACAAGATCTAAGTACTGACCCTGCACATGGTATTATGGGGAATATAAGGCCTTCAAGAAGTGTACAAGTTAAGAGTGAGGTAGGAGGGGACCACTGTGCTAGGGGAGTTGCATATATTCCTTTATTTAATCACCACAACAAATCTGCAAGGTAGGAAGTGTCTTCATTTTGTAGGCAGGGAAGCCAAGGCCCTGGGACATTAATACATTTGGGCAAGAAAGACATAGCATGGACTGAAGGTTCAAAATCAAAATCGACGACTTTTTCAAATTGCCCACCAAGAGAGGCAGCTAAAACCAATTTTCACACAAAGTAGACTATTTACCAGATATTTGCCAGCTAAAATCTTCTTGTAAACAAGACACCACAAAGTTAAAAGACAAACCATAGGCTGGGAAAGAATAGTTGCAGTGTATATCACCAATAAAGGATTAATATCCTAAATTTTAAAAGAACACCAACAAAACAGTAAGAAAAAGACAACTGAAAAGAAAAACAAGCAGGGAATTAACCAGGAACTAATAGAATAGGAAACCTGGAAGACTATTTTTTTATCCATCTATGGAAAGGAGAGAGTATGAACTCACAGAGAGATGATACACCCTGCCCATAAGCAGGGGAAGCAAATCAAAACACAAAGGGATTCTATTTCCCTCTGTCTGTCTATCTGTCTCTCTCTCTCTCTCTCTCTCTCTCTCTCTCTCTCTCTCTCTCTCTCGCACCCCCCCCCCATAATATTGGAAAAAATACAAAATGTCTGCTAAAACAAGGACTAATAAGAATGTCGAGAAAAAGGAACTCTTACTAAATTATTTTATCCAAAGTAGCTCCTTACCCAGTCACTCTCCTAGTATTTTCTCTTATGGCATTCCCACCCTGACATTTTATATTTTTCAAATTCTTATTTGCAGTCCTGTCCCCTTTGAAGATAGGGAGCTCATCTGTCCTGGTCCCTATTATATCCCCAGTGCCTATGATAATACCAACACATAGTAGGTGCTCAGTAAGTATTGGCTGAAAGAATGGTTATTTCAATCAGTGGGGTACTAGACCCATGTGTTTGAGGAACATCTGAGTCTTTCGAGAACTATTCCAAAGTCCCCTTTGGGTCTCTAATTTCTGAATGAGGGTATGATTACACTACAGATTCTTGGAACACAGCACCAACGTTGACTTTGCTGCAGACAGTGGTGAGTGTACCAGAGATCTGGAGTCATATCTGGCCTGTACCTATTTTTATACAGCTCATGAGCTAAGAATGGATTCCGTGGATGTACATTTGCAATTGACTTGATGTTAGGAAACACTAACTTTGAACCCCAATGAAGCAAAATATTCTCCAGAAAAAAATATTTCCATTCTCCTCATTAGATCTGTAACACAAAAAAATGTGTGCAATTATTTTGAATTTCATCAATAAAAATGTGGAAACTTGTCCTCTCTCTGGTTATATAAATGTCTGTTTAATATCCTTGATTCTGTTTCTTGGCTCATAGAGTCTAACATATTTACTGTCTGGCTCTTGAAAATATTTTCCAACCCTGCTGTGGAAATGGCCTCAGGGCCACGCAACCGGGACTGTTTGAGGTGAGGGTGACCACTGACCACTGACGTGCAGTGAACCCAATCAAATCCAAGAGATGCTTGTGCTAGAATTTTCCTGTCTGCAGCCTGAGAAGAAAGGTCCAGGATTTCCTACAGGGACACCGAGAACATGTTGGGTTACTCTCTCGCCCTTCGTGGGAATGTCATCATAGAGTCTTCAGGTTCTTTATTAGGAGGCCATTTCCATGTAAGAGATCAAAGTGCTTTAAATCTTGGTGTATACTTCCTTCTGTCAGTTACCCACCTTTTCCAACACAAGTATGGGCTGGTTGGGCAGATTGACTCCATCTTTTCCAGCTTCCGTAGTCAGCCTTTCCCTTAACACTTACATTAAAATGGCTTGAGTCATGTGCTTGGAGAGATCTAGGACTTTTATTCCCCTCTGGTGTCCTGGTAATGTTGGGGGCTTACATTTCCTGGTCAGTGGCTCTGAATTCCTGCTCCTAGCTCAGCGTTTCACTTCTGGTCACTGCTTCCTCCTCCTGGCCCACACTGCTCACTTCTTTTATCCTCCAGAGGGAGGCCAACACAGGCCTTACTGACGATTTCAGGGTCATAGAGGGAGTTCAAAACAGAAATCAACTGAAAATTGAACTTGAAGTTTTTTTGGCTTTTGATGATTTCTTTCTTCCTAGATTGTACCATTGACCCTATCTTCTCTTATCTACACATCAGTCCCTTTCTTCCATTTTCAATCCTTCAATTTCCTGCTGCCCAACCTACTCTCTGGAGCTTCCAGAAAACAAATTCCAAATATATGTTATTTCCTTCCTCAGGCAGTTTAGTATCCTGTGTGTTTCCTTCTCCTACTGGTCCGGCCTAGAGATGGATTATACCACTCTGGTAGGAAGGCACAATGGGCTGCCATCGGTGTTTGCTTTCAAAAATCATGTTTCTCTCATCCTCTCGACTGTTAGGCAATTCACATAACGTGCTCACCCCAGTGCCTTGGATATAGAAAGCATTCATTATATGTTGGTTGTTTTTATTATTAGGATTGTGCCAACTTAGATCCAGTGTATCTCCTCATCCTAGCTATGGCTACTGCAGTTTTATAATATAGGGGAAATAGATTATTAGTGGTGTTTTGGGAGCAGCAATATATTGCTTCATGCAGAGCCCTTTTTCCTTTCTTACCTGTCTTTATTTACTCCTTTGGCTTTTGGGGTAACTGGTGAACTATATTCCATCTGTCGTGGAAATGAGTTCACACAAAGTATGTGAACATGGACATTAGGCTCAAGAGTGCCTGGAAATGACCCAGCAATAGCACTTCTAGGGATATACCCAAGAGAACTGAAAACACAAGTTCATATAAAAGTTGTACAGATATGGTCATAGCAGCAGCATTATTCATGATAGCCAGAAGTTGGAAGCAACCCAAACATCCATCAACTGATGAATAAATACACAAAATGTGGTATATGATGGAATACTATTCAGCCATAAAAAGGAATGAAGTCCTGATGCATGCTACACCATGGATGAACCTTGAAAATATGCAAAGTGAAAGAGAACAGTCCCGAAGCCCAAACACTGCATCACTCATTTTTAAAAAAAAATATTTTATTGATTTTTTACAGAGCGGAACAGAGAGGGATAGAAAGTAGGAAACATCGATGAGAGAGAGACATCGATCAGCTACCTCTTGCACGCCCCCCACCAGGAATGTGCCCGCAGCCAAGGTACATGCCCTTGCTGGAATCGAACCCGGGACCCTTCAGTCCGCAGTCCGACGCTCTATCCACTGAGCCAAACCCGTCTCGGCAGCATCACTCATTTTTAATGAAATATCCAGGGGCTGGGGAGAGGGAGGTGATGAGGAGTAAATGCTGTTGGTAGTAGCATTTCTTTCTGAGATGATGACAATATTGTGGAATTAGTGGTGCTGGTTTCATAATATGTGTATACTAGAGGCCTGGTGCACAAAATTTGTGCAAGGTGGGGAGGATGGTGTCCCTCAGCCTAGCCTGCACCCTCTCCAATCTGGGACCCATTGAGGGATGTCTGACCACTCATTTAGGCCCAATCCACCGGGTTTGGGCCTAAACGGGTAATTGGACATCCCTCTCACAATCCAGGACTGCTAACTCCCAACCGTTCGCCTGCCTCTGCCTGATTGCCTCTAACTGCTTCTGCCTGCCAACCTGATCACCTCCTAACCATTCCACTGCCAGCCTGATTCATGCCTAACTGCTCCCCGGCCAGTCCAATTGTCCCTAACTGCCCTCCCCTGCTGTCCTGGTCACCCCTAACTGCCCTTTCCTGCTGGCCTGATCACCTCTAACTCAGTGGTCAACAAACTGCAGCTTGTGAGCCACATGCAGCTCTTTGGCCTCTTGAGTTTTTAGTAAAGGCCAGCTTAGGAGTACCTAGTTAAGTTAATAACAATGTACCTGTCTATATAGTTTAAGTTTAAAAAATTTGGGTCTCAAAAGAAATTTCGTATTTGGCTCTGTTGACTAATGAGTTTGCTGACCACTGCCCTTACTAACCTCCCCTGTTGGCCTGGTCACTCCTAACTGCCCTCCCCTGTAGGCATGCTACCCCCAACTGTCCTCCCCTACAGGCTTGCCCCCCCAACTGACCTCCCCTGCAGACCTGGGTTCCCCCCAACTGCCCTCCCATGCAGGCCTGGGTCCCCCCTCAAATGCCCTCCCCTACAGGCCTGGTTGCCCCTAACTGCTCTCTCCTGCTGGCCTGATCCCCCTGTACTGCCCCCCCTGCAGGCCCGGTCCCTCCCCCCCCAACTGCCCTCCCCTGCAAGCCTGCTCCCCCCAACTGCCCTCTCATGCAGTCCTGTCCCACCCTCCCAACTGCCCTCCCCTGCAGTCTTGGTCCCCCCAACTGCCCTCCCCTGCAGGCCTGGTCCCCCACAACTGTTCTCCCCTGCAGGTCTGGTCCCCCCAATTGCCCTCCCCTGCAGGCCTGGGTTCCTCCAACTGCCCTCCCTTGCTGGCCTGGTCTCCCCCAACTTCCCTCCTCTGCTGACCTGGTCACCCCTAACTTCCCACAGTTGCCCTCCCCTGCCAGCCATCCTGTGGCAGCCATCTTGTGTCTATTATGGGGGCACCCATCTTTGGTCACATGGGGAGGGCCATTTTGTGTCTTGGAGTGCTGGTCAATTTGCATATCACTGTTTTATTAGATAGGATATTAAAAGTCACCTAATTCTTCGAAATGGTAAATTTTATTGAACATGAATTATTAAACAATTCTCAGATGCCCATAGAGTGAATAACAGTTGTGAAAGCACATGTTTTTCTCTGTTCAGATATAGATGAACTGTGAGAGAGCCCTGGGACCCTCATACTGCTCTCCCCTGCTGACTGGTCTCCCCCAACTGCCCTCCTCTGCTGGCCTGGTCACCTCTAACTGCCCTCCCTGTTGGCCTGATCACCCACAACTGCCTCCCCTGCAGGCCCGACCCCCCTTCCCCATAATTCCCTCCCCTGCACCTGGTGGTGCTCACCGGTGAATATGTTCAGCAGAAACGTCGAGTCCACATGCTTGCTTCTCTAGGAGGCACCTGGCTTATCCCCTCAGGAGAGGTTCACCTGGTGAACTTCATTCTCCCTTTCCCAACAGCTTCTCAGGCCTGGCAGAGGCACTGCAGAGCCAGAAACATGCAGCCCTGCAGTAGGAACCCAGGAACTTGCTGTTACCACATAAGGGAGAACCTCAAGTTGCCATCCTAGTGTTTTTGCACAAAACATTGACACAGAGCACCAGGGATTTGTCAAAGGATGTGGCCATGCACCTGTCATCCTATGGCATCTTTTATACGAGTGAGTTTCTCTTCTGCTTAGACTTAAGCTCCCTTGGTTCTTTTTTGCCCTCATTATTACCGACATTTAGGGGGGCAATTGTGTTAAAGGGAACAGTAATTATATCAATCTCTTGCTTTTACACAATTCTTCCCAGCTTACAAAGATTTGCTCTGTTGTTATCCCAAGTGGTTCTCATAATAGCTTTATGAGTGAGGTGGTGTTTTTTTCTACTTCGCTAGGAGGGAATCTGTTAAATAACTGGTTCAGTTAGAGATTGTAAATAGAGACTGTAACCTATTCACTGAGGTCAGAGTTAATATTTTTTTCTTTTCTATACTCTGGCTATCTCCATGCTGAAATTTGGATCTCAGAAAAAAATATGCTGATTCCTCTAGATTTTAGGTTTGATAGTAAGGCATTTTAGGTATTTTCTAGCCAACCAATATATCTTAGAGATTAATTTTTAGCTGTTTTGTCAGGTTGGAATTTCAAACATGACTTACTTTGCTTAAGAACAAATTGGATCTGATTATATAATTAGGATAAGGAATGTTCTTTTGAATAGTGAATATTCATTTTGTACAGAAATTTTAAAAAATGGCTTAGTTAGCTAATGTTCACTTAGAGGCCATCAACCTCAATCAGGAGCAGGCAGCCACATCAGTTTTGAAGCCAAAATGCTTGCATTTACTTGGGTACCCTGGATACAGAGAATTGTTTTGGAAAATCTGAGTGCCTGGGCCTTCCTCCTGGACAAGGCATGTCCGTATTTATAAAACCCAAATCACCAGCATAGATTGGAGCCCTGTAACACACAACCTGTATCCTTTGTTGTGATGGTGATGTGTTGGGACAGAAATAGAAAAAAATACATATATTGATATATAATTTGCTATTTTAAAAAAATAGGCAAGCTGGGATGCTGGTAGTTAAAAAACGCACAGATGTTTGGTCAAGTCATTAGTGTAGTAGGAAAAACAGATTAAAAATTCTCTTAAGGTTTACCAAAAATATATATTTTTAAAAATAATAAAACCATACAGGAATGGGATAAGTGGAGTAAGAGAAATTGAAAATTTAATTTTTTCTTTTATCCGAGGAGTTCTTAGATTATAGCTATTTCAAAACCAAACTTTTTCCATTTAAAAATAGAAGCAGAGAAATAGGAACAGATTGGAGTTTAGGAGAAAAAAACCGAGTGAGAAAGAGAAATACAACTGGAAGGCTCTGTGGAGGGAGAGCTGGTGCCTGGCTTCGCAGTTCCTCTGGGCTGCAGACAACCAGGGCAGTGATCCTTCACCTTTTTTAATTTAACTGTAGCTGGCCTGGTGGCAGCAGAAGTGTGCAGGTGGAGAACATGCTGTGAGCCAGTTAATCTGCCCCGGGGGTTTTGTGGAGACAGGTTGAGTGTCTACTGTAATACATAGTGAAGAAATAAAAAGTGTGCACCATGGCATAGAGGATGGCGGAGTTACTTAATTTTATGTGTAAAATAAATTCCTACAAAGAGAAATGCACAGACTCACCTTTAAGGGAATCTGCACAGCGTTGTGCAGGTTGAGTGATTCGAACTGGGTCAGAGCAGTTATGGTCAGAAGGTCGATGTCTGCAAGGCCTTATGGGATCAGCCCTCCATGGAAAACACTGTTCTCACTTTTAGCTGAACAATTAGTCTTTCTGCATTTAACAAATAAAATTTACACGAACAAACATTTATACCTTCAAGGTTACATGCCAGCAGTCTTTGGAATGATGAAATCAGACTTTCATTTTACAGAAAAGCTCTGTGCTCTTCTGCACAAATAGATTTGGGTAAACTTAACTTTACCATTTCAAGGCATAGAATATACTAATATACAGATTTAGCTTACATTTTCTAATTGCTAGATTTTTAAAAATCTATCAAAACAAATGTTAATTTTTAATGAAATGTTTTGAAATTCTTAACAGTGCTTTCTTAGAAACTCTCAGGGCTCCTGCTAAATTGCTTGTCAACTCTGGTTTTATTTTATTATTTTAATTTGAACAAAGCTGGATCAAAGACATTTAGAGTTTATAATAATTTATTCCCACCTAAGTAAATAAAGAGTATTTATATTTAGCTAAAGTATTACTAAAAAGGTCAGCTAGTGAATTTTCCCACTTTCTTCCAGAGTAATAAAAAAAGTTGTCCTCAATCCCAAGAATTATATCATGTTCTTTCCTCTCTGGCATTTAAGTCAATATAAAAATGTCTTTCGGAGTCATTTCTGTGGGGGAGTTTAAAACAAGCGAAACACACGGTGTCCTCACAAGGCTTGTGGTTTGATGAGAGAAACAAGATTGGCACACTTGAGACAGATTTTACCAAACATTTGCTTAAGTATAAAATGAGAAGTACAAGCAATAATTGTGAAGCACCTGCTTTGCATAGTTTATTTTGCGCATCTTAGAGGCTTGAGTGATTGGGATATTTGGGGGAAGTATGTGGGACTAGAGCTGCACTCTGAATAAAGCGTGGAATTTGAACTGATTAGTGGATGAGATAATTCTGGATGGGAGGAAAAAAGCCTGGCACAGTACTTTAGGAACAGGCTGCATTAGGAAGCAGATCAGAGCAGGGTTTGTTTTGTAATCAGAGTGTCCTATAGTCTTTATCTGAGCATTTCTCACTTCTCTGAATCTTATCTTGGCAGTGAATTGTCCTGGTTATAACTCTTTTCTTGCTCTAATGGAGAATCTCCATAACCAATGGTCTGTTCTATCCTACCATTCAGTCTCTGATGGTATGGCATTGGGAAGGTTCTGTGGGGATGCGCTCATAGATAATGATAACCATCTTTAACTCAGTGCCTTTGAGGTACTGTATCAGTCAAGATAGGCTGGGTTATGCTGCAGTAACAAATGTCCTCAACATTTCAGTGGATTAAATAGCAAACCTTTATATCTTGCTAATGCTACATCCAGTGGGGGTTAGGAGTGGGGGAAGACTCAGCTTCTTGCTGTCATTCAAGGACTAAGGCCAGCCTTGTGCCCACGGAGACATACCATTGCCATTTATCAGAAAGGCCCGAATCCTTTCCCCTGTCACATTCTAATCCTGCTTTAAACTTATTAAGTCTCATCATCCATGACATTTTCAGAGCCACTGGCAACACTTTAGTGTGTTCTCTATCGTATATCTAAAGAAGTTCGTAAATGTATCCGTGCAAGACAGCTATTGTGGTTTTTACCTGGGAACCCCTTCTGAAGTTGCTATTGGGCATGCAATGTCTATATTAAAAGGAAAATTATGTATGGGAAGGTAAAACTGTGAGGCCTGGGTGGGAGGCATCATGGTGTAGCAGGACACATATGGGGCTAGCCGCCTAGAGGTCTGGGTCTGAGCCACATCCCTGCCTCCTCCCATCTGTGTGACTCTGGTAGGTCATTTCATCCCTCTGAGCTTCATTTTCTTCAGTTCTAATAGAAAGGAGTTGGCAGATTATCCGTAAGTTTTCTTTGAATACAGTGATTCTCTACAGGTACAAAATAAGTAAATTTAAAGCAAGAAATAGTTTGTCTTCTGGGTTCTATCACCTGTTTGCTTTTTAAGTCCTTCCATGTGGGAGGAAGGAAGTTTGTTTTTCTTTAATGCAATGAATGTTAGTCCCCCTTCCCTTTACAATTTGGAAATGTGGTCAAAATTTTTATCAGCTTGGATCTACTGTGTTTATTTGCGCTATTTGTCCCCTTTACTTTGGTTATTTCCTGTCTAAAATGAGGGAAGAAGATGGGGCCAGGATCAGCTATTACTTTGGCAGCTTCACTTCTAACTTTGGCGATTGTCACTCTCGCTCATGAAACAAATCTAAGTCCAGAGAGTTGCACAGCAGCAAACCCAATAATAACCAACCTCCGGGAAGGTCTCTTCTTTCAGCAATTCTTCATGTTCCTAAAAAGGGCCGCTGAGTGATAAAGAGGGTAGATCTTTACTTCCATTTAGGTTGGAGGCTTAAGTGCTTTTGGTTCCAGAGCTGTCTGGCCAGCTCTCTGCCTTATTTTATACTGCTGGCAGCTTCCCACAGATGAAAAAGAAACATTTATTGGGCTGCTTCTACTTGTCAGGCACTGTAACTCACAGTGCATTCAGGGAGAAAATGTTCTATAAATACAGAATCATGGGAGGAATGTCCTAGAACCAGAGTCTTATCTCTAATTGCCAGTAGAATTCACTCAGGCTACCAATACTCTATCATAATCCAAAGGACCAGAGGCTAACAATATAGACAGTATAAAATATGGACAATATGAAAATGACAAAAAGTTCATAAATAATGAATACATACTTAAAACTGAGAAATACATACATGCATGCATTCTATCTAATAAAGAGGGAATATGCTAATTGACCATCACACCCTCACAAAGATGGTGGTGCCCACAGCCACAAGATGGTGGCACCCAGTCCCCTCATCCCTGCTGGGGCATCTGCCTCTGGAGTCCCCCAGTCTCTTTAGCCCCCCCAGCCACCCAAAGCTGGCCCAAGACACAGGCAAGCCTCGGATGGTAGCTGCCCAGCTGCCCCGGGCCACCTGAGGCTCAGGTAACCAGGGCCAGCCAAGGCTTGCGCTACTGGCAGTGGCAGCAGCAGAGGTGTGATGGGGCTTCATCTTCTCCTGATTACCAGGTTGCCTCCCACTCCTGAGGGCACACGGACTGTGAGAGGGGGCAGGTTGGACTGAGGGACCCCCTCTTCAGTGCATGAATTTTCATGCACCGGGCCTCTAGAATATACATAATTGTATGCAACCATTTTTAGAACTGAATATTTTCCCTATAAAACTGCTCAGCAACACTGAGCTTTACCCTTGACAAGCTTTCTGCTGGACATTGTGCCACAGATGCTCATTAGAGGCTCTAAAGCTGAGAGGCCCATTAAGGGCGACTGTACGGATGCGAACAGCAGCCTCAGGATCACAGTGAGAGAATCCTTGGGGAGACTTGTGTTTTGGCATAAAATTTTAGAGAATAAATCTAGAGCTGAGTGTTTATTCCTCTCTATCCTTTGTTTTTATCTCTCTCTCTCTTTTTTTTATTTAATCCTTCCTAAAAGTTACCAGGACTTGCTTGAGTTATAGTGCATTTGATTTGATTTCTGGTCCCCTGCCTCCCAGCCTACACTCTGTAACGATGAAGAGATGGCAGGTGGATGGAGAAAGGATTCAGATGCTGCTCTGGATTTGGGTGTCAGCATGAGCACTGTCTGCTGCCAAAGACATTTAGCAGATGGACTTGGGGAGGTAGGACCTGCCCTGAACAGGAAAGGAGCCTTGAGGTAAGAGGCCCCCTATGGGTTGGGCTGGCTCTGCCCTTTCCATTTTGACTCTGGCTCACTAGCAGGTGAGTCAGAAGATTCATAGAGACAAGGCTTTTTTGTTGTTATTATCTTTAGTAGTTTTCAGCAGTTTCATTATCACATTTATAGGCATGGGTTTCTTTGAATTTTTTTGTTTGCAATTTGCTCAGATTCTTAAATCTTTAGGTTTATGTGTATTGTTAAATTTGGGAATCTTTTAGCCATTATATGTTTAAATGTGTTTTTTTTTTTCTGCACTGATTTTTTCTCTCTTTCTCCTCTGGGATTCCAATAACTGCATATTAGAGACACTGACTCTTAATTTTTTCTCCCTAAATCATTTTTTTCTCTCTGTTGTTCAGATTGGATACTTTCTATTGACCTGTCTTCATGTTCACTGACTCTTTCATGTCATATCTATTTGATTATTGAGTCCATCTACTGAGATTTTTATTCTGGTTATTGTATTTTTTAGTTCTAAAAGTTTCATTTGGCTTTTATACCTCCTATTTCTTTTTTTTTATATTTTATTGATTTTTTTTACAGAGAAGAAGGGAGAGGGATAGAAAGCCAGAAACATCAATGGAGAGAAACATCGATCAGCTGCCTCCTGCACACCCTTCACTGAGGATGTGCCTGCAACCAAGGTACGTGCCCTTGACCAGAATCGAACCTGAGACCCCTCATTCCTCAGGCCGACACTCTATCCACTGAGCCAAATTGGTTCCGGCAATATACCTCCTATTTCTTTGATGAGACTTCCTATCTTTCCATTGGTTTCAAGAGTGGATGCTCTTCTTGGAGCATTTTTCAAATTATTTCCTTTAAAATTTTCAGATAATTCTAACATCTGTGTCATATCTGTATTGGTATCTGTTGATTGTCTTTTCCCCACACTAATTGGGATTTTCCTGAGTCTTCATCTTGGGTTTCATTCTGAATATTTTGGATTATATCCTGGACATTTTGAATATTATATTATGGGATTCTGAGTTGTGTTTCGATACTATAGATAATGTTGATATATGTGTTTTAACAGGCAAATTGACTTGGTTCAGTTCATGCCTCAAGTTCCAGCCAGCTTCTATAGATTATGCTGTCAGTATCAGTTCAGTTTGCAATCTGTTGCAACTCCATCCCACATTCATGCCACCCAGTGATTGGTCTGGCACCTGGGTAAAGGTCTGTCTATTAGCTCTGTTCTCAAAGCCTTCGAAATATTAATGAGGATCATGTTTTTGAGCCCCGGGCTTCAGAAATCACTTTGTGGGGTTGCTTTCCATCTCTGCCATTTTCTCAGTATTATCTGGTTCCCTGCATTTTCTGAACCTTTGGCTAGAAAGATTGGGTGTTAGTTTCCCCATGCTTTACCACACACTTCCCTTGACTATTGCCCAAGTACAAGGTCAACCTTTAGGAGAAAGGGGCAGAAAATACTCATGGGGTTTCACCTTGCCCCCTGGAGCTTCAAATTGGAGAGGAAATTTCCCTTTCCTCAGAGTTTTAGGTCCCTGTGGTGGCTGTTGTGACTTCCATGACCGTAATGGGATTGTTTAGAAGTTGGAATGAAAGCAAGAAGAAAAAGAAAAAGGAAGGAGAGGAAAAGAGGGGGAGATTTCCCTCATTCCCTTAGCATTAGAAGATCCCTTCCCTCCTGGAGCCTGAACAAGAAGGCTGCTGCTGGAGCTCTCAGTCTGTGCCAATGCCGGTGGCCTTGTGAATCTGCCTTGTATAGGGGCAGGAGGTGGGAGACCGTAAGAAAAAGACAGTGGTGACTGCACTGCCGCTTGAATGGTCTTCTGAATCTTGTCTTTTCCCCCAATCTGCCTACTAGTATTTACTTTTCAGATTCCTCAAATAATTGGTCTGTGTATTCTGTCCAGGTTTTATTGCTACATTCAGTGGAAGACCCAGGGAGGGGGTGTGCTTACCCATCCTACCCAGAGCTGAAACTGAGATCCTTTATTTGTTAAATGAAATTTGTGCATGGGGGACCTGAAGTTAAACAAAATGTGTAACTGACCCTTGCTTTTTTTTGAAGCTGGCTGACTCTGAGGAAAAGGCTAATTGTATGAGAATGTCGAGGGGAGGAAGGCATGTAAGCTGCCATCCCAGAGATGCTCTGAGTCCCAGTCACACTTCAACAGAGACCTGAAAACCATGATGATTTAAAGGCCTTCCAGAAAGGTAGTGACTGATGCTCACAAACCCTCAGCTGTGGCCGGATTCATGTTCTGTCCAGGCACTATTTTATGCCTCTTCCCCTAACAACTGGCACAAATTCCCTTCTTTTTCTAGAAAGGAATAAACAATTTTTTTTCCAATCATTGTTTCCTACCCACTAACAGATGCTTTTAATTATCACAAAATTGCAACAAAATTTCAAAATAAATATATTTTGCTTGTTTTGAGATTGTTCCTCCACGAAGCTTAGCCAGCTCCAACATCAACACATCAACACATGCTCAGTGTATTGTTTAGTTTGAGTCAAGAACTCACAACCTTATTCTTTCCTATGGGCACAACCATAATGTAGAGAAGATCAATCATTAGCCGTCTCTCCCAACAGAAATTACTGGTTCTCAACCTTTTCAGGAGCTTACTAAATGTAGGACTGTGCAGTTGGGAATATTAAAACTTAATAAAAATATCACACTTTACCAATTATCCATCACAATAAAGAAACTGATCATTTTAATCACTCATCATAGTGTTTCATCCCTGAAGAACTGTGGTATTGAAAACTCAGGACGGATCATTAGAAGCCTTTTTTGGCTTATTTTATATATTTTTTTACAAAAAAAGGAAAAGATGTTTGTACAAAATTTGCTTGTATAACTGGTGGTCACACTGTTCTTAGTTTGACAATTTCTGCGTGGGCTATGTGAGGTCTTTCAAGGGTGTGCAGGAAACTGTGAAGAATAAATCTGTTACTCCAAATTTCAAGACAAAGCAATCTTTTGCAGAAGGCAGTATCAATGGCTCTCTTTTCTAGTTAATGGGTGGATCTTTTCTATATTTTTTATTGTAACCAGTTTTGTTTGGGGTTTATAGTCTTGAATTAATATATTTCTACTCTTAGAGGCCTATACTCTCTTGCAATCGGGACTCCTTGGGGGATGTCGAAGAGCCGGTTTTGGCCTGATCCTTGCAGGCCAGGCTGAGGGACCTCACTGGTGCACGAATCCATGCATGAACGATCAGGGTATCAGGGCCAGAAAGGGACCATAGGAGGGCTCCAGGGCATATCCTGCCCATCTCACCCAGTCCCAATCTAACCTACCGGTCAGAGCATCTGTTGTGGTGGTAAGTGAGCATCACAGTGACTGGTCGAATGGTCAAATGGTTGGACACTTAGCATATTAGGCTTTTATTATATAAGGTTATGTGCATAAATACTATAGGCTGGGAAGCAAAAGAGTATTTTAAAAGATTGCTTTTTTCATGTTATCTTTTAATAGTAAATTCTTGGAATTCATTTTCTTTGGTTTGAAAGAATTTTTTTTGAGAAACATATTTAATGGTGATATCATAAATTACAAAAATAGCTGAAAGCCTCATGGTTATACTTCTTGCATTCTTTTTGAGCCAAGTCCATTATCTCTATGCTGGCTTAAGCTGACTCACATTTCTTTCTTTCTTTCTTTATTGATTAAGGTATTATAAATATGTCCTTATTCCCCCATTACCCCTCCATCTCCCACTCATGCCCCTACCCCACTATTGTCTGTATCCATTGCTTAGGCTTATATGCATGCATATAAGTCCTTTGGTTGATGTCTCCCCTTACTCCCCTACCTTCCCTGAGGTTTGACGTTCTGATTGATGTTTCTCTGTCTCTGGATCCATTTTTGTTCACCAGTTTATGTTGTTCATTATATTCTACAAATGAGTGATATCATGTGATATTTATCTTTCTCTGCCTGGCTTATTTCACTTAGCATAATGCTCTCCAACTCTATCCAAGTTGTTGCAAATGCCAGTGATCACTATCCTTTATGAAACAGAATCTCAGATGTCTGCAAAAATAACCCCATACCCCACAGATTAGTAGTGTGTAGAACCTTTAGCTGTCCTTAATTTTTGGAAAATTTTCTATGTAATTGAAACAGTTGCCCCTCATTAGAAGAAGCTAGCTCACTTTTCAATGCATGTTTCATGGAGAAAGTGACAACTAAAGCCTTCACAAACAAAAGGCGGGGATGGGGTGGGGGGTGCGGTAGGGAGTGTTCTCTTTCCTCAGAAACCTGGGACCCAGTCTTCTTTGAGATGCTGGTTCATACTGGGAGAGGGACTCCCTTGTATCAGTGGTATAGGGGGCAGGATCCGGGGCTGGAAATGAGTCCATCTCTGCAGGGGCTCATGAACATGGCAGCTCCTATGTGGTAACTCATTGTATATGCTGCATTTGACATTTGAGCTCAGACTTGTTAGGGACAGACAGACCAGCCCCAAATGACAGTACTTTTAACCACTTCCTGCTTAAGCTACCCCTTTACCATCTGAAGAAGGAGTAGAAGCACAGACAGGACTGCAAATTCATGTTCCTACCTTCTGAGAGTGATGGGGATAGCATAATTCTGGCCATTAGGTATTTGGAGGACATGGACAATAGTGGACCCCGGAATTTAGAAAATTATTTGGGGTAAAATTGTTAACAGTGGAGTTAAAATGTTGGACTTCACCTCTTGAGTGTGGCTAAGAAAAAATTCAAAACCAAGAACTCTAACATAAGAAATTATGTAGGAAGTCACAGAGATAGAAGAAGTGAGCCAGGGGGCCTACATGGACTCAGGAAACAAGTTACAGAGATAAAAGAAGGGCTCCTGGAGCTTAGGAAAAAGAAAGCAAAGCCCCTGAGGGAAGAAGAAGGGGAAAGGTAGGGGTGTGCTCCATAGTATTCCCCTGAAGAAGGAAAGAAGTGTGGGCATGCTTGAGAGAGAGAGAGAGGGAGAGAGAGGGCGAGAGCCCATGCACTAGGGTCCTTTATCTTAAGAAACTTGATCTTCCAAAGGTGGGGATTTTAGGAGAGATCTTCTCAGGGGAGGATCTCATTAGAATATTCATCAGATTTCCATGTGTGACTCTTCACGGTCATGGTCTTTACTGATTGGTTGGTGCTAGGGGAGGAGTCATTGGTCATAACATCTGGTTTTGATATCAGCCATGGCATCCCTTTATCTGATTTTGCTGCTTTTTGGGGGTCTGGAGCTGAAACACAACCAGAGTCTAGATGTTATCTCTGGTTTGACCAAAACTCTGTCTCTGTGGTCAATAGACCCAAGGCTTTGTTCCTAAGATTATTTGATGCTGACCAGAACCTTATTGTCCTAAGGGCTTAATGCTTAAGGAAGTGGTTGTGCAAGATTTTATAATGGAGTCTTATGAGGCTAATCTCTAGCCCCCTTGATTCTCATGTAAATGGGTCTAAACAGAATGACTAGCGATATGAAGGGTCAGGGGGTCTAAACCACATGACCAGCGACATGCTAAACTATTAATACTTATTTTCACAGTTTTGCCCATTGCTAGGCACCTGAGACTTTCTGCCCTGGTGATATTCTGTACCTGGCCTATTTTTCCTGTTCTGTTCATGCCTAACTGCCTACTCTAATAAAATCATAAAGATAGAAATTTTTAAAGAAAAGTTTTTTTTTTTTTCCTTGTTCTATTAAAACATGTTTTAAGATGCTCAGAAAATTCTGTTTGGGGGATGTTTTTGAAGGACAAATATTGATGTGTGTGCTAAGAATTAAGACAAATGATAATTGAAAGAGATGCTAAAAGCTAGTGTTTCCTTGGGGAGATAAATAATCACAAATTACTGTCAGACTGATTCCAATAAGAACATTATGTGAAATGTTTTTTAAACAGCTCAACCAACGCAGTAAGACAAACTTGTGAGGGCATCTCTTTGCTGCGTGTTTCCGTTCTATTTCCACCTGAGATCTTTCAACTTATGTTATTCACTGTTCCAGCTACAGTGTCATGGCAGGCACTCAGTTGGAAATGAGAAATATCAGATTGCAAGAAGGATACTATTTGTGAATCCTCGAGATAACTCCATAGTTTCACCATATTGGTTCACCATCGGATGCTGTGCAGAACTTCCATTGACCCCTCAAGGTCCACTCTGTTACCCTGCTCTTCCTGTTCTGCACCCTGGAAACAAGGGGGCAGACCAACTACAGCCTTCCTCTTCTCTGCCTTCATGTTGGGTTTGACAGTTGGGGTGGGTATGTAATAGGACTGGATGTGATAGGATTGGCTATGCTCCTCTGTTTTCTTCTATTAAGTGCCTTCTCCACATAGATTCCCTCTCTGGGTTCCCAAAATTCCTCCCCCTCTTTGCTCTAATGGTTTATTAGAGCTCCCCGGTGCTACCTGCCATAAATATTATTGCGTTGTTCCTTATTGTAAATCCTGCCTGCACCTTTGCAAAGAGTCAATTAAATTCTTCTAAATTAATCTGTCTCTTTGCCTTATTTCAAAAAGGAAACCCTCTCTTCTAGACCATTCTACCTCCAAACTATAATCAAATAGAGCAGGGGTCAGAAAACAATAGCCTGTGGGCCAAGTCCAGCCTGCTGCCCGTTTCTGTAAATGGGGTTTATTGGAAACAGCCATGAGCACTTGTTGACTTACTAAGGCTGTGAGGAGTTGCAGCAGAAACTGTTCAACCTGCAAAAGTCTAAACCCTGATTTAGAGGAAAACCATAATGGGTGAACTTTATCATTTTCATCAGGAGGCTCCGGGGTCAGGGAGCTAGCTCTTGGGAGCAGGCCCATAACAATGCCATGGGAATCTTTGAACCCCAGGCCTAAACAAGCTTGCCACAGGGTGTTGTGCTACTGTGCTGACAGCAGTGGCAACCTGGGAAGTCACTCTTTGTCATTTTATGCAAAAAGAATGAGACCAAGCAAAACTAGGAGACATTTGTATTTAAATGTGCTTATCATTTATGATTTCATAATTAAATGATTTCCTGCAAGACTAGCTCTCCCCAGTGTTTCCGCATTTCCCTATCAAAGTCAATTTGTACATAATCACCTCCCCCACCACACTGTGAGCTCTCCTGGGGGAGTTCAGGTTTTATTCATATCTGTATTGGCCATTGGCTGATGCGCCGTAAATATTGTTTCACCAAATGATAATCAACCTCTAATTCAGAAAAGGAAAAGGAGAAAAGGGAGGTGGGGATGGAATTTCCTGGCCCATCCCCTATATCGCAGTAAAAACAAATTCACAAGGAAAAAAATAGGTAGGATAGAAGATATTAATGAGGAAGATACATGAGCTAAGGTGCTCAGACTCTCTCTGAATAAAGCTATAAGAAAATGCTGCTTTTCTAGAAAAGGTGCCCCCTTATGGCAATCCAAGTACATAAGTTGCAGGGACTCATGCAAAATGAAAATGCAGGCTCCTTGTTCAAAAATTAAGAATTTCAAGAGAGTGTCAGCAGAGCTTGAAGCCAAGCATGAGCCTCTAACACTAGGCAGGTTGCATGTCCATGGCACCAGCTTTGCCTTAAGGAGTCCTGAGGAAGAGTCAGCCAGTGGGAAATCAGTGAAGGCTCTTGAAGGCCTGCAGGGTGCTCAGCCACTATGAGGCGGTGCAGACCTGTGTGGACAGTCATACTGTAGACCCCAGGGACTCTCTGCTATGAGTCAGCAATGCCTAACCTGGAATAAGCCTTTTTCGCTTACAGAGAGTTTGCATTTATCCCAGAACCTCCTTCCAGAGTGTGCTCCTCTTCCCCAAGCCCACACACCTACCTTCTCCTGACTAACCTGCGTGCTCCCCCACTTTTTGCTTTCAGTATAACCCCAAGTCACCTAGGCTACCTTGCTAGCCAGGAGTAACAAACCACATCTGTACTAAAGCATCTCAGGCCTAACCTGCTTAGATGTTTCTGTTTTGGATGATAGACAGTTCCTGCCATAATACCCATTTTAGTCTGTTCAGACTGCCACAACAAAACACCACAGTCTGGGTGGTTTCACATACAACAGAACTGTGTTGCTCACAGTTCTGGAGGCTGGCAGCCCAAGATCAGCGTGCCACCACAGTTCGGTTTCAGGGCTACAGACTGCCTCCGTCTGGCTGAGTCCTCACCATGAAGCAGAAGCGGCTGGGGAGCTTTGTAGGCCTCTTTTATAAGAGCACTAATCCCAATCATGAGGGCTCCACCCTCATTCCCTGATCACATCCCACAGGCCCCACATCCTAAGATCATTGTATCGAGCATTAGCATTTCACCTGATGAATTGGGGGTGGAGGAAGGCACAGTCGTTCAGACCATAACAATACCTAACTGGAGAACAATGTATATACTTGGATGGTCTCTTTATCTTGTCCCCAGAGCCCTCCCTGCCCCCCTTCCTCACCATAAAAGGGATTTGAGGGGGCCATTCCGAGCACTCTGCACCCTGTGCAAGACACCCAAGCTCTTTCCTGACTCTAGAAACAGCTGAGTTTCTCCAGCCCCCAGCCCTTGTCTGCACACTGTACTCACCTCTTGGAAGTGAGCCTCCAGCAAGTTTCCAGGTGTTAAGAATGATAGGAGGTGAACTTTGAACTCTAGCAAGGACTCATGACGATTGCTTGCTGTTTACTGGAGGGGGTCCCCACTTTTGTTTCTTCTAGACCATTGCCTTCCCTTAACCCTACATCCACCCCACCACTCCACAAAAGGGGCCATAGGGTTTATTTCTAGCCACTCTGCTAAAAGGTGGGGGGGGGGGGGCACCTCATAGTGTTAGAAGGCTACCCTTCCAGCCCTACTGGTGACCCCTCCTCGCTCATGTGTCCAAAGTCCCAGAGTCCAGGAGGTCTGGAACACTGGGTGGCACCACCCAGTCTCCCTGCTCCCCCTTCTACCTCCCTGTGCAGGGGAAGGTGCCAAAACACAAGATTTTAGGCATTATGGTGCTGAGACCACAAAACTCGCCCACAGGGAGGCACATATCTCTGAGGCACTAAGCTCTGGAAACCAGGGGAGTGTCTCTTCTGAACAGGATCGGTGTGTGTAATGCCAGGCTGCCGCTGAGAGAGCTGGATGGGGCCAGGCGTAGTTGGCCTTTGATCAGAAGAGTCAGCGTCCCCGGGGGACATCTTGGCCATCTCTGCTCAGCCTGCTGCTGGGCTTCCTCAGGCCTCATTTGTCTCCCTGTGACTGATGTGGCCTCAGTGACAGCAGCTCTCAACCAGCTCCCTGTCCCCTGCGTGCAGACGGGCTTGCTTTGCAGGCGGCTAGTTTTATACGAAGGACAAGCAGCCTTGTTGCCCATCTCCTACTCAAGTCTTTCCAGCACCACCCCCAAACTCCTCCCCGCTTACACACCGACCTCTGTTTTCTCTCTCGCAGGGTTCCCGGTGGCACATAGACCTGCAGCCTTGGGCAGGCCCTGCTCAGTCCCTGGATGAAGAAGCCTGGAGGTTCCTGAGATATATCAGCACCACCCAGGTTGTGTTTCATGGGCAAGGGGGTTTGGAGACGTTGTAAAAGATACTGATGGCCCCTTTTGAAGAAGGGTTTCTCGGGGGAGGGGTAGGGGTGGCGGGTTTCCAGGGACTCCTGATGGGGACTGGAGAGGGACATGGTTTCTGGGGCGTCACTGCTTACCTGTATCCAGGCTCAGAGGCAGATAAGGCCTTCAGCATCCTCTCCCTTCAGGAGCCCCGCCATCCTGACACATGTTCATGATTCACCCTGATGTGTTGTAAGGATCCACTTTAGAAAACTGCTTTGGAAAACCACTTGAAGAGACAGATTTGCACCCGCGAGTAGGCAGTTGAGTGTGTCACAAGACAAAACCCTCATCCGGAGGAGGGAGGTTCAAGCTTGGTTCTCTATCCGGAGGTTCTGCCTCCTTGCTTGTCTGCCACAGACGCTGGGCAGACAGGACCGTGGCAAGCCAGAGAGCAGAGGAGACTCCGCAGGCAGGCCGAGGAGGAGCTTATGAATCCAGAGGCTTTCTGTTCTCTGAGGGCCCTTTGATTCATTACTGAGCACTGGCCTGTGTGGGTGACTTAACACGCTGTGGCAGCTCAGCAGGCTGAGTCAGTGCCCCGAGCAGGCAGAGAGATCGTCCATTAAGGAGAGTCTGTGATTCTTGACACATCAATCAGAAGGTTCCATTCTCAAGTAGCCGGATCCTGGGGAGAGAGAGGGAGAAGAGGAAATCGAGGCCAGAGGGGAAACGTCGCCCTGAATTGAGAGGTGCTAATAAATGAACAACTCAGGCTGTCTGTGGGGTGCAGGCCCACTCAGCACGCCTCACTGGCTGCCGGGGGGGGGGGGGGGGGGAACTGGGGACTCTGGTTCTTTGATGTCCCTTCAACCCATTGGCTCTTGGCATTCCACTCCTTCCCCCAGACCTCACTGGCATCAAAGCCCATTTTTCATCCACGGGAGAGAAAGCATTTCTAGATCCTTAGAAGGCTAATTTAGAGGTAGAAGAAAGCCTCATTTCTCATAGGATACAGTCAATCAGGGATTTTAATATTCGTCACCTAGACATGGAAGTAAAGGGTGTTGAATTAATCATGAGGAAAGGGATGATAAATTGGTCCCTGTGCTTTACATAATTTTTATCTTATTCTGCTGCTACAGATGAAGTTGGTGGCCTCACACAGACTTAATTAAAATCCTGAAATTGTAATTTTATGGTTTAGTTTTACGTGAAGAATGAGAAGCTGGGCTTCTTTACTGTGACTTTTAAGCCCTTAAAGGCCCCCCGAGAAAAAGGAGAGATAACTTATGAGTTGAATTTGAGAACAACAGGCTCCAACACCCAAAAATTGACCAAGTGAAAGCATCTACGTTCCAGTTTGTATGTATTGCAGATTAATGTTCTGCAACTTCTTTTTTAAAAAAAATCTTTATAGTTCAGTTTATTGATTACATTGTTCCCTTTTTTCCCCCTATAGCTCCCCTCCACCTGGTACCCATCCCACCCTCCACCCTCACCCCCCTCCACTGTCCTCTCCCATAGTTGCATGATTTTTGTCCAGTCTCTTGCTTCACTTCCCACACCCTTTTTCTCCCCAAGAATTGTCAGTCCATTCCCTCTCTATGTCCGTGATTCTGTTACATTCACCAGTTTATCCTGTTCATCAGCTTGTTAATTCACTTGACTTTTAGATTAATTTGTTGATAGATGTGAATTTGTTGTTCATAATTTACACTTTTATCTTTTTCTTCTTCCTCTTCTTAAAGAATATCTTTCAGCATTTCATATAATATTGGTTTGGTGGTGATGAACTCCTTCAGCTTTTTCTTATCTGAGAAGCACTTTATCTGACCTTCAATTCTGAATGATAGCTTTGCTGGATAGAGTAATCTTGGTTGTAGATTCTTGCTATACATCACTTTGAATATTTCTTGCCACTTCCGTCTGGCCTGCATCGTTTCTGTTGAGAAATCCGCTGACAGTCGTATGGGTGCTCCCTTATAGGTAACTAACTGTTTTTCTCTTGCTGCTTTTAATATTCTCTCTTTGTCTTTTGCTCTTGGCATTTTAATTATGATGTGCCTTGGTGTGGTCCTCTTAGGGTTCCTATATATTGGGGTTCAGTGCGCTTCTTGGACTCCTAAGTCAATTTCTTTCACCAGGTGTGGGAAGTTTTCGGTCACTATTTCTTCAAATAGGTTTTCATTGTCTTGCTCTCTCTCTTTTTCTGGCACCCCTATAATTCGGATGTTGGTATGCTTGAGGTTGTCCCAGAGACCCCTTACACTATCTTCAATTTTTTGGATTCTTTTGGTTTCTTGCTTTTTCAGCTGAGTGGATTTTACCTCTTTGTATTTCAAATCTTTAACTTGGTTCTTGGGATGCTCTAGAGTATTTTTAGGTCTTTGTATAATATTTTTTATTTCAGTCAGTGTATGCTTAATTTCTGGTTGGTCCTTTTTCATATCCTTGAGAGTCTTCTTCATATCCTTGTAGGTCTCATTCATTTCCTTGTAGGACTCATTCATTTCCATGTTGATCTTGTTCATTTCTTTGCAGGTCTCGTTCATATCCTTGAGGGTCTTATTCATTTCCTTGTAGGACTCATTCATTTCCTTTGTGGTCTTGCTTATTTCCTTATAGGCCTCGACCTTTTCTAGGAGCCTCTTGAAAAGCCCTATAACTGTGGTTTTGAATTCCATGTCCAGTCGTTTTTTTCCCTCCATTTCTTTCACATCTGATTTCTTTCCATGTCTCTGCATGGTGGCTGCTTCCCTGAGTTGGTCAATTAGCTTTGTTTGTTAGACGTCCTACAAGGGACAGTGGCTTAGCCTCCCCAGTTACCTGAGGTGGATATGGGTTGCACAGTCTTGCTGAAGTTAAGCCTAGGTTAATCGTTGTTAGCACTGGAGGGGTTGACCTCTAGGCCAATTGTCTGTGATGTTCAGCTGTGCTCAGGTTGGATGGGCGGAGTCTCCAAGCCAAACAAATAGCATCAGCTGTGCCCTATGCGGCTGCAGGGCCTCTGAGAGAGAGCTGCTGCTGAGCTCCACCGGCTGCCGGAGAATTCAGACTCTCCCCAAATGAGTCTGCACACCCAATATCTCGCCCAAGATCGCAAAACAATGCAGTCTGACGGTTTCCCTAATGAAAGAGCAAGTCACAAGTGCTCTCTGCATGGTCAGGCAGCTGTGCTGTTCCCAAGCTCATGCGCACTCTGCACAAGCTCACCTTCTCCACAAGCCAGCAGACCCCTGCAGCACCCAAGCTTCAGCATGCCCTCCCACTGTCCAGTTTTTACCCCATATGATAGTGGGTTCCCTGGACTTCACCCAGAGCTGGAGAATCAGTCCAGTGGGATGCCCTTGTCTCCCCCGTTCAAGAAAACTGGCCAGTTTTCAGCCGCCCGCCCTACTGTGAGCCAGGAACTGTGTTAGGTCCTGGAGATATAACACAAGCCTCAAGAGGCGAACAAACTCATTGGAAAGGCAGAGAAATGGACAGCTTGGTGAGTATAAAAATAGATTTTTGGTTGATGAAGCGCATTAGAAGGATTTTTGTCCTTCAGAAATAATGAAATAAATTTCCAGATCTCAGAATGGTTTTGTGATCAGCAGTCACTTTACCCAGATTAAGTCTACTATTAAATCTAAGTTATACTACAAAAAAAATTAAAAAAATTAAAAAATAATAAAAAATAAAAAACATATATATTTTCTAAAAATAATAAAAAATAAAAATATTCCCAGTAAAAAAAAAAAGAAATGCCAGATTAAGCCCTGTGCTTGTATATACTTCCGGGTCACTCAGAGCCCAACAGATAGGAGCTCTTCAGAGATGACACTAATTTGTGCTTAAATAGAATCATTTGCTGTCCATGGCTCTTTCCCTCTTTCTATGCAATGGAGAGTTTTTTGGGTGCTTTTGGGGCTATTCTTCATTTAGGATTCATTTCGAAAATGAAAATTTATAAAACTGGCAGAATATTAGAGTCACTATTACTTAAAATTTCCATTTAGCAGAAGTGAGTCATAATGGGCAAGGAAAAGAAATTAAACCTCTGAAGGCACTAAAGCAAATTCCACCCCCATCCTCTCTGCTGCTTTTTAAAATAAAAAAGTTGTTTCCCTCAAATCTGTGTTCCAACTTGTACAGCAAGGCCCAGCATTTGATGTGTTCATCATTGATTCATTCCTTTCTCAATTCAGTGGACGTTTGTTGAGGTCCTGCTTTGTGGCTGGCACTGTGCTGGACACAGGCTGGAGGCCAAATCTGAATTAGATGCTCACTCACACTGGTGAGCATCAGGATGCAGGAGAGCTGTGTGCTCCTGAGGTCAACGGGTGGGTGAAGCTTCCCCAAGCTAAGGGAGCTGAGGAACAGGAGCCCAGCATGAAACAGGGTGATGCGGGACTGCCGAGGAGACGGAGCTCCTGCTCTTGCACTGCGGCGACTCTGGTGGCATGATTGGGGCCCCGCATTTTGAATGCAGCACCTGAGGATGTGGTGTTTGGGTAGAGTGTACAGAACATCAAGCTCCAGCTCATTAGGTGGTGTTTTCTAATGTGAAAGAGCACGGTTACATTTCTGAGTTTTGCAGTTGATGATACACTGCTACTAAGTAATGGTTAAATCATAAACACAGAGCTCTGTTCTCAGGGAAGGCTCCAGATCTAGCTCTTGATGGCAACCCCCAAACCGTATGCTTCCAGGAAGCATGCCATGCAAAACAGAATTAATCTAAGCAACAGTTGGTGGTTAAAAAAAATAAAATGTGTTTTAAACGCATTTATCATCTATCTATCTATCTATCTATCTATCTATCTATCTATCTATCTATCTATCTAATCATATATCTATTTTTTTGAGAATAACATTAGAACCTAGATTCTGGAGAGAGACTTTAGAACTTCATAACATAGTATTTATTATGCTTACTACTCTGTTTCCCCGAAAATAAGACAGCAAAAATTATTTTGCTCCCAAAGATGCGCTAGGTCTTATTTTCAGGGGCTGTCTTATTTTTCCATGAAGAAGAATACAGTACACATTTATTGTTGACCAAGAAAAAAGGAAATTTATTACCTGTATACGGTATGGTAGTAGTTGTCATCACAAACCAGGATAACCAGACAAACTATGAATCCTACGGTATCAAGAATTTCTTGTTACTACCATTATTTCCATGTAAAACAATCTATGGTACATTTACTGATACTGATATTTATTGGTATGAACACAAAATAAGATTTATTCAAAGACAGTCATGTCATCATCTTCTGGAACATCATCATAACAATCCAAACCCTGAATTTCCTGGTGAATTTCTTGTGACTCCATTTCTTTCAGAATCAGTGGACCAAATCTCTCATGTTTAGCAATAGCACTGTCCTTAAATGAGTACTTCTTGTCAAGGTAGCCTGCTTGTAGTGCATTTGCAATGCAACTGTCAGTTATTTTCTCCCATGAATTCTTCACCCAAGTCACAACCTCTTGCAGTTTAGGTTTCACAAAGTTTCCCTGCTGATCTCTCTTCATTCTATTTTCAATGTAGTCATTAATTTCCATGCGCAAATTGTCCTTGAGTGGCTTGTTTATTGCAATATCAAGAGTCTGGAGATAGGCCATCATTACTGCGGGAATCATTATTTGATCTATTTTTCTTTCCTGAAGAAATTTCTTCATGTCTTTAGCGCGGCGAGTGCTGGCTGCATTCCAGACTAGCAGAGTCTTTGGCTCCCTCGCATAACAAGTGGCAGTATTAAATCGACCCACTTCCTTATAACTGCTTTCGTGGCCCAGGCTTTTTCAGTTTCAAGAATAAAAATATTATCGGGGAGGTCTTATTTTCAAGGGGATGCCTTATGTTACAGTGAGAGGAAATCTGGAAGTAGGTCTTATTTTGGGGGGATGTCTTACTTTCAGGGAAACAGGGTATTACACACACACATGCATACACACACAAATTGGGATAAAAGCAAGAAAAACACAACCCTTTCCTGGAGATTTTACCCTTCCAGATAGTGGTAAACATACGGTTGGTCGGTGAAGTGTTTCTTGCCAAAAGTCCACAAACTTTAAGGGCTCCCTTCACCAGGTTCTGCTTGTGGATTGGCAGAAAGGCTATTCAAGCTTCTGCAATACAACATAAAATAAAAATAAATTATATTCCTTTAAGTTAAATCACTAGAAAGCATTTTAGAAAACATTTTTTCTCCCTGGAGTCTATTTTCCTTTGTCTATACCTAATTTGCTTTTATATGGACAAAATTATAAGGGAAATTAGAAGAGAGTGATGGTGAAGGGAGAGAGAGAGAGAGAGAGAGAGAGAGAGAGAGAGAGAGAGAGAGAGAGAGAAAACATAATTACTGGAGTTAAAGCTGAGCTAGGAGTTACTACCCTCACTTATTTGCTTTCAGGAGGGTTTATGGAAGCCCTAGCCATAAATCTTAACAAAGAAGTATGAAAAATCAATATTTAATTAATTTTTAGGAGCTGAATTTTACTTTAGTTGTTTTAAAAAACTAAAGTCTATCAATGAGATGGTTATTAAATGGTTAAAATGGAAGAACTGTGTTTTATTTTTGAAGTAGGAGAGGATAGGGGAACATTAGCAAAGAGATTGAATAAAAAAGAATGCCTTTCCAATATGGATCTTTCTGTGCAAGATCAAGTCTGTGGTGGAAGAAGAAATGCTTAAAGTGTCCTTTTTGATAGACTAAAACTCTACTTCCAATGTTGGCCACGGAGGAGCAGCTGAACCCCAAAGCCGTGAATCTGGACCCTCAATACCTACCCAACTCTTAGAGCCTCTGGCTGATTGTCAGTGCTGCTTCTCTGGCTTTGTTAGGGGTGGGGTTGGAGGGGCTGCTGTTTTCAGATGAAAGCTCTAGCCTAAGAGTATCCTCTTCTCTTAATTTGCTAAAGCTCAGGGGAGGCCGGCTGAACATTTCAACAGGGCTTTGCGAAGGGTGCGTAGACCACTGGCATAAGAATCACCTGGTGAACTTGTGAAGATGCATGTGTCAGCCTCAAAGATGCTGATTTTACAAATCTGGAGTGGCACCCAGGTCCATCAGAATATAGGGGGACCACACCTTGAGAAACACTGTGGGGGAGACCAGAGTTAGGTTAATGCAGTTAGGAGGGAGTTATGAATAAGAACGATGAGCATCCCTATTCTAATCTGCTATTATGGCAGTTTGTAGGGAGGGGTCCACACAAGATCAGCAGCAGATGGGCATTATCATGGCACTAATAAGCATACCCCACGAAGCTGCCCTGGAGCCAGTGGCTCAGCTCTGAGGACCAGGTGTGCTTTGGGGGCCCACAGAACTGCCCTGGCCTAACTAACTGCGGCAGGAGGCAGGGTATGAACAGAGTGCCAGTGGAGGTGCTGATGTTTAAGGCACAGTACCTTGCCCACTAATGAAAACAGGCCCAGTGAACACACAGCTCTGACAAATTAGATTAGCAGAGTGAGTGGGCGGAAACTAGCAGGTGGGCAGGCAGAGGCATAGTTTCCATTTATCTGTGAGAGAATAATAGGAATAAATTACACAAATTAATATGTTGCCACACTCAATCAATAAATGTATCCTAGTTGCTTGGGAGAGAATTCAATTCCATTTTTTATTTTTTTACCTTTGAACAGTGGTTGTTGACAGAGGTACTGGGTTGAGGGAAAAGAATATAAATATACTCGAGGCCCAGTACACAAAATTCATGCACAGGTAGGGTCTCTAGGCCTGGCTGGCAATCAGGGCTGATCAGGGCCTTCTGGCTGCCGGATGGGACCTTCCTTCTGGCTGCCAGCTGGAGACTTCCTTCATTCTGCACGCCCCCTGGTGGTCAGAGCATATCATAGCGAGCGAGCAAACTCCCAGTCTCCCAGTTGAACTCCTGAGGGGACAATTTGCATATTAGGCATAGATAGATAGATGATAGATAGATAGATGATAGATAGATAGATAGATAGATAGATAGATAGATAGATAGATAGATAGGGTTTTCACTTGTTAAGCTTCCCTCTAATGTCCAAATCCTAGCAGAAGACTGTCATGTGGTGATTTTACCAGGCTGGCCCTAAACTACAAGAGTAAGGGAGATGCTATATTAATTGAATAGGTGCCACATTATAAACTCAGATTAAAATTTTGCAAAAATGGTTAGATTAAAGGATTGGCAAGCCTAGAATATCTTCTTAAGAGGAAAATTGATGTTTTGTTTTCCAATGAATCAAAGCAGTGAACCTCAAAACACCTTTTGCGTCTGGAGTGGTCTGCTGTCTATGATGTGGCAGCAGAACCTGTGAGGTTCTTGGAGCATCGCGATGTCAATGAGAGTTTGAGGGATTGGGGGAACTTGCACTTGCTCGGCAAGGTAAACGCCTTGGCCAGACTTGTTTTCTTTGGTTCCAGCAGCCGCTGCCGTGCACACTGTGTCAGCCTCAAACACAAGTCAGAAACTCCTTAGGGAGATATTTACTTCATGTGCATTTGAAGTTAGAGGATTGCTTCTGCTTGACTTAGAGGCCAGTGCCCTTTGGCTTGCTTATCTAATATTGGCGGGTGGGTTAAGAGAAGTGCTTTGGGTAGCTCAGGGAGAGCCTCTTCTCCCCAGGAGGAAGCTCCTCAGAAGACTGTATTACAAAGGGAACTGTCCTCTTAGCGTGGACTAGGATTAATTTTCCACGACCCCTGGTCAGCTCTTAGCCTTGGGTGGGTCCTATCCGGACCCTGGTGGCCTCTTATTTGCCTGAGATAAGGAATCAATAATCTTGTGTTCTCCTGAGGCCCAGGCCTGTGGTCGTATCTCACGACTTCTAGCAGGAATGCTGTGGATAACTGACCTCTGACCTCTGTGTTTTTGGAGCCCTGTTCTCCATGTCTGGAATGTCCTCGTGGTCTCAGCTTCTGTTCATCCTCCAAGACTGACACAGCTCTGTGAAGCCTTTCTTACCCTCCTCCCTGCCGTCATTGTTCCGACCTGCTCACCCCGTGCGCTCTGTGTGTTCGGCCCAGCTCTTAACGTCCCTTCAAACCTGCCTAGAGTCTCCACAAGGTGATTCCTAACCTGGTACTTGGAATTCCTCCAAACAAGTTACAGCAGCCTTGTGCTTCCCCGGGGGAGGGCGCAGCTAGCAGTGGAGACGGACAGAACTCTCCAGCAGTGGTTTTCAGGGAACAGGGAAGCAGTAAGTGCCTACCTGCCATTTATCATCCAGCGCTTTAAATTATTCACATTGATTTCCAATCCCTGCAGATTGCATGTGATCACGTGAGTACGGACAGCCTGGCTACAGACTCCAGCTCTGCTAAGAAGCCCTGGTCGGTTTGTCTTGATGACAGGTTTGGCTTAGCTCATCAACTCCGCAACCAGCAGTGCCGTCTCTACTCTTTAGGGTGAGTGCGCTTTATAGCAGCGAGAACAAAAACACGTCGGCAGGCGGCCACGGTCTGTCCAGCGACACCAAGTTGTGAATGGGGGCAGCGTCTGGCAGGTGAGGTGCTTTGCCTCCTGCCATCATTCAGACTCCTCTGTCTGCGATGTAACTGGGTCCTTGCAGTTCACCCGAATTGGTCAGGGCCGCTTTCTCATTCTACAGGGAGTGAGTTGGCAACTTCAGTTTTCAGCCTAATGATGATCCCCTTGGTATAGTCAGTGATTTCCAGCGAGAATTGGGGCAGCCTTATTGTAAAGAGAGAGGCAAATATTAAGAGTGCACCTAGAGAAAAGGAAGAACAGGGAATATATTAGTCATTTTATGCACAGTATGATGGGTGGCCCAAGGCAAATGGCCACGATCGGACTTTTAAGTTTTGTACCGATGGTAAATCTGGGTATATTTTTCCATTAAAAAAAAGAAAGAAAGAAAAGGAACTTCATATGAAACCATAGATTTTGTCACAACTATGGGAAATACTGATATTCAGTTACTCAGGCTGAAAATGACCTAAATGTACAAATTGATTTAGAGAGCTTTTTGTAAAAGGGTGAACATAAAGAAACAAAACTGTTTCACCAAATACACCAGTACTCATTAAACAGTCCTGAACTTACAAATGGTATATGCCCAGAAAGATGGGGAGAGAGTTGTTTTTGTTTGGAGCACCCTGTTCCATAGACTCTTTGTGGAAGCCATGCAGTTAGGTCCTCAGGCAAGACCCCTGAGGTCCTTCACAGAAGCACCGGGGACCCCAACAAGTGTCATAGGCTTGCTCCTCACCAATAGGTTTCATCACCTCCCAGATTTACATTCAGGCCCATGAGTGACAGCTGCACACTAGAATCCTAGATGGTGAGTGTTAGGGGCAGACACTGGGCGACGTGGAGGCCTGCCCACAGGTGCTGGTGCCTGGAGGATGACCACTGCTTGCCAAACTTTACCAAAACAGGAATTCTTAATGATGGCCACCATGGATTGAAAAAACACCAAAATGTTTCAAGGAAGAGTTTCAGGATCATAAGAAACATTCTTTGGTGGGTTAAAGAAGTGTACCAGTGGAGCTTGATAAGAGCAAGCACTCAGTATATACAGGGTATCCCCCCAAAATGTATACACACTTGAATACAATGGTAAAGGCAGTGTTTATTTAAAGGCAGTATTTCCTTTTTCAGTGAACAGCTATCAGCTGTTAAAGTGTGTACACATTTTGGGGATACCCTGTATTTGCTCCATCGATGGTTGCTGAGGTAAGGAGACTGAGGAAGGCAGCTGGTTATGCTTCAAGATTGTAGGAAGAATAGGAAGTTGTGACAGGAGAGCTTATTTTATATCATATTAAAAATGTGATTTAAACTTGGAGGCCTGAGGATTAGGAAATAAATTGCTCAGCCAGGTGATTAGAACAGAGCTCTTGTGCTGGGAGACCAGCCGCTCTGCTTCGAGATTGTAGGAAGAATTCGGGAAGTTGTGACAGGAGAGTTTATTTTCTATCATATTAAAAATGTATGAAAGCAGGCCATAAAAATAATTGCCTAGTACAGCATGCAAATTGGAGGTCTCAGCTTCGTCTTATTTTCTTGCTTTAAATTGCTTTTATATGTTGCTTAATATTTTGCACCCCGGGATAATTTTATTTAAAGCATATAACTGAGTAAAATGGAACTGGGAAAGCTGTTTTTGGAGAGATTTTTAAAATTCCTTCTTGCTTTCCTTATGCTTCAGAGCCATTCGATAAGATGGTTCTGCTATAAGATATCTGATTATTACATGGAAAAAGGTCGTTTCTTATTTTCATGTAAATATTCACTATTCAAAATCAACTTTGTAAAAAGCAGATAAGAACAGCTGAATTCCCCTAGAAATAGAAATGAACAGATTATGAGGGCCAACAGTTGAGGATGCTTAATTGAAAACTGAGAACTAAAGAAGCCATTTTTGTGCCCTAAACAAGGATGCTTTGGATGGTGGTTGGTGTATATGCTGATCACACTGTTACAGGACTGAGGGTCCAGGCAAGCTTCCCCTTTTCTCAGGTGAATCACTTACTTGGGGGATGGGTAAGTAGCAGCTGACAGCATCTCGCTTGATGCTGAAGGATGAAAGAAACCCAGGGCAGAGTGGTGCTCCCGAGATGAGATGCCTGGGCTCCCAGGGTGGGGAGTGTTGGGACAGTTGTGAGATAGTTGGGGAGGGCAGGTGGGTCTGATGGCCCCTAAATCCAGGGAGCGTGTGCTCCAAGCCCCAGAGCTGTGCCACTGCTGTGTCAGTCATTTCCATCCTAATGGAGGACAACGGGTGCAGCTGCAACTGAGGGTAACCTTCCTGAGTGAGGAAGGAAGGGATCTGAGGACCTGAGCATCAGAGGACAAAGGCTGGCTGCCTGCCTCCTGGTCTGTTTCCTACCTTTCCCCACCCCCAAGAATTGGAGCCTGTATCACCTCCACCTTCTCTCTGAAGTTTCTTTACTAGGAATCAAAGGTTTTTATTTTACATAAAGAACTTTTTTTTTTAAACTGGGAAAGTGTACTCTGTATAAAGGTCAGTTGAAATTAAAGTCAGATCATTTTCAGTTTTGAAATGGGTAGAATACACCAATTAAGACAGGAAAAGCACTAACAAGGACCATTATGTTAGGGAGAAGGGAAATGAGAAATGAGAGGCTGTGGGTTCAGATGATAATGTCATCTTTTGTAGAACTTGGGACGTGTCAGCCCTACAAGTCTTCCTGTGTGAAGAGTGGAGGGGTGAGGGTGGAAGCTGGTGGGGAGGCTGGGGGCTGAGGGAGGTAGCGAAAGTGAACTGAGGAAAACCACCTGTTTCACCCTTCATGTGAAATTTCAGGGGTAGGAGTATGAGTGGAAGGGAAAACTTGAGATGGGATCATGTACAGGCAAATGTTTTTCATCTCTTCTTTAGTTCTCTGGGGTAGGGAGTTGAAGATATTAATTTGGTTTTAAGACATTAATTCTCAGCATTAGACCGAAGATTTGATAGATGACACATGGTTAAGCAACAAGAGCAATATTTTATACAGAAAGTCTGGGACTTTGGTTGCCGTGAGCACGTACGTCAAGAGCAATGACTGATCTCCAGAGCCAGACATTTCCTCTTATACAGTGTAATTAACGGGCTCACCGCATGTACAAATGAGGAATCGGAAACTGTGAACACAAGGAAACTAACTTCTTAGATATTTTTTTCCTACTCACCCCCATGAAATTTTAATACCATAGGTATATTATGATGTTTACATACATATATATAACATATATAAATAATCTATAATATAAAAGCATAATATGCAAATCGACTGAACAACCGTCAGGACAACCTTCTGGGTGACCACGCTATGACACACACCGGCACCAAGCCAGCCAAGGAGGGTGTGATGTGATTGGTTGGGGGGCTCTGCCATTGCCCGCGATCGCCCCACAGAGGAAGGCCCAGGCCACCCTTTGTGCGGCCAGCAATCACAGAGCCCCGGCCGGGGGGTCAGGGCCGCGCTCTGCTGGGCAATTGATTGTGGGGCTCCAAAGAGGGAGCCCCAGGCTACCTGGCCAGTAGTGCTGTGGCAGGTGTGAGTGGGCAACCAGTGATTGCCCCGCAGAAGGAGGCCTAGGCCAGCCATGCGATGGCACCCATGCCTGTCACCCTCAGAGGGAGGCGACCAGTGTTGGAGGAGGGGGACAGTGTCGAATAGATGGCAAGCAGTGCTGGCCGCGGGGGTGAGGCCAGCTGCTGGCAGCCAGGGGAAAAAAGTTCCCATAGGCCCTGATCACTGGCCAGCCCTAGGGACCCTACCCGAGGGGTCCAGGATTGCGAGAGGGTGCAGGCGGACTGACGGACACCCTGCCTCCTGCACCGGGCCTCTAGTATTATATGAGATATAGTAGTATATATATATTGTGTGTGTGTGTGTGTGTGTGTGTGTGTGTGTGTGTGTGTATACACATATATGTAAAAAGAGGAAGATGTTTTTGGCTTCAAGAATCAATTTTTGTGCCCTTAAGGGTGAGCTCATCTCTGTTGAGAATAAATGTAAAAAAAGTTGGCATTTTTATGCAATGTTATTTAATAAAAATTAATACTTGTAAAATATTTTTATCCACTATTCAGTGTCATTAATGCTTTGGAAAACCTATATCTCTCCCTCTAGTAGTTGGCAGTTTATAAATCTAATTATAACCATCTCAATAATTATGTAACAGATAATCTAGTTATTTTTATCAAGATAGATAATCATTTGTCCAGATTCTCTTGTTCCTACTAATAAAAAATGGACTTCTGAAACTCTTGGGGAAAATGCTAATTGTCATACTTTTTCAACCCTTCTGCCTTCAATGGTGTGGGTTAAAAACTTTCCCTACAGTTGCTCTGATTTTATTTTTGAAGTTTTTTTTAACAGCTTCGTTGAGATTTAATCCACATACCACACAGTTTACTCATTTAAAGTGTACAGGTTAGTGGTTTTGCTCACTATAGTCATTTATACATTTTTATTCCCCCCAACTCTCCCTTCAGAAGAAGCCTTGTTCTCCAGTAGCACCTGCTCCCAATTTCTTTCCAACCCTCTTCCTACCCTTTTGCCTCATAATGCTAGGCAACCACTGATGTACTTTCTGTCGCTGTAGATTTGCCTACTCTGTACATTTTATATAAATGGAAGCATAGCATATGTGGCCTTCTGTGACTGGCTTTTTCAGTTTGCACAATATTTTCTTTTTAAAAATCTTTCTTTTTAAAAAATTATTTTTTCTTTAATTATTAAGTTATTACATATGTGTCCTTATGCCCCCATTGCCACCCACTCCACTCACATTCATGCCTTCACCCCCCCTGGTGTCTGTGTCCATTGGTTATGCTTATATGCATGCATACAAGTCCTTTTGTTGATCTCTTCCTCTTACCCCACCCTCTTGCATGATATTTTCACATAATGTAACAGGTATCAGTAGTTTATTCTTTTTAATTGCCAGATGATAGTCCATTGTATGGATATATTGCATTTTATTTAGCTACTCATTAGTTGATGGAAATTTAAGTTATTTCCTCTTTTTGGGTATTATGTTTATACTAGTGGTCCACTGCATAAAATTCGTGCACATTAAAAGGGAATTAATTAGAGGAAATGTTTTAATATTGCTATTTGCTCTTTCTCTATAATAGAAGTGTCAGAGATGAAAGAAAACTAATAAAATGTATATGAAAATCTCCCTCCTGTCAGAGTCTGGGGCGTGCCACAGGACCCAGAGTCCAGTCCCTGCCCATCACCCACACGAACTTCGAAAACGTAGGAGACCAAGACCTGCTGGCTCCACCTCCATTGGGTGAAACCCAGACCTGGCCGTCCCCACCACCATCAAGTCCCTCCAGGCGAGAGGCACAACCTCAGGTTCCCCTGCCTGGCACCGGGGCGGGGTGTGTGGCCTGAGGTCCCCAGTCAAGCCCTGCCGAGTGGGGCAAAGGGGAGGAGTGGCATGGCCTGAGGTCCCTCATCCTGGCCAGGTGCCATGCAGCCTCACGTCCCTGCTATTTGGTCCTGGAGTTATAGCATCCCAGCTAATTTGCATATTCTTCTATTATATAGATAGGTTGCTATGAAAATTCATGTGTAAGTTTTAATGTGGACATTTACTTTCATTTCTCTTGGATATATACCATTTTAAAGTCCCACAAGCAATGTATGAGTGTTGCAATTTCTCCACATCATTGTGGACACATTATTATTGGTTCTTCTGATTATAGCCTTCCTAAAGACAGTCACCGTATAGCCACTCTGGCTATGAAGCGGTATCTCGTTGAAATTTGATTTGTTTCTTTTTATTGATCAAGATCTTGAGCATCTTTTTATGTATTTATGCTCTGAGTTTTTGATTCCTGAGGATCATAAAGGATACCCACCTTCGTACTCTCAGGGATATTTGTAAAAGAATAACCAAGGACCTAAAACAGTGCTACATCCATCCTGTCTATCCTTAGGTAGTCATTCTGCCACACCAGATTATAGCATGGAAAACTTAGTGGAGGCTACAATATTCTGAACTGTGTGGGTTCCATAAGAGGTTGAAAATATGAAATAGAATATCTTGGGTAAAAGGAATGGGAGGCTTTGTGAGAGGAGTGTTGAATCTCTCTCTAGGCCAAAGGGCAAAGAGAATTGTAACTGAGGGACATTAGAGGGCTGGCAGGCCATGGATCCAGTGAAGAAAAGAGCAGTGTAGTGGGCGTGAAGGGAGAGGACAAGGCAAATAAGAATGTCTAAGTGGAGAATCTCTGCACTGAAAACTATTTTGTACTTAACAAGAACGGGTAAATAATTGTTATCCAACGAGCTAGTATATTTCAAAGTCATGAAATAATCTGAAATAGTAGAGTCTAAGAGAATGAAGTATCTGCCCTGGGTTCAGGTTTGGCCCATGTATTACAGATACTCTGTGGTATTTATGGTGTCTTAAATCACATCTAATTATAGTATTTTGGGCAGAGAAGCCATAATCACCATTAAAAAAATAATCTTCTCTCAGTTAATGTTTTCATTCAAATTAATGCTTTAATCAACGTGATGAACCTCATGTTACTAAATAAGGAATACTTTTGAGTAAATTAAAAAAATTTATGTATATGAATTTTGCACACGATGTGCCACCAACAGGGTACTTAAGTCTAATTTCTCTCTTCTGTTGATGTGAATTTTAGGTAAGGTATCTCTTTCTGCTTCTTGAGTACTAGATCCAGTAGGACCAAGTACATTTGCCTTTTGGTTACAGAGATATTTTCAAGTACTCTCTATTTCCTTAAGTCAAACAGCATGCACAGCACTGTGATCACTGGGATAGAGATGAATTACCTCATTAGTAGAATGCACCTCTCCCTAAGGGAACTGATTCTGGGGCTTATATTTTTGACATGTTCTGAGGAAATCTCTTAAGACAGCTGGGTAATCTTTGCTTTATTGCTACTATGGTTTATATCTTAAAAAAATACATTTGATATGCTTCTACATGTGATTCTCTGGTCTGTGTCTATTTAGCAAGTAATTTCCCTCCTCTCCGTTATCCAGAAGCTTTCGGCTGTAGTGCTCTTTGTGAAAGAAGGATTATTGAATGTGTTAAAATAGGAGAAGGTTCCAGCATACCATTTCTGACGGGCAGTTGATTAAAATAGCCACATGTCAAAATAGGAGAAGGCTTGATATAACGGAGAAAGTTGGCCTTGGAGCTGTCATTTTGTCAGCCCAACACTGTTTGCTTCATTACCTGTTTGGTGTGTTGATTTCCGTCCTCCTTTTTTTCTACAGGCTGGGAAGTGATGACACCCAGTTTGAAGTTAGCATGGCCAACAGCGGATGTGAAGTGCATCGTTTTGATCCTAGTGTTAAGTCGGCTCATAGTCTGGAGAATCAGCGCCTCTGGTATCACCGCTTGTCCATTGACTGGCGGGACCCCCATCCAGCTGTTGCTGCCCAAAAGCCGCATAGCAACACCAGAAAATTGGGGACCATTTTGAATGAATTTGGGCATCACAAGGTGAGAATTTTTTCATTTGATTTAATACTCAGGTAAAGTGAACAAACTCATAAACTGTGTTTTTTTTTTTTAAATACAACCCAAAAATTGGATAGTTGAAGGTCCAGTTTAAAAAATTATTTTTGAATTACATTTTACATTCAATATTATTTTGTATTATTTCAGGTGTACAGCATTGGGGGTAGACAATTATATTTTTCACAAAGTGTGATCCCGCCAATACTTCCAGTACCTACTTAGTATCATACATAGTTATTACAATATTATTGACTATATTTTGAATGCTATACTTTATATCCCCATGACTATTTTGTAACTAGAAGCTTTAACCTTACTCATTATCCGTCATTATTTATAGAGTCAACTTTGTAGACCTAAGGTTTTGACAAATGTAGAAATATTTATATTGATTTGAAAAATGTAGTTGCTGTTGAGTAGGGCTAAGTAAGATTTTGGCTAAGACTGGACAGGGAGACTAAGAAACCTACTCCTAGCATAGGCTCCAGCATTACATTTACAATGGGCAGTTGATTTAAAATTTCCAGGCAGAGGAAACTACTTATGTTAGCCTCAAATACAAAAAGTAATCAGAGTCGGGTTTACGTTTGATAACAGATTGTTTGTGTATCGTATTTCTCATTATTGTAACAACTATTTTGAGTCTCCAGGCTCTGATAGGTCAGAAAATACTTGTAGCTTTGATTAAAATGTACTTTGTAAAATTGAATGGACATTATGTGTGTTGCAACTGAGATACTTAAGTTCAAAGGATGTCAAATCTCTACAAATATTTTATTGTGAATGGATAGCAAAAAAGAGACTCCAACTTTGAACTGTGTTCATAAAAGCAGAGCTGGGCTAATTGCATTTTGTAGGGAGATACTGGAAAAATTCTCCTCAGTGTAATTGGCTTCTGTTTGATCGCCAGCCTTTTGGGCTTGGCTTATCATAGTCTATTATTCCCATCCAGAGATGGCATGCAATTTAGATCATGCCAAAATAGGTATTTCGGCGAAACAGTGTACATGGAGCTTAATTTTAAACGAGTATGCTGCTTGATCTTTAATAATGGGGCTTTTCCTCTGCATTGTCCCCCGCCACCCCCCCCCCCCCGACACACACACACACACACACACACACACACACACACACACACATCATTTTTCTCCTCCTCCTCCTTTTCTTCAAAAAACAAAAAGCAAACAAAACAACAAACAAAACAAAATGAAAACACCAAACTCCCTCTAATTCAACAGCAGGAGCTTCTTCAAGAACAACTTCAAAGAATCTTTTCTTCTTTTAACATATGACTAACTACTGATTTGTATTTTGCTTTGCCATTGAGAGTAATTAGCATTTAATAGTCAGAAGCCTTAATGAAAAGTATATAGGATTTTCCGGGTAAAGCCTGTGAACAGAACCCACAGAACAGAGAGCATTCTTCAGAGCTTTATTTTGTCTTTGCTGCTTGTTACCTTCACAGACCTGCGTTTTACAGCTGAAAATGACAGGCTTGACTCTTGAATATGTCAACTCTAGATTATTCCAAGAGCTAACTACTGACCTTTGTGCTCCTTTAGGCGCTTTCCTGCTTCTCCTTAATGCGCTTTCCATCCTGGGCCCATGGCCCACCACTCTTTAAGAAAAGACTGAGTAGAGGAAAGAGGTGAAGCTTAAAACGACTTTGCTTCCCCCTCCCCCATAATATTTTTAAAACTTTAGGCTAGGTGAGGATAAAATGAGACTTTGAAAAATGATCTGTGGCTGTAATTGATTTAAGCCATATTGCCTATGGAAAATGTGTCCTTAGTCAAATTCGCCCCTGATCTGTGCTTATTTGACTGCATGGGAGCTGAAGTAGGCAAACCTGTCTGCTGAGGATGAAGCAGGAAGCCTTCAGCACTGCTCCTGAAACAGCAGAAACATTTACATCCCTAGAGATGAGGCATGTTCTGGAAAATTCCTTGTATTTCAAAGGCTACTTATTTTTATTAAACACATGAATAATGTCACTTAAAAATAGTTAAGGTGGTAATTTTTATGTGTATTTTACCACAAAACACACACACACACACACACACACACAAAACAAAACAAAAACCGGAACAAAGACCCCTAGTAATAATGAGAGTGACCTGGCTCAGAATTGTCAGAGTGTTTTTGCTGCTTAAAAACACAACAGCTCCTGTTGAAAATTTTTAAAGAGACTGACATTCTTTTGTGGAGATGATTTTTGGGGGAATGCTTTAAAACAAGACAAAACTAAGCCCGTCAGTGAGCGATGGCTTCTGTCAGGAACATGCTTCCGGGAGCGACGTGAAGCCAGATACAGGAAAACTCATTTCTGGCCTGCAGCACGCGAGGGCTGTTTTCGTTTTGCTGCATGCGCACAGATACTGGTAAATAGGACGTGGCTCTGGCAGGGAAAGCAAATAGAAAAAGCAACCCACACTGAAACATGGAGTGCTTTTTACTTGCCTGATTTTCTCTCTTTCTCCTTTTTTCCCCTCTGAAAGCGGCTATAGAAACCAAAGTGGTGTTAGTTGTGTTGTTTTCACTCCCTGGTTTTAAAACATCTCCTATAGATGTTCTCCATGTTAACCTGCTATTTTTCTTCTTTTTTATCAGACCTCGATTCTAGCCACTCAGGCAGAAATGTCGGCAAAATGAAAAGCAGCATTTTGAGACGGTGACAGAAAGATGCATATGGCTTTCTCAGTAGTTTTAAAACTCTCTGGTAATTTTAACTTCAAACTATAAATCAAAAATCTTTCTAAAGCATCAAGGGAGAGCAGCTGCCTCAGCAAAAGCTTGAGAAACAGAAGCTCATTCTGTCAGGGAGTAGTTTCACCTGAATCCAGCATTATCTGAAATGATTAACTATCTTTACCCAGCTGCTTGTTGCTGTCACAACGCATTAGAATTTTTACAGAATATGACTGGAAATATTGAATCTGGAGTTTCTGCACATATTAATCATAATCTCTGCTTTTTCCCCATAAGGTCTTGATTACATAGAGAATGCTAAATGATCCACGCAGGTTAGTGGTAAATTATTATTTTCAGTCTCAACCATGCTGATGAGATGAATAATAGGACTGTGTTAGAGCTTACCTCTGCGAATTCATTAGTCTAGGTTTGAGACCTGGGTCCTCTTGTTGGTTTTTGGCATTGGGCAAGTCTTAAGTGACTCTCTGGTGCTCAATTTGATTGTCAATAAAATTGGGACAGTGATACCACTTAAATAGATTGGTTTTTTTTGGACTGGGCCAGAAAATGGTGTGAAGGGCTTCAGCAGAGTGTCTGGCATGAATTAGTCATTTGTTTGTACGTTCAGAAAATTTGTACTAAATTTCATAGAAAACATTTTCTTGCCCTATTTTCAGGGAAAAGACATGGGATTTTTTTTTTCTGGAAATTGTTGACTGCACCTAATTCCAGTCAAGAGTTTTAAATGAATGTTTTGTGTGAAGCTGAAGGGCAATTGGTCCTTTGTCGTGGTTGTTGGGAACTGTTATTGTTTGCTGCCTCGGGTACTGAACAGTTTTGCTGTGATTGTCCGGAAAGTAAATAGGATGTAATAAGCTGCTGAAGAGTAATACGGAGCAGATGTAACCTGAGGGGGATGACCGATAACTCTGGACTTCGAGCATGCTCAATGCTGAGAAAGGATGGGGTCCTCCTTCTCCTTTCTGGATGCTACCCCAGCCGTTGAGTGTCCCCATGGATCCTCACAGGAGGGGCAGTTCCTGCTTCCCTGGGCTGAGGGCTCCCCATTAATAACAAAACATCATTTCTGCCTGGTTGGCATGGCTCAGTGGTTGAGTGTCGACCTATGAACCAGGAGTTCATGGTTCGATTACCGGTCCGGGCACATGCGAGCTCCATCCCCAGTTTGGGGCGTGCAGGAGGCAGCACATCAATGATTCTCATCATTGACATTTCTACCTCTCTCTCCCTCTTCCTTCCTCTCTGAAGTCAATAAAAATATATAAACAAAAACAAAACAGCAGTTCTGTTGTGTGGTCACTGCTGTGTTAGAGAGAATTTGGGCTTTGAAATTCAACTACAGAAAGATTCCTGTCCTTTTTGCTTGTCAAATTGGCAGATGTAAACAAGATATTGATGCTGCCCTACCTTGGAGTGCTTGTTGGGAAGGATACTCATGCTTAGCTGGAAATGGAAAACGATAGCACTTTCTGGAAGAAAACTCAACCATGTGTACTAGTATACATGATGTCACCTTTTATTCCTAGAAAACTTAGTCAAATTCTATTTCATCTGCTATTAGTTCTGCCATTCCAGCTCTTTTTGGATAAGTTTTTATGAGTGCCATTCTAAATTCCTTTATTTTCATTTTTTGGATATAGTTTTAATTTAAGTAGCATATAAGAGTGACATTCAGTATATGCCTACATTATGTTTTTAAATCCAATCTGATAATCTGTTTTTAAACAATTTAGGTTCATGGTAATTGGGATTAAATTTTACTCTTTTAAATTGGGCTTTTTGGTTTTCAGTAGATTTTTCTCTTCTTACCAAAGCTTATTTTTTTTATTCTTTGTGTTTACCTTTAAATTTTAAATGTACATAATTATAAAATTTTAAAACAACATATAAAATTATCAATATTTTTATATTCCTCCTAAATACAACAAGGATTAGAGCAAGTTAACTGCCCATTTAACATGGGCCCCCTACATGGTTCTTTTCTGGAGGTTGTTTAAAAAGAATTTTTTTATTGATTTCAGAGAGGAAGGGAGAGAGATAGAAACATCAATGATGAGAGAGAATCATTGCTTGGCTGCCTCCTGCTGCCCCCTACTGGGGACCGAGCCCGCAATGCAACTGGGAGGGCATGTTCCCTGACGGAATCAAACCATGACCTCCTGGTTTTTAGGTAGATGTTCAACCACTGAGCCATGTAGAGGGCCTTTTTTATATTTTAAAAATATCAATCACTTTTGGGTGAATTTTTCAGTACTAGCTTCCAATTTTTAAAATTTCCTTTTTAACTATGTCCATTCTAGAGTTTTATACCATTTATTGATATTTTTTAAAAATTGCAATGACTCGCCGAGACCGGTTTGGCTCAGTGGATAGAGCATCCGACTGCGGACTGAAGGGTCCCGGGTTTGATTCCGATCAAGGGCATGTACCATGGCTGCGGGCACATCCCCAGTAGGGGACGTGCAGGAGGCGGCTGATCGATGTTTCTCTCTTGTCGATGTTTCTGACTTTCTATCCCTCTCCATTCCGCTCTGTAAAAAATCAATAAAATATATTTAAAAAAAAAATTGCAATGACTCTATTTTTCACGTCCAAGATTTTGAATTGGTGTTTTTCCTATCTGTTCTTTTATAGTTTTGCATATTTTTTATTTCAAAATGTATTACCACTGCCGAGTCCGGTTTGGCTCAGTGGATAGAGCGTTGGACTGCAGACTGAAGGGTCCCGGGTTCGATTCCCGTCAAGGGCATGTCCCTTGGCTGCGAGCACATCCCCAGAAGGGGGTGTGCAAGAGGCAGCTGATCGATGTTTCTCTCTCATCGATGTTTCTGACTTTCTATCCCTCTCCCTTCTGCTCTGTAAAAAAAAAAATCAATAAAAATATATTTTAAAAAAATGTATTACCACTGCTTGCATGTTTAAGAAAGTAGGTATTATTCTTATTGGTTGCTTTGAGCATCCTATACATAGTTACTTTAATCTTTTGTCAGACTGTTCAGCAAAATTAATGTAACTTCAGAATGAATATCCCACATACTGATTTAATTGGCTGTTTTTCATCAGTTGATTTCTGTGTGTATTTTGGAATTTTCATTTGCTGGCTCATTTTCAGTGGGAGGCTTTGGGTTTGGTTTTGCTTTTTTCTTTTCTTTTTGCTTCACCCTCTGTGCCTAGTGATTTACAGTGGCCTTCAGGCCTGGCCTTACTGAAGCACTCAGGGGCTCCTGCTCTTCCTTGTGCTATTGGGAATATTTCCTCACAGCACCCTATAGCAGTGGTTGGCAAACTCGTTAGTCAGCAGAGCCAAATATCAACAGTACAACGATTGAAATTTCTTTTGAGAGCCAAATTTTTAAAACTTAAACTTTTAACACCACTTCTTCAAAATAGACTTGCCCAGGCCGTGGTATTTTGTGGAAGAGCCACACTCAAGGGAAAGAGTCGCATGTGGCTCGCAAGCCGCAGTTTGCTGACCACTGCTCTATAGGCTCTAGGGTCTGGCTCATTTGCTATTTATTAGGGTGAGTCTCTCTCCTCCAATCTCCCTAGGCCAGTGGTTGGTGTTAAGGACCAGCCATAGCCAGTGGTTGTCCGCAGTTTATTGCAGGCTTCTTTCCTCACTAGCCCTTGGCTTTAATACATGAAGGTGGCTCGACTGCTTCCTCAGGAATTTCTCGTCCCTACTCCCTATAGGACATGCCTCTCTAGGCCCACTGTCACATGTTTTAGGGCAGGAGCTCAGCATGTCCTGGCTTCAGTCCACTCACTGCTGTGTCCTGGTTATAGAGATGCTCATCTTATTATTATTTTTTTTAGCAAGCCCTGCTTTGTCCTTTTGGTTTATTTCTCTATTTTATGATTCTCTCTTTTTGCTTTGTGTTTGGCATGGAGATGGGGATGGTGGATCTGGCCTTCATAGTTTTTTTTTTTTTTTTAAGTCGACTTGATTCATCTTTCTTACTTAGAATTATTTGGAGAAATAATATGCATGGATTCACGAATCAACTGTTCTAGTTATGTTTTCTAATAAGTGTTAAAAATACCTAGCAAATGAAAGATTTTGAAATGCTTGTTTGTATTGCTCCAAGTCATATTCTATACCGAGACTGCTCATATTTGATGTGTGTGTGAACCTTCTGGAGAGTCTAATTAAAATGCAGATATTGGCCCAAGCTGGTTTGGCTCAGTGGATAGAGCATCCGCCTGCAGACTGAAGGGTCCCATGTTCAATTCCGATCAAGGGCACATGCCTGGGTTGCAGGCTTGATCCCCAGTGGGAGTGGTGCAGGAGGCAGCCAATCAGTGATTCTCTCTCATCATTGATGTTTCTCTCTTTCCCTTTCCTTCCTCTCTGAAATCAATAAAAATAAATTAAAAATAAATAAAATAAAATGCAGACATTGATTCAGGAGGTCTGAGGCAGGGTCCCAGATTCTGCATTTCTAATAAGCTCCTGAGTGGTGGTGCTGCTGGTTGAGGGGACCATCCATTGAATAGCAAGACTGGTACCACAGCTTGAGAAATACAGGAGCAGAGGACGCTTAATAGTAATGGGCAGAGCTAGGACTTGACGCTGCGTGGTATTCCCCCAGAGGCCCAGCCCTGGGCCACTCTGCTCTGTGGACATCCTTCCCTCATCGGCTGAGTCCCTGCCAAGGGTGCCGGGAGGCACAGATGCTGTGTTGTGCTCCAGATCGTTTTCCATGCTTACTCCTGTGCCAGATTTTTGTACTCAACGAGCTGTTTTCCTGGGACAAAAATGTCCTCTGGTTGTCTGTGACACCATTCAAGGCCCAGACATGCTTGAGCCCTAGGTGATTAATGGTTTAGCTGGACCCTTGCTCTCAGATGTGTGTTCCTAGCTCAGCCCGAGACCAGAGACCCTTTATTGTATGAAATCCCAAACCAAATGACTAGTGAAAGACTCAGGAAATACATAAGATACTTGCCAACCTGACTTTCTCATCAGTGCCTTCCTAAAGAAAATGTGCAGGGTATCAAAGTTTGAGTATTTTATCTTTTATACAACCCATCTCAGAATTAATTAGCGGCAGCTTGAGCATCCAGAGGCCTTCGTCAGTGATGTTTCAGAAGAACATTTGGGTGGAAAACTTCAGGGAAACATGATTTGCTGTGGTAAAGGGAGAAGTCTAGGTGACTCTTCTAGGCCCCAATGCAATCTTCTATTTCAATTTGTTTATGTTCCTGTTTCAAAGAGAGCTATCGTTCTGTGTATTTGAAGGCAGCTTCATCTTGCAGAATTGCTGTTTAATCACAGCGGTGCTGTGTTTCTGTGAAATAAGCCAGTGGCAATTTAGGAGTAATGAGTCACGGTCCTGAATTGCAATTAGAAAAGCAGAGACATCTTTTAGTCCCCATCAGCCTGCAGTGGACCCTAAGGACAAGGCATCTTGCGAAAGTGAGTCAAGAACTTCCTCCCTCGACATTTAGGAAATGAGTTTTGGCTTTTTATCTTTTTCACTCTTCTCTGATGGTGAGATTTGCTGTGAAACAAAATGCCTGGGCTCTTCTGGGTGACTTTCACACCATCCAGTGTTCAGCTGGCTGCTAGCACGTAGATACAAGAGGTTACAAAGCCCATTTGGAGGATGAACTAGGCACACCTGGACTTAGCCAGGGTTTGTGTTCTCTTTGACTTGTCCCCGCCATGGATTTCCTTGGGCAGAAGCCAGGACTGGTGTTTTGTGTGGACGGTGCTTTGGAATTCGGAAACCCACTCCCACATGTGCAACCAAGTGGCTCCCATATTTTACCATTGAATTCAGAACACTGGTAAACCCAAAATAGCAGCATCAGGCCACAAGCACAGAATCGAATTGCCTAGAGCAGTGGTCGGCAAACTGAGGCTCACGAGCCACATGCGGCTCTTTGACCCCTTGAGTGTGGCTCTTCCACAAAATACCACAGCCTGGGCGAGTTTATTTTGAAGAAGTGGTGTTAGAAGAAGTTTAAGTTAAAAAAACCTTGGCTCTCAAAAGAAATTTCAATGGTTGTACTGTTGATACTTGGCTCTGTTGACTAATGAGTTTGCCGACCACTGACCTAGGGAACTTAATTAAAATGTCAAACCTAAGACCAACCTCAGAGATTCCAATTTAGCTGGTCTGGCATGGAGCCCAGGAACCTGCATTTCACCCTCCACACCGCGCTCTGACCCAGAGGACGTGAAGATCACCCTTTGATGAGCTCAGTGTGTAGAGAGGACGTGAGGGGCTCAGCCTTCCCTTCACAAGCCCTCATCCCCTGCTGTTCATAAAGCCCTTTAAACAAGAAGGCGGTCCCATCTGCAACCTTCCTCCCTGTCTCCTTACCAGATTGTCCTGTCCTCTCTGCCTCCGTTTCCCCTGTTGCGTGATGCCTGATGCATGACACTTGCATTTGAGAAGATTGTGCAGCAAATAAACTCCTGTCAGTGAGAGAAATGAAGGGGAAGTTTTGATGAAACCAGAATTAGGATTTTATATAAAAGAAAGCATTATGGCAAAAATCGCTTCTTTGCGATTTTCAAAGGGGCCCCGGTACTACTGCAGAAGAGGAAGATTTCACATACGGAGGACATCAGTCTCCTGGGAGTTGGCTTTTGTTTTTGTTCTTTGCTGTGAACCAGAGGTGGGCGTATTTGCCTGAGAATCTTGCCATCTTGACAAAATGTGGGGCCTCAGAGCCAAGTGAATCCGGAGGAGGCAGAGGGGCTCTAAGCTTCAGGGGCCCCGGAAGGCTTCCCTTTGTGTGACTCCTTTGGGGTGGAGACTGTGATCCATAGAAGAAGGTCAGGTTCAGGGCTGTGCGGCTCAGATTCGCTTTATGTGTGTTCAAAATGCTGAACGCCTTCTGACAGTAAAAGCCCCCAGAAGTCGCTATCATAGTAGTGCATCCTTTGAGGGAGTGTGTTCCTGAGCAAATCCTGGGGGTCACACCTGGGCTCTCCATTTCTGCCTTGGGTCTCAGCAATGCCAGTCCCCCGAACTGCCCAAGCAAAACAAAACACCCATGGGGCAGACTCCAGGGACTTGGGAAAAGGCCATCACACTTTCATGTGGAGATAAAATCTGATTTATTTTCCAGTCAGTAAAAATATCAAGACAAGAATGTTGCATTTGCCACACTATAGTTAAAAATATAAAGACGATTAAAACAACAACAACAACGCACCAATTTCCTAGTGTGGCTTGGCATTAACAGTTTTGCAATTAAAATGATAATGCAACATTTCTTATAAGAACTTCTCTTTAAAATCTTCGCGAAGGGCTCACAGCACACCATTAGGAGGCGTTATGTAAAGCAGCCTCTCTGTTCCAAGTTTTATTTTAAGATTTAATTTATTCCAGATTCTGCAGGAAAAAAACATCCACGCGACAAGCCTGCTAACAGATGTCAATTTAGTTTTATAGCACATGCCTGCACTTCCGATCAGAAAATGGAGATGATTCTCTCTGCCTGCTGTTAGTACATGACACAGCTTCCTCACACTGTGCCCGGAGGACAGCTGATTAATAAATAATCTATGGACCGGCAACTTACAACCTGCCTTCATCTTCGGCCGGGTCGAGTGTAAGCTTCATTTCACATCACGCCTTTGGATTAGGAGAGGTGCTGGAAAGAGCAGAGGTGCCAGAAAGTGGATTTTTCTCTGTGTCCATATCACTCAGGTCAGAAGACAGATTGTACGGCAGTGAAAAGAAACAACAGGAAAAAATAAGAATTATTCAATTAGGTAGAACTAAATCTATATTAAATTCCTTTGTGGTATTGGTAGATAAAGTAATTCTATGTAATAAATATTATGTCAAAATCAACTATAACAAAACGCTTTCCTTCTCCATATTCACAGGCCCCATTTCTCTTGTTCACGTGGCCTGGTAATTGCTGGTTTATATGTTGAACTTCTGTTTACATTCCTATCTTTAAGTCTGGTCCGTCCATCTATCCATCCATTCATCCATTGAATGAATATTTATTAAGCACATCCTCTATGCAAGGACCTATGCTTAAATAAAAAGGATACAATCTCTTTTTAATTTTTTTTAAAAAAGTTTTAATTGTGGTAAAATACACAACATAAAATTTACCTTCTTAAGCATTTTCAAGTGTATGGTTAGGTAATGCTCCGTATATCCACATTGTTGTGCACCTGATTTCTGTTCCTCCCTGTTGCCGTTTGGCAAAACTGGAACTCTATATGCGTTAAACACCAATTTCTCTCTTCCCTCAGCCCTTGACCACCACCATTCTAGTTTCTGTTTAATGAATTTGACTACAGTAGGTGCCTCAGAGAAGTGGGCTTCTATAGTGTTTGTCTTTTGTGATGGCCTTATTTCACTGAGCATAATATCCTCAAAGTTCATCCATGTTGTAGCATGTAGTAAGATTGCCTTCCTTTTTGAAGCTGAATAATAACCCCTCATGTACCACATTTTGTTTATCCATTCACCTGTCATCAGGTGGCTTCCACCTCCTGCCTATTGTAACAATGCTAAGAGAATGGGTACAAATAGCTTCCCAAACTCTGCTTTTAATTCTTTTGGATACAGATCCAGAAACTGCCATATAATTTTTCTGAAAAACTGCCATAAAATTTTTCACAGTGTCTGCACCAGTTTACATTCCCATAGACAAGTCTCTTAAAATTTAACATGTTGCTAAAAAGACAGAAATGTGATCCTGTAATGAGTGCTATGAAGAAGAAGTACCATGTGCTATGGGAGAGTTTAATAGAGAAATGCAGCCTAACATGCTATTTATTTTTGTAGTCTCCCTGATGCCTAGTCCATAGTGAGGACTCCATCAGTGCTTGGTGGGTGGGTGAGCAAGCCATTTAGACCCACGGTGATTAGAACCCTTTCCTTGGCTTCCTTCCTGCTTTTCAGCTGCTCTCCATTCTCCACGAGAGCAGCAAGGATCTTTGTTAGTGGATTGCTAGCTTTTGCTTGGTTGCCTCTATTGATCTCTGGTGAGATTATGGAAAAATCTTCCCCAGAAATGTCCTTTTCTTAATTCTGCATATCATCTAATATCCAGAGATGCTTAGATATTTCCACCAGATATGTCCCAGTCTTTTCTTTGGGGGAGAAAAAAGCCGCCTGTGGATGTAAGATGAAAGTGTAGTGATGTTAGGGAGTGGTGGGTATTCAGGGAGAAAATGTTTTTTCTATTCTTAGAATACTGCCTCTATTCCCTAAAGATTTTTTTTTTTCTAAAAAGATAGGAAAAGGGCCTCTTTCTCTTTTGGCTCAAATCAGCAACATTTTTGCACAATTCCGTGCTATTTATAGATATTTTAAATTGAAATTTCATTCTTGAGATTTTAAAGGAAATTTCAGATATTTAAAATGCATACGCATTATATTTGGAGACTTACACTTCTTGTTCCTGGTTTTAGCAAAGGAATCTGCTTACCTGATGCCCAACCCAGTGAAATACATAGCTATTATTCTGTCCATCGTTGTATTTTGCTAGCAGTTAGGCAAAGAAAGAGGCTGGCCACAAACATATCGGGCACAGCTCTTTCCTTAGAAATCTTAATTGGTTTTGCTCTTTGCCACGGCATCTTTATTCTGATGAGCTGGACAGGTCCAGTTTTCTGTCTGAAATGAGTCCTGAGGGTTTCTCCCCGTTGCTCTCACCATGTGATTGGCACAGGGAAACAGTGATGATGACATTTCGGAATGCTGTTATTGAGGTGGGTGGCAAGATGGGGCTATGTGGCCCAGAGGAAGGCTCACTGGCTCTCAGCCAAAAAGACCCTAATGCCAGTTTTATCTTCTGTTGGTTGTGTGAATAGCACAGGTGAAGGAGGCCCTTCGAGCCACATTTTATTTTTTCTGTAAAATGGGAATGAAAATACCTCCCATGCCAGACTGTTGGGACTAAAGACATAAGGGTCTGTGAGGAACCTGGCACAGAGCCTGGCCAGCTGCTCCCCGTTTGACAGTTGCTTACCAACTAGTTATTGTTGGGTTGGGTTGATTTGAATTGTCTTAGGCCAGTGGTCGGCAAACTCATTAGTCAACAGAGCCAAATATCAATAGTACACTGATTGAAATTTCTTTTGAGAGCCAAATTTGTAAAACTTAAACTTCTTCTAACGCCACTTCTTCAAAATAGACTCGCCCAGGCCGTGGTATTTTGTGGAAGAGCCACACTCAAGTGGCCAAAGAGCCAGCCGCATGTGGCTCTCAAGCCGCAGTTTGCCAACCACGTTATTAGGCCAATACTCAAATACTCACGATGGAATACACAGTATGGAACATTTGGTATATTTTATTGCTCTTCTGCTTTCTTTGTGATAGTGGGAAATTCCCAATAGGTCAACCATTTACCCCAGAAAATGGAGTCAGCATTCTGAATTGGGTTTTGGAAGTGTTTGGAACAGCAGCAGTGGAACCCGATGTTCAGATACCTCTTCAATGTCCTTGGGATCAATCTTTCGTCAGTGACAATCATAATATAATTGATGTGCATTTCAAATAGTTTACCATTTCTTTCATGGCATTGGTAGAAATCATGTAATTCAGTCATCTTTCCTATAGTCCCTGGCCAATGTGAAACATGTAGTAAATAAATACGGGGGCAGTGAAATGAGTTAGTTTCACGGTGTTGATAATCTTTATAAAATGACGGTGGAAAAACTTGTCCAGCTGGCTGAGCACCTTGAGATGATAGCCCTCCTTATACAGCACTATACTCTTCGTGGAACATTATGAAATACTAGTATCAGTCATTTAATGATTGGATTTAGTGGTAATTTTGCCAGGAGAAAAACACCACTACATATATGTATGTAATATAAAGTCACAGCAATGATTAGTTATAACCGAGCTACAGAAATAAGCAGGATTGATTGCTGCAGGTTTCCCTATTAATAATTGGTTGCCAACTTTCATTTATTTTTCTTCTATTGGCCCTTGGTGGCAGACAATTAGCAGATAGTATGAAAGCCTAAAAAGTACTGATGAGTTTTGTCATGTGGGAAATTACCTTGATACAATGTATCCTCCAAATTTATACTATCAGGCAAGCTACTCCCAAATTAAGATGTTTGAATTACATGGTTTATTGAATCCATTTAAAACACACAGTGAGAAGTAATGAGATGGAGTAGGTCTATGTACTTAGGATTGGGTACAAATGAGGGAGGAGGACCACACTGCCTGAGTCCTTGTCAGTCTCCTCCTCCCCTCCCCCAGCCTCCTTCTCCACCTTCTCCCACTTCTCCCCTTCCTCCTTCCTCTTCTCCATTTCCCCTTCCCCTTCTTCCTCTTGCCTCTTCTGCTTATGGTGTGTTTAGGAGGAAAAGAGTTGAGATGTGGAGCAAGGAGTCTCAATTGGACAGACACAAGGATAAGTATGTCTGGCCACAACTGTAAGCTCACCAGTTAGTCTATGAGCAGCTCTGAATTTTATCTGCAGAGTATCTGTGGGGCCAGAATGGGTGTAACCAATGGGTGGTCAATTTAAGACCTCATAAATATTGAGTGACTTGCATTCCTCATGCCTATTTAATGTTTAGTGACCATTTTGTGTTTAGTCAGCATTTCCATTTCTGTCTGTGTGCAGCACATGTATGTACTACTTATTTTATTTATGCCTAATGTCTCATAAGTTACTTATCCATACTTAACACATCTTACAAGTTTCACCTATCCCATTTGATTTCTCATTTCCTATAGCAGAATTGAATACTCTCAAATAAAACAAAAAAATGCACATTACTAATTTAAACCCTAAAATTGATAGGATTGTGTTGATTAATGTTGTTTTCACCATTAACCTCCCTCAGCAGTTCAGTGTTCAAACACTTCTATTCAGAGTTTCACAGGCCCTCATTGATAAATAGAGCAAGGAAGGTGTGATATTTGGCACTCCTGTGAAGTCATTCTGAATTTCACTCTCTTGGTGCAGTAATTAGTTGAAGAATATAGAATTGGGTGTGGACATATCTTAGGGCTTTCCTGGAATTTTTTTTTATTAAAAAAAAATAAGGTTAGTTATATTAATTTTTGCATTATCATTCAACTCCCTTAAAATTGATCTTCAGAAAAAAACATTGGGGCATATTTTTAAGCTTTACAGTGCCCCAAATAATGCTGTATGACAAGTAGGAATATTTTTCCTGTGATTAAATTCTGGCTAATTGAGATTTTGCTATTCAGCTGATGGCTATCATTTCATAGATGGTTCTACTAGAGGATAAGTGTTTGTGTTACAGAGTTTCTGATCTCAGGCGCAGGATAGCCAGGATCTTAAAATTTCATAGAAAATTGAACTCACCAAATCACATTTTACCTCCTCTGTAGCCATTGGTCTCAGTTTCTTTCCCTGACCTAGGTTTTAACACAAGTTGTTTCCAAGAGGAAAGTGAAGAGATCAAGTTTAGCCTCAGCTAGCTTCCTTGTGAGAAGTGATGATGTGTAGAGAAGCCAAAAGCATTAGCAAGGAACATAAACGGAAGGAATATTCTCCCCACTGGAGAGTGAGCTCTCAGAAAGCCCTTTATTCATTTAACAACACAAGGGAATCGGAAATGAAAGACTCAGCACATTCAGTGACATAATTACTCGGCCTGATAGAATTACAGGAAGTAGAAAGGATAGGGATCTGGCCAGCAGTGCTGCTTTCATATACAACAAACATGTACTAATATAATTGATGGCCCTTTCAGTAAGCCTCCCCATGACAGTTACCCAAACTCTCCACTGTCATGGTTGGGCCTATAACATGCAAGAGTTGAAGAAAATGTATTATGTACAGAAAACCAAAATTCACTCTTTGCTTCTTACACATCTGTTATCAAGGATATTTGATATGCTTCTGTTCATGTTGAGGGGAAAATCAGAATAATTTTGCATGGGTTAGTTCAGACTAGAATATTCGCATTTATATATTTTTTGGCATACTAAGATAAGTGTGTTTAATCAAGACAAATTCACTTATTTATAAGAAGATTCCACATTCAGTAATCAAAATGAAGAATAAGATATTATGGATAAGAACATCTGTTAAAGTAGGAGAATGTTAATGTATTGGGAAAAGAACAGATATTAAAAGAGCTCTAGCTTTCTATAATGTTTTCCTGACAAAGATTCCTAAAACTATAACTTAAACTGCACTTTTTGAGGGGCTTTTCAATTTACAGTGAATTTTGGAGGGGCTTTTTCATTTGGAAAATTCAGCAATCATAGATATAGTATAGAATGGCAATTTCCAATAAATTATTGGATAGTAAAGGATAAATGAATCCTGTTCCCTAGGCAACCACATAAAGATATAACATCCCTCAAGCTCCCAAAATGAAATTTAAAGTTGCTACTATTTTTTATTTTGGGTTTCTCTGAAAATAGTTTTTATCTGTTGAAATTATTATTTTTTTTAACGAAGTGTGAGCCCTTTCCAACGCTTCTCTCTGTAACATTAGTCTTGCGTGTCACAGCCTCTCCATCCTTTGATCTCAGCATGTGTGGCTGTAAGAGGAGTGGCTGGCCTGGAAATAAGATCAAATGGGGGATAGAAATGAATGTCATTAGCGAGAGTAGAGCAGAAACATTTTGAGCCTTTCAGTAGGCTTTCATAACTTCAGGGAAAAGAGTGCTCTGGGGGTTTTCTGACTCACTCATTCTTTTGTAATTTTTTGACAAAATATAGGACACAACTTATTTAAAGGAAAAGCATTTTAAGTAGAAAAAAATGTTGAAATGGCTGCATTTCTGATTTTTTCATTTGGCTTTTGTATGAGTGCCATCTGTTTAGGCACTGTACCTTTTGTGTCTGTTCCCCAATATTGACACATCTCTTTTTTCAAATTTTTTTCTCCTTGCTTCCCTGCCCAGATTCTATTTCTTTTTTAATGATTTGTTTCCATGAGGCCAAAAGTGTACACTCTGAGAGATTATGATCTTCTGAGCATTGACCCTCAGAGGAAGACGCAATGGGAAATCCCTGCAGATTTGTCAGGTGTGAGCAACCTTTCAGGAAATAGGGGATGTCTGGTTGCTGACACCTTCTCTTCCACCTTAGGGCTGATGGTCTCCACTGACCCAGAAAACCCAAGGGCATTTGGGAAGGCCTTCCAATAAAAATATCTCTTCAGTATATTCTGCTGGTGATAGTTATGTGAGTTAATTAGCTAATCTTTTAAACAGATATTTCTCTTTGAAAGATTAAGCTTCTTCTTGTCTGAGCATCACCTACATAAGTCATGTAATCTCATTTGTTTCTCAAGAAGGTATCGTATGACACTTGGCTGGGGGAATGGAAGTTGGCTGAGGTGAAAAAGAAGAACATTTCTGGGTCTGACTTTGTACATAAAGAGCTTTGGCCAGCCAGAGGGCTTCTGAGAGTGAATACTGTGGGTGTGAAGTCACAGGAAGTGGAGGAGGAAGGCAGAAGGAAGGTGGGAAGAAGAAACATTTGGGTTTGCCTTCTCTATGACTGGAATGAAGTTGTGGAGGTGTCCACCCACAGAGTTTCATGGCATGCTTTCCTTCTACAGGTCAGCCATACGTTGTTAATGCTTGCCACATGTACTAATTACTCTCAACTATTTTATATTCCATGCTATCAATGAAGAAGAGAGATTGGATTTCATTGTTTGTTGTTTACTTTTGCTGGATGCAATTGAACACTCGTTGGGTATTCAGTAAACTCTTTGAGAGCCTCCTGTAAATCAAGAACTCAACCAACAGATGAAGAAGCAATGATGTGGGTCCTTGCCCTTAAGGATATCATGGTCTATAGAAGGAGACAGACATTTGCATGAAAATTAAATAGAAAGTGAAACCATTAGACACAGAAGACAAGAAGCTCTTTTTTTTTCTTGGGTGGCCAGGGAGGTGGTACAGAAGAGATGCTATTTCATCTAGCTCTTAAAAGTTGAATGGGAGTTTATCAGAGCTAGAAGGGAGGGGAAATAGTAAATTCAGGGGCCCAGGTTGTGAGGGAACTCTGTAAAGGAATCTAGAATTCAGGGGCCCCGAAACAAGGAGCTTAATGAACTAGGTTTTAAATTAGGTAGATAATTCTGGAAACATTGTGGAAGGTGGGCTATTCAAGGCTAAGAGCTCTTGAGAGTCGACATAATTCATTAGAAACATTGAGCGAGTAAGCGCTAATGTGACTGATTAAGAACCAATGTTTGGTGAAGGTGACATTAGTGAGCTTCAGTGTTTTAGCAATAGCTGTGATAGCTATAAAACTACCAAAATTTAAAATGTGGGCAGGAATACAGGGCTTCTACTTTTGTTTCATACATTTCTTTCTCAGTTGCACTTTTACAACCAACTTTTTAATAAAACACATTTATTTTTGAAAAAAGTCACATCCCAGTGCAATAAAATTAAAGCTGCGGTACAACACATTTTAAAAGCTCTATTTAATAATTCATTTTAAAAAGAAATATTTATTACTAAGACCTCTTAAAGTTCCCCTGGGGCTTGCTATAAACAAATTTGTGCTGGCTTTTTGTCTGTGAAGAAAACAGAAACATGTCACATTCCCCACAATGAAAGCTGTTTTTGCACTATCAGCAACTTATTATTTTTCTCCAGGGATCCAGTTAATCCAAATTGCAGATGACTCAAAATAAATATTTAGCTCTGAACTGTGCACTTTTGAATGTGGGTTTGGAAATTATCCCATCAATAACTGAGACTCAATTTAAAAAATAGACTCTATACATGTTTTTCATGGACCACGGACTCTCTTTTGTTGGTCCTTCCCTGTACACTGTTTTCTCAAGTTCAAATGTGTGTCTGAATGGCAATTTCCAGTATAGATCAAGACTCACCCTCACAGCTGAAATCATCTAGTTCACCACATTCAGTTTTCTGGAAACAACAAATTGAAAATGCATGCTCTTAACTAAAAAATAGGAAAAAGCTGTTTTCAACATGAATTCATTAGTTAACCTTCCAGTTACTAAGGAACTCAACCCAATCTGGCAGCTCATTTCAGAAGAACCAAGATGCTGCTGCTTGTCCTTCCCTCATCAGAAAAAAAGACGATGAGAATACATTTTTTTCTCCGTTTAGACATTTATGGAAAACGCCGGAATTAGGATCATTAGTAACTGAGGGAACTTAAACTTGCTACAGTGTTTTGTGGGAGTTCAAATGTCATTTACGTTATCAGGAAGAAGCAGGTAGGCTGTGAGGTAATGATCCTCATTCTATTTAACATGATTCAGAGCTTCCCTTAGTGCCTGGGAAATGCCTCCCTGAAACCACCCGCTTCCTGAACTGTACGGCGTGCGTTTAAGGGAAGGCGTTCATGGCGCCAGGTTCACAATAGACTGGCCACCAAGCTCCGTGAGTGGTGTACGCGTGTTAGGGACACTGCATCCTACCCTTTGTTTCTACCGAAAAAAATACCATCTGGAAAACTCCTCCAGCTCCAATAAAACTGAATCGCCTCCAGGCGGAAGCCTCCCAGGCATCAGCAATTCTTTTGAAGGAGCCAGACAGAGAATTCTGGTAATCTTGAATTAAAAATTATAAAAACAGCCACCACTGACATCAAGCAAGATGATACAGTCCCTGGTTGACAACCCATAAAACTTTCATGATTACCTCCACTCTCTCTGTTCTGAGCCAACACAGAATCTTAAAAAAAAAAAAAAAAAAAAAAAAAAGAATCCAGTATATGTATTGATCGCTCTGGTTCAGTTAGAAGTACAGGGATTCGAATGATTTTCAAAGATTCTCATCTGTCAAATCTCCCACATGTCAATCCATATCCAACAAAGTAGTAAAGGTATCTTTTCACTCTGTTAGGCAGCCATCCGACTGTTCTTATTGTGGGACTTGAGGACTAAGAAAGGTGTTAGTTAGGTCAGTGGGAGAGGAAGTCCTCTACAAGGGGTGCAGCAATTGGAGAAGCTGTCTCCTCTCCACCACCCCCTTTCTCCTTCGCATCCTCTTCCTTGGCTTACTCCTTGTCAAACGAACAAGGCTCTTACCCACTTTTATCTTGATGAATGTTGAAATGACTCCTCCACTCTTTCATATGTGCTGAAGCATAGTAACCTCCATCTTGTGTAAAGACTGCTGTTTGAAATTTTAACCCTGCTATTCTGGCTTCTGTAAACATTTGCTTGCTTAAATAATAGAGAAAAATAAGACTACTCCCATTCCAGAGAGGCTATAAACTGTGCCTCCGACAGAGTTGTCAGTGCTGGGGCCAGGCCAGGCCTTGAGATATGGTCTCATGGCCCTGTCCCAGCATGCAGGACTTTTTCTCAGAAGGACCGGAAGCCTCAATCCAAATTTGGAGACAAAAAGCTGGAAAAAAAAAATAAATAGGGAAGACTTCCACCAGGTTGGGGCCCAGAATTTGACAGAGACATTCTATTCTGAGCCCACTAGTGCTAGCATAATAGTAAATGACTCCAAATTAATTTGGCTTATTGATTAAGGCTTCTTCTGGTTTACAATAAAACAGAGCTATGTTCATTTATTTCTTTGCATTTTTTGTGTGTGATTTGCAGTCCCTTTGCTTATGCAGTTCAGAGATTGCCAGATGTAAATCAATAGATCTTGTGAGACATGAAAAAATACAAACTTTTAGCTAAATTCCTATGAGCATGAAAATGGAATGAGAGGTCATCTTTTCCAGGAAGGTCAGCTCTCATCTTGCCGTGAGCTGTGTTGGGGGTGACTTAACCTGGCTGGTGTGGCTCGGTGGTTAGGCGTCGACCCATGGACCAGGAGGCTGCTGGTTGGGGCACAGGCCACATTGCAGGTTGGATCCCTAGCACAGGGAGAGCAGGAGGCAGCCAATCAATGATTCTCTCTCATTGATGTTTCTATCACTCTCTTCCTCTCCCTCCCCATCTCTCTAAAAATAAATAAAAACATTACAATGATTTTTTAAATTGTACGAAACTTGATAAAACATGAAATGACAAAGAAAATGTCCCAGCTCCAAATTATATGCCTTTTGGTCATAGAAAGCTATGAAATGGCTATAAATGACAATGTTTATTCCGAGTACTTGGAATAAGAGGAGAGGGCATTAGTCCCAATGATGAAATATGCTGCAGCTGCTCAACGGGCATGGCTTGCCTGCAGGCAGACCTGTTTGCTGCCTTTCACCTGCAAACATGGCAGGCAGTGGGCCACTCGCGTGCCAGGAGCTCAACAAAGACTTACTAAATCCCCGCTCTTTTTTCACCCAGCACCTGCTCCCACCTGACAACCACCAGTCTGTCCTCTGTGTCTATGAGTCTGACCACTAGAGTGGTTACACCTGAAACAATACAAAACCAGACTGAATGTAAAGGGTAATGGGAAATAAAATTTATGAGAGACTTGTCAAATTAATAAACATTCCACATTTGCTCTCCTCCTGCCTCTCATTTTCGAAAAAGGAGCTGTAAGTCCAGAAACCCTTGACAAGGTCATATTTTGTGCTTGGATCCTTTCCTATTGTGAGCGTATCCCTGGTGTTCAGAGCCTGGTGTTAAGAACTTCTCTTTTGAAGCCAGACCCCGTTAGAATCCTGATTCAGCCACTCAGTAGCTGTGTGATCTGGGTAGGTTAACTTCTCTGAAGCTCAGGTTTCTATGGAAACTGCTTGGGTTTGGTTTAGGCTTCACCTCTCACTAACTGTGTGAACTACACAGGCCTCAGTTTCTCTACGGTAAAACGTGGACGATAAAACACTCATTTCCTGTGTTCTTTGGTGGTTGCTTTGGACATTACATGAAAAGCGCTTGGCTTGCTGCTTGGCTGAACACATAGCAAGTGCTTGATTAAAGTTGCTTATTAGTTTTTTCTTCTTCTTCTTTTACTACCAGTTGATACAAGATTTTTTAAAAAGATAGATATTGTGTTCTGAGGGATGATACACCTAAAGCAAATGTTAGGGAATTTTTAGCAATATATAGCGAGAGCCAGTAAAAGCTTATTTCAACAAGTCGTTGTCTTAATATATTCCCAAAGGTGAGATTTTTTTTTATATAACCTACATCTGAATATCTAACACATTCCTTTGAGTATTGTATGAGGGAAATCATTACATGGTGTTCAGTACTAATCCTTTTGTGTGTAATGTTTCTTTCTCTTTTCATTTTTATCGCTACATAAATTTAACAGAAGGTTCAAAACTGGCACTGCTTGTATTTTTTGTTGCAGGATTAAAAAAAAAACTTTTTGTTTTGTGGCTTTTAGCCATACATCTGTTTATACCATAATTTGCTTTCATTTAATCCTCTTTTTTCTCTTAGGTTGGGACTTGTGCATATGTCTTAGTTATAACCAGAAATTATTTTTACCTAATTCTGTATTTTATAATGATTTTTTCTTAAAAAAATATTTTTGTTGATTCCAGAGAGGAAGGAGAGGGAGAGAGAGATAAACACATCAATAATGTGAGAGTATCATTGATCAGCTGCTTCCTGCATGGCTCCTACTGGGGATCCACTCTGTAACCCAGGTATATGCTCTTCACCAGAATTGAACCCGGGACCCTTCAGTCCACAGGCTGACACTCTACCACTGAGCCAAACCAGCTAGTACTGATGTATTCTTTTTTTTTTTTTTTTTTAAAGAGGGTCCTCAAATTAAATAAGCTTCAAGTTCCAGAAAGCCAGGATCTGCCCTAGTTACATTATAATTCTTTTTCACGGGAAAGACTTGACATGTTCAACTTAAAATTTTCTAAAGTGAATGTTATTACAGGAGCATTATGAGACTAAAGATATCTTTATTTTCTCATTCCACTTGAGTTCTGACTGAATTTTGCTTTACTTCTTCAAGAAAATGCATCTGTGCTTTCAGTCAAAACCTATAGCCATAGAATTTATTGAATGGTTAAAATAATGTCAGTATCTGGCTTTGATGTATATGCTAGACTTTAATATGCAATAGACAAAGAAGAGAGCCAACTTCATTAAGCGATGCCTCAACCCCACCTTTTTCAGGCGAAAGGAACTGTGTGATCTTGTAGCCCCTTTTGGGGAAGGCATTGCACATTTCCGGGCTGAGAGAGGAAGGGAGGAGAACGCAGCACAGTGGTCATGAGAATCCTGGCAGGAGAAGAATCCGCGTGGTTCTGGGACAAAGAAGGAGGAGGCGATAAGGAAGTGCCCGGAGAATCCAGAGGAAGGGTGGTGATCTCAGGACTGGAATGTTGCTGAGCATTTCAAGAATTGCTGCGAAAGAACAGAGAACTTTGAAGTGGGGACTTTCTCCTCCAACAGTCATGGGTTGCTGGTCTGTTGCACTGCCACTAACCACTTCTCCATAGAAGGCTTCCACTCTGAGTAACTTTTTCAACAGGGGCACCACCCTGTATAGGTAACTAAGGACCCTGGAATGTGTGGAATGCCTTTAAAGTAAGGTTGAGTTACCAGCAGCAGCACCATCAACTGGCCTTCTGTTAGGAAAGCACATATTCAGGCCCCGATCCAGACCTGCTGACTCAGAAGCTGTGGACCAGTGTTCACTGGTCTTCCCCATGGCTCTGATGCACTGACCTTGGCAGCACTGTCCCGAAGAACTTGGTGTGACAATGGAGACGTCCGATGGCCGCACTGTCCAGGACGGCAGCCCCTAGCACAAGTGACTACCGAGCACCTGAAATGTGGTGGAGGAAGTGAAATTCTAATTGTATTTTATTTTAATTAGTGAACATTTAGATGGCCACACCTGGTGAGTGGCAGTTGTACAGGAGAGCATGGTTCCGCTACGTAGCATCCCTAAACATTCCTGTGCATTTACATTGAAATAAGTCCCTGCATCATACACAACACGACAAAACCAAAGAACTGCATGCCATATGTAGAATGACATGTTGATGTCATCTACTTCCTTATTCCAGTGTGGGAATCATGAACTAGACCATGTTTGGGATGGGAGCCTTGCAGATCGTCAGTTAAATATCCACGAAGAGAAAAACAATTTGTATGTTTTTCCAAGTCTTGTCAGAATATGTTCAATAACTCTTTCTTAGGTGATTATTTCTGCTTTAGATCCTGAGGGTGAGGATTTCTTAATAATCCCAATACCCGAGTTTCTTAAAGAAAATGAAAATCAGCCTGTGCTTGAAGGAGACTGTGGGGCTCTGTGTATGTGGGTGGAAGGGACGTGGTGACCAGCAGGAACTTTTGTTGGTGTTCCACACAGAGAAAGCAGCACGAAGACATTTCATGGCATTTCGAGGAATAGCAAGGAACTATGTTTAACTAACGTGTAGAGTTCATAAAGTGTTGTTAATCAAGACCCCTACCCCATGTATGCACAGAAGGCCAATGGAATCCATAGCTGCCCACCAGATCACAACTTCCAACATTTGGTTCCTCCCTCCTCCCTTCCAGTCAGTGCGGTCTGAAGTAAGACGATCACGCTGTGGAAGTGAGGGGTAGGGAAGAGGGGCCAGGTGTAAGAAGTTAAAGAAGCAGAGCAGACAGGGTTTGTTATCTGATAGGGTATTCCACAGACTGCCTGCCAGGAACTCGCATAGAAATTTGATACCAAAGAGGAGTTAGGTCCTGCTCTGGAAGAACTTGTAGTCCAAGTAACAGGGCTGCGGGTGTGGGGAGGGAAGGGGAATCAGGCATGTCAATAAAGGAATGGAAACCATGTTATGTACTTCCCCAGGAGTCCATCCAGGGTCCAGAAGTAGAGGTCGTCAAGGTGACCCTGACATAAAGCACCCCCTGCCCTGCCCCGCCCATAAGACCTGTTGCTATTCCCTCATCTCCTCGAAATTCTGTCTTCTGACACTTGCCTTCACTCACTGCTGATCCTTCCATAATTTTCACCCCCAGGACAGTGTTATTTCTAACTCATATTTCAGTATATTGAAAAGTATCCAAGTCACCCAGTGAGGTTATTGTGTGTCCCCTTAAATCAGTGCTTGCTTTTTGCACTTGGGCCATGTTTTATGAAGCCTAAGTCACCTTGCTGGCCTCACCATGCTCTGAGATTGACTTGGTTTCACCTCGAAGGCCTCCCTCTTATTGAACCCCAAGAATATGTCTAGCTGGGAAGCATTTTATCTGGGTGTTTTCTTGGTCATTTATTTGTTTACACATCTGTTTGTTTAGGAATAGTTTATACATGCTTATATTTTACGCCCCATCTCCTTCTGGAAATACTTGAGAATGCTTGCATGAATATGATGAGGTCAGAAAAATAAATGAACCAGGTGATGTAGCTTAAAGGCACGGGGTTCTGGTCTAAGGTGAGAGGCTGTGTGTGGGTTTTAGCTGCCCAGGGAAGTGGGGTAGAAATAAAGACATGAAAGCTGCTGCTGGGTGCTGTCCTTGGTTCTGTCACAGCCTTCCTGCATGACTGCCTGTGGCCAGGTGGGTCCTTGCTGCCACTTCAGTCCTGCCTGAATTTGCGCTGCTTCCTTCCTTGTTGTATGTCATCCATCGCCTTGCTGACTTCTGGCTTCTTGGTCGATCACCAGCTCACCAATGACCTGATCTCACCTGGGTTTCTGAGGTCTTGCAATTCATCATTTGATCTTGTGCGGACACTTGCTCAGCAGCCTCTGGAACAGGCTGGCGATCTGGCAAAAGAGTCTTTGTGTGTAAATATTTTTCTTATTTTTTAAAAATTCATTTGCCAAGTGTTGCTCCCCTACAGAGGTTATTTCTTTGAGCTGATCACTACATAAAACTTATTTTTCTTCTATTATTATTTCAGAATTGGCCCGAGTAGCCCTTTATATGTCTCATAATATGCAGGGCGAGTCTTATCTCCTTCCCCACGGTGGTAGCATAAATCTTGTCATGTTAATTTCTGCCAGCCCACAGAGATACTTGAACCTGATCTAATGGGTTTAACGTCTAAGGCTCTTAAAGAGACTTTTAATCCTCTTGTTCATTTAAGATAGATTAATTTCTTCTATTTTCCTACAAGAACATGACCCTCTTTTTAATGTGTTCAGCTTTAGTTTTGTAGGTGCAGATATATGTATCTAGCTTTAAGTAGACTTGATACATAGAAGCTTGGGTTTACTGGAATCATTAAAAACAACTTTTCATAATTACTCCAAAAAGCAAGAAGAAGTTGTATTGACATAATTATTTGAAAATTATGATTGAGCTCTGGCAATGGGGTTCAGTGGTTAGAGCATTAGACTGGGATCCAAAGGGTCAAGGATTTAATTCCTGGTCAAGGGCATGTGCCTGGGCTGTAGGTTTGATCCCCACCCTGTTAGGGTGGAAGCGAGAGACAGCCAATTTACGTGTGTCTGTCACATCCATGTCTCTCTCTTCCTTCCCTTCCACTATCTCTTAAAAAAAATCAATGGAAAACATCTCCTCAGATGGGGATTAAAAAATAATAAAACTGTTAAAATTATGATTAAACCCTTTAATGTCTCTGAAATACCAAAACGTTGTTTCACCTACCTTCTTTGAGACCCTTCTACCCAAGAATGACTTCAGTCATTCCAGAGATTAGACAGTTAACAGAGTTGTGTTTTTTTTTTTCAAGAAACTCTGTCTAACCTATCTGCATTAGGATTGCACTTGAATATTTTGATATGATCATTTGCATGATTTTTAGTGCCGCAATTGTAGAAAACCGGTATTAGTATATTACAATTGGCATATCTTATTCAAAGATGTTTAGAGCCTTATAATAACAATAATAGTGGGTTCATTATGCAGTAATAATGGAAATTATATTTGCAAAATAGTAGTAATAGAACATTCTGAAATGCTAGAAAAGAAGAATCCCAGGGTAAGAGCAAACCATGTTTTAATCACGGCATTTGGCTATCTGTGCTCCCCGTGCCTCATGACGCCTGGGCTGGGCGAGAGAGATCAGCCTGTGCAATCTGACTGAAGTGGAGAATTCTCAGTCATGGGCATCAAAAGGGGGTGTGGATATTGTCAAGTTTGAATATAATTTTTGATCTTTAGAATGGATTAGCGTTTTGTAAATGAAAATTGGATTTCCAAAGAAAGCATATATTTGCTATGATTTAGCCTAATGATTTGGTTATTTTCCAGCTCCTCATAACTTCTGATTAACAGCTTATCTTAAAAATGTTTGGAAAAAATATGTAAAGTGCATTCCTCTGTATTTTATAATTATAGCTTTTAAGCCAATTTTAGGCTGATTAGCTTTACCGGGTCCCTTGAATGCTTTGATTTATTGGTCGTTCAACATACGCAAACTTACAGAAAACCATAGTGAAACAATAAATCTATAAGGAACCCAAGAAATTCTTGACTGTGTGAATTGGCATAGCAATTGTTGATTTTTGGTTTTGGATATTTTCTGTACCAATTAGAAAGTGTTTTGAAGTTTTGATAAAATATCTCTTTCAGCAGGTTAATTACCCTCATTTAGGAATATTTTTGCCTAAGACTTAAAAAATTAGACAAAGCCAAGGAAGTGCTAAGGCCACAGAGATGAAAAAAAAAAAAAAGGCAAATTAATTCGATTGCATCCAATTGACAAGAATTATTTTAGCCTGGTGTATGTTCACATGGAACCTGTCTTTGCTCTGTTTCTTTCAGAAAAGAAAGTTGTTTTTTGCTTGTTTTAAGTTTTCCTCTTTCATTTCGAAACCATTGAAACAACCAGCTGGTTTATAGGTATCTACCCTTTTCTTAAGCCTCTTGGGAATCTTGGGGTTGTTATCATCATCCCTTTGTCTCTGATGGACCAGGAGGTACCACCCAAGGTAAGAGGATGAAAGTGTCTCCCACAGGATCTCAGGGTGCTGGGCAAAGACCCTTTTCTTGGAGGAATTATGTCTAAATTCCATGCATCTTCTCTGAAATCTCACAAGAAATGCTACCACTGCACTGAGAGCCTGGTGAATCAGCTGCATCTGAGAAACTTATCGTACAGCCATGCACTGAGAGAGAGGAGAGATTGGGGCAGAATTTGTCTTGGTCCTTATCCATCCCTCTACACAGGCAAAAATATTCTACTTCCATGGGCTTGATGTGGTGACTTCAGTCGGCGTTTTCTGAAGGGCTGCTTAGTGTGGTGCTCTGACTTCTTAGGGAGCCGGCCTTTGCTCTGCTGCAGTGATGCCTCCATCCCCTCCATTCCAGTCTGTATGTGAATGTTGTCACCTTCCTTGGTGGTCTAATTATCTACTTCCACTTCTCTTTATTCCCTGGGAGTCAGCTTTACCAAATCCTTGTCTGCTGATGGGGCTGCTTTACTGAGATGATAGATGTAGACAGTAATTCTTTCAGCTGGAAAGTGCTCTGCAAATGTAAAACGGTGATGTTGATAACAATACTTTATTCACAGATCTTTACTTACTCTCCACTAGCACCTTATTTCCCAAACCCAAGCCTTTTAGGGACTCCGAGTTACTATTTTTCCTCTTGTGGTTTATGGGGGAGGAGGGGTCAGCATTGTGTAGGAGTTAAGAAAATGGGACAGATTTGATTATAATTTCAATCTCTGTCTCTCCAGCTGTGTGATGGGATGGGTTATTGTGAGTCTGTTTCCTGAACTCTATACAAGAACACTAAGAGAGTCACCCTTTCAGAATTGTTGAGGGCAGTACATGGATATTGGAAGATGAAGCACTTAGCATAGTGCCAGGCCCATATAGGCGCTCGGTAAAGAATTAGCTCTCATTGCTTTCTGTTATTCTAATGGGTTTTGTGCAAAGGCAGCAAAAAGGAGCTGACTCTCATACTTTAATTAATTATAAAATCTCTACCATCCTCCTCTTTTTTCCATATTTATCTCATCCAGAATGTGAATTTGTATTCATTAAGTGAACAGAGAATGGTGTTTTTACTTAAAAAAAATCTGTGCTGGTATGTACTTTTTAAAGAAATCATGACATAATATTATTTTTTTTACAAGTCCAGTGTTCTTGGGAACTCTTTCCCTGGCTTCCAGTCCTGGTGAGGTTGGAGGGGGTATGGTTGGTGAGGTGGTCGCTGCAGCCAGCAGTCCTCTGTCAGGCCCTCTGCAGGCCACCGTGCATGCTGTCTGGACACACTTGGTTCCTCTGTGCAGCATGTAGGTTTCGGGGGAGAGGCTGGGGGTGCAGAGTGATACACACAGTCCAGCATCTCCTTCTCCGGCATCCGTTCCAATTGGGCAGAAAGTACGAGGGTCCATTATGACTCCTCACTGGCATTCCGTTATTTGTATGTTAAGATTTGGTGTGGAGTGAGGTTAGAAATTTATAAGTGACCATCTGAAAAAGACCTTTAAGTCTAAAATTTGAACAATTCTACTTTCTGGGGAGGTAGTTCAATGGTGATGCTCCTGATCGCACAATGGCATTTTAAACCATGCTTATTGGATATGCTCATCTCCATTTATCCTCATGTTACAGATTGATGTTCTCAAAGCAGATCTGGAGAGTGCAGAATGGAAAGTTTTGGAGAATCTTATTCTGGAAGATGTCCTTGAGCAGATTGGACAGCTCGTCTTTGAGATCCATCTCCACTGGCCCGGGTTCGAGGTCAGCGGCAGCGACAGCAGTGTCGTGCGGTTCTGGTACAGCCTCCTCAAAGAGTTAGAACTCAACGACTTCAGGCTTTTTCACAGTTACAAGGATTTATCTAAACCTCAGCTATTCCTGAAGAAAGACATTTTCAACGCAAGTAGCTGTTATACTCTTGGTTGGGTAAATACCAGGTGGAAATAGGATGCAGGGCCTCATCAAAAACTCAAGGAAACATCTGCAGAGTGGAGTATGTCCATAATTCTGATTACTGCTGTGCAGCCTCCCACTAGCCTGCTGCCTGCTGGGGCAGGTGTTGTTATTGTCCTTGTGGTGCCTGCGGGCTGGCGCCTGCCATGAGGTAGGACACAGTTGCCACTTGTTGAAGGGGTGAACATGGGAATGCCACAGGAACCAGCTTGTTACCTGCCCAGACCAGGCCCTTTGCGTGTCTGCCTCTGACAGAGTGGGGGTCTCATCTTCTTCATTTTTCTTTGGAAGATTACCCGCCCCCCCCGCCGCCGCCGCTCACCTCAGTTTTCTCTAAAGTTCATTACGTTTCTATAGGGTGCTCAAAAAATGTATTCGCTCACTTTTGAAAATGAAATGTATTTTAATACACACTGCCTTAATAATTATTTGAAAATAATTATTTGGGGGACACCCCGTATAACCATGAATTCATGAAAAAGAAGAGACATTTTCCATTTTCACCCGGTTGATGAGGCTCTTCAGATGGTAGCTCACTGTTTAACACAGGACCTTGCACTTGATTGGAACTCACCTCCTCCATGTTCTCCTTGTTCAGCTGGTCAGGAATGTCCTTTACACCTTGTGGATTTCCATCACTTCTCTCCAGCCTTTGCTGAGGCTGTGCCAGGGTTTTATAAGAACTGCTGGTTCTGGTGTCTGGGAACAGACACCAAATTCTGTCACTGAGTTTAGAACTAGATGGTCAAGAGCTGCAACTCAGTATTCTTTTCATAGCAGCCTTACATCCCCATCTGTTCCTATGAACTAAGCACAACGCAGAATTTGAGTGTCTTTATTGCTGCCTCTTCTGACTTCACACCTGATTTCTCAACCACAAACTCAACCAATGCTGTTAATTCTTCATACCACCACCACCACCACCACCACCACACACACACACACACGAACACAGCCTCAAAGATGGGAGAGTCAGTCTCTTTTCCTTACACAGTGTTTCCATGGCACCAATCCTTTTTACTTTAAAAAAAATGTAAGCAGAAAATACAGGTTCTCAATAGTTCAAGTGATCTATTTTAGTTCTATTTGCAGGATTAGACATTTACTCCCCTGAATAATTTTCAATATTCCTAGTTCAAATAAATTAATTATGTAGTATAGAATAAACCAAATTATCATCTTGTTATAAGTTAATTATATTTTCTGACACTTTTTACATACCAACAGAGCAGGAAAACCATGCCATACATGTTTGTTCAAGAAATTTGGGGCGGGAATAGGATACTGGTTACTACTAAACCTTATTCCCTTTCCCATTTTTTTTTTAAAATCTACTTCTACCTGAGACATTCCCAGGGCTGGTTTCTGCAGTGGTTTGAAAATATCATTCCTCAAGTGAGAAACCAAAATATATTAGAGTTGGATAATCTTACGAATTTGGGTTCAAAAGAAACAAGACTTTCTGAATTACTGATGATTTCTACAAGCATAAATGAGGTTTCTGCTTTAAAACCCATGGGACACTAATAAAAGTCACCGAGGTGGGAGGACCAGCTTGCCTAAGTGTGATTTGTAACTGCAGTTCAGTTGCTGTCACTGTCCACAGGAATTTCAGAGGTACCAGGGCCCGGAAGAACTCTAAAGTTATAGCGTTGATTTCATGGCATAGCCTCCAAAACAAAGTTAACTTTTAGTCCAGTTCCTGCTTGGATTATGTCACAGATTCTCTTTTAATTTTTCATAAAAATTCTACACACTGAAGTATATACAGTAAATGTTTTTATACACTCAATCCTTTAAACCTTCTTATACATTAACATATGAAGTATGATCTTAAGTGTCCAGATGTATACACAATCATATCAAGATTTTTAGTTCATAATCTCGAAGACTTGGGCATTACTGAAAGCCCCCTTTGTACAGGGCAAGTTGCCATTTATTCCAGATTGGTGCTACAGAACATTGACTTCATCACACTCCACATATATATCTGAAGCAAGAATGGGTGTTCTGTTTAAAAAAAAAGATGAAATCAAAATAAATCACAAGTACACCCACCCACACCCACCTACAAGGCAGCCTGTTCAGTAGTTATTCGTGCTTATTTTATGCTTATTTCTAAGACTGTCCTTCATCCCCTTTATGGAGAGCTTGAAATTTATGATGAATTTCTGACTGTTGCTATGGTTTCCCTGCCTGTAGAATTTATTGTGATTATTGTGTTGGCCAGGGTTTCTTAACCTCAGCACTACTGCCATTTGGGGCTGGATCATTCTTTGTTGGGGGAGGGAGTGCACTGTAGGATGTTCAGCAGCATCTCTTCTGGTCTTCCCACTAGATGCCAGAGCACCCCCCCCCCTTTCAGTTGTGACAACAGACATGTCTCCAGAGGGTGCCAAATTCGGTCACAATATGATGAAGCTAGTTTTCTTCATCAAGGGGCAGAATCCCCACTGTGGAGAGTGGGGATTGACCATGAGAAACGGTCTAGGTTACCACAGCACTGGGGTTTGGGAAGATGCTGCTCATGAAGAGCAGGCAAAACCCACCACAAAAGAACACAAACAAAATACAAACAAACAAAACCAAGGGCCATTATTTATCGAGCACTTATTGTGTGCCCATCACTGTCATGGATTATTCCTAATTCTCCCAGCAACCCTCCAAAGAAGTGTAATTTTTCCAAATGACATATATAGGTAAGGACACTCTGCGCAGTTGGATAGTTTATTCAGATGATTCAAATAATACTGGCAGATGGTGGGGCAGGAATCCACATCTTGGCCTGTCAGATCCCGAAGCCCATGCTGGTCCCTCCACAATGCTGCCTCCATAGCCTCTAACAAATGTAAGATGCTTCTTTCAAAGTACATATTTTTGGCTTTCTATTAGAAAATGGGGGGAAGGAGTTACACATATACTAAGACCAGACCTGCAAATCTATTAGAGTTGGGGTTATCTTTGTAGCAAGGAGGTTTAATTTTAAACGCCTACTTCATTAAAATATGCTTGCCAAATGGAGACTTACTGACAAAATCTGGGGACCCAACAAATTCTCTGTCAATATGTTCAGGTTGCCAGGAAAGCTTTTGCAAGGCGCTGGAAATGACTCTGGGCTCTGGCTCATCCCAATACTTGGCTCTTTTAGAAAGGGCAGAGTTGCTTGGAAGTGCAGTGTGAGTTCCCTTTGTTTCAAACCAGGTTTTGATCCAGATCCATGAGGTCGATGAGAATACCTGCGGCATAATTAACTCTTACCAGAGCAATGCTCGTAAGTGCATCTGAAAATACAAACTTAATAATGCTCTCATCCAGTGATAGAAAAAACTTCTTTTTCGGGTGAAAAACATGTGAGGATGTAAGAGACTGGGAGGTCACCTTCTAGCACAAACTGTTACAATTTGAGATTAAAGTAAAAGAAAAACAGTTTTTCCTTTCCTCTTTTCTTAGAGTGATTGTATTTTACGCAGCTATACTAGGTTATTATATAAATATTTGTAGCTATTTGACATGTGCAAATGAAGAGAGCCAGGAAGAAGTAAACTTCCATTAGAATTGACTGACAATCCATGAATGTTTACATCAGGGCAGAGCAAAAGTAAATTCAGGAATTTACATGTTTACTTTGAATCGGCTATTCATGTAAGCGTTTCTGTCTTGGCTGTAAGAGTTGAGTATATAATAAATACAGTAGAAGATTTGCATTTCCTAAGTATTATATGTTGGGATTTTGCAAAACTTGGATTTATATCAGAAAATTAGCTTCATCATATTTTGCCATATTAAAAATGAAGGGCTTATTTTAACAAATTATTATACTTAACAGTGCAATGGTAGCTCCAAGCTCAATTAATATAATCTCTTCTTCTAAAGATAAATTTGTTTTCCTTTTAAGCAATAACACAATTTTTTTTTTTTGTATTAGCCAATTTGCTGCCTCTCTGAATTCAATAAAACATTTAAACTTGGGTTAAAATTTCTTCCTTTTTCTTACATTGAAAGAGGTATTTGACCTTTACTTATCACATGAAATCATTCCCAATTTAGTATATTTTTAAACTGCCTAAATTTAGAAATTGTTGAAATTCTTTAAATATTGTATTTCTGTCCTTAAGAAAAATAAAGTAAGCATGCTTAATGTCGTGCTTTAAGTTTAGCACTTTATGGGAAAAATGCTAGTTCTCAACACATTAAAACCAATGCTTTGTAAAACTAGCAACTTCATATGATTGTATAAAATACTTTAAGTTTTTTTAGAGATTGGTTTGTTGCAGTAAGATGAGCTGAAACAATAAGGGTTTATTTTTCTGTCAATTTTGAATTCTAATCTAGACTATTCCAATAGAGGAGCCTAGTATACCTAGGGCAGATATGCAATCAATATATCCCAGAAAGCTGTAGTGGTTGGTCAATAGCTGTGGTCCTGAGTCATTCTCCTCCTCTGTAGTTACTCCCACAGACTCCCAGACCTCCCAAGATCGGCAATTAATGCACAGCACACTAGGCAGCTTGCTTGTAGGACCCTGTCCTAGCACAATGGTTAGCTTCTATTCTAACTTCTAACTGCTCTGCGTCCTATGTTACTGGTCATTGGATATTTTGATGTTGCCACTGGGTGGGTAAAGATGATGAGCAAAGGTCCAAGTGTGTTCTATAACACGAATGAAACCACAATCATGTCAAAAATAAGCTATTATCTGTACAACACAGTATTATTTCTCAAGGATATCAGCTCAAACATGGCTTCCCCAGAGACTCCCCACGGTTTAAAGCCCACAGGTGTGTGGTCCTGGATGGCCTCTTGTCTATTTCCACACGCCTTGTACTTTAATGTATCTGCTTATTTAATGGCTGTCTTTCCCAGTAGACTGTACACTCCATGAGGGGAAGGGCCAAGTCTGAAGCCCCAGTGCCTGCCAGGTAAAAGGTGCTCAGTAAATATTTGTTGGATATGAATAAAGAAAGCTATTTCTCATAGGACTTTTCAGTGAATTTATTTCATCAGCATTTGTTACTGAACATTTTTTTTCTGACATGAGAAATACCTTTGCCATTTGGATGTACCACTATCTCCCCTGTTGGTCCATTTAAGTTTAGACACACTTGATCCTGTTCTTGATATGGTTGTTTATTGCTCTGCTTCTGGTAGTCCTCATTCCCGATTAATTCTTACCTGGAGATCTTTCTTAGGAACTTGAGAGCTACATAATAATTGAATAGAATAAATACAATAATAATTGAAGACTCAATTATGACTACAAGATATTCTAGGATATTAAACCTCAATCTTCACTTCTCATTCCTCATTGTCCTTCCTTTGTACCAATTCCCAGAAAACAAACTTTTAGGGTCAGTGTATAAACCACAATTCCTGTAGCACAGAGACTTCTTTTCAGTTTATGAGAGAAGGAAGGTATGATGATGTGAAGCTACTTAGGACAAAGATAGAGACTAGTATTTCTTTAAAAATATGATTGAAACAGATGTTCAAAGAACAAAAACAAGATGAGAAAAGGGATTGTGTTCTCAAAACTACCTGAAATATACGAAGGACCTTCCTTGTGAGCAGTTATGAGAGGGTGATGGGGGCCTAGCTCTAATGGAAGAGGCCAAGAACATGTCTTTAGCTACAAGTTGTTTTCCTGAAGGATGAAATAAACATTATTTAAATAGCTGAGTGCTTCTTTAAACCACCTAAATCAGAGAGAGCAAGCTGGAAGTCACAATGATTAGGACACCAACCGGACCATTTAGAAAGCAATAGTTAAGTGGCATTCTGTGGAGGAGGCAGGATAGTAGGATGAAAGGAGGAAGATTTCAGCACTGCTGCTGACTAGCTGCATATCAAGCAGCACTTTTCTTGACCTATTTCCTCACTTAGGATATTTAATTTCTAAGGTTTCTTCTAGCTTGAAAAATCTCATTATTCTAAGACTCATGATTAGAGGTTTAGACAGTGGTAGGATAATTTCTTGATTAGTGTGCAGAAAAGGGAACTCTTAGGATAAATTCACAAGAATCCAAATGATGTGATTATTCAAAGAAAAAGATAAGAGATGAATCCATTATGATGGCTCTCCAGTCATCAAGTAAGTGCCCTCAGGAAAAGCACCTTTTTGAATACCACACTCTAGCCCCCATGGTTCGAAAAACCAGAATGTTTCAGACTGCAATCCTTTATATGTACCCTAACAAAGTGGCAATATCTGAAGATACTAGTACATATATCTATGGTAATACTTCTATATGTGTGTATACACATACACATGCATGCATGCACACACATACATATATATCCTATCTAATAAAATGACCCATTTAATATCTATAAACAGTTTAATTTGGTTAAGACTTAAAAGGAAACCAAGATAAAGAGAAACATGCAAATTGACTGTACCTTCACTACACCCACAAGCCATGCCCACCAGCCAATCAGGAGCAAATTAATCCAACCAAGATGGTGGTTAATTTGCATATCAAGAGTGAAGACTGAAGATAGTGTAGAAGGAAGTCAAGTGGATGGAAGCTGCAGAGAAACAAGCAAGCAGGGCAACAGAGAAGGGAGGGAAGCAGGAGGATAGGGGGGAAGGGAGGCAAGCAGGCGGGGCAGCAGAGACCACCGTAGGAAGCCCTACTGCAGGAATCTTCCTGCAACGTGCCTCTAGTATATATATAAAAACATGAAATTTGAGGCAAGTGCTGATAGAATCTTCTATTGATTGGATCTTTTCTCCTCAGGTTACTAGTCTTTGCCTATTTAATTATTTTATAATTACTTATTTTATGATCTACAAAGAATGCTGCAATTAAACTATGATGCAGCATTGATTTTAAGATGTAGCTCTCAAAAAAAAAAAAAAAGAAAAAAAAGATGTAGCTCTGAGATGTCAAAATGTGAAAAGCAAGCATCCTTGATGAAATAATACCATTAGTGTTCTATAGGTCTAACTTTTGAGACTCAAAATTTTATACCACCAATGAATATCTTGACCTGGATGGCACGCCACACTTCCCTTCCCCACATCGGAATCCATGTGGCTCCCCCAGCTAACCCTAATTTTCCTCTGAATTCTCTCTCTACGTCGCAGCTGGTCTGTCCACTCTCTGAGAAACACTGTTCCCCAGGAAGAGCCTCTATAGTTAGTGCTGGTGCTGTCATCCTGGCTGCCAGCCAAGGGTTTGCTGTTTCACTGTCAGTGTTTCCTTTCAGGTAATTTACAGACATGCTGGGGACATCAACCAGCCGCCCAATGCATCCTTAAGAATCACTTTACACTTTTCTATTTAGAGAGGTGCCTGATTGATGCTACTCCCTGTTCCTTATCTTAAAACTGTCTCCTTATTTAAGATAAATATACCCAGCTTGTGCTTTAATATTTAAATCTTCAACCCATTAAACTTTTCACTAAAACATTACTTTCACTCTAACTTGTAGTAAGGCAGTATGTTCCGAGTGTGACAAAAAGCATACACAACAAAAAGGAGTCAGACAGCAGGTAACCAATTAATTCCAGTAAAAACATGACCTTGAGACGTTTTCATGCTGGATGGAATCCCACTGATTTGTGTACTCTGAGTGCAACTGTGACCCAGCATCACCACTAAGTGCATAAATGTGGAGCGCTAAACTTAATCTGTATACTGAGGGCACTGCCCCGTGTTTTTATTGTTTAACCAGAATAAACCCATTAATATACATACTGCACCTTCCTCTATAGCATCATTTTTCTCCATAAAGTCAAAATGACCCATTTAATATCTATAAACAGTTTAATTTGGTTAAGACTTAAAAGGAAACCAAGAATAAAAATTTTGATAACACGTTTTACAAAAAATGCTTTATTTAAAAATAGGATTTTTTTTTTAAAAAAGAGACAACTTTTATACACAGTTGCTTAGTTTAGAAACAGTCAAAAACACAATAAAATAAACCCAGATTTAGAAATGATTTGTAACATACACAATACTGGTGCTGAACAAGATAGTTTAAATATGCAATTCTTTTATTATTAATCAAATGTGATTAACTCACATTTGTGAAACCCAGTGGTTGGGACTAAAGCAAAGGTTTGTCTGAATTCTCTCCTCTTCGGGAAACGACGGCCACCCTTCCCGCAGGTACAGAAAGGCAGCGGCTAGCAGTGTGTTCTTGTCTCTGAATGCTTCTGTGTCCAAAACTGCAGCTCTACCTCTTTCATCATTTTTCTATTTTCATCTTTTTTGACATTTACTTGTATGTGGCTACAGCACCTGGTCATCTATACCAGTTTTCTTTTTTTAACATTAATTTTTTAAAATGGATTTTTTTTAAGGACAAGGAGGATGAACTGCTTTGATAGCACACGACTCGAAGCTAATGCCTTAGGATATCATCACTCAGTATGATGTTGGTCTCCCAGCCAGCACTCTGAGCAGCTGTGAACCAATCTTTCCTAGCATGGTAGTGAAACATTTCAAACTACATTCAAACATCTGATACAGATTTGTAATAAAGCTGGAGAAATGGTTTGTCAACTAAAGTGCTATGAGCTACTATATTCAAGAGACTATCTTAACTTCAAAATCTCAAATTTTTAAACCCAATCACAGCCACTGCTTCTCAAACTGGGGAACTGTAGCCATTTTCCTGGTTGTCAATTTTACTCAAAGGTTTAGAAAGACGTTTAAAACTTTATTGATTTTAAAAAGTTCCGCTGAATATATTCCATAACCAAATCAGAATAATTTTAAAGATAAGATATATAACTCGTCAAAGAAATTAAAAGTTGGTATTTTGATTTTTGCCCTATCTCCAATGAGGAATATTTCAGTAGTAATATCTGTGAAACAATGGCCTAAGAAACCCTGGTTTATGAAATAGCCAGGTTCTTACAGACAGTAAATACAAATAAAGCCCAAAGTTCTGACTCATTCTCTTTAATTTCATCTTTAACATAATTTTCTTATTATATACTGATCAGGAAGAAAGTCAAGGAAAGCACTCTGGGCTGATTTGTATTTTACATTTTAATAATTGGAGGAATGCTGTAATTAGAGAAGACTGCTGGCTCACCACTAAAAATACACATGTGTCATAAAAAATAGTGGAACTTCTCAATCCAAGAGATTAGAACCTGACCCACTGGCAAGAATAGAAACAGTAATAGTGGATGGTTTTATTTTTCTCTCAGTCACATTAAACTGTATCATCCCTGTTTCTTACTTTCTTTTTGTTTAAGAGATAAGTATACGGTACCTTTCTGAGTTGTCATTAACGACATTACTGCCTTTAGAACCCCCAAATCCACAAGGGATTCTTACCCGACTCCAAAGGGATCTTTTCTGTATGTCTTGGGGGTAAGCCCAAAACTGCCTGACAATAGTATCTACTTGTCAAATAGAAAACTGGTCATTCTCTGTATAAATAATATCTATAAAGAACAAAATAAAGTTGCTAATGAAATTATATGAGCCAAATTTACAAAGTTTTTTTTCCAAACAATGTGTCAACTTTATAAGGCATGTAAATCAAGTTATCATCCAACACATTTAATAATTAAATACAGTTAAATAGGTTATCGGGTCAAAAGGAATCCTAAATAGTTTAAGGATTAATCTCATTAATCCCACAACTTAATGAGGCCATCCCAGCCACAGGTGATGACTTTAGACGTTTCGTGAGGATGCCACACTGCACCTATACACACTTTATCGTGAGCTTTAAACCGACTGTAGAGTTTTGTGGTCTTCCAGTCCCAGATGTTCAACTTTCCATTTCCATCTCCTGAAATCACATAGCTACAGTGGGAAGAAAAATAAATTCAAATTATTCAAACACTTCATTTGTAAAGTAGATGAAGAACAGAGAAAGAGTTTATCTTTTATACCATATGTAACTCAGTAAGAAGAACAAGGTCTAGGTCTATAATTTAAGTCTATAATTTAAACTTCTACCAAAAAGTCATCCCCACTGAGCACTAATCTAAGAGTAAAAGGTAATTTTTAACTTGAAAGACTGAGATGCCCAACGGCCACGATGAATGTGGAATCACAATAACTGTGTAGACAGAAACAGTGTAGGGGGATCAATGTCACTAAGATGCCAAACACATCCAGACCCTTTTTTGCTGTAGGACACTCTAGCACCTTTATAATTACTTCCTGGTTCCAATGCCTTTTAAATATGTCTAAGACTGACTCAGAGGCAGAAATTCTAAGGCCCAATGATTAGGCTAAAGGGACTTCTAAATTACTGTTACACCGATGTATTTTAGTTAATAGGGGAATGAATGCAGAGTTTCACTTAGAAAGACTCTAGGCTTTACAAATCTAGTGTGACTTAGAAATATTCAGAAGTTAGGTTTAGATTTCAACACATAATAGCTGTCGTGAAGTTGTAAACTTCAACAATGCAATACATAATAAATTCCACCATAGCAATATAGCCATTATAGTCGTCCAAGCCTGGCTTAGAAAAGCAGAGAGAAAATATGGCACTGCCTATATAGACAGGGACTTTTATGTGTTTAAAGGGCACAGGACTAAACAATATAAGGAGATATATGAAAGAACTTAAAAAAACAGAAGGAATTTTCATAACTTGTTCTTGCCCTTTTTTTATCTAGTATTTTGACAATTTGCATTGTTCTCCTACGATCACATATGTGAAAGTGACATGTAAAGTGTTATTATTTGTACAACAGAAGTTTATATTATCATATTTGAATATAAAAGTACATGAGAAGATTTAAACTTACCTCATGTCTGGTGAAAAGTCCACCTGACAAGCGTAGCCTGCTACCATATGGCCCTTAAAAATTTTCTTCTTATTTAATCTAAATCTGTTCTGTGCTCCAAAAATTAAGATTTGGTTGTCCATTGATTGGCACGCTAGCCATTTCCCTGTAAATTCAATACATAAGACATTTTAGAGAGAAAAAAAATTTTTTTAAGAGTTTTCATTCTAAATATATTCAGTCATTCATATTCTTTTGATCCCAACTATTTTATAATAATAGGAAAATAAATTTACCATACCACCTGTAAAGTGTTACAAATCTGTCACTGGTAAGAGGTATCCTATCTAATAAAGAGGGAATATGCAAATTGACTGTCACTCCATTACAAAGATGGCAGCACCCATAGCCACAAGATGGTGGCACCCACTCTTCTCAGCCCCACCGGAGTTCCCCAGTCCCAGGGGGGTGGCTGCTGAGAGCGGGCAACGTGAGCGTTGGTGGAATGCTTGCCACACCGGCTACGGAGGGCCTCCGGGCAGTGGGCACCAAGTGGCTGGGGGGGTGGGCGTGGGGGAACTCTTGCGTTGTCACCCTGGTGATGAGGCAAGTGTTCTGCGGCTGCTGCAGATGGGCCTCTGGCTGGAGAGGGCAGTTGGGGGCCATGAGGCCAGCAGAGAGAGAAGGTGGGGACAAGCAGGCTGGTGGCTGGGAGGCAGTTGGGGGCGAGCAGGCCGGCAGGCAGGCAGGTGAGCGGTTAGGAGCCAGCAGTTCCGGATTGCGAGAGGGATGTCTGACTGCTGGTTTTGGCCCAATCCCACAGGGTCATCCCCTGGCAGTCAGATAGTCCCTGAGGGATCCCAGATTAGAGAGGGTATAGACCTGGCTGAGGGACACCCTCCCCACCCATGCACAAATTTCATGCACTGGCTACTAGTTTATATATAAAATCATGGATTTTGCTCATATAATTCTGTGTCATTGAACACTCTTCTTACAAAAATGTTGTTTTTGTTTAAATAAGAATATATAAATATTCCAAGTTTAGAGTTAACAGAAATAAGCTAATATTTTATGAAAAGAAATTAATCTGTATTAAATATAGACAATAGAATCGTGGGGGAGAAAGACTTCTCTATGTTAATTACAAAAAAGAAAGGAAAAATTAACTTAGGTGAGAAAACCTAGGGTTATTAAATAAGACTATATCCAAAAAAATTATGATAAAAAAATCTCAGTAACTGCTGCTGAAAGGTCAGTACATCTATAGCATAAATTACCTTGCTCTTAAAAGGCAATGCATTTCTGAACAGAAAACAGTATTAAACAGATTTATCTTTCATTTTGCCTGAGAAAATATTTTATAGTGAATTGCTAAGATGATCTCATTGTGAGGAACCAGACCAAAATAAAACAATTCATAGTAAGTCACTAAATGAGTTGTAGAATGTGATTCTGCTGGAAGGAGAACTGTTTTAAAAACCTGATTCTCAGATGCTTGGTCAACATTAGTTGCGAATCACTGCTTCACTTATTTTTTCTTGTAGAAAACAAGAGCCCAGCTGCTGTGGCTCAGTAGCTGAGCATCAGCCCACGAACCAGGACGTCAGGACTCGATTCCAGGTCAGGGCACATGCCCAGGTGGGGGCTCACTCCCAAACAGGGGACGTGCAGGAGGCAGCTGATCAATGATTCTCATCATCGATGCTGTATTCCCCCCCCTCCCCCCCTTCCTCTTTCTGAAATCAATAAAAACACTTAAAAAAAACCCAACAACAAGAGACTGGGGAAGTGACTCACATATGAAAACCAATGATTGCTTCTAATAATGAAAATTTTCCTTATACAGTATGGCACTGTGACAGAATTGCCCTCAGAGAGAACGGCCAATGTTCTTTCCAAGAGAAATCACACCATGTCTTAGAAACTCATTTAAAACACATTCTAACTCACCATTTGGAGACAAAGTCACTGCAGGCATTGAGTGCATACTGGGTTCTGCTATATACTTGAAATCCACAGGGATATCCCTAAATATTAAAAATAGCATATCAGAGTAAGTAATTTTTAGAAAGTACCTTGAGAAGAATTATCTCTGAACCAAAAGAAATACTCTTGAAATAATATATTTAATAAACCTTTCATGAAGCTTTCTGGGGGGAGAAAAATCACAAAATGACAATCTATTGCATATTATATATAAATCTTTTACTTCACAAATGGCTTTCTGCGATAATTATAACAATGTCAATGATTTAGTCTTTAAACACCGTTTGACTTAAACTTTGGCCTTTATGTTAAAAAATCTGTTAGTAAAACTAACTTAATAATAAGCTCATCTAAAAATGTGTCATGGTAGGCAGAAGCAAGATGTCTAAGGCAAACCTACAGGGAAACGTTCTTATTTCACCCGCCAACCTTAACTTGACGCTGCCAGCCGGTCAGAGTCCAAGAGCCATTAGCAATGCAAGTGGAGGGATCTGCAAGCAGGGCGAGCCCCTCCAAAAATGGTGAGATTTCAGGACAGGTAAGAAAGATTAAGTGCTTGTACTTGGACACCTTCTATTTTTCAGTTCTTATGAAAATATTACAAACGTGTATGGTACAGGAGAAATAGCATTAAAAAAATTCTCATGTGAATCATGCAAATGATAAAACAAACACACACAAAAAAATCCAAAACCTAGTCACCTAAATCTAGAATCATCAAAGTGCCTTTTAATTTTTAATATTCTCCATGAAAAAAATCCTTTACTAATTCTGAAGGATTTTGGTCTTGTTGCTTTTCATGACAATGTTTTTTATTTATTTTTGTTTTTTTCTTACAGAGTTATTTGTGGGCAATGTAATTTCATATTATCTCAGAATATAAAGCAGCAATTTAAATTCAAACTATGGTTCAAGTTCCAAGACTTTAATTAAATGGAAAATAACAACAACAGCAACAACGATTTGCCTTTAAGTAAGGACTTTCTCTATCCATCCAGAAGAAGCAGCAAATGATTAGGAAAAAAATCCTATCAGGGTCTTGGTGCAAGGAAAACATTTTAAGGTATAACCTGGGAGCAGTATCATTTATCAAGTCAACACTTTACACATCTGAGGTACTAGTGACAACTTACATTCAGAATGACTCAAATGTATTGAAAAGAGTCTCAATTTGAAAAAGATCTAACTGTAGGCGGATGATAAGGAGCAAGGGGTCCTGGACTGGGAGAGCTCTGGACTGGGAGAGCCCTGGACTGCAAGAGGGTACAGGCCGGGCTGAGGGCACCCTGCCTGCCAGTGCACGATCTCATGCACCGGGCCTCTAGTAAGAGATACAGAAGGTCATTATATAATGGCAAACGGATCAATTCATCAAAAGGATGTACCAGTTGTAAATATTTATGCAGCCAACATCAGAGCACCTAATTATATAAAGCAAATACTAACAATAAGTAGTAATGCAATATTAGTAGGGGACTTCAATACCCAACTTTCAACAATGGCTAGATCATCCTGACAGAAAATCAATGAGAAAACACCGACCTTAAACAGCATGTTAGAAAGATGGACCTAACTGACATATACAAAACCTTCCACCCAACAGCAGCATCAGATCTTATTCTCAAGTGCATGAGGAACATTCTCCAGGACAGACTGATCACATATTAGATCACAAAACAAGTCTTAATTCATTTAAAAAGTCTGAAATCAGATCACACATCTTTTCTGACCTCAACAATATGAAACTAGAAATTATCAGGAGAAAACTAGAAAATTCACAAATATGTGAAGATTAAACATACTACTCAACCAAACAGGAATCAAAGAAGAATTTAAAAGGAAAAGCCAAAAGTTCTGAGACAACTTAAAATAGAAATAAAACATACCAAAAATAGGGAATGCAACAGAAACAATTCAATGAGGCAAGTTTATATTGATAAAAACCTATATTAAGAAAGATCTCAAATAAAAAAAAGAACAAAGCCCAAAGTTGGTAGAAGAAAGGAAATAATAAACACCAGAGAGCAAATAAATGGAAGAGACTAAGATAGTAAAAAAGATCAATAAAACTAACTTAAAAAATAAAATTAACAAAAATTTAGTTAGACTAAAAAAAAGACAAAAGACATAAATTTTAAAAATCAGAACTAAGACACTACAATTGATAATACAGAAACACTAAAGATTGCAAAAATACTATGAATAATTATATGTCAACAAATCAGATAATTGAGAGAAAAAGATAAACTCCTAGAAACATACCAAGAGTGAGTCATGAAATAACAGAAAATAAGAACAGACCAATAATGAATAAGGAGAGATGAAATAATCAAAAACCTTCCAACAGCAAAAAATTACAGGAACAGATGGCTTCACCAGTGAACTATACCAAACATTTAAAGAACAATTATCAATCCTTCTCAAACTTCCAAAAAACAGAAGCGGGAATACTTCCAAACTCATTTAAAAAAATATATTTCCTTATTGATTTCAGAGAGGAAGGGAGAGGGAGAGAGAGCTAGAAACATCAATGATAAGAGAGAGAATCATTGATCAGCTGCTTCCTGCATGCCCCCCACTAGGGATTGAGCCCACACCTGGGCATGTGCCCTTGGCCTGAATCGAACCTGGCACCCTTCAGTCAGCAAGCTGATGTTCTATCCACTGAGCCAATCCACTGAGCCAAACCGGCCAGAGCTCCAAACTCATTTTAAGGGGTCAATATTATAGGCCAATATCTCTGATGAACATAAATGCAAAAATACTCAGCAAAATATTAGCAAAACAAACTCAGCAGCACATTAAAAAGATTATACACCATGACCAAGTGGGATATTTCCCCAGGATGTAATGATAGTTTTGAATATATGAAAATCAGTATTTGTGATATACCATTATAACAAAATGAAGGATACAAATGTTATGATCATCTCAATAGACGGAGGAAAAAAATAACTGATAAGATTCAACCTCTTTTCATGATAAAAAGTCTCAACAAACTGGGTATACAGGGAACATACCCATAAGTGACAAGAACATAGCTAACATACCCAACAGTGAAAAGCTGAAAGCTTTTCCTTTAAGATCAGGAAAGACAAGATTGGACACTCTTACCCCTTTTATTCACTAGAGGCCTGGTGCAAGACATTTGTGCAGTGGGGGGAAGGGAGTCCCTCAGCTTGGCCTGCGCCCTCTGGTAGTCTGGGACCCCTCAGTGGATGTCCACCTGGGCTTAGACCCATTCCCCGTGGGGAGCAGGCCTAAACTGGCAGGTGGTCATCTCCCTAAGGGTCCTTAGCGTTGCCACGGAGGTGGGAGAGGCTCCCGCCACCACCACTGCGCTCGTCGGCCTTAAGTCTGGCTTCTGGCTGAGCAGTACTCCCTCTGTGGGAGTGCACTACCAGGGGGTAGCTCCTGCATTGAACGTCTGCTCCCTGGTGGTCAGTGTGCATCATAGTGACTGGTCATTCTGCAGTTCAGTTGATTTGCATATTAAGGTTTTATTATATAGGATAGTGTTGGAAGTCCAAGCCAGAGAAGTTAGGCAAGAAAAGAAATAAAAGGCATTTAAATAAAAATAGGAAGAGGTAAAATTGTCTCTGTTTGCAGATGACATGGTATTATGTATAGAAAACCCTAAAGACACCATCAATAAAACTGTTAGAATTCAGTAAAGATGCAGGATACAAAACCAATATACAAAAATCATTTGCATTTCTATACACTACCAATGAACTACTGGAGAGAAAAATTAAGAAAACAATCCTATTCACAATAGCATAAAAACAGTAAAATACCTAGGAATAAATTTAACCAAGATGGTGAAAGATCTGTATACTGAAATTATAAAACATTAATGAAAGAAATGGAAGAAGACATAAGTAAATGCTAAGATGTTTGGTGTTCATGAATCAAAAGAATTAATATTGTTAAAATGTCCATAATACTCAAAGTGATTTACAGATCCAGTGCAATACCTGTCAAAATTCCATTGACACTTTTTATAGAAATAGAACAATCCTTAAATTTGTATGAAACTACAAGACTCTAAAGTAATCCCGAGAAAGGAGAACAAAGCTGGAGGCATTACCCTTCCTGATTTCAAACTATATTAAAAGCTACAGTAATTAAAACAGTATGACATTGGCATAAAAACAGACACAGATCAAATGAAATAGAATAGAGAGTCAGAAATAAGCCCATACATTTATAGTCAATTAATTTTCAACAAAGTAGTCAAGAATATACAATGGAGAAAGGACAGACTCTTCAAATGGTGTTGGGAAAACTTGACATTTTAATGCAAAAAGAATGAAAGTAAACTCTGTCTTACATCAACTCAAAATGGATTCTGGGACCTGAAACTGTAAAACTCCTGGAGGACAACATAGAATAAAAGCTCCTTGACACTGGTCTTGGCAATGATTTTTTTGGATTTGATAACTTCAGCAGACAAAAGCAAAAATAAACAAGTAGGATTACCTCAAAGTAAAATACTTCTGTATTACAAAGAAAATCACAAACAGAATGAAAAGCCAACCTAGGAAATGGGAGAAAATATTTGCAAACCCGTATCTGATAAGAGGTCAATATCCAAAATATATAAGGAACTCACAGAACCAAGAGCAAAAAACTCCACAAAAACCTAAATAACTCAATGAAAAAATCAGCAATGGACCTGAATAGATATTTTTCTACAGAAGACATAAATATATAACAGGTACATGAAAAAGTGCTCAAACCACTAATCACCAGAAAAATGCAAATCAAAACCACAATGAGACATGGCCTTATACTTATTAGGATGGTTAATACCTAAAAGACAAGTGATAACAAATGTTGATGAGGATGTGGAGAAAAAGAAACCCTTGTACATTGGTGGAAATGTAAACTGAAATAGCCACTATGGAAAAGAGTATGGAGATTCTTCAAGAAATTAAAAAGCAGAACTACTATAGGATCCATCAATCTTACTTCTGGGTATATATATATATTCAAAGAAAGTGAAATCACTACATCAAAGAGATATTTTCACTCCCATGTTCAATGCAGCATTCTTCACAACACCGAAGGTATGAAAACAACCTAAGTATCTGTCAATGGATAAAAAATATGTGGCATTTATAAATATAATGGAATACTAGAGTCCCGGTGCATGAATTCGTGCATCAGTGGGATCCCTTGGCCTGGCCTGTAGGATCAGGCTGAAACTGGCTCTCCAACATCCCCCAAGGGGTCCTGGATTGCAAGAGGGCACAGGCCAGGCCGAGGGACCCCACTGGTATATGATCAGGGCTGGAGAGGGATGCAGGAAGTTGGCCAGCTGGAGAGGGTCCACAGGAAGGCTCCAGGGCATGCTCAGTCCTGATTGGATAGACCCCAGCAGCAAGCTAACCTGCCAGTCAGAGCATGGTCAGTGCCCTCTGGTGGTCAGTGCACGTTATAGTGAGTGGTTGAGTGGCCTTAGCATATCATTAGCACATTACACTTTGATTGGTTGAACGATTGACTGGATGACCAGACACTTAGCATATTAGGTTTTTATTATATAGGATTATCGACCTTCAAAAAAAAAATCTACCATCAGTGACAACATAGATTAACCTGGAGGAAATTATGGTAATTTGAAATAAGCTGCACAGAGGAAGACAAATACTGCATACTATCACTTAGATGTGCATTCTTTAAAAAAAAAAAAAAAAGTCAAACTCATAGAAGTGGAGAGTAGAAGGGTGGCTGCCAGGGACTGGGGAAGGTGGGGAAGGGGAAAAAATTGAGGTTACAAACTAAATAGCACAAACTGTTAGCTGTAAGATAAGTTAAGGGCTGAGGATCTAATGTACACATCGATGACTACAGTCTATACTGTATTGTATAGCTGAAATTTTCTGAGATAGTAGAAGTTAAGTTCTCATCAAACAACAAAGGGTAAATAAAGAGGTGATGGGTATGTCAATTAACTTAGTGGGAATCATTTTTACAATGTATATCAAATCATTATATTATATACTTTAAATGTAATTTTATTTGTCAATTATAACTCAGTGAAGCTGGGGGAAAAAAAGACCTCAAGCTTTGGAATCATTTTGATTTGACATAGCAAGTTTAGTGTGCCTGACACATAGAAAGGGCTCATTAAGTATAATATCAGTAATAATTATGACAACGATGATTCCCTTAGATATGCAGTACATACAATGTGCCAGGCATTGTACTGGTGCATTGACAGATGGAGAGCAGACACAGGTTTTTTTCTCATGGTTAAGAACTTGATCAGGGAAGAGGAACAAGAAAGCTATGGGAAGCAAAGGGTTACTGCAATGATGGTGAACAGGCACCAAACTCATGTGAGGACTGGTTAGGAAGGTTCCCATAGCAAGTGAGCATTCAACTGAAATCTAAAATACTATCATTTATAATCAATAGTATTATGACTCTTAGGATTATTTCTTAAGCTCTGAGAAGAAAAAAAAAATCTTGTTAACATCACCACTTAGCTTAATAAAAATATTTTGCTGACCAATGCTCTCCTTTAGAAAGAACACAAATGTTCTTAAAGCCTTGTGACTCTGGAATCATTTAAGTATTTACAAATTTTTTTATATCACTGGACATTTTTAAAATGGAGCTGAACTATTACCTGAAGAGAGAAACATCTGAAAGTGTTAAGTATAATTAAACAGTTAAAGTCTATTAACAAAACAAAACAAAGTTTATGGATGTTTATTCTCTAGAGAGTGGTCGGCAAACTGCGGCTTGCAAGCCACATGTGGCTCTTTGGCCCCTTGAGTGTGGCCCTTCCACAAAATACTAGAGCCTGGGCGAGTCTATTTTGAGCAAGTGGCATTAAAAGAAGTTTAAAAAATTCGGCTCTCAAAAGAAATTTCAATCGTTGTTCTGTTGATATTTGGCTCTGTTGACTAATGAGTTTGCTGACCACTGTTCGAGAGTATTGTGCAAAATGGTCTAAGATGACTCATATAAAACTTGGTGTCCATTATCAAATTTTCTTCAGATGACATCACTTCTAAAATCAGAAAGGTCTTAGTTATAGCCTCAAATCATGGACACCAAGGATGATGCTGACTCTCCCTTTACGGGAGGTAATTTGGAGGGGGTGTACTGGTGGTGAGTGTGGGAGAAACTGCAGTTACATTACATTAAATTTTCAATTACCCAAATTGCTCTGACAATGGTTAGGGACCTGCTCAGCTCCCTGAAGGGACTTAGTTTCAGAGGGAAACTCCTGGCTATATAGTTCACGGCTTTCTATTTCTTAAAGCAGAACAACTTCTGGGGTGGGACTATATACTCCTTGCAATGCTAGACTGTAACCACAGTTAAGCTGTGTTTCATAGCTGACTAGAAAAACAAGCTGGGTTCCATTCAAACATTAATTTTAAAAACCTTATTATGCATTTCTTTGGAAATAAATTATAAAACACGAAGTATGACACTTAGTGAAATTAGCTTTTAGTATTTCTTGATTTTAGAAAAGTGGTTTTCTTCTTCTCTCTCTCTAGGAAAGCAAAATTCACCAATACAGGGTGGGGCAAAAGTAGGTTGTTGGTATGTGAAACACAGAGTTTATTCTTGCATTACTATTTATTAATGATTGCATTATTTTCCATACAAATAACTGTCAACCTACTTTTGTCCCCCCTGTATATTCTGATTACAAGTGGAAACACTGTTTTCTACCATATGGACAATAAATGGCAGGTAGGAAACAAGAGAGAGAATATAGGCAGTTTTCAGTATTAAATAGTCAAAATGCAAACATTAAAAAATTGAGATTTTTAAATTTGGATTGGTTCAGAGGCCAGGATCTTATGCTCAAACTCTGGCATAGTCTACACATTTGTGGCTCCCTACTTCTCATCAGTCATTTTGCAAAGATGAATAAGACAGCTAATAAAGGATATAAGACTGCACTATAAAAACCTTTCACTGCTGCCAGAAAAGTGACTCAAAATATGTATCCTTTAGATGGATTATCCAAAGACTATGAAAAGTAGCATGTCTAAATTTTTATTTTGATATTCTGGATACTTAAGTAGTTATAACAGTTTGATAGGCAAGCCAGAAATTACCTTTGAAAAACATTCAAATGGCTACATATTATCAGGGCTCGTCTTTGCCCACACATTTTTAAATTGCTTCTTTTATATATCAGATTTTCTACTGATTGAAACTCACCATTCCCAAACTCTAAGGCTCTTATCATCAGATGTGCTCACAAATCTCCTATTCTCATCAACAAAAACAATGGTGTTGACAGCTCCCAAATGCCGATCATATTCCTGCACAATTTCTCCACTTCGAATGTCCCACTGTATAAACGAGAGGAGGTAAAGACGGAAGTGGAGCAGATTTATGAAAACAAACAAAGACCATAATTATGGAAAGTGCAGAAATAAAGAGTTCCAACATCATGTTTTTACTAATTTACTGTTTTCTACTAAGAGCATCAGCAGTCCCTAAAAGTATCCAACATTAAACAGATTAATATTCCTAATTCTATCCCCAGATACAACATAAAGCTCAGGAATCTTAATAAAAATACAGTGGAAAGACTTACTTGCACAATCTTTTTATCAGACATCCCAGCCACAAAGAGATTTTGCTTATCTTCATCAGGATTAAACTTGACACAATAGGGTACTTTTCGGTTAGTAAATCTTGATATACACTGTCCTAAAACCAAAGACCCAAGTTAAAATAGGCAAAATAAATTTGACCATTTAAAAGATAACTCTGGGATTAATAGCTAAAGATTATTTGTTTAATAAATTATGAGGAAAGGCAGCCTGATTGTTCTTTATTGTAAACCACATTATTCCTTCTCACGGATTTTTTAATGGTTAAAAATACGTTTTTCAAAGGTAAATCTGTATCAACATTTGCAGAATAGATAAAAGTCTCCAGGTAATTATGATGTGCAGCCAGAGTTGAGGGCCACTGCTAAAGAGGTTAAGAATAAGGGCTGAATTAGAGAGACCTTAGTGTGAGCACAATGTGGCTACTCATGAGTTATGTGCCCCGGGAAACGTTGAGCCTCAGTTTTCTTCTCTATAACAATAACAGTACTTATCTCACAGGGACATTTTAAGGATTGAATGAGACACTGAATATAAGTGGTAAGCATAATGCTTGGTGAACACAGTGTTCAGTAAATATTAGCTATTACCTTTATCCTTAAAGCCCAGCAAGATTGAAAGATGGTTTTTTAATTACACAAACTTTTACTAGCCAAAATATACTGATGCAACTCATATGTATGTGAATATATACAACCAACTGGATGAACTATGGTAGTTTAGACCTACATTTTAATCAATTTGGGCGGTTAAATTTAATTCTGTTTATCAGCTATCTACTGTGCTTCTATTATGTGCAAGGCCGTGTGTTAGGTGATATAGAGGAACAAAAAGATCAATTAAATAGTCAATGAAAGATTTCAAACATCTTTGTCTATTAATATGTTTGTTTTATAAATTATATTTGGTGGAAACAAAGCTTCAGAGTGAAAGAGCTACTTATTCAGCTGAGCTTCAACTCTACAAAGTGATATAAACTGATAGTTAATGATAGGAGAATTAGCAGTTAGGGAAGGTACCATTTTGCCACAGACCACCACAGACATTTCATTTTTAAATGCTAATTTAAACCAGCCAGTGTGGCTTGGTGGTTGAGCATCGACCTGTGAACCAGAAAGTCACAGTACGATTCCTGATCAGGGCATGTACCTGGGTGGTGGGCCCGATCCCCAGTGTAGGGTGTGCAGGGGGCAACCGATCAATGATTCACCCTCATCATAGATGTTTCTCTCCCTCTCTCTTCCTCTCTGAAATCAGTAAAAACATATTTAGAAAAAAAACAAACAACCTCTTTCCAAATACGAGTTTATAAGGTAGGTATCTATTAGTATAAGTGAGCTCTTACCAGTCTCAGTATCCCAGAGCTTAAGATACCTGTCATAAGCTGCACTGAGGAACTGTGTTCCCGCAGTATTAAAGCAGATGTCCCGAACAGCTTTACTGTGACCTAAAGGCAGAGACAACAGAAATGTAGATGAGGTGAAGTACCTTTATTTAAAACATAAACACCATAAGAAAAACAGTGTTTTCCAAGCCATCTATGGGTAAAATAATCACTGAAACCCCATCCCCTGATTTACTAACTCAGAACAGGTTTTATGTGGGCTTAGGAATGTACGTGGTTCCCCACTTCAAAAAAGTTCCTCAGGTGATTCTGATGCATAACATTTAGGTAAGAACCAAGAGAAAAGCTCTTAAGATTTTTTAAAAGTCTGTCATGGCAACTTCTTAACATGTAAAATATATATAACTGATGACTAAATAGCTAAGAATTTAAGGAAACACAATAGGCCAATTATCGCCAATGAAGGAGAAATGACTGGTGACATAGAGGCTCACTCTGATTACTCACTAACCTGGAAGTAAAACACAGTGACCTAAACCTAGAGTTCATGAAAATTGTAGCCCTTATTCAATAACTGCATATTTATGTGATCACACTGCCAAATTTCATAGAAATGGATTCAGAACCTGACACTAAGCCTTTTTGAAAACAAATATTAACTTCTATTTTGTTTTAAGATGGCATTTTGGCAGTAAATTAATTTTACGGTACTTTGTTTGGAAATCATTCTTGCCAGAACAATCAATTCTCTTGACAGTTACAGGGACAAATAAAATATGGCTAAATGAAAGCAGAAACCTTCGTATTTTTTTTACCACCCAGCATGACCAAGACTGGCAAATTACATTTTGCAAAATGCGCAGGGTACACATTGTCAACTGCACACAGTAGCCCTGAACCACATCACCAATGACCTCTAGGGAGGCACTATGTGTCACAGCATTTAGGCCAATCAGGTATCTTGTCTATAGCAGGAGTTCCAGCCAGAGCTGCGATCACCTTCCTAAGCAGGACATTTTCAGTTCCCTACTGGAAAACTGTCTGCCACTGCAGGGGAGACAAATGGGGACCAAACCCACTCCATCTGCAGGAGACATTTTGTTCCCCTGCATACTGCTGAGAGCCTTCCCAGGAATCTTTCTTTAGGCTGCTGCACAGCTTGGGCAGTATTTATTTGTGCAGCGAGGCTCTAAAATCATACAGCATTGCAGAACACCCTCCTACTTCAATCTAAAAACAGAGCCACTAAAATTCACACAAATAATGCTTCAATGCAATACAGTTAAATTTGGAAATGTAACTAGTCTTCACTCAATATCTAACAAAGACAATAAACTATTCTCTACCAAAAGGGCTAGACTGCCACAAAGCTGTCCTCTCTCTGGCCCTCTTCGTTGCTTCAAGTTTCTCCATCTCATCCTTTTCTATGCGTTGAGATCCAATTCCTAGCCTCTCTTCAAAGCTTAAAATCTGGCCATCTAATTGTTTACTAGACATTTTCATTTCAAAACCCAAAGGGCAGCTAAAACTCAATAAGTCTGAAACCTCAGCATCATCTTGTTTCCTCTCTTGGTGAACGACACTAGCATTCATCCTGGTGTCATCTGAGAGTCCTTAGATTCCTGCCTTACTTTTATCACTCACATCCCATTACTAAGTTCCACTGATTTTAACTTTTGATTCTTTCCTATCTCTGCTGCTTGAGTTCACACTCTTACCATCTCTAATCCAGACTAATGAAATAACCTTATAATTCATTCCCCTGCCTCCAGGCCTACTCCATCAAAGCATCCTTCATGTCGCCAAAGCTTCAAACCTGATCATGTTGCTTTCTTGCAAGAGCTGTTTAATGTCTGGTTTCTCAAAGCCCTCAGGATAGAGTCTAAACTCCTTATTAATAGTACACCTGGTCCTCCATACTCTGCCCCCTCTTCTGCTGCTTTTCTCAGTTTCATTTCTCACCATATCATCACCCTGGCAATTCTGAAATATACATGGTTGCCCCAAAGCAGCATGCTTTCTCACACTTTTGCTTCTGCTGCTCACTATTCCTAGTTCCCTTTCTTTCTCTATTTGAGGGGACTTACTCCCTCCTCAAGACTCAGTTCAAGTCCATGAAGATTTTCATTCATATTAGTCCAGTAAAATTATGGTAAATAATGATAAAAAGTTAAAAAACAGATTTATAGTCAGGAAGAAAAGTATTACCAATAAATGTTCGCAGACAGCGCCTGTCTCCATAAACCTCCCATAGCTGGGGGAAAAAACAATATAAATAAATATTAAATTTAATACCAGACTGATAAAATGACAATTTTTAATCAGTAACAACAGTCATATCCCAGCTATATGTGTGCACATCTGTGTGTGTACAGGGGATTTAACCAAAGGCATTATATATCATTAAACACATTGTTTGGTGCTTCTAGTCTGTGTTGAATTGTTTGGACTCATGGACTCACACTCAAACACACATACATTTTAAAACTAAACTCTGAAATCAGATACTGAAAGGTACATCAAATTATCACCATAAATTAGAGAGCTAATACCGGTGATTTTTGTTTTCTTCTTGTTCTTTTCTGTATTCAATATGAGAAAAAAGTTTCTACTGATGCAATATCATGAACTACTTTTAAAATAATTAAGTGTTATTAAAACTGTCATATCTATAACATTTTAGTATTGAAAGACTTTTTTTGAACTTTCCTGAAGTAGCAAGTGTTATAGAAACTATATTATAGAAATGATGATCCAGACTAAAAGGTAACAGGCTCATAATTCTCACCACATCTAAAATGAATTTATGCAATAGCTTCAAAGTACCTTTATGTTTGCCTGTATCAAATCCAGTTCTCAACAGTGTTGCTAGTCCTCTACACAGAAGGCATTTCCTGGCCACTGTGTCCGCAGTGTACCAGGCAGGGACCTCCAGGCCCTGGTCCTCTACTGACAACTGAGTAGTCATTCTGTGTCTCTCACTTCAGACTCCAGCAACCATGAAACTGCAGTTTACTGTGCACACCATGCTGACTCATTCTAATCACCCTTCTCAGACACAGTCTATGCCCTACCCCTCCCTTTACCTAGTTACCTTCCTATTGAGGAATGCTTCCTCTTTGAAACCAGAATGCTTTGTATCTGACTCTATAATGATCATTAAAATCATAATGCAATGTTCATCCTAAGGGCAGAGACAGTGCCTTAGCAACTTACTCTCTGCCCCTTGCACATAACAGGTATCTAATTAATGTTTATAGAAGTGACACAAATTGTATTCTATGCTTTTTTAATTAGTAAAAGTGAAAACATTAATCTCAACATAGTTTTCAAGAAGTAAAAGTTAAAGGAAATATGGTGTGTTTTTTTACTTCAAACTGTTGCCCTGTTATTTTAAGCTCTTAAGTACAGACAAATGCCTAAATGGTTGCACTCATTAAAAAAATAAAGAAATAAAAAAAATCCGCCTTTATAGATATTGTAGTTCAGTTGGTTAGTGTCATCCCAATATGCCCATGTTGTGGATTCAACCTCTGGTCAGGGCACATACAAGAAGCAACCAATTAGTGCCTAAATAAGTGGAACAAAACAAGTGATGCTTCTCTCCCTCTCCCTTCCCTCCTCTCTCTCTGGAATAATGTAATAAAAATTAAAAAAAAATAAAACAAAAACTTCCCAAGCCCCAAGAACACTATAGGGTTGATATTTTTGACCATCATAACATACCAGACACACAAGACACAAAAGTGATAAAAACTATCCTATTAAAGATTTTTTAAAAGACTCCTCTATACTCAAGTTGACAGGCACTGGCATGGACCCAGGAACTAAAGGGTCAACAGTTCGATTCCCAGTTGGGGCACATCTGGGCTTGATCCCCTGTAGGGGGCACGCAGGAGGTAGCTAATTGATGATGTTTTTCTCTCATTGATGTTTCTGTCTATTCCTCCCCCTTTCTCACTCTAAAAATCAATGAGATATAACACACACACACACACACACACACACACACACACACACACACACATTAAATAAATAAATAAAATGGCACAGGGATTTTACAAAAAAATGGGAGAAGAGTCTAGGAGCATTCCGGCTACTTGGTGTCTACTAGCACTGATAAAAAAGATGAATCACATTATTTACTCTTTAGAAATAGGATTTCTATCTTGTGTCCTTTTTACCTCACAAGTTCTGAGGAACAAATGAACTCCATTACATATGCAAAAATCTCTCTATAAAAATGCATTGTTAATGATTAAGCATTTATGTGTGTAAAGCCAAAGTGATTAATTACATTCTAATCAGTTACCTAAGCTTAAAAAAGAGCCTAGCCAACTGGCCCAAGAGCCATAGCTGAATCAACGTGTTTGGAAGCAGTTCATAAACTGTTGCATTCACAGGGCCTAAGAGAAAATAACTAGCCTCTGATCACCTAACAAACCCAAATTTACTTATAATTAACCAAACAGACTTAACCAAAGCACTAGTTTTGTAGCACTCCTACTGTTACTGAAAACTCACCTTAATTTTACAGTCCATGGAACAAGATAGCAATAAATGGCCCGAGAGAGGAAACAATCTGACAGCACTGACACCCTACGAAAAGGTATTACAGTTACCAATCAGAAGCATTCTAAATTCAGATAAAATTACACAAGGAAAGGACAGTATATTTTTAAGCAACTTAAACTTGCTATTTTTCTTCATTCCAAAAATTATGCACCCAGAATAAGCTTCATTAGTATTCCAAGAGCAGCCCTTACTGACACTAAACTTCCAAATATTTGTTTTTTAATCTTTAATATTGACTTCCTCATCCTAGAGAATTCTTAGTCAATCAAGTTACTAACACGTCACTCCTCTCCCTTCTTTCATTCAGTAACTTTGCTTTTTGCTAGCAGCCATAAATTGGTATTTAAAATAGCACAGGTGACAAGATTATAACATTTAAAGTTTTAAGTATCTTCTCTCTTCATTAGTTTAAATCCGTGGTCGGCAAACTGCGGCTCATGAGCCACATGCGGCTCTTTGGCTCCTTGAGTGTGGCACTTCCACAAAAACCATGGCATGGGTGGGGCTATTTTGAAAAAGTGGCATTAGAAGAAGTTTAAGTTTAAAAACTTGAGCTCTCAAAAGAAATTTCAGTCATTGTATTGTTGATATTTGGCTCTGTTGACTAATGAATTTGCCAAACACTGGTTTAAATATTATCATAGTTTATAAATTAGAGAACATCGAATCTTCTTTGAAGGGGGGGGGTAAACTCAAGAGCTAAAGCAAAAGGACTGAGGCTCTGGTACTAGTACAAGCCCATTATTCACTGACTTGGTGCCCAAGAGGAAGCAAATTGTGGCAGGAACTTGGAGGGAAAGTCCAGGGCAACCATAAGGGGATTGGACACCAAATCACAAATTCTTATGTCCTGGCCAATCCAGATGACCTTGAAGACTGAGTCATCACTTGTGACTGATACATGTGGGTATTTCCAAAGCCTAACTTACTAGTAGATTTCTCTTCAATTTGACTTCCCTGCTCTATTTTGACTTCCCCAGATCTTTACCAGAAATAGTGAATATTCCACATCAATAGGTGAAACTTCAGGTTGGCTTCACTACTGTACATTACAAGAAACAAAAACAACCAATTTGCTTACCTTTGTGTGTCCAGACCACACATGAATTTGTTTTTTTGGGAGGTAACACTTCTCAGGTGGCACAGATGACCGCAGATTAACACCAACATCCTGAGGTATGTGAAGATAAGACCTGCCTTGATAGTCATACATTTCTTTAACTGAAATAAGAAAGCAAAGGAAAGCAATGAGCAAATACAAGCCATAGCCATGAAATCTATAACCTTAAAATGATAACGACCATTTTATTTATAAAGATATTATTCCACATTAAGGTTTAGATAATAATACTGTGATGTATGACCAAGACTAGCTAAAATTTAGCTACCTGCAATCACTGCTATTATTTATAATTAGAGGTATTATTTTGGAATTCCTAAATACTCAGAGAATACTTCCTTTATTCAGTTACAGATTTTAGTAATATATCCTATCTAATAAAAGAGTAATATGCAAATAGACTGTACCTCCACTACACCCACAAGCCACGCCCACCAGCCAATCAGGAGTGATATGCAAATTAACCCCGAAACAAGATGGCTGCTGGGTACAGAGAGCAGGAGGGAGGCTTGGGTTTCCCCGGCAATGGAGGAAGCCTAACTTTCCACCTGCCCTTGCTGGCCTAGGCCTCCACTCAATGCTACAAAGTTTCAATTATAGAAGATACATATATCCCAACAGAAATGGTGCCACAGAGCTGGAGAGAGCAGAGGCTAGGGTTGCCCCTGGCAATGGAGGAAGCCAAGCTTCTGCAGCTCTGGCTGGCCTACGCCTCTGCTTAAGGCTACAAAGTTTCAATTATAGAAGGTAAATATCCCAAGAGAAATGGCTGTGGCCATGGAGTAAGCAGAGGGCTTGGCTCCACTCCAGGCTACAAAGTTTTAATTGTAGAACATAAATAAATTCCAGATACCAGAGCCTCCGCTTGGGTCACTGGGGGGCATGGCTGGCCTGCAAATCACCACCGGCTCTTCGCCCAGGTTGCCCCATGCCCCAAGGGAATCCCCACCCTGATCCAGGACACCTTTCAGGGCAAACCAGCTGGCCCCCACCCATGCACCAGGCCTCTATCCTATCTAATAAAAGAGTAATACGCAAATTGATCATTACTCCAACACACAAGATGGCTGCCCTCATGTGGTCAAAGATCCTGCCCCCATGTGGTCAAAGTTGGCCACGACAAGATGGCCAGCAGGGGAGGGCAGTTGGAAGGGACCAGGTCTGCAAGGGAGGCAGCTGGGGGCAATCAAGCCTGCAGAGGAGGGCAGTTAGGGGTGACCAAGCTGGCAGAGAAGGGAAGTTGGGGGCAACCGGGGCTGCAGGGAAGGGGATTTTGGGGGGGGAGGGGGAGACCCAGGTCTGCAGGGGAGGGCAGTTAAGGGCAGACAGGCTGGCAGGGGAGCAATTAGGCATCAATCAGGCTGGCATGAGAGTGGTTAGGGGGTGATCAGGCTGGCAGGCAGAAGTGGTTAGGGGCAATCAGGAAGGCCAGCAGGCGGGCAGTTGGGAGCCAGCAGTCCTGGATTGTGAGAGGGATGTCTGACTGCCCATTTAGGCCCGATTCTACCGATTCTAATGGCAGTTAGACATTCCTCGAGGGGTCCCAGATTGAAGAGGGTGCAGGCTGGGCAGAAAGACACCACCTGCCCTCCCCATGCACACATTTAGTGCACCAGGCCTCTAGTATATATATAAAAGACTTCACTGCAGTATGATTATAGCGAGGCAAGGAAAAACAATACTTGGGCCATGTGAGTCACTGACAAAGAATCAGAAGCAAAGCAGAGTAAGAAGGAAGTTAAAACAAACAAACAAAAATACCAGCTATCATTTTTCCCTGCTTTCCTCTCTTATGCCCTTCTAGGTTCCTCTCCCATTCTCTTTTCTATTTTCAACACAGTCTTTACAATAAATTCACTTGTGGGAATTAAAAGACATAGTGTATATAAAGCATTGGTAGCATGCCTGGCACAGAGTAATTGCTAAATAAACATTGCCTGTTATTGTAATTGTGGCCGCAGGACCACAGTGCTAAATGAACTCCTTGGGGATAAAAACTGGAGCTTGAGAAACCAAATAAAGCTTTATCAAACTTAAATATTGATATGTGATCACCCTGTCTGGCCCCTGAGGATGGCTGGTTAGCCAGAGACGGGTAAGATTCCTCAGGGAAGGAACAACCTAAGACAGGCACAGTCGCAGAGGGGCCAACAGGAGAGAACTAAAAGGTCAAAAGAGGTGGGGCACAGACCCTCACCCACTAACCTTGCAGGGGCCTGAACTCTCACCCCTTCTGAGGGAGGTCTCCTGCACCCATGGCTGCTTTGCCTCCCACGCACAGTTCAGATCAGGACCCGGGTTACAGACAGAGACTCAGCCAGCAACAGCTGCCCTATATCTAAATTCAGTCTAGTAGCAGGAATGCTCAGGGCCTACTCAAGAATGCAAATAATCCTTTCCACTAATATTTACAGGGTAAACTAAGGTTTCTGCTTGAGTATTAAATTTGACAGTAAAATAGTAATCAAGTTTTCAGATTAATTTAAATTGGCCAAGTGAAATAAGTGAATACTCAAGAAAATTTAAGTGTACTGGACAAAAAGCTGTTCCTAAAATATTAACCAAAATTTCTATTAATAGTTCATCTCACTGTAAAATTGCCTAACATCCAAAGAACCTAAAGCAGTCATATTTGTGTGCAAAAATTAAAATTTAAAGTTACCAAGACTGCAATCTAAAATTTCCAAAAGCCCCCATTAAAAAAAGGGGGAGGGGGGAATAGCGGTATAATATCACAGAAGGAAAAATATCCTATAAGTAAATTACATCTAGAAAATTCTTACTCTAGAAAAGTAACTTCCATTTGTAATGCCAACAGCAGGACACCTATGAAAAACAAAAATGGTGTCAAAATAAGCCAAAGGAAAATAATTTGGGCAAAAATAGAAAGAATCCCAAGGCTAATTTGCAGAGAAGATCCCTTTGTTAACTTTTGGTCGAGAATGTGTTTGTATATTTTCAGAGAACAACTCCAAGGCCATATGGGTTCCTGCAACAATGAGGAACTGACAGGTCTGTTCCAATCACGAAGACAGCCCAGAGATGGAAGACAATGATGACACCTTGCCATGCTAGCAGTCAGCAGCTGGGCATCGCTGCAGGTGGCCCAGGACCAAACCAGAGAGGATGGAATCTGCACTGCCACCATTTGTCCACCATCCAGATATCATTGCTGACATGTACACATAAGGAACTATTTGACATTGAAACTGAGACTCAAACATTTTTTGTTCTTATACATTTATTTCCAGTATGCAGATGCAAGATCTTTTTAAAGAAAAGAAACAGGGAAAAAAGATTGATAGAGAAGCATTGAACAGACTGTCAAACTGCTGGGGGAAGGCTGGGGAGGGTGGGGGGCAGGGGCGGTGGGAGATCAACCGAAGGACTTGTGTGCGTGCATGTAGGCATAGCCAGTGGATACAGGACACTGGGGCGGTGGTGGTGGTGGTGGGGGGGCAGGTGAGGACGTGTGCTGGGGGGGGCGGACAATGGGGGGAGGAGGGGAAGACGTATGTACTGCTATTTGTAGTACTTTAAAGAATAAAAAAATTTAAAAAGTAAAAAAAAAATATTGATATGATATAAAATTAGAATAATCAATACTATTAGTACTAATATTACATACTTTAAAAATATAACTAATTATTAATGAACCAGGTACTTTCTAGAATATTTATAATTTATTTTGTTGTATATGCATTTCCTCCCACAAATCAAAATGAACATGAGAGTCTTAATCTCCAATCTGTTCACATTAAAAGAGTTTATTCTTCTAAAGTATAACTTAGTAATTATGAGTCGAACATTTGATTTGGGTTAAAAAAAAAAGGTTAAAATGACTGAGGCATTACTGAAGAGTCAACTTTATCTTAAGAAAAAACATGTAGATCATTCAGATTTCTTATTTATCATTTTAAAAATCATTAGCACTAAAAATATTATTTGTGACTGTCATTAATCATGCTATTTCTTCTCATCTATTAAAACATAAAAAAAATGTAATTTGGGGGGAATGCAAAATAGCCTATCTAATAAAGAGGGAATATGCTAATTGACCATCCCTTCATCACAAAGAGGGCTGCACCCACAGCTGTGGCCAAGTTCCCATAACAAGCCTTAATGAGCAATCAGCAGGGACTTGAGGCTATGCCCTCCTCTGCCCCCGTAGGGCTTGACAGGGGACCTCAGGCTGTGTCCCCTACCTGGAGGGCTTGACAGGGGACCTGACACTGCCTGCCCCTCCTCCCCCACCTGGTGGGGCTTGATGGGGGATCTCAGGTCATGCCCCCCACCTAGCAGGGCTTGACACGGGATCTCAGGCCATATCCCTCACCTGGCAAGGCTTGACCAGGGACCTCAAGGCATGCCCCTCACCCCAAACTGGGCTGGGGGACCTCAGGCCACACAACCCCGTCCTGGCACTAGGCCAGGGGACCTGAGGCTACACCCCTGCCTGGCAGGGCTTGACAAGGGTGAGATTGGCCAGGTCTGACTCTTGCCCAATTTGGGGGAGGGGGGGGGGATGGCTGGGTCTGGGTCTCACGCGATTTTGAGGTGCATGTGGGTAAGTGGGGACTTAACTCTGGGTCCCATGGTGGACCCCAGACCCTGACAGGAGGAAGGTTTTCATATACATTTTACTAATTTTCTTTCATCTCTGAAACTTCTATTATAGAAAAAGGACAAATAGCAATATTAAATTATTTCCTCTAATTAATTCCTTTTAATGTGCACAAATTTTGTGCACCAGGACACTAGTCCAATATAATTCTTAATATAATAAATGTAGCAGCTGATTAGTAAGGGCAATGGATAGTATATGAATAATGAACAGAGGAAATATCTGAAAGTTTATCATAAAAATGAAGAAGCATAAAAAATACATTACCATGTAAGATTGTCTTTTCTTCCCCAGGCTTCTCGTCTTCCAGTTTGCCTTTTTTCTGCCTCTTTGCTGTGATTTCATCCAGTTCTTTTTGTTCTTCCTAAGAAAAATAAGGAGTCAACTTTAAAATAGATGTCCTAGGACCTAGGACCCTATCATGGCCAAAAAAGGTTATAAATTCTTCATAATGAGGTTCACTTTTTTGCTGAATCAATAGCTTTTAGTATGTCTCCTAGGATAACAATCTCAACTCTTCAATAGATTACAAAATGATATTATATACATAATGGATACTAGTTAATGATTTTAAACTCATTTTATACAAAACCTATCCTAGAACATCTAAAAATAAGTTTAACATATTATGTTAATTATGCAAGAGGAAGGACAAGGCAATTAAAAAGTCTAATACCAGACAGGAAGATGAATTTTAGTGCACAGTATTGTTCCTCAGTAAACAGCATTTACATAGTCATAAGAATATAAGCAATGTCAATAGATTTGTGACACAACTTTTATGGAAGAAGCAGTGGAACAAAAATGGGGTAGTAGAAAATCTTTATCCACAATAACAAAGAAGTCAACAGATGATGTCTAAAATAAAAAATAGTAGCATATGTATGTTATTATGTATACTAATAACAGTGTAGGTGGTCATCACATCCTCAATCTGTGATGCCCTCATGCCGTCACAAGGAGGCTGTATGCACAGTGGGCGAGCGTGGGTGGGCAAGGCTGTGTGCTTGACAAGGTGCTGCGGATGTGTGAGGAATTGATGCTATGGGTGTGGTGCAGAGGTGGGGTCCGGTGGCTGCTCTGCGTGGTGAGGCCTGGGGATCCCGTGGCTCCGCATGCTGCAGAGGCAGGACTCCTGGCTCCAGCCTACCTCTTTGGGGTGATCCATCAAGGAGCCCCGGGGTCCCAGGTCTCATGTGATTTTATGCGCCAGGTCACTAGTTTTAATATAATACTAGAGGCCTGGTGAACAAAATCCATGCATTCAGGGGTGAAGAGGGAGGAACCGTAAGCCCAGAATGTGAGAGGGTGCAGGCCAGGAGGAGGGATCCCACTGGTGCACAATCAGGGCTGGGGAGGGACATAGCAAGTTGGTCAGCCAGGGAGGGACCGCGGGAGGGCTCTTGGGCATGTCAGGCCTGTCTCACTCAATCCTAATCAGCTGGATCCCAGCAGCAAACTAACCTACCAATTGGAGTGTCTTCCCCTGGTGGTCAGTGCACATCATAGCGACTGATTGACTGGTCAACTGTCTGCCTCCTGGTGATCAGTGCACATCACAGCAAGTGGTTGAGTGGCCTTATCATATCATTAGCATATTACACTTTGATTGGTTGAACGGACGGACACTTAGCATATTAGGCTTTTATTACATAGAATAACAATATGCATGTTATTGGATGTGAGGTACAGCTAGAATATAAATTGCATGAGAATAGGACTTTCTTGATCCTGTCCACTGCTATATACTTCAGATCTAGAACAGTGACTGACTCATAGAGACAGTGATATCAGGAGGTAGGGAGGAACAGGGTAGGAGTCTATAGCTTTACTTCATAGTACAATTAAAAAAACAGACAATATAGATATGTTATTTTGTTAAAAATTTCAAATAAGTAAAACCTATGCCAGTTCTAAAGTTATAGAAAGGCTGATTCTTTACTACCTGAATATCTAGTATCAGAAGAACAGCTACCATGGCAGCATAATAGCATTATAAAGGTGATTTTTATTAAAAATTGTTCAATATTAAATTACAATAAAAAAGTATGGAGGAAAAATAAATCAGAAAAATATAAGTAAATATTCTAAAGAGAAACAAATCTTACTGTATTTTCTCAATTAAGCAAGGCAGAGAATTTTAATAAGTCATTTGGTTCTCTAAGAAAACCTCATTTATTCATATACTTGTCCTCCATAGCAATATAGTATACACCTGGATTGACAATGAAAAACATCAAAGCTTACTTCTGAAGGTTTGGCTACATCTTTTTCATCCACATATTTTGCCCATGGTCCCAGGAAACCATCAATGTTAGATGCATCATTTTCTTTGAACTTTTTCCTCTTTTCTGTTTTCTTCTGACCAGTTTCAAACACAGTTAAACCTATATTTAAAAAAACAGACATCACAAATACAGATTTTTTAAAGAAATAGTGGTATATATATATAATTTTACTTTATTCATGTGACAAAAAAATCTATTAAAAAACACAAAATAAAATCTATATAAATATGCCTGATATACAAATATATAAATGTATGAAGTAATACTAAAAGGAATTCAATGTTCTGGGCAAAGAAATTTTCTAACACAGTAATATCTGCAAATTCTAATATAGTAAAAAAAGGCCAGCTATGTACACAATGCTTTTAATGAATCATAGACTTACATCAGTGGATTTTACCACTTTCTGAAAGAAACTCAGCAAGTTAATCTTGCTATATTCTGTTTTGTAATGAGCCTTTTATGAAAAAAGTTCCAATGAGTTGATGAGTTTTGTTCAAATTAGCATTTAGAATATGACATTTTGCCTTAGAATAACAAAATGAGTAAGAGCACAAACATGTATTTTAAAACACATTAAAAAACTCAACATTCAGCTCTAGCTGGTCTTCGGACTGAAGAGACCTGGGTTCAATTCTGGTCAAGAGCACATGCTGGAGTTGCGGACTCGATCCCCAGTGTTGGGGCGTGCAGGAGGCAGCTGATCAATGATTCTCTCTCATCATTGATGTTTCTCTCTCTCGCTCCCCCTCTTTCTCTGAAATCAATCTATAATAATAAAAGTATAATATGCTAATTAGACCAGAAGTCCTTCCGGATGATCTTCCGGATGAAGCTATGGCAGCGGGGGCCGAGGAAGAGGGCCCCAGCAGCCACGCTGAGGCAGAGGTAGTCACAGCGGTGGGGGCCGAGCCCCTTGCACGAATTTTGTGTTTTGGGCTTCTAGTCAAATTATATTAAAAAAACAAAAACTCAACATTCAAAGCAACCCTTCGAAAATAATCTCCAAAGGCATGCACAATGAAATTTTTCCTGCTATTAAGCTGTAGCTTGACATTAGTGTTGAGAAATAAACTGATAAAATCAGTTATGCATTAATAATAATTTACTGAATAATTTCTACAAGGTTGGCAATGTGCCACGTACTCATAACAACTTCCCCAAATAGGTACAACTATCTTCCCTACAAGGTTGCATACCTAGTAAGTGGTAAAGCTGTAAAACTGTAATAGTTCTAAACTGCAACACTATTGTCTCAACTTAAAAAAAAAATCAACAGCTAAATAAAATACTAGTTTTATTCCTATTGTCTAAAGTCAATTTGCCACACAGTAATTACAGGTATAAATAATTTCAAATAAATTACCTTGATTTTTTTCAGCTTCTTCTACAGAACCAATATATTTAGTAGTTACTTGATTATCTAATGAAGGGTCCAACGCATAACCTGAAAGGAAAAAAGTAGATATTACTGACTTCATTTTTAGCCATTTGCAATTCATTTTAATCCTATACAAATATACTCATTTCATATTTTCTTCCCCAGATGTCACAAATACTCTACTTAAGAGCACCAATCCTTTCTTCCCGAGCTTTGTTTCTCTTCAGAACAATTAATATAAGGCTGGACCATGAATGACTTCAGCAGAGCAAGAAGTATCTTAGGGGATGAAGTTAGCACACTGACATTATTTTATTATTAAGATACCTTTCATCCAAAATATGCAATTGTAGTCTTAAATTTTGGAAGAGCTTAAAATTATACATATATCAATGTGGCCTGTATGATTCAGTTGCTTGAGCATCATCCCATGTGATGGGATGTCACCAGTTTGATGCCCAGTTGGAGAACATGCCCAGGTTTTGGGTTCAATCCCCGTGTAGAAGGTAGTCAATAGATGTTTTTCTCTCTCTCCCCCACCTCCCTTCATCTCTCTGAAATCAATAAAAATTATTCAGAGGTTTAGAAACTCTTTTCCTTTTTGGTAAACAAATAATACATGGCTTAGTTTATCAAATTATATAAACTACTGAATAATTTAAAAATAGAGTAAGACAAACTACATAAAATCTAGCTATTATTTTGAAAATCCCATCTCAGTAAAGACAGTCTGCCTTCTAAGTTTTAAAATAATATGTCTACTTTCTAAATCATTATTTATATTTCCTTGGTAAGAGAAGTAAGGATATCAACTAGCATATGAATACACTCCTTCAACTAGAAACAGAGTATAAATAAAAGACTACATATAAATGTGGTCTTCAGTAGCTTATAGGAACTTAAGGGAAAAAGTATATTTAATCAAATTAGTTATTTTTGAGTAGGGGTGCTAGTATAATAAATGTTTGGTAAAAACCAGTTTTAATAATAATCTAGCATAGTCACAAGGAGAGCTAGATCATTAGTCTATGGTTTACAACCCATGTGAACAATCATGGAATACATAACAGTAACAGACTATTTAAAAAAATATTTTTTTATTGATTTTAGAGAGAAAGGGAGAGGGAAAGAGATAGAAACATCAACGATGAGAGAGAATCCTTGATGGGCTTCCTCCCACACACCCTACACAACCAGTCACTATTAACTCTAATATCTGAATAGGTAAATGAGAAGAGACTATTGAGTCAGCAACCCAGGAACGTGCTCTGACTAGGAATTGAACCATGACCTCCTGGTTCATAGGTCAATGCTCAACCACTGAGCTACACCAGCTAAGCCAGCCTATTTTTTCTTAAGGGCACACCTTAGTGACTATAGTAAACATTTAAAATTTCCCAGCTAAAAAATTTAAAAGAACAAATCTTTTGGGAAATAGAAAAGGATTTGTTATCAAACATACTTTTCAAACAAGTTAAGGATGTAAGTACCCAACTTACCCTCATGATATCCTTAGTATAGAACCAACCACCTGGCTATTAGCTCATATACATATTTTTTTTTAGTATTTAAAATATGCTCTTATCCAGAGGAGAGAGCTTGATGGCAGGAAAGCAGCTACAGAACAGAATCTGTGAAACCACAGGTTCAAATCCCATGAGTTATTTTATCATTCACTAGAGGCCTGTTGCACGATATTCATGCAAGAATAGGCTTTCCTTCCCCTGGCTTCAATGCCAGCTGCCTGGGAGTTGGCAAGTCTTTGCTTCTCTCCAGAGCATCACTCCTACTGTAGCTCCCTCAACCCCCCCCTCATAGCAGGCGTCCTGCTGCTCCTGGCTGCTCCATGCCTGCATATGCAAATTAACTCGCCATCTTTGTTGGGTTAATTTGCATACTCACTCTGATTGGCTGTGGGTATAATTGAGGTATGGTCAATTTACATGTTTGTCTATTATTAGGTAAGATCTCTTTGATGTACAGAATAGTGTTCTGTAAATGATGTATTTTTAAAAATGAGACTAGATTAGGCTTATATAAAATTTAAACAACATACCCTAAAGTTTAAAAATCCCCATTTCAATCATAACGTATTTAGAATGTCTTGAAGGAAATTTATGTCTATATAAATAGTATTGTGCTATGTTTGCAAGGATAAAGTAGGAGGCAGAGGGAAGGGCAATCCCTGGTGCTTCGTTAGCTGTGTAAGCACCAATCCCCAACTCATCCGGCCATAGTCTTGTTTTGAGAAAAGGAACTTAACTCTCCTCCTTTTCCATCCTCTGTGGTAAAATCTTTATAGCTACTATCACCATTACCACTACTACCTCCCACCCTAGGTAATTAGGGGATAATAGTATTTTTCCTTTACACATAAGAGAAGTTAAATATTTAGCTATATGTCAGCTAGTGACAGAGTAAGATATAACTCTTAACACTACAAAATTTCAGTCTAATTTGCTTTTTAAAAAAATTATTCTACTAGTGGCCCATTGCATGGAATTTGTACACAGGAGGGTGTCCCTCAGCCTGGCCTGCACCCTCTCCAATCTGGGACATCCCTCTCGCAATCTGGGACCACTGGCTCCTAAACACTCACCTACCTGCCTTCCTGATCCCCCCAACCACTCAGCATGCTGGCCCGATAGCTCCCAACTGTCCCCTCGGCTGGTCTGATTACCCCCAACTGCCCCCCCTGACGGCCTGATAGCTCCCAACTGCCCCCTCTGCCATCCTGCTCACCCTAAACTGCCCCCTGTTGGCCCACTTGTCCTCAACTGTCACCCCACCAGTCTCCTTGCCCCCAACTACTCTCCTCCAACTGACCCCCCATGCTGGCCAGCTCACTCCCAACTGCTCCCTTGTGCCAGCCTGCTCATCCCGAACTGCTCCCCATGCCAGCCTGCTTGCCTCCAGCTGCACCCCCCTGCCAGCCAGCTCACCCCCAACTTTCCCCCCCTGCTGGCCTGCTCGCCCCCAATTGCTCCCCTGGGCCGGCCTGCTTGTCCCCTACTGCCCCCTCCCCCCGCCAGCTCATCCCCAATTGCCCCCCCCATCTCCGCTGGCCTGCTTGCCCCCAAATACCGCCCCGCACCCCCGCCAGCCTGATTGCCCCTAACCGCCTCTGCCTTGGCCCCATCACCATGGCTTTGTCTGGAAGGTCTCCCAGTCTAATTAGCATATTACTTTTTTATTAGTATAGATGTCTCAAATAAATGATATAATTACATTTTATTTTTGAAATATTCTCATCTTTCTGAAGCTGATTTTCTATTTTATCTTTTTAATGGAGTTGACGTCTACTTTTTTCATTTGTAGTCTTATTTGAAATGATTATCAATTTTATTATTTACCCTTAAGTAATTAACTCTAATATCTGAATAGGTAAATGAGAAGAGACTATAAACAATATGCAAAAAGAATGGTTACAGATCCAAATATTAAAAGATAGTGCAGGTTCAGTTCCAGACACCACAATATAGGGGTATTGCAATAAAGTGAGTCATAATCTTTATGCTTCTGGAGGGTCTTGTCTTTAATGTGTTAAAAAATACAACATCTGTGAAGTGCAATAAAATGAGATATGCCTACATATGGAAAAACCTTCAACCTTACTAGTAGCCCCCCAAAATAAATTAACAAAGAGTTATAATATTTTGTTTATCAAATAAACAAAGGAAAAACAATAATATGGATCTTGGGTAAGGAGAAATAGGAATTCGTGTATGGTGGTAGCCCTATAAGATGGGGAGAATGCTTTTGAACAGCACGTTGACAATATAAAAGAAAAGCTCTAAAAACATTTATATTCTTAGACCTACTTCTGAGAACTTTCTTTAGAAAATAATGAGGCCCAGCTGGTGTGGCTCAGTGTTTGAGCAATGACCTATGAACCAGGAGGCCATGGTTGGATTCCCAGTCCGGCACATGCCCAGACTGCAGCTTGATCCCCAGTGTGGGGCATGCAGGAGGCAGCCGGGCAACGATTCTCTCTTACCACTGATGCTTCTGTCTCACTCTCCCTCTTCCTTCCTCTCTGAAATCAGTAATACAAATATACTAAGAAAGGAAAATAATGAGAAAAAGTCATAAAGTTCTATGGACAAAGATACTAGTATTCACCATCATATTTTAAAAAAGAATTTCTCAAATATACATTTCTAACTTTAAAAAAGCATTTTACTGCAATTCAACATATGCATTAACACATTTTTTGTTGTTGTTAAATCCTTGCCCAAGAATATTTCCCCACTGATTTTTAGGGAGAGTGGGAGAGAGAGGGAGAGACAGGTAGAAATATCAGAGTGAGAGAAACACATCGATTGGTTGCCTCCTGCACTAGTCCTGACCAGGGCCTGGCTGGTAAGGAAGCGGCAACAAAGGTGTGCACAGGGTCTTAGCCAGAACTGAACCCAGGACCTTTTGGTCCACAGGCCGATGCTCTATCCTCTAAGCCAAAGTGGCTAGGGCCATCACCACATGTTTAACAATGAAAACTAGAACTAACTTGAAATCTAAATAATACAAGAAATCCACATTTATATAGAGCCAGGGGCCGTCACAACTGAAACAACTGGACAGACAACTGACCAGGCTGTGTGGGGTACCAGGTCAGCAGGGGTGTTAGTGAAGGATGACTAAACGACTGAACAGCAGGCTGCGTGGAACGACCAGGCCGGTGGGGGGTAGGGGGGAGGCAGTGAGGGACGACCAAACAACCGATCAGCAGACTGTGTAGGCTGACCAAGCCGGCAGGGGTGGGGAGGCGGCAATGAGGAATGACCAGGCCAGAAGGGGGCAGCAGTGAGGGGTGATCAGGCCAGCAGGGGTGGGGGGAAGGCAGTTAGGGGCAATCAGGCCAGTGAGGGGTGGGGCAGTTGGGGCAATCAGGCCAGCAAGCAGAAGCAGTTAGGGGTGATTGGGCCGGTAAAGGGGGCAGGTAGTTAGGATGACCAAGCCAGCAGCGGGGGCAGTGAGGGGTAATTAGGCTGGTAGGATGGGCAGTTAGGGGCGATCAGGCCAGCGGGGATGGGGCAGTAAGGGGGTACCCAGGCCTGCAGGGGAGGGCAGCTGTGGGGGGGACCAGACCTGCAGGGGAGGGCAGTTGGAGGCAACCAGGCTGGCAAGGGAGGACAGTTAGGGACGACCAGGCTGGTGGGAGAAGGCAGTTAGGAGTAATCGGGCCAGCAAGGGAGCAGTTAGGCATTGATCTGGCTGGCAGGAGAGTGGTTAGGGGGTAATCAGGCTGGCAGGCAGGCAAGTGGTTGAGAGCCAGCAGTCCTGGATTGTGAGAGGGATGTCCCAGATTGGTGAGGGTGCAGGCTGGGCTGAGTGAAACATTCCCCCGCTCCATGCACGAATTTCATGCACTAGGCCTCTAGACCAAATATAAACATGAAAAAAGACTTGGAGGGATAAATATCACAATGCTGAAAGGAGATATTTTAGTACTAGAGGCCCAGTGCATGAATTTGTGCACAGATGGGGTCCCTTGGCCTGGACAGTGATCGAGGGCTATCAGGGGGCCTGCCAGCTGGGGGGAGGGACTTCGAGAAGTTGGCTGAGTGAAGGGAGGGGCTGGGGGAGATTGGTTAGATGGGTAGGAAGAGGGGCAGTGGAAGTTTGGCTGGCTGGTGGGGGCTGTGGGGGAAGAGGAGCCACAGGGGTTGGCTGTGGGAGTGCTCTGACCACCAGCGGGCAGCTTCTATGTTGAGCATCTGACCCCTGGTGGTCAGTGCACATCATAGAGACTGGTTGACCGGTTGTTTGGTCATAATGATTGCTTAGGCTTTTATAAATAGTGGGATTATATTTTTTTCTTCTCTTTTAAATGTCTAAAATTTGTTTGTATTGCTTTTTAATGATGTTATTATATAGTATCACCGGAAACATATTGTTCCTTAACTTTTTTTGGTCCTTTCTTATAATAATGGAAGTTAATGATACAGAGGACAGAAAAATTTGTTTAGAACTTTAATAAAAGCATAATATGCTAATTAGACTGGACAGCCATTGACCTTCTAAACACCTTTCCAGATGACCTTCCAGATGAAGTCAGCAAGGACTGAGCCCTTTGCATGAGTTTCGTGCATCAGGCCTTTAGTATTAAATGAAAGGAGTTATCAGGATTCTAACTGGAAAAAAACTTCTTTAAAAAGAGACGATATTGCTGATTATTAGCCCTAGCCAGGTAGCTCAGTTGTTTGGAACACCATCCCGATGCACCAAGGTTGTAGGTTGGTCCCTAGATCAGGGTACATCCATACAAGATTGAACCAATGAATGCATAAATAAGTGGAACAACAACTCAATGTTTCTCTCTCTCAAAAAAAATCAATTTAAAAAAGTGATAATTAAATCTGTTAAAACATTCAGTTTTCTTTTTCAATTACTATTTTGAGAAAGAAACATCAGCACAAGCAGTTTATTCATAAAGAAGATCACATCTACAACAGGCATACACATTCTCATTTACTTTGCTCACCCATCCCTATTAAAAAGCTCTGGAAAGCAGCATCAGTGTGTTTGTCAAACTACAGATGTGGATTTAGGAAGAAAAATGAAAGGCACCACCAAATAATGACAAATCTGAGACATGTGACCAGAACCTATGATTTGTGGAACTCTCAACAAGGACATTATAAAACCATCCTCTTTTTGAGAGGATTCCCAGCCTTGTGTATGCACATGAACTTTTTTATATCTTGCCACTGATAAGATATTATTATTTTCTACAATAAATTTGTGGCCACTTTATTTCCTGACACACTCAGTGATAAGTAGAAAACTTTTCAGTGATAAGTTCTGTATATAAAATAAACAATGTAATCTCTTAATCTATCCTATCATTTACTGACTTCAACAGAGAAAATTCTGAGTACATCTGGTACTCAGAATTCATAGCAAATTTAGAACGACAGCTAAAAATATTAATTTACCTTCCCATCTGCATATTTATTGATGCATGTAAGAAAACACAATACCCTTTTTGAAGGAATCCAGGTTAATAAATTAAAAAACTAGAAGGTAAAACAGATATTCTCTCTATTCTCTCTCTCCCTTTCTCTCTCCCTTTCTCTCTCTCTCTCTCTCTCTCTCTCTCTCTCTCTCTCTCTCTCTCTCTCTCTCTCTCTCTCTCTCTCTTACACACACACACACACACCACTTCTAATAAAGTCAAACTTGAAACTCTAAGTCTTAGCGCCTTACCATATGTGGCAAAAGTTCTTCTTTGCTGTTCAAACATAAAATCATTGATATGAGCTGGTTCAGCATACCCAGAAAGCATATTTCTGGGGGCAGCCATTTGCTGTGTCCTAAAGGGATTTTCTGGTCCAAACTGTAATGTAATTAAAAAAAAAAAAGAAAAAGAAAAATAACTTAAATTCTGAGTGTATAAAACTAGAACTACCAGAAAACATACAATGTATAATATATGTTCAATTCTAAATCATCAGAAGCTGATTAACCTGTTTGGGAAATGCTCAACGTATTTAGTTCAGTGCTCCTGCTTGTTAGTCTTAAGACAGAAGGAGAGAAACCTAGCTTACCCAATTCTACAAGTGCCTATTTAAATTGAAATGAAGTTCATATTCAGCTCCTCAGGCACACTGGGCACATTTCTAAGAGCTCAACAGCCTCCTATAGTTATTGGGTCCCACATTTCCATTATGACACAGAGTTCTACTAATGGTGTCCCTCTAGATAAGTGACACTATTGTTTTGTTTAAACCATGATGAGGGGAATTTGGGGTGACTTTTATATCAATAATGGCACCATGAAGTAATTTTAAAAATACATGTTTCTCCTCCACTAGATTATAAATTCCTCAGATGTAGGGACTAGAATCCTTAAAACTTACCCTGATTTCTGGGAAGTAGAAAGCACTAATAAAGGAAAGATTAATCAAAATCCCACTGGGGGCAGAGACAGTAAAATAAACAATAAAAGTAAAGTGCTTAAAAAAATTCCTCCATCTCAAAACTCACACTATGAAAGCCTTACATAAAATAGTACCATTATAATCTATTTGTTTATAATTCTTTGAGTTTTCAGAATGGCTTTCCAAATGTTATTTAATTTGTATAAAAATTCTGGAAAGTTGAAGAAATATTTTCTTTCTCGTGTTAAAAATGAAAAGGCCAAAGATGATGTATTTCACCTGACTTAGTTTTATTCATTAGTAATAATAAGGTTAAGATAAATCCCAATCTAGCATTCTATTACATAGACTATTCCTTAAACATACAATCATAGCCTCTAACTTTTAAAAAATGCTATTATAAAAAGTACTGGGAGAATGACTTTTCTCTTTTTGTTTTAAATAAAGAATAAAAAAATTACCACTTGGGAAATAATGGAATTACATGTAATATTTTTATTTAAACTCTGGAAGGTCTACTGTCAAGATGAAATATTTTGACATTAGAACATCTTAGATCACTGGCATTAGAAACCACTTTTCTATGATGTATAACCAGAGCCATAAGTATAAATTATTCATAGTCTCTTAACCAAAATGTTGCCTCTCTAAATGTCAACATTATACACAAAAATCTAAATTTAAAGAATTTAGATTTGCCTTACAATTTTTCTGCTTAAAAAAAATTACAATATTCTTTTGTATCGACAGCTTCCATTTCTATGTTTAAAATAATTCAATCTTAAAATATCTGTTTTTTATATAAAGCTTTTATTACTATTTATTCTAAATTATAACAAAGGAGAGTACAATAGGCCATATTAGTTCTTCCTGTGTTGCTAGGTGAAAACAAAAGGAAAAAACAAAACTGAAATGCTGGAATTTTCACGTAACTTCATTCAGTAGTGAAATTTGTTACAAAACAAGAAACATCCATAAAATTAAAGATATAAAATGATTTAAAAGTTTCCTAGATGCTCTACTTGCTATAGTCAGCTACATCTGCATAACAGCATGTGACTACTATTTCTAAAATGATAAATATCCCCACTGCTCTTACTGTTAACTCCTTTCACATATAATAAATTACCAATCATGCTTATAATTTCCAATTTGAAAAAGGAAAATATAATTTCCATACTCTTATTAAGATCTTATAAAAAGAGAGTAATTCTTCTAAAGGCCACACATACCAACCAAATTAAAAAAAAAATCTCAGCATTAAAGAACTTTGATTTTTATACAAATACAGATCTATATATTACAGTTAAGTGTATTTTATATGAGGTGCTATCCTTAACCTCAATCTAAAAATTTAAATATGCTTATGTCTTAAAGATATTTAAGCTGAGACAACAAAAAAATTTAATGATATAGGAAGCTGTGTGTGGGACATTCCATCTACATCTGGCTCACCTTAACTGCCCGGTTACTGGCAGGTATTGGAGCTGAGCTCACAGACATTAAATACCAACACAGGCAACACTGGTCAGATGGCTTAGCTGGTTGGAGTGTGGTCCATACACCAAAAGGTTGCAAGACCAATTCCTGATCAGGGCACATACCTAGGTTGTGGGTTCAATTCCCAGTCGGGGTATGTACGGGAGGCAACAGGTCAATGTTTCTCTCTCTCTCTTCCTCTCTCTAAAATCAACAAACATATCCTCAGGTGAGGATTAAAAAAATCATTAAATGCCAAACAAAGGCAGAGAACATTACTTAGTAAAACTCAGCTCTCCTAACTACTTAAAATATGTCTCCCAGATGCTGCTGGTCTCTGTGAATACACGTCTTCTAATTCTGGGTTAGCCATTGAAAAACAAAACAAAGCATATCATTGATTCCAAAATACTTTTTTCAACTTTTGGTAGTTAAGGTTAAGTGTAAACCATTTGTAATTCAAGTGATTTCTAAAAAACTGACTAGTATTTGAAATCATAACTATAACATTACATATGGAAAAAAATCCAAGTTATTAATTAATAATCATACTTAGATTGTTGGGTAAGTTCTTTATTAATATTTATTGCAATCATCAATGTTTAAAACATTCATAAACAAATCTTAAGGTGAGAAATGTCTATTGATTAACTTATTTTCTACAAATTTGGAAAAACCCAGCAAAATTCAATTGTATTGGCAGAATACCTTGATCTTGTAAGATATAAGCAGAGCTTAAATATCATTAATGTAAGAATATTACATTACTTATTAGGGTTGGTTCTATGATCTGGGACCTTTTCCTCATTTATAAAATAAAACAGCTAAGCCACATGATTTTTTATGGTGCATTTTCACATTAATAGCAGCCCATGCAATCAGATTTTTAAGATTAACTGGCATTTTTTCCTCTCTAACTTTTACATTTTTCTCCTATTCCTAAAAATACTATTATTTTAAGTCTGAAAATCTCCTGAAGTTTGTTGGTTTTATGAGTCCAGAGAAGCCAACAAATACACTTTTCTCTAAGTAGATACAAAAATGATTATGTGAAATGAAGAAAATGACTGGATTAAAACAATGGCTACAGTCTTCAAGTTCCATCTATAAATTTGAGAAAGCTTATCTGGATAACTAAGTAGACCATTCAGGAAAAGTCCTTGGTTGAGAGGGATAAACAATATTTGATAAAACAGCCAGTTCAGTTAGTTTACTGAACTAGCAAAGTCAAAGACATAGGTGTGTACCTTGCAAACCTTATATGGCCTTCAAAATGCTCTTCCAGTTACAGAGTGATTTGTTAAGAGTGATCTGGACTCAAATCCTCAAGCCTGTCACTTGCTGGCGGTTTAATACGAGACTTGGTTTCCTTGCTATAAAATAGGGATAAGAGTACTTATTTCATAGGGTTGCAGTGAAGACTAAAGGAGATAGGTATACAAGTATATATGGTCCTCAGTATGGTAGCTGGCATGGCTAACCCAGTTTTAAAAATGGTAGTTTTATTTCATTAGTCTCTATCCCAGTTCTTCCATCATGCAAATTCTTATCAAATTCACTTTCCTATAAATTCAGCTTTAATTATGCCACTCCCCCACTAAAGAACCTTAGAAATCTATTTATTATTAATTAAATAAAGACCATCTTGGTCTTTAGAGTATTGTGCAATATTATTATACAAAGTATCATTCTAGTCTAACTTCCCCTCTCTCCCCTGCTAATAATAATAAAGCATTCTTGTTATTTTATTTTCAAAGATTATTATTATTGTAATTCTCACCTGAGGATATGTTTTTATTGATTTTTAGAGAGAGGGAAGGGGGTGAGAAAGAGAGAGAAACGATCTGATAGAGAAAAACGATATGACAGAAAAGCATCAATCAGTTGCCTCCAGTAACTGGGGATCAAACTGACAACCTGAGTATGTGTTCTGACCGAGAATAGAACCCACACCTTTTTGATGTATGGGACTATGCTCCAACCAACTGAGCCATAGGCTAGAGCAGCATTCTTGTTCTTTAGCTCTTCAATTATTTAGCTCACACTTTTCCCTTCCGCCTGGAATATTTTCTCATAAAAGCCTTCTGAGTCAACAATGTCAATAATCTATAGTAATAAAAGCGTAATATGCTAATTAGACTGGACAGCCAGACAACTTCCAGGCAACCTCCCGGATGAAGCCGCAGCTGAGAGGGCCAAGCCTCTTGCACAAATTTCATGCATTGGGCCTCTAGTAGGAATATAAGTAACATTAAGTGCTACCATTTATTAAATGCTTACTCTGTGCCAGAAGGCTTCCTAAGTATAAAATACATTATTTCATTTATCCTTATAACTGAGTAAAATAGAAATTATCTTCATTTTACCTAATGAGAAAACTAAGACAATCCAAGGTAACACAAGATCTAAAAAACATTTCATGTTCTTAACCTGGATTGCTTACTTTATTTTTTTATTTTTAAAATATATTTTATTGATTTTTTATAGAACAGAAGGGAGCGGGATAGAAAGTCAGAAACATGGATGAGAGAGAGACATCGATCAGCTGCCTCCTGCACGCCCCCTACTGGGGATGTGCCCGCAGCCAAGGTACATGCCCTTGCCGGAATCGAACCCAGGACCCTTCAGTCCGCAGTCTGACGCTCTATCCACTGAGCCAAACCGGTCTCGGCTGGATTGCTTACTTTAAATACTATTTCTCTTATGGCACTTTTTCATATCTTTCATATCAGATGTAATCCCTCCTTAAACCTGAATAGTACTTTAGAGGCACTATAGGAAACAATCTGGTCTCTATCTTTTAAAAAAATACACTTAGCTCTAACTGGTTTAGCTCAGTGGATTGAGCATTGGCCTGCGGACTGAAAGTCCCAGGTTCAATTCCAGTCAAGGGCATGTACCTTAGTTGCGGGCACATCCCCAGTAGGGGATGTGCAGGAGGCAGCTGATCGATGTTTCTCTCTCATCGATGTTTTTAACTTTCTGTCCCTCTTCCTGCCTCTCTCTCTAAAAATAAATAAATAATTAAAAAAATCAATAAAATATATATTAAAAAAACACACTTAGCATATCTTCTTGGTAAAACTAGTTTGAGGAGAAGGGGTTACATTTTGTTTCTAGTTTGAGGAGAGGGGTTACATTTTGTTTCTACATCTTTCCAGACTTTGCCAAGTTATATAAATCCTAGTCATAAAATTCAAAGTAAATAATCTGTTATATCACAGACAATTCATTTGTAATTTTTTTTTTTTTTACTTTTCAATCTCATTCTTTTCTTAAATTACTGACAAGCACTGAAGTGTTTCTAACACAAACTAATTTATATATGTAATGGGAGGCTTCCTATTATGAAAATATTAATGGATTGATAATCCCACAAAGAGAACAGATCCCCTGCCTTGTCCATATTGCTACAAAAATCTTGACCTTTTAAATTTTCTTGAAGTTTCTGAAAACTGTAATCAAACAGCAACTTATTAGTTGTGCATAGGATCTTAAATTTTAACAGACTTCATAGAAAACATATATATCAACATAGGAAAGTCATGTCCTACATTATTTCCAAATTTTCTCATTTTCTGAATTCATTGATTCTATTTTATTGAAGTACTTTTCATTTAAAAATTCATGAAGCATATCTACATATATAAAAGCCTAAGCAATCGTCCAACTGGTAGCTATGACACATAATGACCACCAGGGGGCAGATGCTCAACACAGGAGCTGCTGAGCTGTGGTGACTTGGCAGCTGTGGTTCTTGGGTGATGCACCTGAACCAGAGGGAGGGAGCCCGATTCCATGGTGTGTCACCCAAGAACCATCCTCTCGCAATCTGGGACCCCTCAGGGATGTCAGAGAGCCTGTTTTGGCCTGATCCCTACAGGCCAGCCTGAAGGACCCCATTGGTGCAAGAATCCTTACACCAGGCCTCTAGTCTGTAATATATAACCTCTCTTCAATGAGATGGCTAAAATGGTGCTAAGGAATATGGGACAGCCTATAGTTCAACAGGCTGGAAGGATTTAAAAAATAATGGATTAAAATTTAAAATGTGCTATAGTTTTGAAGTGTGAGAATGTGATTTTTGCTTCCTATATACCCAGAGAACAACTAGAGCATTGTCTAACTACTGGCATTGACATCATTATCTGGGCTAACATTCAATTACCATATTTTGAGTGACCTCAGAAACCTAAGCTGGCAAATTATGTGGAATAGCTTGATGACTCTGCATTATAAAAACAAATACCAAAAAACAAAAACATCAATAACTATCCACTAAAAAAATGAAAAATATTAAAAAGTACTTTTTTCTCTACCTACCAAGATACAATAAGATTTAGCTTTTTAAAGTGTTTCTTAAAGTCCCTAATAAATCTTTTCTTGTGTATTTTACAATTATCATTTTATGGCATCTCTATTTTATCAATCAAGCATTCTTTTTCCTTTTCAAAGGCAAAATATCTAGAAATTTTATCTTTTCTACAAACGTTCCTAAATGGAAATCTTTTCACTTTCCTTTCTCCCTCACCTTCTTTAAGGCTTTCATCATCATTTGTCATTATCATTATATAGAAAAAATAAACCATAAGATGTCTTACTCAGAGCAGGCATTAAACACTGTGGTCAGTTTCGAGCAGTGACCACACCAGTACAGTGCCTCTTTTAATGTTCAGCACAGCAACGTTTGTAACCACGTTTCATAACATACTATGGAGCGATGATGTTAAGAAACCAAATTCTTTTCCCTTTATGGTTAATTTGTAATATTCTGTCATCAATACTGAGAGGAAGATGTTAACTAAACTTACATCTAAGAATCAGATATTCTGAGATTTCCTTCTTTCGAAAGACGTAGCTCCACACTACCAGACAGGTGCATGTTGGCAGATAAAAATCCTTAGTGGATTTTTAAAACGTCTTCTCACAAAAGCATATACACAATTCAAAGTTTTTGGAGACTAGAAGGGTATATTTTCTTTTCTTTTAAAACTGAGGTAATAGTTGATACATAACAGGATATATTTTCTAAAAAGTTTAAATAGTATATTTTCTTCAGAAAACTTTGAAAAATTCACTGTTTATCTACCTATATATAATTTAAATACAAAAGGTAGGATCTTACATATAGTAGTATGTTTTCTCACCTCAGGAGCAAACATGGTCTCATAGGTAGGATTATACTGAACTTCCTTGACAGCAGGGTCAAGGTGAACTCCAGTCTCCAAATCTTCCTGAAAGAAAACCAAATGAACATTAAAGATCTGACAAGTAATTGTTTTATTTTAAAACTACATTGAAGTCTCACTAGCCATTTTAACACCAATTTAATGATTATTAAATCAGTGTCACATAATTAATAATTCTAATCAAAGAGTAAAAAAAGTAATGTATACAGGTATAAAGGTTAAAGTGCACAACAAAATTTTTTCCTTAAGAAATACTGACTTTATCCCATCTGAATAAATAAAAAAATTCTAAGTTAACAGTACTCAAAGCCTTAAGTTAAGAATCTAACTGCTCTTTTTTATTAACTCAAAAAGACCTAATCTTCCAGTTCCAAATTTAGGAGAAGCACTCCTTATTCAGCAATCTTTATTAAATATATACCCAGATGGCATTGGTTAGGGACTGCTAAGAAAACAAAAGGAAGTGACAGGACTTAAATGTGAACCTCGTCTTAGATGCTGTCAGTGTTTCAACTTTCTTAAATTCATCCTCCAGTTTAATGAAAAATCTCATCTCCATTACAGATTGCTGAAAGTCTATCTTTTGTATAACCCCACCTCTTACAAATATAACAATTCCCAAATTGGTATCTCGAGTCTGGACCTCTCCCCTGAACTTTAGAGACTTGTGTATCTAGTCTTCAATTCGCTATCTTTTTTCCATCTCACATTTAAAATGTCCAAAAGCGAACTTCTGGTCTCCCTTTCCTCCAGGATGCCTTCCAACCTTCTCTAAGTTAGCTGCAATCCCCTCCTTACATTTGCTCATGCAAAAATTCTTGGAATTATAGTGACTCTTCTTTCTTTCATATCGTCTAGTACTATATCCAAATCCATCAGCAAACCCTCTATCTTCTATATAGATCCAGAATTCAACCACTTTTTAAGTTCTCTTTCACTCTCACCTCAGTCCAATTTATGATCACTTACCTGAATAATTTAATAGACTCTAAGCCACCAACAGACTCACTCCATAAGGAACCAGTGATTATTTTAAAACTAGAGGCCTGGTGCATGAAATTCATGCATGGGGGTGTGTGTCCCTCAGCCCAGCCTGCACCCTCTCCAATCTGGGACCCCTCGAGGGATGTCCAACTGCCCGTTTAGGCCTAAATGGGCAGTCAAACATCCCTGTCACAATTCAGGACTACTGGCTCCCAACTGCTTGACTGCATGCCTTCCTGACTGCCCCTAACTGCTTCTGGCTGCCAGCCTGATCACCCCCTAACCACTCTCCTGCCAGCCTGATTGATACCTAACTGCTCCCCTGCCAGCTTCTTTGCCCCTAAATGCCCTGCCCTGCAGGCCAGGTCACCCCTAACTGCCCTCCCCTGCAGGCCAGGTCACCCCTAACTGCCCTCCCTGCAGGCTTGGTCCCCGCCCAACTGCTCTCCCTTGCAGGCCTGGGTCGCTCCCAACTGCCCTTCCCTGCAGGCCCAGTCATCCCCAACTTCCCTCCTCTGCCGGCCTGATTACCTCTAACTGCCCTTGCCTGCAGGCTTGATTGCCCCCAACTGCCCTCCCTTGCAGGCCTGGTCGGTCTGCAAACCACCACATGCCCCTCGCCCAGGCCGCCCCATGCCTCAAGGGGACCCCCACCCTGATCCAGGACACCCTTCAGGGCAAATCAGCTGGCCCCCACCCATGCACCAAGCTTCTCTCCTATCTAATAAAAGAATAATATGCAAATTGCCCATCACTTCAACACACATGATGGCTGCCCCCATGTGATCAAAGATGACTGTCCCCATTTGGACACAAGATGGCCACCACATGATGGCCAGCTGGGGAAGGCAGTTGGGAAGGCCCAGGTCTGCAAGGACAGGCAGTTGTGGGCAATCAGGCAAGCAGGGGAGGGCAGTTAAGGGTAATCAGGCTAGCAGAGGAGGGAAGTTGAGGACAACCAGGCCTGCAGGGAAGGGCATTTAGGGGCAAAGAAGCTGGCAGCAGAGCAGTTTGGCTTCCTCCATCACCCCGGCAACCCTAGCCTTTTCTTTTTTTTTTTTTTAAAATATATTTTATTGATTTTTTACAGAGCAGAAGGGAGAGGGATAGAAAGTCAGAAACATCGATGAGAGAGAAACATCGATTGGCCGCCTCTTGCACGCCCCCTACTGGGGATGTGCCCGCAGCCAAGGTGCATGCCCTTGCCGGAATCGAACCAGGGACCCTTCAGTCCGCAGTCCGACGCTCTATCCACTGAGCCAAACCGGTCTCGGCAACCCTAGCCTTTTCTCTCTCCAGCTCCGTGGCTGCCGCCATTTCTGTTGGGATTATGTATTTTCTTAAAATTGAAATTTTTTAGCCTTGAGTGGAGGCCTGGATCCGATAGGGCAGGTGGAAAGCTTGGCTTCCTCCATTGCCAGGGAAACCCAAGCCTCCTGCTCTCTCCGTGACCACAGTCATCTTCGTTGGAATAAATTGCATACTCGCTCCTCATTGGCTGGTAGGCGTGGCTTGTGGATGTAGCAGAGGTATGACCAATTTGCATAATACTCTTTTATTAGATAGGATAGTCACCAGATAAGGTTACTCCTTTTGCTATAAATCTTTCAAAACCTTCCGCACTCAGAGTAAAGGCCTAAGGTTTACAAGGCACATTTCCAGTTGTCTTCAGAAAGTAAGCACAGTTCCCTAGGGTAGTTTTATAGAGGATTTTGTCTTCCTGTATCATCCTGCTTTAGCTTTTACACATTAAAAACATGTTTTCATACAGGTTTAATTTCCATATTAAAAATGTTATAAATATCTTTTATTTAATTCAAGTTATATTTTGGAAATTTTAAGGAAGTTACATGTCATTTATGAATTATATTTCAGGAAAGCTGGAATTACACAATTGCTGTTATAAAATGAGACATTTGAATTTAGCCTCCATGATCTGTCCCTCCTCCTCCCTTCCACCCCAACTTCTGTCTCCATCTAGCTCCGTGATAGCGAACCTATGACACTCGTGTCAGCACTGACACGCGTAGCCATTTTCGAAGACACGTGGCCACATGCGGTTGCATACAGAGAAGTACGGGGCCGCATGCCGAGAAGGACGTTCCATCCTCGGCTACTGCATGGCCAGGTGCAGTAGCTGATGGTGAAATATTTGTTGTAGTGTAGTATAGACACTCTGCCAGAGGTCTGTAGGCCAAAACAACAGACCTCCAGCACAGAGCGTATAGTTCTGAGACTTCCAGTTAGGCCGTTAGGGGATCTTTGACCTCACTTCCGGCCGGCGGAGCAGGGAGCAGCAGAATGCCGTGGGGGACGCATCTCTGGGGGCCCTGTGATTGCCATTACCAGCAAACACATAACCACAGCAACCATCATCCAATCTACTGTTCTGGGGTGTCATGGATTTCTAATTGACCATCATTACTGAGATAAGTGAGGGGGAGGCTGGGAGAGGAGAGGGCCTGTGCTATAGCTGCTGTTTCCTGCCATTAGAAATAGCGGCAGCCATCTTAATTTATATAAGGAACATCATTTTGCAGCATAGTGCATACTCCATTTCACCGCTATTACTGTTGTGCATCCTTATTAACCCCTATTTCTGCTTATTAACCCTGCCCTTTCCTAAAAGACAGTTCTATGTGCCCTCTTGTGGTCAGTTAGGCTAGATAACCCCTAATTGCCTGTAGAGCTAATAGGCTATAATTCTATCTTCTGTCACTGCCCCTCTGATGGAGAACCCAAAAAATAAAAAACCAAGGTTAAGTAAAGGAAGTGGTAGTAGCAGTAGCTGACCCTTTCAAGAGACATGAACCGAGATGTATGGCATTATAGAAAACAATGGCAGAACATTTTGCATTCTATGTACTGAAACAGTAGTAAGCAGAACGTGGAATATAAATAGACATTTTGAAACTAATCATTCCCAGCTCTTGAAAAAAAAGTGAGGATGAAAGGAAGGAATACATTTCCACGCACCTACACCTTTATAAGAGCCAATTTAATTCCATCCTTAAATTTATAAACGGCTCTACAAATTTAACATCTGCAAGTTTGAGCATTGCTCACTCCATAGCTCAGCATGGAAAAGCACTCAGTGAGGGAGAATTTATTCAGGAAACTCTCCTAAGATATGCACCAGTTATATTTCACAATATGCAGAATAAAGATGCAATTATTAAGAAAATATCTGAGTTACCACTCAGTAGAAATATCATAAAAGACCGAATGAGACTGAACACAAACATACAACATCAATTACAGAGAGACATAAGTAATTGTAGATATTTTTTGATCTCTCTTGATGAAACTACTGATGTCACATCACATGCTCAGTTGGCCATTACTGGTCGATATTCTGATGATCTCACAATGAGAGAAGAGTTGATAGTATCAGTGCCAAAAAGTACATCAGGAAGTGAAATATGTATGGTTGTTATACAAACAATATGTGAACTAAACATTGACATCTCTAAAGTTTTGTAAGTGACAACAGATGGGGCAACAAACATGGTCGGGGAAAAAGTCAGATTTGTCAAATTGTTTAATGAAGCTACTGGACATCTGATTGTGCCTTTTCATTGTATTATCCATCAGGAGGTTTTATGTGCCAAGGCAGGATTGACCGACTTAAATGACTTAATGTCAGTTGTTACAAAAATAGTTAATTTAATAGCTGCTTGTCTCCTTTACAAGCGAGAATTTTCTGCACTTTTCCTGGAGGTTGATTCCACCTACAGTGGATTGCTGATGTACAATAATGTAAGATAGCTGAGCCGAGGCAAAGTTCTTGAGCACTTTGTGGAGTGCTTTGAAGAAATTAAGGTATTTCTTGAGGATAAGGATCTGGGAAACTTTTCTCAGCTCAATGATGATAAGTAGGTTAACACCCTGATATTTTTTTACAGATCTCTCTGTTCACATTAATGAACTGAACTTAAAATTACAAGGTTTTGACAAAAGTATTGACGTTATGTTTGGATACATAAAAGCTTTTGAAAGTAAACTTAAGATTTTCAAGCGAGATGTAGAAACTAAAACTTATAAGTATTTTCCTCGAGTAACAAAGTATTTTGAGAAGGACAGTGCAGCTGTACAAAATGAAATGGAACCCTTGCAAATAAAGTACCATCATGTTTTAGACTCATTACTTGACCAGTTCAGTGATAGATTTAATCAATTTAGAAGCCTAGAACAGACCATAAAAATAATTAAATATCCTGATGTAGTAGTCTACAGTAGTTTGGAATGAAATGGTTTCCAATGGATGCAAATTGATGATTTGGAGATGCAACTTGCAGAATTTCAAGACAGCATCTGGGCTCAGGTGTTTGTCAACTTGAGGTCAAAACTTGAGAATCTGGAAAGGTGCCGCTTGGAGAATCAAGAGGAGTGCCACTATGAACAGGAAATTTGGAGTACTTGGAACTGATTACCAGACACTTTTAGCACCCTGAAAAATATAGCAATGGCTTTACTCACAATTTTTCCCTCTACGTGCTCTTGTGAGACCTTATTCTCAGCGTTAAATAATATCAAAACCAACAGAATTTGAAAGAGATTGACAGATGAAATAGCGCTTGCTTGGGCTTGAAGTATACAAAATACCAACCTTCAATTGAAGGTTTAGCCAATGAAATTCAGCAACAAAAAAGTCACTAATAGGCAGGTTAGTTAAAGTATTACCCCCCCCCCACACACACACACTTATCTTAGTTTGCGCAACTTAAATAATATTAAGACCAACAAAAGAAACCGACTTACAGATGAACAAAGAAGTCACTAAGCAGGTAAGTTAAATAATTAGGTTTTTGGTTTATTAAATACAGTTATATATTACAATTATACATTTTTGTTATTTAAACTATAAATATCGTGAAATTATGGTTTTTTTTCTTGAAGTGACACACCACCCGAGTTATGCTTTTTTTGAATTTTGACACACCAAGCTCAAAAGGTTGCCCATCACTGCTCTAGCTCCATGCCTATGCTCACCTTACTACAGCCTCATGGGATCATTTGTTATTTCTGGAATTCACCAAAGGAAAATCCTTCCTCAGGGTCTCTGGACTTAACTGTACCCTCTTCTTGGAATATTCTTTTTCTGGATACCCACATGATTGGTCTCTCTTCTATCAGGTCTTTCACCAGTTTTTTGTTTGTTTGTTTGTTTGTTTGTACTTTTCTCTTACCTTGCTTAATTATCTCCATTATATTTATCACCATCTAACATATATATTTATTGTCTACCTCCCTCCACTAAATATAAACTACACAAGTTGAATTTTGTATGCATAAATGTGTCCTCAACAGCTAGAACTATTCCTAACATGTCACCATTTTTTTCTGTTAGTCTCTTGCTAATGGAAGGATATATCTGGCAATAGCTAATGCAAAGTGATATTGTATATTTTTCAAAACAAGTGGGATATTATGACATTGAGAGTAATGTTGGAGCAGAAGCAATGCCACTGAAGATCTGGTAGAATTAGACCAGTTAATGAGCAAAGACAACAAACAAAATTGCAGGCAGAGTATCGACTAAGGTTCTTAGTTGCAAGCAACTGAAACCATCACAGGCTGATTAAACAGTATTGAATCATTCTAAGTTTCTCTTAGCATGACCAAGAAGGGTGGAGAATCAGCTTGGGGAAACAGGAAGAGATGAAGGGTTGAATATACAGATGGAATCACAATTCTAAACCAATCATATCACAGAACCAGGCCAGTGAAGACAACATTTCTGAAAACCACTGCTATGGCTGCCATTGAATGCTGCTGTTGAAATTACCAGACCAGGAAATTAGATAATGTTGGCTACCACTGCCACTTAAAAATATTTCCTTGCTTCTTTGTGGATTAGCTTTAGATTAGATGCATTTGTCTGGCACAGCCCAAGCCATAGTAATGGGCCTTAAAGGGAACTGGGAGAATGAGAACCTGTGTTTTCCGCTTCTGAAGGTAGAAGACAGGGAAGGATATTCTTCACCTTAAGACTCTTAAGGGAGGGGTTCAAAAACTGGGCCATCTAAAAGATGCTACACAGACATTACCCTAGAATGCATACTAGAATCTTTATTGATTAGAGATAATATCTTGCCTAGGGCTCAGTAGCAAAACCCAATACTATAAAGTTAAAAGATTATAAACAAATTGCTTAAACTGAATAAAAAATAAATTAAATATTTTGTTTCTTAATATTCAACTTGTAGTGATAAATTGTATAAATTAACAAGAGGCCACATTGATACCTCCCGAAAGGATTTCATAGAATACAGTTGCCAGATCACTTTATAATAAACTAGTGGCCTGGTGCACAAAATTTGTGTGTGGAGGGCAGAAGGGGACGGGATGGAGGGTGAGGGAGGGGGAAGTCCCCCAGCCTGGCCTGCACCCTCTCCAATCTAAGGACCCTTTGAAGGATGTCCTACTGACTTTTACAGGCATCAGGCCTAAACCGGCATTTGGACATTCCTCACGCAATCTGGGACTGCTGGCTCCTAACCGCTCACCTGCTTGCCTGCCTAATTGCCCCTAACGACTCTGCCTGCCAGCCTGCTTGCCCCCAAATGCCCCCCACCCCGCCAGCCTGATCACCTCCAACTGACCTGTGTGCCAGCGTGCTTGCCTCCAACTGCCCCACCTGCTGGCCTGCTCACCTCCACCTGCCCTCCCCAATGGCCAGTTTGCCCCCAACTACCTTCCTGCTGGCCTGCTCACCCCAAACTGTCCCCCCACTGTCCTGAGCAACCCCAACTGACCCCCACTGATGGCTTGCTCACCCCCAACTGGCCTCCTGCTGATCTGCTCACTGCCAACTGCCCCCCACTGCCGGCCTGATCACCTCCAATGCCCCCCCCCCCCGCAACCGATCTGATCACCCACAACTGCCCTCCCTTCTTGGCCTCTAACCACCTCTACCTCGGCCCTGCCACCATGGCTTTGTCCAGAAGAACTTCCAGAAGGTCTCCTGGAAGATCTCCCAGTCTAATTAGCATAGTACCCATTTATTAGCATAGATAGAGGCCTGGTGCACGGGTGGGGGTTGGCTGGTTTGCCCTGAAGGGTGTCCTGGATCAGGGCTATTTTCAGGCTGGCCACGCCCCCCTCCCCCAGTGACCCAGGCTCCTAGCCCCTCCTTGAGCAGAGGCCAGGGCAGGCTGGAAGATTGGCTTTCTCCATTACTGGGGGCAACCCAAGCCTCCTGCTCACTCCAGCTCCATGGCTGCTGCCATATTTGTTGGGTTAACTTGCATACTCACTCCTGATTGGCTGGTGGGCATAGTGGAGGGATGGTCAATTTGCATGTTTCTTTTTTATTGTGTAGATAATGGTTTACCAGATCTTTTAAATTAAGGGTATTCTACACTTTAATTATTTGAATAGAGTACCACAAGATACCAAGTTTTAAATTAAAAGTACAATTTAAAAAGAATTACTCTTTATATATGCAACAGTGGCAAGTAATACAAAATATAAATTGGTCCCAGTCTCTGGGTTCTCAAATCACAGAACAAACTAAGAGACCTCTAAAAAATAAAGTTATTAATTTTACATTAATTATAAAAACTTGGGACAGTACCACAACTTTGCTTTTAAATCCATGAGGAATTCAAAAACAATTAGGCATGCAATTGAAATTACCACAGAATTACAAGATTTCTATTCAGTTGTAATTATCCATATAAATTAAAGTGCAATAAATGAGGGGCTGATCCTGTGGGTCAAATAAGTTTTGAAAGTTTATCTTTCATTGATTTCAAAGAAATCTGAGAACAAAACTACATGATATTTACTTTCCAGTCTTTTTCACATTTCTTACTGTTGAACAAATAAGAAAAACAGATGTGAAAGCACTTTATAAAATATAAAGAACATAAATACATATCATTATTATAAAACATTTATTAATTTATGATATAATTTTGTCCCCCTTCCCCACCAAAAGTGGAAATGAATAAACTTCCTAAATGGGAGTGTGGATGGATGAGATAAAAGAACCAAAATTCATATGAAGATATTTTTTGAGTTTGACTCTTAACAAATGCAAGGAGATGGGGCGATTATTAGAAGCTCACAAATAAGAGAAAGATTACCCATGAAGAAGAAACTTTAAAATATGCTCAAAACTAGAGACAAAATTTTCATTTTACTCAAGTAAGACTATGCTAAAGCAAGGGATACATTGGTGAAAAGTAACAGTTATTAACTGAAATGAGAGAAAGCCGGGTTTGCTTTAGTTTTTTAACTTTAAAGTCAATTAATAAACAACTGTTACTATCCAATAGGGATCACTACATGATTTCCAAATTGTAAAATCTGACGATGTTACATTAAAATAAAAAAATATTTTTATTGATTCCAGAGAGGAAGGGAGAGGGAGAGAGAGACAGAAGAAACATCATCGATGACAGAATCATTGATTGGATGCCTCTTGCATGCCCCACACTGGGGATGGAGCCCACAAATCCAAACATGTGCCCTGACTGGGAATCGAACTGTGACACTCCTGGGCCATGGACCGACACTAACCACTGAGGAATGCTGGCTGCCAGGCTTAAAACAAATTTTTAACAAAAAATACTCATTGTCATACATTGGAAAACACAAATATGTTAAACTGGAATTCTAGAATAAGAGAGAATAGGACTAAAATAGTATTTGAAAAGATAAGCACTGAGTACTTTCCAGAAATGTTTAAGGATGTATACTCCAAACCAATTAATTCACAATTAAAGAAACCTAACAAATTCTTAGCAGGACAAATAAAAAGAAATCCACAACTGTATATTCCATAGTGAATATAAATAATGAAACTATACCCCAAATAAAAGGGGTTTAGGGCAAGTGTCTTGGAAGCAGTCAAAAGAAAAACAGCTACACTGACAGCTGACTTGTTCTCAGTAACAATAGAAATCAGGAGACAGAATATTTTAAATATGCTGAGAGGAAATAATTGTCAGCTAAGCAAACTCTAAATCCAGTGAAAATATCTTTCAAGAAAGAGGGTTAAATAAAAACACTTTAAAAATAAACTAAAACAGCTGAAACTGGTTTGGCTCAGTGGATAGAGCGTCGGCCTGTGGACTGAAGGGTCCCAGGTTCAGTTCCAGTCAAGGGCATGCACCTAGGTTGCGGGCACATCCCTAGTGGGGCAGCTGATTGATGTTTCTCTCTCATCAATGTTTCTGACTTTCTGTCTCTCTCCTTTCCTCTCTGTGAAAAATCAATAAAATATATTTAAAAAACAAAACGAAACAAACAAAAAAACTAAAACAAAGCAGGTGCCACCAGCTAACCCTCCTTAAAGACATAAGTATGCACTACAGAAACAGATCTCTCGCATAATGAGATGCCAAGAATCAGACTCATCTGCTGTCATCTTTTGAGTTTTAAATGAATGACAATAATAGCTGAGTGAGGTTTTCTTGCACTGTTGGCTACGAGGCAAAGGTATCAATCCAGGCATGTTTTAATTTTTAGGACTAACCACTTACCAGAAATTGAGGGCATAAGTCAGAAACGAGTACAGGAAAAGAATGGAATGATTTTAAAAAAGTAATCCTAAAGAGTGGATGCCTAGCATACTAACTTTATGACTTTCTTCTTTTCTATTACATGATTTTAAGACTATACTTAGATATTGCCATGGCTGTACCTCACAAGTTCTGAAAAATGCTATTTCCCTGATTGTTCAGCTCAAAGTATTTTTTATAAATTTTTTTTTTTTGGCTCATGGGTTACTAACAAGTACAATTTCATATTTCAAAGATGGAAATTTTATAGTTATTCTTTGTGGCTGCTTCAGCTTAGATGCATTGTGGTCACAGAACATGATAGCATGATTTAAAATTTATTGAGACTTATTTTATGGCCTAGTGTAAGGCCTGGCAGAAATGTTAGAATTAGCCGAATGACTAGCTTCAAGGGCTGAGGAAGAAGAAAAGAAACAGAAGACCCCTCTGTTCTTGACTTGGACTAATGGGTTGGAATCATTATTCAAAATGGGACTGGAGGTGCCTGAGAGCCATCCTAAGAAAGAGGTTTAATAGCTCTGGAGCCAGCAAGGAGTTTACAATTGGACAGAATAAGGACAGTGTGCCTGTCAGAGTGCTTTAAGGTTACATAACTCCAAGGGTTATCCCAAGAAGCTACAACCAGGCTGCTTTGGGTTGAGGAGAAAATGCAATGAAGTAGGAGAGAACCAAGAACCTGAGCTGTGAAAGGAATGAGGACCTCGGAGTTGATGTATAAGTTTGGGGAATTTGGAAATGACCCTGGGAACATCCTAAACACAAAGGAATTTTTGCACACTGCCTCCCCTTAACTGATCCTGAGCTTGTGATCACCCTTTAGGCTCTTTGGGGCCTATTCTACCAACCGGCAGATGCTCTCCTTGGGCTCGATTCACTGGCTTTCCCTCTGCTATTCCAATACATTAACTCTGCCATCTCAAGACTTGCTTCTCCTTTGCCTGGAATCTCAAGCCTTAGCTTGAGCGTGGCTGGCTTCAGAGAGAACTTCCCTGACCAATCTAGTGAAGTCCTACTCCTGCATAATTCTCTATTATAATACTCTCTTTCCCCCCTTCACAGTTCGCAGTCCAATCTGCCACTTTATTTGCTCACGTTTTTTTTGGCTTCCTCTTCCATTACAATGTGTGACCCATGATGGCAAAGATGCCTGGCTTGTTGGCCTCATCAGCCCTTAGGGCAGTTCCTGGTAAATAACATGTGTTCAATATTTGTTAAATCAACTATATAACCCGTTTTCTCCCTTTATCACCTCTCTCAATTGGGATCATGCATTCCTTCTAAAATCCAGGTTCTTTTCTCACTGTATGTACCTACATAATCGAAAGAGCTAACAACATTTATTGCACTATATTAGATACCAGGCGTACGCTTCATTTACGCCATTTCACTTAACCTAGACAATAACCCACTCATATAGATATGTGCTTTTAAGATTATCTCTATTGCACAGGTAGTAAACTTGGCCAAGTTCAGACAAGTGGTGGAGCTGGGAATGTAGTTCAAACTTCAAAAACAAAACAAAGCCAGGCCACTGCCCACTTCCCGTGAGGGCATAGGCTCTAGTTTGAGAAGTCCTGAGTTAGCCTTTCTTATCTTTAGAGATGACACCTGCTCCAGCTAGGCCACAGCCTAATCCCACACAGTCAAATTTCACTCCCTCTTCCCACTTGCGGTCGAAGGCAGGAGGCGAAAGCGGGGAGCAGTGGAGCGCCGTCCTGAACTCCCACTTCCTGGCTTCTCCCAAGGAGGATGCATGTGGGAAGGAGAAGAACTCAAAGCGTCAGCAACTCGTCTCTCGGCACGGAGAAGGCGGTATCACGGGGCCTAACCAGCGACTGCCAGATTCTGGAGTAGAAGTCAATTCCCGCACCGCATCCGAGGCAAAAGCGCTTACCTTAACGGCCACCTCCGGAGCCGCGTCCACCGCCACTGGCAGAGAGGGCTTGGCGGAAGGCGATTTGGTCAAGTGCATGAGGGAGTCAGCGGCTGGCAGTGGACACCGACCGCCCTCACTGTCGGAGTCGGATTCGGACCCTGAACCCGAGCCATAGGAAGCAGCTAGAGCTGCAATTGCAGCCGACATGACTGCGATAGAACTGCGGAGATCAGGCCCTGGCGGAAGAAGCTGCGGCTCCCAGGTCCTGAAAGATTGCCAATGCTCACATTACTTACTTCCTTTGCTAAGCAATAATTTATGACACCTTAAATTAATTAGTATTAGAACAAGTACAACATAACTGATAACTTGGAACATGTATCTAGAGAAATAGAGAGAATTATATTAGCTTATGACGTTCAGGACCTTTTTAACTAAAGACTACGAATTCCGATATACCTTGCCGTTCCGAGTCCTGCACTCCCGGCGTGCAGCGCGACAGGAAACCAGAGGCACAATGGGAAATGTAGTTTAGGTCGAGGGGGCGGGGCTGACAGGCATCTCTTTGACCCCGCCCCCGAATGGATGGTTCATTCAATTGGCTATCATCTTCCCTCATTCCCTGGCCAGGCACTGTTCTCTCTGTCCCCTCCCCCAAATTGAGGATTGGACAATACCATGAAACCTCAGGAAAGGGGGAAGATTGCTATTCATCCCTGCTTAAAGGTGAGGGGGCGGAGGCCGAGTTTCCCTCCGCGGCTGCACCTAGGATCTGGGGGCTGCAGAGGAAAGCGAGAATCTGAAGTTGAAAGACGCTGACTGGCGGGGAATAGCTCCTGGTGGGGAGGGTGGGAGGTTAGGTGGCGAGAGTCCAGCGGTCCCCCCTGCTCCAGGCGCTGGTCCCCGCGCCTGGTTGTGGAGCGAGGCGCGCGGGGAGGGGGCGTGTGGGGGGCGGTGGCAGCGGCGCTCGGTGTTGTTCGCTCGCGCGTCGAGCACACTGTGGATCCGACGACCGGTGGGCGCCGCTGACGGCGTTCCCCCGCGGCCCGGTGCGTCGGCCGCTGCCCGGAGCCGGCTCCACCGGGAGCCTGACTCTCCCGGAGGCTCTAGGGGGAGACCCGGGAGCAGAGGCGGACCGGCGGCCGCCGCCGAAGCATGCAGAAGGGCTAAGGCAAGAGCCCCCAAGATCTCTCGGTGAGCGCGAGTCTCCCAGGAATTGTTTTTTGGGGGGAGAGGATGCTGGGGAGGAACTCTTCCCCACCGGCCTGAACGGAGAGCGGCGTGTGGAGCTCTAGCCCAGCAAAGGTTACGGGGATGGGCGCGCCTCCCCCGCTGCGTCTCCCACCCCCATCGCAGTTCCTGATCTCCCGACTCCCACCCGCCAGCTGGGCCGGGTGCCGAGGGGGACGGCGGCCGGCCGGCCCGTCTGGGTCTCGGGTGCAGCGACCCGCCCGAGGCGGGCAGACTGCGGGTCTCACCTGAGGTGCCACCGTCTGAGCGCCCCTGCCCTGCACCCCCGGGCAGCCCCCTGGCCTCCTTGGGCTGGGGGTGGGGGTGTGTGTGGCTGTAGCAGCGGTGGCGGAGAACCCCGCTCGCGCCGGGTGCCGGGGAGCTCGCTAAAAGGGAGCTCCGCGTTTGCGTGCTTGCGCCGCGGGTCTGGGTCTAAAGACCTAACGGGGAAGCGAGTGCGGGGCTCCCTTTCTTCGCCGGAGAGCCGGCGAATCGGGGCTGTTGCCTCTGATGCCTGTGAATGCGGGGGGGGGAGGGGGCGGGGGGTGCCTCTCGGAGAGTTAGGGAGCCGCTCGCTGATGTCGGCAGTTCTCGCCCATTGTGCCAGCCAGATAATTATTCAGCGGTGCAGCATCCATTGCACCTTGCCCATTTTTCTTCTCCCCTTGCTACAGCAGGCCCCCTAGCTTCGGAACTCAGACGCCTTCTCTTGCGCTGGCTGGTGGTGAGCTGCAATGATGCTGAGCAGAGAGCACATCTGACCGGAACGTTCGCAGCCGGCCCCGTAGCCGGCGAATTAACTAATGCCCAGCCTGACTGGGGGCTCGAATACCACCCGGTCTAATCCTATCCTTGGGTTATGTTTTCATTTTTTTTCTTTGGTGTTGGCCACGTCTTACTTCTGTCCAGTAATTGATGTAGCGGTTATTCAACCCGTCTGATGTCCTTAGGTGTAATTTGTAAGATAGGTAACTTTTCACCTTCCTAATTGTTGGCAGCACTAGATCATCATTGCACACGCAGTTTCCGTCTCTGAACTCTCGGGAACAGTTTTCTCATGCTCTTAAGTTTCTCAGTTAGGAAAAGTGTTTATGCTGAACACTTGAATAAAGTTAATGGTAAGAAATTTCTCAAGCATTCAGTAAGAAAAGTTTTGGAATTCTTTATTTTCTAATAAACAGAATAAAAGATGCTTATCATAGTCTTCAGCTGAACGAAAGGAAGCATTTGATGTTTAGGATGGAGTTTTAATTATGGTAACAAGCGTTTCCTAATTGAGCTGAATTTTGTTTTTTGTTCAGTTCTCTCCCATTTTTGCATTATCATGTATTGAATTAACTTGCTACAGGATTTCCCCCCTCGTTTTCCTAACTTCCGTCTGCAAGGATGGGTAGGCTCTCATTTTGCATGATCTAACTGAAAGGTGAATTATTTTTTGAAAATGGAAGAAACAACTTAGTTATTTGGTGCTATGTTAAAAACGGTTTAATCTTAATATATTAAAGTAAATGATTCCCTACCAAAAATAAGCGTTTTCTTTTTGTTTTCGTGATCCTCCCTTTCCAGCTTTTCTTGTTTGAGCTTGTTGCCATAGCCCTCTAGAATAAAATGAATGCACACAGGCATTGCAGAGGCAGCTGCTTTAAGGCACAGTAATTGTTTTGTGGCACTTGAAAGTGGCGCACATATAATTTGATGGTGTAGGATCAGTGCTTGGTTAGAAAATGAGCTTGCAATTTACAAAATGGACACCTTTGTGCCTTGATTTCCTTATATGTAAATGGCGATAAAATGCCCACTTATTCCGCTAAGTAGAATGCATAAATTCAGTAAAGATGTTTTCATAATGCTTCTAAAGATTTAAAAAAGTGTTTTAACTGATGAATGATGAAAAATATTTCAGTGTAAAATTTCATGAAAAAATGTCGGGATTTTTCTTGACATTTTAGAATGGTTGATTTACATTGCATTTTGCTTTGGAAGGGTATGGCTCTCAATTAAGTGTTTCTCAGATATCAAGAGTTTTTAATAATTTAATAGGTATTATAGTTAATATCTGTATGTAATATCTAAATATAGGTATAGTTAGTATTGATGAAAAAAGTTATGGTGCTTGGTAAGAAGCAGAATATTGATTTACGTTTTTGTGAAAAATAAAATCTCCAGAAAACATTAAGGTCTTTTTTATTAAAAACTTGTAGCTGACAAAATCCAAAATACATAGTTGTGATCATTTGTAAGATATGCTATGGAGCTACTTTATTATTCAGGTTTGTAAATAACTATATATTTAGAACTTAGCATTAAGTTTCTAACTTGAAATGTTCCCTCCCTGACAATGTATGGCTATTGTATAATACTATATTTATTCATTTTGCTCTATTTTCAGAATAGTTGAAGGTAACATTTCCATGTGCTTGATTTTCATTATCACAGTAAATAGTAGCTTTTGATTTCCTTATTGGAGGAGTAACTCAGTTAATTTTCATAGCAAAAATCACTATTGAAATATATTATTAGAACTCCACCAAAACAGTGCTTTCAGTTCCTTTGTAAGTCTACTTTACAGATGAGACTATTAAATGTCTTCAAAATTACTATTGTATTGGGTTATTTTTTTAATTAATTTAATTATATTTTTAAATATTTTTTAAAAATGACCAATTGAAATTCAGCTGTCATTATCACTTGGGTACATACAGTTAACTCAAGGTGTTTTTTTTTAAGCTTCTTGAGGACAGGAACTGATTTGATGTTAGTTCCTATCTAAAGTTGTTAATATAGTGTGTAGCAAGTTGTAGGGACTCATTGTTTTTTGTGATTTAACGGATTAAATGAATGAGTGAAGAATATCCATTGATTTAATGTTGTACTGAGTAGAAATTTTAAAAATAGGTTTATCAAACAAATTTTAATTCATGAAACAAAAACTTTATCCGAAAAGAAGAAAAATGTATTTGGATGTTTTTTGAATTTCCATTTATCTGTTCAGATATAATTCCTTTATCCACACATATTTGGAACTAGCACTAGATACTGTATAATGTATACATTGTCAACTCTTTATATATGATAATAATTTTCTTCTTACCTCTTATAGCTCACTTCATGAAAATATACATGAAAAGTTTTGTTTTTCCTAAGTAAGATGAGTATAGAACTGTGTTGGATTTTTTTTTTTTTTACTTCGGTTTTTCAGTGAAGTATTAATAAAAAGGTGTATGTAGATTATATCCTGTGCTAAATGTTCAAAATACCTAACTTTAAAATTAAAATAGTGCTTTTTCTGAAATGTATTTTTAGCTTATCACATTCAGTTTATAATTTTGAGTCATTGTGTATTGGTACTTCCTAACTTAAAATGGGATTGATTAAAACTTATAAAATGGCTTATAACTTGGGACTTACTTTCTCATAAATAGGAAACTTAGTGGTTACATGAATAAACGGCCCACCAAGTTTAATCCATAGTATACCTTCATTAGAGAATTAGGCTAACTAATAATACTAGAGAGTTAAAAAACTATACTAATTTGTACAAAAATAATATTGAACATATTGTGTACAACAATACTTCTGTAGAAAAATCAATTCAGAATCTACCTCAAGATGCTAGGAATACATTTCTCTTGAGTTAAACATGACTTTATCAGTTTGATATCTGATCCCCACAGGACATGGAGAAGAGTATCTTCAGAAAGTGGTACAGCGTCACACCTAAAGCAATGGCCAGAGAATGAAGAAACTGGAAGGAGCTAGGAACTTGTGTGTAATGTTGGACAAGTCATTTTAGTTCTCAAGAAAGGTCTCTGATTTTCCTCAATTGTAAAAGGAGGAGGTTGAAGTAGATGACCTATGGGGGTCCTTTCAGTTACAAATAAAATTCAAAGGCACTTAGAAGCTCATTATAACCCTTTTCCCCCTTAAGGGTTCATTTTTTCCTTTCTAGTATTACTGCTTATATGCTTCCTGTCAGGGAATTTTTTCCTTTCTGGATCTATCTCTGAAAAGATTGTAGTCTTAATCTTTTTTTCAAATGCCTATGCTTGAAATCTAGACCTTTTAGGTTTTTAAAGGAAGGTTTTTGTTATGGTGGTCATAACTGATTTGTTGCTGTTACTGTTATTAGGAATAGGGAAGTCCAAAGAATGGGTAAATTTTCTTTTTGGGGAGAATGCAGAGTCTTGAATGATGAATTTTATTTTGGATATATTGAGCTTGGATTAACGAGACATTGTTGTATTGCTCTCTGGCAGACTCATCTAGCAGAGGACTAAGTATTTACAGGGATGTTAGGTTGTATAAGTAATTCAGAGTTGACAGTACAAGATTCTGGAAAGAGGTGGATTTATGCATAGAATAGAGTGTAAAAAAGAACTGGAATATAATAAAACTGTTGACTTCTGACTTCATAGTTAAAGAGTGATTTAAGGAGAGCCAGAAGAGAATGTGGGATGTGTGATCAGATAGGATATTTGTGTTGCATTCTGATTGGACTGTTCTGTTGGGATGGGCTTAAGAGCTAGGGCAGTTCTCCTTTGAAGAGGAATTTGAAATGCTGATGAGGTAGGAAGGGAGGCAAAAGTAGAAGTATATTGATGGTTTTGAAAATAGAGGAGAATGAAAGGATTACAGGACTTAATAAGGACAAGTAAATTTTACAATGAGAAATTGGATGGGTAGAATAGAATATTTAGGTGTGAAGGGGACATTTTAGAGATGGAGTAATTCGAGGAAGGACTTTTAAAGAGTGCAACAGATACTTGATGTGCTTAGTAGTAGAAGGGAAGGTGTTACTCCTCAGTCTTCAGGACTGGAGTACTGACATTGGAAGCCCTCAAGAGAGATTGATTTGATTCTGAATTGATTTTTCTACAGAATTACTGCTGTATACAATATGTTCAATATTATTTTTATACAAATTATTTTCACTTATTAATTATATGACCAACAAATCAGTTATGATCACTTTAGAAAGCCTTGCTCTATTCTACATGCTTCTAATTCTAACCCTCAGGTTGGCAGGCAGTATAGGCCACATTATTTGGGGTAGGAATATTGGAGAGAGAAAAGGGGTCATACATTACTACTGAGTGCTTAACTATAAATGTATTCTCCTTCTTACTTGCAAAAACAAGTTTTTTATTGTGATAGAGGCAGCCAACAGCTGTGTACCCCATCAGGGTTAATATCATAAAAATCATCATTTTCATTGTCAGTTTAGTCATGAAATTAAATACAGCATGTCTCTTATATGTGTTTATAAAGGACTTAGTTTCATTCATTAGCATTAAAAAGAAAATGTAAGTTTCTTTTTTGTAATGTTACACTAAGTACAAAATGATGATATTAATGACCTGTCATCAGTTGAACATGAATTTTAAAATATAGTAGGGATGGATTTAGGAGTTCTCCAACTAATTTCAAACTCATTATATTTGCTTATTAAAAGCCTGTTGTGTGAGAGGTCATGAAACTGCTGGTTAAAATAGCATTTTCTGTAATATCCTTATGGAGTCTTTTTTAGGGTAAAGTGAGATAATTGCTATAAAAAGGCTTTTGAATCAAGTCTACATTAATATAAGATATTACTGTCAGAGTCTCATGGGACCAGAACCATAGTTAAGGCCCTGATTTACATTTTAATGAAATTATTTTAGTATTTTAATATTTCTAATGTAATAAATTAGTAGAATGAAAAATATTTGTTTTGGTATTTATCAATTTAAATTTATTATTTTTAGTTTCTAAGTTATCAGGAATATTGAACTTAAAGATGGTGATAGTCTATTGAAAATTTTCACTTATTTTTCTTTTTAGGATTTTTGTTTCTATTTGAATCTGTTTTTTCATCTGCAGCTCATCCTCAAATAATGGCAGACTTATCTATAATTGACTTTATTTGAGGATGAAAGTGAACTATAAAGTTCTTTAAGTTAGAGTTAGATGTATAATCTCACTTTAAGAATATTTAATATGAAATCACTAATGAAGTGAATATGAATAAAAGTAATAAAAAGGCTCAAGCGCTAAGTCTTAGAATACTCTAAGGTTTACAGGTTCAGAAGATAAGGAGAAGGAGGTAGAAAGAAAGCCATGAGTTTGAGGTCTTCTGAAAGCCAGATTTCAAGGAGTGATTTCAAAGAGTGAACAACTCGCTGTGTGGGATTCTGTTTAGAGGTTGCGAGAAGAGGCCTGACAATGAACCACGGGCTGTAGCAGACACTGACCTTGGTAAGATGGCCTGGTAGGGTGCTGAGAACGAAAGCCTGAGTGGAACAGAGTAAGTGAGAATCCTGAGAGAAATCAGAGGACTCATTCAAGGGCTTGTGCCATAAAGAAGAGTAGGGAAATCAGTGTGTGTGTTGAGGGATTGGGGTAGAGTGGGATGAGGAGGGGTTTGTTTATGTTGTTTTGTGTTTCTAAGATGGATGAAATTATAGCATAGGTCTATGCTGATGGTAGTGATCTGATGGGGCGGGTGGGGGTGGGGGATGGACAGTGATGCAGAAGAAAGGATAATAACTAATACCCACTGCTTAAGTAGCGTTTGGGAACTGGTTTAGAACTCTGAAGAAATTTTTGACTTGACATAGGCCAGTGGTCAGCAAACTCATTAGTCGACAGAGCCAAATATCAACAGTACAACAATTGAAATTTCTTTTGAGAGCCAAATTTTTTAAACTTAAACTTTTTCTAATGCCACTTCTTCAAAATAGACTCGCCCAGGCCGTGGTATTTTGTGGAAGAGCCACACTCAAGGGGCCAAAGAACCACGTGTGACTCTCGAGCCACAGTTTGCCGACCACAGACATAGGCAATTTACAAATGCCTAGTAACCCAACTCATTTACTGTTTTATAGTTGTAGATTATTTTTAGTGATAAAGATGGGAATTGATAAAGCTACATACAGTTTTCCATTGTGATAACCATTTATTTTCAAGTCAAGAATAGGATTGTAATATGTTGACAAAAGAGCAAAACCCACTGACCCTACCCATTTCTCCAAATCTTCACTGTTTTAATTTATTGGTCTTCAAGATTTTTTGCATATATATTTCTTGAAACATTTTTGAAAAACCAAACCATACTGCCTTGCACATTGAATTTGATGTTTAATATTACTATCATAAATTTAAATCATGTATTTTTGGTAATAGCTGGTAGAAAATAAGCATTTTTTAGCATGATAAGAGTAATGGAATAAGAAGTTAATGCTATATGATTAGATGGATTTTTGAGAACTTCATTGAAATATAATTGCAAAACAATAAATTGTTAGGTAAGTTTTTACTTATGGGTTCATTCTGAAACCATCATGACAAGATAATGAGCACCCTCCTCCCCCCCTTCCATTTCATAGTCTTCCTTTGTATTCCCTGTATCCTACCTCTTTCTACTTTCACCAATCCTAATGTGCATTTTAGGCAACCACTGATCTAGTTTCTGTCACTGTAAGTTAGTTTGCATTTTCTAGAACTTTATAAATGGAATCATATAGTATGTACTGTTATTTCTTTGGCTTCTTTCACTCAGCATGGTGAATTTAATTTACCCATATTGGTCCATATATCATCAGTTAATTTTATTGGTGAATACTATCCCAGTGTATGAATACTGTTCCAGTGATAACAGTTTGTTATTAATTTATCTGTTGATGAACATTTGGATGGTTTTAGGTTTTGGCTATTTCAAATACAGCTGCTGTGAGCATTCATGTACAAGTCAATGTTTGGACATATGCTTGCATTTTTCCCGAGTAAATACCTACATGTGGAATAGCTACATGTACGGAAGGACTGAAGTGTTTTTCATAGTTGTCATGTCATTTTATATTTCTACAAGCAAGATGTGAGTTCAATTGTTCTACCTCCTTGATATTCTAATTTTAGCTATTATAGGTTTATATTGGTATCTCATTGTGGCTTTGATTTGCATTTTCCTAAAGACTAATAATGTGGATCACCTTTTCTTTTGCTATTTGTGTACTTTCTTTTGTGAAGTATCGGTTCAAATCTTTAGCCATTATATATTGGGTTATTTATTTTCTAATTGAATTTTAAGGGTTCTTTATTCTAGATGTATGTGTTGTATTATATGTGTGATTTGAAAATATTTTCTCTCAACCTGTGACTTGTCATTTCAGCCCCTCAACAATCTTTCAAAAAACAGTAGTTCTTAATTTTGTTGAATTCCAATTTTTTTTCTTTTATGGATTATGCTTTTGGTGTTATCTAAGAAATTTTTGCCTAACCCAAGGTCACAAAGATTTTTCTGTTTTTTTTTTTATAGAAGCTTTATAATTTTACATTCTACATTTAGATCTGTGACCCATTTGTATATCGTGTGAGGTAAGGATCAAAGTTTTATTTTTTAATGTATATATTTATTGTAGCAATATAAAAAATTATTTCTGTATTGACTTGCCTTTACACTTATGTCAACTTCTGGACACTTCCTTCTCTTCCATTGACTATTTGTCTTCACATCAATACTACACTATCTTAAGTTATATAGCTTTATAATACCTACTGAAGTCAGATAGTGTAAATTCTCCAATATTTTTTTCAAAAGGCTATGTATTTCTTCTTGAGTAAATTTTAGTAGTTGTGTCTTTAATGGAATGTATCCATTTCATTCATGTTTAATTTATTGGCATAGTTGTTTATAATATTCCCTAACTATTCTTTTAATATCTCTAGAATCTATAGTGATAGCACTCCTCTCATCCCACATATTGCCAATTTGTATCCCTTCCTCCTCCTTCCCCTCCCCATTAGCCTGGCTAATGATTTAGCAGTTTCATTGATATTCTCAAAGAACCAGCTTTTGGTTTCATTGATTTTTTTTCCCCTCCATTATTTTTCTGTTTTCTATTCCATTGATTTCTGCTCTCATCTTTACTATTTCCTTTCTTCCTTATTTTGAGTTAAATTTGCTCTATTTTTTCTATTGAAGTGAATGTAGTTGAGGCCATTCGAGAACATCTTTTCTAATATAGACATTTTAATGTTTCATATTTTTCTCTATGTGCTCCTTTAGCTGCATTCCTCAAATTTTGATTTTTTTTTCTCACTTTACTTAGTTCAAAATAAATTTTTAAAAATTTATTCCTTGACTTGGGGCTATTTACATAATATGTTTTCTAGTTTTTAGATATGTAAGAATTGTCCAGATATCTTTGTTATTTCTAATTATATTGTGGTTAGAAAATATACTTTACAGGACTTGAATCCTTTTAAATTTATTCTGACTTGCTTTATGACAGAATAAGGACTTTCTTGGTAAACTTGAAAACATGTTTATGCTGATGTTTGGGGGTGGGCTGTTCTATAAAATTCAGTTAAGTCAAGTTGGTTGATAGTGTTCTTTTAGACCTCTATGTGCTTATTGATTTTCTGCCTACTTGGTTCTATCAATTATTGAAGTAGAGATGGTGAAATTTCTTCCTATACTTGTGGACTTTTCTGTGCTTTTTTTTTCCCCCTGCAGTTTTATTTTTACTTTATTTTGAAGCTCTTTATAAAGTGCATAAACATTTTAGATTATTATATCTTTTTAATAAATTAATTCCTTTATTATTATGAGTGATCCCATTTATCTCTGCTTATATTCTTTCTCTAAAATTTACTTTGTCTGATTAGTTAATATAGTCACTCAATCTTTTTCCCTTGGCATGATATATCTTTTCCCATCCTTTTACTTTAACCAATTTATGTCTAAAGCAACATGTGGATGAGTCTCATTATTTTTTCCCATTCTCACAGTCTCTTTCTTTAAGTTGCCATGTCAGATCCTTTATGATTAATGTGATTATTGATATAATATAATTTAAACCTACCATTTTTCTACTTGTTTTCTTTTTTTAATGTTCATCAATTCCTTTTATTTCCTTTTTTGTCTTATAGATTTCGTAGGGGTTTTTTTGGGGGGGAGGGGTCTTTTAAAAATATTTCATTGTTTAAAGTATTACATATGAATCCTTTTTCCCCCATTGACCACTCCCGCTCATCCTGTCCCCCTCACTGACCGTGTCCACAGGTTATGCTTATATGCATGCATACAAGTCCTTTGGTTGATCTCTTCCCCACTCCCCCCACTTCCCCCTGAGGTTGGTTGGTCTGTTTGATGCTTTTATGTCTCTCGATCTATTTTAGTTCATCAGTTTATGTTGTGCATTATATTCCACAAATAAGTGAGAACATGTGATATTTATCTTTCTTATTTCGAATAGCATAAAGTTCTCAGTTCCATCCATGCTGTTGCAAATGGTGTTCCTTTTTTACAGCAGCGTAATATTCCATTGTGTATATGTAGCACAGTTTTTAATTCACTCACCTGCTGATGGGCACTTAAATGACCTAAATAGACCCCTTATGAAAGAGGACATATAGAAGGCCAAGAGACATATGAAAACATGCTCAAAGTCACTAATCATCTGAGAGATGCAAATCAAAATGACAATGAGGTACCATCTCACACCTGTCAGAATGACTATCAACAAATGACAAATGCTGTCAAGGATGCAGAGAAAAAGGAATCCTCGTGCACTGCTGGTGGGGAATGCAGACTGGTGCAGCCACTGTGGAGAACAGTATGGAGTTTCCTCAAAAAATTAAAAATGGAACTGCCATTTGACCCAGTAATCCTACTCCTAAGAATATATCCCAAGAAACCAGAAACACCAATCAGAAAGTATATATGTACCCCTATGTTCATAGCAGCACAATTTACAATAGCTAAGATTAGGAAACAGCCTCGTAGGTTTTTTTAACGATTCCATTTTGTCTCCTTTGTTGACTTAATAGCTGTAACTACTTGTGAAATGTTAGTGTTTGCTTTAGAGTATATAACTACTAGTATTTATTCTAACATTAATTCACAAATTAATTTGTCCAGCTTTCAGATTAAGGACTTAATTAACATTTGCCACTTTGGGCTCATACTCATTTGGACTTCGGAGTCACAGCCACCTGGATTCCAGCCCCAGCCATCTATTTGTGGAGCGTAGGATTGCTTACACCTTCTGTCTTGTTCTGGTTTATAAAATGGAGTTAAACTCTTCATAGTTTTTTGTGTGTGTGAGATAGAAAGCATTTAGAATGATAACAACACAGTAAGCACTATAATTGGTACCTACTTGAAAAAATTATTTTATGCATATCTCTTATGGATTCTATCTTTACATCATTCCGCTTCTCTAGCCAACTAGTTAAAACACTTAATACTTTTTTAGATTAGTTGATGGTCTACTACTCTTCTGATTTTCCCAGTTTGAATGAATCCTCCTGTTAAGTTAATCTTTTTCATCAATTGTATCACATCATTTTTCTGTTTAAAACTATTTTCACCTGCTGCTCACTTTCAAGATTAAGGACAAATTCTTCATCCTGACAAGCAATGTAGCCTATTATATCTGTCTTCAACTTGTTTATTTATTCTTTATTTTCACTATTTTTCCTTTATATATAGTTCAGTCAAACTGTATTTCTCTTTCTTTCCCAAATATGTAATATAGTTTCCTGTCTCAGACTTTGTTGTTGCTGATTTATATGTTTGTGAAAAGTTTTGTATTTCTGAAAATTACCTTTTTTGACAGTGTCCACCTGTCACCATCCTTTGCATCTTTGAAGACTCATCAAATATTATCTATTTCATGAAGTGTTGCCTTGTATTTAGCTGGTTGTGGTCTTTCCATTCATTATATTTCTACAATGATCCTGCGCTTTTCTTATATTACTGGCCTTATTCTTTTGGGTCATACAGGGCCAAATTCCTTAATCTGTAATTCTGAAGTCCAAAAGTCAGGTTGCTTGCAGACATGGGTATAGGGAGGGATTCCCAAGGGTCCCAGAAAACTAGGGGTGACTGGTGATTTTATAGTATTAAATTGTGTTAAAATTGTTTCAAAACTGATCAAACTTTAATGTGCAGTCTGTTAATTTCTGTTGCTGCTCAATGAATTACCACAAATAATAGCAGATTAAAACAACTATGAATTACCTCGGTTTTATAGGTCAGGAATCTGGGTGGGCATGGCTGGTTTTATTTTTATGGTCTCACAAGGCTGAAATCAATGGATCTGTTGCACTGCATTCTTTTCTGGAGGCTTTGGGGGGAAATCAGCTCCCAAGCTCATTCAAGTTTGCAGAATCCAGTTTCCTGCATTTTAGAATTGAGTTACTGTTTTATTCCTTGCTGCCAGCCAAGGGTTGCTTTTAGGCTCCTAGGGGCCACTCTCAGGTACTTTCCAAATGGCCCCTCCATCTTCAAGCCAGCAACGACATGGAGAATCATGAGTTGAATCTCTGACTTCCTCATCTGTTTTCTCTATAGAAACCACTCTGCTTTTTAAAGGCTCTTGTGATTAAACGTGTGCTTATAATTGAGATCAGCTGATATTGGCCATATTATGTCTGCAAAATCTTTCCTAACACATCATATGATTAATTATAATAGCACTAGGGGCTGGAGATCTGGGGGCCATCTTAGAATTCTGCCTATCTCATGCAGTATATTGTGCCTCAGTTATACCTTAATAAACTTTATACATATTTTTCTAAAAATAAAGAAAGAAAAATAACATGTTTGCAAAGGAATGAATGTGAGATGTAGATTTATTTTCCTCACTGATTTGATTTAGCATAGCAATTCTATGTCCAACTCGGAATAGAATAAAAATAGTAATATACCTAGCACCTTTTCTATATTTGTATTTTCTTTTACCTGCAGTGAGAAGCAACAGTAGAAAGGCGAGGATGTAATTAAGAATCAAAAAGAATAGAAAAGAGATGATTTTGTAAGATTCTTTACAAGTCCTTAACTCAAAATTGTGATTAATAAGTATTGTGGCTTAATGTATGCCTACAAATCTAAATCTAATATTTTAAAATTCCTATTTATTAAACTTATACAATAGATGAATTAGTGTAGCTGTGTATTTTATTGATCCTGTTATTTAGACCAATCTTGGAATTCTTAAATTTACAGAATTCTTACATTACAGAATGTAAGGAATACTGTTTCTATAGCATGGGAAGAGGTTTTATTTACTCATCGTTTACTTTCCAGGAAGGATTAAATCAAGAATTACAAACTTAATATTTTATTATAATTATTTATTATTTAATGGCTACATGTTTTAGAAATTGAAACATGATAGATAAGATGCAACTTTAGAATAAAATGTGGTTTGTCTTGATTGGCTCATCCGACTTGATCATGGTGTATTATCCTTTTAGTGTGCTGTTGAATTTTGATAGTATTTTGATGAGAATTTTTGCATGTATGTTCATCAGGCCTGTAGTTTTCTTGTATTGTCCTTTTCTGGCTTTGGTGTCAGAGTTCTCTGGCTTCATAAAATGAGTTTGGGAATGTCCCCTCTTCTATTTTTTTAGAAGAGTTTGAGAAAGATTGGCTTTACTTCTTATTTAAATGTTTAGTAAAGAGTTGAGAAGAATTGGTATTAATTCTTCTTTGAAAGTTAATAGAAGTGTATAATTGTTAGTATTTAGGTAGATGCATAGATGGGGCAAGATCTTCTACAAAGAATAGATAGTTACATCTGCCTAGGAGATTCAGTAATGCTTCAGAAAAGAGGTAATACTTGAGTCCGGTCTTGGGACAATTAAGTATTCTCTGTGAGGATAAGAAAGGAAAGGCATTCTAGACAAAAGGCATTACTGTAAAACACCAACGTGTGTTCAGAGTGACTGAGTAAGGCAGAAGAGTGTAGTGAGAAATGCAGCCAGGAGACATAGGGAGGGGCTCAATTCTGAAGAACTTGGTATAGCCTCAGAGCAAGGAGTCATTGGAGATTTTTGATGTTTTTGAGTGACGTTGACTATCAATAAGCATCTATATCAATCAAGTTATAAAGAGAGCAGCATATTAAATCCACCGAAAACAAAAGGAAAGAAATAATAAACCATCAGTAATGAAGTAGCAAGCCACATCCAGTAATGTAATTCAGTAAAGCTAAAAATTGGTTCTCTAACAAGACTAATAAAATTGATAAGCCCTTTGTGATAGATGCATAATCAGTGTAATAAATGAAATCAATGTAATAAATGAAAAAGAATATTTTGTAATTTTATAATCATAGGAAAATAAGAAGAATAATCTGATATCAATAAATCTAAAACTTCAGATGAAGGAGGTAAATTCCTAGAAAATTCAGCTTAGCAAAAATTATTTAAAAAAATGGGGAATCTCAACTCTATGACAAAGAAAATTCATAATATTAAACCTTCCCACAAAGAAAACTTATGGCTAAATCATTTCATAAGTCAACTATACCATACATTTAAGAAAAAATAATAACATTTCTTTACAAATTATTCCAAAGAATAGTGAAAGAGGGAACATATTCCAACTTGTTTTATTAGGCCAGTATAACCTTAATATAAAGCAAACTAAAAAACGTCTCAAGGACATTACATGAAAGGAAAATAACAGACCAATTTCTCTCATGAATATAAATGCAAAATTTACAATGTAGTAACAAACCCAAACCAAACCCAGCTGTATATAAAAAAGTTATAATCTCCCTATTTTGAGGTCAGCTAATTAAACTTAATTATTTATATCTGCTACCTTAATTTCCCTTTGCCCTGTAATATATTCACAGATTCTGGGGATTAGAAAGTAGATAGCTTTGGAGGGCCATTATTCCACCTATCACATACATCTCAACCAAGCTGGGTTTATTCCAAGGATGCGAAGTTGTTTAACATAAAAAAATACACACCAATGTAGTTTATCACATTAATAATAAAAGAAAGCTACATGATCCTCATAATAGATATAGGAAAAACACTTGATAAAATCAACATCATTCATGATAAAACAAAATTGAGCAAATTACAAATATATAGGAACATCCTTTAATCTGTTAAAAGATTAGAGACACACCAAAGCAACACAAAACACTATAGCAGACATCTTGTGAAATGTTGAAGGCTTTCCTTTGGTTTAAGTCAGGAAAAAGATAAGAATGCTTGTTATCTTTACCTCTATTTCACATTGTTAAAGGTTCCAGCTAGTAATGAGGAAGAAATGAAACAGATTGGAAAGGAGGAAATAATCATTATTCAAATAGGATGGATTATATACATTTTAAAAATCCAAAATAATTACAGATAGGTTAGTAGAGATTAGGAAAGTATCTGAATATAAGGTCAGTTCAAAAATCAATTTATATATATAAATAAAACACAAAATATACCATTTCCAGTGTTGTAAAAAAAAATTCACATATATATCAGTAGATCTAACAAAGGATGTATAAGACTTCTATTCTTAAAACTATAAAACATTAAGAGACATTTTTAAATACCCGAAATAATTGGGGAGATAACAATATGTTCATGAATAGAAAGATAGTGTTGTAAAAAATATCAGTACTCCCTAATATGATCTATAGATTTAGTACAATTCCAATAAAATTTCCAATAGGGTGTGTGTGTGTGTATGTGTAATTTGATAATCTAACTCTAAAATTAAAAAAAATTTTCACATGAAAATACAAAGGGCCAAGAGTAAATGCATTTTTGAAGAACAAGATAGGAGAGCTTGCTCCATTGGATATCAAAACTTATTCTAAAGCTCCATTAAGATAGTGTGTCATTAGCTCTGGCTGGTATGGCTCATGTCCTAGTTGTGGACTTAGTCCCTATGTTTCTCACACTCCCTCCTCTCTCAAAATCAATTTTTTAAAAATTTAAAAAATAGCATGTCATTAGCTCAAGGTAGACAGACCAATCTCTTCATTGGTTATAGAGCTTCAAAATGGATGTAAAAATAGATAAAAACTTGTTTTATGATAAAAGTGCCACAGTAGAGCCATAGGGAAAGAGTACTCTTTTCAATAAATGGTGCTGATCCAAAACAGGTTTGGCTGTGGATAGAGCATCAGCCTGCAGACTGAAGGGTCCCAGGTTTGATTCCGGTCAAGGGCATGTACCTTGGTTGTGGATGTGCAGAAGGCAGCTGATTGATGTTTCTCATCGATGTTTCTGACTTTCTATTCCTCTCCCTTCCTCTCTGTGAAAAATCAATAAAATATATTTTAAAAAATAAATAAATGGTGCTGAAATACTATCTAATAAAAGAGTAACATGCAAATTGACCATACCTGCACAACACCCACCAGCCATGCCCCCAGCCAATCAGAAGCGAGTATGCAAATTAATCCTAACCAAGATGGCTGCAGCCATGGAGAGAGCAGGATGGAGCCTTCGGTTTCCCTGGCAGTGGAGGAAGCCAAGTTTTCCACAGCCCTAGCCTGCTTAAGGCTACAAAGTTTCAATTACAGAAGATACATAAATCCCAACAGAAATGGCTGCCCACACCGAGCAAGCAGGACCTTGGCTCTGCTCCAGGCTACAAAGTTTCAATTGTAGAACATAAATAAATCCCAGATACCAGGGCCTCTGCTTGGGTCACTGGGGGGCGTGGCTGGCCTGCAAACCACCACAGGCCACTTGCCCAGGCCACTCCACTCCCCAAGGGAACCTCCACCCTGATCCGAGACACTCCTCAGGGCAAACCAGCTAGCCCCCACCCATACACCAGGCCTCTATCTAATAAAAGAGTAATATGCTGATTGACCATCACTCCAACACACAAGATGGCTGCCCCCATATGGTCAAAGATCCTGTTCTCATGTGGACACAAAATAGCCACCACTAGATAGAGGGACCAGGCCTGCAAGGGAGGTCAGTTGGGAGTAATCAAGTCTGCAGGGGAGGTCTGTTAGGGGTGAGAAGCCCAGCAGAGGAGAGAAGTTGGGGGCGACCAGGCCTGCAGGAGAGGGCAGTTGGGGAGGACCAGGCCTGTAAGGGAGGGCAGTTTGGGTGACCAGGCCTGTAGGGGAGGGCAGTTAGGGGCAAACAGGCTGTCAGGGGAGCAGTTAGGTATCAATCAGGCTGGCAGGCAGAAGCAGTTAGGGGCAATCAGGAAGGCAGGAAGGCGAGCAGTTGGGAGCCAGCAGGCCTGGATTGTGAGAGGGATGTCCCAGATTGGAGAGGGTGCAGGATGAGCTGAGGGACACCTCCTGCACACCCCCACCCTGTGCACGAATTTCATGCACCAGGCCTCTAGTAATATATAAGACAGTTGACTGCTGCCTCACACTATTCACAAAAATTAATTCCACATCAATTACAGGTTGAAAATACAAGGCAAAACAAAGCTAAGAGATATGGGAAATCATATATGTGATCTTATTGTGGAAAATGATTTCAAAACCTGTGCTTTCATATTTTAAAAAAGGATTGATAAATTCCACCATATTGAGTGTAAAAACCTATTCATTAAAAGACATTAAGAGAGTGAAATAGCAAGTGACACAAGAGAAGATAGTTGCACCCTAGCGAGTTTAGCTCAGTGGAAAGAGCGTCAGCCTACAGACTAAAGGGTGGGATTCAGTTCCGGTCCAGGGCACAATGCCTGGGTTGCAGGCTTGATCTCTAGTGTGGGGTGTGCAGGAGGCAGCTAATTAATGATTCTTTTTCATAGTTGATGTCTCTCTTTCTCTCTGATGTATATAAAGAGAAGATAATTGCATCAAAGATAACACCTTCAAATGGCTCATATCTACTGTTTCCATAAATCAGCCCTAACACAACAAATGATCAATAGAAAGTGGGATAGAGCATTGAATAGCCATTTCTCAGAAAAATCCAGTAAGATCAAGAAACAGGAAGAGGCACTTAAATTCATTTGTAATTGGGAAAATTAAAGCTACAATAAGTTAACAACATAGAAGAATAGGTAGAATTTAAAAATGGACAGTATCAAGTGCTGTGAGGTTGTGGAGAGGCAGCAGCCTCTTACTCAGCTGAAAGTAGTGTACATTGATACAGTCACTTTTGGAACAGTGACAATAGTGGGCTCATTAGAAGGAGTAAATGTGTCATCATATCGTGGACTATTATGTAACACTAAAAGTGAACATCCTAGATCTATACAAAGCAGCATGAATGAATGGTACTAATACAATGTTGAATGAAAAGGGCAAGACAAAATAATAACCATTTGATTCCACTTACATAAGCTCCAAAAAGCAGTAAAAACAAAACTATAATATTTAGAGTTATCTGCTTAATTATAAAGAAGCTCAAGGAAATGCTTATAAAAGTCAAAATAATGGTCATTTGGGGAAGAAGGAAGCAAGGCTGATTGGGAAGGGGACTAAAGTGGGAGGGTTCTGGGGTCTAGGCTATGTCTTATTCCTTCTGTGGGGTTGCATGAATGTTTGCTGAAATCATTGAACTGTACAATTGTGTATATTGTTTTGTCTTTCATATTGTAGAATTAAAAAAATTAAATGTAGAGAGAATAATGAACAAAAGGTCAGAGGAGACAAATTTTATACAGAAGTTTGTTTTCAAAGCATGTTGATAAGGAACACGTCAGTACAATTGAATTTATCTAAAACTTTTCATTTGGTAGCCATTAAATAGCTCAGTAAATAATAAATTACTTCCCTCAGTAACCACTATTTAGCAGAGATAAATATAGGCAGTCCTCTCTTTGCATGATAGAGTGGGACCAACAAAGGCCATACAAGCTAAAACCATGCAAAAATTAGGTTAGCAATCAATGGGGAAAATTACTGTTGTTCCATGGTCTTTAAAAAAAGTTGTCAAAACATTAAAAGCTCTCCTATGTTGGTTATAAATGTATAGAGAAATAATAAAAAAAAACAGTAAAACTTTAATTTAGTATAATGTAATATAAAACATTAGAAAAGGAATTAAAGTGCTTAATTTGTAAAAAATGTATCAAGAGTACTTTGAACAGTGCTTTCTTTGCCTTTTATAACAGAACAACTTGCAGAGTGAGCATCTTTTCTGAGCCTTGGCAAATTGTCTTACTCCTTTCTACTAAATTTAGACTGGCTTTCAACATTTTGTTCTTTGCACTTTCCATGTGGTGAAATATCTGTGAGTTCCTTTTAGTGTGAAGTTGTTTTCTGGCATCACTTCTGGGACATCTACTTTTGTCACAACTACTTTCTCTGATTATGTCAATAAGTTTGACTTCACTAATTCCTTTGACTGCATATCTAGAGTCTCAAACAGAGACAGGGGCAACATTTCTATAACCAGTCATTTCTTCTATTCTACTGACATTCAGTTTTAATTTCATTATTTTTAACATTTTTTTGTTTCTTTGCTGCACTTTTATTTTCATTGGCCATTTCTCTTTCAGTTACCCATTTTGTAAAATTTCACATGGGTTCATCCCAGCTATATGCTTTGCTGTCCATAGGCTGGTTGAAAAGCAGATGAAGAATAACCAATCACCAACCTGCTTTAAAAAGAAGTGACTTAATTGGTCACTGATGATGATGTGCATCTCTTATTATCATAGCAACGTGGGGACTGAAGTCCTGCAAAATAGTTATAATTATGCAGTTACAGTTAATGTACTGTGGTGGGTGAAATTGGTTGGATTTGTATGACCATTGAAATGTGTGCATATAGGAAGCCTGGAAAGTGAGGACTGAATGAAATTCAAAAAAGTTGAACTCTTTGACTTATTAGTTTGAGGATGTATGGCTACTTGGACCATTTGATTTCAGCTATTGAACCTGATGCATTTTATGTGCCTGTGTAAGTGACGTCCAAACCTGTAGAGAATTTTTATGAGTTTATTTGAGCCAAACTGATGACAATTGCCAGGAAGAAAAATCTCAATGGATTGAGAAAATTCTCCAGAGAATGGCAGTTTTACCGCTTATTTTATACATTACAGTCTAAGGAGGAGACACAAGGCTGGGGTTACGTGAAATCCACTGGTGATAAATTAATAAGGAAGCTGGAAGAAGCAAAGTGGGGGGAATCTCTGAGATTGGACAGAGTAAAATGGAGAAACACACACTTCTTGTACGTTCATGAGTGTAGGATAGTTAACAACATTTACAGTGCATGGAGTTGGTATTTGGGCAACAGGGTAACAGTGAGGAGTTGTGTGGTCTCTGCTGTGGTGGATTTTGCCCTGAGGAGTGGGAAAAAAGGGAGTACTCTGACATTCCAAATGTGCTACTTATCGAGGACCCAAAAAGACAATAGAAAGGCTCAGTTAAGGTAAAGATTGACTTTTGTCAAGGAAGGTACAGGCCTGGGACATGACCACCCATCATGACTCACTTTTAGTTAGAAAGTTTTCGTTTCAGATCATGCCGTGGTTACTTTAGGTCTCTGTGGTTTGAGGGCCTGCCATGCAACCTCCCCTGAGTTTGTTAGGGTTAGTGTGTGGCCCCTTGTTCTTCTACATATAGAAATGTAAATTTGATACCAAGTTTCCAGCTTCTTGAATACTTTTAGGCACTTATTTAGGGAGACCTTTCATACCAGTTCTGCAGAACAAAATCCCTAGTTGTAATTAAGTCAACAGTTTTTGGGGTGTAGTAGTAATGGTGATTATGAAATCACTGTGAAACAACTGACTTTGTAAGCAAGGGTTCACCCCCCCCCCCGCAATGTTTTATATAATGTTGACATTCTAATAGTTGAAGATAAAAGGTTGACAAGTCAAATATGATTTATTTAGTCAGGTGATTCTATTTTCATGTCTTAGACTGGCAGATATTTTACCAATGTGAAAGATAAGGTGTTGCTGTGTGTTGGTTCCAAGGGAATAATGTTCACGTACTGTGTGATTTTTCTACAGGTGAACTGGCACAGAGGTTGAGCTCAACATGCCATTAGTGAAAAGAAATATCGATCCTAGGCACTTGTGCCACACAGCACTGCCTAGAGGCATTAAGAACGAACTAGAATGTGTAACCAATATTTCCTTGGCAAATATAATTAGACAACTAAGTAGCCTAAGTAAGTATTTTTATATCAATTAAAACTGTTACTTCCAAACCAGAATGTTATGCTTTAGCCTATTAAGATGTTCTTGTGATTAATTGAAGGTGAGGGGGAGATAATAGATGAGAATACAATGTTATCCTGAAAAAGATGGTCATTTTAAGTAAAATTAATAAATTTTAAAATCATTTCTTCTTTTGTGTGTTTCCTCTGGGAAAAGGAAATAAGGACAGAATCTTTAGGAACATAATCACATGATGGATAAGAATTACTGAGATTGTTTTTAAAATATGATTTTATCTATGAAAGTTAAGGCCAGAATTATATTTCTGCTTGCTTGTTATTGCTGTTTACTTCTGTAGAGACTTTAACTGTTTTGGGACACTAGTGTCTCTCTTTACATATATTTTATTAGCCTAGGGAAATATTTTTAATTATCATATATCCACAAGTGAAAGGTATGGGGTAGTCGCTACTCAGTGGATTGGGTTAGTCAAATTTAAGTTGTTTAAAAGATATTAGGATATTAGTCAAGAGTCTGATATGCAGGCTGATGTGAAAATAGCAAGTGAACCGGGCCTCTGACAGACAAAAGGCAAGTGGATTGGCCAGCTAATAAATAAAAGGCAATGGACAGGGCTTGTGGAGGAGGAGGACATAACAGTGTGTTCCCTTTGTAAGATTACAGAACAGAGCTACTAGGTGAAAGAATTAAATTTAGGATAGTGGGAATTAATATTAGAAAATTGAAAAATAAATTCAGGCTGTCTTTTGACTTGAAGGATTAGGTTTTTAATAGACATTTTTATTTCATTTTAAAGGTAAAACAAGGTGTTCTTGGCCTAGAAATATTCTCTAAATGGGCTTAAATTTATCTTCACATTTCTACCCTTCCACGTTGATTGTTCCTACAGGCAGGACTGGCTCTTCCTTTCTTTTCCTTTTAGTCTTTTCCTTTTATTTTTACAATTGAGTACTTAACACAAGATAAAAAGAGTGGTTAATCTAATTTGGTTCAAGTGAGAGGGTTTGGACATACACACATATAGGAAGAGCAACATAAAAGTGCCAAATTAATCAGGACAACACCTTTAAATATTAAATTGTTGGCTATTTATCTCTGATCACATTAAATTATGTGGTGTATGCTTCATTTTTGTTTAGGTAAATATGCTGAAGATATATTTGGAGAATTATTCAATGAAGCACATAGTTTTTCCTTCAGAGTTAACTCATTGCAAGAACGTGTGGACCGTTTATCTGTTAGTGTTACACAGCTTGACCCTAAAGAAGAAGAATGTAAGTTTATTTATGTATTTTCTTTCACATATACTTTGTTAGATGACATGAGTGAAATATTTAAGAACAGTATTAAACATGAATTTTTTACAAATCTTTTCTATACATGTTGTAATAATTAATGGATTAGCTATAAATGCCATTGGCATGACTTTCCTGGTTTCATTTCTACTTATTTTTTTTTATCTCTTTTTATATACTAAAATAAGTCAAGTTTTTGACATAGGGGATTCCCCTGTCTTTTCTTACTTACAATTTATTTGTATACATTGCCTCAGAAATTCTTAAAATTATTGCTAGTAGTGAAGAAATATTTTATTGCCATACTTGAACTATATCATTTCTATCTAAAATTTATTTTTTAAATAACTTAAACATTTAATATGCCATCTAATAATATAGAGACACTAGGCAGTTCTTCTATTAAAGGAAATAAAATTAATATTTATTTTCAGTACTGTTAAATTTTAATAAATACACTATCTTAGCACTCCTATTAAAATAGAAAATGAAGATACAAATACCAATAAATAATTTAAGATGTGTTTAAAGGTTTTACAAAAAATCTAGCGTGCTCTGGCTGGGTTGCTCAGTTGGTTAGAGTAGCTTTCCGTACACCAGAAAAAGGTTTTGGGTTCGATTCTTGGTCAGGGCACTTGCTTAGGTTGCAAGTTCAATCCCCATTTGAGGCATCTATGGAAAGCAGCCAGTCAGTGTTTCTCTCTCCAGTTGATGTTTCTCTCTCTCTCTCTCTCTCTCTCTCTCTCACTCTCACTCTCTCTAATCAGTGGACATATATCCTCAGGTGAGGATTAAAAAAAAATCCTAGCATGCTAACAACTATCAGAATACTATCTAATAAAGCGGGAATATGCTAATTGACCATCATGCCCTCACAAAGATGGCAGTGCCCAGAGCCAATAAGGAGGGAATATGCTAATTAACTGCTACTCCCCCAAAGATGGTGGTGTCCAGTCCCCTCCGCCCCATTGGGGCGGCAGGCACGTGTCATGGCCAGGCCCGCCCCCAGGCAGGTTCGGCCGCTCTGTGCGCCTGCCTCCGGGCCCCTCAGTCCCCTCGGTCCCCAGCTGCCCAGGACTGGCCCGAGGCGCAGGCAAGCCGTCGATGGTGGCTGCCCAGCCACCCAGGGCCAGCCCGAAGCACAGGTGACCACGGCCGGGCCAAGGCTTGCACTGCCAGCAGTGACAGCAGCAGAGGTGTGATGGGGCCATCTCCTTCCCCTGATTGCCCAGTTGCCTCCTGCCCCTGAGTGCTCCTGGACTGTGAGAGGGGGCAGTTCAGGCTGAAGGACCCTTCCCTCCAATGCATGAATTTTCATGCACCAAGCCTCTAGTTGTTTATAATTTCCTTTAAAATTATGTGGAGCATTGTTTGAATTGAGAATTTAAAAGCTGAACTATTTAATAGAAATTGTTTTGGGGATATTGGATAGAAGAGATTTTCAGTTATTTAACTTAGATTTTTTTAACTCAGTTCGAAGAAAATATCACTGAGTATAATATGAAATTGTAGAGTGTAATATCAGTATTTTTTGTTCTTTAAATTACTATTAAATACACTGTTGACCTTTTATACAGAGGTCAACAGTGTATTTAGCCCAGACTGCTACTGATTATGAAATAACTCCTTCCGTGTTCTTGGTATAAGCTAAATAAACCTAAAAAGGGTGATGGGGAAAGGGGGTTATAGAAAAGAAGAGGAGAATGTGTGTTGGTGGGGATGGGGGATGGTGGCAAGTAAAGAAAAGAAAGAGTTGTAATTGTTGGGAATATAAATAAATGCTTTAGGTGTCATTAGAGCGTTCTCATCCTTAGAAATCAAAAGGTTGCATCTGACTGGGGAAATTAGGCACACAGTGATATGGGATATAATGATAAGAGCATTTAAAATAAAGTTCCTGATTCATAAGCCACTACAGTTACAACCTCCTGAACCATGCTGATTTCTAAACAAATATAGTATGTGAATGTATTCTTACGTTAAATCATCTTAGAAAAATAAGCAAAATACATTGTTGATTTATTTATTTATTTATTTATTTATTTATTTATTTATTTATTTAGTGTCTTTGCAAGATATAACAATGAGAAAGGCTTTTCGAAGTTCTACAATTCAAGATCAGCAGCTTTTCGACCGCAAGACTTTGCCTATACCCTTACAGGAGACATATGATGTTTGTGAGCAGCCTCCACCTCTCAATATACTCACTCCTTATAGGTCAGTAGGCTAATCAATAAGAAGGCTGGTTATTTATCTCAGACTTCAAGTTCAGATATGTAGCACTCTACCTATAAATGCTAAATCCCCAAAAATTATTTTACTGAGCTATACAGGAACCCTTGTAATCTGCCACTTTAGAAAACGCTTGCTTTATTCACTGAGTTCCCAGAGTTCTGGCATACAAAAGATAAGGCTCGTTCAAGGGAAATATTTTTATGAGTATTAATAAGAAAAGCCGATGGCAAACGTAGTACTATGAAGGGCAAGGAGTTGTTATTATCATTTAGATTTAATTTTTAATCAGATGGGAAATAAAAGAACTCAGAATTCTACCAAAAATGTTATTTTTGTTTGTCTAATCTCTTGATCTATGTGCAGTAAATTTACATAATGAGTATAAAGTACAATATTTTAAAATGTACTTTAAATAAAATCTAAAATTACTATTTAGCCTCTATTTTTTTTTTTTTGGAGTTCTTCCTCATGATTTGCTAAATAGGTAATTCAAGATGCATAACACATATCCTGAATAAAATGTTATTCAGACAGTTATTTGAAACTCTTTGTCAGTATGCAAGGCATTTGGATATAAATAACTGTTTTACTACAAGAATGACTATTAGGTAGTATTTTGGGGGTTTGATAAGATAATGAGTAAATGAGAGTATTGGCAGAAAACCTATGTAATTTCTCTATTCTAAATGATATAATCATCCTTTCAGGCTTTTCTCTTTGGCAGACCATTTCTGATTATTGGAATTTCTCAAAGCACTTTGAGAAAACAGTATTCACCAGAAGTTAGGAATGAAAATTGACCAGCTGTACTTTAAATTAACGCCAGCTTTGAAAGACATCTAATTTTCCATTGTTCTTAGTTTTTTATCTGACTTGTGAGAAATGTTCTGTTGGTGCAGTATTCTAATTTATTTTGCCACTATTTTTACACATGCTATATTTTATTCACCTAAGAGAAAAAAACATTTCAGTGAAACTGTTTTTATCCTGATTGCCTAAGTCTTACTAATACATATTTTAATTGATATTTTATATTTCAGAGATGATGGTAAAGAAGGTTTGAAGTTTTATACCAATCCTTCATATTTCTTTGATTTATGGAAAGAAAAAATGTTGCAAGATACAGAAGATAAGAGGAAGGAAAAGAGGAAGCAGAAGGTATTACAAGAGATTCAAAAAATTGAAGTTAGTTTTCGAGTATTTGTGTTTTATTGCACATATGGAAATTTATTAGTCCTGTACTTTGACAGTTTTTTTTTTATTGGGTCCAGGTAATCAACTGAAGTCTTTATAATCACGCAGAAAGATCACAATCTAATCTGAGCAGATTAGATTACTATAATTAAATTATACACAGAATTGATTAGGTTATTGCAGTGGTTGACTAATGAGCTTGCCAACCACTAGGTTATTGTAACATGATGTGATACGTGCCATAGCAGAAGTGGGTATAGAAAAGCACTTGATTTGAACAGAGAACAGGGTTGGTAAACATTTCCAACAAAGCTTATAATGTATCTCGAACAACAGATAGGAATTAAGTGGGCCAGGGAAGAGAAGGGCATTCTAGTAAGAAGGAACAAAGGAATGTTGTGCAAATATTGGTAAAGTGGATTAAGCTAATGTTTTTAACCATAGGGCAGATCCTAAATGTTTTGAAAAAGGTTATTATACTGATTAAATTCCTATTATCTGTCTACTGTGTTTTCATTTTCCATATTCTGATAAAATTCACTTGGATTTGCTTTATTCCATGTTAATGATAACTAGAAATACAGAAGGAGGAAGCAATGTTGAATTTAGGTAGAATTACGAGGGAGGCAATGTCTATCTTTATCACCCCTTTCTCCTATAACTCTCTCCTCCTCTCCCCACCCCCACCCCCGGTTCCCCGTAGTGCATTCCTGTTATCATCTTCACCAGACAGTATTCCAGTGTTCTAGCTCGAGTTTGCAAACTGGTGATTGGCAGCCAGGTTACATCTGCAAGCAGGGTTTTGTTTGACAACCACAGTGATTTAAAATTTTTGGAACTGAAATGCCTTAAATAGACATGCCTATCTAGTTTACTGCCTTCCCCATCTTATACCCATTTATATATGTTATCTGCTTGCCCCTTTGGGCATCTGACTTTGTTATACCTACTCTAGACCTTTCTATCCTTTTCCCCACAATTTAAATCACTTCTTGCTTTATTTTTCAAATACCCTGTTTTCCGTTGAGTGAAAGTTATAATAGATTAATTGGATAGTTACATTTTTTCTAATGTATTGGGTAACCAATTGGTCACTTCCCAGATAACATAACCTTAGTAAATTTTCAGGTTTTGGTTAGAGGTAGACAATGCCATTAGTGGTAGAAGTTTCACTCATTATAGCAAAATCTAATAGATGCAGTAGTAGAGTTGGTAAATAATTTTTCATCTGAAAGGACTTTCTGACCTCAAATTTTATTACTTAAGCATACTGTTTTTATCTGGTACATCACTTCCAATTAAAGGTTAAAGAAACGTGAGGAGAAACTTGATCACGAGCAAACTAGCTAAAATTTAACTCTGAATGAACAAATGAACTGTCTCTGTTACCTTTACTATATTATGATGACATTGTCTTTTGTAGTATTGATGTTAGGATTTATTTTGATTGTTATAATCCCTTTTTAAAAACTTAGCACTTAGCATTTGGCTTTGTTTCAATATATCTGTTATAGCAGAAAAATCTAGATCGTCCTCATGAACCAGAAAAAGTGCCAAGAGCACCTCATGACAGGCGGAGAGAATGGCAGAAGCTGGCCCAAGGTCCAGAGTTGGCTGAAGATGATGCTAATCTCTTACATAAGCATATTGAAGTTGCTAATGGCCCCGCCTCTCATTTTGAAACAAGGTTTCTTTTCTTTTGTTTGTTTTCTAACAAAATTAATGATGTGATACTGGCTTTATTTCTAATATCTCTATCTTTAAGTATTAGATCCTGAACTGTTGAACTGACAGACTCGGTTATAAGTAGGGATGGTTTTGAAACCCTGACCACTGTGAGCCTCCTGAATTCTGATCTTGGCACATTGTTTTCATGCTGGGGCTTTAGTCATTTTTTGAAAAAGGTGGTTGAGTACATGGTCTTCACAGTTGTTTTAGCTTTTGTATGAAGTCTCAACTTCCTCTTAGTTTTTTAGGCAGACTCTGCTAGAATTTTATAATAGAGGAATGGAGTCTGGAATAGTTTTTGAACTATTATTGACTCACTATATATAAAGGAGGAATTAAGAAAGGGTTATGTTTTGTTCATTTTTCTTTCTGACATCCTTTCTATGCCTATTTCTCACTCATATATCAGGATTTAAAACAAAATTACTTCCCTTTTGCAAAAATATGGAATAGGTACTTTTCCTTTCTCCGTGGTTACTATATAAGTAAAACCCTACCCTAACAAACATACTAACATCTTTCTATGAAGAAATATATTTTTGTATAGTTGATTGATTATAACTATTATATATGTATATAATAGTAATTGATTTTTTAATGCAAAAGAGCTTAAGGTTTTTTTTGAATTTTGTAAATTACTGGGCCATAATAAATATTTTGGCCTATTTTAGGAGTAATATACATATAAGGCACTTTATATACATTACTAAAAGACACTGAAAGAATTTAGATTTTTAAAAAAATTAACCTATAGGCAAACATTTATTTCTATTACTGTTAAGTAATTAAAATATTTAGCTGATCTAGTAGTGTAAATACAATTATCCTAACTTGCTTTGTGCTTATTTTTAAATCCAGCTGTCCCCAGTGTGCTCTATAATCAGTAAATACGTATGTCTTCACATGCTCAGGGCATCTAAAATTTTGCTTAAATCTGATCTTAAGACACAAGTTGCTGTGTTACTCAGCTTACTATTTGCTGAGTACCCTAGCACCTTTGAAAACACCAAAAAGAGAAAAAATGATGTAGTTAGTTATGTCTGAGTTAGGGTCCAGGAGACTTTTCTCCTTGAACACAAGACGTTTGGAAGTCATTTAACTTGAAGAGAGCAACAGAACACCCTGGTGGTAGGAAATTCCAGTTTTTATTTTTTTAATTTAAAAAAAATATTTTTATTGATTTCAGAGGAGAAGAGAGAGGAAGAAAGATAAACATCAGTGATGAGACTCATTGATCGGCTGCCTCCTGTACGCCTCCTGCTGGGGATCGAGCCCACAACCTGGGCATGTGCCCTTGACAGGAATCAAAACCAGGACCCTTCAGTTCCCAGGCCGACACTCTATCCATTGAACCAAACTGGCGACAGTGAAAAATTTCAGTTTTTATATTCTAATTTTTTGTCATTGGCATCCCATTATAAAGAAAAAATGAAGTAGAGGCAGATAGCTTTGAATGCAATTTACTAAAGATTATTTTCTTATTTATCAGTTTACATATGTAATTCTTTCTGTCCTTCTGAATTGAGTTAGTGTGATATTATAAAATAATAAAATAACTGGAGGTCCCTGAAACCGGTTTGGCTCAGTGGATAGAGCATCGGCCTGTGGACTGAAAGGTCCCAGGTTTGATTCCAGTCGAGGGCATGTACCTTGGTTGCCAGCACATCCCCAGTAGGGGATGTGCAGGAGGCAGCTGGTCAATGTTTCTCTCTCATTGATGTTTCTAACTCTCTATCCCTCTCCCTTCCTCTCTGTAAAAAAATCAATAAAATATTTTAAAAAATAAATTACAAAAATAAAATAACTGGAGGTCATCATAATGAATCTGAATCAGCAAGGAAAATTTGCATTGTGAGCAGCATTTTTGTTTTAAAAGCAGGATGAATGTAATGAATTTCTTGAAGAAGGTTCTTAAAAGTGGTTAAAATATTGATTGGCATTCAAAGGATAAACTTTATTTTATGTAGAAAACTTTACTCCACCAATAATTCAAGAAAAATATACTGATATATATATATATATATAATTTTTTTTTTTAGACCTCAAACATACGTGGATCATATGGATGGATCTTACTCACTTTCTGCCTTGCCATTTAGTCAGATGAGTGAGCTTCTAACTAGAGCTGAGGAAAGGGTCCTAGTGAGACCACATGAACCACCTCCACCTCCACCAATGCATGGAGCAGGAGATGCAAAACCCATACCCACCTGTATCAGGTATGTTGGGCATATGTTTGTATCACAGCTGCTAAACTTTGCCATTGTTGCATGAAAGAAGTCATGGACCATATACATAATTAAATGAATATGTTTGTGTTTCAACAAAACTTTATTTACAAAAACGGAGAGGAACAGATGGGACTTTTGGGAAGTGATTTTCCAGCCTCTGATAAGAACTGATGTATTGTCTTGGGAAAATATAACTAATGAAAATGTAAAGTTCAAAGTGCATTTCATGTTATTATAGCTTTGTTATTAAACATGACACATAATATAGCGGGCCCTTGAATAGTGTCATCTTTTTATTTAACACTAGAGGTTCGGTGCACGAAATTCATGCACGGGAGGCAGGGGATGTCCCTTAGCCCAGCCTGTACCCTCTCCAGTCTGGGACCCCTCAAGGGATGTCCGACTGCCCGTTTAGGCCCGATCCCGGTAGGTTCAGGCCTAAACGGGCAGTCGGACATCCTTCTCACAATCCAGGACTGCTGGCTCCAAACTGCTCGCCTACCTGCCTCCCTGATTGCCCCTAACTGCTCTGTCAGCCTGATCACCCCCGAACCATTGCCCTGCCAGCCTAATTGATGTCTAACTGCTCCCTGCCAGCCCGTTTGCCCCCAACTTCCCTCCTCTGCCAGCCTGGTCACCCCTAACTGCCCTCCTCTGCAGGCTTGATTGCCCCCAACTGCCCTCCTCTGCTGGCCTGATCACCCACAACTGCCCTCCCTTGAAGACCTGGAACCTCCCAACAGCCCTCCCCTGCTGGCCATCTTGTGTCCACATGGGGGCAGGATCTTTGACCACATGGGGACAGCCCTCTAGTGTGTTGGAGTGATGGTCAATCTGCAAATTACTCTTTTATTAGGATAGAGGCCTGGTGCAGCTGGTTTGCCCTGAAGAGTGTCCCAGATCAGGGTGGGGGTCCCTTTGGGGCATGGGGCAGCCTGGATGAGGGGCCTTTGGTGGTTTGCAGGCCAGCCACGCCCCCAGTGACTGAAGCAGAGGTCCTGGGATCTGGGATTAATTTATGTTCTACAATTGAAACGTTGTAGCTTGGAGCAGAGCCAAGCCTTCTGCTCGCTCCATGGCGGCAGTCATTTCTGTTGGGACATTTACCTTCAATAATTGAAACTTTGTAGCCCAGAGTGAAGGCCTAGGCTAGCCAAGGCTGCAGAAGCTTGGCTTCCTCCATCGCCCGGGCAACCCTAGCCTCTGCTCTCTCCAGCTCTGTGGCTGTTGCCATTTCTGTTTGGACTATGTATCTTTTATAATTGAAACTTTGTAGCATTGAGTGGAGGCCTAGGCCAACAACGGCAGGTGGAAAGCTTGGCTTCCTTCCTTGCTGGGGAAACCCAAGCCTCCCTCCTGCTCTCAGTGTTGATAGTCATCTTGGTTGGGGCTTATTTGCATAATTTGCTCCTGATTGGTGGGTGTGGCTTGATCGGAGGTATGGTCAATTTGCGTATTACTCTTTTATTAGGTAGGATGTCTAATGTTGATTAGATGCTATAGGAACTTAACTCTTATTTATATCAATTAGCTTATGGTAAAATTGGTTTTGTTATATGTCATTTCATTTAAAGTCATTAAACCATCAACAATGATAAGGGAGGACTTACTGTATATTAATAAATAAAAATTTTTTATAATGTGTTAAGGGACTAAAAAATGGGAACCAAAGGTGTTGTTTATAAATGTTAATTTGATAATAGGGGAAATATTATCAGAATTTGAGATAGAATAGGCATCTGCTCATAGTATTTTCAGTAAACCTATTTTGAAGTTTAATTTTATCCATTGTTGTTCACATTATAAATTTTTAAAGAGAGAGATTAGCTTCATGATTTTCAGTTTAAAAAAAAATCAACTTTCTGTCACTGACTCATTTGATGTTTTATGCTCAGGAAGGAAGAGGGCCAAACATTTCCTTTTGTGGTTTGTAATTAGTTGTCACTGATTTCACTGAAATGATATATGATGAACCTTAATAGCTTCAATATAAATGTAGCGTTTTACTGGTCACAGGTATTGCTACAAATATTGTAATATAATAAATGTTGAGTCATTACAAAGACTCATATCACAGTGTAAAATTGTAAGCATAAAATGCTTGAGTGGATATGAAAGTTGCGTGAGAGAATGATATCACTTAGAATTTGCAAACCAAAGTCTCATGTATTAATGTTCCTGTTGGTCCAGTTTTAGTTGTTTCATTCTAAATACTGCTGAAAATTTTGTAATTCCTACAGGAACATGTTAATACATACATCTACCTTGGTACAATTACTGATTGTCATTTATATTTTGTGTGGTTAATTTTTTCTCTTTTAATAACTTGCTAGGATCTCTTTATCATTTCAGTTCTGCTACAGGTTTGATAGAAAATCGCCCTCAGTCACCAGCTACAGGCAGGACACCTGTGTTTGTGAGCCCCACCCCCCCACCTCCGCCACCACCTCTTCCATCTGCCTTGTCAACTTCTTCATTAAGAGCTTCAATGACTTCAACTCCTCCCCCACCAGTACCTCCCCCACCTCCACCTCCAGCCACTACTTTGCAAGCTCCAGCAGTACCACCACCTCCAGCTCCTCTTCAGATTGCCCCTGGAGTTCTTCACCCAGCTCCTCCTCCAATTGCACCTCCTCTAGTACAGCCCTCTCCACCGGTAGCTAGAGCTGCCCCAGTATGTGAGACTGTACCAGTTCATCCACTCCCACAAGGTGAAGTCCAGGGGCTGCCACCACCCCCACCACCACCTCCCTTGCCTCCACCTGGCATTCGACCATCATCACCTGTCACAGTTGCAGCTCTTGCTCATCCTCCCTCTGGGCTACATCCAACTCCATCAACTGCCCCAGGTCCCCATGTTCCATTAATGCCTCCATCTCCTCCATCACAAGTTGTACCTGCTTCTGAGCCAAAGCGTCATCCATCAACCCTACCTGTAATCAGTGATGCCAGGAGTGTACTTCTGGAAGCAATACGCAAAGGTAATTTTTTCAGGGCCATTAAAAGCATTGTTATTGTAGCACTAGAAACTTTCTAAATGTTTGAACAATAGTGTTTTCCTCAGTTACAAAATTTTAAATGATCATGTTTTTGTACAAATGGTCTTTAGAAAGTAAAGCTATGTTCAATTTTAAATAATTTTCAAGGAAATATATCACATTTAACTATTTTATTTTCATACTTATTAGGAATTCTCAGTGTTTATTGAATAAGTGAGAAATTAAAAGTATCAGACTTAAATATTAAAGAAAATTAGTTAAAACCATTTGCATTATTTTTAATATGAATATTAACTCCTTAAAAAACTGTATTTTCTTCAGCACTAAGGCTGTCCATCTGGTGTCTCAGTGACACTTGCTCTACCAGATGCCGTTAAAGAATTAAGTTTCCTAACCTTTAGTAACAAAAAAAGACCTGATATATTTATTCATGTATTCCGCCAGCATTTTCTAAGCACCTACTATATGCCAGGAGCCTGCAGAATAGGATGAATAAGAGTGCCTTTTCCTCAAGTACCAGGGAGAATAAAGCCTCAGAAAATGCCATCAACAGCGTTTATTTTATTTGAGTCTAGAGATAACAGAAGAAAAGTGTCATCTGGTTAACTTTAGGATTTGGTGAGCAGGGAGGCACAGTAGATTATAATGGTTTAATATATTGTAGATATCCAGCGGGATGTCTGGTAAGTTCCACCTACTACAGAGAGCATAATGGAGAAATTAATGTCTTTCTAAATATAATTCCTTCAAGATCTTTTTAATAGACATTGCTTTTTATTTTCCTATTAGTATTTCTTATGTGTATTTGATTTTATTCCAGAAAGATTAATAATATCTAGTATTTTGGTTCACAATGAATGGTTTGGATTTACTATGTCAGGTATTCAGCTGCGAAAAGTAGAAGAGCAGCGTGAACAGGAAGCTAAACATGAACGCATTGAAAACGATGTTGCCACTATCCTGTCCCGCCGAATTGCCGTGGAATACAGTGATTCGGAAGATGATTCAGAATTCGATGAAGTAGATTGGCTGGAGTAAGGAAAATGCATTGATATATATTACAAAACTGAATGCAAATGTCCTTTGTGGTGCTTGTTCTTTGGAAATGTTTGATCATTCCAGTGTTTTGCTTTTTTTCCCTTAAGATAAATAACCCTTTTCCTCCATAATTTTTTATTTCTAAGTAAAATGTTAGCATACATTTCAACTAAGTGTTTTACAGTGGCTTATCTTTTTTATTTTTCCCTGAAAAGACACAATTTGGTCAAATAAACCACTAAGTATTAAGCATGGACAGCTGTTGTTAGAGTAGCAGATTCAGTTTTTTGATATATCTTAATTGTGCACTTTGTGAATTTTAATTTAAAGAAAGCAACTGAGATTGAAATCTTGAGGGCAGCTGTATCTATTAATGAGCCTTATTCCATTTTTTGATGTTTTAAGAAGAAGCACTGACTTGATTATATGAATACACTCAGAAAGTACATATAGCTTGTAGTATTGAATTCTCTTAAAGGAATGCTTGAATTTCTTTAATTATTGTTTTATTGTTTTTAAATACTTGCTTTATTTGAATGTTTAGCAGTACCCCTTCCTACTTATATATTGTGTGATACGATTTTGCTTGCCTATAAGAGTTTAAAGATTTCCATGTGAAATACTGTGACATAAACATACATGTAACTTACATAACTGTTAAGAATGATTTAATAAATGGTTCATTTTAAAGGTTCATGGGTGTTTCTCTTTGAATAAAATTATTTCTGAAAGTTTATCAAGTAATATAAAGTAGGCTCTTCATACATAGATACCCAACAAAGATTTAAAAATCCATTTATGGCCCCCGCTGGGTTGGCTCAATTGTTTGGAGTCACATCCCATACACTAAAAGTTGAGGGTTTGATTCCCGGTCAGGGCACTCTGTGGGTTACAGACTTGATCCCTAGTAGGGGTCGTGCAGGAGGCAGACTATCAATGATTCTCTCTCATTGATGTTTCCATCTCTCTCTCTCTCTCCCTTCCTCTCTGAAATCAATAAAAACATTAAAAAAAAATCCTAATGGCTCTAATAAAAAGCTTTGCTTTGTACTCTTAGTAGTTTTGCCTAGAACAGCACATTGCATAGTCATTTAAGGTTTCTTTCCAACATTACAAGACTGTATACTGTTGAATTGAACTTTAGAAAATATGGCACAGTTTAAAGTTTGTACTTATAGTCAAAAGGCATAGCAAATAGTTTTTGTACAGCTCAATTATAGTCAGGTAACTAAAACATAATGGTACTGGTGTTGGAGCATTAAAGAGTGATGAAAAGGAAATGGTTGAAGATTTCTTAATAATAGAAGTGGGTCTGTTTTAAAGCCTGGAAGTATGTATCCTAAATGATTTATGATCTATTTCTTTTTGATTTTTTTTTTTTTACCACATTCCTGGAAGATGAAGTGTCCACAGACTGAAGAGGCTATACATGTAGTATTGATTTTAAAATCAAAATATCCTTCAGTCTAGATATTCAAATTAACTTGCTGAGATAGTTTTGGAACGTACCTTTCAGTGCTCAATTTTAATATCGTAGGAGGGATGGAAGTTACTGGGTAATGACTACCTTTTTCTTACGTTGTTTTTCTACAAGGTCATAAGCATAGAGTCAGAAAAAATGAGTATCATGAGGAAATAATTGGTTTCACTTGTTTTGGTTGAAGTCACCCATTTGCTTCCATATTACCAAAGCCAGTCCTTTCTTTAATCTTTATTCTGTGTATACTCCACCTCCATGAAGGTGTCAATCCCTTTGGCTTTTGTTGTGACACTGTTCCTTCCTCCCAGTAATGTTGGAACAGAAGAAAGGGAGGGAAATAGCTGGTGGAATTTGGGGTGAAATTCAGTCATTGTCGAGAGAGAGGAAGTGTGTTTTTATCCTTTCTAAGTAAGGAATATTTCTAAGCTGCCGATTTATAAGGCATTTAAAGCTATAACCACTGCTTTTCATAATTAATCATAATTAATTATATATTTGAACAGATGAGATGATTACTGAAGCATTTGCACATTACAAAGATTTATTAAAAGATAAGTAACAAAATTTGGATTGTGTTCTATAAATTATGAAATACTTCCCTTTATTTCCATCTTTAGAAAGCTTATCCTTTCTTCAACAATCATCTTACATCATTTTTTCATGAAGTCTTCTCAGATCACCACAATAGGAATTCTTACTCCTTTTCATTTTCTCTAATTCTTTTATTGCAAGCTTTCTTCAAGTGATACTTAATGCCATTTTATATCACAGTTATTACCTATTTGAGCTTGCCACATAGGTCCTTGTCTAAAATAGGCAACTCACAGTCTTCATATAAGTAGGTTCACAAATACCCCCTTTTATGCTATCTGCAAGGGTTCTTAAAATCATATCTTCCTAGATACTGTTCCTGTTTAAAAATTTTTTTTCACCACTAGTCACAGTACCAAGAATGACCTAAAATTAGTCCTGACTTTATCAAAACTGTGTGTATCTGTGTGCATGTGTGTTGCAATTTAAGAAATGGAGAGATAGAATTAACTTCTGGCCAAAAGGTGGAAGTTATTAATATTTCTGAAGACATTTTTTAGGGCAGAGAGCAAAATTAATCAAGTATTTTAAATTAGTAGGAATTCTAATGCATTACTTTCAAACAGCTTTATCTTTGCCCTTAGTAAACATACTACTGCTGTTTACTTGTTTATTTTCACTCTGCTACATTTATCTTGACCCCAGCTTTTCTTAAAACTACCTCCTTAAACTGGAGGAGGCATATAATAAATTATTTAAGGCTCCTAAATAGTTCAAGAAATTTCTTTTGGATTTCCTGATCTCTATATCATTCACATGATAAAAAAAAATGCAAATAAATCAATGCAAGATATTAATCATGCAGTATCAGGATTTAAGGGTCACTTTGCTGTGTTTAATGAATGTGAAATTATCGTAGTTCTAAGTTGTGTCATATAACTAATTAATAGAAATCATCCTATTGAAGCCAAACAGAAGGCATTGGATCCTTGTAATACAAAGAGTAAGTCTTCTCCTCTCTTTATTCATTGCTGTACTAAGAACAAATTTATTTATGTTCTCCATGACTTGGCTGTAGGATGCATCAGTAATCTGTTGCTTTTCAAGCCTGACAACCAGGCTCTGAATAAAGAATGAATACCACCCTTGAATGAACATTTCAGGCACTTTTTTTTTTCCCACAGGCTAGTTATCAATACCTTTTTCTTAGTATTGTAAGGCCAGCTGCTCCGACTTTTTTCCTTTAGAAAAAAAATTTAAACACAATTGAGCATGTATTAAAGTCGTCTTTCTTAGGATATTTATAGTTAATCTTCCCTATAATAGATAAAAATTTTAGTGGTAATATTTTATCATATCTATATAAGTATATGTATTACACTCAAAGATTTCTTGATAAATTTATCCATCCTACCTTTAGGTAACTAGCTTTTCCAGGATTGCTACTATTTTGCTACAGGATATTGATGTCTCCAGGAATAAAAAATTTTCATCCACTTTTCTGACCTGGAAACAATCTAAAAGACACAAGAGCCATCACATCACAATCTGTCTTCTATTGTAACAGCTTTAAGTATTACTTAAAAGTGTCTATTTTATTCTTATCTATGAAAGCTGTGAAATGTTTCACCTTTAAAGAAAATCTATAAGAACTATTTATCCAGGTAAAGGAGCACATCAATTATGCACAGTTTATTTTATTTCTTTTTCTGTGTATTATATTTCCTTTTATTTATTTAACAAAAATTGTTGATGCCTGCAGAGTTACTCTGCTGACTATTGAGGCCACAACTGAATAGACAGCTCTGCTTTCTGAGCACACAGATAGATTGACAAAGAACAATGACTATTATGTCAGGAAATTTCCTAACACGGAGACCAAACCTAGTTTAGGAAGTCAAGAAAGGCTTCCAAGAGGAAATGGCATTTAAAGATTGAGGTGGGCCTTAGCAGGAACATGTTGAAGGGAGGGTGGACAGTCTCCCAGGCAAAGGAAATAAGTGTGTGAATGTCTGGAAATGCTTGATGCAAAGCATGCAAGGAGAGAGGTAATGAGAAATAAATTAGAAAGGCGAGCCAGGAGCAAATCATGAGAGGGTTTTAGGAACCATAGTAAGGAGTTTGTACTTGATTCGATGGGCAATACAATTGAGGAAGTAACACATCAGGATAGCATTTGGGTAAGATGACAGGTAAAAGTGCTAAATGAATGAGAAGTAAACTTGGAGGTCAAGAGACCAGTCAGGCTGTTACCGTATGAGACATAATTAGGAATAGTGGTGACGGAGAAGCTAGGTAACAAGATATAGTCAATAGAGATTTAGGATGTGGAATACACTGGACTTGGTAACTGGAGAGGAAAGAGTCCAGGATAACTTACAAAGTCCTAGCTCACTGACGGAAGGACCATTAGAGGAGGAGCTGGTGTAGGAGGGTGAGTGACACTGCTTGGGACTTAGGCAGGGAAAGGACCTGGGGCTATACATAAACAGATTTGAAGGTCTGGTACCAAAAAGTTGAAAACTTTTCCCTCTTATGGCATCTATTTTCTTTTGGAAGTAGATGACAGCACTGCTAAGGGTGATTGGGAAGCAGAAGTTGTCAACATTTTTAAGAAAAGTGTATATGTTTTGAGGAAGTCACTGTGAAAAATGGGAGAGCTTTCCAGGGAAAGAGGAAATTGTCGGACAATTTTGAAAACATTGTTGAAATTAATGACCTCATTGTTGCAGTGGCTCCAGTCGGCCATGTATGTGTGTTGGTTTTTCATTTGTTTGTTTTTCCTGAAGACAATTGCCAGAAAGAGAGTTGGATTCATCCAGTTGGGTTTTGGTTGTATTGCGGTTTGCAAGAATTATCTCTAGGGAAGACGGAATCTCCTTAGTCTCTTAACCCCATGGGTACACAACGGCCATGTTGAAGTTGTTCCCTCTCTTGCCATAATGCTGGTTTGTTGGCCTTTTCTCATTAAGCCCACTCCCGTGCGCTCTCCTGGATTGTCAGAACTTGCAGATAGATCTTCTTTGTTTTTAAGACTTTACATTTCACCTTCCATAGGCTTGACATCATCCTGGTTTTCTTGCTTCCTCAGTTTATATTGCAATTCCTGCTTTTTATCCTGTTGCACCTGAGAATTTCTGCCCTATTCTCATTTGAGCATGCCCAGTTACCTCCGAGAATTCCCTCCAGGATGATTCTGCCGTGAAGGTCATGCAATTCAAAACAGAGGCAGTACCGGAGGCTCTTTGGGACTTGACCTTTTACCTGTCCCTTTCATCGGAGTCATCTCATCTGCTTCATTTATTTAGTTGGCAGGAGTCATTTTCTTTCAAAGACACTTCCCTCGGATTAAAAATACAGACAGTGCTTGGTTCTGTGAATTTTGTTTTTAGAGAATATTAAGGCAAGGTTAAAATTTCAGATTTGATGCTTGGATTGGTTAATTTCCCACAGCTCTTGGGCAATAAACTGTTTTTGTTTTTGACCTTTAGCCAGCACCTCAGAAATGCCTGGCAGAGAGTCTCAGTAAAAGCATCTGGGTAGTTCACCGTGAACCACTCACCATGATCAATAAAATAGCTCAAAAACCCTTTCATCTTGATATCAAAGACCAGCCATTCCTTTTGTTTGGTTGTTTCCTCTGTTTTATCATAAAACACGCACTTTACCAGAAAAGTGCATGAAAATTCCAGCTCAGCAGTCCACCACCATGTGAATAGCATTATCCAGGCCCAGAAACAGGATGTTGTCCTCACTCCAGAAAGCCTCTCATGCTTCCTAACAATTCCCACCCTTCTCTCACCTCCAACCCCAAGGGGAACCACTATCCTAATTTAGGATAATCATTCCTGGCTTCTATCTAGACCCTTTACCACCTAAGTATGTGTTTCTGAATATAACAGTTTAATTTTGCCTATATTTTAAACTTCAGATGAATGAAATCTTTTAGCATATGCCTTTTTATCTGGCATCTCTTAAAAGCCATCCACGCTGCCATATGTAAACTGCTCTGTTCATTTTCATTGCTTTATAGTAGCCCATGCTATAAATATACCACACTTTATCCATTCTACTGTTGGTGGCTATTTTAGTTGGCAGTTTGGGGCTTTTACAAATGATACCCATGTGAACATTTTTTCATATGTTTCTTATTCACGTGTAGGCATTTCTGTTAAGTGTATACCTAGAAGTAGAATTGCTCAATCATAGGCTATTCAGCTTCAGCAGATAATGTCACGTGGTTTTCCAAAGAAGCTGTACCAGCGTGTCCTGCCACAGCAGTCTGAGAATTCCCGTGGCTCCACATCTTTGCAGGCCTCGGGTGTTGTTCTGTTTCTTAGCTGTTCTAGTGGGTTTGTGGCAGTGCCTCATTATGCTTTAAATTTTCTTCTCCCTGGCTACTAATGAGGCTGGGCATCTTTTCATGTGTTTATGAGCCCTATCTTATCCCTTCCTGTGGCTTGTTTTCTCACTTTAATGGTGCTCTCGGAAAGTAAGTTGCTAATTTTAATGTAGTCCACTTAGCAGTCTTGTTCGTGGTTAGTGCTTTTTGTGCCCTGTTTAAGAAATATTTCCCTGCGCTGTGCCTGTAAAAATGAGTTTCCTATATTGTCTCCCAGAGGCTTTGTTGTTTTACCTCTCACAGTCAGATTTATGATCCTTCTGGAAATGATTGTTGTGCACCTCGTGCGGTCAGGATTGCAATTCCTTTTGTTTTCCTGTGGCTATCCAATCAAGTTAGCACCTTTTATTGAAGCTGTCCTTTCCCAGTGCTCTGCAGGACCAGTTTATCAAAAATACATAAACACAGTCAACTATATATGTGTATTTATGCTGACATATGATTGATATAACTGTATAATGTTGACAATACAGATACAAATATTTAAGTCTTTATAGGCTTTATTCTGTCCCACTGATCTATTTTTATACCAATATCACAGTTTTTTTTAACATGGTTATGTCCTTCTAGAAAGAATTGATATCCAAGAAAGCTTGCCCACCCACCTTGTTGGTTTTCTTCACTATTATTGGTTCCTTGCATTTCTATCTAAATTTTAGAATCCTGTTGGCTGCTAACAGAGTGGGCGTTTAGAGGCAGCAGTAGCTGGGTTGACTTTGGTAAGTGTGGTTCACTCCTGCCACTGGGGCCATGCTGTTCATATGCCCTCATGCAAGTTTTTTTTTTTGGCCTTAGCATAGCAGACCTGCATCAGCTGAGCGTTTAAATGTCTCTAGAATTCTGTGTCTCTAATGAACAGGTCTGTAGTTGTATCTGCATTCCACAGCCAGAATAGGGCCTTTTTGTAAACTACCAAACTAAGCTCTCACCCATCGACTTTAACTGCTTCTTAAAATGCAAAGCATCAGTGCAACTTGGCAATACCAGCAAACTCCACTGTCATTTTAGGCCTTGTTCATTCCACTCCTGAATCAATTTCATTATACAAACAGGGACAGTCACCTCCCAGGGCTGTTTTCTCAGGCAGTTTGGCCACTACCCGTGCCAGGAACTATCCATGCCCCACCTACCAATCAGAACGACATTCCTCTTTGCCTGCCAGGTAATGAAAGAGCCTGCCCCAATTCTGTCCTACCAGCCTATATTAGGTTAGGACCTCTGAGATGCATAGACCAAGACAGGGTTAGATGTGCAAGATGTTTTTTGTGGGGAGTATCTGTAAAGGAACAGCAGAACCAGAGAAGGCATGTGGAGAGCCTTTGGTGAAAGGAGAGGAGGGGAAAGGAGTATGGGTTGAAACGTGTCTTGGGCTGCAGTGTTACTCTATGAAGGTTTGGCTAGGCCTATGGGGAGTCCTCATGCTAAAGCTGCCTGTTAGAGGAATGGGCCACTGTCACTAACCCTGCTGTGCTTAGTCACTGACTAGAAGCAGCAGAAGGTAAGCTGGCCTTGGCATGGACACAATAATAGATCCAGAAGAGCAACAGCTGGGGTCTCAGTGAACTGTGCTTCCCCCAGCACGGGATATGAACGGTGCATTTTATAGCCAACCAGAGAAAGTAACCAGGCCATCAAATCCCCCCAGACCTCAGCCTGGCAATTCTGTACCATCTTGTTATGTCTCGGGTGGTTTCAAGCATATGTTTTTGCTACTTTACCCAGCTTTCTGATTGTTCTCAGCAAGAAGGTAGATCCAAATTACCTAGTACCTGTTACCAGAAGACATTGGCTAGCAACCTTTTTTATTCCTTTTTCAAAATTAACATTATAGACCGGTTTTGGTATTTATGAAAAGTGAAAATTACCAACCAAACATTTTCCCATCTTGAGCATGAGTTACATAAAATGCTGTGTCCACATTTTAACTGAGCCCCTTAAGCTCACAATTAAACTGACACTGCTGTGGAACTGCATGCAGCTGTATTTAGAGACATCAGGGGGAAAAAAAAACTGTGAACAATCCACGTTATTTTTAACTAACAAAGGGAAGTGTTCAAAAATAATAGATACAGAGGCTTACGTAAGTGGAGACAGTGCATCCCAGGAGTTTTCTGAAGAATGAGAAGGCAAGTGGCAGACCTGTCAAACGGCTCCCAATTTGCTGCCTGGGGACTTGCGGGATGCTATTTAAAGTTATACAGCTTATAAAAACTTCATCAAAAATCAGAATTCCTAGTGGCACCTCACTTTGAAGTTTTCTTGCTTAAGGGAAGAATTGTGTGTGTTTGAAGCATTTATTTACACTTCCAATTCTATTGAACTTTTTTTCTTATTTTATTGATTTTTACAGAGCAGAAGGGAGAGAGATAGAATCTATTGAACTCTTAAGGTGTTTGTGGAATCTTTGTGGAATACAAGTGGTGCCCCAACAGGTATCACTGCCAGGGGATAGAGACTGTCTTATTATCCTTCTGCTCCCAGGTCTTGGTATATAATACATGTCTTAAAAGATTCCTGTTTTATCTTTGAGAGATAATTCTTCTAGCTTACGGATTCTCTTGGATTTTCCAGGCAGAGATTCTAAAATCTTTGGGAGCAGGCATACTGTCTGGTTAGGCCTGGTATCCCTGGCATTGACACAGTCCTTGGGACAAGGAAAGTGGTCAACACATGTTATGTGGAAAACATATGACTAGAAAATAAAATATGGGTTTAAAAACATTGAGCACTATAGTGAGTCTGTACCCTTGAGATCTTGGGACTGAGTGAGGTTTTTGGGAACTTAAATCCTATCAGTTTTATTATGAAACCGGAACCTTCATTGAGGTCTACTATAGGAAGGAGGAGCAAGAGGCACATGGGTGCAGCCAATTTTGCAGCTGGGACAGGAAAACACCCAGAGGAAAGCAGCTGAATGCAGAGCAGCCACCGAAGTGCCTGCCACCCTAGACCTGGCAGGCAGAAGGAAAGGCTCAGGGATGAGGAAGCAGCTGCCAAGGGAAAGAAACAGCACAAGTCAGACACCTCTCCCCTCCTTGAAGTTCAGCCTCCTTATCTCGTAGGGAACTGCTCTTCCTCTACCCCTTCTCCTTCATCGAAGGTAAGAGTTTGACTGAGCAATGCCCATCCTTCTGCTCCTATCTCTGATTTTCCTGTGCAACCCACCAGCCATTAGCTCCAACCTGAAAACGTGTTGGATAAGACGTTTTTAGGTTGTGCTACTCACTAGCAGCATAACAGAAGCAACCGTGGAGAGGCAGTCCTCCATGACTCTCGTACTCCAGCAAGCCCCTGACCGTTCTTTATCTGGGCCATTTCTCAGGGTTGTTTGTATGGTGAACAACCTTCAGGAATGAGATAATGTCTCCTGACCAGGATCAAACTTGCTTGCATCCTGCTTTAAAACAGCAAGCAGCCCAACCTCCGTGTTGCTCTTCTGTGAGGCAAACCACTGCGCAGACAAACCTATCTGCAGCTGAGCCCATCACATCAGCCCTGTGGAGACCGGAGCTCGGGGACCCACAGAGCACCGGACACTTTGGCTATGAGTAATGAAGTCTCATTTCCTGCTCATGTCTCTGCCAGCATCTAGGAAGGGACTTGCGAGTAGCATGAAGTCTCTTGGGCCTCGCCAGTCTTGACAGACGAGCCATGCAGCCAATGTGACTGTCTGGGACTTGCCTGCAGCTGGAGCCATCAGAGATGAGTGAAGTTTTCCTCTTTGCTCTCAGCCTCTCTACATCATTTCAGGAATATTCAGGGAAGTGGGGATATCTTAGAGGAGGGCCTTTCTCAGAACCAAGGTTTGGGCTCTGAAGCAAGGCTAGAAAAGAACACTTTCTTATCTAGAAACATGGCCAAATAAATTCTTTCCGTAATTAATGAAAGATGGCAGTATCAGGACTTCTATGGCCTAGGCCTCAGGGGACTACTGTGTGTTTGGCTAGAAACTTAACACCTGCCTCATTGCTTTTTCCTTCCTTCTCCCCTAAACCCCCAAATAGGGCAATTATATTTTTAAAAATGTTTTATTTGGAAGTACTTTCAAACTGACAAAAAACTTGCAAGAATAGTGCAAAGGAAACCCATTCTAGATACATCTTAACCAGATTTACTCATTATTAACATTTTACCTAATCTTATTTATTATTTACTAGTGGCCTGGTGCACAGGTTCATGCACATTGAGAGGAAATTAATTAAAAAATATTTTAATATCACTATTTGCCCTTTCTCTAAAGTGTCAGACATGAAAGAAAATTAGTAAAATGTGTATGAAAATGATATATAAATTGATTAATAAACAATAACATGATACAACAAAAAAGACATGAAATAAAAGCAACAAGAATATGACATAAAAACAATATTGATAGAAACAGTAACTGATAAATTGATTAAACTTATTCTCCTATCTCCCTGTACACTACATTATGAGTAAAAATGCTTTCAGAGTGCTTGACTAATTTCCCTTGTGATGAAGTATTTACAACTTTAACGTCACATGCTCTTTGAACTCGAGAGAAAGCAACATATAATTAAGCATAATTAACAGGTTCAGGTAGGAATATTCCTAGTCTGTCTAAATTGGCAGAGAGCTTTATATGTATCGTGCATTTGCAAATTAGCGTTTGTTTTTAAACTAGAGGCCTGGTGCATGAAATTCATGAATGGGTAGGGTCCCTAGGTCTGGTCAGTGATCAGGGCCTATCAGGGCCTTCCTTCATTCTGCGCTGCCCCCTGGTGGTAAGTAAACATCTTAGTGAGCAATTGAACTCCTGGTTGAGGGGACAATTTGCATATTAGGTTTTGATTATATAGGACTAGAGGCCAGGTGCATGAAATTTGTGCACGGGGGTTGGGGGTAGGGTCCCCTCAGCCCAGCCTGCACTCTCTCCAATACGAAACCCCTTGGGATGGGGCCTAAATCAGCAGTCGGACATCCCTCTCACAATCTGGGAACACTGATCACCTGCCTCCCTGCCTAATCACCCCTAATTGCCCCCTCTGATGGCCTGGTTGCCACCAACTCTGCCCTCCCTCCCCCCTGCCAGCCTGGTCACTCCTCACTGCCACCCTCTGCCGGTCTTCACTGCCCAACCCCCTCCCACACACACACACTGGCCTGATCACCCCATGCAGCCTGCTGTTCAGTTGTTTGGTTGTCCCTCATTAACCCCCCTGCTGGCCTGGTCACCCCATGCAGCCTGTTCAGTTGTTTCAGTTGCAACAGTCACTTAGGCTTTTATATATATAGATTGCCAGTGCACATCATATGTACTGACCAGTTGGTTGGTCAGGTGATTAGACGGACATATGGTTGGTCACTTAGCCTTTTATATATATATAGATTGTACATGTGTATATACTTTTTAATGAACCATTTAAGAGTAGCATATACATTCAGACTATTAATTTTTGTGGATAAGCTTACATTTGAGATTCACCTTTTCATAAATCAATTGAATCGTGAATAATATTAGCCTGAAGTTGCTATGCACTTGAATAAAGTCTTTCATTTCTTTCTCATGTCTTTTATTATCTTGAGAACTTAATAAGGAACTTAGTGATTGAGAGTTTGAAATACCCTAGTATTTCTCCAATCAGATGATTGTTTTCACCTCACATAATATTACGATATTGTATATCATAGTTTCCACATTTATATATAATGTGTTATTGTCTCAAAGCATGATTTTAGAGGTGCCATTAAATGTTTAAAATTTAATTCCTTATTTAGGATAGAATATAATTTAAAGTTTCATGGTTTCTTCTGTGACTTAGAATGTATAATTTTAAAATATTAATTTTCTCAAGGATTTTCTATATGTTGGTGACATATGTTTTGTATTAGAAAACTACAACAAAGGAATTCTAACTGATCATCTCATATTTAAAACACTTTGCAAATGCTAACACTACACAAGTATTATTAATTATGACTTCTTGTGACTGTACATGGTACCAGTTTTGTGTGTGGAAAAAAGGAAGATAGCTTAAAGAAAAGGAACAAGTGAACCAGTTTATAACAGATTAATTTTTTTATTATCTGGGATTCCATACGCTTGGTCTTGACAGCTCTGACCTCAGGTAAGTAAGGTGGAAGATATTTGCTGAATATTTTAGTAAAAATTTAAAAATTCAGGAATAATATTAATAATGGTTATACTTCATTAAAATATGATTTTATTATTGGCTCATGGTGATTTATAACTCAGAAACCTGATTAGAGACAAGCAGAAATCATAGCCAGTTTTAGAAAGTTAGTGCTAGGTCCATATTAACTCCACAGTTAGTTTTAGGAAAGAGGGGAGCTAGTTTTAATTAGGATTGAGGTTTCCTACTGTGGCTTGTCTTGGAACACAAGTGAGTGTCACATTAACTTAAAATGACAGAGTCTATCTTCCTATGAAAGTAGAGCCAGCAACTTCTTTTTTTAAATATATATTTTATTGATTTTTTTTTTTTTTTTACAGAGAGGGAGAGGGCTAGAGAGTTAGAAACATTGATTAGAGAGAAACATCAATCAGCTGCCTCCTGCACATCCCCTATAAGGGATGTGCCCACAACCAAGGTATATGCCCTTGACTGAATCAAACCTGGGACTCTTCAGTCCGCAGGCCGATGCTCTATCCACTGAGCCAAACCGGTTAGGGTGAGCCAGCAACTTGTTAGTAGATTTTTACATGTAGGAAGGCAAATAATAAATGAATCTAGCAACATCTCAGCTAACTTTAATAAACACCTGAACAACTTTATTGTAACAAAAGCTGGAAGGCATTTTTTGTTTGTTATGTAATACGTAAATTTTATAAAATACACAATGGACACCTACATATCCTCTACCTATCTTAAGAACTATACACTATCCCAGTAGTTGGCAAACTGTGGCTCATGAGCCACATGCAGCTCTTTGGCCCCTTGAGTGTGGCTCTTCCACAAAATACCACATACGGACACACATGTACAGTGCAATTGAAACTTTGTGGCCCATGCGCAGAAGTCTGTTTTCGGCTCTCAAAAGAAATTTCAATTGTTGTACTGTTATATTTGGCTTTGTTGACTAATAAGTTTGCCAACCACTGCACTAACCAATACAGCTGGAGCTATTAGTGTTTTTCCACCATGAAATCAGTGTATTTATTATTTCCATGCATTTATTTATATTTTTATCACAGTGTATATATACAGATATGTACACACACATGTATTCAAACTTATTTGGGGGGGTATATATATGTATATGTAAGGATGTGTGTATGTGGGGAATATATGTATATCTTCCTAAGAAACCTATGTATGAATATATGTGTGGGAAGAGTATAAATCCCTAAGAAGTATAGCATTGTTATGATTAGCTTTTGAACTTTGTATTCATGATATCCTATAAAAGCCTAATATTCTAAGTGTCTGGTCGGCCATTCAACCAATCAAAGCATAATATGTTAATGTTATGCTAAGCCTGCTCAACTGCTCACTATGACGTGCACTGACCTCCAGGTGGCAGACACTCCAACTGGTAGGTTAGCTTGCTGCTGGAGTCTGGCTTAAGTGAGACAGGCTGGACATGCCCTGGAGCCCTCCTGCGGTCCCTCCCCAGTTGGCCAACCTCCCGCATCCCTCCCCTGCCCTGATCGTGCACCAGTGGGGTCTCTTTCAATCCGGGACCCCTCAGGGGATGTCAGAGAGCCAGTTTCGGCCCGATCCTGCAGGCTGGACCGAGGGGTCCCACTGGTGCATGAATTCATGCACCAGGCCTCTAGTACTATATACTGTATGTATATAGATACATCTATCTATATCTATATATATTCTTCTACAGCTTTCTTTTTTCTTCAACAGAATATTTGTGAGTTTCCTTTCATTGCTAGAGTATTCCAAGGTGGGGATAGATTATAACTGATTTATTTACTTAGTTATTAGGTTGAGCCTTGTGAAATTTGTTTTCCCAGAAAAAGGGATTAACTTTCTAATTGTTAATGTGCATATGAATGATGTGACCCATAAAGGATGAGATCTCCTGATATGACTTAGATAGTCCAAGGACAGGGCAGGGTAAGTAGTGACAAGGAGGGTTTTCAGAGAAGATGTGGGTGGAGAAATGTACACTCTTGAGAACCCGAGTGAAGTAATTCTGAGTCAAGGGAAAGGCTGGAGGACACTCAGCTCAGTACTGTAACAACCCTGACACCAACGACAGGGAAGGGTAAATTCAGAGGCTGGGTCCTGCTGATGGAGATGGTTGGTGCTGGATGAGTAAACACATTGGGTAAGGAGCTGGTAGCCAAGAGCTGGGAGAGAAAGGCATGATGGCAATTTCCTAATAGTGCCCAGAAGGATGCAGGCAGGTTGTCTGGAGAGTTAGGAAAACAGACTCCAACAGGTAAGTATCCTGCTTCTCCAGAAACAAGGACAGCCTGTCCCAGAGGAAGGAGAACTCTTCCTAGCATGGGGTTTAAAGCCCATTCCCTTATCCCCTTCTAACCTCAAAGGCTGAACACTAGAAAAGGGATTCACAGAGTAGTTCAAACCAGACAGTTTAACCTGTCAACCATTTGAGTTATTTAATATTTACCTTGCAATACAGTAAGGTTACAGCAAGAGCAATTATGTTGTGTTACAAGGAAGGGGGAAGGAAGGGAAAAGGGTTTAACTAGGAAGGAAGAGAGTGAAGAAAAACCGTGAATACAGGGAGCAGACGGTTCAGGTGAAATTGACCTTGTCCCTGTTTGGGGGAAGTGCGGGGAGAAGGACTTCTGAATAGTGGCTAAAAGTGAACCAAAGCAGATGATTAGGTCTTGACAAGTTTGGGAGAGGGGAGCGTATGCTTGGGACTTAGGTGTCATCACAAGGAAAAAAATTCAAGAAAATCATAATTTCCTTCCTTAGGAAGCACCCATTGAAGTCTTTCTCTTTTTTTCTTGAAGAAACAAATTCATATTCTTAAAAATATTTTAGGCATAATCCCAATTATGCAAATATCATGAACACATAGAACACATGGATGAAATATGCCAAAACTTCTCTAGATCATAAGATTGTCAATTTTTCTATGGAAATATGCATTTTCTACATAACATTTATTTCAAAAGTAAGATTTATTTTTAAAAACAATATATTGAAGTTTAAGAAAAATCTACAGAAGACTACGTTAATGCTGGATTAGAATCACTAGGACCAGCCTGGGTTAGGAGATAAAGGCTGGAGGACACTCAGCTCAGTACTGTAACAACCCTGACACCAACACCCTAGAGGTTTGGCTCAGTGGATAGAGTGTCAGCCCACAGACTGAAGCGTCCTAGGTTTGATGCCGGTCAAGGGCATGTACCTTGGTGGCATGCTTGATCTCAGAAGGCAGCCAATCAATGTGTCTCTCTCACATCAATGTGTCTCTCTGTCTCGCCCCCTCCCTTTCACTCTCTAAATGTCAATGGAAAAGTATCCTCGGGTAAGGATTAACAAAATAAAATAAAGACGCATACACCACATGCTTACGTACATATATGGAGAGAGAGAGAGAGAGAGAGAGAGAGAGAGAGAGAGAGAGAGAGAGAGAGAGAATGAGAATGTTTACTTTTGGTACTTTGCGTGTTCTTCCAGAATATATTTTCCACCTCACGCCCAAGGCTCTCTCCATTTCTTCCACCCCACGCACCCTTTCCTAATGACCTCGGTGCTGCCACCTCTGTCCAATGTGCTGGCAATCTTTATTATACATTATCAGTAAGCTAACAAGCTAATCACCACAAAGGTTTATCACTAATGATTTGTTTTATTACCTCTAGGATCTTTAATGAAAGATAGTAAAGAGCAGCAAGGCTTAAATAAATAAATTAAAAAAAAGAACATAACAGGTGGTTTGGGGCACCTGTTTGGGAAGTTTGGGCCAGTGTTTTCTGGATGCCTCTTAACTATGCCCAAGACCTGAGGTTGTGAATTGATTGTATGGCTTCAGGTGTTTTGGTTATCTTGTGATTTGGATACCATGAGAAAGCCTATAAGAGACACCTCAACAAACACAGCTGTGGCCAGCTCAGCTCTTCCAGCCCTACTGGTGCATGTTGTGTGACCCCGAAGAGCCCTATTTTCTTCGGTAAAACTCACATTTTCCTAGATGTGGCCTCTTGATGTCTTGGGATGAGTTAAATTGTGCCCGGCATTCCATTATCCAGCATGAGATCTAGTCTACCTGGAAATAAGATAAAAGAACTAAAGATTAGGTAACAGAATGGAATATAAAGCAGAGCCATCTCTGGGCTGGCTTGAAGTTAAAATACTTTTTCTGGAAGTTGATTGAAAGAAAGAAATACATATCTTGTAAATTTAATATATTCTCCTAGCACGAGCTACCATTCAGACATTTTTATGTGCTCCTGTGACTCATCAACAAGATTTATTAGACCTCTAACATCGCTATTTGATTCAGCCTTATATTTTCAGCAGGAAATGACATGTCTTCTCAAACAAAATGTGGAGTTCTTTCAAATATGCTCCATTTCCATACTTAAAAATAATGCTATCAAATTGAAATTTTTATCAATAGAGTGTAAACTGTCTTAAGGTCATAAGTGGCTTTAATTTGATGTTTGTTAAGCAAACTAACTGGTTATTGGGATCCTGCAGAAATTCACAAAAAAAAGAAATTATTCAAAACAATATGGAATAGAAAATTTTCCTCTTGTGGTATTTTAGAAAAAGCTACCTAGTTAAATGCTCAAGCACGGAGGATGTAGTATCTAAATGATAATACTTCTAAATAAAATATTTTCAACCACCCAATTTAAATGCTTATTACTACTGTTACTTTTAAATAGATCAACAAACATTAACATTTATGTGACAGGCATTTTATATACAGAGAAAGCATGCAGCAAGAATATTCAACAAATACTTGAATAGCTCCACAGTACAATAATAATAAAAATCATGATGAAAAAGACCCATTCATTCAACGTCTTTTCAGATGTTTTTACGTCCTCAATGGTATCTGTTTCTCCAAACCCTGATGTGTCACAGATCTGTCTTTCATTGAGATGATACGTTCAGATGGATCTTGTTTCTTCTTTAGCTGAAGAAACTATTATTTGCATGTCACCGCTTTAAAAGTCTTACTTTGGCATCTACATTATTTTTTTAAAAGACATGGATGTGGAATATATTTCTATGTAGTGTCTTTTAACCCCCTTATCTCCATTGTCAGGGTTGCTTGCTTGAAGCAGAAGTGAGGAGTTGTTGGCTGAGTTCAGTTGAAATTGGATCTCCTGCCAGTGGACAGCGTGACAATGAAGGGTTGCGTATAAAAGGGTTTATGTTGCCCTGAATGACAATTTAAAGATAACTGAAGGTTTCCCGACATCTCTGCCACTCAGTGTGTGGCTTAACTGCTGTCATCCGTTGCCACTTGGGTACCATCATTAGATCCTGGGATACCAGAGGGAATCTCAAAATGGTGGGTTTTTTTTTGTTTGGTTGGTTGTTTTTTTAAAAAAAGAAGCTAGATTCTGCTTTTTAACCCCTTTGGTCAAATTTTAACCAACTAAAATTACTTGCAAAATTGAATACCTGAAAAATCTGAAGAAAAATGAAATGTTTCAATTAGTACAAATACTGACAGCTAACCCTCATATGGCCTTAGCTATATGCCATGCACTGTTCTAAGGGCTTTACACACATTATGCCATTTCATCTTCACAACCACTCTTTAGGGAAGATATTAATGTGGTCCTAGAATCCAAGGCAGAGCTAGTTAACCCAAGGTTTAACAAATGTCTGCAGGTCACTTGAGGCAGAGCTAGTGTTGAACCCAAATATCCTGGCTCCAGAGTCCATGCTCTTCACCACTATCCTGTTCTACTTCTCCACTGGAGACACACTCAATGCCGGCTGCCTAGAGGAGGCGAAGCTGTGTCTTTAGCTGGATCTGGCAAACCTCGCTGTATTAGAACTGGTGACTGTTGTATGCATGCATTATTGAGTTCCTGGCTCTGGTCTGAGTGTGCTTGCTCATGATAACAGATCAGCCATCTCAATTGCATTCAACTGTACTGGGGATGTGGGAAAGGGACTGTTTCTGTAGAAGAACCATGTGCTTCCATCAAATCTTTGGATGTGGTGATGGAGTTTTCATTCTTCTTCAACATTATCAAAAATGTTATAATCCCAGTTAGGGAAGACTTACTATGGATCACAGAAAATCTCACCAAAACACTCTCAGGAAATATGGAAAAAAACGTACTTAACCTCTGTTGTTATCTCTTAAAAGAAATAAATGGATGGCTATGTAACTTAGTACCTCACATGATAATAGGCCTAATGCTCCATTATTAGGCAATAGCCTATTCAGGTGAGAAGAGCTTTGAAATTAAGTGTTCCCAATAAAACAGAATTAACCTTGTGATTAACCAACAGTGTGCTTTGAGGGCTACCAGCTCATCTAAAAAATTAACCCTAGCATCCATTCATTCCACTCATAGGTGCATTGTTTTTTGTCTTAAGGCTTTATTTCTGCCTGAGTCTCCTTTTAAAATGTAGCTACCGCTGGGAGAGGGCAGAGCTTTTGCCTTTATCAGCCCACACCTGATACTGCTCATCACTCCACCAGGGGTTAGATGACAGGCAGCCGTGGAAGAATAGCTACGGAATCAGGCAGAGGAATAAGGAGAAAAGGTGCCGAGAGGGCTCGGAGATGAGTCCATTACCTCACAGATTTTCCCATGCCTGGTCCGGCTCCGAAATCTGATGAGTACAGTATTTAACCTAGAAAAAAATAAGGCTTTTGAAAGCCCTTTACAAAGACTGTCTTGTTTACCAGTGTCCCCCCATTCTTTTGGTTGCTTGAGCTTAAAATCTTAGATTCTAAGACGGGGTGGTTGTCCATGCCTTTCTCTCCATTCCCTGAACCCCATCGGTTATCGGTCGCATCCCAATTCTCTGCATTGTTTCTTCTCTTTACTCTTTCCTTTGGATTCCAGCTTTTAACACCATAGCTCAGACCCTGGTCTTCTGCCCAGATTACTAAGTGAAAGGCGGTGGGTCACAAACTCCTCTGAGATGTGTAATTCCCAAGTGAGGTGAGGAGTCTCGATAGCCTGCTGTTCATAAACACTGTTTCACCTTAGCTGCAAATTCAGGACCACTCCCAGTGAGAGGCACTTTCACTGAGCATGGACAGGGGTTGGGGGAGAATCCTGAATGGGGTTAAGGGATTCAAGAGGCTGAATGAGGTCAGGATTTGAGAGACTTTATGGGGTCAGGGACTCAGGAGGGGAAGGACACTAATTTGTGACGAGCTCTGCCCCCAGCTACAGAAGAGAAAGGAAGAGAGCAGGACACTGTAGGCATCACTGAGAAATACGAGTATGACAGCTTTTAAGGTTCTGGATCCTCTGTAGGAGCCCTTTTCATTCCCCTTAAAAAATACCAAGAAGAAGAAGAGTCTGCATGCTTGATATCGGTAATGAAGGAAAAAGAGTAAAAAAGCAAGTGACTGACCATCCATATACATAACACTTGCTTGTCTATGCATAAACCACCTCTGCAGAGACACCCCAAGAACTGGAAACTGGTGGCATGGGAAACCATATTTGAGGGGCTCCTTTTGCTCCAGTTGTTTTTTTCACGACAACTATGAAGAATTTGATAAGAAGACATGAGCTCACCCTGTGATTTCAACTATCTGCAGTTGACTAACACAAACATTTTTTAAAAAACTGTCACAACTACAAAAATCCACCTAATGTGAGGGGGAGGTTCTGGTGTTGAGTGCCTCCTCCCTGTGGAATGGGTGGAGCCTTACCCAGGAGCCTGAAGGAGGCACCCTGAGCCTGCCTGAGCCCTGTTAGTGTCCTGGTTCTGAGAGCCTGCTGATCTTTTTCTGGGTCCCATGCCAGCTGCCAGCTTACATCAGATCTGCCACCCCTGGGCTGAGGTATCCATCGCAAAGAATCCTCATTCTGTTTGCAAGAGTTCCAAATGTATTCTCCCTCAATTGCCCTGCTCATTCTTGTTCCTCACCTGCGACTTCATAGTTGCAGGTCAAACTTCAGGAGGTTTCCTTCCCTTCGTGTGCCCTTTGCGTGCAGGGAAGGCCTGCGGACTCTCCTGAATGACTCGCCTCTCCCTGTGGCGCGACAGTGGGAGGGCTAACAGGGCCCACCTGGCTTGGGGCACAGAAGGAACAGCTTCCAAAGCAAGTTGCTATAGTTACCAAGTCTTCCTCACTGCACAGCAGCCACCGACACTGCTCTTTTTGGCGTTGCTCTGCCAGGCGCTCGCCTTGGGTGCGGCAGCTTGGGGTTTTGTTATTAATCATTCTCGTGCCCACTCCTGTGTGGGCTACAGCGGGTTAGGAGCACAGCGACTCCATTATCCTGAGCACGCGCACACCCACACACCAGGCATGCCTGTTTCAAGTGTGACATTCCTCAAAGCACATATGTTTTTCAACTAGGATTTCTTGCGCTGAGTCCATGTTAGAAGGTTTCTATAATAATAGATTGTATGTGGAATTATCTGTACATGCCAGAGAAATGCATGCTTCTATGTTTCTGAACACACATTATGCGCATGGAAATTTTCCCCAATTCTTTTCTCAGTAATTATCTGGTTCATATCTCTAGGAGAAAAAAAAATAGGTTGACTGTAGATGAAATGATTCATCTGTGATCATTTTTGAAGGTTAATGTTTCAAATCAGAGCCATTGTTGAGCGCTTTGCATTGTTTGTGCCTGCCGGTAATGACTACAGATTGTGACATTCGGAGCCTCATGAGCTCCTTTCTTATCTGCCAGGCACAATGTTCCAAGCAGAAATTAGGAACACGAGTGCCCGGGCTGAGGCATGTCACACAGCCTTTCTCTTCACCCAGCTCTCGAGGAAACACACTCAGAGACCACAAGCCAGGGTTGCAGTGAGTTCCAGGTCACAGGGCATTGCGGTGACAGAGCCCTATGTGACCCCAGACCTCCCTTCCCGGCTCCTAGCCCACCCCCCTTCCGTGTGCTCCCTACAGTCTCACCGGACTGGGCGGGTCCCTCTCTGAGCCGACTCCCTGGCTGGAGACCCTGCTTTGCATTGCTCTCAGGCCACCTTGCTGCTGGGGGATGTTGACTGCAGCCCTGGCTCTTAGACCCCATGCCCTCTGGCAGACTGACTTGGGCATCACATCCTCTGTATGGGGTCAGTCCCCAAAGCTGACAGAAGCCGAAGGAAGCCAGCTTTCCCCTGCCTCTGCCTCCGAGGTATGCCAGCCTGGGCTGCCCGCAGGGAGGTTTGCGTGGGGACTGCAGAAACCACAGCAGGCTCCAGTGATCGGGAGAAAGAAACAGCAGCGGGGCCTCCCCCTGCTGCAGGGTGGGTGCCCGGGCCTGGTGCGGAGGGCGCTGTGGGCAGTTTGAAGGAGTTTATGGCATGGGCTCAGTCTGGTCCCACTGTGGCTAGAAGCAGAGTCCTCTTCTTGGAGAAACATGTCCTTCTCCACTGGATCCCAGGCGCCGACTCCCCTGCCGTGTCTCTCACTCCAGAAGCTCTGCCGAGTCTCCTTTGCAGCAGCCAGTCCCTGTGGAGGCCCCTCACCACTGGCTTTTCCCACTCTGCTCCCTGGGGAGCTTGTCCAGGCCCAGGCGTTGGTCGCCACCGACCTCACAAATGAGGCTCCTAGCCCAGACAGGCATCCATCTGCAAACCCCCCACCCCTTTTTTATAAATTTATTTTATTGATTTTTACAGAGAGGAAGGGAGAGGGATAGAGAGTTAGAAACATTGATGAGAGAGAAACACTGGTCAGCTGCCTCCTGCACACCTCCTACTGGGGATGTGCCCACAACCAAGGCACATGCCCTTGACCCGAATAGAACCTGGGACCCTTCAGTCTGCAGGCCGACGCTCTATCCACTGAGCCAAACCACAGATGTTTTTCAACTAGGATTTCTTGCGCTGAGTCCAGGTTAGAAGGTTTCTGCCCCTTTGACTGTACTCACATAAACATGTCTGAAAGCTACTCATTACCTGCCTCCAACTTGATCCTCTTCTTACTCCATAACCAGCTATGAAGCCAAAACCCACATATCTTCCTTGACGCCTCCCTCTCCCCCACTCCCACGTCAAACCCACTGCCAAGTCTTGCTGATTCTTCAAAAAGATCTCTGATGCCTCGTCCCTCCTCTCCCCCTGCACCACCATCCCCCTGATCCAAGCACTGACTCCTCACTGGTCTCCATCGTCTCTTCCTATTTTGTTCTCTGTTGCAGCCAATAGTAATTTTTTAAAGCGTACATCTGGTTATTTCATGTAATCACTTCAAATACTTTAAAGACTTTCCATTGTTCTGTCCCGTTTGGCCCCTCTCTGGCCTTGGCCCGCAGCATACCCGCTTCTGTCTCCCTTCCCACCTCACCAGCTTTTCAGTCCTCACACGCTGCACTCCTGGCCTCTGCTGTCCCCTCTGGCCAGCGCCTGCTCCCCCAACTCTGCCTGCAGCCAGCGCCGTCTGCACTCCCCGTGGAAGCCTGAGTGGGCCAGGTCTCCTGTGACACTCTCACGGCACTGTGTGGCTCCTTTTCTTGGCCCCTGATGCAATTACAGATTGACTCCTATTGGTCTAATTCTCTGATTAATGTTGGTTTTTCTCTCTGGATGTGGTAAGCTCTCGATGGTTTTTGAACAGATCTTTCCCCTCCCCATCATGCTCCCAGCTCTGATGCAGGGATTGGCTCCCTGTGGGGGCTTCAGTGCCATGTGAGTGTCCAGGAAGCAGCAGGAGGGGCCCTGTGGAATGCACGTATGAGGGGTGCAGGGACCACAGCTGCTGGGGTACCCACAAACTGTGTGCATCTGATTTGATCATGTCTCTCGCTACCAAAATGGCAGGACTCTTCTAAGTTTTTAAAGTGGTCCACTCGACTTCTTTGTTCTTCCAATGGTGTAGTACAGCTTTTAGGAGGTAAAGCCAAGTGAGACAACTTGGAGCGATCACCTCCTCTGAGCCGTGGACACTTAACTGGCTGTGAGTGCTGAGAGCCTGACCCTGAGCCTCTGCCCAGGGTCCCCAACAGCCCCAGAGCATCTCTGGCTAGGACTGGTCAGGACAGTCACCGAGGCCCCTGCACTCTCCTCATTTTCTAGGGGAGAGAGAAGCACCAAGAAAGCAGGGGGGCTGAGCCCGGCCAGTCTCAGGGGACAAAGCCACACAGTAACTCTGGATGAAAGAGCGACATGGGGCATGCACAGGAAATCCGGCGGGGCGTTCTAGCCCAGGAGGGTCTTGCTATTGGAGAGCAGCAGCCCTCGGTGCCAGGTGGGGTGGAGCTCACAGCTCAGGCGCCTTTTTGGCGTCAGGTGGGCTCAGGCGTTTCTGCTACAACACAAACAGGATCGCCTCTTTGAAAGGCCTGGGCAGGCCCAGACAGGTTCACACTTAGAAAATATCTCAGTGTGCAGCAAGGCAGTGCGGGCAGGAGGGGGAGGGGGGTTAGAGTGAGACCCAGGAGGCTCTCAGCGGTGTGCTCTCAGCAGAGGGCTCGGCTCTGAGAGAGAGATCCATGCCTGACTCTGCCGTGGAAACAGCCAGCCCTCCTCCAGCTCTGAGCTTCCAAGGATGAGGGTGGAGGGCAAAAGGTGGGAGGCAGGGAATGTTGAGGAGAGGAGCCCTCGTGGGGGCAGCCGGCCCTGGAGCCTAGCTGGTGGTCTCTCCTCAGAACACTGCAGCTTGAAGGGTGTGCCCAGCCTGCTAGAGCCTGCTCCCAGCCCCGGGCCTGTGGTTCCCACTCTCCTGGGAATTTTTAACATGAAAGAGATGGTAACCCTAGTGCAAAAGAGTGTGTGTGTGTGAGAGAGAGAGAGAGAGAGAGAGAGAGAGAAAGTATGTGTGTGAGTGTGTATGTGTGTATGTGTGTGTGTATGAGTGTATGTGTGTGTGTGTGTATGTGTGTATGTGTGTATGACTGTGTGTGTATGAGTGTGTGTGTATATGAGTATGTGTGTGAGTGTGTGTGTGTGTGAGAGAGAGAGAGAGTATGTGTGTGACTGTGTGTGTGAGTATGTGTGTATGTGCGTATGAGTGTGTGTCTATGAGTGTGTGTGTGTATAAGTATGTGTGTGAGTGTGTGTGTGAGAGAGAGAATGTGTGTGACTGTGTGTGTGAGTGTATGTGTGTATGAGTGTGTGTCTATGAGTATGTGTGTGAGTATGTGTGTATGAGTGTGTGTCTATGAGTGTGTGTGTGTGTGTGAGAGAGAGAGAGTATATGTGTGACTGTGTGTGTGAGTGTGAGTATGTGTGTATGTGTGTATGAGTGTGTGTGTATGAGTGTGTGTGTATATGAGTATGTGTGTAAGTGTGTGTGTGTGTGTGTGAGAGAGAGAGAGAGAGAGAGAGAGAGAATGTGTGTGACTGTGTGTGTGAGTGTGAGTATGTGTGTATGTGTGTATGAGTGTGTGTCTATGAGTATGTGTGTGAGTATGTGTGTATGAGTGTGTGTCTATGAGTGTGTGTGTGTGTGTGTGTGTGTGTGTGTGTGTGTGTGTGTGAGATGTAATATAGGTTTGGGGCATGGTGCTTACCTGGGAGCAAACAGGTAAGACTACTCCCCATTCCTGACCCTGGAGGACCAGAATCCATGAGAGCAAGAAGGCATCCAAAAGTTTGGGAGGCAGACAGGTTTTGTCATTGAATATCATTCCCCATTTGACCAAGTTACTTCAGCTCCCAGGACCTCTGTTTCCATGTCTGTAAAGAGTAAGCATGATATTTACCTCTGGGCTTGTCAGAGGAAACAGACTGAGGCTGAGGTTCTGTGTGCAGAAAGGTCCTTGGAGAATGTCCGTGAGGACAACACGTGTAGGGAAGGGAAGGGATGGGAGCAGGACCGGCAAGGGGCTGAAGTGGGGACAATCAGTCACAAGGCCAGTTTCACCAGGAGCTCAGTGGGTGGCCTTTGAGAGTTGCACCATCCTGAGTGAAGGGGCCAAATATGTGTGCTCCACCCACAATCCTGAATGAACCAGCTCTGGACACTGGCTGCCCCCGGGCGTGACCTTGAGTAAGGAAAGTGACTCAAACACTTGCTTCTCCTCCCCGACCAGCTGAGGAGGACCCAGGCATCAAACTGAACAGCTACTACAGGTGCTGAAGGAGATGAAATGGAAAAAACATCTATATAATATGGTAAGAATTAAAAATAAATGAATAAAACCTAATGGGTTCATCTTTTCCCAGAGGGGATGGAGAAACACCTGGAGATGGAATGGTGCTGAGTTAAAGGGGAGAGGAGGGAAAGGCTCTATAACGAAGAGAAGATCAGAGGGCATGGATTCTGATTACTGAAGGTTGGTCTCATACCACTTCTGTTTAGCCCCCAGAAGATGGGTGTGCATTGGGGGGGGAGCACATACACTTCCCATTTACTTTTGGAAAATCACAGAGAAAAGCCCCTGGGCTGATGCCTGGCAGAAAAGCAGCAGATCTGCTTATGTCGATGGACTGCATGGAGTCCCCTGAGAGGCCAGTAGGAATTGAAAAGTGATGCCCTTTCCAGAACATTCTAGGCTACATAAGGTCCATTCTCCTGGGATTTTTCATGACCATAGGGAGGGAAAGCTCCCTTCATCCATCACTGAGATTGATATTTTTCACTAGGTAGGGGCCTAGAGTGGTTATCTGATTTAGAGAAAGGAAACATTTTATGGAGTAAATGTCATACCCACCTTGAAATTTGGCACCAACCAAGTTCCTGGCACCCAGTGGGCACAGAATGAGAAATCGCTTTATCTTTCCTGTCTTGTCGGAGATATACCTAAATGTTGCAACCAGTTGAAAAGCTTTTTCGGTTGAGAGAGAGAGAGAGAGAGAGAGATGCTTCTTTGTTACATTCTCTAATCAATTGCACACATTCATTAAATATTTACTATGTTAGTTTCCTCTAAGATGGCAAACTAAATCAAGCTGCTTGCTCATCAATACTGAAGAAACATAGAAGCAAAAGGGAAATGTGTATTTGGGGACACAAACAAATAAAAGCATAACAAACACCCTCCATCCCCCACCCAGCAAGCATGGAGAAGGTTGTTCTGAACTCTTATAAGTGAAGGGGTGACTGCAGCTTGTCGGGGGTCCCAGAGGCAGCAGTGAAGAGACCGGTTGGAGAAGTCTTTTAAAGGCCATCCTTGCATCTCCCTGGAGTAGCCTATAGCCATCATTGCCTGCCTCTCCTGTGGAGAGCTCTGGGCAGTAGCCTGGACTATTGGTGCAGATGTCTTCAGGGAGATTCCTGGCAGCACAAAAGTCTTGCTCCGAGGAAGTGCATTAAACAGCTAAACTCTGAGTCATCCCTCAACCCTTCCATCTTCACCCCCCAGGGTTGGGGGATTGCATGACAGGACTACCTTCTCCCACTCCTGCTGAAAGACTGAAAGATGAAATCTTGACCAAAGGAGTCGCGGCTGAAAAGCCAATGGCCCAGTGGAATCACTAGTGATCCTATTGTGCCTGGGACTCTCCATCCCAGGGCTGCAGCCCCTCTCTTCTCCTTAAACTCACTGCAACTGACCCAGTCTGGTGTCTTTGGCTCTTTCTTAGTGCCTATTACAAAACAGCAGAGAGAAAATGAATAGGGAATATAAGGAGAGGAGAGGAACAGAAGCTCACAAGCCAAATGACTGGAGAAATGCCACCAGATAGCACAACATATGCCGCTGGGCAGAAGTATTTGAACAGATGAGCCAAGAACTTAAAATAAGCACTATAAATACACACACTAAGAAAATAGGGAAGATGTTATCAAGAATAAAAAGTCACCAAAAGAACCAAATAGAATGTTAGGAGTAAAAAAGGTAAGTAATAAAATAAAGAACACTATGGATGGGATAACTAGTGAGAGTGAAACAGCTAAAGAACAGTTAGTGAGCTAGAAGATCAGATTGAGAAGTTCTCCCAGAATGCACAGAAACGGGTGGGGTAAGAAAGAAAATAGATATTTTAAAAGCTAAAACCAAAAGAAATGGAAGATAGAGGAATGTCCACATCCACATAATTAGAATCCTAGAAAGAGAAAAATAATAACAAGAAATGGCAATATTTAAAGAAAAAGTAAAAAAATAAAGAAAAAATAAAGTTTCCAGTATTAAATTATTACATCAAATGACAATTTGATGCAATAATTTACATTTGTTGATCAAATGTAAGAGCATAATAAAGTATTCTCAGACATATAAAACTTCAATATGATAGACATTATATGTGCATAAAAGGAAGAATGGAGGGTAGGGAAAGCAAAACAGGAAAAGATTTACCCATTATAGAAAGCCTCAAAATATTCTAAACAAATGAAAGACTTGCAGAGAGAAATATATAATCCTACAGTTGACTGAAGAAACAGTTGATCAAGTAGAACCCTGCCCCAAAAAGGACAGAGATACCCAAGATCTAAAAATAAAATCAAAGATTTCTCAATTATATACAGAACACTTACAAAAATAGACAACAAATTAATAATAAATATATTCAGGAAATAATAAGAGAACTAGAACTAAATAATTTCTTATTCTAGGAAACCTAGTAACATACTACTAAATGACTTTTGAGTTAAAGAAAAAATTCATAAAGAAATTTGCAGAATACCAGAACTACAGTGAACAATATATATCAAAATCGCGAGATCCAACTAAAAATTTAAGAAAAATTCAGATTTAAATACATCTATCAAGAACCTAAAATGCGCCCTGACTGGTGTGGCTCAGTGGATAGAACATTGGCCTTCGGACTGAAGGGTCCCAGGTTTGATTTCGGTCAAGGGCATGTACCTTGGTTGCAGGTACATTCCCAGTAGGGGGTGTGCAGTAGGCAGCTGATGGATGTTTCTCTCATCGATGTTTCTAACTCTCTCTTCCTCTCTGTAAAATAATCAATAAAAAATACTTTTTAAAAAATGCGGAGATTGGTCTGGCTCAGTGGATAGAGCGTCAGACTGTGGACTGAAGGGTCCCGGGTTTGATTCCGGCAAGGGCATGTGCCTTGGCTGCGGGCACATCCCCAGTCGGGGGCGTGCAAGAGGCAGCTGATCGATGTCTCTCTCTCATCGATGTTTCTGACTTTCTGTCCCTCTCCCTTCCGCTCTGTAAAAAATCAATAAAATAAAATGCTAATAATAAATGATATGAGCAATCAATACAGAGAATTTGAAAAAAGAGAAAAATATGAAATAATTATAAAGGCAGAAATCAATAAAATAGTGAACACAAAAAATGATTGACAGGCTTAACACAATTTTTAAAAAGTTTTAACAAGACAAATATCTTTGATTTTATTGTTAGGTCTTGGGTATCTCTGTCCTTTTTAGGGCCGGGTTCTACTTGATCAACTGTTTCTTCAGTCAACTGTTTTGATTTCAAAATAGAAGATGTAAATTTAAAAATACAGGAAAATAACAATAGAAAGATCAAAAGAGATCGAAAGCCTAGATGAAAGAGATGAATTCATAGAAAAATATGAAACGTTAAAATTAGTAAGGAAAGAAATAGCTTGAACTGGACCAGTAAGTATTAAACAACTTGAAAAGGATATCACCGATGTACTTTCCAAAGGAGCTCAGACAGCCTCACAGGTGAATTTCACCAAACTTTGAAGGAACAGATATTCCCATCTCATACAGGTTGTGCCAGAAAAGGGGAAAAGTGGAAGCTGCCTAGTTCATTTTATGAATTTAGTATAATCTTAATTCCAAAGACAGAAGATAAAGAAAATTATAGACTCATTTCACTTATGAACATAGATATGTAAGCAGAGAGTAAACTATTCACTGAATACATCAGCTTATTTAAAACATAATACAGCAAAACCAAGTGAGGTTTATTCCAGGAAGAAAAGGATAGCTCAATGTCAGAAAATTGTATAATTTCCCACATTCCACGCATATAAAGGAGAATTATATAATTATTTCAATATTTGTAGAAAAGGCTCATTACTTTCTGAAGGCTCATTACTGATTTTCAGTAGGTATAATCATCTTTCCAGAAAAAATAAGCATGAAAAAGAAATTATTAATAATAATAAAATAAAAATTCAGGAATATTACTGAATAAAGATCAACCTAACTTATACTATATAATAAAACTTAAGATACCACTTATAATACAAACAAAAAACTATAAAGTATCCAGGAATTCACTTTACTAATAGGATACCTCTATGGTGGGAACTTAACAACTGTTATAAACACCATAGAACCTGTCAGTAAATGGATTAGTCCATGCTCCTAAATGATGTGATGTGAAATTATAAAAAAGTCAATTATTCCCCAAAGTAAGCTATAAATCAAATGCAATTTCAATCAATATTCCAGCTGAATATTTCTGAGGAACTTGGTTAACTCACTCTAACATTTATTATAAAGGATTAAAGATTCATGACTAATCAACCTTTAAAAAGAAGATTAAAGATAAGGGAGAGGTTTACTCATACTAGATATTGACATACTACAAAACCATTATTAATATTTTAGAGTGTAATTTTGGAGTAAGAACAGACAACTAGATCAATGGAGAGCTCAGAGAAATCCAAGTGTACATGGCAACAAAGGACAGAGGTGACACCACACATCAGGAGGGACAGGACTCATTATTTAGTAAAAAATGTGTTGGGAAATCTGGTTCACTATGTAGACAAAAATAAAACTGGATCCTACCCAACACCACATCACCAGTGGACAGGAGAAAAATTAAAAACCACAGAAAGAAAACACACCAACTACAAACGATACGACAGCTCATTCCAGTGATGTAAGGCATTTAAAGTAATCATTCCCATTACATTCTTTGCACTGAAATATAAACTCATTTACTCTTATTTTGCCCTCTGGAGAAAGTGCTTGTCTCTCTATGAACGGGAATGTGTGGGACTCCTGGATGTGACCACTCTGGCCTGTCTCTCTGAAGACTGGTGTTGGGGACCAAGCGCCCCACCTATCTGCATTGACTGCTGATTTCTTGAATGCTTTTCTGTTTCTCCGGTCCATTAATAAAATGTAAATGGCTGTTTGAAGGGAATTCTTGGTGGGAGCAGACTGGCCATCCTCTGGATGTGGGGGCTAGTTGAAAGGCAGCCAGCAAGCAGCTGGTAGAAGAAGAGCGAGGATTAGATGGCAGAAGGAAACTAACTGGCCAGACCAGTGAAAACACACTCTTGCCTCCTCACAGTTTCTTCTGAGGCAGGTTGTCTCCCACGAAGGGGCAATGGCATGTGAAAGCCTGGAGCAAACACCCTGCGGGCTGCAGGGGGGTCCTGGGTCAGGTCTGAATGAAGGTGACTTAATCTTTTCACAGATTCCCTGGGTCCTTCTTTCAGCTGCTTCAGCTCTATTTCCTGGAGGTTTTTGGGTGCTGACAGCCTCCTTGGCTACAATTGTGCTGTTACTCAGGCATTGCAAGGGCTCGGCCCTAACAAGAGATTTGTTTGAGGATCTGATTTCAGTTGATTAAAATGTTTTATGTTATGAATAACATTTTATGCTCTGTAAAAATGGGTAGGAATTTTGAATGTGAGTTCGCTTACAGAAGTGTGCTGGGGCTGGTTCTTGCCAGTTAGGCACATCCAACTCTATCCCCAGTCACATAAAGGTAGCTTGAAATTGGCCTTGGTAGTAGTATTTACACCATGGAAATGGGCAAACAGTACACATCAGGGCTTCCTGCCCCCCTAGAAGGGGTTGCAACATATTTACCAGCATGCCACTGTTTCAGGGGCTTAACAGGGACTTGGAGAAACAAGACTGAAACTATGAATAAGAGATTCTCCTTCAGAGAGAATATGCCTTATATTCTGAAGTCACCAAGTTGGCCTTAACTGAGAAAAGAGATTTGCTATTGTGAGTGTGGCTGGCAAGTCATTCTAACTGACTATAAACATTGGAGTCTGAGGCATAGAAAACTAAGTCCCATTCTGAGATTGTACACCTGAGAATACATTCCATGAAGTATCTAAGCACATTAAAACAACAACAACTGATGTATGTAAAAAGAGTGGGAGTGTAGTAGGCAGTTCAAAAGACACGAGCAGAGCAAGGACAACAGGCCAGGTACAGAAGGTCACCAGGGTGGAAAGCCCCCGGTGCCTGCAGTGGACAGTTATAGGGTGGCACCTCATCCCCAGGATGACCTCTCCTCCCCTAGCATATCACTGGTCACTTGGTTTGAACCCCCTGACCTTTCCTTCCTAGACACAACATCTAGGCCTCAGCTGTATTTCAGCTCCAGGCCCAGAAAAGCAGCAAAACCAGACAAGGATACCAAGGCTGACCTCAGGACCAGCTGCCTTGAATAATGACCCCCTGCCCTGGCACCCACCATTCCATCAGTAGAGACCACAGGCCTGAAAGGACACATCCAGAAAGCTGCTGAATAGTCTACTGCAAGCATGTCAAACTCAAAGGCTAACACGGGCCAAATAAACAAGGTTTAAGTCTATGTGGGCCACAAACAAACAAAACCTTCAATTTTCAAACCTTTTATTTCAATAGAGATATGCTGAACACAAAGGGCTGAAATAAATGAGTAATCATTAACATAAAATAATAGAACATTTTAATAAAAATTAATATTTTTTCTTGAACATTAACTTACCAGACATTGAATAATTGCACCAATTATTAAGTGTAACGCAAATAAACCTATTTTTCTTGTTCTCCAAAAGCAAAATATTTCCTGTTGTGCACACCAAACAAGCTAGTCCAAGAATAATGATGTAGCAACTGGCTGCTTAAATATATGCTGCTACTATTGGCGGGGGCGGGGACGGGGGAAATGGTGGGCTGCGCATAAGGCATGTGAGGGAAATGAATGCAACATGATTATACGAATCAGTCATTATCTAACATTATAGTTTGTTATTAATAAATAGAGGCCTGGTGCATGGATTTGTGCACCAGTGGAGTCCTTCGGACTGGCTTGCAGGGATCAGGCCAAAAACCAGCTCTCTGACATCCCCCAAGGAGCCTCGGATTGCAAGAGGGCACAGACCAGGCCATTGCAAGGGACCCCACTGGTGCATGATTGGGGTGGAGAAGGATCCCGGGAGAGCTCCAGGGCATGTCTAGCCCATCTCATTCAGTCCTGATCAGCTGGACCCCAGCAGCAAGCTAACCCACCAGTTGGAGCGTCTGCCCCCTGGTGGTCAGTGCGCATCATAGCAAGTGGTTGAGCAGTCTTAACATATTACTAGCATATCATGCTTTGATTGGTTGAACAGACAACTGGATGACCGGACACTTAGCATATTCGGCTTTTATTATATAGGGTGTAACAAATCAGGACTGTACCTGTATCTGTGATCTCCCTTAGTTCTTCCATTTCTGTGGCTGACTGTTCAACTTGCAAAGCTCTGTTTTACCTGGTATGAGAAAAAGTCCTCACTGATACTACACACCCACAAAGCTCCAGGGCCAGGTACACAGGTGTCTTGGGTAGTAAGGAGGATCCTGCTTGCTGCCAGTCAGTTGTCAAAAGCTCCCGTGGAGTTTCTAGTTGGTGCCCCAGGGGTTTCTTATGTGGGAAGCCCCATGTCTGCATGCTGGGGCAGGATCTGGGATCCTAGAGGCAGCAGCAGCCAAGGGTAATAAGCACACTCTGCCCTCTGTTTGAAAGGATGAGAGGTGATCCATTCTGAAAAACGTGGAGTGGGCACATAGGAAGCCATTTTCCCAGTCACTCTCCTGCTCTGAGGCACCTCTTTTTGGAAGGCCCAGTGACCTGTAGCAGTGTGGCAATGACACTGGGGAAGGCCTCCGAGATAGCTCTTTCTACACATTTTCTCTACATAGGACTTTTGCAATTTAATTTTTGATGTTATACTTAGCTCATAAAATTTACTTGTAATGTTTTGCTATTACATGTTATTAGTTACCCAGAAGCACTTTCTCAACTACCAAAGGGCCTGTGATGTGAAGGGACTTTGCCCAGTCCCACAGCTAATTGGTGGATATGCAAGGACAGAGACCAGAACTCCTTCCTGAACTCTCAGGATAAAACAGGGCCTTGCAAGTCTTGAAGTCCCAGTTTAAGATTCCTTTATTCCACGGATCCTATATAACTTTCATTTAAGCACCTGAAATGTTTACTCAGCATCTGGTTTTTCAGAGGTGACTTTGAGAATATGGAACTGCGGTTGAAAGGTGATTTTTAAATCTATATACTAGTTATTTGTGTAAAAATGGCACTTGAGTACAAATATATTGAAAATTTTAAGTATTCAGCTCTAGTGAAAAGCTAGATTAATTTGTACAGACACAGAAATTTGTATTCAGACAAGCATCCTGGATGACCGACAGGTGGCAGTATTTGCCTGCCTTATAGCATCTTGATAGCCTGCTAAGGAGACAGCTCTCTGTTCAGTCTCAGGCTGGAACAGAAAAGGCCCACTTGCCTTTAACTACCTACCTACCTCCTTTGCTAGGATACAGGAAATGCACATTTTCAATTTTCTAATGATGAAAATAGTCTTGGGAGTGGTTGCTTTTTCATTCTGCTGATTTTGTTTCTCTGATGGTCCAAAGCCATGTTTGGTAAACTGCAGCTCACAAGCCACATGCGGGTCTTTGGCCCCTTGAGTGTGGCTCTTCCACAAAATACCATGGCCTGACAGAGTCTATTTTGAAGAAGTTGCGTTAGAAGAAGTTTAAATTTTTAAAATTTGGCTCTCAAAAGAAATTTCAATCTTTGTACTGTTGATATTTGGCTCTGTTGACTAATGAGTTTGCCGACCACTGGTCCAAAAAGAGTATGTGGGAGGAGGGGAGCTGGGTCTAATGTCCTGTGTGGGCTGATGTTACTGGTTTCCAGTTGAGTGGCTTCTTGGGAGAGTTCCATGTGTCAGGAAATTACTTCTTGTCAAACTAGAGGTGATAATAGGACAATACCTGGCAATGCTTGAGGTTCATGAGTAAGCAGTGAGGCAGAAGAGAGAATTTCTTTCCTTGTCTCTCTCTGCCAACCCAAAAATGTAGGTCAGTATAGACAGCATGGTTTATAGGGACATTGGGGTTCAGTTAGTTACAAGGAGACATTCTGATTAGAGCTTCAGTTTAGTTCTTAGGTTTTTTTGTGGGGTACAAACTTGTCATTGGAGGTTAAGGGTCAAGGCTGGCAAGTCTAGTACTCATTTTTTATAATTATTGTCTTTGGCTTTAAGCACAAGCCCTGCGGTAGGGCAGGTACCTGTGGGAGGGCCAGCGCACCACACACCTGTGTTTATTCACTACAGGGAGAGTTTGCTCATCAGATGATTCCACAGACTTGATGTCTGGGATTTTCAAGAAGTTCAGTCATGTGAGGTGCTGGAGGGATACGTGGAACATTCAGAGCTCTGTTCTCCCCTTCTCCCCTTCTCCCCTTTATCTGCAGCATGAAGGGCCCTAAGCCTCCTGGCATCGGGAATGAGAAGTGAACTAAAGGGGGAGTGGTGGGTGGTGAAGGTGGACAAGTGTCAAAAAGGAAGATCAGTTGCCCCATGGACTGGTCTAGAGCTGACCTGGAATCTCTAGAATAGCATAGTCTTCTTTCCCAGAACCCTCCTGAGGAAGAAAGGAAGTGATGTGGCTCTAAGATCTGCTGCTAATATGACTATGTTCTCAGGAATCTCTGGATTTGGGCTATCCCAGGTGGTAGCAGCAAAGCAATGGGCATTCAATATGCCACACTTGCATCTTTTATCTGTCCCCTACCCCCATGTCCCATCTTTCTCTCCTTCCTCAAATGCCCAGGAGGACCAGCCACACTCTGGGTGCTGGGAGACAGAAGTTAATCAACACAGAACAAATTCCTATTCTCAAGAGCTTACATTCTAGTGAAGCGAGATTCACAAATCAATCACTATATAACAGGTCAGACACTGTAGTAGGTATTTACCTTGAATTTCCCTAATAGCTCTGCAAATGGGGTTTGTTATTCACAGTTTACCAACAAGGAAATAATACCTAGGGCAGTATCTGAAAGTCTGTACTATTTTGTAGAATGAATGAATGAATGAGCAAACAAGTAAATGAACAGAGGCACCAAGGATTTCAGTGGCTGACCTCAGACCATATAGCTCATAAATAATATAGCTTTGGTTTGGCTGCAAACCTGGACTCTGCTTGGTTTTCCAAATTGAGTAATGTACCTGAGCGGGAGGGTTGGGGGGTGGAGGGAGGGTGTGGGGGGCCTTCAAAGGGTCATTGGAGAATGATAAAAGAATAGATAAACAGTAAATAGTTTACTGGGCCATAGAAAAGGTTATCACTGATAATCTCTTACTATAGGCAAAGTCCCTGATTCAAGTTCTTCTAGGTACCATATTTTCCGGTGTATAAGACGACTGGGCATATAAGACGACACTCAACTTTTCCAGTTAAAATATAGAGTTTGGGATATATTCGCCATATAAGACTACCCCTCTTCTAAGGCACACCAAATAAAAATTAAAAAAACATCAGATTTGATTTCAATATGGTAATTTTAATTCAAATGCTTATGACATGCAGGTACTCAGCAGGAAAACTGTCACTTATAAACATAAGGCTATTTGTCATCAAACATGTAAACATAAAACAGTGCAAGTGGATTAAACTTTTCCTAATTCACTCTAAAGCTGAAAGAAAGGATAAGATAATAAACCCATGGGAGCTGTCATGCTGTATGTTTTCTAAGCTGTCAACCAAACTGGAACTGATGATGATAGGAGAAAGATAACAAACAATAGAGAGAGAGCAAGTGCCGGGCAAGTCCCTGGCGAGTTAGCAACGCCCATCATAACTGCCAGTGATAGTATTTAAGACGAACCCCAAATTTGAGAAGATTTTCCTGGGTTAAAACGTCGTCTTATACGCCGGAAAACACAGGTAGTTAAAGGGAGGGATAGGAGTTCCTTTTGAGCCTGAAGCTAAATTGCATACCACTCTGGCACATCTTGGGGTGGCTCATTCTGAACCCACACATGTACAGAGAGATGACCATTCTGTAGAGGCAGCATGAGGGCAGCCCTCTGCAAGCCAAGGAGAGGGGACTCAGGAGAAACTAAAGCTGCCCACATAGTGATTTTGGACTTCCAGCCTCTAGAGCTCAGAGCAAATAAATCCGTTGTTTAAGCCACACAGTCTGTGGTATTTTGTAAGGGCCAGCCAGGCAAATGAATATGACCCTTATTCTCAGATCCTCAAAATACTTAACTTATCTGTAGAATTAAATACCCAAGGAAATGACCACTCACATTCTTTTGAGGCAGGCTGTTAGGCCACAAAATCTCTATAGGTCTCAGCACTGGGGACCAATCACTTCTCATCCCAGCTTCGCATGACTACATGGGCTCACACTTTAGTCTCATCAGAATCCCCAGGTGTGTGTGTGGGGGCGGGGGGGAGGGCGCGGGGCGCCTTGATAACTCTGATACAGTGAGGTCAGGCCTCTGAGTTTCTGATTCAGTGGGTCTGGGGTGGGGCTGGAGAATTTGCATTTCTAACAAGTTTCTGGTGATGCAGTTTGTCTTGGGACCATTCTTTGAGAACCAATAAATTATAATTGAATTCTCCCGTTTAGTTTTTACTTCTGCTTGTTTAAAACATCTAGGAGGACACTTAGGAAGGCTTCTTCCCCGACCTCTAATTGGGAGTCAGGGAGCATTCAGGGTGGTCTTGGCCCGCTTTGGGGTCCTTCCCAGCCCTCCTGGCCCTGCCCTCCAGAGTGGGTTGATGGGAGTGTGCAGGGCAGTGTAGCAGAACCGGGGGCCAAGGGGCAGAGTAAATGGCTGTCAGCACTCAGGGCTCTTCTTCGGCCTAGAATTTATGTAACTAGAGCACAGAGTCTTAAGCCCCGAGGCCAGAGAGGGATTTGGGTCAATGGGAAATAAAATGAGCCCGAGGAGCTTCGTTCACGTGAGGCAGAACTCACTCGGCCTCCGGGTGGACAGTGTGAAATAGGAAATAATTAAATGGTGTTTGGTGCTCGTGCGACCTGCAGGGTCGGGCCATTCGCTCGGGAGCCAGCTGCGAATAGCTGCTGGAAGTGGTCATGTCCATTTCATAAAACCCTGACTAATTTAAAGAGCAGCTTATTCCAAAATAAAGCAAAAAAAAAAACAAAAAAAAAAAAACCAAAAACCAAAAAAACAAAAAAACTTGTATTTGGTTGCATATAAAAAACCAGCTCAGAGTGGAGTCATCTTTTAAAAAGGCAGAGGTACCCTTGGGTGCTATCATTGAGTCTTTCACTGGCAAAGACTTCAATAACTCCCCTTCCTTCCCCCACCCCCAGAGGAAGCCACGCCTGGCCTGTTCTCTTGCCTTGCCTTTGGCTTCTCTTGTGCCTTTAGAAGAGGTGGGCTGTGAATTTCTGGAGGGCATCGGCCATGTCTCATCCATTTTGGTGGACCTGGCACAGGTTAGGTGCTCAATATGCATGTGCAGAATGGATTGAGGAAAGGAATAAATAAAGACACTAATTTTCAGTGGGGTGGTTGGGAGGGAGACGAACAGCTAAAGGCTGGGAATCACAGACACTTGTTCCAACTGAAGTTAATGTTGACGCTCATTTTCTCAGAAACAAAATACCTAACCTGGGGAAAGTGCTTCCAAGTGTACAAAGCGTTTTCTCCTGGAAGAGCCTGCCCCCTCGCCAGGCCTCGGGCCCGCTGCCCCCTTTCACCAGGAGGTGGTCTGGAAGATGAGCATGGCTGCTCGGGCTCTGAAGCAGGTGTGAGCTCCTCCTTCCTGCAAGCTTCTCCCTCTTGGGGATGGAGCCTCCTGGTGACTTGGAACATGAGAGCTGAACTCTCACAGCTGCCACCTCAGCAGCTCCCATGCTTCCCCCACCTGCTGCCATGAACCCAGAGATTCTGACTCAAGCTCCAGGAGCCTGGATGTCTGATTTCCTATGTTAAACACTGGATCCTCTCTGTTCACATGTGTGCACAAGCACACATGGGTAGGAGTGTGTGAGTGTGTGTGTGTGTGTGTGTGTGTGTGTGTGTGTGGTTTGTTATTTTCCTGCTTCCTATTGTCCTGATAGCCTGCTAACTAAGACCTTCAGGTTAAAGATACCGACTCCTTGTCCTGTTCTCCCGTGTTCTTTTCAAACGAACACACTGTCTGGGGCTGAACACATAGCTCCTTTTAATTATTTTTTCAAGGTTTGCTATCCCTTTAAATCAGAAAATTGCACATGTATAATATTAACCCTTTGTGCCGGTTTTGCTTGAAGGTAGAAACATTCAGTGAAGAGTGTCTGAGACTGTTTTGTAGTTCAAAACCATTTAAAAAGCAATAATTCACCGATGTGTGCTGCTCTGGTTTGCTTTCCTATTTTTACATCACAGTGAGCCAGAGAGAGAGCCCCTTTTACTCTCCTGGTCTCCATAAAGACGGGGTGAAGGGGAAAACCAGCAAGAATGCAAAGCTGCAGGGCCCTTGGTGTCTGCTGAGATCTGAGCCTCTCTAGCCGCTTCCAGTTGGTTCCCCAAAGACAAAAGAAGCTGCAGCACTTCTAGGATCCTCTCCGAAACCTGCGAACAGACAACACCAAGTTCCCGGAACGCCTTCTTACTTAACCACGCAACCAGCACTTGCAGAAATCAATTGAGCACTGAGGAAGACAAGTAGCAGGAGTCAGTAGCCCATGCCCAGGGCAAGTGCTGTCTCTGCCATGCAGCCCTCCCTGATTGCCCCTCCCCCTTTTGGCATCACTTCTCCTTTCTCCTCTGCTCCCAGGACACGTTGCCTGTTTCTGCATTAGAGTGCTTGCTGTGTGTCACCCTGAGCTGTGGGTATTTGCTCCCTATCCTGTCTATCTGTAAAAACCTCTTAACGGTGAGGAATGTGTCACCAGGGCGAAGGTTTGCAGGATGGTAGGTGCCTGAGGTTTGCTGAGTTGAGATGAATTTTAAATTCTCACTGATTCAATTGCTTTTCACAGCTAGTTCCGGTGGTGCCCTGTCCTGGGTTTCAAACGATGCAGGGAGGGATTTACACCGTGGAGCAGAGCTCCCTGATTCCTGGGAGTGACCGTCTATATGTGGGGGGTGGGGTTGGGGGTGGGGTTGGGGGTGAGCAGTGGGCTGGCCTTGCCTCAGGTTCTTCATCTCTTGCTTGGAGATGGGCAGCTGCTCCCGGGCCCAGAAGATTTTGTTTCCTTCCTGGTCTTGCTGAGAGCGAGGCACATCCTTGCCCTTCCCAGTGCCTGCCACATGTGGCATGAGGCTCCAGACGGCACAGGCTGTTTTTAGATGCTGCCTCACGTGTGCTCGGCTAACTTAATGAATTCGCTATAGGGGTAGCTTTCTTGAGAGACTGTTGCTAAGGGCCGGTGACACGTTCCTCGTGGTGTTGTGATGGAAACGTGATTAGATGCTGATCCCCGCTTGGCAGAACTTGCTGGAGTGTCAGGTTGGAGTGGCCTCTTCTGTAACAGCCGGTAGGATTTCACAGGCCTACACACCTGTGATTTCAGCAAGTGGGCAAAGGTGGTAAAATGCCAGGAGGGTGGGAAGCTCGGCAAGACTTCAGGGTCATGTGGTTGGGGGCCCATGTCCACTCCCCAACTGCTTTCCTGAGTGCCACCTGCAGTGGGCACCAAATCAACAGGAGCTCTGTGGCCCCTGTCTCACAGGAGCATGGAAGCTAGTTGGGAAAGTGAGAATGGGCAGAAGTGACTAACTGGCAGTCAGGGGCTGCCCAGGCCCAAGTGCAGGAGGTCAGAGGGTCCCAGAGAAAGGAGGGTAGTGGGGAGCTCATGTGAGCCGGGGTGGTCAGGAAAGGCGGCCTTGCACTAGTAGGGAAGGGGTCCTCAGCAGGGTCAATGGGTCCACATGAATTGGAGCAGGAGGCAGGAGGGAGTCCCCCTGGAAAATGATGGCGATAGTCACCATTCACTGACCACTCTCTCCAGGCCATGCTTCCTTCTGGATGTTTCCTCTTCTGTCCTCATAACCACTCTGACGAGTTGGTGCTTTTGTCCCAATTTTTTGGCTGAGAACTGAGGCCTCAGTCACACTGAGGCCATAGTGGTAAGTGACAGTCCGAAGTTAATTCCAGGTTGTTCTCACTCCAAAGCATGTGTTGGGATGTGGGCACGGGGGGAGGGGGGTGGGAGAGGGTGAAGGGTGATGGTGAGCTGCCTGACAGAGGTAGAGGTCTGGGCTGAGGTAGAGAAGATGGTAAGTCAGTCCATGGAGAGACAGGACATCCCTGGAGGCGCTGGGCCTGGTCCTGTGGGTCAGGGGTCCCCAGAGCAGACCAGCCGCTCCGTGTCCAGCTGCCCTTCCAGGGCTCTCTACCTGGTTGGTTAGTTTTGGTATTTATAGTTGGTAACTGTCGCCTGCCCAGGAAAGGCCTCGGGCCACTCAGGCTACAGCTGCACCATTAGTAGAGCACTCCACCCAGTTACAGCAGAGTACTCACTCTTTTCGAGCGCACAGGGATCACTCACCAAGGTGGGCCACAAGCTGGCCTCAACTCGAGTCTCAATAAATTAAAACGATTATATTCATACAGAGTGTATTCTGTGACCACAGCAAAATTAAATTAGGAAGCACTAACACAAATAAATCTGGAAGATATCCAAGTATTCGGAATTAAATGACACTTTTCTGAACAGCCTGCCCCCACACGGCATATATTGAGCTCCACTTACCTTGAGTCAAAGAACACATCATGAGGGAAATTAGAAAACATGTTTAACTGAATTATAATGAAAATACAACATATCAAAATGTGTGGGGTGCCAGCATGGTCGGTGTGAGATGAGAGTTTTCTCCTGGGGTTGTAGATCTGCCTTCTCTCCTGACCTGGCCTTTCCTTGGTACATGAGGGAAGTGAAGGGGGAGAGAAGTGGGGGAGGAGGAAGAGAGAGAGAGAGAGAGAGAGAGAGAGAGAGAGAGAGAGAGAGAGGGAGGGAGAGATATCATTAATTTTGCAGGTGTGATTTTAGGATGCAAGTCAGGAACAGCTCTGATCCTGCAGTTGAATTTCTTGGAGCATTTCTTACTGGGGAGCATGTCAGGAGCCCCGGGATGGCTAAGGCACCTGTCTCCAGCTGTACATCCAGTCAGTGACCTGTTGCTTTTATTCATTGTTTAAAATATCCGTACAACTGCTTTTCTTAGCTTCCTTTTTAAAAGAATATGTCTAGTTCAGTGGTCGGCAAATCGCAGCTCTCGAGCCACATGTGGCTCTTTGGCCCCTTGAGTGTGGCTCTTCCACAAAATACCACGGCCTGGGTAGTCTATTTTGAAGAAGTGGCATTAGAAGAAGTTTAAGTTTAAGAAATTTGGCTCTCGAAAGAAATTTCGATCTTTGTTGATATTCAGCCCTGTTGACTAATGAATTTGCCGACCACTGGTCTAGTTTAGTTAAAATGAACTAATAATCATAATAGTTCATATATAAATTGAACCCTACTTCCCTTGGGTCCGGCATAGTGCTAAGCTCTTCATTTGCACTATTCCATGTAATGTTGGCCACATTTCAGGAAGATTATCGTTACCCATTATTCCTTGTGAACAGCGGCATTTTGTTCACTATCTAGCAGTCCTCTCAGGCCCCATTTCCGAAGTCAGGGCTCACATGCCCTTGCACATTAATGTCTCTCATAAAGCTGATTGTTGTCTTTACATAGGTCTCACGACAAGGAATGTGAGGCTTGTTTCTAAGTATATTCCGCGTTTTGTTGCTATTGTTAACGGTGCTCTTCCTGCCGAGGCCACACCACAGGATTTCTTTGGTAATGGGCACCCCCAGCTCATTAGAATCTGTTTTAACTTCCACAGATTGCAGGCCCATGCCAGGGCTAGAGCCTGCCCCTGCTGGACACAGGCCACAGCCAGGGCACCCTTTCCTTTCCTGCCCACATGGATACGAACTCAAATTCTCTTTCTTTCCTGTGACCTCATTTGATGGGAAAAGCAGGTTTCCAGGACAGTGTGAACAGAGAACTGGGAAGGGCAGGCAGGGGGACTGGGGGGAGCGGGGAAAGAGGAATGGTATTTACAACCAATCTAAAAACGGCTAAGGGGCCGAGACCGGTTTGGCTCAGTGGATAGAGTGTCGGACTGAGGACTGAAGGGTCCCGGGTTCGATTCCGGCAAGGGCATGTACCTTGGCTGCGGGCACATCCCCAGTAGGGGGCATGCAAGAGGCAGCTGATCGATGTCTCTCTCTCATCGATGTTTCTGACTTTCTATCCCTCTCTCTTCCGCTCTGTAAAAAATCAATAAAATATATTTAAAAAATAAAAAATAAAAACGGCTAAGGGAACCTCCTACCTAAATAAGGAAAAACAGAGTGGCTTTATGGACCCACACCACAGAGAAGGAATGCTGTATTTTGTACCTGCACTGGGCTAATTCCTGGCCAGCATTCAGAGTACAAGCACTTATATTTGGCTGGAAGAGTCAATCATTCAGGCACACTTAAGGACCCCCATTCTGGTACCTCTTGGGGCCAAAACATAAGTGCACGTACTGCTCCCCTCCACCCCTCTCCTCCACTAAAGGCACGGAAGTCATTAGGGACTCTTTGTTTTTTCTCTCTCCAGGGACAGAATAAATCTTAATTACCGGTCTGAATCATAAACTGCTCTTGGAACACTTCCCAAGAAGGCTATTCAGGATAAAATATTTTGTATCTTTTATAGCAGAAACCCTTCTATTATTGTATGCAAGAATGAGAACAGGGAGCTGAGGATGGACAGGACATTAATCATCTGCCCTTTACCCAGGCCAGCACTAAAGGGGCATGGCTGCCCACATTACTCCAAACTCCAACGAAACCAAACATGGATTCCCCACACCTCTTGGCAAGCATCACATACTGGCTGTGTGGAGGCCCTGTTTAACTCTGGGCTCTACCATTAACTAACACTGTAAGCATGGGCAAGTGGGTTAATTTGGATGAGTCTCTTACTTCTTCAGCTGCAAAGCTATAAAGGGTTTGTTAATATAAGAAGTGGTAACAGCAAAAATCAGTCTAGATGCCTGACTGACAGGGAATTTGAAGACTTATATCTATTTTAAAATACACTGACATTTTATTTATTTACTTACTTACTTACTTACTTACTAGAGGCCCAATGCATGAAGATTCATGCAAGAATAGGCCTTCCTTCCCCTGGCTGCCGGCACCACCTTTGCTCTGGCTTGGAGTTGCCTTCCACCTCTCACCTTGTTGCCTCAATTTGCATATTCCCTCCTTATTGCTGTGGGCACCGCCACCTTTGTCACGGAGATATGGTCAATTTGCATATTCCATCTTTATTAGTTAGGATACCTTCATTCATTTGTTTTCAGAGATGGGGAACCATTTTCTGCCAAGGGCCATTCGAATATTTTTAACATCATTCACTTAATATAATTCACTTACTATAAATTGATGTTGCTATGAAAGCTCCTAGATATGTTAAATTTCAGTCTTGCCTGAGGTTGCCTTGACAGGGCCAGACCAAATGGTTTTATGGGCCTTATCAGGCTGGCCTGCAGGCCGGATGTTCCCCACCCCTGGTTGAATAATAGTGGACATATAACATGCTATTAGTTTCAGGTGCCCACATAGATATTCAATGTTAATATACCTTACCAGGCGATCATCACAGTAAGCCTAGTAACCATATCACAGTGCATAGTTATTAGGATATTATTGACTATCTGTTTCTGTTTTTTAGATTCTGTTTATGAGTGAAGTCATACAATATTTACCCTTTTCTGCCTGGCTTATTTTACTTAGCATAATACCCTCTAGGCCCATCTATGTTAAAGAAAATGTTAAGATTTCACTCTTTTTTATGGCTGATAATATGCCATTATATATATGTATCATATCTTCCTTATGAACAAAGGAGTGCATATATATTTTTGAATTAGTGTTTTTGCTTCTTTTAAATAAATACTAGAAAGTGAAGTTGCTAGGTTATATGTTAGTTCTATTTTTTTTCCCAGGAAAGTCTATACTGAATGCATCAATTTACATCCCCACCAACAGCACACTAGGTTTCCTTTTTTGTCAACACTTGTTCTTTGTTGTCTTTTTTGTAGTAGCCATTCTGACAGGTGTTTGGTGATATCTCACTGTGGTTTTGATTTGTATTTCCCTGATGATTAGTGACGGGAAGCATCTTTTCATGAGTCTGATCTATATGTCTGACTTTTCAGATCTGCTGTCCATTTTAAATTGGATTGTTTTTTGGGGCATTGAGTTGTAAGAGTTCTTTATATATTTTATTTTATTTATTTATTTATTTTAATATATTGTATTGATTTTTTACAGAGCGGAAGGGAGAAGGATAGAAAGTCAGAAACATCGATGAGAGAGAGACATCGATCAGCCGCCTCTTGCACGCCCCCTACTGGGGATGTGCCCGCAGCCAAGGTACATGCCCTTGCCAGAATCGAACCTGGGACCCTTCAGTCCGCAGTCCGACGCTCTATCCACTGAGCCAAACCGGTCTCGGCTCTTTATATATTTTAAATATTAACCCTTTATTGAATATATCTTTTACAAATAGGAGAGCTGACAATTTTATATCTGCACTGTCCAATACAGTAGCCAGCAGATATATGAAGCTATTTAAATTAATTAAAAATTAAATAAAATTTAAAATTTACAGTCCCACTAGCCACATTTTAACTACTCAACAGTGGCTAGTTGCTACCATACTGCAGAGACATAGAACATTTCTAACGTCAGAAAAAGTTCTATTGAGCAGTACTACTTAAGAGCAGTGGTTGGCAGACTTTTTCTGCAAAGAGCCAAATAGTAATATATTCAGTTTTGTGGGTCTCAGTTTCAAATATTTAACACTGCTGCTGGCCAAAAACAACCACAGACAATATTTAAACAAAATGGGCATGGCTGTTTCTCAATAAAATTTTACTTGGGAAAAAAAAAAAAACTGGCAGAAGGCCAATCCCTGCTTTAAAGACCTGGTGAACTTTAGACTCAAGTCTTTGGCAACCTCTAGCTCAGCTTTCTTATACTGCAAATGGTCTCATAGAACCTTCATTTATGGAGTGCTTGAGCTAGAGAGATAAGCCACACCTCTAAGGAGAGCCAGCTTGACGAACATTCAGTCAAACTCGTGTATAACCCTAGAATTATACTGTCATCTGCTGGGCTGTGGGAAATAATCTAAGCAAAATTCCACTCCCATTTCTAATCTTATGGCTGGTGATTGTTGAATAATCAGTTCTCCCCTGAGAGATATTGTGGCCAATGTTACTAGGTATTCACTTAATATTATTTTCCCTCCTTTTCTTTCCGTTCAGACTTAGTTTTGTACAGGGCACAATGTGCCCTGAGGAGGATGTGCGTAGGGGAAAACACTAAATTTCTCAGTCTTTCCTGCAGCTAGGGATGGCCATGTAAAGCATTGTGACCAATTTGCTATAAACAGAAGTAATTAATTGTTGTTTCTGGGACATTCTTTAAAAGGGGACAGACTTGGACATCAATCCACTCCCCTTTTGCTTTTTGCCCATCTTCTTTCCTGCCTATAATTTGTCTCGATGCTGGAGGTGGCCAGGAGGCACCAGTCAAACACTAAAGAGGGATGCGTGGAAAGACAAGGAACCTGAGTCCCTAGTGTTATTAGGAGCCATCATGCCAATTTTGAACTTCATAAATTTGGGCTTTTTAAAATAAAAATAAATGAAATATGCATTTGAATAACCAATGATATGTTGGTTTTTCTGATCTATGCAGCCAAGTGCATTTCTAATTCATAGAGAAGAATCCTTACACAGGATCAAAAGAAGTCACTTCCCTCTAATAAAGGCATGATGAATGTAGAGACAGACCTGGGTTTGAATCCCAGATCTAACAGCTAGAAAAGTCATTCATTTCTTGAACTCAGTTTTCTTATCTAAAAACTATCAATACAAGTAATAGAAAGAAAAAAAAGTCAACATAAGTGTCTGACTGACAGGGATTTTAAAAGTCTATATTCATCTTAAGATACAGGGACATTATCTTTACAAGATTTTTGTGAAAATCAAAATAAAATAATGCAGATGTTAATAAGAATTGCTCAAGAACAATCTCTCTCTTAAACAGAGACACAAAAATTCTTTTAAAATATTACCACAATGAGTCCAGCAATACATAGAGGACCATCAGCACCAAGTACAGGTTACCCCAGGAATGCAAAGTTGGTTTAATGTATAAAAACCAAACAATATAATCCATAATATTAAACAGACTAAAAATGGAAAAATAATATGATCATCTCAACATTAAACAGACTAAAAATGAAAAAATGGTGTGATCAACTCAACAGATCCAATTCTTAAAAAGTATTAGATAATGTTCAATACCAACCTGTTAAAACAACACTTTTTAGCATACAAGAAATAGAAGGAAATACTCTCACCTAGATAAAGATTATCAACAATAAAACCTACAGTGAGCATCATACTAAATGGAGAAGGACTGCATGCATTCCTTCTAAGATTGGAAACAAAGGAATGATGTCTACTCTCATCACTTCTGTTCAACATAGTAAGTCTAATAAGAAATAAAAGACATACAGACCAGAATGGAAGAAATAAAACCGCATTTATTTACAGATGACATGATTATTTATGTAAAGAGATTCTAAGAAGCTTACAAGAACTCTAGAACTAATAAATGAATTAGGAAGGTGGCAGGATGCAAGGCCAGTATACAAAAATCATTGATTTTTTATATGGAACCAATGAATAATTAGTATCTGAAATTTAATAATACTATTTATAGTGGCATTGAAATTATGAAATATTTAGAAAATTTAGCAAAATAAGTGCAAGACCTTTACAATGAAAAAAGTAAAACACTGATTACAGAAATTAAAGGTGACCTAAATATTGGAGATATACACCATGCTGTTGGATAGAAAGACTCAAGTTATTAACATGTCAAATCTCCTCAAATTAATCTGTAGATTCAATGCAGTTCCAATCAAATGCATTGGAATTAACCTAACAAATAATTTCTTCTACAATAACAAGTGTGGTAAAAAACAATACCAATAACATTAGCCAATCTGTTATTATAGCTGTGGTCTTCTAATTAATGTAGTACAAGGATATTTATAAACTACACAGTCACAAACATTTGTAAGCAACTAACAAATTCTGGATATTATGAATATAATAAAACTATGTTTTAAATAGTTTTACTTAAACTTTTACTTTCCCCTTAAACTTTTATTTTTATATTCATGCTTCTCACTATTTTTTTCACTAAACTCATTAAATTCTAGATTTAAATATGGCCAAAGATAAAACAACACTATTGAAATGGGTGTCAACAAAATAGCTTGAGTTTTATCAGAGTATAAGCCATTTTCCCAAGGCAAACAGGGGAAAAGTTGAAATCAAATCTTAGGTTCTTCACAGGTTGACCATTGGAGCATCCAAGACTCGAGTTTGGAAGGTCTAAATGCCAGATGTATTGGCCTGTGTTCTTCAAAAAAACAGATCCAATACGATATATTGTCGGCAAGCTGGAAACCCAGGAGAGCTGATGGTGTAGTTTCCAGTCTGCGTCTAAAGGCTTGAGAACCAGAAGAGCTGATGGTGTAAATTTCAGTGTGAGTCCAAAGGCAGTAGATAGCTCCAAGATAGTGAGCTCTCGATTTACCTTTTGTGTTCTATTCAACCCTTCAAAGGATTGAATGAGGCCCACTTGTGTTGGAGAGGGCAATCTTCTTTACTCAATCTATGGCTTCAAATGTTAAGCTCATCGAGAAACACCCCCATGGACACACCCCAAATAATGTTTAACTAGATATCTGGGCACCCCTGGGGCCCAATCATTTTGACACATAAAATTCCCACCATAGAAATGAAAGAGAAATTAAAGGATACCTAAATGATGGAAGATACCGTATATACCATACTTATGGATGGATCCACCATGTGGGGCTCCACCTTGGAAACTTCTAATTCTATGAGTCTGGAGTGGGACCAAGGAACAATATTTTTAATAATTTCTCCCTAAGTGATTTTGACATGCAAGTGTCTTTAACTTGGGTTCTTAACCAGGATGCTTAATGTGATAAGGCAGCGCTGTGGGAAGGGTTCCTGCACAGGGAGAGGGCCCCTGGCACTACACATCGGGGGGGCTAATGAGCTCACACCGACTGGATGGGTCCCTTGTTGGAGAGGAAAGAGGAAGAAATGTGAATGTCAGGAAGGAACACCAGGTGTGTATTAATCATTTTTAAATTTTCTGTATTTGGTGATGCTTTAACATCTTATGGCTTTGCTAATCCTGAGAGATTTCCCCATCCAGAGCCAGCTAGTTCCTAGAGATAGTAAACAACTTGCCTATGAGCATGCCTTTTATATGGAAACCAATCAATCCAAAGTCCCTACCCCAACCTTCTTCTTTATCTAACCCTCATACAGGAAGCCTGTACCCCCTCTGGCCTAAACCACTCCATGGCTAGGCACTGGACAAGTAAGGACCATTCCTATGGCCCAGAGCCTGCCAACATGATTTAAACTAGCCGTTCCTAAAATGCTTACCTTGCCTGTCCATTCCTTCCTGCAAAAGCCATAGTAAAGACGTTTGCCTATGCTGCCTCCTCACTCCTTCTGCCTCCTGACCAACCCTGGTGCTTCCCTGTGTGGCCCTGTGCAGCGTGCCATGCCTCCTGTTTCTAGGGAATTCATGAGTAAAAACTTCTTTATAACCATCATTTCTGTGTCTCCATCTTACCACACTTGGTTAGACAAATCCCAGATACATTTTAAAACAAGATGCCTATGGAAGAGGGAAGGGGCTGCATGTTTCATTGCTAACACTTGGTTTTGGTTTTTGTCCTCACAAGCTTGTGGAGGAGAGAACCTTACCAACAAAGACAGCCAGTCTCAGGGCTGGCCGCAAGAGCAGTTATCTCTGTGGGCCACAGACATAAATGCGGCTTCCATTGGAGCGTCCTGCAGGAGACCCAGTCATACCGCTGGTTATCTTTGGTGATGTTACAATGCAAGCGCTAAATTTGAGAAAGTGCTGGAGAAAAGCTGTGTTTAATTCCATAGCAACTGACAGGCAAGACACAAACTCTTTTTTTAACAAGAGGTAAAGATAGCAGGAGGACACACTTTGATTTTTTACCTGGAGCCAATGTCATTAGGTGACCAATTTAGGAGAACTATCAGGTAATTCAGGCTTTTGTGACAATGAGTACATGAGGCGTGGTGCCGTTGTCTCAGAAGTAATCTTTGCCAAAACCTCAAAGAAGGAGATTAGGGCTTCTTGTTCAATGCAAGGAAAAAAACACCTGTTCAGTTCTGGATGGGGATTGTTTAAGATCACCAAGTTTATGATTTCTCTTCTCTTCTTTCCTCTACCCCATCTTTCAAATCATTTTTGAGCTGATGCTGAGTGAATACACTTTTAATCTATATTTTTGTTTTTAAAGTCTAATATTTTTTTCTTTCTTTTTAAAATCTTCACCAGAGCCGAGACCGGTTTGGCTCAGTGGATAGAGCGTCGGACTGCGGACTGAAGGGTCCCGGGTTCGATTCCGGCAAGGGCATGTACCTTGGCTGCGGGCACATCCCCAGTGGGGGGCGTGCAAGAGGCAGCTGATCGATGTCTCTCTCTCATCGATGTTTCTGACTTTCTATCCCTCTCCCTTCTGCTCTGTAAAAATTCAATAAAATATATTTTTAAAATCTTCACCAGAGGACATGCTTAGAGAGAAGAAAAGAGAGAGAAACATTGATAGGTTTTTGCCCTCTGAACATGCCTCAGGGATCAAACCTGTAACCCATTTATGCACCCTGATGGGGAATCGAACCAGCAACCCTTTGGTGCCCAGGACAACATTCAACCAATGGAGCCACACTGGCCAGGGAATGATTGTAAATCTTTAACAAGTGGGAAGCTACCTCTGACCTATCCTTCATCAAAGAAACGCCGGGGTAGAAGAAGTGGGGCTGGGGTCCTGGGCCCGGAAAGTTCTGGCCATTCACCAAGCTCGATACTGTCCGAGAATTAAGGAAACACCAGAAACACCCTTCAGACAGGAAACCAGGAACTCAGTGGGAAGCCTGAGAGGGGTTTTGAAACAAGAGGGGAGACTACTCTGTCCTTCCTCATAATGTGGAGGGGCTAATGAGCAGCAGCGAGGCTCCAGGTAGAGGGTGATTCCACGTCTAGAAAGCTGGGTCAGGGGAGTGCCCAAAAATCAGAGCTGAGGTGCTCTGAGGACTGCGATGAGCATCCTCCGGACAACAGACATAAGTACAGGACGGGCACCATGTTGGATCCCACCAGCCTTAATGTGCTCCATAGAATACTCATGTCCTGTGAGAAAGAAATAGTTCTCCAATGAGAAAATAGTTCTATAATCAAATACATTGTTGGGGGAAGGGGAATAAGAAAATTGAAGTTTAGTAGGTTTCTTGATTGCAGAAATTCTCAGAGCCTTTAACAAGTTAATGTGCATTGTAAAGGGAGCACAGTACATGGTGTTGTCTCTCTCTCTCTCTCTCTCTCTCTCTCTCTCTCTCTCTCTCTCTCTCTCACACACACACACACACACACACACACACACACACACACACACACACACACGGGATGCTAGAACCTTATAAAACAATTTCTCCAGTAACTAGCTATTATGGCACACTACCACATCCACTACTATCAGATAAAAACATGGTGGAGGATTTACTATAATCCAGACCAGGGAGCGCCTGGGAAGTGGTGAAGAACATAAGATAAAGTCCCTATGCAGCCAGTCAAATGGCCCAAAGCTGGGAGCAAGGGCTGTCTGGAGGCCTGCAGGCATGAAACAAGGGTGTATACATGGTAGGTGCTAATGGGCCTGGGCACACTGACTCACCACACACATGAGCCAGAGGGGGTTAATGAGTAGAAGTGCCTCATGGCCCAGGCTGGTGACGGATTTTGGAAGGAATTAAGAAGCCTGAAGGGAAAGAGTGAAGAAAGCTACCACATCTTTTTTTCATTTTGTAGGCTACCAGTCTTTCGAGTCAGTTGAGTAACCTGTTTGGAACTCTTTCCCAGGAAGGTTAGGCAGTGCATGAAGGTGGGGTGCTCTGACCTGACAGAGAAAATGGTGGGAGGGGGGAGTCCTGGTACCTCTCTTTCCAACCGGGTGATCTCCAGCAAACCTCTATTTCCTCCACTCTTATAAAGTCCCTCCCCCCATGCTCTTATAGTTCAGGGAGAAATATATCAATCATGCACCTCTGAAAATTATTAGTGGAGTGTTGGACTGGTATGGGGAAGTGTGTGAAGGGCAGAGAAGAGTGGGACAATGGATGTGCATCAGAACTTGGCTCACCCTTTGGTGAGACACCCTGGGCTGACGTAGGCGAGGAGAGTCCAGGTGAAGCTTGGAGGTTTTCTGTCCTTGGTGAATATCATTCCATATTTCTCTCCCTCAGGCACAGTCCCAGCTGACCCTTCAATCAACAACCCCAGGATTCAGCTCCCAGGTGCTCAAGACTAGGGTCACTGGCATCTGGGGTGACTTAATGGTTCTGCAACTTCAGAACATACTGCTAAAACAGATTGTTGGGTTCACCCCAGAATTTCTGACCCAGGTGAAATTTGCATTTCTAATAAGTTCCCAGGCCATACTGATTCTGTTGGTCCCAAACTATGGGCTGACCTGATTGCAGAGTCTAAGGAGCCCTCACTTGAGGGTTTAAAATTCAAGCTGTCTGCTAGTCTTAGGCTTCCTTCTATAGCTGCTTCTCTGAAAATCCCAGACTTTACATGTCTCTATAGCTAATGGATCAGCAGCCTCTGGATGCCCACTGTGCCTTCTGTGAGAATGGCTGGGGGTCTTGCTTGTTCAGCCCATAGTCCCCAGCCCACCTGCGTGAGGAATTATGGTAGTGCAATACAATGGCACCACATTGTGTACTTTTTCTCCAAGAAGAAAGCAGATGCGTGCATCCATTTTCATTTTGGAACATGAGTCAAGGTTTAACTTAGGATGCTGGTTTGTGGTGGCTTGGTCAATTTTCAGGTCTTGCTTTTGTGGGCTTAGGGCATTTTGCTGAGTGCCAGCTGTGGTGCTGTGACCGGAAAAAGCCCTTCAGCTGGCAGATGGGCTCCTGTGCTGTGGAGGTTACAGCTGGTGATCTATTAATTGCTTCCGGACCCCACCCCCAACCTGCCTTGGCCCCTCAATATTCGTGTTGCCAAGTTACCTGCCAGTGCTTGCTTTCTCACCATGGGTTCCCACTGTTGCTGGCTTGGGCACCCCACCTCTCCAGGGTCATTGCGCAGCTGCTGTTCGCATCCAGGCACCATTTCACATCACTGACCGCCCCATATGCAGAGTCAGCTCCTTATGCTGATTCTCATGTAACTCTTCCTCACCTCATTTCTCTACTATTCTACTCACTCCCTTTCCATATCCAAAGGCTGGGGTCAATGTATCCTCCAGATTTTATTATATCCCCAGGGAATGATGTCAAGCCCTCTAAAACTTGCTTCATATGAAATAATAATTCTGACCATCTCATAAAGGTGTTCTTGGTCCAAACTCCATGGGTTTGTTGCTTATCAAAAACTTAGCAACTTTTGAAAGTGTAGTTTTTACAGACTTTCTTTCTAATGGCTTTATTGAGATACTAGAGGCCCAGTGCACAAAATTCATGCACGAGGTGGAGGGGTGTCCCTCAGCCCAGCCTGCACCCTCTCCAACCTTGGACCCTTTGAGGGATGTCCAACTGCCCATTTAGGCCCGATCCTAAACAGGTAGTTGGACATCCCTCTCACAATCCAGTACTGCTGGCTCCCAACTGCTCACTTGCTTGCCTTCCTGTTTGCCCCTAACTGCTTCTTCCTGCCAATCTGATCACCTCCTAACCACTCCCCTGCCAGCCTGATTGATGTCTAATTGCTCCCCTGCCAGCTTTTTTGTCCTCAACTTCCCTCCTCTGCTGGCCTGGTCACCCCTAACTGCCCTCCCCTACAGACTTGATTGCTCCCAACTGCCCTCCTCTGCAGACCTGGTCCCCCCCTCAACAGCCCTTCCCTGCAGTCCTGGTTCCTCCCAACTGCCCTCTCCTGCTGGCCATCTTGTGGTGGCCATCTTGTGTCCACATGGGGGCAGGATCTTTGACCATTTGGGGCAGCCACTTTGTGTGTTGGAGTGATGGTCAATTTGCATATTATTCTTTTATTAGATAGGATAGAGGCCTGGTGCATGGGTGGGGGCCAGCTGGTTTGCCCTGAAGGGTGTCCCCGATCAGGGTGGCTTGGGCGAGGGGCCTGTGGTGGCTTGCAGGTTGGCCACACCCCAGCAACCCAAGCAGGCTGCCCTGGTATCTAGAATTTATTTATCTTCTACAATTGAAATTTTGTAGCCTGTAGTGGAACCAAGCCTTCTTTCTGCTCACTCAGTGGCAGCAGCTATTTCTGTTGAAATTTATTTACCTTCTATAATTGAAATTTTGTAGCCTGGAGTGAAGGCCTAGGCCAACCAGGGCTGCAGAAGCTTGGGTTCCTCTATTGCCAGGAACAACCCCAGCCTCTGCTGTCTCCAGCTCCATGGCTGCCACCATTTCTGTTGGGATTTATGTATCTTCTATAATTGAAAATTTGTAGCATTGAATGGAGGCCTAGACCAGCAAGGGCAGGTGGAAAGCTTGGCTTCTTCCATTGCCAGGGAAACCCAAGCCTCCTTCCTGCTCTCAGTGGCTGCAACCATCTTGGTTGGGGTTTATTTGCATATCCACTCCTGATTGGCTGGTGGGTGAGGCTTTGTGGGTGTAGTGGAGGTATGGTCAGTTTGCATATTACTGTTTTATTAGATATGATAATTCACATACCATACAATTCACCCAATTAAAGTATACAATCCAATGGTTTTTAGTGTATTCACATTCCTATATAACAATTACCACAATCACTTTTATTTATTTAAATATTTTCACTGATTTTTTTTAAGAGAGAGAACAAGGGGGAGGGAGAAAAAGAGAGAAACATTAATGTCAGAGCAGACCATCAGTTGGCTGCCTCCCACATGTCCCCACTAGAGACTGAGGCAGAAACCCAGGCATGGAGTTGATGGACATTTGGTTTGTTTCCACCCATTAAGATTTTAAGAGGCTGGAACTGAAGTGTATTTTTGAGATTGAGAATCACAACCCTTTATTTTACAGCCAAGGAGTCAAGGGCTCTGGGAGGACAAGACTTTATCCAAGTTCAACTCCATGATTCCCTGACAGAGCTGGAAATGGATCCCCACCATTTCCCTTCCAGTTCATGCACATCCCCGTTCTATGGAAACAAATCTGCTAGAGAAAGTTGAAAAATTATTCAGTGTTTCTCAAAGCAGCTCTTGGTTTTATAAATGTTCTAAATTTTCCCACCTTTCAACAATCATCAGAAATGGTTGACAAAGTCACATTTTTTTGTGTATTGTTTCTTGACCTTGTCGTCCTCCATGTTAAACCCACAAACATCTGTCCAATAACTAATAGTTCTGTGATGAAATGGAAGGAACAAAGCGCTTCTGCTGAGAGAGCATCCCCTGTCATGTAATGCCTCTTCATTTATTCCAATTTACTGTTAAAAACTCCCAAATAGCGTTAGGAAGATGAGCTACATCTTGAATAGAGTCAGACAGGCCTCCTCTTACTATGACTTCCATTTCCGTTCCCACAAGGGTACCTCTCGTGATCCTGTCCGCTGATCTGCTCTGTACTTCGCTGCCACCTCCCCTCACCCTAATGCCCACCATTTTACCCCTCACCCTCTGCTCCAACAGGTCAATCTCCACCCCCAGATAGTTCAACTGTTCTGAGATAAGAATAGTTCCTTTTCTCCCACAAAGAAATGAATTCCAGTTTAACTGTAATAGAGTTTCTGAGAGGAACAATTAATTAAAGATGAGAAACAAGCTGTTTCTTGAGGGGAAATTGCTTCGGGCAATTTTCCTTTCTCTTCCATAGGCAAACCAGATCAGTAAGCCACAGAAGTGACCCAGTTCACACTGTGCAGCCTAATGACACACAGGAAGCCAGGACTGGGTTATTCTGTATTTGAACGAAGAAGACAGGATCCATTCACACAAGTGCCCCCAAATGATGACTAAAAAGAAATCCAAAGGTGTTAGTAATATTTTTACATGAAGAACGAAAGTGAGAATGGCTTTAAAAAACCATGGGAACATTTGGAAATTCTGATTAAGTAAGTCTGAAGAGGGGTGGAGAAGTTGCATTTCTCAAAGTTCCTGGGTGGCCAGCCGGGGACCACACTTTGAGAACCACCCACCAGTTTAGAGAGTTCTCCAGCCCTTTCAGAAATTTCCTAACCTTTCTCCCTTTCCTTTCTGAGAACAATATGCTAGGGAAAGCAAAGAACCTGTCTCTCCCTTTGACTTGGCTCCGTAAAATCATCCACACGCTTCCCCAGTGCTTAGCTTGCAGAAGGGCTTCACTGCATGCAAAAACAAGCTCAAAAGAACTGGTACCCAATAAGTGGACCTTCAAGTATGGAGGTTGTTTGGACAACACTAGTAAGTATGAATGAACATCCCAGTCCCGTTACCTTTTGTAGTTCCTTCTTCTGTTTGGTCAGACCTTCCTTATTTCTACGGAAGTTCTTCCAGAGCAAGGGCTGCACATGCTGAACTGATCTCCACGCTGAGGCTTCCCTGGCATCTTCCTTTGAACTCCAAGCAAGTGGGAATTGAGGGAGGGGGTGGGGGTGTAGTTCAGGGAGTTGGGGAGGTGACCTTTCTTTTTTTTTCTTTCAGTTCACTGGATGGTTCCTTTTCCCCAACCCAAGTATATTGGGAAATTATGTATTTGTAGCCAGAATTAAAAGAACTTTTATTTCTGTTAAGACTTGGAAAAGGTAGGTTGGAGTCATGTGTTTATTCCCTCAAAGAGGAGCAAAGAGGCAAGGAAAACCTTGATAGAGAAGATATTCCCCTTCTGCCTTCGGGACGACAACAGCATGAAGTCACAGATGAGTCCAGGCTCATGGAGGGTGTGCCTTTTGGTTCCCTAGCTTCTGGACAGGAATACTCTGCATATGATCTTGATGAAAAATAAATGTTTTATCCCTATTTTAAAAAATCATAAATAGAATGCCGCAGCTTCCAACAGGAATATATTTTGGTCTGAAAAGGTGAAAATGGGATGACTACCCTTCTTTCCCCCCGCCCCACACACCCCATTGGTGGCACAGGTGTCCTTTGGGTGCGCCTGGGCAGTCACTCTGTCTCTGACTTGAGTCCTCACCGGGCTCACATTTCTCAGAGGGGCTGTCAGCGCCTCCCAAGCAGGAGGCATTTACCTTTGAAGAGAACTGGAGGCGGGGGAGGCTTTGTTGGTGATGCAGCTGTCACATCCTATTAGTGCATGGGTGCGTCTTACCGGGTACAGGAGGTATGTCAGTTACAGACAGAAATTGCATAATTAAGCTTGATGAAATTTTGACGCTTTCTTGGCAGTGTAATTTGTTCATCAAGCAAAAAGACTTTAGGAAGTTGGTCACATGGAATTTGGAACTCCGGAGTTCAAGACTAGATATCTTTCATAAATCAAACTGGTAACTTCGAAGCTGATCTGATTTAAAGCCATCCTAAAGATTCCCCAAAAGACCCCCTTTTGCCTTTGGCTTCCGGCCTCATAGAACCAGGTTTGAATGGGACACAGAATGAAAATCAAGTCAGATTCCCCCCCCCCCGCCACTCCCCAAAATTGTTTGAAAATGTGGACCATATTTATTGGTTTTAGTTCTTTTTATTTTCTTAAAAATTATTATTACTTTTCTTTCAATCGAAATTTATTTATATTTAAAAAAATATTTTTTCCATAGTTAAGAGTTGGAAACAGCCTCAGTGCCCAGCAGCAGATGAGTGGATTAAAAAACTGTGGTATATCTACACAATGGAATACTACACTGCTGTAAAAAAAGAAGGAGCTCTTATCATTTGCAACAACATGAATGGAGCTGGAGAGCATTATGCTAAGTGAAATTAGCCAGGCAGAGAAAGATAAATATCACATGATCTCACTCATTTGTGGAATATAATGAACGGCATAGACTGATGAACAAGAATGGATCCAGAGACTGAGAAACGTCCATCAGAATGTCAAACCTCAGGAAAACAACTCCAGCGCCATATGGATTCCTGCAACAGAGAAGAACTGACAGGTCTGTTCCAATCATGAAGACAGTCCAGAGATGCAGGACACTGACGACACCTTGCCATACTAGCAGTCAGCAACTGTGCGTCACTGCAGGTTGCCTAGGACCAAACCAGAGAGGGTGGGACCTGCATCATGACCATTTGTCCACCATCCAGATATCATTGCTGATATGTACACATAAGGAACTATTTGACATTGAAACTGGGACTCAGAACTGTTGGACATTGAAACTGAGACTCAAACATTTTTTGTTCTTATGTTTATTTCTAGTATGCAGCTGCAATATTTTTTTAAATAAAAGAAACAGGGGAAATATAGATAGAGGCAAAGAAGCATTGAACAGACTCTCAAACTACAGTGGGAAGGCGGGGGAGGGGGGGCAGGGGCTGTAAGAGATCAACCGAAGGACTTGTATACATGCATATAAGCATAACCAGTGGATATAAGACATTGGGCAGGGGGGAAGGGGCAGGCGAGGACATGTGATGAGGGGTTGAGGAGGCTGGGGGAAGGTCAGTGGGGGGGGGGGAAGGAAACATATACACTACTATTTGTAATATTTTAAACAATAAAAAATATATATGTTAAAAAATAAAATAAAAAAAGAATTTAAAAAAGAAAATATTTTTTCTTTATTGATTAAGGTATTACATGTGTGTCCTTATCACCACATTGCCCCCCCTCACTCATGCCCTTATCCCCTTGGTGTCTGTGTCAATTGGTTAGACTTAAATGCATGCATACAAGTCCTTTGGTTGATCTCTCTCTTTTACTCCCACCTTTCCCTACCTTCCCTCCTTCGCTCTGAGGTTTGATGGTCTGATCAACTCTTCTCTGTCCCTGGAATAAAAAAAATATATCTTTTATTGTAAGGTATAAGACATGTGCAAAAGTACACCAAACACAAAGTATGTAACCCAGGTTAATGTTTGCAGTATGAACACTAGTGTATCCACTATTGGTAGAGACTTTTGAACTTTGTTATACAAGTGGACTCAGACAATATGCATTCTCTGGTGTCTGGCCTCTCATGCAGCTGTGCTTTTCAGGTTCATCCAGGTTATTGCATGTAGCAATAGTTTTTCACTTTCAATGTTATGTGGAAGCCACAGAATTTTATTCTGTGACCAAGCCTCAATTTATTCATTCTACTATTAACAGACATCCTGGTGGTTTCTACTTCTTGATTATTACAAACAAAGCTGCTATGAACATTCTTGCACATGTCTCCATATTTGAAGCATTTGATAGAACTACAATGCCTGGTTTCTTCCTTAGAAAATTCCAATCCTACGGTAATAAAAATGGCTGAAGTCCAGGCTGTGCATACATCCAACTCTAGTAAATGATGCAAAAATATTTTCCAAAGACATTGTAACAATCAATCACCCAATGAATGAGATAGCTGTATTCAGAATCTGATTTCTTTCATCACTAGTCATGCCATTTTAGGATCACCATCCCCAGGTAGTCACTGGTAACAAATCTAAAGGTGTATTTGAACATTCTTGCTTAGTAAGAATACTTATCTCTCTCTGTCTGCTTCCATGTATAGGCCTTTAGGAATGTCTCCAGAAGAACTTGTTGGAATGGCTTTGTTACAATAAGCAGACACAGAAAGAGATATAATTTGATGTTCCACCTAGGACTAAAAATGTCTTTATGCAGTTTTATGGAATTTGGCTAGAAGCAAATTTATATTTTTTATAGGCTGATTATTTTCTTCTTTAGTCCTCACATGAGGATATGATTTCATTGATGTTTTTACAGAGGAAGGAAGAGAAGAGAGAGAAAGAGAAATATTAACCAAAGAGAGAGAGAGAGAGAGAGAGAGAGAGAGAGAGAGAGAGAGAGAGAGAGAATCAATTGGTTACCTCCCATTCTCACCCCAACTGGGATTGAACCCACAACCTTGGCATGTTCCCTCACCAGGAACCATATCCAAAACCCTTTGTTGTATGGGATGATGCTCTAACTAACTGAGACACAGGGCCAGACTGATTTTTTAAAATTCTGTTTTGAGTTAACACATCTAGGGTAGAAAACACACCCTAGAAACATGGTATTCTGTAACACCGTGGGGGACACTACACAAGGCCTGTTTTAAAACTTGGTGTACATTTTATCAGAACAAAGTTTTTTAAGATAAAAAGCAGTAGAGCCTTGTCCATACCTGGTCCCCGTGAGAGCTGTCACTCCCGTGTGGAAAAGACAAGAGGGGACTCTCATCTCTCCCATACTGTTTCCTAGCAGATGCAGATGTTGATCCTGGCCTGCATGAGCTTACACAGCAGTTCTTGTGCAGTAAGCCAGAAAGATTCATTCCACCTTTACATGTACAGTCCCAACAGCATGGACAGTTCCAACAACTATATGGAAACATTGAACAATAAAAAGCCAATACCACTTCTGAGTTTTCAGGGGAGTTATGCTATTTGCCTCTGCATTATTTTGAACAAAAAAGATTGAGAATTTGTGCTTTGGTACCATTGTATGCTACCAGCAATCTCTCAGTAATAGCAGCACTTAGAACTTCCATGTGAGCTTTTGGCACGTGGCTGTATTCCAGTCTTCCAGCTGGCATATTAATTTGAGACTGTGTACCAGCCAAGGTGAGGAAAGAATCCAAAGGCAGCTTGTGGAGAAAGAAGAGGAGAGAGAGGAGGAGGAGGATTTGTCAAGTGGTGCAAGGACACCTGCGAAGGCTTTCAACAAATCAGCGTGTCAATCACGTAGCCCAAAGCTGGGTCAGACCATGATGGGATCTTTTCTGGTTCTGGGAAAATGCTGAATAGTTAGGTTGTTCAAAACATCCTAATGTATATGAAGATCACACCAATGTCATAGGTAAGTTAATTGAGCACCCACATTCTCAAAAGAGAAGGTTAATAGAGTTCCCCAAAATAAGTTATTAAACTAAAGAACTGCTTTTAAACATTTAGTAAGATCCATTTGGACCACAGTGGTTAGGAGTAAAACTCACCGTCAGTGTGCGAACAATTTTGGAGATGGTGGGTTTCAAAGAACAGTGCCTGGGACAGAGCCCCAGTGTGACCACTTCCTAACTTGGGTGACCTTGGTAAATCATTTTTTACCTTCTGCCTCAGTTTCTGAGTAACACCTTCTTTTGTAGGGTTGATATAAGCTTTCAACAATAAAGCTAGTACCTAACACATATGTAGGCTCAATAAATGTGAATTTTTAATGTTCAACGTGAGAGCAAGGATGCTGTCCACAAACAAAAAAGCTCTTGGTCATGCTCTAAGGGATGGTTTTTCAGGATTACTCAGCCTAGGCCACTCAGATTGATAAAGTGGGGCTTAGGTAATATGAAAATACTGTATCATTTTCTGGCCAAACACCCAGTGGCTTCTTGGATGATTATCCCTGTGGGTGCCTGACACTAGGGATGTGGCCAACAACCAGCCCCACAAGTCTGGTAAGACTGTTGACCTGTTGCCAATCAGAGAGAGACCCCAACCATCTTCCCTCTGTACCAGGGGACTCTCTCTTTCTCCTCTGAATGCCTATCTTTTTAATTTCTGTAATTTTGAATAGTCCCTCTTGCTTTGCTCTGACTTGTTAATCATTCATTTATTTATTGGGTATTTATTGGGCAGCAACCATGTTCCAAACACAGTGATAGGCTCTGAGAATATCATAATGGGCTTTGCATTCTTGTGATGGAGAAAAATAAAACCCCAGTTAAGAGACAAATACATTTAAAAAAAATGATAAACAATGAGAAGTATCACTGTGAAGGAAGCTAGCAAGGGATTGAGTATAGATTAACAGGAAAGGAAAAGGGGGGGGGATATCTAAGTGATTTTTACCTCAGAGAACATTATAAAAAGACATATTTCCATCTGACCCTTAGAGCTTGCTTTGTAGGACTGGGTGTGGGACTGGGGATTTGCATATTTAAAAAGCTCTGGCCCAGGACTAGGATTTGTAGGTTTAAGGATACAAAGTGCCTTGCTGCTTGGCCCCCAGGCTCACTAAGGTGTATGTCAGTTTTTCTCTGTTGCTCAGATCATTCTTGGACAGCTATGGACTCCCAGAACACCCACCTCAACAGAGAAAAGAGCTCCTTCTTTCAGACATCCTGTGCGTTGCTAAGGGCAATTCCTTCTTCAAGGGAAGCAACATTCATCTGTCAGGCCATGAGTAGGTTTCATTACAACTCATCAACCCAACATTTAGACAAGAGACATACTCTTGGGACCAAGAGTATGGGAACAAGGCATGGGACCAAGGCATCATAGTTTCCAAAGTCCAGACCGCCCCAACCTCCGCCCCTTAGAAAAACTGTCTTCCAGATTCTACTCAGTTGGCATGCTGCGTTTTGCTTCTGAGGCTAGTAAACCAGTTTGTTAATATATCGCTGTATTCTGACACATAAGAATCAGCATTCAAGTAGTTTTTTTCCCTAGGTAATATGAAAACAAAAGCTCTTTTTCAAACCTTAGTTTTGAAACCAGACAAATGTAGATTAGAACTACCTATAAATTTCAAAACCTCTCTGAGCTTATTTCTTCCTGTGTAGGACAGGCATAGAACACACACACACCATGAGATTGCTTTAAAGATTAAATGAGATTACATGTCAAAAGCTCTGGCTTTTCCATTTGGGTGCATGGAATCATCTGGAGTTTTTAAAAAAACTACTGATGCCTGGATTTCACCCCTAGAGATTCCAATTTAATTGGTCTGGGGTTTGACTGGGTTAGGATGGGTTTGGGGGTAAGACTGATGGTTAATGCCTCATAGCTCATTTGGAGTATTACAAATAATATCTCTGGCCTGCATGCTTAAAACTAATTTTCAAGGCTATTCTGTATGGCTCTTGAGGGAAATTTGTTCATCAGTGACCACATTTACTACTTTTCATTGCTCCCAATGGTTAGTCTATTAAATGTTCCCAAGCTTCGGTAATGAGCATTACTGTAGTCATAGGAGAAATTGCAGCTCTCAGAGGCACAGTGAGGGTGGGGACAAAGACTTTGCATCCTTGAATTCTCAATACATAGTTAGTGCCTTGCAATGGTAACTGTTAGGTAATGCTGAATGAAAAACAAATTGACCGTAATGTAGGTTAACTTGGTTTGAAAATAATTCCCACTGTTTTCTTGGTCCCTGAGCCCCTCGGTTGGAATGGCTATCCCTGGGGCACCCTCCGCTTTGTTGTGACCCAGGCAGGTCAAGCTCCACCTGCCTCCAAACTAACAGGAGAATTTTGGCCAATCTACGTACGGATTGGACACATTAATGGGGTAATATCCTTGATTGTGGTGTTCAAGCATAATATTTTTTCTCCAACTTTTTCATCTTCCCGTGGTCAAAGTCATCTTTGGAGATTTGGTTCCTTTTGCTCTAGTTTAGCAAGGAAATCACTTTGTACTTTTTGACTCTGAGAATTTGTTTATGATGGGAATGATGAAGGGAACATGAAGACTACTCTCCAGCAGAGAGTGCATTTCTACGCCAGAGGTACTAGATTAGAATAACTCTATTTATATGTGTATACTTACAAGGTATGGACTCCTACTTCCATATGAAACACAATCCAAGGAGTCATGAAATGAGAATTTGAAGTGGATGCCACTAAGAAAAGCAAAATCATAGCAGGGCAACTTTTCTGATCTTAACCACATTTCAATCAAAAGCAAATCTAACATTCTGTCTATAAATAGGAAAGTTTCTCATCATGCGCTTGAGTGATGTGAGCCAACTGAACAAAGGGTCCCATGAAAAGATGTTTGCCTTTTTTTTATGCTAATATAAGATAACTATTCATGGAGATTTATTTTTGGAAGAGAAATTTTAAATGGCAAAAACTAATTTAAGTTTAATTCATATGTGCACAAATACCTTAAATTTTGGGGGGATAAGATAGAGGTATAATTATACATTCTTTTTTATCTTTATTGTTCAGTTTATTAATTACATTGTTTCCCCTTTTTTATCCCCCTACATCTCCCCTCCACCCTGTACCTATCCCACCCTCAACCCTCACCTCCCCCTCCCCCACCGTCCTCTCCCATTGTTGCAAGATTTTTGTCCAGTCTCTTGCTGTACTTCCCACACCCCTTTTCTCCCCAAGAATTGTCAGTCCATTCCCTCTCTATGTCCATGTTTCTGTTATATTCACCAGTTTATCCTGTTCATCAGATTATCAGTTCACTTGATTTTTATGTTCACTTGTTGATAGATGTGTATTTGTTGTTCATAGTTTATATTTTTACCTTTTTCTTCTTCCTCTTCTTAAATAATATCTTTCAGCATTTCATATAATATTGGTTTGGTGGTGATGAACTCCTTTAGCTTTTTCTTATCTGTAAAGCACTTTATCTGATCTTCAATTCTGAATAATAGCTTTGCTGGATAGAGTAATCTTGGTTGTAGATTCTTGCTCTTCATTATTTTGAATATTTCTTGCCACTCCCATCTGGCCTGCATCGTTTCTGTTGAGAAATCCGCTGACAATCGTAAGGGTGCTCCCCTGTAGGTAACCAACTGTTTTTCTCTTGCTGCTTTTAATATTCTCTCTTTATCTTTTGCTCTTGGCATTTTAATTATGATGTGTCTTGGTGTGGTCCTCTTTAGATTCCTATATTTTGGGGTTCTGTGTACTTCTTGGGCTTTTAAGTCAGTTTCTTTCACCGGGTGGGGGAAGTTTTCAGTCACTGTTTCTTCAAGTAGGTTTTCATTAACTTGCTCTCTCTCTTTTTCTGGCACCCCAATAATTCGGATATTGGCATGCTTGAGGTTGTCCCAGAGGCCCCTTACACTATCTTCAATTATCTGAATTCTTTTTGTTTCTTGCTTTTCCAGCCAAGTGGATTTTGCTTCTTTGTATTTCAAATCTTTGACTTGGTTCTTGTGGCCCTCTGGACTGCTTTTAGGACTTTGTGTAATATTTTTTATTTCAGTCTGTGTATACTTGATTTCTAGTTGGTCCTTTTTCATATCCGTGAGGGTCTCATTCGTGTCCTCAGAGGTCTTGTTCATTTCCTTAAGCGTCTCATTCATTTCCTTGTAAGTCTCATTCATTTCCTGGTTGGTCTTATTTCCTCATAGTTCTCATTAAGTTCATCATCCTTTTCTAGGAGCCTCTTGAAAAGCCTTATAACCGTGGTTTTGAACTCTATGTCTAGTCATCTTTTTTCCTCCATTTCTTTCACACCTGATTTCTTTCCATATCTCTGCTTGGTGGCTGCTTTATGTGGTAGATGTCCTCAAAGGGTCAGTGGCACAGCCTTCCCAGTTACTTGAGGTGGGTACTCTTACTGCAATCCTTTATGGGTTGTATAGTATTTTTTAATTTAAACCCAGCTTGTTGTTGTTAGCCCTAGAAGGGTTTGACCTCCAGGCCAATTGGCTGTGAAGGGAGACTGTGTTCAGGTTGGATGGGTGGAGTCTCTGAGCTGCACAGACAGCCTCAGTGTCAGCAATGTCCTATGTGGTGCTCTCGCGCCCGCAGGTCTCTGTTGGATGGGGATGGCTGCAGGCACCTCCAAGAGAAAGCCGCTAGTCTCTTCCCCTTGCTAGACAACTCTGCCTCTCCCCAAATGAGTCTGCACACCCAAAGTCTCGCCTAGGGTTGTAAAACAGATGGTTTCCGGGACCAGGAGACAAGTTTCCAGGGAGCAAGTCACGCATTTGTGCTTTCGCACAGTTTACTTGGGCACAAACTTCTTTTCCCAGCAACCCGGTTTCTCCACAGACTAGGGGACCTCTGCCGCGCCCGGCTTCCAGGGTGTGTCCCCCGGACCTCGGACTTCGCCTGGCACTGGGGAATCTGTGCAGTGGGACGTCTCCACGTACCCCAGATCTCGGACCTTGCCTGGTGCTGGGGACTCCCTGCAGTAGGACGTCTCTACCCTCCCCGTTGGAGAAATCCAGCCGGGGTTGCTGCTCCAGCCCTTCAGCCCGCGTGCGCCACCAGGACGGCTCCTAACCTGTTTCCGTCTTCAAGGCTGCGCTCCCTGCCACTCTTCTGAATCTCAGTGTCCCATCTTTACTTTTATTTGTGGAGTTTTCACTCAGCCAGCTTTCTGGTGATTCTGGGTGATGTTTGTTTTGTTGTTATGTTGTAGTTTTTGAATTGTTGGGTGGGGCAGAATAATAGATGTTTACCTATGCCGCCATCTTGGTTCTAATTATACATTCTTAAATGTGCAAGTGGAGGTGTGCTTGTACATATGTGCCTGTTTTCAGTGAGAATTAGGTATTGGATCATTGTCCACTCTCATTCAGTGATGGACCTGATGGCTTGGAAACTCACAGAAGCATTGTTATATGTAAATCTCATTGTGCTCACCCATGAATTCCTTGGGCCTAATTATATCCAGATGACGGGAGGGCTGAGTTTACCCTGGGGCCACCCAGAGGCTGTGGAAAGGGGACCCCAAGTCACCAGCATTCTGAGGACTGACTCACCACACTTGTATGGTGAGTCCAGCAGGCCTGAAGAGTTGATAATGGACTGAACTATATAAGCCATCAGTAGATGTTTACAGTTAGACAATGGAGATATCATTTAAAAAACAAGACTAATTAGCCACAATTCAGTTTCACTTTTCCTTTTTTGATGCTAAACTAGTAATTTATCTTGTTTTCTTTCAACTGTCTTCAACATAGTTTTCCCTTTCCCTTTTTATTGTAGAAAATGTCAAAGGTAGAGAGAAGAGTACAATGCAGTTGCATACTCATGAGTACCTATGTCCTCATCACGAAGCTTCAGTAGTTACCAATTCATGGCCCACCTTTTTCATCCATTACAATTCATCTCCACTCCAGATCAGTTCAAAGGAAATCTAAGATATATTACTTAGTCTAAGCTTTTTGTTTTTGTAAACCAATATTTACCAATAATTTAGAAATCAACTAACCAATTATATCTAGTCACAAATGATTGGTCTGACCAAAACCAGTTGCTAGAGAAAACAAAATAATTATTTGGCTGGATTTAATACATATTTTTCATAAATAGTTTGTATAGTCAGATACAAGTTCTGTTTATAAACTCTTCTGAACATAAAGTTATCAAGATGCTAAACCAGACTGAAATTAGAGAATGTTAAAACTAGCCCTAACCTTTTGGATACATCTCCTGGGAGACGTGTATTTACCTATGTCTATGTGGGCAACTCCAGGTCTTTGGTTGTCATATGAGAGAGATGAAAATTTCTCCTATGTCTCCAAGCTCAGTTATTCATCTGTTGGTATGTGATTTACAGAATGTGAAAATTGTTTGCCCAGTGTTTTAAAGTAAGACTATAGGAGGAAAACTGGCAAATATTCATGAAGCTTTTGTAAGTTTTGTTGGATGTTGAATATATTAGAGAGCAATTCTCAATTTAAGATGGTATTTGATCTTCTCAATTTAACAAAGAAAGGCTCATAAATATAATTCATATCTTAAAATATCAGAAATGGTGATGGTGTCTTAAAATCTTTTTCATTTTATTTAAGTAGATTTTAAACTGTTTAATCATCATTCATTTTATTGTAATATAATGCATAAAGAAAAAATTCTCATTAATTTGGACAAACTGAGGTAGTCAGTCTGAATTTTAAATGTTTTAAAAATGCATTTTAAAAATATCTTTTCAGGTACATAAAATGAAACTGCTATGGAGATATTTCCACATTAAGAGTAATGAACAGAAAATACATATTTGAGTAGCTTCTCTTTGCATAGAAGCATTTCAAAGGACTTTATTTACATTTTTTTGATAAGCAGACTGAATATCTCTCTCTGAAGTCTTACTTATGTTACTAGTTTGCTTGGAAACCTTTCCTTTGTAGATTATACAAAGGCAAAATTTTAATCATTCCAGCTGGGATAGAATTATCAAAAATTCTGAATGAGTAGAATACAAATTAATAAAAATGTAATTTACCAAAAATTGTAGCTACTGGGATACCAGAGAGTATTAGAGGAGCCATGTTTTCTGGGTGGCTGAAGCTTTATCCTTTCAAACAAATTACAAGGGAGAAGTCTTTATTATTATGAAACACTTCTAAAAATAATCCATATACTTCCCTGTTGTTTTCTTAAGCTGAGCTGACCAAACATCATTTGTCCTTTTCTAAGTGATTCAAAGCTAGCTTTTTAAACAGCAGTTATTTCATGGTTGTTCAGGGGCCTGCAGTGTTTTTATGGACTCCAATCAATCCCCAGGTGTGCAGGAGCTGTGCTTGCTCCTTGAGATTCCTGCATGTTCCCCCTCTCCAGGCCCTCACTAGAGCTTCAGTCATTGGTCCACCTATAAATTACTCCACCACACACCCAACTTCTAACTTGATGCTTTTTCTAGCATCTTCTCCCGTCTCCTTGGAAAATCAGAACATATTTATTAGGAAGGACAGTACAGCCCTGGGGCTACGTGTTAGGGTCTGATGGGCTCTCCTGTGAATGGATCCCAGGGTGTTAAATGGGGGTGTTTAGTGCCTCCTGATCTGGATGCTCAGGGGAATGCCCTGTGTCCTTCCCAGTGCTTAACTGGGTCCCAGATAGGTCAGCGCTGAGGCAGCAGCTTTCCAAGCCGAGTGGTATCTTCACATTTGCCACCTTGCGGTTCCTCTTTAGATTAACAGAAAAGCTTGCATTTATCACACAAGTTAGAAGACAAGTAGTGATGGTTAAAAATTCTGAGTCCTTGGAATAGAATAGATTTATTACTAATCAAGTCAAGAAGGCCCAATTTAATCCTCATTTTAATTTTAAAACATATATTTTATCACTTTAAAAAATGTTGGCCTTCATAGCTATGAGACAAATGATAATTTTATTTTAAATTTTCATCTCTGTCAGAAAAATTGATGATGCTATTAAAATAGATGGAGGTCTTTAATTGGGGCACTTTTTCTTCTGCCCCATAGTATAATTACCACATATAACAGTTACTAAAATATTATTATTAAATGTATTTGTTATCTACATTTTTCAAACTGTTGTTCATAACCAAGTAGAGAGTTTTGGAACACATAGTATCGTAGGTAGAATAATGCCTTCTGCCTCCTAAAGTTGAGCATGTCCTAGTTCCTAGAACCTGTGAGTGTTACTTTACTTAACAAAAAGGGCTTTACAGATGTGCTTTAGTTAAAGATCTTGAGATGGGGAGATTATTATGAGTTAACTAAATGTGAAAACAAGGTAGTCAGATCAATTTACCTTCCTCATCCTGTTTATTCTTCATATAACGGCAAACATGAGCTTTCATGTATTTTTCAATTTCCAAATGAATTCTTAATTTAGAATTTATTAACCTAAAAGAAGGAAATGTTCCTTTTAAGCCTTTTAGAATCTCCATGGAAAAAGCTGGCCTTTCTGTTTCTTGGGCTTCCATGTGGTATGTTTTCCATCATTTACTTGTATGACTTTCTGTAAAACACCACCAGCACAGATATTTTTGAGTGACTCATCCTTAGTTCTAAAATGTGTGGTGGTTCTTACAGAGAGATGATTGCTGTGAGCCCAACCATGCCAGCTCTCACTATGATGATTTGATTAAGAGTTGACCTTGCTACTTACTGTGTATTGAGAACCCTGGCAGGAAATTAAACTAGAAATTTGGAACAAGAAGTCAAGTAGTACATTTGTAACTTTCTTAAGAAAGTCATAGTACTATATTATCTTTAATACTAGATAATATATCCCGATTTTATACCTTCTTCACTATAAATCAATATTTCATTAATAAAGTAATGTACACATCATAAAAAGTGTGGAATACAGAGAAGATAAAGAAAATCAAACATTCACCTATCTTAACACAGCCTCTCAGAATTTGGTGTGTTTTCTTACAGTCTTTTACCCTCTGCAAACACAGTTTTGTTTGTTTCAACCAAATATACCTATGTATCAATATACCTACAGTTTGCGTCTTTCTTTTTAAACATAACACTGTCATAAGCCTGAAATAATTATAGGTTTGAACTTTAAAATACCTTCGAATAAGGATCTGAAGATGCACCATGCTTCTTTGGTTGTAAGCAACACAGACTAAGTTTAGCCACCTTAAACACAAAGGTAAAGCATGGAAGGGATAATGAGGAGCTCACATAATGAACAGGAAGATCCAGAACCAGGAGAGGGATAAGAACAGGAATCAGAGCAGCTCTAAGGATGAAGGCAGCAGAAAACACTCAGTCTTTCTTTCTTGGACACTGTCCTTGATGGAGAGTCTTCTTTGGTTCTTGAGGCAATGTACTCGAGATTTGGATCTTGGGAGAGGGAATCTGGTTGGCCCAGCTTGGGTTCTGTGCCTAACTGCTGGGCAAGAGAGGGCAGGACACCATGGAAATTAAGGAGCTGTAAGAGGATATTTTTCCATTCATTTGTTTTTTTAGAGAGAGTGGAAGGAAAGAAAAGGGGAGAGAGAGAGAGAGAGAGAGAGAGAGAGAGAGATTGGTGTGGGAGAGACACAGCAATTGGTTGCCTTCCACACAAGCCCCCAACCAAGCCTGGGGATTGAGCCTGCAACCATGCCTTTGATCGCAATCCAACCCGGTTCCCTTCAGGCCACAGGCCAATGCCACACCAAATGAGCTAAACCAGATTAGATACTTATTTTAAATTTTTGGTGGAAAGTATCTAATTGGCTCAACATCTAAAAGTTCACCTTTATTCCATCAGCTGTGGCCTGAGGGGACAAGTTTATGTGATAAAACTAAGGAGGCCAGAGCAAGAAGAGAGTGTAGGGGTGAGACCACAATGACTGGTATCACTGCTGTATCCATTCTGATCTATGGAAAATTCCAATTACACTCCAGGATGCCAGACAATTAATACAGAGATAAAGCCATTTTGGAGAGCAATATGGGACTACCTTGTCATATTTAGCAATTGATTGAGTCACACATTCTCGGTTAAATGGCACAATAATTCTGCTCCTGAGTATATATTGTTCAAGACTGGTCGATAAAAGAACATACACCTGGGAGTGTTCATTTCAATATTAACTGTGGTGCTAGGAAGTTGGAAACAATCTGAGTGTCATGACTGCAAGACTGGACTGTGGTGGAAACACACTGTGAGATGCAGAGGTGAGAAGTAAAATTTAAAACCCACATAGCCACACGGATAGCTTAAGTCTGGTGCTAGGAGAAAAGAAACACAGTGTGATCTCACAAAACACATACCCTTAACACAAACTTAAAATATATGCATAGAAAACATACATTCTTCAGAGATATTTCAAACAAGATGATGTCCATTAAAAACATATTAGGAACTCCTGACTGTGATAAAGCAATAAACCGATCTTTCCACCAAGAGCAACCATAAATTTTGAATGAATTTAAACATGACTTTATTTAGAAAAAAGGGTCTTTGTCAATGTAATTAAGGACCCAGTAGATAAACTCATCTTGAGTCACCTGGGTGGGCCCTTAATCCAATGACAAAAGTCATTATGGTTTTTATTTTGTCAGTATTTGATGCTTTCACTTAAAAATTACCTGACTTGCTAGATGAAAAAATAGGCATGTTATTGTTTTAATTCATATTCCTTGGGTAATATAATTGAAAAATTATTTATCTTTAGTGCAAGATTGTCATTCAGAACAATGGAGCTGGAACTTGCAACCAAACTCTACTTTCTGGGTGGCATCATTCTGTCCCATAGGCTCTGATGGGGGGTTGGAGGGAAAGACAGCTAAACTTTGAGCTTTGATACAATGATAAGCAGTGCCTGGGGTCCTAACTTGGAGTGGTGGTACCATCACACTGAGCCCTGGTTTTGCAGTCAGAAGAGAATGTCAAGCTTTGCAAACAGCTGCATCAACACCCCTCTTGACAAAGATCAAGCCTGCTCCCCTCTCTGAACAATGCTCAGAGCTCAGTTCAGGAACTGGGGTTGCTGTGGAGTACTGGCTCAGCTACTTTCCTAGGATGTAAGGGGGGACATCTCTGAGAAGAGAGGGAGGGCCAGAGAGAGGTTGTGAAGACAAGCAAGAACGGACCTGAGTCTATATGGCTGACAGTATACTGAACTCCTCATGCAATAGGGAAGAAAAACCAGGAGCCCTGGATCAGCTGAGCTCCAGCTCTGTCTTCCCCATGTACAAGGTAAGTGACCCACTTTCTCTGAGGCCCAATATTACTGTCTGAGACTAAAGTGGGTTGGACAAGAAGGCCTCTAAGGTCCTCTCCAGTCCTGGCTTTCTCTGATGCTGCAACCAACCAAACCCCTAGATCCCTGGACAAAGAAGAAGGCTTCCATGTGGAGAGGAAGAGAATCACAAATGGTCACAGGCTCCTGGAGTTAAGTGCAATTTGCAAAGCCCATGCAAGTTGGTTTTCACATGCACACCACATGGTGTGGACAGTTCTGCTGTTTTGGTACCAGCCAGTTCAGTGACACCTGTCACGCACTGATTAAATGACTCAGCACCAGAAGATAATGTTATCTGTTGTCAGCCATTTCAGTAATAAAGTGGATGTGCATTCGCAGTGGTGGAAATGTGATTTATCAACATGTTATGAAACATAATTATTTAACCGTCTTTACCTTCTGCCATCATTTTCATAAGCACCTTTGTGTAAAATATTTGCAAAACAGAAATTTAACACACTTCCAGTGAAAGAAAGAATGCTGTCTCATGATTATTTGCCGTGTGTTCCCATTAATAATAGTAATAAAAACATCTCAGAGGCAATTATCCTTTTAGTACAAAGCTCGCCTGAATATTACAGTAACACTCCACTACAGGCACTGTGATTAATTTTGGATTTGGTTACACTGTGATTTAATCTATCACACATAGGCTTCTAGGACATGGCTGTTACTTGCACACTCAAAGGGCCTGTATTACATAGACCCTTTTCTCCCCAAAACAAGCACCCGATTGATAGGTAACTGTACTCAGAGAATTCTCTTAGTGACTGTAGGTCCTTCTCCCCGCTCCCTTCCAAGCTGGAAGGTAGTTACTACTATGATTCCCCACTGTACAGGTGAGAATTTGTCCAAGATTTCATAGCTAGTTAAAAATTAGAAGACACTGTAACTTACTGTATGCTGTAAGATACTGTTCTCTCTCTCCATCTTCCTTCCCACTCCACCCTGCAATGCAGGAGCTCTGGTCCAATTGGTCATCTATTAAGTGGCTGACTCCCTTCCTTCTGGCTTGAGTGGAGGGGACAGCACAGCTCCCTGGCTGGAGGCCTGGCCAGCTCCTTGTTATCCAAGGAGGCAACCAGGTCCAGGCTAACTGGCCCCTGAGGCTCTTCCATTCAGATTCTCTTCTCCTCAGGTCTGATGTTGGTCTGGCTTGTTTTATAACCACCAATGGCAAGATAGGAGACTTGAGTTGGAGTATTGAGGGCTTTAACTGGGCAAAGCAAGTCAAGCTTTGGACTGAGGCTCTTCATATCTGTCTTGCTTAAGGGAAAAGGACAGTTTGTCTGACATAGCCTCGCTTCCAAGGATGCTCTGCATTTTGATTATGTGCCAAAGGCCGCAGCAAACTCCCACTCTGTTTCCATTCCTTCCACAACTGTTAACTTTGACTCGATGTTGTCCCTCACTATTTCCTTAAGGGACTGTTAGGTTATGGGTGGAATTCTGATATTTCTGGATTCTCTGACCATGATCACTTAGCACTCTTTCCCTCAACATTTCCCGCATAATTTCAACACATACCCAACAACATGGACTTGGGATTGTTCGTCTGTCTGTGGAGAAGGGTTTGTGCAACCAGGGCCAGTGTCTGACTGAGGTTGGAAAATCACATTCCTTTCTGGAACTGTACCTCCTTTCTGCTCACCTCAAGTCTTCTGCTTAAGGAATGCAACAACCCATAACATGTTTTATTAAAGGACCACAAACCTCTGTTTAGTCTTAAATAATTGAAAAATTTGAGTTTGAATCTTGCGAATCTCTGTCTATAACTGGATGTTCAGTTTGAGATGGCAAAGACAATGTATTTGTTCCCAAAGCCATGAGTGGTAAAAGAAAATATCCTCAAATTCATCCACTTCTGGTTTGTTGTTTTGTCTGAGCACTCAGGAATATGACATTCCCCACCCCAGTGATTACAGAGAAGGTGGATGCCTATATTGCTGTAGAGAGAACAGTTGTCTTGGGAAGTTGCCCAGGAAGTGCAGTTAACACTGTACAAGTGAAAAATCTTTGTTGTGTGAAGCCACTATGATTTGGGGGCATTGTTTGTTACTGAAGCATAACTTAATCTATTTTGACTAATAAGCCATATCATATTGGAACTTTGCATTTTAATTCCATGTAGTATTATTTTAAGTAGTTGTTATTTTACTATAATTAGTTCTCTAACCCTTATTTGCTATAATTTTATTGAGGTATAGTTGACATATAATAAGTTATACATATTTAAAGTATATAATTTAATGAGTTTGACTTATTTATGCACCCATGAATCATCACAATTAAAATAATGAACTTCTTCACCACCCCAAAAAGTTTCCTTGGTGTCCCTTTGTAATCCCTGCCTCTCTCTCTTTTCCACCCCTACTCTGTATTTTCAATAATCTTATATAAATGAATCTTACAATATATATTCTTTTTTTTGCCTGGCTTCTTTCATGCGATATAATTATTTGGAGATTAATTCAGGTTGTGTGCATGTATTAATAGTTCATTCCTTCCCATTTCTGAGTAGCATTCTATTGTATGAATGTATCACAATTAATTTATTCATTTACTTGCTGATGAACATCTGAGTTGTTCCCAGTTTGGGACTATTTACAAATAAAGCTGCTATGAACATTCATGTGCAAGGCTTTATATGGACAAATGTTTTCATTTCTCTTGGGTAAATATTTAGGAGTGGAATGTGCCAGGAATGTGTTTACCTGCTTAAGAAACCACCAAACTATTTTCTGAAATGTTTGTACCCTTTTATATTCCTACCATCAATGTATAAGGATTCCAATCACTCTATATTCTTGCACTGCCTGGTATGGTCTGACCTTTAATTTTGATGAAATGACTACACTATTCCAAGTTCACAGCTTTGTTCCCAATGTTATCAACCTAGGTTCTTGATACTTTTTTGCAATAGTTTCTTAACTGGCAGTCCTCCTTCAGACAAATTGAGGTTGTCAGTCAGGAACTCTGTGAACCTCCTCCCACCACCTATACACTTAGCTCTCTCAGTGCCAATCATTCCAACCTTGCCTCCTTGCAGAGCAGGGGAGCTATCTCCAACTCCTCTTGTGTAAGTCCCCCTCTACCCCTAACTCTGTGCCCTGACCCTGTTCTCATCCAGTAAAGTCCCACTCTGTCAGGCTTTTCTTTTAAAAATTCTTTTAAATTAATTTTAGAGAACAAAGAGAGGGAGAGAGAGATAGAAACATCAATGATGAGAGGGAATCATTGATTGGATGCTTCCTGCATGCCCCCAACTGGGGATTGAGCCCACAATCAGGCATATGCCCTTGACTAGAGTCAAACCCAGGACCCTTCAGGCCACAAGCCAACGCTCTATCCACTAAGCCAAACCAGCTAGGGATCAGGCAACTTTTTATGTCTTTCACTTTTCCAATTACATGGTATTTGTTCCTCAGTCTAATAATATATTCAATTCCTGCCCATCCTTAAAAAAACAAAATAAAATTAAGCCTATCTGTGATCCTGTATTTCCTTTAAAGCTATTAACTACCCTATCTCTCTCCTTCCATTTAAAGTTATATTTATTGGGTGGGAGAGGGAAGGATTGGAAAATTTCTATTTTCTCCTCAATCCACTGCCATGTAGCTTTCATCCTGCCTTTTTTTTTTTTTTTTTGAGGCAGCTCCCACTTAGGTCTCCACTGATCACCATGTTCCTAAATCTAACACTTCCAAAACCTTTTTGACTTGACCTCTGGGCAGCCTTTACATACTTGATGACTTCCTTCTTAAAACTTTTTTCTTCTTGGCTTCCCAAAGCTCTCCCTGGATGCAATAGGAAACTAATACTGTGGGCCAAGCAAGGCCCTACCTGGGCCTCTTCCAGCTGTGCTCCTTCTCTTGGGTGAAGAGTCTATGTCCTCTCTTCTACACCAGGTACCAGGTACCCAGGACTCTGGCATCCCTCAGAAATTCTTACTCAAGGCCAATTCCAAAGCCTAAATACCTCTCCCCTAAGTCTGTCTTTTTTTTTTATTCCAAAAATCTTTTTACCTTTATTATGGCTAAACTTCCTACTGTGCTTTAGCTATAAAATGTGTTAAGACGCACAGGTACTAAAAATGTATTGAATGCCATTGATTGTTCCATTTTCTGTGAATGAATTACTTCCATTATGGTAGCAAAATTTGCTTCTAGCCTCAGCACAATCACAGAATAATATAAGCGCTGTAGGGACCAAGTCTGTCCCTTTGAGACAGACTGCACTCTTCGTGCCTGGATATCAAGGGTAGTGAAGGAAGCAACTGTTGGTGGGGGTAGGCCACATAGATAATAGACTGACAGGCACAAGAACTAAAGCCAGGAGACCAGAGGGAAGACTACTACAGTAACTCATGCAAGAGGTGATGATAGTGATGGAGATGGAGAGAAGTGGCTGGACTCTGGGTCTATTTTGAAAGTAAAGGCAATGGGTTTTGCTGACAATTTTGATGGGAAGTATGTGAAAAAGAGAATGGTTAGTATGATTGCAAGGTTTCTGGCCTGAACTACAGAAAAATGACATTGCCATAACTTAGATGTTATGAAGGGAGAAAAGCCAAGTTTTGGGGTAAATATAAGTGGCCCAATTTTAAATACGTTACATTTGGGATGCCCATTAGATAGCAAAGTGGGTAGGCAGTTGGACATTTACATTTCTTAAAGATTGTATACTTCCAGCAACTAGAATAGGGTTTTGAAATAAGAGATTCTTAATATGTGATTGGTCAAATGAATATGTAACATTCCTCCATAGACATGTGTGAAAATCTATGCACAGTTTTATGGCCTTACACCATCAGGTTGGTTAATATCAAGCCTACTGACATTATACAGCCTGGCCAATTGTGTAAGTCAGAGGTATTAACAATCTGATTGTTTAGTATCTTTTTGTTCTAGGTTCTCTAAAACATTTTGAAAACGACTAGAGCTGACTTTGAATATTAATACCAAGTGGATTGAAGTCAGATCCATGGTCCCTGTCCTATTAACCTAGTGTTGAACTTTCTTAATTTACTGATTGCAAGAAATTTTTCTTTATAATTATGAAATGTATAGCAACATTGTCTTTTTCGTTCCATCTCTGAAATTGTGTTGTTTCCCACCTGACACGTTTGGAAAAATCTATAGCCAGAGCTTTTGTTATCAGTCTCCTTGAATGCATTCTGATATGAATAGAGCCTGAGACAGTGTCTGATGATGCTGAATAGTCTAGGAAGGTTACTTATTTAGAAAATGTTAATTTGACAAATGAGCAATAATGCTGATCTTCCTGGCTCTAAATTTACAGACATTATAGAACTAAATATTTATAAAACTTAGTGTGTTTATATTATTTAAAGGTCACAGCTCTGTTGAAAGATATTGGAGACTACATTGCTAATTCATTTTCTCTTGTATCTTGTATAGCTTTTCTTCCCTTCACTTTCCTAAAGTTTCTCTTGTCAAGTTCACCAATGGCATGTATATTTAACAATCAGTAGCCTAAGGTCATAATAATCAAAACAGCATGGTACTAGCATACAAACAGGCATGTAGATCAATGGAACAGAAATAAAGCCACACCTTTATAGTCTATTAATATTTGACAAAGGAGAAAAGAGCATGCAATGGACTAAAAATAGTCTATTCAATAAATGGTGTTGGGAAAACTGGACGGGTACGTGCAAAAAAAGGAAACTAGACTACCTTCTTTTTTTAAATATATTTTGTTGATTCTTTTTTTAACAGAGAGGAAGGGAGAGAGACAGAAAGTCAGAAACATCAATGAGAGAGAAACATCAATCAGCTGCCTCTTGCACACCCCCCACTGGGGATGTGCCTGCAACCAAGGTACATGCCTGTGACTGGAATTGAACCTGGGACCCTTCAATCTGCAGGCCGATGCTCTATCCACTTAGCCAAACCGGTTTCGGCACTAGACTACCTTCTTAAGCACACACAAGAATAAACTCAAAGTGGATTAAGGACATAAATGTTAGACTCAAAACCATAAAAATCCTAGAAGAAAACATAGGCAGTAAAATCTTGGGTATTTCTCATAACAATATTTTCTGATATATCTCCATAGGCAAAGGAAATAAAAGAAAAATAAACAAATGGGATTACATTAAACTAAAGAGTTTTTGTGAAGTTTCCTTAGCAAAGGAAACCATCAACAAAGTGAAAAGACAACCCACTGATTGGGAGAACATATTTGCCAATGATACATTGATAAAAGGTTAATATCTAAAATTTGTAAAGCACTTATAAAACAACTCCAAAAAACCCCACCAAACAATCCAGTTAAAAAAATGGGCAAAAGACCTAAATAGACACTTCTCCTAAAAGGACATACAGAAGGCCCATAAACATCTGAAAAGATGCTCAACATCCCTAACCAGAGAAATGCAAATCAAAACCACAATGAGATACCACCTCACACCTTTCAGAATGGCTATCATTAATAAATCAACCAACGAAAAGTATTGGTAAGGATGTGGAGAAAAAGGAACCCTCATTGGTGGGAATGCAGATTTGTGCAGCCACTGTGGAAAGCAGCAAGGAATTACCTCAAAAAACTAAAAATGGAACTGCCTTATAATTCAGAGATTCCAGTTCTGTGAATGTATCTGAAGAAACAAGAAATACTAGTTAGAAAGAATATACGTACCCCTACGTTGATTGCAGCGTTATTTACAATAGCCAAGATCTGAAAGCAGCCCAAGTGTCCATCAGTAGGTGAATGGATTAAAATGCTGAGGTACATTTACACAATGGAATACTACTCTGCCATAAAAAAGGAAGAAAATCTTACCCTTGTGACAGCAAGGATGGACTGGAGAACATTATGCCAAGTGAAATAAGCCAGTCCGAGAAAGACGAGTACCATATGATTTCACTCACAAAAACTACCAGGCAAAATTAGAGCAGATTTATAGGTAGAGAGCAGGCAAAGAGCTGGGAGTGGGGAAGGTGGGGTGGGGTGGAGCAGGATTGGGCGAGGTGGGGAATGGAGGGATTGAGCAAAAGAGGGAAAAAAGAGGGAGAGAGAATACACTGTTGAACATGGACAACAGTGTAGTGTTTGTGGGAGGTGCAGGAGATGGGTGGAGTTAGAAGAGAGCATAGAGGGGATAAATGGTGATAGAAAAAATAAAATAAAATAAAATAAAGAATCTGTAGTCATTGTTTTTCATTCTCATTTTACTTATTCTATCAGCAGTATTTGACCCAGTTGTCTAATCCTTCCTTAAGTACTTCTCATGTATTTTTGGATCACTGTGCTTTTTTTTTAATCCTCACCCAAGGATATATTTATTGATTTTTAGAGAGAGGAAAGAAGAGAGAGAAAGGAAGGAAGAAAGGAAGGAAGAAAAAAAAGAAACATCAATATGAGAGAAAATCAATTGACTGGTTGCCTCCCTTGCACGTCCAACTGGGGATCTAACCTGCAACCTAGATATGTGCCCTGATGCAGAAGCAAGCCTGCAACCATTTGGCGAAAAGGATGATGCTCCAACCAGCTGAGCCACCCAACCAGGGCTCATTGTGCTTTCTTGATGTGATGGTTAATGTTTTAAAAAGATTTTTAAAATTGATTTTTAGAGAGAGAGAGGAGGGGAGAGGGAGAGGTGAGAGGGAAACAGTGATTGGCTGTCTCCTCCATGCCCCGCACTGGGGATGGAGTCCACAATCCAGGCTTGTGCACTGACCAGGAATCCAACTTGGGAACCTTTCAGTGCGCAAGTCAACACCCAACCACTGAGCCACACTGGCTAGTTCATTTTATATGTCAACTTGATTGGGTACACAGTACACAGACTTTTGGTCAAACCTTGTTCTTCTGTGTCTGTGTGGGTGCTTACAGATGGGAATAACATTTAACTCAGTAGACTGAGTAAAGCAGATTACCTTATCTAACATAGGTGGAACTCATCTATTAAAGAGCATAAAAGAAAACAAAAGGACTGAGTAAGACAGCATTCCTGCTGTCTCAATGGTTTGAACTGAAACATGTGTTCCCCCTGCCTTTGGTCTCAAATGGAAACATCAGCTCTTCTTGGGTCTTGAACCCCTGGTTCTTAGACCTTTGAACTCAGACTACAGCTATACCCTCAGCTCTCCTGAATCTCCAATTCGCTGACTATAGATTTTGAAACTTCTCAGCCTTCATAAAGGAGTCAATTCATTATAATAAACATTTTTATATTTATTTACTTGCTTGTAGGCCATCTCCCACACTGGAATGTAACACTATGAGCACAGAGTATTATGGGTCCTGGAATTGTGTCTAGTAGATAATAGTAACTCAATAAATATTTGTGGCTGTATGAAGAAATGTGTTGAATGTATTTTTCTAAGGCCTAAGACTAGTCAATCGTGCTTGTGTGCATATTTCTTCACGGGTGCTCATAACACACATATCTTATCTCCATCCTGTAAAAAGGGAAGGAGAGGAACCATTCCACTATGACTCACACCTACTGGTGGAATGGGATGCTTAGTCTTTGAGGATTTTAATGTCCTGTGTTTTGAAAATAAGAGTGCCTCAAGAGGGTCTTCTGGGCACATCTTCACTTGCCTCATGAATACAATATACCTTACAATCCTGTCTTGGAAGAATTTATTTTTTAAGGCTGTGCATTTTGCTACAAGACCTGGCCAACAATGATATGCTTAGTCAATATAAATTTTCTACATTTAAAATTCGTTCTAGACTGGAAAAACTACAACTAAAAGTTGTGGTTTCAGGATTCACAAGTGCACATAGGTAAGAAAAAGGAATGATTTCAGACAACTGCTGCAGCTTGTCTTCTAAACCCAGTAACTAACGGAGTAGATTAATCTGCACTGGCAAGACCAGTAATCTTTTAGTGTCCTGTGAATGCTGCTACATGAATATATTACTCCCTTCTTCCCACCAATATCTGCATTAGGTATTTCAGTGACAATCTGTAAATGGTGTGCAAATACATATGATTTTTTACATTAAGATTCTCACAGGAGAGAGATGGTACACAATAAACATTTAAAGTAAATATGTTACTACTTCAGCTCTCAGACAGTAGACCACCTGGCAGATGTAGTTTTATAATCAGTCACATGCGCAAAATTACATTTTATAATGTGTTTATTTGTGTACAAAATATGTTGTAATTTACTGATGCATATGCAGCAAAATATCATCACATACAACAAAAATACACCCTTTACCCTCCTTCCCCTGCCCTTGTAAATGGCAACACTGTTTTGGCAGCTCAGCAGCTAAAAATCAAATGCTATAATTAAGCAGTAATGGAATGTGTTCACTTGACAAATGTGATGTACAATTTGAGTATACAACCACATCTTTGTTAGTTTTCTCACAGGCCAGAAAAGTCCACATCCTGAACACCTCCAGAAGATACAAATAATTTGTATATATATGTACACATGTATACACTGTATATGTAAAGTGCCACCAAACTTCTTTATCCTCGTGAATTTGTTGTATGTTTATTCTCTCTTTCTTTCTCTCCAAAGTCAGGGTCACACTGTTGGGATCTCAGAGTTCATCAGCAGGCACCGAGAAGCTCACCATAGGCTGGCTTGTTGGGGGTGTGGTGTTGGTGAGAGGACAGAGGGGGCCTTCAGACCTCACTGGGAGACCTGGAGCGGAAGGGCACTTTGGACTGGAAACAGCCACAGAACAGGAGCCACAAGGCACGCTGGATCTCCTGGTTGCGGAAGGCATAGATGATAGGATTGATCATGGAGTTGTAGGTGGCGGGCAGCAGAGTGGCATAGGTGTAGACAGCCGGGTCCTCACGGCTGCCCACCACACAGTATATGGCAAAGGGCAGCCAGCTGAGGCCGAAAGTGCCCAGCACCACGGCCAGCGTCCCCACGCCCTTTCTGGTGGCGGCCAGGTGGGGTGGCGCGAGGCAGTGTTGCTGCAGGGCGATTTGGTGTGCGTGGCGCCAGACCACCTGGCAGATGCGCACGTACAGGTGCAACATGATGCCGAAGACCACAAAGAAGGTCGCGGAGAGCAGCGCCACGTGGCTGCGCGTCAGGGGGCTCACCACGCTACAAGTGGCACGCTCTGCTAGGCAGTTCCAGCCGAGCACTGGCAACAACCCGAGGCCCAGGGAGAGGGTCCAGGTGACAGCGAGCAGAAGGTGCACGCCCAGCAGGGTCCGCCTTGAGTAGTAGGTGAGCGCGTTGTAGAGGGACAGGTAGCGGTCCACGGTTATGGCCAGCAGGCTACTGACCGAGGCAGCAAAGGAGGACACAAGAAAGCCCACCGTGAGCAGGCTCACAGTCTCCGAGGGCACCACGTACTGGAACACAAAGTGCAGGATGAGTCCGCAGCCGGCCAGCAGGTCGGCGGTGGCCAAGCTGCCCACCAGCACAAACATGGGCGTGCGCAGCGCCGGGGAGGACGCGATGAGCGCCACGACCAGCGCGTTTTCTCCCGCAATCACGGTCCCCGACACGCACAGCAACACGTCCCATGGATTCACCGCCGACAGCGGAAGCCCAGGCGGTCCCGCGGACATCTGCGAAGACAGCTCCAGGGACCCGTTAGCCACGCCTCCGCCTCCCAGCGCCGCCGCCGCTGCCGCTGCAGCTGCGGGCTGCCCCCAATCACCGCTGTCCCGCGCTCCTGCCGCCGCCGCCGTGGCCACAGCCGCCGCCGCTCCCTCGACCGCCACTGCCACTACCTGGGACTCGTTGAGCGAAGAGGCGCTCGCGTTCATTGCGGCTGGACGCTGCACCCTGCGTGGAGAGGGACAGTGAGCATCAGGTGTGCGGTTCCAGCTTCCAGGGAACTTCCCCGGGCGCAGGTGTCCCGCTCACATTGCCCATCCCACCCCGGACCCCATAGTTGAGGGAGGAAGAAGTAATTGAGAGCCACATATACCTATTGAATGGGTGAGTGGAACGTACACGGGTGCTCTCACATGTAGCTGAGTTCTTGCATAAATACACACACGGATAACATGCACTCACACGCACACAGACTAATCCCGTAAAGGTGACTGCATCTGCACACGTATCCGTATGCACCGAGCTAAGGGTGTGGGGCCTGGGCGAGTCCCGCTCTGGCTCTGGGTCAGCGGATTCAGGGTGTTTCCTTAAGCTGGGAATCAGGGTCGCTGTCCGCGGTGCTGAAAGCTAAGTTTCTGCATGCAGAGCCTAGCGGTCCTGGAAGCTACAGAGACCCCTGGAAAGGAGGCTTGGGGAAGCCTGTCGGGTCAAGTTTGGCTCCATTTCTCCGTATTAGAGAGGACGCATCCCCCAGCTATATCCTTCACTTCTTCCCCTCTCCACACCCTCAAAGTTCCTCTAGGAAGCCGGGCTGCTCACCTGGGGAGTCAGAGCTTCAGAAAGTCTGCGATCATGAGCGCTGTGGTGGGGCGCCAGGCTGCATCCCCGGAGCTGCCAGAGTCGATGCCTGCGAAGCGGCCAGAGAGAAGCGCTGGGCTCCAGTGGTTGCGCGGAAGCCAGGGAGAGTGAGGGACACAGTCAGTGGCAGAACAGGCGGTTACGAGCAGCGCGCCGGGTTTGAGATTGACAGGCAGCGTACAGTGACGTCAGGCTCCTAGCTCCGCATTCGCTTTCCTCACCGCCCATCACCACCCCTTCCTTGTCTCCCACCCCAAATGAAGACGACTCAGAGGTTTCAAGGAGGGAGGAGATGCGGGAGCGGCTGGCTGCCTCTAGTCCAGAGCCTCCAGGAATGGAGGAAAAGAAGGAGAAATAGAAAGGGGAATGGGAAAGAAGATGAAGTGGGAGGGAAGGGGTCCACGGGAGTTGCATTGGCCAGGTAGGAAAATTAAGAGTCAATGGTCCACAAGGGGGACCAAGGGAATAAGAAGCCCTGGGAAGGGGGACATTGGTTCAGGAAAGTCTGAAGGCAGAGTTGCTACCTTGAAAAAAAATAATACTTCTTTGGGGAAAGGAATGAATTGGGGGGAGGGGTGTGTGCAGAGGGGTCAGCTTTCTTTTTAAAGGGTATCTGCAGAACAGTGAGTTGAGTATAGTCAGAGGACATATGCTGAGTTGTGGGGAACTAAGAGAAGATGGGGCATTTGAGGAAAACAATTCCTCTTGCCCCCTCCATTCCTTTCTCTCTCTCTCATTCTCTCTTGAGCTCTGCACAGTAGGTTTCACCATGATCTTGTCAGCCCAGTGTTTCCCAATTCCAGAAGCCGATAGTACTCTTTAAAGAACAGGTTTATGTCTTGTTAGTATACAAGAAAACAGGAAAATGTGACTTACTTCCCTGTCAAAAGACTTTGCCCTATTAGTACTCTATAAACAAATTGCTGGACAAAAATAGTGATAACTCAGCCGTACCAGACTTTAGTAAGCAGGAGTTTTCTTTACAGCCCAGATAAATTACCCTTTTTAGTTTAAAGCTATTTTGTTCGTAAAACACAAATAGTAGACTTCTTTTTCTTCTTTTTAAATCATCCAGAATCTCTGATAGCTGTACTTGGGCAAAAGCTAAAATAGTTAGCTCCGTCTAAGGCTCTAAAGTAGATGATCACACATTGGCATAATGACATTATATTGAGGCCACAGCCATGATTTTTAGGTGACATGCTCTAGGCAAAGTGAAAATAGATAATATTTGTTATTGGTCCTTTCCCCACTTCTCTCTGAATCTCCTCCTCACTCCTCACCCCCTGGCTTCATTTTGCCTCTAGCTCCAGAGGTCCCAAAATGAAGAAAAAGGAGCCACACAAAACCATATACTAGTACTCAGACTGCCTACAGACTCACATGGGGGGTAAATTTTTAACCTGGCCTGTTCCCTATAAGTATGGCCTTCAAGTCCAGACTATCTTGCCATCCCCCCCCGCCCCCCCGCTCCCGCCGCCTCATTGCTGCTGGACATAACTGGAAGAAATGAAGGAAACTGTAGAACTATTCAATTCTTTGCTGCAATAGTCAGTGTTGGACCATAAATTAAGTTTATACACAAATCTCCATTTGGAGAGTTTATAAAATTCTCACACTCCCATTTTCATGAGCCCCCAAATTGGCTAAAGTTCTAAGTTAAAAGAGTCATTTGATTTTAAGTGAAAGGATGTCATTTAAGAGCTAAGAATGTTATTTTCAGAGCTCTCAAGTGAACTGTCAAACCACTATAATAACACGTTAATCTCAAATTTTCCCAATGATCAAATAGCAGCCCACGGGGAGGAGAATCCTCCTTAAGGTCTAAGTGTGTTACATTTTTATATGCCACAATGCAGCAGAAAGCGTGGGATTAAACTAAGCAAACAGAGATCTTGTGTTTTGGACATCCTTCTGCTTTCACCATTGGCAAGAATGGACTTTTCAGTGGGGTCAGGAGGACAACCCATGCAGAATCATGTTGGCTGAGGGTTTTTAGATTGTCTTTACATCATTACTCTCTCAAATGCTAGACTAGATCCTTACCCCCTGCCCATGCCCACCCATCTCGGGAGGCAGAAGATGGGAAAGAAGAAAGGTGTCTGGTTCATTGGTTATGGATGAATATTAAATGAGCTGCATTGCCTGCTCTGCTCACAGCTCCTCACAAGTACCTAACCTTCCGGTGGTCTCCGGTTCTACTGTGGTTTAGACTGTGAATTATATGACATTTTCTACCTCAAGCCTAGAACTTGGAAGGAGAATGACCCCTAACCCAAAGCTAGACAAGATCAATCATCCTTTGCTGGTGATCAGATTTCCCTTGAAAATTTGAACTTAAGAGACATTGTGACAATGGTCAGTCAGTGTTGGTTCTGGAACTGCAAGATTATGACAAATTAGGACTGGAGCACTCATATTGAGCCTTGTGTGAAATAAGTAATCAGAAGAAGCCCATTGTGATGAAAGAAAGAAGCAGGCGTGGAGAGAGGACCAGAGATGAAGGAGATCAAATGACTGAGAGGTGGAGAGAATGACCTCAGTATCTGAGCATCCAGTTCCTGGCTCTGGAAGTTCAGATCCCTGGATGCCTTGAAATTGCTATTTCTGTCTCTACCGCAAACCTTCATAATCTTGAGCTACCTTGAGTGCACTTCTATTCTGGGAATACTTGATAATTGACTGAAACATACAAGTAAATATATTATTCATTCATTAGCTTGTCTGGTCCAGGTTATGTTTTGAGGTGTACAAAGTTTGGTTTCTGGCTTATAATCACAGGTTAAACTCACTATTGCCATCTCTGCAACATACTAATATATCATCTGGCACTTTTATACTCCAACACTATCCAAGCATGAACACAAAAGAAACTTTCCTTGTCTGAGGTTAGGCTGCAGAATCACAATCTCTCAAGTACAACTCTTTGTTTCCTGTGTGTATCTCTTGCCTATTTTAGCCTAAGCCAGTGGTTCTCAACCCTGGCTGCCCTTTAGAATCACCTAGAAAGCTTTTAAAAACTACCTCCTCCTGGATCACTCACCATAGATGCTGATTCATTTGGTCTGGAGTGAGGACCAGGCATTGAATTTTCTAAGGGCTCTAATGAGAAGCTAGGATAGAGAACACTGGCCTAAGCAATCATACAACCTCCTTACCAGTTTTACATGCAGTGAAATAGTGGGTTGAAGTTTGAAATAGTTACGTCAAAGGAATTTAAACAACAATTGAGTTTCAAGTCACACTGTAGTTTCAGATTTATGACGCTAACTAGACCCCTTCTGCAGACCTTTTATTTTTCATACTCACACAGAACCACTCTTGGCTGATACTTGGTTCCCTTTAGGTCCTGATTAACTCAGTGGACCCATCAGGAGCTGTAAATTCTGGTTGCCCTCAACCCTCTATTTTGCTGAAGACCTCAGTTTCTGCCTTCTTTCTTGTTCTGAGTTCAAGGCCACTTCCCAGGTGTGTTCTCTCCTGGCCCAGATATTTGCAAATCAATTCTGTTTTACAAAATCAGAGCTGCAGTCAGCCAAGCTGTCTAGACCTTTTAAAAGTAGACTGGAAAGACCCATCCTAGCAAGTCTGGTCTCTCTCTGAGGATCTGCAGACACACACACACACACACACACACACACACACACACACACTCACACAATTCCCTCAACTTGGTTCTTAGAGGCAAGCAGTTCTGTTTCTTACTGGGAAGTTTAAGTCTATTTGGTGATACACAGATACTTGAGCTGACAGCTCAGGAAGAGGGCAGGTGCTTAGTGAGATGTATAAAGCTATTATTAAGAAAGATTGTTGCTGAAAGAGGCAGGAATCACAAAGAGTCATTGAATTCTCTACATTGTTTGTCCAGATCCAGGGTGCTGGATGGAGTATAATCTTTTTGAGACACCTGCGGAGACAGATAAATTATATTCAAAATATCCTGCTTTTTTATTCCTGCCATTGCCTATCCCCAGGGTCTCTTCTCACCCTCAGGCATTTGTGGTGTGTCACAATGTCCAAGGCACTTATTTCCTCAGCACATTCAAACTCACCAGGGATGTTCCTGCTTCATGCCAGGTTAGCTGTCTTCATTCCAAAGGGCTGTTATTCTGGAAGGTCAGCATCACCTGATGTTTCCACCAAATTTAGAAAAGCAGCAGAACACCATTATGACTGCTACATGTCCACAAGATGCAGAACACTGTCTAGGGCAGTGGACATGTTTCATTTAACTGAATTGTTGTTGAGCAACATTTTTTTCTTGTGTGATAAACAAATCAGGAAAAATAATAACATTTTAAGACATATGTCCTTTTCCATAAAGAAGAACAACAATAACTTTATTGAGTTTCATGGGTAAAAGTATAAACTTAGAACTTAAATTATAGATTTATTGGGTAAGAGAATGATAAGGCTGGTCCTATTGGCATACTGGAAAGCTAACACAGAGGCAATCTTCTAATCTGTCAGGCCCTGCATTTCCAAAGTGCTCTGACTCTCACGCAGCAGGTTTACACTCATTGTCTCATTTTGTTCTCTGAAACAATTACATGCCGTTTAGAGTTATTTCCTTTGCAGATGGCGCCACTGAAGTTCAGTGAGGTGACGCGAGTTGTCCAAGGGCACATAGGATTCCAGCAGGTACACTGTGAACAAGTTATTGGCAATCTCATGGGAAAGCAAAGCCAGCATTGAGTCAACGTGTGCAAAGCTACGAAGATTTCAAAAACAAAGAGGTTTGGGATAGTGATATCAGAAATGGTGAAGGTTGAATTTTACAACTTTAATATTACTATAAGCACAGTTTATAGATGACCTTTTTCTGTTTTGTAAATGTATGGTAAATATATTAAAGAGCATTTTGGGGGAAAAAAAGAAACCTCACTCATATTCTTTTCAGCTAACTAGAATTGCTCCTCCCCACTTCTGGATTGTAAACCTACTGAGGGGACGAGCCAGTTCTAATTAATCTTTTCATCAGTATGATCTGGCACAGAGTAAGTGCTCAATAAATGTCTATTGAATGACTATTTCCAGAATTTATCTTCATGTATATATATTTTACATGGGTAGATTGTGCAGCATGCATTTACCACATATACAGAGTACAATTTAAATTTTCACTTCATAATAAAATATATGTTGTCAATATTTTAATATGTTGCATTGTAATTATTTTTTACTACAGGCCCAGTACACGAAATTCATGCATGGGTAGGGTCCCAAGTGATCAAGGCCAATCTGCAGGGCAACTGGAGGAGCTATTACGGGAGAGGGGGGCCCCCACAGGCACCTCCCATGGCTGGCCTGGTGCAGCTCGTTCACCCCTTCCCTGGCCACCGTAGCTGGTTGGGGCCTGTAGGCTGGGGGCAGCTCTTGCGTTTAGCATCTGCCCCCTGGTGGTTAGTGCACATCATAGCAATGGGTGGTTCTGCCATTCAGTCTATTTGCATATTAGGCTTTTATATAGGATACTTTTGCCTAGTTACCCATGCATTCACTAAGTATTTACTGAGCACCTACTACATGATAGATATTGTGCTAGAAAATAAAGATGCCCAAGTATGTGCCTGTCCTCAGGAGCAAAGAAACAGATTCTATGAGAACAGTGCAGTACATGTTATAAAAGAGGTGATCCTGGGAATAACGGGGACTCTCAGAAAAAGACTCTCATCCAACCTGAGTCAAGGAATGATGCCTAACCAGAATCTTGAAGGATGAGTAACACTCACCTAGGTAAAGACATGAAAGTTCCAGGCCGAGGAAGCATGAAAAAAGACATGAAGTCAAGGGAACTTGGCCCACATTATTGGACTGTGGGTAAGTAATTGAGGCTAGCATGTCAGATAAAAGGGCAGAGCATAGATACACAGGTAGGTGGGGCCAACTCAGGAAGGATCTCCTATGCCAGGGTAGGAGGTGAATTTTATCATGAGGGTAATGGGGCACTGGTGACAGATTTTATTAAGCAAGGATGGTCGATAGAATCAGGCTTGTGTCTCTCTTATAATTTATGGAAGCCCCATTAGCAATGATATGGAATGATTAGAAAAGGGCAAGAGTGAAGACAGACCTCCTAGGAGTCTGTTATAGTGATCTATACATGGGATTTTGAAGGCTTAACAGAAGTAGTGATGGCAGGAACTGAAGAAGTTGATGGATCCTTCAGGTGTTTTGGGCATTATATTAGTTAAAGCACTCTAGTTTCTGTAAAAGATAGTTATTCAAATCTTGGTGGCACAACATACTAGAGAACTGTTCCTTATTCATATGAAATTAACAGATTGTCGGACTGGCAGACAGCCTTTCACATGATAATTCAGGGATCCAGCTCCTTCCATCTGACCTTGGAGTTCTCAGCATTCAGCATCTCACCCAGGCACCACTTTGGTGACTGGGAAATGATTGGGGAATTCCATTTGGGGTATTTTATGGGACATGCCTGGAAGTGCAGAGGTAGATAGACACAGATAAAAGGAGAGACAGTGTCAAGGATGATTTTCAGGTGTGAACAGGAGTAATATTGGAGAGGGGCAGAATGGTTAATGCAATTGTGCACATTTGAGTTTGAAGTAGGACATCCAGGTGCAGAGCTTCAGGGGGACATTGAATAGAGGGGTTGTTCTGAACTCAGCATAGAGTCTAGATTGATGTTAGGATATAAAAAAAACTCCTCCTTCTCCTCCATCTTCTCCTTCTCATCTTTTACTTCTTCCTCCTCCTCCTAATAAGATGTACCATTTACTAAGATACCCTTTGGGGTGGAACTATTATTACCCTAATTTTACAGAAGAGAAAATAAAGATTAGGGGGTGAAATAACTTTGCCATATGGTTGGAAAGTGAGAGAGTCAGAACTTGAACCCCATTTGTCGGGCTCCAGGTAAAAGGAGTTGATGAATCTAAGTGAAGAGGGCTGGGCCAGTCCCTGGAGGATTACAGTCCTTGCAGGATGGGTGGAAGAAGAGGCAGCTGCAGAGGAAGTTGAAAAGAGCCATCAGAGAGGCAGGATATATCATAGAAACCCAGCCTCAGTCAGAGAGGAGAAGGGGTATGGAAATCAAAGAAGGGGTAAGTTTCAGGAGGAACAGGGTCAAATTATATCCTGATAGGTCAAATAAGATCAGATCAAGGGAAAAAATTAGCTGAACTCAGCTAGGTTCATCAACTTATTGGTGACTTTGCAAAGTGCAGGAATGGCAGTAGCCAGGGTGAAGTGAATGTGCTTTAACTCAGGGATGAGAAAGGAGAGTGCAGATGTTTCTATGAAGAAGTTGGCTTGAAGCGGAAGAGGCAATAGTTAGATAGAGATGTAGGTTCAAGGGAGAGCTTTTCTTGAAAAATAGAAGAGATTGGAAGGGAAAAGAGATGGCTATGAGGCCAAGATTGACTTCAGAGACCATAGATATTTGAGGGGATAAGATGATGGGGAGCAAAGATAGAGAGATCTGGAAGATGAGTAGAGAGATTAACCTGAGAAACAGATAGGGGCAAGGAGAATGAGTTGTGCACATGGGGCCATATATGTAAATTTTAAGCGAGGAACCAGGAAATCAAAGGACTGCCTTCCAATTCTTTGTGAAATTTTGGGCATGAGGAAATCAGCTAATAGTGAGATGACAAATGGCAGCGTTTCTCCAGTTACCATTTTGATGACTGCACCATATTGCACTGAGAATATAGAGTAACATCTAATTTACCATTCTCCTGTCGTTAGACATTTAGGTTGTTTATATGTTTGCTATTATAGATAACTCTACAAAGATTACTTTCATGCACATGATTATTTTTATTTTGTACTAGAAGCCCTGTGCAAAAAATTCATACACGGGTAGGTCTTCCTTCCTCGCTGCTGGCTTTGGAACCCCAGCTCTCATAGCCCTGGCCCTGCCTCTGACCTCCGCCCCCCACCCACACCCACCTTGGCATGGTGCTTCCCGTGCCCGCTGCCACCTCTTACCCCAATTCCCGGGTTCTGCAGAGCCCGCTGACTGATTGCCCCGCAGAGGGTGGCCAGTGTGTGTCATAGCATGGTGGTCGTCCGGACAGTCGTTCTGCTGTTCAGTCATTCAGTTGATTTACATATTATGCTTTTATTATTATAGATAATTATCTTGACATAGAAATTGTCAGCCAAATGGCAAAAACATTTTCATGGCTCTTGAAATGCACTGCTAAATTGCTTTCGGAATGGCTGTGATGATTTACAATACAGCAGCACTCTGTGTGCATACCAGTTTCTCTGCAGCTTTTATAGCACTGGATTTTATTATTTTAAAATGTTCTTTCAATTCAGTGGGTATAAGAGGTACCTCATTAATGATTTAAAGCATATTTATTTGATTACCACTAAGGCTGGCCATTTGTCTCTCTTTTTTAAAACACTGAATTTTCACTTATCTGTTAGGACTTAAGGCTGTTTTTATATAGCTGACGAAGCATCTACTGTAGACATTCATACTTTGCATATCAAACTTGAGGTGAAATTTCCCCTTTCTACCTTTTTTAACTTTAGTTTTGATTGTTCAGAAGTATTGCCTTTTTGTAAAGATGTCTTTTAAAGGATAACACATACCTCAGCTTCTAGCCTGAATCTAGCACATGCATGGCTTTAGAGTAGAGAGCTCTTCTGTCATTTATTAGAGAAGAGAGGACAGAGATCTAGGGAGACAAGAGATTTGGGAGGTGGCTGGCACCTGAGGCAGGCTGTAGTCTCCCTAAGCATCAAAAGCCCAACTGTCTGACGTAGGCCTGTACAATTTACCCAAAGAGGGTGTTGGCACATGAACCAGCAGAGCCTTTGGGCAGGGCTGGGAGACTGTGGCTCTCAAGTCCTAGCACAGAGCTCTGTAGGGAGGGCAGAAATTGGGGAGGCCAATAGATTCTGGCCAATAGAACATATTAGCTCAATAGGAGCAAAGTACCCATTAGACCTGAACAAAGGGCATCCAGTTGGAACACATCCCACTGCAAAGCCTGACCAGGAAAGAAGCCCTAAACTGAGGGAAATAATTACAGCAAAGGGGATGGAGAAAGAAGAGTCACATTCACATAGTCCCTCACCATGGGCCATACATGATGAATACATATGATGTCACCTTACTCACACTGGTCCCTGTCAAATTATTTCTATTATTCTCATTTAACACTGGAGGAAACAGAGTCTCATAGGGGTCAAATAATACGCAGTTTATAAGAGATGGAGTCCATTCGGGTCTTATTTCCTTAAAAAAGTCTCAGCTCTGGAAAGGGGACCTGAGGCTTCAATGTGATGTGTGGCCTGGGGAGCAGGGGAGCACTGTGGGCAGCGAGCAGATTTTGAAGGGTGCTGCTTTGATGCAGGAAGAAACAGGAACCCAAGGAAGGATTCTGAGCAGACCGTTGATTTGAATCGATGCTTTGGGAAGAGAGCAGGGAGTGGAGAGCAGAAAGCAGGCTACTTTTCTGTGACACACTTGTGGGCACCAAGTAAATACAGCAGGCCTATTAAATGAGAGCCAGCCAGAACTGGTATTTTGGAATTGCTGCTAAGATAAGTCACCACTCTGAATGTTTATCTGAAATGTAATCCCCTGATCTTTTGAGAAGGATTCTAAAACCTAGGAGAGGTTGCTAAGGCAATAAAGCCCTAAGTATCATAAACAGCAGAATCCATAAAATAATTTCCCCAAAATATCATGAGCTCCATTATCCAGCCAGCGGCATTGGGGGTTTGGCTGGAGCCCAAGAGGAAGCCAGCGTGGATCCAACCTCTCCTCCCCGCTCCACACTTCTTTCCAGAGTACACTGAAGTGCGTCCCCACCAAGAGTTCTCTTCACACGGCATTCTCAGGTTTCTGCAGCCCCTGTGTTCCTTCAGCCTGGGACCCCACCCTTTCAAACCATCCCAGCTTTTCACTTGATGTAGATTTATATCCCTGCCCTGAACCCCAAACTGAATGATGCTTCAAATAAGAATAATTGATTTGAGTGACTTGTATAACATACATATTTTATTAGGTGGAGGTCGATTCAATTATTTTGAGCTTTAAAAAAAGATATATATATATCTTTGGTTTCATATACATATATGAAATAAGCTAATTAACTGGAATGCCATAACAGGTCGACCGGACAGGAGGGGCCTCCGTGTGCCTGCGCTGGGAGAGAGTGGGATCAGCAGTGGCCGTGGCTTCAAGGACCAGAGAGGGAGGCAGGGCCAGACAGGCGACTCCAGGGTGGGTGGCACGGCGTGATTTCGAATCACACGCTGGGCTCCTAGTATAGTCATAAAAAGATATTCATGAAATGAAAGCCAAGACCACTGTATACAATATGAACTCAGTTTTGGAAAAGAAATTATATGCAGCATATCAAAATGTTAACAGTGAATACCTCTGAGTGGAGGCTATCTTTATCCTTTTCAAAAAGATATGTGACAGGAGCCAATAGCTATTTTCCAATATCCATGCTTCCTTTACTCTATAGGAATAGAGCCTCAGGTATTAGCTGGGCTCATGGCTACCTACAAGTAATAGCATAATTCTAGGCCTTTCTTAGAGCTAGTTGTGGTCATGTAAATGTTCTGACTCTGGGTGCGTACCAGTTTCTCTGGACGTGTTGTGCAGCACCTTCCAGAAACTATTCTTGGAAGGAAGGGGTATTTCCTGCTTCTTTCTACTCCTTCTTGCTGGTTGGAATGTGAGCATGTTGGCTGGAGCTGCAGCGGCCATCTTGGACCCTGAGGTGGAAGCCACGTGCTGAAGGTGTTGGAGCCACAGAGAGAAGAAGCCTGGGTCCCTGATGATCATGGACCACCAGACCAGTCCTAGACCCCCTATATCTACTGGTACATGAGAATAATTTTTCCTCTTCTGTTTTATTTAAATCACTACTATTTTGAGTTTTCTGTCACTTGCCAGCTGAACCAAATCCTAGATAACACATTGGTATATTTTTAAAGCCATAAAATAGATAGGGGTATATTGAGAATTTCAGTCCAAGTCCTGTTCATGGGATAATATTTTCTGGCTGCAAAATTTTTCATTGAAACTGCTTGTCCCCAGTTTTACTAATATCTGCTCCCATACTCTGGTCAAACAAACTGCATCAAACCAGCACTTAACACTGTTCAGTTTTTATATCAAGGATACACTATCCCATCCCTAGGCCATGGACTGTCTCTATTTTAATTCAAAAGACTTCACAAAGCTCCTGGGAATAAGATATTGATGTAAAGATTTCTGGATGTTTGTGATAACATTTTAGGTTATGAGATGCCCATAAGTTTGAGGCCAAACCAAAGATGAAATGGTCTATGCAGACCTTTCCTTGCCCAAGTGAACTGCTTCCATCACTGAGACTGGGGCCTGTGAGGAACCAGAGAAAAGTCTGTGTGAGTAGCGTGTGTGTGTGTGTGTGTGTGTGTGTGTGTGTGTGTATGTGTGTGTGTGTGTTGCAGCTGTGGGTTACACAAGCTTTAGTGGTGTGTGGTGTCGGTATGTGGATGATGCACACATTTTGTGAGGTGTTTGTGTGTTCATGTGTGTTTTATGGGCATGTGTTTGTTGAACCTATATGTTGCATAGGGGTGTGTGTTGGGGAGATGTGTATTGTGCTCCTGTGCCAGAATGGTGTGGTGTGTGCACGTGCACATTGTTCAGGTGAGTGTTTGCAAAGCCCGGGTGTTTGAGCACGTGCTTGCACACACACGTGTGTAGCAGTGTTATGTAACAGTGACAGAGGAGACGCCTCGTGTTGCTGGGTCCTAAAGAAGGCTGCAGTTGATTTAGGAGCCATGCCAGGATGATCAGCTGAAGAACCCCACCCCCTCTGCTTCTTCTCATATATTTCTAGATCACAGGCGTCCCCATTCATTTCTAACAATCATGCAGCGTTTACATTACGTTTGCTTATCTAAACTGCAGGCAATTTAATTTTAACTTGTCTTCAATTCAGCTGGTACTTTCTGCTTTCACTGCTCCAAATGACTAAAAGTAATTTTTAAAGTTATTTTCCTCCCCCCCCCCCAGCATTTGCTTACACTACGAAGGGAGACTTATCCTGAAATATAAGGAATATTTAAATTAACAAAATAAAAGGGAGCTATCAGATGAAGAAATACTGATGTTAATGAAACATAGTGTTGACATTTCAGCTATTCACACACATTTAGTGTGAAAAATATTCTTCAGCATTCTACACATCACCACTGTATTCCCACACAGAACCCATCACCTTTTGCTTCTCCCTTCACTTGCTAATGTGGCCGGCATTCCTGAGCAGATCTCTATTCACAGGGACCCTCTAAAAGGGGACAAACCCACACCATTCCTGTGGGAGTATTTACAGATTATGCTTCTATACAAGTAGAGATTCTTGATCCCACGGGATCATAATGCCCTTGTGAAGTTTTTCTGAAAAACGAAGGTGCTGGTGGCATTGGGGTTCTCTGTGGAGAAAATGCTCCTGTTTCTATGCTGTGTTGGGGGATGATTGGGCGGCCTCTAGGGGTGCTGTTGAGCACTTGCTGAGAGGTGCACTTGCCACACTTTGAGATGTGGAGGACCCAGGGGCAGGCAGGTAGGCACTGGGGAGTTTCTAAAGCCTTCTGTACCCCCTGACTACTATTGGTCATATCTAAAAATTCCCATACTGTGAACAGGGATCATTGATATGGCCAGTGTGCACACAACCCCAGGAGGAACAGACCCTTATGCATATTCTAGACTGAGGCTGGAAGTCCCTTGTGCAAGTGTAAGTATTGGGATTTGAATCCAGGCAGTTTGGTTTCAGAACTCTGCTCTTAACTCTTCTGCACACTTGCAACACAAATCATGAAGGATCCAGGTGTGTGCGCATGAGAGAGAGAGAGGGGTGATTGCCACAGACTTCACACCTGTTCTGAGAGCTTGGCCAACAGCCCAGCATCTTGGTGTGATGTTGTTCATTTCAATAGAAATAATCTCATAAAGTATAGAAAATTTTCTCTCTTTAAAATGTTGACTGGTGTTATAGGGAGAAACATGAACTGGTGGGAATTTCTGCCCTCACAGGCAATGAGAGAATTCATCAGGACATCCTTTGGGCTCTACTTTCAACAGAAAACCAGAAACTAACCACTTTTCACCTCTTCCATGGCCAGCCCTTGAGCACTTTCATTCTTTTCTCAGACAGAACTAAATGCAATTCTACTGCAGACAGAATGAAGCTTTTATAGGGTAAAAGTTACATTCCGCTCTTCCTCTACTTTCTCATCCTGTGGCCCTAAATGGCTTGCTTCCCCCCTAGGCTCTCTCTGAACACAGCTACAGCTTTCCCTTTCCCTAACTCCACTCCAATTCCACTGGTCTTGTTCTTCCTCCAACATACCAGCCATACTCCCAACCCAGGACCTTTGCATTGGCCATTCCCTCTGCCTATAAATATCATGACTATCTCCCTCACTTCAAGCCTTTGCTCGATCACATCTTCATTCGAATTCACTGTGTCTACTCTAAAATTGCAACTTGCACCTCCACTCCTAGTTTTCCCTTTTTTTACTTTTGTCCTCTATCTTTTCCCCATGGTCCTTATCAACTCTTCATATATTATATAATTTAATTATTTATTATGTTACTGCTCATTGTCTACCCCCACACAGGAATATAAGTTCTTGGTATTGTTCACTAACACATTCTAAGCACCTAGTACCGGGTCTGACACATGCTGAATATTGATGGAGTGAATGAGGAGAGGATCTGCAGGCTGCAAACACTGGCCTCTGTGGAGATCTCAGGAAGCCTGTCCCAGGCCACATGACCAATGGTCCAGAGCCAGTGATGGGAGAGCTGACAAAGCATCCTGGACTCCAGTGGGAGGCCCTGTGTCTCTGCATGACAAGAGTGGGGTTTGGCTGAACCATGGCTGCATCTGCGCAGAAGTGAAGGGCTCTAGCCACAGCCTCACATTGCATGTAGACACTTTTTGAAATAAATGTTCTAAAAACAAATGACAGTTGGCAAATGTCATTTTGTCTTACTTATTGCAGACTGCCTGAAACAAGGGAATATATGTCAAACATAGCACAGTGCTTGGCACGTTTTAAGTGTCTCATAAAGGTCAGTTGTTCTCATGGTGTTCATTGCCTATAAATAAGGGAAGCCTACTCACTGCCGTGAGCTTTGCTCCCTGTTTCTCCTCAGCAGTTCCCTCTCTGCCTGACTGCGGAGCTAGGCTTGGGCTTAGCACCCAAGTGCTCTCTAGGAAGTGACTGAAGCTGAGCTGCACATATGCACATCTATCTGTCTGCTGAGGATGTTTGGTCCCACGGAGGAGACCTCAGTATGTAGGGCCAGGAGGCAAGACTGGGAAAGCACATCACCTCTCTGAGCCCAAGAGATCATTGAGTAAATCACTCTCTGATTCAGTAGCCTTCAGCTTGACGGACTGAAAGTAAAGTGAGCCGATTTCTTCAGCATCCATGAATTCCACCACTTAAAAATATCCCTAGCTCCAGACCATCTCTAGATATCAGACCAAACACCTTGATAGCCCATTCAACTTAACCTTTCCTAGCTGCCTGCTTCATACACTGACATAGGTTCAGCTCTGGGGTAATGGGAATAGCAGAGGGCTCCATTTCCATGATGTTTCCTGTTGATTATATTTTATTTTATTTTTTGGCTTAAAACAAGATGCATTTATTCTCTTGCAGGTCTGTAGGTTAGATATGCCACACAGATATGCCTCACTGGGCTAAAGTCCAAGTGTCAGCAGGGCTGCACTTCCTCCTAAAGTTCCAGAGAAGATGGTTCTCTCGCTTTCTCAGCTTCTAAAGCCTCTCCCACATTCTGACTCCTGGACCCTCCATCCATCTTCAAGACCAGCAATGACTCATCCCTCTGACTTTTCTTCTGCAGTCACTTCTCCCACTGACTATAGACAGAAAATGTTCTTTGTTTTTAAGAATGCACGTGTCTAGAAGGGGCTCACCTAGATAACCCAGAATAGTTCTTCTTTCTCAAAGAACTTAAAAACCAGAATACATTTTCAGAGTGCCTTTTGCCATGTCAGGTGTCATATTTCCAGGTTCCAAGGATTGTGACATGGATATCTTTGGGGTTTCTTATTTTGCCTACCACACCATTAAGATTGTCTTTTGGTTATAAAAGACAATATATTGATGTGCATGGAAGGCTACCTACCCCAATTTCAACTATTTTTTCTCCAAATTTAGCCTTTTTTGTTACCTCTTGATATATTTTTAGGTGACATTGCTAATTTATTTTGTATAAAATTCTCCTACTCTGACAACTCTGGCATCTTCTACTAAGGAGAACGTGACATCTGTCTTCAACTTAGTGTTCCTGGTATTCACAAACAGTTCTCTTTAAATGCAAGGGTGAGAGGCACCAGCCAGGCCTGAGTGATGGGGAAGATGTTATATCAATTAGAAGCAGCAGTGGGGTCTGGGGCAAGATATCCAGTCACCTCCAGGGCCTGTTGTCTGGAATAAGTTTCTTGTCGGTGGCCCACCTAATAAACAGCAAATCTAAATGAGGGAAAAGCAAAATCTACTTTAGTGCATAACATGGAGAAAAAGGACTGATAAGTATCTGACTTGTAAGGTGGGAAACATTTAATGGATCATTCCAGAGACATATCTGGAGAAACTTGTGGAACATCTGAGGAGGGAGTTTGTCCCCCAAGTGACCAAATGGCTCAGAAACATAACTAGTTCTTTTTCTGCCTTAAGTGAGAGCAGAACATAAACAAAGAAGTTCAGGAAACTGGATGCAGAAGGGGCAAGAAGGAAGGGCAAGGCTGAGGCTGGCAACCCCTGTATGGATGTAGGAATCAATGAAAAACACTAGTAATTATTGAGATGGTATCTGTGAAGCACAGAGTCTGCTGTAAAATTGGAAGCTCTTTGGGGACTCCTGAAAACCCCATTCCTCTTCTTTTGGAACTTTGGGGAAATGGGGCCATGAGAATTCTGAGCATCTTCCTCCCACCTCCATCTCAGAAGCTGGCACTGCCTTTCTCAAAAGTTGATTTCAATTACAAGTTGTACAACCACACACCAGCTCTCTGGCAGTCATCTATCTGGATGACCCACATTTTGTGCATAACCAGTAGAGCCCAATTAACCAGTAGGAGAGTCCCTTCCTAGAACCTACTTTTAGTTTCATTACATTGACACTAAGCTTAGATCTGATTTTTGAAGCTGCATTTTATAAAGCAAAGAAAGGGACTGTGACCATGTTTAGAAAGGATAGCTGGCCTCCTGACAGCAAGGATGAAGAAACTATCAGAAACATAAACTTGAATTTTGAGAGTATCAAAAGCTGGGACTTCGGTGTGGGGGCAAATTCCCTCTCCTCTCAGGATCTCTATAGGGTTTCCTGTCCTCAGCTCAGCTCAGTCACACTTGCTTATGATGACCCAAACTCATTGCAAAGGTCAACTTAAATAAAGCACTTGCTTCATGCAGAAGGTGGTGTTATGTGTTTTATTTATCTTAAATTTATTTATTTTTACATCTTTATTTATTTTAGAGAGAGAAACATCAATGTGGGAGAGAAAGATCCATCAGCTGCCTCCCCCCTGTTCCCCAACCAGGGATCGAACCCACCAACCTGGGTATGTGCTCTGACTGGGAATTGAACCCCCATCTTTTGGTGTACAGGACAACACTCCAACCAACTGAGCCACACCAGCCAGTGCTGTATTATGTGTGTTAGAACTCTTCTGTAAATATGATCAGTATAAAAATATTTTAGTACTGAAAGCGACTGAGAAATTCTGCCACCTAGAATGACACATTTCCTGAGAGCACCTGAGGGGAAGGTTTGCTGTTCTGCGGGAAGTGGAAGTGAGCCAAGGACTTACACAAGTGTGGCTGCTGATGCCGGCAACATATTACGACCCCTGAAGGACTCTCTAATGTATTTGAAGATATTCTCAAGCTACAGCGCTTGCCATGCATCAGAGGATAAAATTCTGGTCATTAACCTTGATTCTACTCTTTCCACTCATCTCTTTTAAACTTATTTCATCTTATCCTATTTCTTTCATTCATTCATTCATTCATTCATTCATTCAATTTCGAGTGTGTACTGTGTGCCAGGTACAATTATAATGCTGTGGATATATAAAAATAGCAACCCCCCCCCTTTTCTGGAGTTTATATTCTAGCAAGGGAAGATAGACAATAAACAAAAATCAAGAAGTAAATTCCACAGTATATTAGAGAGTAAAAATTCTATAAAGAAAAAAATAATGGAAGAAGGACTTTTAAGGTTACAATTTTAAGTGGGGTGATCAAGTGGCCTCATTGAAAGGGTGATATTTAAACAAAAACTTCAGAGGTGAGTAAGGAAGCAACTATCTTAGAGAGGAACATTCCAGAGAATAGAAATTGCAAAAGCCTGGAGTCAGGGCAATTCCTGGTATGTTGAGGAAAAAAGCAAAGAAGCCAGCGTGGCTAGAGAACAGAGGGGGGTAAGTGAAAATGTCAGAGATATAAGGGCAGATTGCACTGGGCTTATGGTCATTGTGAAGACTTTCTCAGCGAGTGGGGAGCTGTTGGAAGGTTTTGAAAGAGAAGGGATGGACTTCCTCTTTAACATGGTCACTCTGGCTTCTGTATTAGGAGTAAGGAACGGAAGCAGAAAGAGGAGCTAGTAGACTATTGTGATAATGCAGCCCAGAGTAGGCTGATAATAGTGGACCAGGGAAACCTAGGTATACAATTTGAAGGATAGAAGTGCCAACAAAACTGGATATGGGTTATGAGAGATTTAACTCCCCTCTTCCTCATCCCACCCCCACCCCCCCAGAAGCATCCTGAGAACTATTGGGCTGACCAGTAATCTCCATCTTCCTTAGATGAGGTGCTCCACTTCTAATCCCACAGCCTCTTGAGCTTCTCCTTTATAATACTTGTCTGATTTGCCCACCTCTAGTTGCATCATCATTTTTGCTCTTTCTCCACTAGGAGACCTTAAGTTTGGGCCTGGTAAAAACAGAGTCTGTGCTGTGTTGTTCATTGGTATTCTCTGCACCTAACGTAACAGACAGAAAGCTGAGTTACTATGTGTTACAGTATGTTGTTCCACCTTTACTTTCCTCATTTTTAAAGAAGATTTCGTCACTTCAGAGCAGTTTTAAGTTCACAGAAAAACTGAGGGGAAGGTACAGCATTTTCCCATAAGCCCCCTCACCCTACAGGCACAGCCTCTCCCACTATCAGCAACTCCACCAGAGTGGTACCTTTGTTGCAAGTGATGAGCCTACTTTGGCACATCATTATCACCCAGAGTCTATGGTTTATATTAGGGTTCATGCTTGATGTTGTACATTCTATGGGTTTAAACAAATGTAAATGACATGTATTTGCCCATATAGTATCATATGGAATAATCTCTCTGCCCTGAAAATCTCCTGTGCTCCGTCTATTTATCCCTTCCTCTCTCCAAACCTCTCTGGCAACCACGGCCTTTTTTTTTTTTAAGAGAGAGAGAAGAAAACATCAATCAAAGTGAAACATTGATCAGCTGCCTCCTGCATGCCCCCTATTGGAGATGGAGCCTGCAGATGCCCTGATAGGCTATTGAACTGGGGACCTTTCAGTGGATGGTACAACACCCAACCATCTGAGCTACCCCAGTCAGGGAAATCACTGCTATTTTTTTAAATGAAAAATAGTTATTTTGCTCTTTCTAGATTGTCTTCTTTCACTTAGCAATATGCCATTAAGGTTCATCCATGGCTTTTTGTGGCTTAATAGACCTTTCTTTAAGCAATGAGTAATACTCCACAGTTTGTTTATCCATTTATCTACTGAAGGACATCCTGAATGCTTCAAAGTTTTGGTAGTTAGGAATAAAGCTACTATAAACATCTGTGAGCAGTTTTTTTGTGTGTGGTCATAGCTTTCAATTCCTTTGAGTAAATTTTTTTTTTTAATTTCAGTCAGTCAGAGATAATTGCTTGCTGGTTTGTTTTGTTTTAACTATTTTTTTTTTACTTTTTCATTCAAGAAACTAAAGTAATATTTGCATAAAGGGGAATGCACAAATACTAAGTGTATAATACACAGACTTTGACAAATTAACACACTCTTGTAATAAAAATTCTAATCAGACATATATTTCCATCACCTCAGGAAAATTCCCTCTTTATGAGCCTTCCTTTTCTTCAAATGCAACCATTTTCTGACTTCTACCATCATAAATACATTTTGCTTCTTCAAGCTTTATCTATAATAATAAAAAATAATATGCTAATTAGACTGAACGTCTTTCCAGACAACCTTTTGAGGAAGCCAGGCTGCAGCGCTGGATCAAGGCAGCTGCTGCAGCTGCAAAGATCTACTCTTGCATGAATTTCATGCACCAGGCCTCTAGTATAAATAGAATCATGTAGATACTTGCCTGTATCTGGCTTCTTTCACTTGGCTTCATATGTTTGAGATTCATCTATGCCATTGCTCAAATCAGTAATTTTTACCTTTTTATTGCTGAATAACTAACTTGATATATTTCCATTTATTTATCTATTCACCTTTAATAGGCATTTGGATTGTTTGCAGTTTGAGGTTATTATGGATAAAATTACTATAAGTACTTATGGATAAGTTTTTGCAAGCGTGTTTTCATTTTTGTTGGTAAGTACTTAAGGATAGAATGACTGATTCCTATGGTAAGTGTATGTTAAACTTTATAAAAAGTACAAGCCTGGAAGAGGCATGACAATTCCCCACACTCAATTGTTTTCCTAGACTTAGGTATGGGGTACTTATGAGGTGCCAGGTAGGTAAGCTGTTCTGAGTGTTTTATTTTCATTGATTTGATTTAACATTCCAGTAAACCTGTGAAGCAAGTAGTATTTTTAACTCCATTTCACAGATGTGGAAACTGAGACACTAAAAGACTAAGCAACTTGTCCAATGCTACAGTTTATAAGTAGCAGAGTTGTCAGACTCATGTGTGAGAGAGCTTCAGTTTCTCTGCATCCAGTTAACACTTAGCATTTTCCATCTTATTAATTTCAGTCATTCTGGTGAGTCTGAAGTGATATCCATAGTGGTTTCAATTTGCATTTCTCCAGTGACTAATGAAGTGCAGCATCCTTTCATGTGCTTATTGAGCCTTTTATAACTTTTCTTTTGTGAAGTGTCTATGGAAAGGTATAATTTTATTGGGTGGGGGATGAGAGATCAGAGTTTGGGGCTGCTGAGGGGGCTCTAGTATGTGGGAAGATTCACACAAGGGGCCTTCCTCTGGGGTCCTGGCCACCGGGTGTTGAAGGGGGAAGGGCACAGTGTGAAGGGTGGGACACTGTGAAGATGCAGATGCTTTCTGGCTGAGAGCCGAGTGGGGATATCAAAAACTGCACCGTGCCAGGAGACCTAGGAGTCTGGGCCTGGTCAAAACAGAGAAAACTTCCTGTTAACCACAAACATTCAAGTGAGACTTAAGAAAGGCTGCATCTTAGGAGAGAGACCATGCCCAGGGGTAAGGGACTTGCCCTAAGACAAAGTACAAGCCTGGAAGAGGCATGACGATTCCCCACACTCAATTGTTTTCCTAGACTTAGGTATGGGGTACTTATGAGGTGCCAGGTAGGTAAGCTGTTCTGAGTGTTTTATTTTCATTGATTTGATTTAACATTCCAGCAATCCTGTGAAGCAAGTAGTATTTTTAACTCCATTTCACAGATGTGGAGACTGAGACACTAAAAGACTAAGCAACTTGTCCAATGCTACAGTTTATAAGTAGCAGAGTTGGGACTTGAACTCATGTGAACTAACTCCAAGGTCCACATTCTTAACCACAACCCTCATTACTTCACTTTTCCCTAGGTTTTTACTTATAGGCTAAAAATCATTGTCTGTTCCCTTTCTCTTCACTTCCTGTAGCCATGCTTTTTGTTTAGACTCTCTTCATCCTTTGCCTAGATTTTTTAAATGATCTTTTATAGATTTCCTTGTCTCCCTATTTAATCACAGAGATATTTCTAAATTGCAAACCTGATCATATAAAATCTTTTTTACTGCTCAAAATCCTTTAATGACAGCACCTAGGATCTGTTATGATAGGGTGTCCACCTTTCTACCTAGTTTATCCCAGCACTTTCTTTAGCCCACTTTCTGTTTGTTTCTTATTCTTTTATCAGCTTTAATGAGGTATAATTGACAAATAAAAATGTAATATATTTTAAGTGTACATTGTGATCATATATATACATCTATCTATCTATAGATATAGGTATAGGTATAAGTATAGGTATAGATATAATATAGATGTAGATATTCATATAATATAGATATAGATATAGATATATAGATATAGATATAGATATAGATATAGAATAGATATACATATACATATACATATACATATACATATACATATACATATGTTTTAGCAGAAGGCCAACAGCCAGATCCCTGGACTAGCACCCTCACAAGAAGAAGAGATTTCTTTGTTCTGAGACAAAGCTGAGATTCTACTCAAGGGTTTTATTGCTCTCTGCCTGCCTCCTTTGCATAATTGCTTATCCCTGGCATTGTTTTTTCCTCAGAATGGAGAGTTCACAAGACATAACTAAGCACAAAGAGCTCGTCAATACTTCCTGGGTTGGGAGAGGGGGCTCCTTGGCCCAGATGTGTATGAGCGGAGGAGCAGTAACCCCAGCATCCTGGACACATCTCCTTCCTTTGCCCACAGAGCGCCAGTAAATAGGAAGGAAGTTTTGCTAATGGAGGTGCAGCTGGGCCAGCCACCCACTTTTCCACTCGACCTTGCCAGAAAACTGTCGGTAGGAGAGCTTTTTTTGTTGTTGTTTAAAAAGTTTTCCTCTTTAAATATTTTTTACCAAGATTTTGAGGTGACAAATATGCAACTTTGGAGAGATATGAGGAGGAATCACAGATCAACCCCAATGATCAGTGTTGGGGTAAGAGCCTTAGCCAGGGCTTGCCCAGACCAGTTGGATTAAAGCTGGGCTGTCAAGGTGTTTCCTGCAGAGAGAAGCCAGCCTGTCCTGTGGCCCTACCAGGACGCTCCAGATCCCTCTGACTGTTCCAACCTGGGTCATTACACAATCCCTCGCATCCTGTACTTTTCCTTCACAGAACTACCAGAGCAGGATTCTCTTATTAATGGTTACCTCCAACACTGAACTGAGAGCTCCCAAGGAAAGGATGTATTTGTTGTATCCCAGCCAGTGCCTGACACATAACATTTGTTGACTGAATGGATGAATGAATAAATGAATGAATGAATGAGCTGCACTTGGCAGCCCCTGGGAAAGGAAGGGTTTTATGAATTTTTAAAAATCATGATGTATTGTCCCTCTATCAGCATGGCACTAATTGAGACAAGGCTACTTCTAAGCTAGTTGTCCAGGAGTGGAGGTAGTTGACATTGACACTCACATGCCCAGTCAAGGTCAGTTTCCCTATCTTTGCTGTGGACAGTGCCAGGCACTGTGGCAGGGAATTAGAGCTGAATTGTGTCCCTTCAACTATCATAGGTTAAAGACAATGTAACTATATTTGGGAATAGGGTCTCTTTAAGGGGGTAATTAAAATTAACTAAGGTCCTATGACCTAAATGAGTTAAATGAGGTCCTAATCTAATAGGACTGGAAAGGCCATGTGAGGATATGGTGAGAAGGTGGCCATTTACAAGGCAAGGAGATTGACCTCAGGAGAAACTAATCCTGCTGACACCTCGATCTTGGATTCCCAGCCTCTAGACCTGTGAGAAAACATTTCTGCTGTTTAAGTCACTTAGTCGGTGGTACTTTGTTATGGCAGCCCTAAAAAATGAATGCGGCACTTGACTATGAAAAAATTAGTATGAAAATGTAAGGGAAAGAATCATTGTTTCTATTGGGTCTGGAAGACCTTGAGGAGCAGTATTTCAGCTGGTCATGAGGACTTGAAAGAACTTTAGCAGATGATTAAGGAGCATCTTTTGTTGCCATGCACAGCTGGAAGCTTTCTTCGTGTGACTTCCCTTGGAGCTGACTGCATCCCTGGGAGGTCTTTGGTCCCCTTTTCCAGATGAGAAAATTGGTCCTGACTGAGGGTAAGTAATTTGTCTAAGGTTACGCCATTAAAAAATAACAGAACCAGAATCTGAGCCCAGGACTACTTCAGAACAAAGCTGCTGCTCTTTCCATTGTAGCAGATGTGGTGTATATCTAATGATGATAACGATAGTAATACCATGCCGACAATAACTATGAGCCTGGCACGCACATACATTGCACACATTGTCTAATGTCATCATTTCCAAAAAAAAGATATTCTGAATATCTTTATCTTACAAATTCCAAAAACAGGCACAGAAAGGCTTCATAAAACTCATTCACAATCATGCATCTGATAAGGAGTGGAGTTAGGATTTGAATCCAAGCTGGTTTCAGAATCGTTGTGCTTAATCCATTTTTTTTTTCAGATATGCACACATATGGGGGTTGGAGAATGAAGAGTGGGACCAAATGTTGCTAGTTTTATCATTTTTAGGCTGAAAGTCTTTTAGGACAAGGATTGACTAGAAAAATTCTGATTGTGTGAGCAGTAACAATAGTAATAATCACCATGATACAGAGAGCCAAATATTTGCTTGTTCTGGGGCAAACCAATTAGGCTAGGGACAGTGTGTCTCCATCCACTGTCTCTTTACCCTCAATGGGCACAGCATCCCTGATGGTTCTAAGATTGAAACCTCTGTGAACCAAGACCAGAAGTGGGTGAGCTGGTGACTGACAACCACTAAAGTTCCTGCAGATTCCTGAGCTCTCAGCCTTACAGCCGTGTTTGCTACAAACTCTATATCCAATAATCATCTGTTGGCCTGTGAATGAGACCCAGAGTTGGAGATCTTAGGTCCCAGGAACCTGTAGCTCAGGGCAGAGTGAGGCTCAGTCTGGTTCCTGCAGCAGCAGATAGCTTCTCCCCAACTCAGCAGCCTCTGGGGTGGTAGAAGTCCAGGATAGTCTTCAGTGCTCCATCACTGTGTGTTTTTTGCGTACCGCACAGAAATCTCTAAGACATTCGCCAGGGACCGCACATTTTTGGGCAAACTGCACGTTATTTAAATCATCATAACTACAGATCATAATGCACTTTAGGTGTTGTTTTTCAATAATTATCACATTTTTCTTTACAAAAACAAGTAAACAAGTAAAGCCCCTACTACTTTTTTAACATATGGTACTGTGTAAAACAGTTTCCTCTATGAAGAGGGACCAAACAAAATTTACATAAGTATCTAGATTCACCCCTTTTTCCATGGGCGGCACACACTGCAGGCTCTCGTAGGAAACTTTTTCTTTCCACTCGCTGGAATACATGTAGGTTCCTGCTGCTTCATGTCACCTGACAGCCTTTTGGGGGATCTTTACGAGGTGCTCTCCTTGCACCCCCAGGGGAAGATCTGGACAGATTTGTCTCTGGTCCCAGAGAGCCTTCCTTATTGTCATCCGTTATCCAGTCTCTCGCCACCGATAGCAGAAACTATTTATACTTCGTTTTTGCTTGTGGATTGAGGACGTTGTACACTCTAAATGAATTGAAAAGTCCACAGTTTATAAGGTACAGCACTACTTTTTTTTGTCCATTTCATTGTTTCCCTTAGAATGGAACAACCCTAAAGAAATTGATCTGCATGGTCAACGCCTTTCATGTGGGCATTGTATTCCTTGATGCAGAGAGGTTTTACGATATTCTCTCCTGTTTTTCTATTTTTTTTTCCTGTTGTTGAGACAGAAGTGTCATAGATTGTTGATATCATTTAGACAATCCGCTTGTCTTTCCATGCTAGGAGAAGAATATCGCCTTTTCTGGAAAATATTATGTCACTTTTCTTCATTCTTGATGTTTTCATTTTCAAATTTGGCGGTAAACCTCTACTCTCCCTAATAGTCCCACAGACTCTAGTTTTGTTCTGTAGCAGCAATTCAGCAGTAGATGTAGCATTGTAATAATTATCCTGGTAAATATGGTGCCATATGCCAAGATAGGGTCCAAGGACTGAAAGAACAGTTTCTTGCAATTTCTTTCATTCAGCAGTGTGTATCTCCATATTGCAGATATAGCCGGTGTCACTCTCACATACCATCGGAACAAGTAAACCGTATTTTGTTTTCGCTGGGTTGTACGTGCAAAATTTTAAGTGTCCTCTCCATGGAATCATTCCCTCGTCCAAAGACAACTGTTGCTCTGGTTTGTATATTGTTCGAAATTTATGCAGGAAATAATCCAGCACAGGTTGGATCTTGAAAAGTCTCCCAGAGCGACTGCCCATATTGGCGTTATCATTGAAATGCCAGAATGTCCATATTTGCTCAAATCTATGGCGAGTCATTGTCTGTGGAAATATAGGGGTACTTATCAAAGAATCTTTTGACCAATAGTCTTTCAAGCTATCTTTTCTTGTTTGACCCATCAGAATAATTAGGCCAAGGAATTTCTTGATGGCCTTCTGTGTAACCGGAGAACCTAGGTGCCCCATAGGAGAACCACAGAATCGCTGATCCAGGCCTGGCCAAATCTGTTGCAGGGAAGATGGATGTAGACACAGGGATTTAAGTGGAGAGGTCTAGAAACCAGAGGGAGGATGTCAAAATGGTTCATTGTCTAGCAACCATCCTGGGCTCCTGTGACTACAGCTGGGGAGGAGAGCAGAAATAGAAAGTCAGGGGGCCCTTGGACCCATTACTGAGGGAACTCAGGGCACTGAGATAAGCAAAGTTCTGCCTGTTCTATACAGACCCACCTTTAACACACAGTGATGGAACACTGACAATCACGTTTAACAAACAGTGATGGAGCACTCACTGGTGATCAGCTTTAACACACAGTGATGGAGCACTGATGATCACCTTTAACACACAGTGATGGAGCACTGATGATCACCTTTAACACACAGTGATGGAGCACTGATGATCACCTTTAACACACAGTGATGGAGCACTGATGATCACCTTTAATACACAGTGATGGAGCACTGGTGATCACCTTTAACACACAGTGATGGAGCACTGGTGATCACCTTTAACACACAGTGATGGAGCACTCACTGGTGATCACCTTTAACACACAGTGATGGAGCCCTAAATTCTTCTTCCTTTGTCCAGACTCTTTTCCACACTTTGTTGCCCTTTGGGGTGGTCTATATAAGCCCCCAAATTCTAAATGTCTCTTTAAGTCTCATTTTCTTATGTTCATAATTAAATCTGTCTTTTCTCTTGTTAATCTACCAGTTTGATTTGCAGGCCCCAGCCATTGAACCTACAAAGGTAGAATAAGAGATTTTTCCTCTTCCACAGTTTTGGCAACCATGAAGGAACCGCTGGGCACCCCACTTGCTCTTGAGGCTGCCGCTGAAATCCTGGAATGTCTGACAAAAATTAAAAACTCTAACTTTGTCAAACTTCCATATTTCTGCCTGAAGAGTCCACAGAGGGAAGTTAAGAGTCTCCTTGTCTTTTAATAGGAGAAAAGCATCAGAAAGAATTCATTATCTGCATTGTGACTCTTGTGAATTTGGTTTTGAGTGCTCATTGGTTACTGGCCCTTTCCTTCCCAGGGTGGTCCCTGCTTTCCTGGTTGTCTTGCTTTGTGTCCTGAGAGCTTGGTCGGCTTCTGCCTGCCAGGCAGCACAGGTTGGTTGGCCTGTGTCTATAGATGGCCAACCATCAAGGTGGCGGCTGAGAATTTGTAGATACCTACAGAGCTGTGAGTTGTACCCCATTCTGATTTGTCTTCTTCAGTTTTGACTATCTTTGGGAGTGACTCTGGTCATGAGGGCCGTGTCTTTCACATTGTCTTTGGGAAGGCCTCTTGTGTCCATGGGTAAGCAATAAAAAGATTATTGGTTTTGATTTTGAGTCACAAGTAGAATAGGTATAGCTTTGGTTTGAAAAAAAAAAAAACCCCAACCCCTTTTCATTTATCTAGCCTCAGCTCCACTTTTTTGTTGCCCTTTGGGGTGGTGTATGAGTTGCTAAATTCTGTTTCTGTATATAATTAAAGCTGTTTCCTTTTCTTGTTAATACGTCTTTTGTCAGTTCCTGCTTTCTTTTTTTCTTTAGGCCAAATTAGATTTATAATGAGAAGATACTGTTTTTGGTATTATATTTAAGTATAAAATGAAGCCAAGTCCACGTGTGGTCTTAGAGACACCGCACAAAGCAGACACTCTAGCTGCACCCAAGGTTTAATGACTTTGGCTGAAGCTCTGGTCTCTGGCAGAACAGACTGGGAGTCCTGAAGAGCAGCTCTGGATTTCACCAACACATAACACGATGCTCACTCAAAGGGCCATTCACAGAACTCGCTGAATTCAGTTAAACAAGGAAACAAATTTTTTTAAAAAATTAATGATGATTGCGAAGGAGACATCTGAACCTAAATGTTCAAACAATGCTATTATTACCCATTTGCAGTGAAACTATTAGGGGCAAAGAGGGGAGAACAAATACAAATAATAGCACTAAAACTTCCAAACCTATAGTCAGAAAAAAATCACACCAAGTTTAGTCAGTAAAAATGACTAGCATTTAAAATATATTTTAATGAGAACACTTTCTAACATCTTTAAATAAAAATGATTTGCACTTTTAAATCTGGGGTAGCTCTGGCATTAGGACTTAATTGCTTTCTGGTCCACGGGTTTTAGCTGCCACCGTACTACTAACTCCCCATTGCTCTTGAGGCAGGAGTGAGCCATGTCCTCCTCGGTGGGAAGTCCTTATGGCAACTTCAGGGGCTTGATTCTTGTCAAATGTTTAACCACTTTCAGTTTTGCGTTCACGGAAGGGATGTTCTTGTGAACTTGAGGAGTATGCACCTTTTCTATTCCAAAACATCTTTACTACATCTTTTTTCCCAATATGGATAGTGTTTTATACTTTTTATTCTGGTAACAATATGCAGTTTATGAGGGTGCTGTGGATCCCCACTATATTTTTCATGATCTTCTGGCGAAGGCTGAAACACTGAATCTGGAATTCTTGACTTGTTAAATTTATGATGAATCCAATCTGTACAACTTTTGCCACAGTATGTTATCTGCCTGGGGGCCTCTGAACTATTGAGCGCAAAATGCTGGCCATGAGTGTGGTGGCTGTCCTCTGCAGAGGCTGTGGGTGCCAAATGGTGCGAAGCCTGAACTTCTGTTCCTGCTTTCTTGCAGTCACCAGTGTTTCCTCCATAGCCATGTGGCCCTGCAGACCCCACATGCAATGGACTGATGGACTGCAGCAAGGAACACAAGCTAAGCTAGCCTGATGTTGAATTAGACACTTCTCTAGTAGAGAATGGAAACTCTGGACACTAACTCTGATTCTAGCCCTATTAAAGCCACAGCTGCACTCCTTAGTGATATAAGCAAAATTGGGACCTTGGAAACTCACTCACTCTTCCATGTGAGTCTTAGAAAATTATTTTTCTTGGGACATAGCAAGAATTCCACTCCTAAAAGCAACTGGTGGGGATGAGGACCTCTTCCCACCATTAACAATGAAATAAATAATGATTTCTCAATTCTGTGGTCAAAGATGAAGAGGTGGCAGAATGAAGAAGTAAAATATTAAATAACCCACATGTAGGGAACCAATCTTCTCTCACTAATAGAAAGATGTGGACAGGAAGTCCAGGAGGCTGGTAAACAACCTTAATTGCTCTGAAAGGTCAGAGCTAAAAACATTGTTAACTGAAACACCTCTATTTGTTCTTTGTGTATTTCTGTTGTTGGAATTTCCTGCCTGGGGGCTATGGGTGGATCCCATAGCCTTAATAAAAGGGATGGCCAGGCCAGAGCAAGGTGCAGTCTTTCCACTAGAGATTGGCTACTGCCTGGCCCCCATTTCCCAAATTTATGCTTTTCTAAGTTTCTATTCATTTGTGTGCGGCCTTCTCCAGACGCTGAACCCGACATTTGAAACCCTGGACACGCGGGACGTGAAAAGGATTTCCACATCTGGCACCCGACCTGGAAACGTCTGGAGCTAATCATATTTTTTTCGCCTAAAAGAGCGAAGGAGGAAATACACCAAGGAAGGTGTGGAAATTTCACCGTACACAAAGCCCACGGACTAACTGCAGAGCCACGGTCTGTAAGTAGGGTGGGAACGTCTTTTTCAGCCAGGCTAATGGGGAAGAATTAGGTTATAAAGTAATCTTTATTATAGACTTTTGGCTTGTATGCTTAAATAATGTGGTTTCTTGTTCAAATTAAAATCTTAGTTTGTATTTGGAATCTGAAAACTGTAAAGAGAACTGAAATTCCACTGCTGAAACCGCCTCTGGTGCTGAGAATTTCAAAGGTGGCAAAAGAGGGCAGGGCTATCTGCTCTCCCACAATGAGATTGCTTAAGATATTAAAAAAATTATAAAAGAACTCGCAGGGAAATGCAAATTTTGGCCAAATTGGGTGTTAGTTATTACATTAGAAAGCAAAAAAGAGAGAGGAGAATCAAGATGGCGGCATAGGTGGAACACCTATCTTGCCGTCATACTCAACAATTTTAATACTACAACTTAACGAAAGAACAAACACCTTCCAGAATCACCAAAAAGCTCGCCGAGTGAGGATTCCACAAATAAAAGTGAAAATAAGACACTATGACTTGGAGGTGCGGTGGTGGACAGCGTTGGAAGATTCGTGTGGAGGGAGGTTTGGAGCTCGCGCCGCAGAGTTGGCGGGCGGCTGAAAACCGGCCAGTTTTCTCGAACGGGGAGACAAAGACGTCCCACTGGACTGAATCTCCAGCTCTGGGCAAAGTCCAGGGAACCAACCCACTATCATACGGGGTGAAAACTGGACAGTGGGAGGGCACGCCGAAACTCGGGCGCTGCAGGGGTGTCCCGGCTTGTGGAGAAGGCAGCTTGCGCGAACAGCTCGGCTGCGTGATTGCGCAGAGAGCGCTCTGTGACTTGCTTTCTCATTCGGAAAACCGTCAGTCTGCTTTGTTTTACGAGCCTGGGTGAGACATTGGGAGTGTAGATTCATTTGGGGAGAGTCTGAATTCCCTGGCAGCCAGTGGAGCTCCAAAGTGTTTCTCTCTCAGAGGTGCTAGCAGCCATTGCCCCCGGCACAAAGTCCCTGGGGCCGCATAGGGCGGAGCTAACGCTGTCTGCTTGGCCCAGAGACTCTGCCCATCCAACCTGAGCACAGCTGAGCTTCACAGACAATTGGCCTGAGGTCAACCCTTCCAAGTGCTAACAACGATTAACTGAGCTTAACTTCAGCAAGACTGTGCAACCCATATCCACCACAGGTAACAGGGGAGGCTAAGCCACTGTCCCTAGTAGTGGGACACACAAAGCTACCACACAAAGCTAATTGACCAACTCAGGGAAGCAGCCACCATGCAGAGACATGAAAAAAAATCAGATGTGAAAGAAATGGAGGAAAAAAAACGACTGGACATGGAATTCAAAACCATGGTTATAAGGTTCTTCAAGAGGCTCCAACAAAAGGTCGAGGCCTATAAGGAAATAAGCAAGACCTACAAGGAAATGAACGAGACCTGCAAGGAAATGATCAAGACCAACGTGGAAATGAAGGAGACTCTCAAGGATATAAAGGAGACTCTCAAGGATATGAAAAAGGACCAACCAGAAATTAAGCATACACTGACTGAAATAAAAAATATTATAAAAAGACCTAAAAGTGCTCTGGAGCACCCCAAGAACCAAGTTAAAGATTTGAAATACAAAGAGGCAAAATCCACTCAGCTGAAAAAGCAAGAAACCAAAAGAATCCAAAAAATTGAAGATAGTGTAAGGGGCCTCTGGGACAACCTCAAGCATACCAACATCCGAATTATAGGGGTGCCAGAAAAAGAGAGAGACCAAGACAATGAAAACCTATTTGAAGAAATAGTGACCGAAAACTTCCCACACCTGGTGAAAGAAATTGACTTAGGAGTCCAAGAAGCGCACCAATCCCCAATATATAGGAACCCTAAGAGGACCACACCAAGGCACATCATAATTAAAATGCCAAGAGCAAAAGACAAAGAAAGAATATTAAAAGCAGCAAGAGAGAAACAGTTGGTTACCTATAAGGGAGCACCCATACGATTGTCAGCGGATTTCTCAACAGAAACGATGCAGGCCAGATGGGAGTGGCAAGAAATATTCAAAGTGATGAATAGCAAGAATCTACAACCAAGATTACTCTATCCAGCAAAGCTATCATTCAGAATTGAAGGCCAGATAAAGTTCTTCGCAGATAAGAAAAAGCTGAAGGAGTTCATCACCACCAAACCAATATTATCTGAAATGCTGAAAGATATTCTTTAAGAAGAGGAAGCAGAAAAAGATAAAAGTGTAAACTAGGAACAACAAATACACATCTATCAACAAATGAATCTAAAAATCAAGTGAATTAATAAGCTGATGAACGGGATAAACTGGTGAATGTAACAGAATCAAGGACATAGAGAGGGAATGGACTGGCAACTCTTGGGGAGAAAGGGTTGTGTGAAGTGCAGCAAGAGACTGGACAAAAATCATGCAACTATGGGAGAGGACAGGGGAGGGGGGTGAGGGCGGAGAGTGGGGTGGGTACCAGGTGGAGGGGAACTATAGGGGGAAAAAAAAGGGAACAATGTAATTAATAAACTGAACAATAAAGATTAAAAAAAAAAGAAAGCAAAAAAGAAAGAAAAGGTTTAAGATCTGTCTTTCTCTTTTAAGTATGAAAAGAAATTCAGCTAGATCTGTTGCTGATGCTTCCCCAAAGTAAGCAGGATGTGGGGAAGGGAGCCACGTGGCGATCCAATGTGGACGTCACCCCCCAGATGGTCATTACAAAAGGGTCTCATCTTTGCCATGTTTTTTCCAGTTTTAGTAACTTAAAACTTTTACAAAATCTAAATGCACCGGGGATTTCTGTACACCTGTAAAGGGAAAGGACAGTTTTAAAACTAAGACGCGCGCAGTTGTCCAAATTGAGACATTTTAGGTAGAGTTTATAAAGCTGAACTTAACCTTTTACTATGTACAGAATAAAAACCTGAGTGTTTTCAATCCAAGGAAGATGGCGGATATGAACCAGCAGAAAACAACTCAAGCTAGTTCCAGGAGCAGACTAGCATTTCCATAATAAAGAGTGGCTTTTTAAAATGCTAATGAAGGGTGTTAAAAGGCTAAGCTAAGGCCTTTAAGAAAATCAGTAAATTGTGTTACAAAAGAATTTATTCAAAGTAAATGCCTTAAAATAATTGGAATTGGGTTTGAAACTCCAAAATTTGTTGAAATATAGATAAATAATGTATTAATTATAAAGATCTAAAAAGTCCAGGTAACTGGCTATGCCCTTTGTTAATGGAGGAAGAAGGGTAGTTGCCCTTCCCCCAGCACAAAGGTGGAACCGGTTTCCTGCCAGCAGCCATCTTTAAGGAATGTGGTAATTTACATTTGAAAAAATCAAAATTGGTTTTCCAGAGCAACTGGCTAATAAATATCAAAAGTTTAACTTTGCTTCCTCATGAGAAAAACCTAGAGGACAGAATTGAAGTTATTAATTGATAATGTCTTGTATTTTTCTTAGAAATGTGAAGTATTATTAATTTAGGAACTCCTAAATGTTTAACTTTCCAGCTTTAGAAGTTCAAATTGTAAATTAAATTGGGAGAAATTATATAAATGTGGTAATTAAATGCCTAATATAACTTTTATTTTTATTTTTTTTAAAAAGGGGTTGTTTTCCTTTTTTTACTTGTTGGTCTAAATTTAAAAAGAATTCTATGATCCAGTTTAAATTTAATTGATATTCTTTAAAAGTAATTTAAATATATAATCTTTAAATTATATATATACATATATGTATATTTGATCTTTCCAAGTATATTTCAAGACTGTGAGCATAACTTTTGGACATTTCAAGGGCCCAGAAATGTTTTCAAAAGTCTATTCTCGCCCGAGACCGGTTTGGCTCAGTGGATAGAGCATCGGACTGCGGACTGAAGGGTCCCGGGTTCGATTCTGGTAAGGGCATGTACCTTGGCTGCGGGCACATCCCCAGCAGGGGGCGTGCAAGAGGCAGCTGATCGATGTCTCTCTCTCATCGATGTTTCTGACTTTCTATCCCTCTCCCTTCTGCTCTGTAAAAAATCAATAAAATATATTTTTTTAAAAAAAAAAGTCTATTCTCTCTTAAATATTTTTAAATTATACTTGAAATAGCATAGAAAGTTTTTTCAAATTGTTAAGAAAGTTTTGTCTCTAAGAAGGACAAAATAAAGTAACAGTATATATTTTACTTATATACATATATTAAGTGTTGTGGAGGTTTTGCCTCTGGAAGGGGCAAAGTGGAGCAACAAAATATTTCTTACATATAGCCAAATTTTGAACAGCAGAATCTTAAATAAGAACCAATAAGTAAGATACCTAAACTAAGCTTACTGAATAAGTTTCTTTGCTTTTTTTAAATTAAAGATACCTACTTAAGTTACTTTATAAATTAGCTTTTTGAAATATAATCAAGGTCTCATAAATTAAGTTACATTGAGAAGCCAATGTTTTTATAGGTAACTGAATTTAAGTAAAATCTAAAAAACAAGATTAGAAGTCACCATTTATTTACTGCCTGAGTTTGGTAGCCGTCTACATTCTTAATTGAGCTATAGATAGGGCAACATTTGCTGCTTGTGAAATTTGCTTTAATTTTTAAATGAAGATGCTTACTTTAATTACTTAAAAATTTTTTTTTCACTTGTGGCGAAAATGGGAAAACGCCTATGGAGACCCATTGGCACCAGAATATAACAAAAGAAAATGGTCTAGTTAAATGGAAGGATCCCGAATCCGGTTTATGGAAGGGACCTGATCCATTATTAACCTTTGGCAGAGGGTATGCTTGCATATTTCCAGAAAAGTTTTCCAAACCCGTGTGGATCCCTGCTAGAAATATTAAACTGCATCAGGGATCCAAAAGGGAAACTAGCCAGAATTAAGAGGACCTTACACCTGGAGCCATACCATGCAGCTGCAGACAATCAGCTACCTCAGACACAGGGAGCAGCGACTCCAAGCAATCCACTGATGATGAAGAGCAGGAGGACAACAAACAGCCCAGAGACCACCCAGGGCATGGTAAAGAAGATGGTACAGATGCCTGAGGACATCTTTCTGGCCATAATAGCAGCGATCAACCATACGGTAATATTACCTGGGGCAAAATGGGAAAGTATTTTGGACTTATGTTCCTGACCTTTCAAGGGTAAGAACCCTTATGTGGGTTAATCACCTATGTACCAAACACCTTGGTTCATCCAAGAGCCACAGGGGTAGGGCAAGGAAGAATAATTACATAGGTGTCGCTACCCAGCTTCTCTTTTTTTATGACACAAATTCAAACCACTACTCCTTTGTGTGCAAAATTAAAGAAAGGCTTCTGCCTTGCATGGACACCAAAGGAGGGTAGACAAAAGTTATAACACATCTACTATCACCACTTGCTCCTAGGAGAGGTGCAGAAACATGTAATCTTTTTGTCTATACAAAAAGAAATTGACAGCCAGTTTGGAAATTTAATTGTCATGGCTTGCGGGAAGAATATTCTTGCATGATATTATTCTACAATGTCATTATAATTTTTGATACTTTACAATAGCATATTGTACAATTAATTCAAACTTATAAACTAAATCTTTGAATGATTGGCAGTAATTTTAAAAGGACATGAAAGGACTTAATCCCTTCCACTGTGTGGATGGCCTTTTTGGATAGGTACCTAAGCATTCTATGTTGGACCTTTTTTGCCATGAAGGGATCCTTTTCTCACAATCTAATTGCCCACAGCTGTTGCCTGAGTTTTCTGTACATGCTGAGGTGGAAGTCTTGTGGTGGCTGGTACCATGGATCTGTCTCTCGCTCAATGGAGTGAACTGGGCCCTCTCTGGAGAAAAAACCTGGATTCCCCAAGATATGTGATCAAGTGCTGGGACCCCGCCAGCAGGCAAAGGGATCCCAAGGCAGGCACTGGGCGTGGAGGCCACGGGAGCACAGACTACCAAGGAGACAGAAATGAACCTCACATCACCCTGCTTGGCCCCTGAGGATGGCTGGTTAGCCAGAGATGGGTAAGATTCCTCATGGGAGGGACAACCTAAGACAGGCACAGTCGCAGAGGGGCCATCAGGAGAGAACATGGGGGCCACCGAGGTGGGGCATAGAAACTCACCCCCCCCAGCATTGCAGGGGCTTGAACACTCGCCCCTTCTGAGGGAGGTCTCCTGCCCCATGGCTAATTCACTTCCCATGCCCAGCCCATATCAGGACCCAGGTAAGAGACAAAGATTTGGACCAGCCCAGATCAGACCAAGGCAACAAACAGAAACTTGGCTAACAGCAGCTACCCTATATATAGCACCAGGGATGCTCAGGGCCTACTCAAAAATGCAAACAATCCTTTCCATTAATATTTGCAGGGTAAACTAAGATTGTTGTTTGAGTATTAAATTTGACAGTAAAATGCCAGTCAAGTTTTTTAGATTAATTTAATTTGGCTAAAAGAAAACAAGTGAGAATTCTAGGAAATTTAATTGTACTTGATAAAAAGCTGTTCTTAAAGTATTAACTAAAATTTCTATTGGTATTTCATTTCATGGTAAGATTGCTTAACATGCAATGAACCTATTGTAAAGTTATCAAAACTGCATTATAAAATTTCCAAATGCCTCCATTTAATTCACACAAAAAGGGGGATAGTGGAGCAATATCATGTAAGAAAAAATTATTCCTATAAGTATATAAAAATTTTTTTACTTTAAAAATGATCCTAACAGTAAGACACCCATAAAAACACACACAAGATATCAAAGTAACCCAAAGGAAAATCGTTTGGGAAAAATAAATAGGATCTCAAGTCAAAAGATTTCTTTATTAACTTTTGGTTGAGACTGCTTGTGTATTTTCAGAAAACAACTTCAAAACCATGTAGATTCCCGAAACAGAGGAATTGACACATGTGCTCCATCCATGAAGACAGGAAGAAAACAGTCCGGAGATGGAAGACGCTGACAACGCCTTGCCATGCTGACAGTCAGCAGCTGTGCGTCACTGCAGGTTGCCCAGGACCAATCCAGAGAGGACTGGACCTGCATTGCCACCATATGTCCACCATCCAGAACTGAAATATCATGGCTGACATGTACATATAAGGAACTGTTTGGACATTGAAATTGGGACTCAAAAATGTTTGCCCAGAAAGAAACTTACTACAGACTGATTGATTTGCCTCTCAGTATGGCCATTGTTGCTTGTCTCATTTTTTATTCTTATCTGTTTATTTCTAGTCTGCAAATGCAAGATTTTTTTAAAGAAAAGAAAGGGGGGAGATGTAGGAAACCAATCTTCTCTCACTAATAGAAAGATGTGGACAGGAAGTTCAGGAGGCTGGTAAACAACCTTAATTGCTCTGAAAGGTCAGAGCTAAAAACATTGTTAACTGAAACACCTCTATTTGTTCTTTGTGTATTTCTGTTGTTGGAATTTCCTGCCTGGGGGCTATGGGTGGATCCCATAGCCTTAATAAAAGGGATGGCCAGGCCAGAGCAAGGTGCAGTCTTTCCACTAGAGATTGGCTACTGCCTGGCCCCCATTTCTCAAATTTATGCTTTTCTAAGTCTCTATTCATTGTGTGCGGCCTCCTCCAGACGCTGAACCCTGACATTGGAAACCTGGACACGTGGGACGTGGAAAGGATTTCCACACCCACAGTGACCCCCCACCCCCAGCCTTTTCACTCTTTAAGAAAAGGAGGTGTGAGCTATTCCATTAGGAGGCTCTGCAAGGATTTCCCAGTGCTGCTTTGTTCCTCTTTGGTCTGCTTTACTCAGTGTCCTTCTGTCCTCTGTCCATCTGGATTTCAAACCTTGTTTGCATAGCTCAGTTGAAACTCCTAAGGAACACAAGACTGAAGAAAATGCCCATTAACCAATAAAGTGCTTTTCAGCAGCCTATTTAAAACCAATTGGAAGATTTCTGTGAAATATCCCAAAACATATTCATGCATTTTTTTCTGGCTGGGTTCCACCTAACAGATGCCCCATGACTCCACCCCCCAAAAAAAATCTTCTGGTGTTCACCATTTCTTTCTCTCCCAGCCCATCAAGGAAGCTCTTTCCTCCCAATATTCTTTGCCTCTCCTTAGAAAGTCTGTCCTGAAGGAAGCGTGGTCTGAGAAATGGGGAATCAAGGGGAAGAGAACCAGCATTATTTCCAGGCCCTGCACTAGGTACTTTCTCTACTTTTAGCACTAAATCCTTACAAGAGTCCTATAAGATAGAAATACCGTTTTAGAAATGTGGAAGCTAAAAGGCAGAGGTTAAGGGTTTATTCATTGTCATACATCTAGTAATACTGATTTCCTCTGTTCCTCAGCCAAATCTTTCCCCTGAAGGGTAGAGTCCCCAGAGCTCTAGAGGCTTACTAATCCTCATTATCCATGACAATCTGTGACTCAGGCATGGGAACGAAGGGAAATGGAGGGTGGCAGCTAGAGCTTCAAGCCCAGGCTAAGACTTCCAATTGGCTGGCAAAACAAAACAAAACATAACATAACAAAACAAAGAAAACCCCACAAAACAGAACTGATCAGAGAGCCCAGGGTAAACCAGAGGTAGAAGACAAGCCAGCAGGACGTGAGCAGGTTTCAAGCCACTTCCCTTCCTTGGATGTCTGTCCTTGAGAGAGTGTGGAAATGCAGCCTTGAAGACACTGGTTATATTTTCTGAACTGCAGATCTGACCCCTTCGTGGAGGTTAAGGTTAAGGACTTTATCATTTCCTTTCAAGGAGAACTTTAGTCTGAAAAGGAAGAATTCACCTGCTGTACTCAGTGATCCAGCTGAACTGCCATCTCCTTGTTGCTATAGGAACAATTTCCTACACATGTTCTGAAACACTGAAGCCTGAGTAAATTCTGCCATTGTTAATGCTTATACTTCTACTGGTTCAAATAGAAAAAAAAAATGGTTAGGTGGTCACCTATCAAAGATGGAAACTAAAGACTTCCTTCAATCCCATTTCCAATCATAAGGGTGCCTGCAAACTCTGTCCTGAGGGTCATTCAAACTTTCGCCTCAGGCTTGTTTCCCAGGTAAACAATGATTGGTAAAGGGGATGCTGGTGATTTAGTTCAAGCAAGTATACTAGTGACTATGACTCACCTTAGAGGCCTTAGGTTCAGTACAAGTAAAAGGAAGCTGCTGATGAAGAGTGGCGTGTGTACATACTCATACACACACACACACACACACACACACACACACACACACACACAGAGCCCCTATTTGATTGTTGTTGTGCTCCACCGCATTCCCTGCCTAGAGGTCAGTAGAAATTCACTGAACCTAGAACTCAGGCAAAGGTTGCTTCTCTCTGCCTTGAGACCTAGTCTGTGCACCACTCTCATTTTGCACTGGTGCCCTGGCCAGTGTAGCTCAGTTGGCTGAGCGTCATCTCATGCAATGGGAGGTCACTGGTTCCATTCCCAGTCAGGGCATGTGCCAGGATTGCAGGCTTAATCACTGGTGGGGGTCACTGGGGGAGGAAGGGGACAGTGGGCCAATGTTTCTCTCTCTCCCTCTGCATTCCCCTCTCTTTCTCAAAAAAAAAAAAAAAAGATGAGGACATTTTTAAAGATGGAATTCTTTTTAAAAAATATATATTTGTATTGATTTCAGAGAGGAAGGGAGAAGCAGAGAAAAAAGTGGAACATCAATGGTGAGAGAGAATCATTGATTGGCTGCCCCTGCATGTCTCACACTAAGGATTGAGCCCAGAATTTAGGCATATGCCCCAACCAGGAATCGAACTGTGACCTCCTGGTTCATAGGTCGACGCTCACCCACTGAGCCATGCCAGTCAAACCAAGGTAGGATTCTTTATGTGGAGGAAGCCTCAACATAAGTGGAAAGGGGCTGAAGTAAGACTCAAAAGATTTGCCCTGCCACTGATTTAGCTATAGGAGCTTGAGAAAGTCATCTGGCCCAACTGAATAACATTTTTCTCATCTATAATAAAGGATGTTCAGGCCTTCTTCACAGCCAACTTGAGTCACTTAAATAATTGATTGATTCAATAGTTATCTAGAGCTGGGGATATTTCAGATAAACACAAGACAATGTTCTTACTTTCATTCAAATGTGAGTAAGTAAGTAGCAAAAATAATGAATAGGGAATAAATAGTATACATATAAACAGGGGCAGTGTATGAAAGAGAGGGGCCAGACAATACCTTTGGAATGGGGGTGGGTTATCAGTGAGATCAGGGCAGGTATAGATGTAGAAGTGACATTTAAGCTGAGATCTGAATGACAAGAAGGAACGAGACATGTAAAGATATGAGAGAAGGGCAACTAGTAGAAGACACCTGTAATGCAAAGGCCCTGTTATAGGAACAAACTTGAAGTATTCTAGGAATTAAAAACAGGCAACATGCCTGGAATATGATGGGCGAAGGGAGAGGGAGGCAGGGACCAGATCCTGTAGCCCCTTTTCAATCTAGGTGGTGAATTAGGATTTATTTTAAGAGAGAGAGGAAGATTTGGGAATGTTTTGAGAAGGAACAAGAGGTTATGATTTGATTTTTTGTTTTAAAAAGATTTTCTTTAAAAAGAACAAAATATTTCTTCAGTCACTCTAAGGAAAGTGGATTTGAAACAAGAATACTATTTATAGGAGGCTGTTGCACTAGTTCAAGCCAAAAATGATGATACCTAGGCCTAAGTTGATAGGAGAGAAATGGATACTTCTAGACTACATGCTGTAGATAGTGTCAAGCATCTTGCTGCTGTATTGATTATGAGGATAGGTCAGATTTTTTAATTGAGTAGGTGGTTAAATGAGATAGGAAAGCAAGCCTAGGGAAGGTAGAGGTTTACAGGAATTAGTAATTCTATTTTACTTTAGACATATTAGGCTTACAATGTCTCAAATATCCAATGATAGATGTTATCTAGGCAGTTGTATATAGGAGTTCAGGAGGCAATTCGGGGCTAGAAATAGAAATGAGGAAATTAGTCGGTATAGAGGAGGATGGGGCTTGATGAAAGTGACCATGGATGAAGGGGAGAGAGGATACGCAGGACTGAGCCATGGAGCTTGCCAACATGAGATAATGTTGATAAAGAAGATCCAGCGAAAGAGATGAGAAACAGCAGTCAGCTTGGTCAGAAGAAAAGAAGGCAAGAAAAGAAGAGAGTGTTTGACCAGGAAGAGTGAGTGGCCAACTAAGAGGCCACGTAATATGTTAAGAAAAGTGACTCTGAATTTGACAACACAGAGAGTCTCATCAGGTAGTTGTGTGGAATGGAAACACACTTTTAAAACCACATAGTGTGGTCAGTGGTTCTCGAAAAGAGCATTTGTGCAGAAGTGGTACCCAGGGAGGGCTTTTACCAAGTACATTCCTGGATCTCAGCCACTATCAACTGAAGCCATATCTTTGGGGTGTTTGTAAAGCCTCTTGTCCAGCCTAACCAAATGCCACCATGTTATCCAGTTGTAAGTTATTGTTACTGTTATCTCTGTGTCCCACTCCCAAGTTTCTACTGTGTCACTTTCATCCTTCTCACGGATGTCTTATGAACATCACCATGGGCAGGCAGTTTATGTTCTTCTCAGCAGACACACTGAAAATATATAACAATTATGTTCAGTAACCCCACTGTCCTATCCTATCTAATAAAAGAGTAATATCCAAATTAACTGTCACTCTGCGACAAAAATGGCATAGCCACAAGATGGCGGTACCCAGTCCTCTCAAGCCCTCCGGTGTCCCCCAGTCCCAGGGAGGGCTGACGCTGAGAGCCTGCAGCATAAACAGCCTGGTGGAATGCTGCCCAGAGGCCCTCCCAACCCTTAAAAACAACAACAAATTCACTCCCCATGGAGTGATACTGCCCCCACACACACCTGCAGCCTCGGGTCTTATTCTTGGAGGTGCCCTCACAGAGCTATCCCCTCTCAGCTGTAGTCTGAGGTGTCAGCCTCGAAAGGCTTATGCCCCCATGGAGTGATCCTCTCCCCCCTGACACACCAATAGCCTTAGGGTTTCAGCCTCAGAAGCGCCTGTGCCTGCCACAGGGCAAGTGATCCTGCCCCATGGACAGCCTAGGAGAGTCCACCTTGGAACTTCCCTTGCCCCCAGCTGAGTGACTGGAGATGGGAAGTGATATCTGGGTGATGCTGCCCAGCAAACCTCTCCCATTGGGTAGAAACTTCTGACCAGGTTAGGGAGGTAAATGGGTTTTGTTTAAAATCATTACAAACCGCAAATGAAATGTTTGACGTAGGGTTTCACACCGGAAGTAACTTGCAACTAATTTCTGAAGGCAAGGGGCGACATTGCAGTTACATTACTGGAGGGTACCCCATGGTCCAGAGGTTGGCTCTGCAATGGCGGTGGTGGGTTCCTCAGCACCTCAGGCAGGGTTGAGCCACCCAGGAATGCCTTTTCCTCTACAGTTTTCACCAAGGCAGGAGGTTTTGTAGACATGAATAAGAAGTGGCCATGCACAAGTCCTGAAGATGTTGGGGTGGCAGAAATGACAAACAAACCAGGAAAAGAGCAAAACCAGAAACACCACCGATCCCAACACAGATCATCTTTTTTTTCAGATGATGGTGTGTTTCCCTCTTCTTCATCTTCTGGAAGCAAGACAGATTCAAGTACTGATTATTCTATCAACGGAAAAGTTAATAGAAAAAGAGGACAGAAAAGGAATAAAAGGAGAAAAGAAAGAAAAGACAAAAGATGAAACATCAAGAAAAAGAAAGAGAAGGAAAAAAGGAAGAAACAATCACATGATATCACTTTTCCAAGGTCTCATGAAATTCCTGTTTAAGGAGTTTATTTTATGACACTTTTAGTTTGGGTTTACATTTTTAATCATTTATCAAGACCATGGCAGGTAAACTGTCCAACATGTTTTTTTTTAAAAATATATTTTTTTATTGATTTTTTTACAGAGAGGAAGGGAAAGGGATAGAGAGTTAGAAACATCTATGAGAGAGAAATATCAATCAGCTGCCTCCTGCACACTCCCCACTGGGTATGTGCCCCTAACCAAGGTACATGCCCTTGACCGGAATCACACCTGGCACCCTTGAGTCTGCAAGCCAATGCTCCATCCACTGAGCCAAACCAGTTAGGGGTGTCCAATATGTTAAAGAAAAAACCCTATTTAATAAAGAGGGAATATGCAGGGGAAGGCAGTTGGGGATGATCGGGCTGGCAGGGGAGCAGTTAGGTGTCAATCAGGCTGGCAGGCAGAAGCAGTTAGGGGCAGTCAGGCAGGCAGGTGAGCATTTGGTAGCCAGCAGTCCTGGATTGTGAAAGGGATATCCGACTGCCTCTTTAGGCCTGATCCCTGTGGCAGTCAGACATTCTCTGAGGGGTCCTAGATTGGAGAGGGACTGAGGGACACCCCTTTCCCTGTGCACAAATTTTGTGCACTGGGCCTCTAGTCTAGACTAATAAAAGAGCAACATGCAAATTGACCATACCTCCGCTATGTCCACAAGCCATGCCCACCAGGCAATCAGGAGCAAGTATGCAAATTAACCCAACCAAATGGCTGCAGCCACGGAGAGAGCAGGAGGCTTCGGTTGCCCCCACAGATAGAGGAAGCCAAGCTTCCCACCCAGTCTGGCCTGCCCTGGCCTCCACTCACAGCTACAAAGTTTCAATTATAGCAGATAAATAAATCCCAGATACCAGGGCCTTCGCTTGGATTGCTGGGGGATATGGCCAGCCTGCAAACCACCACAGGCCCCTCTCCCAGGCTGCTCTACACTTCAAGGGAAACTCCACCCTGATCTGAGACACCCTTCAGGGCAAACCAGCCAGACCCCACCAACATATCAGGCCTCTATCCTATCTAATAAAACAGTAATATGCAAATTGACCACCACTCCAACACACAAGATGGCTGCCCTCATGTAGTCAAAGATGGTTGTCCCCATGTGGACACAAGATGGCCACCACGAGATGGTCAGCAGAGGACGGCAGTTGGGAGAAACCAGGCCTGTAAGGGAAGGCAGTTGGAAGGGACCAGGCCTACAAGGGAGGGCAGTTGGGGGTGATCAAGCCTACAGGGAATGGCAGTTGGAGAGGACATAGGCCTTCAGGGGAGAGAAGTTGGGGGGGGGGGGCAGGCCTTCAGGGGAGGACAGGTAGGGGTGACCAGGCCTGCAGAGGAGGGCAGTTAGGGGCAATCAGGAAGGCAAGCAGGCAAGCAGTTGGGAGCCAGCAGTCCTGGATTGTGAGAAAGATGTCCAACTGCCTGTTTAGGCCCATTCCTAAGTGGGACATCTCTTGAGGGGTCCCAGATTGGAGAGGTTGCAGGCTGGGCTGAGAGACAATCCCCACCAGTGCATGAATTTTGTGCACCAGGCCTCTAGTTTTGTAATAATTCTTTATTGTTAAAAGCATTACATATGTCTTATTTTACATCCAAGAGTTCTCTGCATTGTCCAAATCCTAGGAGCTCTGGAACTAACAACAGAAGAATTCACAGTTAAGTGTTGCACAGAGAGGTCTCTGAATTGGTTTGTGAAATTTCCCCCTCAAACATGAGTTCTAGTTGGTTTAGATGATAAAGTTAGTAGTTAACAAAAAATGCCCCAACAGTCACCTTTCAAGGCACAGCAAACAGTGGCATGTAGCCACTAGTGACCTTGCTCATTATTCTTCTTTCCTTCCTCTAGTTCTGTGACCTTTGACTTTGTTCCATATTCTTCCATTTTAGAGGTTCTGGATAAATGAGAAGATGAGGCCAGGGAATGCTTTATTGGTTTAAAAATACAATTTTGAAAGTAACTAATAATTGCATGACAATTGCTTCTGAGGAGTCTGCTGAGCCTCTGGAGAAATGATTATGAACACATCATTATGTCAATTATCAAATCACCTCCTTCTCACCCTCATACACCTGGATATGGCTCAGGAGGGCTGGCACAGGAGCCTGCTCCACTGTGATATCTATATTAATGAGCAAGAAGCAGAGGTAAATATCGTGGTAATTAAATCTACTGTGGATAATAATCTAGAAGGCACAGCTAGTCAGAAGGCAGCAAAGATGACACACGAACTCACTCTGAGCTTTTAAGTATGTAGAATAAGAACAAAATGAGTTTTGACAATAGAAAATGGAAATGAAAGAAAAAATCGTAGATTCACATATTATTGGAAGAATCATAGGAAGAAGGCAATACCAATAATCACCATTATAGTTCACCAAGAACATCGAGTTAGCATGGTCCTGCCCACAAATTAGATTTCCATAGAAGACTGGAATACTAGTGGAAAAATTAGTTTTCAAGGACAGGAAAGAGAAAGACAGGTGGTTTGAGACCATGTGTACAGAATGAGAGTGGTTGGGGTCTAGTTGGCTGGCTCCTACCAGAAAAAATAGAGGCCAATTGAAGCAGCTTGCCTTAGTGGGAGAAGCTCAGGGGCACAGGAAAGGAAAACTGATGCAGGGATCTCTTTTCTTAAGGGTTCTGGAGATAAGCGGTCCATGGGAGTCTTGTTGAGCTGAGGTTGACATTATTACACAGTGATTATGCCCAAGATAGAAAGGCCAGAAATGTCAGCCACTTGATGATGTCAGCCACTTTCCCTCCTTTTCCCAAAGTTGCTGCTCCCTTTAGTATTATTTCTTTTTCCTGTTAGCACTGGGCTTGATCTCAAGAATAAATGTGAAGAACATTCACAGGAACCCTCCAAATTAATCTCTTGCCTGTTCCTAGCAGTGTCTGATAGGTCCAAGGAGACAACAGGCCCAATTGATGTATAGGCAGAGTGTTGGAAAGATGAGGATACCCACTGTGATGGGAACCACTGTGGTCAACCTCTTCGGACCTGGGGTTGGGATCTATGAGAAAGGAGCCTTCACTCAATGTCATTTTATACACATGTATTGGACAACTGCTACTGCCAGGGTCTGTGTCAAAATCTTGGCACATAAGGAAGGACAGATACATCAACAAACCTTGTCAACATGGTAAGATAATCTCAACAACTTATTTATATCCTCAGGGTGTTATGGCACTAAGGAGGGTGCACAACATTTATTATTGAAGCCTGACGGCTGCCAGAGAAGGTTCTTAGAGGAGACACTACATTTGGTTCTAAAAACCAAATAGGAGAGTTTTCCAGGACATGAGTTGGAAGAGAAAGGAAGGCTGGAAGGTATGGGAAAAGAGGGAGGGAAAAGGTGCTCCAGAGAGTGGGAACAGCATGTGCAAAGGCACAGAGGCATCTCATGGTCAGGAATGCTAAGAGAGCCACAGGATTTTGTAATACCCGAGCATAGAGGGCACAAAGCAGACATCACTAGTGTTCAGCGGTATCTGGGTATCTGATTCTCCTTTCTTTCCTGACCTGAGAGAGACGACACTTCCCACCTCCTTTGTGGGGATGTGGAGTCACAGCTTAGCTCCGGCCAATGAAATGTAAGTGGAAGTGACAGATGCCAGCACCATGCGAGGCAGGGGAATCCTCCTGAGAGCCTCCAGCCTCTCTTCTCCTTTGCTTATAGAATCTGTATTGGGAGACAGAGCCACCGGCAGTGGGTTGGGAGCAGTTTCTCTCTGTGCTAAGGAATTTGGGTAGGCTGGGCCCTGGAGAGATGTGAAAGGTGTTCTCAATATGGGAGACACACGGTCAGGTTGGGCGGTTGGATGGAAGGGTGTGACTGAGGGCAGAGACCAGTTAGGAGATGATTGAACCAGCTGAGGAACCAAAGGCTTGAACTGAGACCATGGCAGTGAGATGGGGAAATGTTAATATGCTAAAACTAGGAGGACTTAATGGCTTAGATCTGTGGTCGGCAAACTGCAGCTCGCGAGCCACATGAGGCTCTTTGACCCCTTGAGTGTGGCTCTTCCACAAAATACCATGACTTGGGCCAGTCTATTTTGAAGAAGTGGCGTTAGAAGAAGTTTAAGTTTAAAAAATTTGGCTCTCAAAAGAAATTTCAATCGTTGTACTGTTGATATTTGGCTCTGTTGACAATGAGCTTGCTGACCACTGGCTTAGATGAATGGAGAAAAAGAGAAGGAGGAATGAATTTAGAATGACTTTGATTTTTGGCTTGGGTGGCTGAATGGATAATTTCATCATTAATCAGGATTCAGGATAGTGGACATGTTTGGGTGACAGATTATTTAACATTTTTCCCTGTCAATTTCCAAAGACCCTAGTGCTGTACCTAGTAAACGTTTCAGTCCACAGGTTCTAGCTTCCAGGTTCTTCCTCTACAAGCAAGTCCAAGTTTGACATGTTTGCTTTTCAATGTTTCCCAGCCACCGCTTGGGCCCAACACCACAACTAGAATTATTCATAATGTCCTAATGAGTCTTTTTTTATAAATCCTCTCAAGAATATGTTTTTATTGATTTTGAGAAGGAGAGAGATGGAGAGAGAGAGAAACACCGACATGAGAGAGGAATATCAATTGGTTTCCTTTCTTATGAACTCAACTGGGGATTGTACCTGCAACCTGGGTACATGCCCTGACCAGAAATTGAACTCTCAATGGTCAGGGATTGATGAGTCTTTTATGGCCCTATTGTCCTACTGATGGAGAAGACTGTTGAACTATCCCTCCAGAGGAATGAGCTATGGAATCAGGGTCTACCCAACCTTCTCCCAGCACACTTGTGGCTTCTGGTAAAGTCCTATTACTAGCAACAGCAAATAGTAATGACAGACCCAGTTATACTCCAATACCATGGAAGGCACCATACATCAAGAGAAGGTGAGTCAGATGTGATCTTAAGCTCAGCAGTGCCATCCAGAACTGTCATGGTGAGAGAAACCTCCTGGCCAGTGATTTTGAACCTAATGACCATCTAATGCCATCAGATTGTTGTTTGTGCAGGTGTTACTGGATCACCCACCCCTCCCTACTATCCCCATAGGCTTTTGGAATCTTATGGCTAAGTGGGGCAGTCCTGGCTGTCATTGGGAAATCATATACCAAACCCAAGCATCTGGATACTGGTGTCAATAATATTAGTAATGAATTTTTTTTATATTGACCCAATATATAGAGGCACTAGGACCTGGGCTCTATAATTGACTTCTGTACTTATAGGTGGGTACATTCTAGTCCTAGAATTGACTGTTTTTAATTAGCACAGGCCTCAAATCAGATGCTCTGGGGTTGCATAGGGAATCTGGGACTGGCTATTTCTAACTAAGAATGATGTGAAGATAAAAAATCCAGTCAAAGACAGGTACCTGGGGAGCGGGACAAGAAGTAAGGGAGCAAAGGGGCACTTAGTCCCCACACAAATGCCATATGGCTGCCATCAACCACAAAGCAGCACTCCAGTTTCTGCTCACCAAGAGCATTGGCTGACTTGGCCTGTCTCCTCCAGGTTTGTCAGTAGAAGAGGCCTAAGACTATAGGTGGCTGGACATTAGTATCTGTTGCCAAACAGGACAGGGTGAGTGGGGACAAATGGTAACCTCTGGGACCTCAATGAGAAAAACAGAGCCATAATGCAAACTAATTATCTAGCCCAACACCTTTCCTAGGGCCCCTTCCTCAGAATAAGAACTAGATAGCAATGGGAGGGTGAGGACCAGCAGGCTCTTGGAGCAGGCCTTCTGTGTTCTCTCCCACCACATGCTCTGGGTCTCAGTCTGCAGTTAAGAGCACAGGCTGACTCATTATTTGCATAATGGTTGAAATAGGCCTGTCACTTACCCTCTTGGAACTTCATATTTTTCACCTAAATTGCAGACAAGACTTTCATCATAGAATTATTATTGTGAAGATTAAGTAAGATACATAAGGTATAGGGGGAAATCCCCACTCCCACAACTTCAAGTATGGCAAGGTGACCTAAATATGGAGGACAGGAACCCCAGCTAGGACAATTTTTAATGATAGAAGAGGAACTTGGAAAGCAAACACAGGAAGGAAATGGTGGTCATGGGCTTGGATTGTAAGGCCTTTGCACCTCTAATCTCCCAACTACAAATCTCTAGCATAAGCTTTGTCAGAAGCGGAACACAGAAATACTGCTTCGCTGGGGTTTTCTTTCATTCTCAGTTGCTATGAATAAACCCCATGTCTGTGATGTATTTTATACTTAGAATCATCAGCCCACCAGGCTCAACACAATATAAATATTATCTCTGTCTACAGAACAAGATCTTATAGCAGTTCATGCAACTTCACAAATCTCTGAGCCACTCTGAGGGGAGCATTTCTGCTCATACCAATAGCCCCTGATGTGTGCTTATAAGCTTATAACACCAAACTGAACTAAGTTTCAAAGAGGAGAAAGAAAGCAGGCAGCCAAGCTTTAGCTGAACCTCCCTGATTAGCAAGATTTTGGAAACCTTAATCAAGATCCAGTGTAGCTCAGTCTCCCAGAAATTAACATTCACAAATGGCCCCACACAGTGAGGAGCACACAACAGGCACTCAGACACATGGGCTCAGAGCAGTTCCAAATAGTACTACTAGGGACAGGAACTTGATGATATCTGCCACAACTACAGATTCATTTGCTTTTTGACTCTGTGTATCTCAAAGGCACACTGGAAAAAATACTAGATGATGTGCATATGCATAGAACCATTCACTCTGCACAGTGTGTAAGAGTCAAAGACTGGAAACAACCCAAATGTCCTTCAACAAGTAATTAGTGAAATAAACTATGGAACATACTTACAAATTATGCAACATACTTACAAACTATGCAACATACTTACATACTTGCTATGCAGCTGTCAATGAGAATGAGAAAGATTCCCATAAACCGCTATGGATTGGCATCTGGGATACATACGTGTGTGCGTGTGCTTGCTCCAAGGTGTGTATGTAAACACACACACACACACACACACACACACACACACACACACACTCATTAAAAAATATTCCTTGGGGGGAAGAGAGAACAGAAGGAAGTGGAGTTGAATAGGAACTAGAATTCTTTGAATGAATTTTGTTCTATAGTTTGACTTTGGAACCAGTAAATGTTTTATACAATTTACAATTTTAAAATAAAAACTAAATAAAAAGAATCCCCTAATAATGGACAGTATTTTCCCTGTATACATCTAGTAATATCTATCCCAAGGACAAAAAGAACCACAAAGATATTAAGAAAACTTGCTCTGCATTCAGTGGTCTTGTTGTAGGTGGTTGATATTATTCTTTTGGAAACAGAAAATAGAATAAAACAAATACGTTTTTCCTAATCTCATTTGGAAGGAACCAAGATTTTTAATGTAAGAAGATAAAACATAGACATGTAAATGAATAAAATAAAAAAATTAAATAAAAACCCATTGTTCTTACTTCAAATTGAAAATATCAGTGTAAACTCATGATTTATTCTTCTTTTTCTACAAATATATATTCTAGTGATGTCTGCTGAAAAGATTTAGAAGCAAATGATAACTCAATAATGTGAACACTCTAGTTCCTAGATTGCCGTTTCTAGATGCCATTTCCACTAAAAGCTAGACCATCTTGTCATGCCTGAAAGCAAGGAAGCTATCAAAGATCATTGTGATCACATTAAAATGACACAGTAGCCCATCTGAAGGGGCCCTCATCTCCCAAGAATGAGACAGTGAAATCATCAGAAGAAAAAAACATACTGCAATGTATTAAAATACATCAAATATGTAAATGTCTCTGGGTTCATAATGATAATATCCCACCTCAACTACCACAATGGGTAAAACCTCCTTAGTCACCTTTGGAAGTTGTCAGAGTACCAACTCATTATTCTGAAAATTGACAAGTAGAGTGAAAGAATCAAGTAGTTATTCTGCCTTTTCCTTAAACAAACTGTACCTCGTGGCAACCAAATAGTTACTGTGGGGAAATTCTTTATGGAAGAAACTAGTGAGTCCAGTAGGGCTGATAAAATTGGGAACTCTACAGTTTGCAAACCTTAACAAAATAATGGTTTAAGGCAACAGTCACCACAGGCTGCTAAAGTCATTAGGTTCAAGTTGATGGGGAATAGTATACGGAACAGATCAGGTTTACACCATCTGAATTCTGTAAGTATGGATCAGTTTGATACCATCAGAACCCAAAGATCAAGGCTAAACAAAGGAAGCATAATTAGTATCCTGATGAGCTACAACTGGACCTGCACAACATCAGTAATGCAGTATACCCTCCCCCTCCCCCCAGAAACAAAAACCTGAACGTAATAAAACTCTAGTTCTAGCTCTCTGTTCTCAGGACATAGAGGAACACACTCAATGACACCACAAATAATTTAGTCAGAAATATTAAGTACGTGGGAAATTCTATAGATCTAATGATCCAGTTTAATCCAGAAATGACTTTTTTTAAAAAAGAGAAATGGAACAACCTTAGATGAAGTGAGATTTAAGACCAGACCAATTTTAGTGACTCTTGTTCAATGATATACATATGTTAATTATACTCATCTTTCAACTTTTCTGTAGGTTTAACATGTTTTCCATTTTTATTTATAAATCAAAGGGAGAAAAAGACATCTGAGCCAAATGTTCTGTGTGGCTCTTGTTTGGATGCTGGTTTGAACAAACCAACTTAAAAAGATGTATTTGAGACAACCAGAGAAGACAAAACATGGGCTTTATTGTGAGTTCTTGTTAACTTTGTTGAGTCTGATGATTTTATTGTGATTATGTTAAAGTCATTATTTATTAAAAGTACATAATAAAGTTGTAATAAATGAAAACATTAACATAGAGCTGAAGCCATAAGGTACAGGAGATGGGACATGCTGAGTGTGACTTATTAGAGCTAGTGTTTGGGCTCAAATTCTGGTCCCTCCACTTTTTAACTAGAGTGAGTTTCTTATGCTCTCTAAACTTCATTTTACACATGCCAGTTGTTTTGTAGGACTGTGAGAATTAAATGAAATAATGTTTATGTTAGTGCCTAACACATAATTGATGTTTAACATATTTTTTAAAAAATTGATCTTCACCTGCGGATATTTTTTCCATTGATATTTTTTAGAGAGAGTGGAAGGGAGGGAATGAGAAAGAGAGAAACATCAATGTGAGAGAGATACGTCCATCATTTGCCCCTTGCTATACACCCTGACCGCGGCTGGGGATCGAGCCTGCATTCGAGGTATGTGCCCTTAATCAGAATTGAACCACGACCCTTCAGTCTGAGGGCCAATGCTCTAACCAGTAAACCAAACTGGCCATGGCTAACATAGTTTTTTTTAAGTTATCTCTTACAGATAGATTTTCATTTAATCAATATGAAAATTTTTATCTAGTGTCATGATAGACTTTTAAGCATTTACTATGGACTAATGAGTAAAGTTATTCCTTACATCACATGAGCCCAGGTTACCTATAAAAGGCAGACATCAAGGAGAGACTTACAGAAATGGGCAGTTCTGCACTGGTCATATCAGTGAGGTCCTTAAAATAGTGGTCAGATTAAATGCATTAATATATGTAAAATGCTTAGAATAGTGCCTGGTTTATGTCAACATTATATAAATATTGTTATTATTATTGTTGTTGTTACTACTACTATTATAAATGAACTAGTAGAATACAAGCCAACTTCAACTTCTACAAGTTCCTTCTTTTTTGGTTTCTCTGAACTACCTCTCAGGTACAGAGGTGAAAATCTATAAATTGATGTATTTTTCCTAGGTGTAGAAAAGATGACTCAACTTCTTAATTTACAGATTCTACTCTTATCTTGGGCTTGAGCCATTTTGAGTTTCCATTTTGACTGCATTATCGCACGTGGGTCTTTGGCTCTCATAGTTAACAACTGCCTAGACCCATAATGATGAGGGAATCGATGGCCCCATGGGGTCCTCCCTCCAGCCTCATCCTGCTGCTCCAAGGGAAGTCTGATCCTCACTGCCGCCAGTTCTAATCAGGGATAGGGACACAAGCCCTTTACTAATATACACTGAGACGTTCTCAAGAAGAGCCTGGGCTAACCAGCGCCCTAGGAAGTCTGCCAGTTTTACTAGAGACAAGTTTTCAGTGTGTTTCAAATTATTCCCTTGACCATGGCTGAACAACATAAGTCTGCAGGTAACACGTCCTCAGTGAATTTTTCTATGAGTGGTCACTTAGGGCTTGGAGATGCCCAAACACAGAAATGTGACCTGCATGAGGACTTTGTAACATTGGTAAATGCAGCATCCTGAAGCAAAAAAGTCAGTAACAAGTCAGGTGAAGGGTGATGTTGCTGGCTGTTATTGCTTTGAGAAAGGCATGCAGGTAAGATGATGGTTGGCCAGGTCCAGGAGCCACAGGGCCACACTGGCCAGTGTTGATTGGTGAGGTCAGCTTAGGGCTTGAGTTTCAAGGAGAGAGGTCAATGGGAACTGACAAAGGACTTCGAAACAACATGAGGACGTTTTAATCTGACCCAAATGTCAAGGAGCCATCCTTTGCTGAGAGAATCCCAGCCAAAGCTTTAGCCTTGCTGGGGTTCCAGTTATCTGGCTTAGCAAGGTTGTCAGCCCAGCACCCATTTTATAGGAATGGCCTAATATCTCACCATGCAACAACCTCACCCATTCACCCATCAGGACTTGACACATCCATCCATTCATAGCCAAAATCACACTACTCGAATTTTAATCTCAGCTCTGCCACTTACAGGTATGTCCTGGGACTTGCCATTTAACTTCTTTAGGCCTCAATTGCCTCATCTGTGTGTTGTTGTTTTTTAAAAAGGATAATAAGTGTACCTTCCCTGTAGTATTTTTTGGGACATTGGCTGATGTAATGCATTTGCCACAGAGCCTGGAACATGGTAACTGTTCAATAAATGCCTTGTATCGTCACCACCACCACCACCATAGATTACCCCAGAATTCTATGCTTTTTTGTATCTGACAGTAATAAAGCCCCATACAGTCTATTCTCTTCATAAAGTTACGTATTGTCCAGGAGCCAACATGAAATATGAAGTATTTAAATATTTAGTCACATTTCCTAAAGAACATTACTGAGATCCAGTCCATGTCCTATCCCAGTCCTTTGCAAACCCCACTTCCTGTCCTCCTGGTTCCCTCATGCCCCAGCTTCTCCAGAGCCTCATCTAAGCAGCTCAGGGCCCCAACTCTCTCCCTGTGCTGTGCCAGCACAGCCAAGGATTCAGTGAGCCTGAGGAGGGGCGGTGAAGGATTAAAGAAAAGACAGACAAGAGACTACAACTGGGGCTCAGTGGATCTCCCATGCCTGGATGAGGACACAGAAAATATCCAGCTGGCAAGCTGAGATTTTATTTTATGGTCAGAGATAAACAAGGTAGTGGTCAACAGAGTTACAATGTTCTTGTGATTTTCACTTGTTTTAGCAGCACCTGCTGCATCTCCCACAGCCCATTAGCTACCCAGGAAGAAACTAGGGAGGACTATGAGGTTAAGTTTAATTATGCTAAGAGGGCTCTATCCCCCAAGCTGGCACTTGTTTGTCCCTGCCATAGGTCAGTCCAAGGCTTAACCCTATAGCAGCTCCCTAAATCTCCCCCATCGGTTAGTCCTCCCTTATCCTTCCCTGCAATCTCTACCTCTTCTTCAACCTCTGCAGCCTCTCTCGTGCAGTCTCTGAACCCTGTTCTCCTTCATAAAAGATGTAGACCAGATCTGGTTGTCAAAGAAGAAGTTATTCTCAGGCAGCAATTTGGGGGGAGGGGAGAGGCGACACTAGACATGTATGTAGCACCTTAACATGTATTATCTCTTCACCTTTAATTTAATTGAGTGCATAAAGGCAACATCCTCTTTAGTGAGCAAGTGGAAAAGACAGAAAAACAGAATAACCAACAGGTTACTAAATTTTGGCCCCAGAAACTATATGACAAGACTGTGCCCTGGGTCACCACTGACTGACCTAGAGTGGGCACTTAGCCCAGGGGTCCACCAGGGCTTTCATGAGGATCCTTGGACTTAGGACCAAGAAAATCTTTGGAAGCTGGAACTATTGATTGTAAAACTTAGACTTTTTAAAAATTGAAATCATGCTTTTTCATCAGTTTTATTGAAACCACTGTTTATTATTTTGACATCAAGCTAAGCCAGTCTGCAGCAAGACATAAGCATGTGACAGGAGAAATAGAAACAGCAGGTGGAAAAGGTCTCCCTGTCTTCTGGGTCCCTCCATCCAGGGGTTCCTGAGGCCCCCAGGGATATCTCTGCTGCTTCTCTCCATCGTTTCCTCAAGGCATACGTGGATTTGAGCTGTGCTTCTGTCCCTTATGACAGAAACAACAGGGCTGCAGCACATAGTCCTCAACTGCAGGCTGGAGTGAAAGACAAGAATGTGGCTTGAGGCAGCCACGAATGAGAAAAACCCTCAAGCGTGGGGGCCAGGAACTCTGTTTACGGTTCTGGGGAAAAAAGCCCATTTATTCACACACTCAGCAGAAGCCCACATGGAGGTGTACATGGGGAAGGAAGGCCTGGGAAGTCAGTGAGTAACAGTACATTTAGAGCTCAGGCTACCTCCCCCACCTGCCCAGACCCTGCTGCAGCCTCCATAGAATCCTCCTCATGCTCTCCTCTCCCCCTCTGCCCTAGGAATTAGCCACAGCAAGCATTTCAGGGGTTGAAGAAACCTGCCTTAGGCCATAGGCAACCCTCCTCCCAGATCAAAACCTAACTTCAAGCTTTCACCTGTCTTTCCCAGCCATTGGATGACCCCTTGGCCTTTTCACAGGTATGCCAGGTAGAGGGCCTCATTTGAGCCCAACCAGAGTAGCCACAAATGTGGTGTCCTACACTGGCCTGTGGCCTCCTGAGCTTGCACTCCCTCAAACCGGGGGGTCTCCCCCCCACCTCCAGCCATGATAGTCCTATTTGAATGTGAGATTTAAGAGCTACAAAGGGAAGCTCACTTTTGAAGTAGTTTCCAAATGTTGCTATCTTTAGTTCAAGTTGTGAGTAATAGTCATTATTCCTGTAGGTATTACTATTAATTATGAAGTTTCCAGTACAGGGAAAATTTGTTTGACAATATTACTGTGTTTAAAATTTGGTCAAACAATACCAGCATGACTCTACAACTGAGGTCACCAACAGGAGCAATAATAATAATAAAAAATAATAAATAACACTACCACACCTGGCTGGTGTGGCTCAATTGGTTGGGCTTTGTCCCATGCACCAAAAGATCACAAGTTCAATTCCCACCCAATTGATGTGTTTTTTTTTCTCTCTCTCTCTCTCTCTCTCTCTCTCTCTCTCTCTCAATAAAAACATATTTAAAAAAAATTTTTTTATTGTTCAGTTTATTAATTACATTGTTTCCCCTTTTTTTATCCCCCTATATCTTCCCTCCACCCTGTACCTATCCCACCCTCCGCCCTCACCTTCCCCTCCCCAATGTCCTCTCCCATTGTTGCAAGATTTTTGTCCAGTCTCTTGCTGTACTTCCAACAACACTTTTCTCCCCAAGAATTGTCAGTCCATTCCCTCTCTATGTCCATGTTTCTGTTATAGTCACCGGTTTATCTTGTTCATCAGCCTATCAGTTCACTTGATTTTTATGTTCATTTGTTGATAGATGTGTATTTGTTGTTCATAATTTATATTTTTACCTTTTTCTTCTTCCTCTTCTTAAAGAATATCTTTCAGCATTTCATATAATATTGGTTTGGTGGTGATGAACTCCTTTAGCTTTTTCTTATCTTCGAAGCACTTTATCTGATCCTCAATTCTGAATGATAGCTTTGCTGGATAGAGTAATCTTGGTTGTAGATTCTTGCTCTTCATTATTTTGAATATTTCTTGCCACTCGTGTCTGGCCTGCATCGTTTCTGTTGAGAAATCCGCTGACAATCGTATGGGTGCTCCCCTGTAGGTAACCAACTGTTTTTCTCTTGCTGCTTTTAATATTCTCTCTTTATCTTTTGCTCTTGGCATTTTAATTATGATGTGTCTTGGTGTGGTCCTCTTTAGATTCCTATATTTTGGGGTTCTGTGTACTTCTTGGGCTTTTAAGTCAGTTTCTTTCACCAGGTGGGGAAAGTTTTCAGTCACTATTTCTTCAAGTAGGTTTTCATTAACTTGCTCTCTCTCTTTTTCTGGCACCCCAATAATTCGGATGTTGGCTTGCTTGAGGTTGTCCCAGAGGCCCCTTATGCTATCCTCAATTATCTGAATTCTTTTTGTTTCTTGCTTTTCCAGCTGGGTGGATTTTGGTTCTTTGTATTTCAAATCTTTGACTTGGTTCTTGTGGCCCTCTGGACTGCTTTTGGGACTTTGTGTAATATTTTTTATTTCAGTCTGTGTATGCTTGATTTCTAGTTGGTCCTTTTTTTTTATCTGTGAGGGTCTGGTTCGAATCCTCAGAGGTCTTGTTCATTTCCCTGAGGGTCTCATTCATTTCCTTGTAAGTATCATTCATCTCCTTGTAATTCTCATTCATTTGCTGGTTGGTCTTGTTTATTTCCTGGTAATTCTCATTAAGTTGATCGGCCTTCTGTAGGAGCCTCTTGAAAAGCCTTATAACCGTGGTTTTGAACTCTATGTCTTGTCGTCTTTTCTCCTCCATTTCTTTCACACCTGATTTCTTTCCATGTCTCTGCATGGTGGCTGCTTTATGTGGTGGCTATCCTCAAAGGGACAGTGGCTCAGTCTCCCCAGTTACCTGAGGTGGGTACTCTTACTGCAGTCCTTTATGGGTTGTATTCAGTGTTTTTGAATTTAAACCCAGCTTTTTGTTGTTAGCCCTAGGAGGGTTTGACCTCCAGGCCAATTGTCTGTGAAGCTCAGCTGTGCTCAGGTTGGATGGGCGGAGTCTCCGGGCCAAGCAGACAGCGTTAGCTCTGCAGAGGCAGGATTTCTTAATGTATTTTGATCTTCGAATACTCAGAAAACAACCACTGTGTTGACTATCTGGGCTCCAGGCTGTGTACCATGTTGAGTCCAGCTTGTGTGAGTGAATGAGCTTAGACACACAGTGCTTTCACTCAATAGTATTTAAAAAAAAGACGAAAGTGTAGTAGGTACATTTACTAAGGATCTTCAGTGATATCTTCAGATATTAACATGGTGATTCAGGGACAACTCTTTGGCTCCTTTTTATTCCACTGTGCTCCCAAACCAGTCTGACTGCCAAGCTTTTCTATTTCACCCAGCTTCCATTTGTTGATGGTGGACAGTGACTGCCGATGATGTCCATTGTGAGACTGAAAATGGGCAAGGTGTCCAACCAGGCCCCAAATGCCTCCAAAGCTGTGAGTCCTCAAGATGATGCAAAGGCACTTGGCTCCTACAGAAAAGGGTGGAATGCCTCTCCTCTTAACTGTGCTTCACTCATCACATGGGCCCGGTGAAGCGATGCTTGCACCTCCAGTCACACCACATTTCTCCAATAAAAACATATTTTTAAAAATAAAATATGATGCTACTAAGAATAATTTCAGACTTTATAGTTTACACCTTCTCTTTTTATAGAAGTTTTAGGTTCACAGCAAAATTAAGTGGAAAGTGCAGTGCTCCCACACACTCCACCCTCAGAGCCTCCCCCATTATCAACATCCCCCACCAGACCAGAGTAGTACATCTGTTTCAATTGATGAACATACATGGACACATCATACTTACCCAAATTCAACGGTTTATTAAGGGATTACTCTTGGTGTTTTATATTCTAGTAGAGGCCCAGTGCACTAAATTCATGAATGGGGCGGGGGGGAGGCTGAGGAGGGTGTCCCTCAACCCATCCTGCACCCTCTCCAATCTGGGACCCCTCGAGAGATGTCTGACTGTCCATTTAGGCCTGATCCAAGTAGGATCGGGCTAAACAGGCAGTTGGACACCCCTCTCACAATCCAGGACTGCTGGCTCCCAACTGCTTGCCTGCTTGCCTTCCTGATTGCCCCTATCCGCTTCTGCCTGCCAGCCTGATCACCCCCTACCACTCTACTGCCAGCTTGATTGCCCCTATCTGCCCTCCCCTGAAGGCCTGGTCGCCCCCAACTTCCCTTCTCTGCCAGCCTGGTCACCCCTAACTGCCCTCCCCTGCAGACCTGATCCCTCCCAACTGCCCTTCCCAGCTGGCCATCTTGTGTCCACATGGGAGCAGGATCTTTAACCACATGGGGGCAGCCCTCTTGTGTGTTGAAGTGATTGTCAATCTGCATATTACTCTTTTATTAGATAGGATAGAGGCCTGGTGGGGGCCAGCTGGTTTGCCCTGAAGGGTGTCCGGGATCAGGGTGGGGGTTCCCTTGGGGTGTGGGGCCTGTGGTGGTTTGCAGGCTGGCCACACGTCTGGTGACCCAACTGGAGGACCTGGTATCTGGTGTTTATTTATGTTATATAATTGAAACTTTGTAGCCTTGAGTGGAGCCAAGACTCCTGCTCACTCCATGGCCATAGCCATTTTTGTTGGGATTTATTTATCTTCTATAATTGAAACTTTGTAGTTGTGAGTGGAGGCCAAGGCAGGCCAAAACTGTGTAAGCTTGGCTTCCTCTGTCACTGGGGTCAACTCAAGCCTCCTTCTCTCTCCAGCTCTGTGGCTGCTGCCATTTTTGTTGAGATTTATTTGTCTTCTATAATTGAAACTTTGTAGTCTTAAGTGGAGGCCTGGGCCAGCCAGGGTGGCAGAGAAGCTTGGCCTCCTCCATTGCTGGGGAAATCCAAGCCTCCTGCTTGCTGCAGCTCTGTGGCCACAGCCATCTTGGTTGGGTTAATTTGCATACTTGCTCCTGATTGGCTGGTGGGTATTATTTATGGGGGTAGCAGAGGTATGGCCAATTTGCATATTACTCTTTTATTAGATAGGATGGATTTGGATAAGTGTTTAATGACATGTATCTACCATTATGCTACCATATGGAATAATCTTGCTGCCTTAAAACTCTCCTGTGCTTCTTCTATTTACCCTTTCTCTCTCCAAATCCCTGGCAACCATTGATGTTTTCACATTTTTTATAGCTTTGCCTTTTCCAGAATGTCATATACTCAAAATCAAATCAAATGTAGCCTTTTAAGATTTGCTTCTTTCACTTAGTAATATACATTTAAGATGCCTCCATATCTTTTTGTGACTTGAAGGCTCATTTTTTTTAGCACTGAATAATATTGTGGAATACATTTGAGATGTGGCCTTAAACAGACAGGAGCTGCAGCATGCAGGCCTCACCTGGAGGCAGAAGTGAGGGACAATTGTATGGCTTGAGGCAGCCATTAGCAATAAAAGGCCTCAAGCTTTCTTGAACATGAGAAGTGGTGGCCATAGCATAACTATATTAATGTATATAACATAAATGTATTAATGTATATTTAACATTGTCTGGGTGCATCACCATTTACTCATCTACCTACTGAAGGACATCTTGCTTGCTTCTACATTTTGATAGTTATGACTAAAGAAGCTATAAATATCCAGGTGAGAGCTTTTGTGTGGACTTGTTTTCAACTCCTTTGAGTAAATACCAAGGAGTGTGATTGATGGGTCATATGGTGAGAGTGTGTTTAGCTTAATGTCTAGTTAATACATATGATCTAGTTTTATCTTTAGAGTAAAGCTCTAGTGTCCCTGGGGTGAACCTCAGATTTTACAATTTACCAAACCAAGAATCCAACAGGGGACATGACTGAACCACTCGTCTCCATGGGATGAGAAGTTCATTGCTGCTAAATCACAGCCCCTGGCAATTCTTGGCCCCATTCAGCCAGTCCTTCAAGCTGGTTCCCTTTCTCACCTGTCTCTTGGACTGTGGTTAGGCAGGATTCCTAGATGGTGGGTTCAGTGAACCCCACTGCCCTCCTCTGTCTCAGAGGTTGCTCATAGCAATTCTTGTTTATGGCTTACTACTTCCTCTCCACCCCACATCTCACACCTCTCCATCCCTATCTTTAAAGGAACCAAAGATTCTCTTCCTCTTAAAGGCTAGGGGAGCTGCCTGGTCCCACACACATGGCTGGTAACTGGTTCAGAGCACAGTTAACACAAAGATGGAAAACCCCTTGTCCAGAATTGCAGTGTCTTTGCGATCACTAATTACGCATCCAATTGCGTGGATGACCAGGATGCTGCCTCCCTGCAAGAACCTGTGTGGTGGTGGGGAGGAAGGATACACAGCAGAGAGAGAAGACTGGAGGAAGGATGAGCAGCAGACAGAGAAGAGTGGCTCATGGCCATTTTGCACACCCTGGATGGCAACAAAAGGGGAGCTTGGGCCTTGTTTCTTCCTTGAAGGACAAGCACAAAGGACAATAGGCAATCAGTTGTCTTGTGGGTTTCTTCCTTTTTAAAAAGAACTTTCTTCCAAGCTCTGTTATTTTAGCAATTATTTGTTTAAAATAATGTCTCCAGAATAGCCTGTTTGTACTCCCATAAGTGTAGTACTCCGTGTTTCCTGTACAGTCCATCCTCTTCGGGGGACACAGAGAAACCATGCTAATAAGGACTGTGCACATGTTGTTGTTCTCTTTACAAGTTTTTCTGGGGGTGTGTGTGTGTGTGTGTGTGTGTGTGTGTGTGTGTGTGTACAGATCCCTCAGAATCTGGGAACTTTCTTTTTGGTAAGATAAATGGGAAATGGCTAGTGGTGTGATTAGGATTGTCTTTTCACAGGTATGACTGAGATCAATTTATTCAGCCCCCGCAGCTACAGGGAAATAGGAGGGAAGAGCAGCAGGAGGCCGCAGTCATTTGTTCCTTCTCCACATCCTGGTTTCTTCTTGGTCCATGCAGAGACACACAAAAGAAAGCAACACCATGGCTTTTAAACATTAACTAAGCATCAAGATATGCTGGTCGCCAAGAAGAGGGAGGTGAAAGTTTGTGATGTTCTCCTCAAAAAGGCACTGCTGTGGCTCAGAACTCTTAGCAAGGAAGCAAGGACAGGGTCAATGACTGGCCAACCCCGATAGCGCTCATCTGTCCTCAGGACAAAGCATCCTTCCAGCAGGTGAAGGTAGCCCAGGGCCCGCACCTCAGCTGCAGTGGGTGTCACGTTTCTAGTGGTGTGGACTCATCAGGGCCAGTAATGCAGGCGTGGAACTTATGTGTATCTGTGCTAATGTTACAGAATTTACTGGACGACCGAAAAATACACAGGAGTACCCAGAGATACAGGAAAAGCCCATTTATTTCCAGGTGTACTAGTACCATGACTTGAGGGAGCTTGATTCCAAATCCTGAGTAAGCCAATATGGAGGAAGCCTTCTCTTTATTCCCTTTGGTTTCTTTGTCCCCCAAATATGGATCATACTTCTGGAACTTTCGCAGGCTTTGCAAAAAGCCCCGTGTGTTGGGATGGGGCCGTGAGACCACACCTAAAGGCCTGGCCTGGTGCCAGCACTGATAACCCCCTCCAGGGGTTTTGTATTGTTCATGAGTTATGGCCTCTGTAAAATGGGAGTAAACAGGTCTTGCAAGACCAGTTAATTAAGGAAGGGCTAGTGATTAGACTATAGGTTAACAGGAATGTGCATTAGGGATACAGAATAAGGGATACAGAATCAGGCTGCTAGCACTTCCCCTCCCCACCCCAAATGTCTTATTTTTCTCATCACTAAGGGAAGCAGGAGAATTAATGGCCAACTTCTTCATTCAAGGATCCAGGTACCTGTGGACTCAGGGGGTTAAAAAAAAAAAAAACAGGGCTAACTAAGCAAGATAATCTGGGAGAGTGAGTCTGGGAGGGCTTCATGGAAGAAGTGACTTTTCTATAAGGTTTTAGTGGAGAGAGAGAATGTGTAAAGAGGACAGAGAGGTGGAATAGAAAAGACAGACTGGGCTTATGCTCAGGCTGGGCACGCATTACAGGAGGAGGGAAGGAATGTGCAAGGCTGGTTGGACTGGAGTGTGACCCAGGTTGATAATGATTATGGGGGAAGCGAGGTGTCAGAAATGTAATTGAGTGGGGATGGGGGTTGGTGAGAATGCTGATAGTCATACTGGGTAAGCAATTATTTCCATTTTAGGCCCAGAACCTCTACCACTTGAAATACTTTGCGAATGGTAATGTGAAATTTCATTAAAGCTGTTGCCATTAGCCAGTTTTGGTTTTTGTTTTGTTTTTCAGTACAAGAACAGGGGGGATTTTCTGCATTTCTTCTGTTTCTTTCTTCCACTTAACAAGAAAAATGCATTACATTCAGCTATGGCCAAAAATGGGACTCACTGAACTGAGAATGTTTGCCCCCTACCTTTGGGAAGTGTCAAAATGCGTTAAAAATCTTTAATAGTGTAAGAATGATTCTATAGGAGAGCCTTTCCAGGTGCTCATATGAATGCATATTTCTTTCAACTGATATTTATGCAAGCTTATTATGCATGAAGCACTGCTGGGTGCTGGGAAGACGGGCACCGATGGGTTAGGAAGGAGTCAAGACCTTCAGCTCCCTGCAGTGGACAGACCCAGGCCTCCCGCTCCCAGTCCTTCCCCATAACTATAAACATACCCCAGGCTCTCCCTGTGGGAAAGAAAATGCCTCCTAGTGCCTCATCCTCCAGCCTCTGAAAAACAGAGATAATGCCAGCTCACAGAGTTGTGAGAAACAAATAATTGAATACATGCAAAATAGTCAGAACACTGTCTGGCACATAATAAGCACCCCGTACATGGGAGCGATTCTTATTAATTCAGACTTAGGAGAGAGTAGGAGGCAAATGCATCTACTCAGTCCATCAGTCTTACACCAAAACCTATTCTGTGGTATAGAAATGACACATATTTTAAAAAATGTTAAGCAGGTTACAAAATAACTGCATTGTGATTACCATTTGGGAGGAAATGTATATTTTTACATAGAGATTAGTAGACATTATGGGCTGGATTGCATACCCCCCAAATTCAATGTATTTGGAAGTAATTTAAAGTGGTAATTAAATTAAAGTTAGGTCTTTAGGTTGGGTCCTGGTCCAATATGACTGGTGTTCTTATAAGAAGAGGAAATTCAGAGGTAGACAAACCCCCACCCAGAGGAAAGACCATCGGAGGACACAGAGAAAGCAGCCATCTGCAAGATAAAAAGGCTTCAGAAGAAACAAACCAACCTTGGACTTCTAGCCACAGGACTGCGAGAAAATAAATCTCTGTAGTTTAAGGCCCCTGGTGGGTGGCACTTTGCTGTGGTAGCCTTAGCAAAATAACCTAAGACACTGGAGCCCGGCCAGCATGGCTCAGTGGTTGAACATTGACCGGTGAACCAGGAGGTGATAGTTCGATTCTAGGTCAGGCCACATGCCTGGGTTGCAGGCTTGATCCCCTGGGGGATGAGGGTGTGTGCAGGAGGCAGCCAATCAGTTGTTCTCTTTCATCATTGATGTTTCTCTCTTTTCCTCTCTGAAATAAATAAAAATATTTTTTAAATGTTAAAAAAAAAAGACAATGGCCCTGACTGGTTTGGCTCAGTGGATAGAGCATCAGCCTGTGGACTCAAGGGTCCCAGGTTCGATTCCGGTGAAGGGCATGTACCTTGGTTGTGGGCATATACCCAATGGTGAGTGTGCAGGAGGCAGCTGATCGATGTTTCTAACTCTATCCCTCTCCCTTCCTGTCTGTAAAAAATCAATGAAATGCATTTTTTTTTTTAAAAGACACTGGGGAAATTTTTAGAAGGCTATACCTCCAGTGGTTATTTTCAGAGTGGAGAAATTTCAGCAGATTTCTATTTAATTCATTTTCTAATCTTTAAAAAATATATTTTTATTGATATCAGAGAGGAAGGGAGTGGTAGAGAGAGATAGAAATATCAATGATGAGAGAGAATCACTGATCGGCTGCCTCTTGCACACCCCCCACTGGGGATTGAACTGGCAACCCAGGCATGTGCTCTGACCTGGAATCAAACCAGCGACCTCCTGATTCCTGGGTTGACATTCAACCTCTGAGCTACACCCGGCTGGGCTCAGGTTCTAATTTTAAAACAACCCAGTATTTGTTATGCAACAAGTTTCGCAAGGAATTACAAGACAAAGTAATGCCCTCAGATCGAGTTCCCTCCTCTCCCCGCAGTTAGATTTGCTGCCACCATCTCCTTGGCCCCCGCCGCTTGTGGAGGAGACTGGCTGTGCGTGACTGGAGGGGGCCAGCCTGCTGTGCCCCTGTCGGAGGCTGTCATGAGAATAGCGAGCACCCAAACCCTCAGGGTCTTACTGGAAATGAAGCAGGGCTTCTGAAAATTATTCCACTCAAGTGAAAGGTCTATTTTTACCTAATGAACATCTGAGTGTTGTTCACATGTAAAATGGTAACGTTTCCTCTGAAATTCTTCAGGTCAATACAGAAATCCTCCAGGGCACCCCAGCCTGGCACATGTCCTCGGGGTTAAGTAGGTGGGCTCCCCACTTCCTACACTGTCTCGGTGACTCCGAATGAAAAGATGGCAGACTCCCAACACCCTGTGTCCACAAAACTCCTTGCTGCTTTCACCCTCCTTGCACAAAATAGCTTTCACCTCTGCCTGCAGCAGCTGGACTTTAGACAAGCAGTGGAGGGAGGAGAGAAGCAGCCAGAACTCATGCTTTGGTGACTTGAATATATGATCAAGTTCTTGCAGCCTTGGTTTCCGAATCCACAAAATACAGATGAAAATCCACTGCATTTCCACATGCCAACAACACAGAAATAGAACTGACTTGAGTCCAGAAACAACGTACCACCATGATTTTTCACAGCAGCTGTACCAATTTACGCTCCCACAAGCAGTGTATAAACATCCCATTGCTCCAAAGTCTTTTTAATCCGTGGGATTGTCAGACTCTTTCACTGTGGACTGCGAGAGCCTCTTCTCCTCCACGTTTGATTTGGTCCCAAGAGAAAAGCCAAAGAGATCAAAGCAAATCTGTGTGGAAGGAAGAAAACAAGAGCACAGTGTTACTCAAGGACCTGGCCTCAGTCCTACTGTGTTAAGCCCTCCATGGGGCAGGATAGAGGAAGGGTATCCGGGCTGAAGACAACCCTATACACATGCCCACCGTCATTTGTCCCCTGTCCCATCCAACTGATGGCTTCCCAGCCTGTCAGCAGTGGGAGATGCAGCAGGAAAATCTTCCCACCAGGCAGCTCTGTGGAGCTTCTGGGAACTCAGTTACCGGGAGCCATTGTCAATATACTGGCTCCATGTGTGCTGACTTCTGAGCTGATTTCCATGACATGGCACCTTGTAATTTACTCATGGCTTCTGAATGAAGCATGGAGCCCAGCCATGAGTAAATCACACATGGAGCCAGAGAACAGGGCCATGATGGGGGTCAGAGGAGGGATGGAAATCCTGCCCCAAGGCTATCTTCGCCCTATTGACACCACTCCAAGAGTATTACGGCAGAAGGTTGAGAAATAGTGGCCCACATCCGTTCAGCACATGTCCGGAGCCTGGCAGAGAATGCGGCTCAGGAAGCCAGGGAGCAGTTCTGAGCGTCACCTTGTCTCAGACACCGAGCTCGGAGCTCTTCCTTTAGCGCCTGTGCTGCCGCAACAGTCCTGAACTCGCGGCTTGGTGACTTGGACATAGGCTCAAGCTCTTGCAGCCTTGGTTTCCGCATCCACAAAATACAGATAAGAGTCCATTGTATTTCTATACACCAACAGCACAGAAACGGGGTTGACTTGAGTCCAGAAACATGCCCACATGTACGTGGAACTTTGTGACGTGTCACAAGGGTTTTTCACAGTAGCTGTATCAATTACATCCCCGCAGCAGTGTATAAAGATCCTATTGCCCCAAAATCTTTAAAATATGTGGGGTATCAGATTTTTTCATCGTGTCTAATCCTGCCTCTTTGCTGACATTTCCATTCTCACCTGATTAACTACGGGTGTTTTACGGAGAAATGTATAAAATATACTGTATCGCACAGTGCATACCAAAGGCATTCAGTAGAACTCATGCACACGAAACACTGCAATTGGCTTGATCCCAAAAGTGATTCAGAGTGGTCTCTGCCCTGTCTGCTCTCTAAGACAATGGTCAACAAACTCATTAGTCAACAGAGCCAAATATCAACAGTACAACGATTGAAATTTCTTTTGAGAGCCAAATTTTTTAAACTTCTTCTAATGCCACTTCTTCAAAATAGACTCGCCCAGGCCATAGTATTTTGTGGAAGAGCCACATTCAAAGGGGCCAAAGAGCCACATGTGGCTCGAGGGACGCAGTTTGCCGACCACTGCTCTAAGAGAATAGTGAGGCCGAAGACGCTTGAGAGGATGAGAGGAAAGGAGAATGAAGCATGGAGCCCAGCCATGAGTAAATCACAAGGTGCCATGTCATGGAAATCAGCTCAGAAGTCAGCACACATGGAGCCAGTATATTGACAAGGAGACTGTTAGGATTCACTGTGTCCTCCCCACCAACTCACTGAAGTCCTCCACCTCAGTACCTATCAATGTGACCTTCTTTGGCAATAAGACCTTTGCAGTTAGGATAAGGTGATTAGGCTGGGCTTTCATCCAGCAAGACTGGTGTTCTTCTAAGAGGACGGTGGACACAGGGAAACAACATGTAAAGACACAGGAACATACAGACACAGAGGAAAGACTCCGTGTGAAGATGGAGACAGGGAATGGACCAAGGGACACCTGGGGCTACCAGAGCTGGAAGAGGCGAGGAAAGATCCTCTCCTAGAGATCTTTAGGGAGCATAGTCCTGCCAGCACCTTGATTTTGGATGTCTGCTATGGCAGCCTAAAGAAACACTCATGTGGATTCTGTTGGGTATAAGCAGAGACCAAATTTATTTTCTTTCCTCTGCTGCCTTTCCATACCCACACGGTTAGGCCATTCATATTTAGGAAAAATCAAAGAGTGAATCTTAATGTAAACTGTGGACCTTAATTAATGTAATAATTGAAATAGCCTATATAATAAAAGCCTGATATGTTGAGTGTCCAGTTGTCCATTCAACCAATCAAAGCATATTATGCTAATGATATGCTAAGGCTGCTCAACCACTCACTATGATGTGCACTCACCATCAGGGGGCAGACATTCCAACTGGTAGGTTAGCTTGCTGCTGGGGTCAGGCCAATTGGGACTGAGCGAGACAGGCTGGACATGCCCTGGAATCCTCCTGCAGTCCCTCCCCAGCTGGCCAACCTCTCATGTCCACCCCTGGTCCTGTGCACTGGTGGGGACCCTCAGCCTAGACTGTGCCTTCTTACAATCCATGCTGAGGGACCTGCCCTCACCCCCAACAAGTGCAGGAATTTTGTGCACTGGGCATCTAAAGTAATACATAATAAATAGGATTTATATAAATGTATAATAAACATAAATATCTAATAATATACACTGCGTGGCCAGATTATTGTAATCTCTGAACGCATAATCTGTCCATTCAGTGTGTGCGCGTGTGTGTGTGTTTGCATGATCACACACACACACACACACACACACATTAGAGGCCTGGTGCATGAATTTGTGCATGGGTGTGGTCTGGCCAGCCTGGCCAGGGGGAGGGGACATGGGTGGTTGGTGGGCCTGCCTGCTGGTCAAACTCCTGGTTAAGGGAACAATTTGCATATTAGCCTTTTATTATATAGGATATACACTGGACAGATTATGCATTCAGAGATTATAATAATCTGGCCACTCAGTGTATATTATTAGATATTTATGTTTATTATACATTTGTATAAATCTTGTTTATTATATAATACTTTAGAGGCCCAGTGCACAAAATTCATGCACTTGTTGAGAGTGGGGGCAGGTCTCTCAGCCTGGAGAAGGCACAGGCTAGGCTGAGGGACCCCACCAGTGCACAGGACCAAGGAGGGACACAGGAGATTGGCCAACTGGCGAGGGACTGCGTTCAGAGATCATAATAATGTGGCCACTCAGTGTATAATATCAATATTGGCTCATCAATTGTAGCAAATGTACTGCACTAATGCAGGATGTTATTTAAGAAAGGAAACTGTAGAGGGGGTGGTGAGGGATGGGGACTATAGGAACTCTACTTTCTGCTCAATTTTTCTGTAAACATAAAACTTTTCTAAAAAGTAAAGTCTATTAATTTTTTTTAAATGAGTCAAGTCAATTGTTTCACTGAATTGACACCTGATAAAAGTAGGTCTGGTATTTTGATGTGGCCTTGGAATACCTAGACTCTGTAGGACATTATTTTTTCTCTATGACCTTTGACTAACATTAATTCTGTTGTGAAAATACCCACAAATTTGCTGTGGTTACCTGGGGAGTTTTCAAGACCTGCAGTAGAGAAGATAAGTAGTTTCTCTATGAATATTTGATTCCCATTGTCCCAGTGCCAAGATTCTTACCATCTTTGGCCCTCTCCCTGCCCACTACCCCACTCTGGCACAGTCTGACAGGATAGCATTGTCCTGAAACTTGGCTTCTTTGAGTTTTTTCCAGTTTCATGTGTAAGAGAAAAAATAGGACAGTATTGCTAGTTCCCATAAAAATAGTCTGCTCCTGCCCCTAGAGGGCATTCACGCTGGGAAGAGAGGTTGTAATTGTGCATGCCTTGGCACTGGGTAGCCCAGCTGAGGTAACTCAGAGCTCAGAGTGAACATTTGTACTAATGGCTTCACAAAAAGCTGTCAGACTGGACCTTGGGGAAGAGTTGAAGAGGGATGTGGCAGTACAATCCATGCAGACACATTAGTCCTGGGGCTTCCAACCCCATACACAGGCCTCACCCAGGCATCTGTTATGGCTTGGTCAGCTGGAAGGGTGGTCCAAATCCCTGCAACCCTCACTGTGACAACAGACAAGAGAGGTGTGGTACATTTCTGAAGTTTTTCCCTGGAAGGAACCACTGACATCCTGACATCCTGCGCTACACTCCGAAGACCCCCTGGCCAGCCTGGTTCTCCTCCTGCCCCTCCTTCTGTTAGTACTGTATCTTTATTTAGCTCCTTCACTGTCTTCCCTCCTCTGCCCCTCTGTAGCTCGATGTACAGCTTTCTAATTTAGTAGTTGAAATTATAATTGGGAAGAGGACATCTAAGAAAGTTCATTTTACCTTACTGAAATGGACAAGTAGGCCGGGCATGAAAGTGGTCTGTTGGCAAGCATGTGCCCCCTCAACCACTATGGATCAAGGGCCTCCTTATGTGTCAGGATGTGTAAAACTTTTGGTGCATAAGAAACTCACAGAGTGTAGGTGAGGTGATTGCCATGATAATTCTCCAGAATCTTAATCCCCTTCCATGAAATTCTAGAATATATCTTAGGAATTCCAGTTCTAGTATCTACGTGTTGAATCGTCCCCATTTGAGAATATTAGATTGGGACAGTGGGAGGGGATAGAATTTGGGACAGAGACTGAACAAAGGAGATATTGTGAATTGGTAAAGTCAAAATGAACACATTTTCATTGCCATGTTGGGGGAGACAGCAGAGAAATCAGGAGCTCCCTTAGGAGGGAGAGAAGTGAAAATGTTTACCAAAATGCCAAAGAAGGGACGTACATAAAGTTAGACACAGGTAAATGACCTTGTGCAAGAGGAAAGGGAGTTGAGACCTGTGCAGCGAAGCTCCTTAGTTTTCCAAGTGTTTTTAAATTAGTAAGACCTGGAAGTCAGGTGCCAATGACTACAAGATATAATAACATCAGAAAAGCATTGAGCCTTGGCCAATGAGGCTTAGGGCTCAGTGGTAAGAGTGTCAGCCTGTGCACTGAAGGGTCTCAGGTTCAATTCCTGATCAAGAGCATGTACCTGAGTAGCAAGTTCCATCCCCTGACTCCAGTTGGGGCACGTCCAGAAGACAACAAATTGATACATCTCTCTTGCATCAATGATTTTCTCTCTTTCTCTCCCCTTCCACACTTTCTAAAAATCAATGGAAAAAATATCCTCAGGTAAGGATTAACAACAACAAAAAAGGAAAGAGAGAAAGAGAGAGAGAGAGAGAGAGAGAGAGAGAGAGAGAGAGAGAGAGAGAGAGAAAGGGAAAAACATTGCATATTTGAGGGGCAAAGCAGATGGGAAAGTGAGATCAAAGAGCCTGAAGAGTTTTATCTTAACAAAACGGTTATTAATCATACAATATACCTTACTACCAATGCAGGTTGCGTAAATGGTATTATTAGTCTCTTTGTCTAATGCCATCTTTATTAGTTTATTTTAGTGACTGTAATAACTAGAGTAATAATCATTTATAACCTCTACTCCCCAATCTATATTGTCATTTAGGCATTAAACTTCTAAGTATTGAATTTGCTAGGGGTTTTCTGGTTCCTGCATTACATAGTTGGAGAGAAATGTTTGGTAAATACAGTTGGAAAGCAAAGAAAAGCAAATCTATGTTGACCTGGGGAATTCAAGGCTGTCTCCTCACGGAGGTGATTTTTTAGACAGGATCCTGAAAGATGATATGACATTAGTCAGGAGACTAAGGAGGAGACATCAGAGCCTTTTCCATGCCCAGGGCCTTCCCATGGCCTCTGTAAGAGCATTCTGCCCTTATCTGGGTGTATTTCCAATTAAAGAGAGAGTTGAGTAGGGGGGTTAGAGAATAATAGTATAAAATTAGCAAACCACCCCTACCTACATAATCTCATTTGAGCTTCACAAAACCCCTGTGGGATAAATGCAAAGAGCTCCATTCGTAAATGAAGAAACTGAGGTCCAAAGAAAATGAACAACTTGTGTGGACTCAGGAACATAGTGGTAATGGAGCCAGGATTTCTCCTGGGCCTGCCGGTGCTCACACTTTTATACTATCAATACCAGGTTGCTAATACCCTATGCATTTCAGCAGGAATACATCAGATCAGCATGGATGTGCTCTATGGTAGACAGGAGACTGGAGAACATTTAGAACTATTTTAGAATGAAAAAATCCATTATTTGAAATCTTAAAAAAAAAATTTGACGTAAGTAACTCCAATAAATTATAGTAAGCCAGGCAAAGTAAGAGAAGAGACAGAACCAATGCCAGTGTTACATCTTTAGAGTAATATTAGTTGAACCAACTTTCACAAACCAACAGCAAGGGAAAGCAAAGAGAGCATCAGAAATCGATAACACAATTTTAGTGTTAGCTGCATTTAAGTCAGACAGCTCTGACTCATTCAACATGTGATGTCAGGCCTAGCGGACTGTAAGGGGCAAAAATGTATTTTGGGGAAAAGTTGGAAAAGGGATGTAAATTTGAAAATGCCACATTTTGGTTAACTCATGCCTGTGGATGGAGGTAAAAGAAATCATAAGGGACCTTCTTGGAACCCTTAGGCATTTGTGTCCTTTCTAATTCTTCAGAGCAGAACAGAGCATGCATTGCCCTGCATAGGAAGCCAGGGCTATACATGAATCACTGCCAACAAATGGACGATGAATGCTGGGAAGCCAGAAAGGGAGAAAGTCTTAGGGACCAAAACAAGAAAAGTCCTTAAAGCTTCAGTGCTTTCAATCCCTGCAGGCAAGGAGTGACCTACAGTAACACAGAGAGAAAAAAAGGAGATTATCTCCAGTGATTCCTAGTCTAGTCCACAGTTTAACATTTGCCAACAGGAAGGGTCTTCATTTTCAACTTAATCCCACTGTCCTTGGAGTCCCTACTTTTTCTTGCCTCGTCCTTTATGTTCTTGGTCTGTCATCTCTGTCAGGACTCCTTCGGTGTTGCTGTTGGAAGACTGGACTGAATGTTGTACCACATCACTGATGTTACTGTCCTGCTCAAGAGGCGTGGTTTGGCCCAGCACTCTCTGGAGCCATGCGGCAGAAGAGCAGTGTAGGTTTTATTTTAATCTGTTTGCTGTCACCTTTGGTGGGAAGGATGCGTCATCCAGTAATATTCATGAGTTCCTTCCCTGAATTATAAAAATGTCTATTATGAATATTACTTTTCTATTACTTCTCCCTGCAGAATTGCATGAAGCTCATCTAATAGAAAGGACTGTGAGTTGGGCTATGAGATTCCCACAGAAGATGGGCTCTGAGGCAATGGATATGTGCACATGGTAGGTTTATAGCTGAATTTACAGCGAGTCCCGAGGCTGCGTCTCGCAGATAGAGGAAACCCGGGGCAGGAGGAACTTCATAATGGGCCCTTTGCTTCCCCAAAATGAACCAGGTTTGTCACTGCTGGCTCCCAACGTGCCTTCCAGCTGTAAAGCTGCTGCAAAAGGCCACCGCAACTTAACTGCATCCATAACTGCCTGGATGTTGCACCAATAGCTCGGTGTCCTTACAATGCCTGGGGGCTGACAGGCCAGGCCAACGCCAACCAGGAACTGGGACCACAGGCCACACAGCTCCTCACTGTCTGACCCTAACCAGGCTTCCAATCTCCAGCACCCTCTTTTTGATTATTGGGGCCTTAGGGTGTCATAAAAGAACCAATTTTATTTTTAAATACATTCTTCCTTTTACCTAGAAAGAGGCAAACCCAGCCACCCTCACGGTCTAGGCTCTCAGGAGACTGGGAGCAATTCATCTCTGCTATAAAATGGGGAGTTTTACAGGATATGAAATACTGTTGTTCAACAAGAAAAAGCCTAGATCGTTTATTCTCTTTCGCCTTATTGAATTTTTTTTAATACAAAAGTTACCCATGCTTGTTATTACAGATCAGACAGGGAGGAAGCTGGCATGACATTTGACAGTTGCATCTCCACTCCCCATCACCCACCGCCCCGTGGTGAAGGCTGTCCCAGCCTGGCCTGCGTCCTTTCACGCCTTTTTTGGCAGCGTGTCCACACACATTCCAGCATGCTTGGACTCTCCAACCTTTTCCATTTACTATTGGGTTGTTAGCAATTCTTTTATCCTGTGCACGTCCATTGTTTTCAGCATTTCTAGAGTAGCTATTACCTGATCTGCTGGGGAAAGAGGCTGAAGAATGGTGGAGGAGTCCTAGTCCAGGATATGGGCTCCCCCTCTGCTTTCTGAGGGGCCAGTGGTCAAATAAATCGAGTCACTGAATCCCTCTCTGGTCTAACCGTGTTGATGGTATAAAGGTTGACACACTGAGATACTTGTGTTGACCCCCGTCAAAAAGCAAAATCTGGAGGCTTCTGACCAAGCAGGAGAAGCTGGGGAGAGGATGGTTGTTCCCATCTGAGAGCTGGTTCTGGAATATTCTGCCATAGTGAGTGGATTATTCGGGACTCTTACTGCTCCTTGACCTCCTGCTGAGAACAGTGACAGGGCTCATTAGCACTTCCACCAGAAGCCAGCCCTTGCTGGGAGAAGAGGTGAGAGCAGTCAATTTTGCCACTCATTAGCGACTCTGGACAGATAGTGGTGGGCAGATTGAACCAACTGGCAAAATGAGAGTCTGCTTCTCTGGGGGCACAGTTATCCATTCTAGTCCTTTCGCCATCAGCGGGTCATCCAGAGTTGACTGTCTGCTGGTCTCACAGATCAATGAGTAAGACAGCATTTTTTAAGGTATTAGTTACTTTATATAATAGCTGAGTGGCCTGTGTTATGATCCTCAATGTAACAGTGAGACGACAGGAGGAAAACTGTCTCGTGGATAACGGATACCGCCGCCACCCTGGTTGCTGTCTCGCTGTTCTGAAGGCCCTGTTCGGTACTGTTCTTACCTAAAGGGTAAGGCTCGTGTTTGAAAACAGTTAGGGCAGCTTTGTGTGGAAGGACTGCAGGTTATCCACGTGCCCACAAGGCCTGCTCTTAGCCTGACTTGATAATTATATAATAGTTTGCAGTTTGCAAAGCACTTTGATTTATCTTTCAATTTTCTCAACAACTCTGTCAGGCCATGGCTTTTCTTATTTCCATTTCACTGACAGCTAAAGGTCATAGAGGTTAACTGAATCACCCAAGGTCACATCAAGTCCAAGACTCTTCCTGACCCCAAAGTATATGAGGTTATATGGGAGCTTAGCCAAAGGCGGAAGGAAAGGCCTCTCTCAACAGTAATGACGTGGGAGATGAAAGTGACACAAAGGCAATCACAGTGCCCCTGCATCTGAAGGTAAGAAGTAAACTTGGGTAAGATTGGTCCCCAAGGGGGCAGGTGGAGGGCTGAGCCACTAAACTAGGTGGGAAGGGTTTTGTTTTCTTGCCTTTTCTTCTTTGGGACTTCGGCTCTTTTGTTGTTGTTGTTGTTGTTTATAAAATGTGACTCATCATGCTGCAACATGAATGAGCGTTGAAGACATCTAGCCAAGTGAAATAAGCCAGACACAAAAGGACAAATGTCTACTTCCACTTTTATGAAGTACCCAGACTAGACACATTCACAGAGACAGAAAGAACAGAAATGACCAGGGCCAGCAAAGGCGGAATAAAAAGCTATTGTTGAGTAGACGCTGAGCTTCAGTTTGAGATTATGACAAAGTTCTGTCGTGATGGCTGCACAACATTGGGAATGTACTTAATGCCACTGAATTTTACACTTCACAATGGTTAAAATGCTAAGTTTTATGTTAGATGTATTTTGCCACTTTTATTCTCAGCATTACATGGTGGATCACTGTGCCCTGCCAGCATAGCCAAGGGTTCGGTGAGCCTGAGGAGGGCAGTGAAGGATTAAAGACAGACAAAGAGAATATAGCTGAGGTTCAGTGGATCTCATGTGCCTGCCTGAGGACACAGAGATGGATCCAGCCAGCAAGCTGATGCTTTATTTTATAGTCAGAGAAAAACAAGGTAGTGGTCAACAGAGTTACAATGTTCTTATGAGTCAAGCTTAATTATGCTAAGAGGGCTCTGCTGGGACTTGTTTGTAGCTCTGCCACAGGTCAATTGGAAGCTTAACCCTGTAGCCACTCCCTACAGATCACAATACTGGCCACCCAGTAGTAACTAATACCTAAAAAATATTGTCTTGCTCATTGCTCTGTGAGACCAGCAGACAGTCAACTCCGGGTGACCTGCTGATGGAAGAAAGACTAGACTGTATGTTTTACCACTTTTTCAAAATGTGGTTCCTCTCATGCAAAAAAGTTTAATTTGGAGATTCTTCACAAAACATATCTATGGAAAACTGCCATGTTTAGCTGCTGCCTTTCTGATTGAGTTAACACTTTGATTTAAAATATTTTCCCCAAGGATTTTGTTTATTAACTGTTTTATTATTATTATTCCTGTTTTTAAGTTCAGACCAAAAAAGCTCTTCTAAGTACATAAAATTATAGGTAGTTCCTCTCAAGGTAATAGTTTCTTCTTTGTTAAGTGATCATTTCTGATATTTTTTTAAGTCGCTATTAGAAAATGAATTGAAATTTCCATATGATTAGAAGCCACTGTCTCATTAGTGGTTTGTTACCAAGTTTGGAGATATTTTAATAAATATCAGAAGAGAAACTGGAAATAGCACAACTATTGTTTTTTAAATAAAATAAGCCAGTCAGAGACAAACAGATACTGTATTTTTCAGTGTATAAGATGCCCCATGTATAAGATACCCCACATTTTTCCAACTCAAAATTAAGAAAACAACATTTTAAACATTTTGCTGGTTTTCCTCTTAGGGACTTCCTCTTTTTAGGCATCTTAAGGAGTTGTTCTTCCTGTTTTCTCCGCTGTCTGATCATACACTCAATGGGAGGAGGTCCAAATTTTCTATCTGAAGTTCTATTTCCATGCTCTTTTGCATAGATGATTACATTCAGTTTGAATTTTGCAGAGTAAGACAGTCGCTTACCAGTATTTATCTTTTTATTTTTTGATATCTTTATGGGCTCAGAATGCTCCAGTCTCTGTTGCATCAGCACACTCCCCACTTCCACCTCCAGTTATGTCATCAGCTGACATCAGTAACAGTAAGGTTTGTGACTGGAGGAAGCCTGTTTGACAAGGTATGGGCAATTACACACCTTCAGGGCTCCCTCCTTGGCTAACTCTCTTGTATAAGACACCCATCAATTTTCAGTCTAACCATTTTAGAAAAAAAAATAGTGTCTTATACACAGAAAAATACAGTACCATATGATTTCACTTAGGTGTGAAAGCCAATGAACGAAATAAATTACCAAAGTGGAGGAAAGAGATTGACAGGTATCAGGGGGTGGGGCTGGGCGAGAAGGATGGAGAGATTAAGCAAAGGAGAAAAAAAAAAGACACATGGACACACACAACAGTATGGTGATTGCCAGAAGAAAGAAGGGGTGAGGGGGATAGAAGAGAGTAAAGGGGAGCTAAATAGTGATGGAAGGAGCATTGACTTGGGCTTGACACAATGCAGAATACAAATGATGTATTATAGAATTGTACACCAGGAACCTATATAATTTTATTAACCAATGTCATCCCAATAAATTCAATAAAAATTTTAAGAAATTGTTTCCTCTTGCCTTATTCAATTCTCCATCTTTGAGTCAATATTGTAAACTAAAATGTGTAATCTCTACCGGGAGTTTATTCTCCTGTGCAGAATTTTGAGGACAAAGGATTAGTAAAGACTATTAGGAAAAATTTGTCAAAGATGTGTAAATGGGCATAAATAATCACTGGATGCCCAGAGGAGCCTTTGTTTCTCTAGTGACCCAGACAAGTTACGACTCTATAAACGAATGAAGAAATAAAAGAAGTGGCAGATCAAGGTACAGATACTAAGCTGGAGGATGTGGTTCCGGTTTGTTGGCCAGCAGTGAGTCATCCAGTGAGCTCAGTGCTCATTGGATGGACAGGGGCAAGCTGTCTCCACCTGCACAGCTCAGCTCACAGGAAACATGGCTCCCCCCAGAGGTAAGATGGGGAAGGGAGACTCCACCTCCCCAGAGGTCATGAGGAAAAAAGGCAAAGAATGTCTAGGTTTCTGCTTCAGGAAATCCCTCTCACAGGATGAAAGCCATGAGTGGCAAGAGGCACACCCCAGGTCATCCCATGCCACTATACCTTATTTCCTCCTTCCCTCTCTGAAAAAAAAAAAACACAAAAAAACAAAAAAAAACTTTTCTGCTTGTCCACTCTTAGTACCAGTTGAAATGTCACCTCCTCTAAGATTTACTGAGCACAATGAACTGAATTGTGCCCCTCACCCTCCACCCCACACACAGAAGTCATGTTTAAGCCCTAATGCTGAAATGATGATATTTGGAGATGAGCCTTTGGGAGGGCCTTAAGGTTAGAAGAGGTCATGAAAGTGGGACCCTCGTGATGGGATTAGTGACAGGAGAAACCAGAGAGCTTGCTGGCTTGTTTTTTCTGTTGCTCCCTGAGCATACACCGAGAAGAGGTCATGTGAGGATACAGTGAGAAGGCAGCCATGTACAAGCCAGGAAGAGAGGCCTCACCAGACACCAGCCATGCTGACATCCTGATCTCCAACTTCCAGCCTGCAGAACTGCCAGAAAATCAATGTCGGCTGTTCAAGACACTGAGGTCCAGAGTATGTTGTTATGCAGCCTGAGCTAATACACCAAGCATATTTCAAATAAAGTTGATCATGTCTTTCTCAGTATGACCTCCTTTTATTAAGCTTTCCTTTTTCTTTCTTTTTACCAAAGTTAGACTTTTACATAATTTAAAAAGTCATATGATACTAGAGAGCTTATAATCCAGCTGTCCCCCAATCCCAGCTTGAGTCCAGCTCCCCAGGAAAAAGCATTTTCAACTCTTTCAGTTATTTCTTATGAATTGGGCACCCATTCAGTGCTAAGTAGTTTTTAAACCATTATTCTCTGATTTATCAACTTTATGCATTAGTTACTGACTTTTGATTATGAGGACTTAACACTCTTCTTCTCCACTACCACTTTTCCTCCTTCCAACCTCAGAGTTTAATGATAGCACATTTTCAGTTATTGTTAAGTGTTTGCATTCTTTTTAATTCTATTTTTTAGCTGAGGAATACTTGACATAAATCATTACATCATTTTGAGTGTATAACATAATGATTCAATATTTATATACATTGTGACATGATCACCCCAATAAGTTCAGTCACCGTCTGTCACCATATACAGTTACAAAAAATTGGTGGGGTTTTTTCTTATGATGATAACTTTTAAGATTTACTCTCTTGCCCTAACAGGTTTGGCTCAGTGGATAGAGCGTCAGCCTGTGGACTGAAAGGGCCGTTAGATTCCAGTCAAGGGCATGTACCTTGGTTGCGAGCACATCCTCAGTGGGAGATGTGCGGGAGGCATCTGATCAATGTTTCTCTCTCATCAATGTTTCTAACTCTCTATCCTTCTCCCTTCCTCTCTGTAAAAAAATCAATAAAATATATATTTTTAGAAAGATTTACTCTCTTAACAACGTTCAAATATACAATACAGCATTCACTATGGTCACCATGCTATACATTATATCCTCATGACTTATTTATTTTTATAATTGGAAGTTTTGTACCTTTTGACTCTGTTCACCTAATTTACCCAATCTCTAATCTCCTTCCCTCTGGCACCCCCAATCTGTATCTATGAGCTTATTTTTTGTTTCATTTTGTTTTGTCTGTTCTTTTAGATTCCACATATAAGTGAGATCATATGCTCTGTGTCATATTCTCTATCTGACTGGTTTCACTTAGCACAATGCCCACATTTTCAGTTAGTGTTTAATATTGACATTATTTTGATCACTTAATTGTCATCCACTGCGTTGCCGATTACTATAATAAAATTCCATATTTTCCTTGTACAACTTTATTTTCCCATAGATATTAATAAACTTTTCTGTTTTTACCTTACTTTTTATATCATTATCACAAATTCTTTATAAATTTTCCAACAGAATTGTAAAACTTCTCTGAATACCATTTTCCACATGACTAAATCATCACTTAGTTTAATATTTATTTCTATCATATTTTTAACTTTACGACAAATTTTTATTACACAAAAGTTGTAACATAACTGGACATTTCCCTACCTTGTGCACAGAGGGACCGCTTCTTCACGTCTCACCAGGTGATGGCAAGCACTAAAATCCTGACTTAACACAATAGCAGGAAAAATGCCTTCTTTTTTTTTTAAGTTCAAAGGAATACATTAGTACATGGCTCTTGTATTAAGTTATCAGGAATGTACAAATGTCTTTTTATTAAAAAATACAAAATGACGAAAGTAAACCATTGGATGCTCACGATTGAAGCCAGTAACTGATGGTTATAGTGATTTTCTTAAACATCAGCCAGTCTTTTCTTTAAAAAGAATATATATATATATATATATATATATATATATATATATATATATATATATAAAATTGAGTTTTTACAGAGAAGAAGGGAGAGGGATAGAGAGTTAGAAACATCAATCAGCTGCCTCCTCCACATCCTCTACTGGAAATGTGCGCACAACCAAGGTACATGCCCTTGACCGGAATCAAACCTGGGACCCTTGAGTCCACAAGCCAACGCTCTACCCGCTGAGCCAAACCGGTTAGGGCAGCCAGCGTTTTCTTTAGTCATTGCCTTCAACTGACTTCTCTGAAGTTAAAGGTGATGAGCACTCCCTTGAGCTTCTTCCTCTCACAGTTCTCATTGATAACGGTAAAGCACTATTCCAGGATTAGAACACACCACCTCCCATCCCACCTATTCTGCCCATTCCAGGGTCTTTCTCTTCCGCAGGGATTTCTGAGACTACAACATCTGCTGTTGTTAACAGAGAGGCCACTCCCGCAGAATCCAATAAAGCAGTTCTTACAACCTTCGTTGGAGCAATGATTCCTTTCCCACCATATTCACAAAATCTCCAAGCACAGAGTCATAAACAACTTCTGAGGAACTTTGCATAATTTTCTCCACTATCACTGGTCCCTCAACACCTGCATTCTTAGCAATGGTCACTGCAGGAATTTTGAGTGTTTTTAAAAACAGTTTCTATATCAATTTTTTTTACGTTCATTAGTTGGCGTTAATGAGTCCAAGGTTGGAATGCACCAAAGCAGGGCACAGCCCCCTCCCAAAATAATGCCTTCTTCATTCGCTCTGTCTTTTCATTTGCTTCAACATCACTTGTCCCACCAACCTGCAGCACAGCTACTCCATCTGAGAGTTTTGCCAGATGTTCCTTTGGTTTTTCTTTTTCACATTCACTAGTTGTGATAACGACTCAATGATTTCTTAATCATTTCAGTGTGAGCCTTGTCATCTTTTCCTTTCAAGAGCATAGCATCATCTTTGGTCACAATGACCTTCCAACTTTTGCTAAGTCGCGAAGATAAACATCTACAAGATTTACAGAGCAAATTTTTCTTCTCCAAACCCTGCATCACCAGTAGCAGTAGCCATGTCTTTAATATGGTTCTTTCTGTTGTCACCAAAACCTGGAGCTTTGACTATTACAATCTGAAGACAACCTTTAGCCTATTCAAAACAAGTGTACGTAACCCTGGCCAGGTGGCTCAGTTGGTGGCTCAAAAGGTAACATATGTAGGTTGTGGGATATATCTCCAGTTGAGACACCTACAGAAGCAGCTGATCAGTGTTTGTATCACATGATGTTTCTCTCTTTCTCTCACTCTATTTCTCAAAATCAATAAAGACATATTCTTGGGTGAGGATTTAAAAAAAATAAGTGTACCTGGAACTTCTCCCTCAACACCTTCAGCAATTATGACTAAAGACTTAAAGTGAGCATGGGCAATTTCAAGAGCAGGTATAATGGACTGGACAGTAGATATTTTCTTTTCACTCAACAAAACATAGGTATCTTTGAATTCACATTTCTGACCTTTTGCTGTGTAAATTAGAGAGAAATATAAACAATCAAACTTCATGTCTTCAATAATTTCTAATTTATCGTTCAATGTTTTTTCATCCTTTATTGTGATGATGCCCTTCCCTCCAAATTTTCTCATTGCTTCAGAAAGGATGTTGCCAATTTCTTTGTCTCCACTTGCAGAAATTGTAGCAAAACTAAGCAATTTCTTCAGGTTTAGAATTTGAAATTGCAAATCCAGCAATTACAGCATCATAGCTAACATCACACCTCTCCTAAGTTCCACTGCATGAGCAACTTTGCTAATCTTCCCAAAGCCTTCCTTGACCACGGAGTGTGCCAGTACAGTAGCAATAATGGTGCCATCTCCAGCCTCTTTATTTGTTTTATTGGCAATTTCTTGAACAAGTTCAGAGCCCATATTGTTATCTTTTATGTCAATGGACTTTGCAACAGTCATACCAACTTTTTGTTACTTTGGGATTTTCCCAATTCTACTTAATAATCGCTGATCTTGCCTTTGGCCACATAATAATGACTACAGCATTGGTTAAAAGATCTACACAGCTGAAGCATTAAGGCCTGGGCCTCTGCACCAAATTTTACATCTTTCTCATAAGCCCTAGTGAGATGAGCCAGTCTAATCTGGCAAAGGACTTCATGGAATCGAAGCCTTGCTGTGGGCCAGCAGCTGGGCATGCAAGCAGAGAGGCAGGCTGTCAGCAGTGAGGCTCTGCTGTCATATTTTTAAGGCCCATGAATTTTATATCGTTCTCTCAATGTTCTTTTTTGTTGTTGTTTTCTCTCCTGTGGGCTTTAGTGCTTTATGTGCATTATGTACTTGAATCCCCACAACACTTCAGCAAGGTAGTTATTTACCTACACTTTATAAAAGGGCAAAGTACGTAACTTAAGATACACAGCCTATATGGGCCACAGCTGACATTTGTAGGTTGTTTTTTTTTTTAATGGTGTAAAGAACACATATTATGAAATGTACCCTTAAAAACATTGTAAGTGCACTACTCAGTATTGTTAATTTTATGTGCATTTTACAGAAAAATCTCTACAATTTTTTCCATCTTGCATGACAATCTCTAGAAGAGCTTCTCCCATTTCTTCCTTCCTCTAAGCTCTGGCAACCACCATCTGCTTTCTGCCGCCATGAGTTCGACTATTGTAGACACTTCATAGAAGCAAAGCCATGCCTTGTTTGTCCTTCTGTGACTGGTTTATTTTACTTAGCATTAGGACCTCAAGATTTGTGGTGTGTGGGGGTGGAGGGGGAGCAGATATGGTGGGGGATCTCCTTTTTCTGCATCCAGCATGGAAAGAGAGATGAATCTGAGTGGAGGCAGCTGTGGATTGAGAAATGAAAGAAAGAAAGAAGACAGAAAATGGAAGGAAAAAGCTGGGGCTGGGTGGACCTCTGTTCTCTCTGATGGAGAGACAAGAACCCAGAGCCAATGCAGCATTTTGATTTATATTTTCCATGTTAAAAACTTCCCTCAAGAGTCTGAGGAAACTTGAGCTATTCGTTAAACACTGAAGGTTGACTGAAGCTGAGTGTCCATGGGAGAAACCCCTTGTATTTGGAGGTATAAATAACTCCAAATACAAGGGGGTTTCACTGAAAACTTAGGATCAAAAAGCTTATTTGCATTATTGAATAGGCCCAAGCATTCCTGGTGCTTGACTAGATTTACATCTCAAAAGTCCCACTCCCCAACACCTAGGCAAAGGTGAAGGCCAAGCTGATAACAGGTCCGCCACACCAGGGCGTGGCTCTGCTTGTCACCTTGAGTTCAGCTGACAATAATTAAAGAAATGCCCATGTGCCTTCCCAGGGGGCCCTCTACAACGATTCATCCATGTTCCACATGTGACAGGATTTCCTTCTTATTTAAGGCTGGTTAATATTCCATTTTATGTGGTACATCATGTTTCCTTTACCATCGATCTATCTGTGAACATCTACGTTGTCTCTATTTCTTGGCTATTGTGACGACATTTTTTCAATAGCGGGCTCTTCTTGGTTGGAGATGCATTTTCCATGTTTTTAGTTTTCTTGTTTTCCTCTTTCTGCTGAGCTTTTTGCTGCTCACTTATTTTGATTTATATTTTCCATGTTAAAAACGCCCCTCAAGAGTCTGAGGAAACTTGAACTGTTCATTAAACTCTAAAAGGTTGACTGAAGCTCTGAGGGTCCATGGAGGAGGGGCTTATTGTGAGGATCTGTAGGGTAATTCATCAAGGACTTGGATTTTTTTTCTTTTTTCTTTTTTCAGAAACCCTGTCGTTATCTGTATATCCTGTCTTTGGGGCCATTTATTTTCTCCAGAGAGAATCCACTAAGCTCCTGTGTGAGGGCTGTGTATCCAGTGTCAGCCTCCTCAGAGTGGGGCTAGAGGCAGAGGTATAGATCTCAGGACAGCGCTTTGCCCCTCCCTGCTGGGACTGCATCCCTCCTGGTCCTGCTCTCCGACAGCGACTCTCTTCCTTGGGTGAGGAAGTGGTCCCTAAGCTTTGAGGGACTTGGGATATTACTTCTTCTTAGATAGAATCTCAATCAAACCCCTTGTTTCCCAACTCCTACCCCTCCACCTCCCATAGCTCAGTGTGTCCTGTTCTCCCACAGGCACTTGGTAGTCAGATTTCTCTGCTCCTCTTCTTCCTGTTTTCCACCCCACCAAATAGAATGATGTTTCTCATTTGTTGCTGTCTCTTCCCCAATTCTCTTTGCCCTTTTCAGTTTATGCCTTTTCCCTGCTACTTTCATTTTAGTGTCTTTTCAGGACGGAGCAGAGAGAAACATTCATGTCCAATTCAGGGTGTTTCATTGGAAAGTCATCTCAGGCCAGCATTTTAGCCAGTAGATGCCTCGGCATCATACTTCGGCCCTAATCCATTGTGCCTTCTCCACCTTCTGTGGGCTGTGGTTTTTCTGAGGATGGAGGTGTCTTTGCATCTCCAGCCCATAGCATAGAGGGCATGCAATAATTATTTTTTTTCTTTTCCTTACTTTTCTTTTTTTTAAATATGTATTTTTATTGACTTCAGAGAGGGAGAGAGAGAGAGAGAAACATCAATGATAACAGAGAATCATTCATTGGTTGCCTCCTGCACGCGCCCCCTGGAGACTGAGCCCACAACTTGGGCATGTGCCTTTGACCGGAATTGAACCTGGGACCCTTCATTCCGACATTCAATCCAGTGAGCCAGACCAGCTAGGGCAACAATTATTTTTTCAACTGAATGGAACTTAATTTACATAGTTGGTGGTACCCATTGGAAAGCTGGAAAATAGAATCAATGACCACTTAAGGCAGTGGTTCTCAACCTTTCTAATGCTGCTACCCTTTCATACAGTTCCTCATGATGTGGTGACCCCATAAAATTATTTTCGTTGCTACTTCATAACTGTAATTTTGCTACTATTATGTATCGTAATGTAAATATCTGTGTTTTCTGGTGGTCTTAGGCAACCCTGTCGCGACCCACAGGTTGAGAACCGCTGCTGTAGAACCTAAGACCATCGGAAAACACAGATATTTACATTACGATTCATTAACAGTGGCAAAATTACAGTTATGAAGTAGCAACGAAAATAATTTTATGGCTGGGGGTCACCACACCATGAGGAGCTATATTAAAGGGTCGAGGCATTAGAAAGGTTGAGAACCACCGACTTAAGGCCTTGCCTTTCAGCCATCTCTCCTACAGATGGTTTTGATGGAGCCGTTTTGCATGATAGGAGCAGAAACAGCAGAACCCCTCTCTACAGTACCTTGTTTACAGTACGTTCAGCCCTTTTCTGACTCTTTCAGAGAAGTGCTTGTTTTACTCAGAAGTAATTGCTTTTCAAAGGCTGGCAATTCTCATTAGTTACCAAGTCAGTGAATCTAATAAGAAAAGTCTCCTGATTAAGCTGGGCGGGAAAAAACAGAACAAAATATAGAGTGGGGATTTTTTCCACCTTACAAACCAAATAGCTCCTGTGCTACACATAATTGAAAGAAAATTGACATACATTATTGAAGAAGCAATTTTTCCCGCACGTGCGCAGAGAGAACTGGGCAGGTTAGGGAGAGACCTCCGAGGTCCAGAAAACAGCTGTGCCGAGGTGAGCGTTTGCCTCATAGCGACGGGAAGGGGGAGCTTCTGAAGCACTTGTATTGGTTTCCTAGGGTCTTTGAAACTAATGACTGCAATGTGGGTGGCTTACTACAACAGGCTGAGTCCTCGTCTCTCACAGTTCAGGAGGCCAGAAGTCCAAAACCAAGGTGTCCGCAGGGCTGGCTCCTTCCGGAGGCTGTGAGGGAGATTCCACTTCTTGCCTCTCCCCTAGCTTTTGGGGGTGACCGGCAATCCTTGGCATCCTTTGTAGTGCATCATTTCAATTTCTGCCTCTGTCCTCACCTAGACCTCTTCCTATAATGTGTCTCTAAACCTCCCTTTTCTTTTTTTTTAAAGACACCAATCATTGACTTTAGGGCCCATCCTAATACACTATGACCTCGTCTTAAATTGATTATATCTGTAAAGACCCTATTTCAAATAGGGTTACATTCTAAAGTTCTGGGTTGACATGAATCTTTTGTGGACACCATTCAATTCCAGACCCGGCCTTTATTTTCCTACCTCCTATTTCAGTTATAGTTTTGGAGGCTACATTTATAATCAAATTCTTACCAACAACTGGTACAGGAAGACGATGTAAGAAACTGCCGGAGAAGGTGCCTGCATGAAGAGGAATACAGGCACACAGGGAGGTGCCCAGCCATGGGCCGGAGTCCCTAACCTTGGCTGCATGTTGGAAACACTCAGATGTTAACTCCTGCGGTCCCAGCAGGAGTTAGCCTTGTTGGGTCCAGGGCTGTAAAGCAACATCTGAAATTTTCTTCTCCAGAGAAGCCAGAGTTTGAAAGTCGTTGCAGAATGAATTTGGACTTCTGTGCTAAAAGCATCCCAGGTGGTTCCAATGTACAACCCGAACGCATACCTCTGCCCCGGGCCCCCTCTTCCTCACACCCTGGCTGCCTCCGAGACTCTGCTCATCTCTGTTGGAGCAGGCCCTGCACACGTGCACTCTTGCTGACTGCTGAGAACGTAGCTCCAGCACTTGGCTTTTATTTCTGCTCTTTCATTTGCTTTGAAGAATAGTCATTGCTACAGAAAAATTCAAAATGTAATAAGAAAAAGAACACTTGCAGGGGGATGTGGATAAGAGAGAGATTAACGTTTCATTTTGTTTTTCAGAAAAAAAAATAATTGTACTTATCAAAGTTGCATGAGCTTAAGGAAATGTGAAAACTCCCAGAAAGCACATATCACCCCCAACTGCCCCCCGTGCCAGCCTGCTCAACCCCCAGTGAGAAGAAAAGATAATTACCTATTAATTCCATCCCTCTGGAACAAAGTGGTGTGGTGAATGTTCTAATATATCTATAAATATACACTATGTATTTTACAAATATGGAATTGCATGGTTTTGAAGATTAAGTTCTTTATTTAGCAGTAGCTCATTAAATATCTGTCAATAAATGATGCATATCTATAAATATTTCTCATTGAGTAGTTTTCACATTTTGAATGGCTACATTTTATTCCTTCATAGAGAATATACTGTAGTTACTTAACCAATTACTATGAGAGAATTTCAAATTTCAAATGGAATGTTTCCTTGCCAGAGCTGAGAAGCAGACACCCTGCTTATTATGTCTTCATCCTATGGACTCTCAGACCACAGTGCTCCCTCCAAACCCCCCTCTCACCAGTTGTATAAGAGGTGGAAATCGGGGGGTGGGGGTGGGATTTGGATAGGGTGTTCCTGACCAAGGCCCACCATGCTTCAGGTCTGATTCTCTTCATCTTTCATTTGAAGATCATATTCTGCCTGCCGCTGGTCAGAGGAATTGTGGGTAAATTCATTTTGTGATGAACTTGGGGAGCTTTTCTAGTTCTGTTTAGGACAAAGCCAGGGGAAACGATTTATTTGATCCCAAGCTATTAACAAGAGAAAACAAAGCAAAACAACCAGAGTAGAAGGTTACACAAAAAGCTGGTGTTTGACTCTGACATTCAACTGCTCCCTGGGCGTTTAACATTCCGCAACGACTTTCAAACTCTGGCTTCTCTGGAGAAGAAAATTTCAGATGTTGCTTTACAGCCCTGGACCCAACAAGGTAAAACTTCCTTAGGAGAAATTATTGCTGAGGAGTTAAAATGTCATTGCCCTCCCTGAGTCTTGTAATTACAGTCTGTAGCCTCCTTCTGAGTAAGATGATGAGTGTCAGTGTTTGACAACGAATGAGGCAGTGTGTGAATCAGGGAATCTGCACGGGGTCACTGCTGCCTTCTTTGCCTGAGGGTCTAGCCACCTGCCACTTCTCCCCTTGGAGCACACCTTTGCTCCCTAGATCTAGGGCAGTGTTCCCAAGATGGGTGATCCAGCCCTGACCGCCCTGCAGGGGAGTTGGGGAAACAAAAGGGGTACAGTTAGAGCTGGTAGTTGTGGTGGGAGAAAAAGACAAGAGCAGGGAGATGAAAGAGAGGAGCAGGGGTCTTGTGGAGAGCAGCCTCATGCTGATATTCTCAGGAGCCACAACTTGTCACCGAGATCACTTAGCTCTGGACATGCCAGTGGACATGCTGCCGGTGGGAACAGCCGTCTGTGCGGCGAAATTCTCCATTCTTGCAGGTAGGGTCTGAAAACGTCAACCGTCCAACTGCGAGGTCAACAGAAAATCTTTTCAGCCTGTACAGTCACACGCAGCACAGAAATAGAGTGGGATGTGCACACAGATGACTCCCGAAGAGATTCCCAGTCCCACATGACTGAGGGCATCTCTTCCCAAGGCCCCCATGCCCAACCCAGGCCCTTCTTCCTGCTTCTCTTCCCCAGGAAAAGGACTTAATTCTACCATTTGAGAACAGGGCTGCCCGGAGGATGGGAGCCAATCAGAGTACAGCCGAATTCCTGTTTTCTCCAAGTTGGCATCACTGTTGGGTGCATTACTAGGGCAATGTACTGTATGGGGGACCATGGTGGGGGAGCTGAGCAGAGTTCTCTTCCTATGTCTCCTTATAGGAGAAAAGGATATAAGTTTTATGTGTACACAGAGGCCTTCATATATAAGAAATGGAGACCCAGAGAAGTGAATGGGTATTAGAGCTTCTATGCCATCTCAACAAAAATGATAAATTGTGGCGATGACAAAACAAAGGAAAGGGGGGCTTGGGCTGGGCCATAAATTGTGGGAAAGTGACTGGAAAGTGTGTGAGGGGAATTAGTGGAAGGCAAAGGTTGTTTTGGAAGGTTTGCTTGTACATCTGTGGGTTGACTCCCCATTTCCAGGGATGAGAATGTTCTTCTTTTCCAGGTACAGGGAGGGCACCTTTTCACAGGAAATTTATGCCCTGCTTTTCGTTAGAAAGAAGGAGGTCAGAGAGCTCTTCCTGCATCTGGTATTTCTCAACTGTCTTCCCCTCAAAGTATCAAGATGCAAAAGTGGCATATTTGGGGCTGGCATGTTCTGAACCCCTCCAGTGTCCTTGCTTATGCACGTTTCCCAGGACTGTGTCCTTGTCCCACATGTTACCGGGGAGCCTGTGGAGCACTGGAACAATCTGCTAGAACATCCATCACCCCCACTGTAATCAGCCTTTGGTTGTCACTGGCCACCACTAAGAACCTCCTGTTCCCTTCTGCAGGCTGTCCGCACCCATCAGTGACTTCTGAGCCTCACTTCCTGGGACTTGCTGGAACAGAGTTCAGGCGTCTCACTGGGGAAGTTCAAGGGTCAATCTGCCTGAGCAGACCATGCAGCCACTCCCCTTCTATGTCGGGCCTCAAGGACACCCTGTTCTAGTCTCCTCGGCCTTTTCCACCCAGGTCCTGGCAGCTTAATGCAGGAAAGGAGGTGAGTGCTGGGCTGAGTCCACACCCTTCAGGTCTCAGCAGTCCCACCCCTGATCCTGGTGGTGTCCAGGATAACTCCACCAAGCCCACCCAGCCTCCTCCATGCTAACTGTGGGCTCTGTGTAGATATGGCTTACCATGAGATTCTTGGTTTTCTTTCTTTTTTCCATGACCAAGTTATCTTTATTTCAGGAATATAAGAAAGATTTTCCTTTACCTTAAAAAATCATTTAGTTGATCGTATTAACATAGAAAAAGAGAAAAATCTGGTGATCCCTTTCAGGTGTTTCAATGAGTGGGTCTCTCAGCTGTGTTTGTGCATTGAGTAGGGAACCCTTTGTTGAATTATAGCTGTTTAAACTGTTGAGATGTCCAGGGAAGAGATCGAGGGTCCTCTCACACCATTATTCCTCTGACGTCCAAGATTCTTGGTTTTCTGACAAGCAAAGCCAGAGGAGCATGCCTGCACTGCTCCCAGCTAAGACCAATCATGTGGGACACGTGCCTAGAATACATACATACAAAGGGTTTCTACCCTGGAATCAAGCTTTGGTTCCTGGTCTCTAATCCTGAGAATCCAGAAGGGGCTCTGGGCCCATTCGCTGCACTGCCCAAGATTCTTAGCCGTGTCTCAATTTGGGGCTTCCCTATTGCCGAGCATTGGCTGGGGCTGCAGCATTTGCTCCTCAGTGCTATCTGCCCACCTAGGCTGGTTCTGAACCACCCTGACTGACCTTGGTCACTTGTCCTCATAGGTGCCATGCTCATGGGCAGAGGAATTGTCCTGCTCGGTCTGGAGCATGCTAGGTTTCTAGAACCTGAGAGGCTGCCCAAGGCCCTGTCTGCCACCATGTAGCCATTCTGTTTCTGAGATCTTATCACCCCCGCCAGAGCTCTAGAAACCTCAGACCCACCGTTGGATTTATCACTTCTCCCAACCCTGGTTAAAGAAGGCTGGGCCCTGTTTTAGTTATTTGTTTCTGCATAACAAATTAGCCCAAAATTCACTGCCTTAAAACAACCATTTTTAAAAATTATATATATACTGGAGGCCTGGTGCATGAAATTCGTGCATGGGGGCCCAGCCTGCACCCTCTCCAATCTGGGACCCCTCGAGGAATGTCCAACTGCCCATTTAGGCCCGATCCAGCCATCCTTCTCACAATCCAGGACTGCTGGCTCCAAACTGCTCACCCGCCTGATTGCCCCTAACCACTTCTGCCTGCTAGCGTGATCACCTTCTAACCACTACCCTGCCAGCCTAAATGATGTCTAACTGCTCCCCTGCCAACCTGTTTGCCCCCAACTTCCCTCCTCTGCCAGCCTGGTCACCCCTAACTGCACTCCCCTGCAGGCTTGATTGCCCCCAACTGCCCTCCTCTGCTGGCCTGATCACCCACAACTGCCCTCCCTTGCAGGCTGGAACCTCCCAACTGTCCTCCCCTGGTGGCCATCTTGTATCCACATGGGGGCAGGATCTTTGACCACCTGGGGGCAGCCATCTTGTGTGTTGGAGTGATGGTCAATTTGCAAATTTACTCTTTTATTAGATAGTATTAGAGGGCTGGTGCATGAATTCATGCCCCAATGGGGTCCCTTGGCCTGGCCTGTGGTATTGGGCCAAAACCAGCTCTCCAACATCCCCTGAGGAGTCCCGGATTGCAAGAGGGTGCAGGCCAGGCCAAGGAATCCTACCAGTGCACAATTGGGGCTGGGAAGGGACATGGGAGGTTGGCCAGCCAGGAAGGGACCTCAGGAAGGTTGCAGGGTGTGTCCGGCCTATCTTGTTCAGTCCCAATTGATCAGACCCTAGCAGCAAGCTAACCTACCAGCTGGAGTGTCTGCCTCCTGGTGGTCAATACATGCCATAGCAAGTGATTGAGTGGCCTTAGCAAATCATTAGCATTATTACACTTTGATTGATTGAACAGCTGACTGGTTGACGTGTGTGTGTGTGTGTGTGTGTGTGTGTGTGTGTATTAGAGAGAAGAAGGAAAGGTAGAGAAACATCATCTGGCTGCCTTCTGCACACCCCCTATCACATTCCCTAGTGGGGATAGAAACTGCAACCTAGGCATATGCCTGATGGGGAGTTGAACCAGCAACCTTTTAGTGCCTGGGCAAAACAACCTTTTTTTTTTTTTTAATATTCATGGAATCTATGGGTCAAGAATTCACAGGGAGCACATGGTACACCTTTCCTCTTTCTGCTCTGATGTCTGGAATCATCTGGGGGCTTCTTCCCTCACATGTGTGGCTGTGGATGGCAGCCATAAGCGAGCACCTCAGCTGGGCTGCTGGCCAGAACACTTCCCTGAGACCCTCCCAGCGACCGGCTTCCTCACGGCACGGCTGCTTGGGGTGTCTCAGCTCCCACGCAGAGCTGCATGGCCTTTTAGGAACTTCTCTCAGAACCCACACAGTGCTGCTGCTGCCTTGGCTCCCAGCCACCCAGACTCAAGGGGAGGGGACACAGACCCACCTTGCTTTGAGACCCCCATCACCGTCACTTTGTAAGGAGAGCATGCAGAGTGAGGGACGTGGTTGTGACCACAGCCCATTTCTCCAGGACCCTCCAATGTGTACTCTTATTTCCCCACCATCTTTTCCTAGTGTGTGCGTGGTGGGTAGGGGAAAGGCAAAACACAGTTCCTTTTTCTCTCTCTCTTTTTTAAAAATCTTCAAACAATTCAGCATTCCAATAACCACCCATGCCCCTGGCTCATGGAAACCAACCCAGAAACCCTTGCCTTGTTTCCTTGGCGATGGCCCGCTGAGGGGGGAGAAGGAATAAAGAATTAACTGTCAGGGGGACGATCACTCTCCCCATATATTGTCTCACCACAAAGAAAATAACATGCATCTCAGAGACTTGTAAGAATAAAGTGAGCACACATGCAAAGCCCCGAAAATCAAACTTGAACTTGGCCATCCTTCCCTTGTGGGGACAACGCCTTGCGGGGCATGGCCCAGCAGCGAGTTGCTGTTGCTGAGCAGGGTTGACCTGAGGAGAGTGAGTTAATCAAAACTTGTGCTTGACGGTGGGGATACATAAGTCGTCCTGTAAGAGCATCTGGAGAGAGAAATGCTGTTTCCAAAGCCCTTTATGGCTCTGAACTGCCTCACAGTCTCTCAGAGTCCAATCCACTTGCCGCTGCCCGGCGCCCTGAGATTCGGAGAGTCACGCCAGCATCTCCTCATTTCAGACCAGACCATCTGTGTCAGTGTGAGCTGGCGGGGAGGGCAGCTTAGGGGGCATTTGGCTAGCCTCAGTGCAGAGGGAGTGGTGATTTTGTGTCTCTCCAAAGAGTGGAGTCTTCAAAGCACCCCAGCCTCTGAGGTTACAGCTAACTACCAAAGCTGGGGGCGATGCGGGCAGGAATATAGGCAGCCCCTGCCGGTAAGGAGCCACCTCCCCCCTCCTGAGTGGCCTGTTCACACACGGCGCCTGCCTCGAACATTTTTGTGGATAATTTGTTGTCTGCAGCACCAAAAACACTGTTCATATCTCCCCTGCCCTTTCTTCAGAAAGTGGGACTAAAGTCAAACTCTCAGAATGAAAACAACCTTTCAAAAACATGTCGAGAAATTGCTTTGTCATTTATAGTGAAAGGAAACGTTTACCTAACCCTTTTGCTGATGAGCTTTTCCCGCTCAGAGCAGGGAAGGGGCTGGCCATGGGCTCAGACTGGGTTGTGCGTCGTTACCAACGCTGGAAGCAGAAAAGGTGCCGGCTTTTCTTCCTATGGGTTAGACAGTAACGCAGCAGTTCTCAGCTTTTGTGTGTGATCAAGCATTTGTTCTAATACTGCAGGGCTTGGGGATGTATGTGCAAATGTTGAAAGATGAGACAGTGAAAAACCCTCCAACAGCCCTTGCAACACAATCCTCACTGTGAGGCAGCCCAGCGACTGTCGGTTCCTCTAGTCGCTTCCCGCACAGTTTGGTAGTTTGGACAACCAGTTGTTGCCGGGACACCTCCCGAATGCCCGGCAGCCCAGTCCCCCTTACAGTCCCGTGTGTGGAAGTCCTCTCTCTCTGAAGGCACTTGACTGCGCGCCACTTCTCCCCTCTTGCCTGCTCCTCACCACCTGCCCAACCAGCCCAGCTCACCTGTGGGACACTCTGTGGTCTCTGAACGAGTTACGTACACGGTCGGGGATCGATGGCACGTTTGTGAAGGGGTTCCGGCACCAATGAAGAGCCTCTGGATAATGTGTCCACAGAAAGCCTTGTTTTCAGTCTTCTCTCCACCTAACCAGCCGAGTTCCGCTGCCTGGGTGCCTCCTGCGTGCTCTCGCCAGATGCCCTGCACTTACCACATGTCACTACGCTTACCTTTATGGTTCCCGGTGCCCTTTTCAACTCCTTGAGAAAAGGAACTCTTGCTGGTGTATCCTTAATCTCTAGCAAAGCACCTAGCAAATAGTAGAGGTTCAGGTCTTATCCTACAATGGTTCAACTTTGCCACATGGCAAGAGCTGCCTTTTCCTTTTCGTAACTGGCAGCCACACTTGGGGAGACCGGTCCCTAATTCTACAGTCTGTCTGTGCGTCCACTCAGTCTACTCATAGCCAATGCACCAAAAAATAAAAATAAATAAAAATAAAGACTTCGCTGAATGAATTATCTGTAGGTGTGCTTCAGCCGAAGAGTGAATGGATGCGTTCATCTTAGTTAGGTAGCCACTGTCTTATCTTTGGAGGAGATTGGGGACCTCTTAAGACAGGGATGTAGGCGACTGACGGTTGTGTGGTGGAGAATGGAAAGGGTCCATGTCCAGAAGATGTGCTTATGGGACAAGTCAAAGTGCTGGGGGGAGGATATCCAGGCAGAGAGTGTTCGATTCATAAAGCCACCAACAGTCACCTCTGAAAGCGTCGAGATCTGTGGCTCACTCCTAAGGCTGAAGACTTCTTCAGGACTTCTACCTCCCATGTTCTGGACTCCCATTGGCCAGATACAGGCCCTAGAGCTCCACCTTCCTGCGGGTTCCTGCAGGGTTCCTGCAGGGTTCCTTCCTTCCTGAGCTCAACCCTGCCATCTCCACAGTCAAGGCTGGGCCGAATCCTACATCCTACATGGGCCCAAGAACACTGCTTTCTTTGAGAGGAAGGAACCCAGCTATGCATTCCTTCGAGGGGAAATATCCGCCTATTACAGTTTTTAACGTGCTATTTCAGGAACGGATTTCCCAAATAAAGGAACAGCTCACCTTGTTGGCACTTTGTAACCTGAAACTGACCTGTGTGCATTATCACATGAAAAGTAACGGCCTCATAACCAGGTTTCGTGGAGCTGACATCTCTTATTGGGATCGTCACAAAACCAGGGCCCTCAAGAGCCCTGACCCCACTCCGCTAGAGGCCTCAGGGGCGTACGTGGCAGATGGGGCTGGGCTGGGCTGGCCACCTCCGGGACGAGAAGCAGCAGGCAGGGCCCACACTACTGCCTTGCTCCTTCTCATGCGGAGCCCAGCCTCATTGTGTTTCAAGTTCTGCAACTCAGTGTGCCTGGCAGCCCTATGTACTCAACATAATAAAGGTTCTTAAAGATTCATAAAGGCTTTTCATCACCCGTGACTTGCCAACATGTGGTATCTTTTCTCTGTGCAATCAGATTCCAACTGCTGGAAGGGAAGTCTATAATATGTATTTAAAAAGACCTAAGGATTTTACATATGGCATTCTGAGCTTATTAGAAATCTTAACAGAATGACTTTCTAAAGTGAAAACAAAGTGATACTCATGGGGACAGTGGAGTCCTGAAACCATAAAGGGCAGGGGGCAGCCCTCACCTGCCAGAGCTGGGAGGCTGCTCTTGCTGTAATGACCAGCCAATGGGACAGACATCCAAGGCCTGACCCACAAGGTGGAGATGGGAAAGCATGATGTCCCAGGGGAAAAACATAGATGGCAACCAACAGGAACACTGCTTAACAACCAGAGGAAAAATAAAACACCAGCCCCTTGCTCAGTTTCCAGACTTGAGCAATTTTCCGACTTGTAACCCACTGACTGAACAAGTGGCTGCAGCTGGAGGAGGAAGGATGCTGCCGTGCACGGCAACCATATCCTCCTGTCTTTCCTCAAAGTGACCAAAGGCCATTTACTGAGTGACTAGGCCACGGGGAAAGGAAACTACCCAGACATTTCAATCACAGACCTGAAATGCCACTGACACCTGGAGAGGCCAAGTGTCATCATGACATTCCCCCTTCCCCCTCGCCCCCGGTCAGAGTGGGGGCTTATGGGAGCAGGGGATAAATGGAGACCAGGCTATAGTCCAGCTCACTGTGGACCCATGGGGTCTGTGGTGATCATTTCCACAGATCTTGCTCTATAATTGGACCTATTTGTCCACATTGGATCCTTGGGCTGTGGGTGGAGAGTTCTCAGAGTGGAGTTAGCCAAGTGGAAACCTTTCAAAGGGTTCCCTCCTCATGGGCCAAGGCCATGCATCATAAATATCCTCCTCGGCATAAGGTGGAGATTAGTGCTACTATTATAGGAGAGAATAATTTCATATGGTCCTGCGGGGGGGAGGGGGATCCTTCATAGTCCCCCGAGTACATTAGGTCCCCTGAGTTAGTGTCGGTGTGGGGCATCGCCCCAAGCAGCCAGCTCTGACTCAGGTCCAGAGGTGCCTGTTCACTGTGGCTGCCAACACTCCCAAAGGTGATTTAGTTTAAAAATAGTAATAAATTCACCCTAGTATGTAAAATAGGAGTCCTTAATGCAGGTAGTAAATTGAGTTTCTTGAATAAATTTTTTTTTAATGTAGAAGACTCTCAGAAGGTTTATAGAGTCATTTAATTTTGTTATTACAAAGATTTCAATCTTTTTCCCAAAGATTTCATGAGGAAAATATGAAATAGATTTTTACACTAGCTTAATTGGCCTGAAATGATGATTTAAAAGGTCATATACTTCCATTTACTAAACGTTTTCTGTGAACAAGCTGACCTGTGAATTTCTCTCTCTCTCTCTCTGAAGATACAGACAAAATTAAATGTTTTATTGAACTGAATTAAAGATGACTTCATAATCAGGGAAGAGAGATTCATAAAGGCTTTTTATCACATGTGACTTGCCAACATGTGGTATCTTTTCTCAAATTGACTTTGCAGAGGTATTAGATTTTACAGAGGCCAAGCCAAATGTAACAAACTTGTTATCCATATCTCTTGGGGAAAAACAGATCTCTATAGCTAGTTCATCTGGAAATAGAAAATTACACTATAACTCTCCCCAGTTAAGTAAATAATAAAAAAACAGCACATTAATATAATCTCCAGCTTATGTTCTCCTTCTAAAAAAGCCATCAAAAATAAATAAATAGGGATTTTAAGAAGTACATAGTTAAGAATTTTCAACATGGTCAATATAATTTTTAGTATGTTTCAAAGACCAAATCCAACAAAATTAAGGTTCTGCACTAGCTGATTTTTATGGATGTGATACATACAAGCAAAACCTATATTCACATAAACCCTTCTCCTCCAGAAAGACAAGGCACCTAGTACTGTGCTCAGAACACCCCTGCTGGTAGTAGAACCATGCAACAGGTTTGGGAGTGAGGGATCAAAGGGATGGTGCAGCCAAATCTCCCTCAAATGTCTGTTTTATTTTTTAAACAAGTTTATTGGGGTGACATTGATCAACATGAGCATATGGGTTTGGGTGTGGGTTTCTATGTGACAAGATCTGTTTACTGCACCGTGTGCCCCAGATGTCTTTTAAAACAGGCAGGAGTTAACATTTTTCTAAATGGATTAGACACTCAGAGGCGATAGGATGATCGAAGTATCCTGCTGGTCCAGAGTCACCCTCGGAGCATTCTCTCAGCAGCACTTCCTGAGGGCCTCTCGGCGTGTGAGGTGCCGATGCGTGCAGCATGGTTCTGCTCTCACAATGCTTGGTCTTCTTGAGGAGACAGGCTCCTAACATACCCTCCAGAACCGTGTGCTAAGTGCTGTGAGGAGCCAGGATGCTGGAAGCATCAGAGGAGAATGTGTCCAACCAAGGCACTCTCTTCAAGACCCTCTGTGGCCCCACCTGTCCACAAGTTAGCACTCAAAGCCTGTAGTCTCTTAGCAGACTAGTCCCCGAAATGTGACTCATACCCCATTTTCATAATGAGACTAAGGCATTGTTTGCCTTTCTCACTGAATCGACATTGGCACTGACTATGCAAAAGCCACGTGGGTGCAACTGTTGGAGCCTGAGCAGGAATCAAGGTGGGACACCAACTGTACTGGTGGCCTAGCAGGTGTCACCACCAGCTGCGTAAGATGTCCCAGATAAAACAGAAATGGTTAATTTTATTAAATCTCTACCCTTGAGCACAGTCTTTTGAAATATTTTGTGGCGATATGGGACGTGCACCAAATTCAATGGTTACCTTGAGGAATATTGTAATTGTTTGAGTTGTGAGCTAAACTAGCCACTCTTGCCAAGAAAGAACATTTGTACTTGAAAGAAAGACTATCAGACAAACTGCAGTTATCAGGCTTGGCTCTTTGGCAGCCTTTATTCTTGAAAATGGATAAAGTGAGGCTGCCTGTCTTTACAGGAAAAATTGGCAGTATTGTGTTGCCAAAGATAAATTTGAGCTTTTAAGCAAACATTAAAATTTTGGAAAACTTGTATCCACCACTATGAGTTTGGCAGCTTCCTAATGCTTAACGTTGGCTATAAATGAGCTTGTCAACATTTGGATGACTGCCTTGCCTCAGTGAACTTTCCAAATGACCAATGCATGGTGCTGCAAAATCGGGCATGGGTAACAGATCCATTCTAAGAACAGGAAAGACCAATGGATTTTAAAGTCCTACACTGTGAAAAGTTCATTGACAGTTTCAGATTCCACAGTATCTGTGTAATGATGGATTTTCTTTATACATTTTAACCAAGACAATATGTCAAAACAGATTGAATAAAGAAAATACAAGAATCCTTGTTTTCCATTAACCCAGATGTTTAAAAGACTTGAAATATAAAAGAATGCCAATTATTAATATTGTTGTTTTTTTAAGTTACTTTTCACCAAGAAAATCCTATTTGGCATGTGATGGGTTTATTATTATGTTTTATTATGGAGAAGTTATTTTTTTATAAAAATATGCTCTTTATATTAAGATGGATTGGGTTTATTATTATCTTAATGAATTTATACATATTTTGAAGTATCATTTTCAGTTTTTATATGTGATAAATATTGATAGATAGGACCCATATAAACAAGAGCTCTTTGGGATCGTCAATAATTTTTAAGATTGTATGGGGTTCTAAGAGCAAATGTTTGAGAACTACTGTGTGAGCCTATCAGGCCCTTCTTAATCTCACCTGATTTATCTTTCCAACTGTATTTTCCAGCCCCTCCCTTCTCTTCTATCTTCCCCTTTTCCCTCCACTATCCCCAGGCCCAGCAATGACTAATGACTTCTAGGCCCCAAATAGTCTGCTTGTTTCCATTGTTCTTTTGCATGCCTCTTCTGTTATCCTATTGTCAAGTTTCTGGTCCTTCTCTTAAAACCAAGTTCAGGAAAAATGCCCCTGAGAAGTTAATTACACCCTCCTGGGGGCTTGGTGCAGAGCAGTGATCTTGAGAAATTATTTTGTATGAGATTGTCCACAAAATTGCTTTCTCTCTATGCTGCAGAGTACTCAGGGCAAGGAGCAGTCTTCCTTGCCTCTAACTCTAAACTCCAGCAGCCAGCTTGGCTCCCTCTCATGCTGGTGCTCAACAAATATAAGAAAAGGAGAAGCAGAGAGGAATTTCAGCTCTCTCCTGCCATGACCTACTGACCTGGGTCAGAAGGAGGGCTCACAGTGGGTGGTGTGCAAGGGAGCCACTCCACAGATGAGATGTACTAGACAAAACACAGGTGCAAACTGAAACCCTAGCTGCCCAGCAGACACACAAACCGTCTTCTTTCCCCCAAACACTTCCAGAAATGTCTTCTAACATAACCAGAGATCCCTCCCACACACGTGAGCATGCACTCCTGCCCCCGTCCCACATGAAATCACTCAGAATCCAGTTTGTGTAGCCCCAGGTGGCACCAGGAGGCCACTGCTCCCCGAGTGCAGGACCTTTGGAATGCAACTGTCTTAGCTATTCTGCCACATTGGGACCAGATGATAAATTCTATCACCAGCCCAACCACCTCTAAAGTGCAATCATTGTATGGCAGGGGGCTGCGGGAGGCTGGGGGCAAGAGAAAACTTTTCATTTAAATTATTTTAAATTATTTTTATTTAAATTATTTTTATTTAAATTATTTTCTTTATGAAAAAATCTTTTTCAATTACTGAGGATAAATTGCAGACTACAGTTCTTATTTACCAACTAGAGGCTCAGTGCACGAAATTTGTGCATGTGGGTGGGGTGTCCCTCAGCCCAGACTGTACCCTCTCCAATCTGGGACCCCTTGACGAATGTCCGACTGCCCATCAGCCTGATTGATGCCTAACCGCTCCTCTGCCAGCCTCTTTGCCCCTAACTGCCCTTCCCTGCAGGCCTACTCCTCTCCAACTATCCTCCCCAGCTGGCCATCTTGTGGTGGCCATCTTGTGTCCACATGAGTGCAGGATCTTTGAGCACACGGGGGCAGCCATCTTGTGTGTTGGAGTGATGGTCAATCTGCATATTATTTTTTTATTAGATGGAATAGAGGCCTGGTGCATGGGTGAGGGCCAGCTGGTTTGCTCTGAAGGATGTCTCAGATCAGGGTGGGGATTCCCTTGGGGCCTGGGATGACCTGGGAGAAAGTCCTGTGGTGGTTTGCAGGCTGGCCAAGCTTTTGGCGACCCAAGCAGGGGCCCTGGTATCTGGGATTTATTTATCTTCCATAATTGAAACTTTCTAGCCTGGAGAGTAGCCAAGCATCCTGCTTGCTCTGTGGTGGCAACCATTTCTGTTGGGATTTATTTATCTTCTATAATTGAAACTTTGTAGTCTTGAGGCCTGGGTCCGCCAGGGTATGTGGAAAGCTTGGGATATCATCGCCAGGGATATCCAAACCTCCCTCCTGCTCACTGTGGCCACAGCCATCTTGATTGGGGTTAATTTGCATACTTGCTCCTGATTGGCTAGTGGGTGTGGCTGGTGGGTGTAGCAGAGTGACGGTTAATTTGCATATTACTTTTATTAGATAGGATCGGATGGCAATTACATTAGAGTCTGCTCAGAGGAATGTACCAGAGAAATGAACCCATACAAGTATTTTGTATGTGGGTAGTAGAATTAAATGATAGCTGACTGTTCTTTATTAGTAAACTAGGGGCCCAGTATATAAAATTCGTCCACTGGGGAGGGGCCCTCAATCCAGCCTGCCCCCTCTCACAGACTGGGAGCCCTCAGGGGATGTCCTACTGACGGCTGGCCTCCCTTTGTGAAAGGCAACCAGGCTGATCAGGAGAAGGTGCCAGCCCATCACTCCGCTGTTGCAGCCACTGCCAGTCACCACAGCTGCCAAGGTATTTTCATCAACACGGACTCCAGTCCCTTCACCATGAAAAAATGACAACTTTCTTTAGGCATTTTCAAGATGTATCTTTTATAGGATATGACATTTCTTTTTTTTTTAATATATTTATTGATTTTTACAGAGAGGAAGGGAGAGGGATAGAGAGTTAAAAACATCAATGAGAGAAATATTGATCAGCTGCCTCCTGCATCCCCCCACCTCCCAGGATATGCCTGCAACCAAGGAACATGCCCTTGACCAGAATCATACCTGGGACCCTTCAGTCCCCAGGCAGACACTTTATCCACTGAGCCAAACCAGTTGGGCAGGATATGACAGTCCTTTTTTTTTTTTTTATTATTCTCACCTGAGGACGTTTGCATTGATTTTTCCCCTTCCCTCCTATTCCAGGCTTGGGCCCTGCCCAAGCCTAAAGCCTCCACCTGAGTGGCAGGAGGCTGTCTGCACACCCCCTCCCCCCCCCCTCCCCCCCCCGCCCATGGCAGGCTCAGCCTGAGGCTTTAGGTTTGAGCAGGGGGCCCCCTGACCCTCTGATCTTGGCTTGGCCCCTGCCCCTCCTATCGCAGGCTCAGCCAGAGGCTTTAGGCTTGAGCAGAGGGCCCCACACCTCTGATCGCTGGCTCTGATCACAGGCTCAGCCCAAGGCTTTAGGCTTGGGCAGGGCTTCCCCTACACACACACCTCTAATCACAGGCTTTGCCTCTATTTCAAGGCTTTAGGCTTGGGAAGAGGGTCCACCGCCCCTCCAATGACTGGCTTGGAGTGACCTGGGTGCCAAGGATGTTCCTGGGACCCAGGTATGTATGCAAATTAACCACCATCTTTATTGGGTTAATTGGCATACACAGTCGGATTGGCTATGGTCAACTGGCGGAGGCACGATCAATTTACATGTTTGTCTATTATTAGGAAAGACAGTCCTCCAGCTTCTGAAAATGAAAAGGCGTCTCAAGTGTCTATTGAAGGAAGCTGCTCTTGTGCCGACAGAGGAGCCTGACCTATGCTAGAAGCTCATCAGTACACGTGCCATTTCCAAAATAATCTTTCGCCTCTTCCAAAGGGAGCAAATTCAGTCTCAATAAGGAAACAAAATAGATAATTTTACCTTCAATAAAGGATCCATTTAACCGTACCAATCATCAGTTAGCTCTATTGTTTGTGAGAGATTGAGAAAACAAATAAAAAATGCCAGAGGGCAAACTAGGAAAAGGGAATATGTTTTAAAACGTGAGCATATTTTAAATGAGCAAAACGTGACTTCAAGAAAAGCATGGTTAGGACATTTGGCCAGTTTCGCCTTCTCTGGCCACTCTAAACAGTTTTATTCTGTTGTCTGCAGACAACACCAAATTCCTTTTGCCTATTATTCTGCCATTCTTTCATCCTGGTTTTATGATGGCATCAACCAGATAAGTCTATAATTAGGGCTTAACCTTTATCTGCAATGCAGAATCTTCCACAGAACCCTGGAAACACAGGTTTGCAGATACCTTCAAGGTCACTTCAGATGATCAGTTTCCTTCTCGCATTAGATGCTTGGTTTTCTTCTCAGTTTTATTTATGAGGAGGGAGAACTGAGACAACTTGGGAAAAAAGCATAGACATAATGAGATCAAATCATTTGTGCTAAACTGCTAGAAAATGCTGAACGTTGTCCATGTGATGTTGAACTGAACAGAGAACAAACTGTATGTGCATGTGATGAGTCAACCCCAAATGGACACCCAATATCAAGTCATGTAACACAATGACACACTGTAAAAGTTAGGCAGGTAATTGATTTTTAATGCTTAATTTTACATAATTTCATATCTATAGAAAGTTTGTAGGAATAGTTCGAAGACCTCTTGTTTACTGTTTCCCAGAGAACAGCCAAATACTGTTCTCTAGTATTTGGCTCATTAGAGAACACTTTGCTGACATCTTTATTCATAAATATTTAAGGGCTTCAAAGTAATACATTTTTTAACAAAACACAATGTTAACATAAAAACTATCATAATAAATTTTTAAAATATGTTAACTACAAAGAAAAATAATCTGACTTAATTTTGCAGGAATTTATTGGTCTCTCTTTTTTTTTAATGCGGTTACTACCAGACCCTACTGCAGTGCCTGGCACACAGCAGGTGCTCAATAAGTACGTATTAAATTAATTTTTTAATGTGATACTATATTGACCACATTTCTAAGCAAAGTATTTTTAAAATAAAGCAAAGACAATGACAGCAAAGATAGTCATTTCCTTATAACTTATAATTTATAATTCACCAGTTTCAAAAAATGGAAAACCCTTTAGATATAAAGGACTACCAGGAAATCACCCTTTTAAAATGAGACAAAGCAGATGACAACATAAGCAAACTGACTTGGTTGGACCCTAGGGCCCTGAGGCCCTCTCTCTGCTCACAGGTAGCGGTTTCGGATGTACTCCCGATACACAAAGGAGTCTTCTTTCCCGAGGGGCTGCATGATACCTTGACTGGCCTGGATGTGGGCCTGGAAGATCTCAGTAGATTTTCTGTCTACTCTTGGCGGCTGAACTTCATAGATATTATCTTGTGAGAAAGCTGAGATGGGTGTTCTACAACAGAGAAGAGAAGAGAGCTACATTAAAGAAAATAAAGGAAGGACTGGGGGGAGGGGGTGTCTCAATGCCTCTGAGAGCTGCTGACCTTGAACATGTGGAATTAGCAGTAAGGAGGGAGTATTGTGACCTTTGTCCTTCTGGGTTGGTTCCTCCTCTGCCTAGAGGACAGAGCTGGGCCAGCACCTGCCCAGGGGGCCTTCCCTGAAGCACAGGCTGGGCAGGCACCCTCCTCTGTTCCCACAGCACACCCATGTCTCTGCACCTGTCTCCCCCTCAGATGACTGGAGAAACTTTAGGTGGGGGACTATTTGCTCCTTGGACACATGGTAGTTACTCAATCATTTTTTTGTAGGTGAATACAATATTGATTTTTGTATTCTGCAACTTTATTGAATTCTTTTATTGGTTATAACAAGTATCAATAGTTTTTTAAAGGAAGATTTAGTAGCAATCTGTGAAGTAGAAGAGACTAGTAATTCCTATCTCACAGGCTGATAAGAGGAATAAATGAGTTTATGTGTGTGAAGTGCTCAATTAGCCCAGTGCCTGGCACAAAATAAGTGCTTGGAAAATGTGAGCCATTGTTAATAACTACAGATGCATAATTCCTTACCTGCAGTTCTGAAACCCTAAAATCTTTAAAGACCTAATGTTACTTTGCTGGTAGAACCTGACCCAACTGAAATTCATTTGGAGGCACATCCTAACCTGAACGGACAACACTCATCCCACTTCTTCATGGGACTCTTACGGTGTTTGATGATTAGACAAGGCCTCGAATCACACTGGGGATATTATTATAAGGCCAATGTAATCTCTTGGTATACGAACATCTCCCAAATTCTGAATTCTGAAGCACATCTGGCCTCGGGCTTTAGGATGAGGGATTGTGGATCTGTCATAGGCAGCGTTCTTCCTTTCTGAGGGGATCTGAAAAGCACTCAAGAATCTCTCTATTCAAAAACACTCCTCCATTCCCACCCACCTCGCCTGCTGTTGTGGGGAAGGCTCTGTCTCCCAAAAGGCCTTGTTATAATGCAGCCTGGAGTCTGACACACCCGCCACTCAAAGAAGGTTGGGCACCCCCTAGTTATTACATTCTTAACTGGAGTCAGGTCCTCAAGGGATGAGTCAACCAAGTCAGGTGGGATGCGGAGTGAGTGTGTGCAGAGTGTGGGTGGAAGGTTAAGGAGAGGCCACCTATGGGGGAGGATGTAATCTAAAACAACGCTGTGAGTGCAGCTGCAACACTTTGGGCCACTCAGCCCAGGCTGGGCCCCAGAGGGAGGGAGCTCTCCCCATCAGGACACCAAGTGACACAAAGGCAAAGTCCCGCAGAACCTGTTGTGCTGGGCTGGGGTCCCCGGAGCTAACCTCAATTGTCTGCACCTTGGTCACATATTTAAACTCAAATTTGATTTATAGTTTAGGACATACTCCCTTTTTTCAAAGCATTCTGGGTAATGTCACGTAATCTTAGACTGAATCCTCATTTAATTAAACAAAAACCAAAGAATGAAATGGTTTACTCACAGTTAAAAAAAAAAAATCAATGGCTAAGGTGAAAGAGTCCTGAGATTCTGAACCTCAATCTGCACACCAGCCTGGCACTACTGCTCTTCTTCAAAATAACAAAAGCCACTGTTATTGTAATTTCTATGGCTGACACATTGTAATGGTGAATAATTAGGATGAGTAATATATGAACTCTCCTCAGTTTTCCTCACAAAAACACAACTCTACCATTATTTACATAAGTCAAAGTGAGATGCTAGAATCCTTCAACGACTGATTATATTCAAAGTCAAATCATTTTAACCTGACCTTTAAAAAGGAGGCTCCACTAGCCTTTTGAGAGATTTGTCATCAGAGTGCCAGCCATAGCAACACCCCCTGAGCCACACCCTCTCCACCTGTTTGTCTCCTCCCTCTCACATATATTATTTTGATTTTCGCACCCAACCTGGAAGCAGAAAGCACTGGGATTATAGTCTCCATTTTACAGATGGGATGTTTAAAGTTAATTTTTACATAGGACGAATGGTTTCTGTCCTGTCTTTGAAGCCAGGCCTTTGCCAGGAACCCTCTGTACATCAATGAAGACCTCTCTGGGTGAAATCACACTAGATGTCTAATGAATGGAGCACGACACGGTCTGTGAACTAACCTTAATGTAGCCGACAAGGGAAAATGCCAGGCTACTAAAGGCCTCCGCTGAAGACACAGGCTGGCAGGCTGCGGGAGGTACAGCCCGGGGCCCAGCGACTGTCTGACCACGCACAGCCAGCAGAGCCACGGGCCAGCCCCTTCCACCCAGTGCCTGGGCTTTCAGTAAACCAACCAGGAGTCCTCACCCTACTTCTCAGTAAACTGCTTCACTGTGGTGTGATGTCGAACCATTACAAACCCTGTAAAAACGAAATGCCGAACACGGGCCTTAAATGGCACCAGACAGTGCTGGTGGTGTGTGTGTGTGTGTGTGTGTGTGTGTGTGTGTGTGTGTGTGTGTGTGTTAGGGTGGGGTTGTTTCAGGGCTCCAACTCTACCGCAACACAGTTTCAAAACAGTGTAGGGAGTCGGCAAATGTATCAAATGCTCCTCTCATCCTTTTTATTCTTCTGGATTCAAAGTCTACATTAAATAACAAATCTGTAATGTTAAAATGTTTATTAATGGATTTGGGCTAGAAAGAAGCTTAAGGCATATCTATAATGAGAATGAGTTCCTCAGTCTTTTTTGGTTTGGTTTTTTTTTTTCAGAGAGAGGACAAGAGAGAGAGAGAAAAAAAAACCCATGAGAGGGAAACACAGATCAGCTGCTTCCTACATAACCCCCTACTGGGGATCGAGCCCGCAATCAGGGCATGTGCCCTGACCAGGAATCAACCGGGTGTCCTCCTGGGGCATGGGTTGACATTCAATCACTGAGCCACACCAGCCGGGGGTGTTCCTCAGTCTTAAGGCAGCGGTTTTCCAAGTGTGGTGCCCAGACCAGCAGCATCATCAAGAATCTTGTTAGAGCTGAGACCGGTTTGGCTCAGTGGATAGAGCGTCGGACTGAGGACTGAAGGGTCCCGGGTTTGATTCTAGCAAGGGCATGTACCTTGGTTGCGGGCACATCCCCGGTAGAGGGCATGCAAGAGGCAGCTGATCGATGTCTCTCTCTCATCGATGTTTCTGACTTTCTATCCCTTTCCTTTGCGCTCTGTAAAAAAACAATAAAATATATTAAAAAAAAAAAAGAATCTTGTTAGAGAAAAGAGGAACCAAGATGGTGGCATAGGTAAACACCCATACTGCTGCCCCCTACAGCAAATTCAAAACTACAACTAAGGACAAAATGGACATCATTCAGAACCACCAGAGGGCTGGCTGAGTGGACATTCCACAGACAGAAGGAAAAATAAAAGGACACTGAGACACGGGGGAGCTGAGGAGGACAGAGTTGCCGATAAGTGCAGAGTTAGAGGTTCAGAGCTGCGCGCAGGCGGCTGCAAACCTGGTTGGTTTTCTTGAACTGGGAGGGAGACAAAGGCATCCCACTGCACTGAGCCCCAGTTCTGGGCGAGTCTCAGGGAACCCAGACTAATACGGGGTGAAACTGGACTGTAAGGAGGAAACACACTGAAACTCAGGCGCTGCAAGGGCGCTCGAGCTAGCAGAGAGGGCTTGTGGCTGGCTCTAACGTTCGGGGAGAAACAAAAACAAAAACAAAAAAAATGCCAGACTGCTTTGTTTTCCCGTTCTGGTGCGTCTTTGGGTGTGCTGACTCATTTGGGGAGAAAGTAGATTGTCCGGCAGTGGGCAGAGCTCTGGGCAGCTTTCTCTGAAAGGTGCGTGCAGCCGTTGCCGCGGGGCACGGAGACCCAGGAGCCATTTAGGGCGGAGCTGACCGGAAACCAGGGCTGCCTGCCCAGCCCGGAGACTCTGCTCCATCCAGGCTGCACAACATAGCTCATCCTCACAGCCAATTGGCCTGGAGGTCAACCTCTCCCAGTGATACCAGCAACAAACTAGGCTTAACTAAAAAAAGACTGTGCAACCCATAAAGAGGTGCAGCAAGAGTATACACTTCAGGTAAGTGGGGAGGCTGAGCCACTGTCCCCAGAGGACACCTGCCACACAAAGCTACTCGACCAACTCAGGGAAGCAGCCAAAATGCGGAGACAAGGAAACAGATCACAATTGAAAGAAATGGAGGGAAAAAAAACAACGGACATAGAGTTCAAAACCACAGTTATAAGGTTTTTTTTCAAGAGGCTCCTAGGAAAGGCTGATAAATTTAACAACACCCTTGAGGATATGAGCGAGTCCCTCAAGGATATGAATGAGACTATGGAGGATATGAAAAAGGACCAACTAGAAATTAAGCATACACTGACTGAAATAAAAAATATTATACAGAGACCCAAAAGCAGATTAGAGGACCACAAGAATCAAGTCAAAGATTTGAAAAACAAAGAAGCAAAAATCACTAAGCCTGAAAAGAAGCAGAAAGAGTCCAAAAAAATTGAAGATGGTGTAAAGAGCCTCTGGTACAACCTCAAGTATACCAACATCTGAATTATGGGGGTGCCAGAAAAAGAGAGAGAGCAAGACAATGAAAACCTATTTGAGGAAATAGTGAGCGAAAACTTCCACCACCTGGTGAAAGAAATAGACTTAAAAGTCCAGGAAGCACACCGAACCCCAAACAAAAGGAATCCAAAAAGGACCACACCAAGACACATAATTAAAATGCCAAGAGCAAAAGGTAAAGAGAGAATGTTAAAAGCAGCAAGAAAAAAACAGTTAGTTACCTACAAGGGAGCACCCATACGACTGTCAGCAGATTTCTCAACAGAAACTATGCAGGCCAGATGGGAGTGGCAAGAAATATTCAAAGTGATGAATAACAAGAACCTACAATCAAGATTACTCTATCCAGCAAAGCTATCATTCAGACTTAAAGGTCAGATAAAGTGCTTCGCAGATAAGAAGAAGCTAAAGGAGTTCATCACCACCAAACCGATATTATATGAAATGCTGAAAGGTGTTCTTTAAGAAGAGGAAAAAGAAGAAAAAGGTAAAGATAAAAATTATGAACAACAAATACACATCTATCAACAAGTGAATCTAAAAATCAAGTGAATTAAAAATCTGATGAACAGAATAAACTGGTGAATATAATAGAATCAGGGGTATAGAAAGGGACTGGACTGATGATTCTCAGGGGAAAGGGCTGTGGGGGTGTGTGGGAAGAGATTGGACAAAAAGCGTACACCTATGGATGAGGACAGTGTTGGGGAGGTGAGGGCAGAGGATGGGATGGATGGGGGGGGGGGAGCTATGGGAGGGAAAAAACGAGCAACATTGTATAATCTGAACAATAAAGATTTATTAAATTTTAAAAAAGAATTTTGTTAGAACTGCGTGTTCTCAGGCTTACTCCAGACCCACTGAATCGGAAACCCTGAGGGTGGGGAGCTTCAAAGGTGTAGCAAGTCCTCCAGGTGATTTTGACACTTGGTAAAGTTTAAGAATCTTTGGTCTAAGGAGACCAAAATTATCTAAAATGCCACAAAAAAGTCTTTTTGTGGACAATGAGCAAAACTGAATATTTTAAAGCCAGGGCTTTCTTTTTGAATGAGGTACTCTATCCAGCAAACAGACCAACTCCACAGAAAAAGCATCATTTAACATTTGTAAACAGAACTGAAACAACTGTAAAGAGAAGCTGCAATATTAGATTCACCACACATTTGCTAATGATTTCCTTGTTGGCTTACACATATCCACGGTGGGGAAGAAATACAAAACATCCAAGACCCTCACAGGGCCTGCTGGTTGGCATTTTGTGTCTGAAGGCACTGGGCACTAGCATTCCCAATACTACATGGAATTGTCTTTTATTAGCTTACATGGCATCTGTTTCTGTATGGAAAAGAAAAAACCAACAGCATTTAAACACTAAATGATGTGAACATTTGCAGGCTCATTGCTTTTTACCTACAATACCGAGGTCCACCTTTGAGGAGAGCTCTGCATTTCCTCTCAAGTAATGTGACAGTCTTGTTTAGAATAATGTATTTACCAGCTCTTTTGTGGGCTGCGCACTCCACACTGCTAGGTGCACTCAGACAGCGAGGCTGGATGGCACTTAGCCTTAACTGCAGTCCCCATTCGCAGAAGGGCAGCATTTCAGACAGAAATCCATTAGACACACCACGTGTTTTTAAGGAAAATCTTTTTGGTGCCCTTTCATGCTCTTTCTTAAATGTGGTCTTACTCACTTGGTTAAAATCTGACCATGTCTGATAACAACCATAGCTCACACTTGGATGCGGAACTAATAGTTGAGTCCCTTTTAAAGTTCAATTCCTGTTGAAGTAACATTTTTTTTTCTGACTTATACCCAGTAAACACATATTGGTTTCACGAGAAAATATTTAATTGGTCAGATTGAAATGTCTTCTGAATTTAGCAATGTCATGATGATTTGCAGTTGGTAACAGAAGAACTAGATAATATTTGTATAATTTCAATAATTTTATATACAGTATGTGATACTTTCCATATGTTAAAATCTTGTGCTTTTCCTATCATTAGCATTTTGACATACATCAGATCCCATGTGGCATTTCCAGAAAATTGAGTAATGGTTCTATAAATACAATATATTTCCCTTCTAGTGGTCCCTTCTGTTGCTACCACAACTCCAAGTTTTCTCCCAATATGGCTGTTTTCACCTCACCAAATCATTCTTCGTTGGTTATGACCGAGTCACGGGATCAAAAGAATATCATAGCTGAAGACCTTACAAAAGACCTCAGCCAACTCCTTTATTTGCAGATGATGGTCAATAGGTCATTCCTCTCATTACTTTCTCTACTTTCTAGGAGAAAACTATAGTTAGGGCATGTTCATGTCGATCAGATGCTGTGGGCTAAGTGGAACAAAACCTCAGCAAATGTTTGACTAGTACAAGCCCTTGATCATGAGTCTATTTGTATTTCTGCCAGTTTTGTAATTTCTATTAAAAATAATAACCCTTATCATCAAACGGGCAGCGGGGCCTGTGGTATACACTGCCATGGAATGGTTTCCTCTCTTTCTAGCCTTTAATATTTCTCAGGCCCTTGAGACCTTAGTGAATGCCATTCTAACAGTTTGTTTTTGCTTCTTTTGAATCCCCTTGCTAAGATGCTTGTATCTTCACAAGTTACTCACATACTGAAGTCTTGTCATGAATCTATTCTACCAAGGTGAGATAGTTGCTTTTTCATGTTAAAAAAAAAATCAAGCTAAATGTGCTTAGAGGCTGCTACAAGCTTGTCAGAGGTGGAAGTGGGAAGAAGGTGGTAAAACCCTTAATTGTGTAGTTCATCTGCATCTGGTTAATCAGGTGGTGCTTGTAGGGCAGCAGAAGTACAACTAGGCTTAGGGACATTAAAACATGATTGCCTACCAGCTATACTGTTACTGCAACTAATGGGAGTTGGCTAGTTTACCAAGGACCTTACCCCATTATCCAAGTATGATGCTTTCCTCATTCTTGCCTACTGGAATTTCATTGCTGCTTAATAGAAATGGAAGTTGTATGTTTTCCATTCTCTCCCTTTTGGAATGAGGGTTTTTCTTTCCCTTTGCCACTATATGTTGGGAGCAAACAGGCAATCTTTTTGTTTATAGGTCACTAGACTAGAAGCCCTCATCTGGGTCTGGTAAAGACAGCTGCATTAATCCCAGATCCTGGACTTTGAGTGGGATGCAATATCTTAGTGGGAGGAAGAAGGGGATTCTACTTATAGAAAGAACATATGCATGGATAACTGGATTAGCTAGAGAAGCAGACTGTGACAGATACCAGATTATATTTCTTTTTTTAATTCTTTACTGTTTAAATTTCATATAGTATTACATATGTCTCCTTCCCTCCTCCCCGCTCATTGACCTCTTCCCAGCCACCCCTACACCCCAGCACATGGCCTCAACCTCCTAGTGTCTGTGTCCAATGGTTATCCTTATGTGCATGCATACAAGTCCTTTGGTTAATCCTTACCCACCCGCCTCCCCTGCCTTCCCTCTGAAGGTTGATGGTCTGTTTGATGCTTCTGTCTCTGGATCTGTTTTTGTTCATCAGTTTATGTTGTTCATTATATTCCACATATGAGTGAGATGATGTGATATTTATCTTTCTCCAACGGTCTTATTTCACTTAGCGTAATGCTCTCCAGGCCATCCATGTTGTTGCAAATGGTAAAAAAAATCCTTCTTTTTTACCACAGCATAGTATTCCATTGTGTAGATGTACCCCTATTTTTTAATCCTCTCATCTGCTGATGGGCACTTAGGCTATTTCCAAATCTTAGCTATGTAAATTGTGCTACTATGAATATAGGGGTGCATATGTCCTTTCTGACTGGTGTTTCTGATTTCTTGGGATATATTCCTAGAAGTAGGATTACTGGATCAAATGGTAATTCCATTTTTAATGTTTTGAGGAAACTCCATACTGTTCTCCACAATGGCTGCACCAGTCTGCATTCCCACCAGCAGTACACAAGAGTTCCTTTTTCTCCACATCCTCGCCAGCACTTGTTGTTTGTTGATTTGTTGATGAGAGCCATTCTGATGGGTTTTGATTTGTATCTCTCAGATGATTAGTGACTTTGAGCATCTTATATAATAAAAGCCTAATATGCTAAATATCCGGTCATCCAATCATCCATTCAACCAAAGCATAATATGCTAATGATATGCTTTGGCTGCTCAACTGCTCGCTATGATGTGCACTGACCACCAGGGAGCAGACATTCCAACTGGTAGGTTAGTTTGCTGCTGGGGTCTGGCTGAAGGAGACTGAGTGAGGAACGGGCCTAAGCTGTCAGTCAGACATCCCGAGGGCCCGCGGACTACGAGAGGGCACTGGCCAGGGGTATGGACCCTCCTCTCCCCTGCCAGAAAAGAACTTTTATGCACTGGGCCTCTAGTGTTTTCACATGTCTCTTGGCCTTTTGTATGTCCACTTTCGAAAAGTATCTATTTAAGTCCTTTGCCCATTTTTGATTGGATGGTTTATCTTCTTTTTGTTAAGATGTTCCCTATAAATTTTGAAGATTTGGCCCTTATTGAATATAACATTGGCAAATATGTTATCCCATTCAGTGGGCTTTCTTGTTTTGTTGATGGTTTCTTTTGCTGTGCAGAAGCTTTTTATTTTGATGTAGTCCCATTTGTTTATTTTCTCCTTAATCTCTCTCACCCTAGGATCTGTATTTGTAAAGATATTGCTATGACACATCTGCAATTTTGCTGCCAATGGAGTCTGGTAGGATTTTTGTGGTTTCCCATCTTACATTTAAGTTCTTTATCCATTTTGAGTTTATTTTTGTGTTATGATGTAAGTTGGTGGTCTAGTTTCATTTTTTTTGCATGTATTTGTCCAATTTTCCCAACACCATTTATTGAAGAGACTGTCTTGACTCCATTTTATGTTCATGCCTCCTTTGTCAAATATTAATTGAGCTGTGGAAATAAATAATGGCTTGGGTCAATTTCTGGGTTCTCTGTTTGGTTCCATTAGTCTATATGTCTGTTCTTGTGCCAGTACCAAGCAGTTTTGAGAACCTTGGCTTGGTAATATACCTTGATATTTGGTATTGTGATCCCTCCAACTTTATTCATCATTCTTAAGATTGCTGCGGCTATTCCGGGTATTTTTTTTTTATTCCATATGAATTTTTGGAGAGTTTGTAATAGGTCTGTGAACTATGCTGTAGATATTTTAATGGGGATTGCATTAAACAGGTTAGATTTCTTAATAGCCACTTGAACTCCCCTTCTAGCATGCAGAGGCTCTACAGCAAAAAGTAATTTTGTTCCCTATAATTCAGGTTCAAAATAGGATTTACATTCTACCTACCACTTGTACTATAGAAGGCTGAGATTTGGAACTGAGTCATATGTAGAGAAGAAAGATGTACAGTGTCCGTTTTGCAGACTGTGGCAAAGGTGGTCAGGTCCTAAGTTGGCCACTGCAGTGGTAGCTTCGTGGTTATGGCGGAGGTAGCTGGTGCTGCAGCCAGCAGCCACGGTGAGTTTCCTGATCAGGGCAGATGCAGCAGCCACTCCAACAGTTTGCCATATGGTTTTGGGAGTTGTTCCAGTAAGCTGGTCTACAGTGGGTTTCTTTGGTCTTCCTGTGATTCTGAAAACCACCTAAAACCCTATAATAAATCACTTTCCGTATAATAAACGACCGAGGGTAGATTATTTATTTCCGCAGCCAAAGAGCAAGGCGCATCCAACTCCAGCTCTCTCTTGCTTCACCCAGGAGCAGGCAGCAGGTTCCCAGTTTCTAGTGGGAAGGGGCTACTTCCAGCAGCTGAAGGGACAGTCTACCACACACATATATGAATGGCAATGGTAACACTTTAATGTTTAATGTCTTGCCACAGTCATTTATATTTTTATTGGTCCAGGTACAACAGAATGGCAGTGGTTTTATATTCTCTTTGAGAATGAAAATGTTATTTGCATTTCTAAAAGAAGTTTTGGTTTTAGGGAAATAAAGCAGAATGACTTTTGGACTTGAAACAGGTAAAATGCTGTCAATTTAGAGTGCAATTTATAAACTGTATGGTTTCCCTTATCTGCAGAGAACATTATCTTTCTAGTTTTAAAATGAAAGGCAGTTTTCCTCTGTTCTGTGTTTTGATGACAAAGACTGGGGAAGTGGCCAATAGTATCCAGCAGCCATTGGCCACAGGGACTGGTTATCCTACACATCCTGGGTCTTTTCTGCCAATAAGGACAAGTTGCACATCACAGGCATCACAGCTGTTTTCAAAGGACAAAGAATGAGGAGGGCATCCTATAGATCCAGGTAGGGAGTTAAAGACTGAGAGGTCAGAGGGCTCCGTGTGTAAGGGGAGCCTGAAGAGGTATGGTGGAGCCTGAGCAAGAAGAGGCAGGTGTGAGTATCCATATAGGGAAGTGGTCTGCAGCCCAAGGAGATGAAGCAGGCATTCATGAGGGTGGATGTCTGGCAATGGAGTCAAAGCCCGAATGGAGGGCATCCACACTTGGGAAAGGGTGGAGGCAGTGGTGATGGGAGTCTGGGTATGTACGGAGGAATGAATCAAATCAAATCTCTCACTGGAGTTTCAAGAAAGCACTAATATGGAAAGAGAAAAAGATAGAAAAAATGCTGAATACCTATAATTAGAGGTGTGTCAATATGAACTTATGGATTTAAATATCCTCCTATATGATAACATGGTAATATGCAAATTAACCAAACAGTGGAACAATGGGTCGCTGTGATGCACACTGACCACCAGGGAACAGATACTCAACGCAGGAGCTTCCCCCTGGTGGTCAGAGCGCTCCCACAGGGGGAGTGCCACTCAGCCACAATCAGGGCTGTTGGCTGGCGAGCACAGTGGCAGTGGTGGGAGCCTCTCCTGCCTCCACGGCAGCACTAAGGATGTCCAGCTGATGGCTCCCCACACTGCAAGAGGGCACAGGCCGGGCTGAGGGACCCCTCCCCCAAGTGCACGAATCTCGTGCACCAGGCCTCTAGCATTTTATATATATATATATATATATATATATATATATATATATATATGGTATATACATATATGCATGTACACATTTACATATACAGATCTGCATATACTTACATATATATGTATATGTAAATGTGTGTATGTTCTACGAATGATCCTGGGAGCAGCAAGACCCCAATGCAACAGGCACACCTAATATCCAGATCTTGGCTTTATTACCATTTTCCACTAAAAGGAACCAGAGATCCTTAGAAAAATTACTGATTTCAGAGTTAGAGCAAGTAAAGGACATGATGAGGTTAGAACAACTTGTGCCAGAAATCAAGGATGCACTCAAAAAATGATGAGGACATGTCCGAAGAACACAGGAGACAAGTTCAAGGCATCTTGTGAAATCTGGGGCAATTTGAACATCAAAATATATAATGATAGCAACAAATTATCCCCCACTGAATAACAGAGGAGACGAAGATCTCACAATGAGAAATATAAACAAATAAATAAGTTGAAAGATCAATGAAGGGATATTTACATAGTTTCAAATTAACTACCATAAAATATTCACAAATTAAAAGAAAAAGAAAAAGTGGAAAAGCCCAGGAGATATCACTTTAATTAAGGGATTGAAATAAAGACCATTAATAATGGGATGAATTGAAATTGTGTGTCACCTGATAGGATGCAATGAAAAGAGCCCATGATGCCCGACTGGTGTGCTCAGTGGTTGAGCATCAACCCATGAACCAGGAGGTCACAGTTCAATTCCCAGCCAGAGCACATGCCGGGTTCCGCGCTCCATCCCTAGTGTGGGCGTGTAACAAGAGGCAGCCAATCAGTGATTCTCTCTTGAATCTTTGACGTTTCTATCTCTCTCTCTCTCCCCCCCTTCCTCTCTGAAATAAAAATATATGTATATAAAAAATAAAAAATGAAAAAAAGAGGCCACAATCACTTCTGTGCTCTTCCTGCCTGTATTCATTATGTACTGCAAGCCAACAGACACTTAGGTCACAGTTTCTGGGGGTCAGGAATCTGGGAGTGGCTTAGTTGGGAGGTTCTGGTTCAAGGTCTCACAAGGTCAAAGTTAAGCTATCTGCCAGGGCAACGGTAAACTCAAGGTTTAACTGGGGCTGAAGAATTCACTTCTGAGTTCACTCAACATGGTCAGCAAGGCCTCAATTTCTTACTGGCTGTTGGCTAGACGCCTCAGTTTCATGCCATTTGGGCCTATCCAGAGGGCTGCTCACAAGGTGAAGCTTGCTTCCCCAAGAGCAAGAGGTCACTTTTTAAAAATTTTTTAAATTTATTTTATTTTTTCCATCACCTTTTGGGACCCTCTATGCCCTCTTCCACCTCACCCACCCCTCTCCACTAGAGATTACTTTTGTAACATAATCACTTCTGCTATATGCTCTTGGTACAAAAATTAACTCTGGTACAATGTAGGAAGAGACTAAGGGTGTGATAACAGGAGGTAGGGCCCATCTGAAGGCTGGCTAACACACTGTCAAAGATACATAACCTGAAGATAGTCATGGCAAACCCAAATTGAGGGCTATTCTACAACACAACTGGCCTGTATTTTTCAAAGTGTCATGGTCAGACCAGATGGCTTCACTAGTGAATTCTACCAAACATTCAAAGAATATCAATCCTTCTCAAATTCTTCCAAAAAACTGAAGAAGAGGCAATACTTCCTAACACATTTTAAAGGAAGTCAACATACCCCTGATACCAAAACCTGACAAGGATAACAAAAAAGAAAACTACAAACCAATATCTCTGATGAATATGTATGTAAAATATCCTAAACAAATACTAACAAATAGAATACAACAACATATTAAAAAATAATACGTCATGATCAAGTGGGGTTCATTCCAGGGGCACAAGGATGATTCAACATATACGAATTGATCAATGTAATACCACACTAACAAAACAAAGGATAAAAACCATACGATTTAACAACAGATGCAGAAAAAGCTTTTGACAAGATACAATATCCATTTATGACAAAAACACTCAATAAAATGGGCATAGAAGGAAGTATTGAAAGGGGGCAGAAAAGAACGTTGGTAAACCAGCTGGTATTGTAAGAAATATTAACCATGGTCTGTTAACCATGATTGTTTTATCTTAATCTCATATTCCCCTTTCCGGTCCTGTTTCTTTGTATCCCTTTACAGCGTTTTTTTTTTTTTTTTTTTTTTTTTTTTTTTTTTTTTTTTTTTTAAAGAATGGTTTCTGCTCCCCATGTCCTCTCAATCACTTCCCATTTTTTTCTTAAATTCACTCCAGGTGGGCTTGCAAAGTCACTGCCTATAAACATTTTCTCATAAAGGCCATCAACAGCCTTCCTTCCTGTTAATTTTCCTGTATTCAACAGTGCTGCCCACTCCTTCCTTCTTCTTCTTCTTCTTTTTTTTTTCTTTTTTTTTTGAATTTTTACCTGAGGATTGTGTTTTTTAAATTGATTTTAAAGAGAGAGGAAGGGATGGAGGATAGAGAGATTGGTTAACTCCCATGCTTGCTCCGATGGGACTGAATCCTGAAATATGGACATGTTCCCTGGTGTCTAAGATGATGCTCCAACCAACTGAGCCATCACTCCTTCCTCCTTGAAACATTTTCTTCTCTGGCTTCTGTAAAACCACACTTGTCTTGAATTTCTTATTTCCCTCTTTGTTTACTTCCTTGCCCCCTTCGGAAAGTACCCATTGTTACCTTTTAGAAATGTGAATCAGAGCATTCCACTCCTTATCGAAAATCCTTCAGCGTCTTCCCATTGGACAGAATAACAGCCAAGCTCCTGAGGGGTCTGGCCCCTACCTCTGCCTTACTCCATCCAAGCACACTCCCCTGGGCCTCTCACACAGCCTTCGGCTTGCTTCTCAAACATGCCACGCTGGGTCGCTGCCCTGGTCTTTGTGCATGATCTCTCTGCATCGAACCCTCTTCCCAGTCATCTCTGGCCTCCTTTTCATTCAGGTTTCAGCTTGAATGTTAACTCCTTGAAGAGATTTTCCCTCATATCCTAATCTAAAACAGACCACTCTCTCCCATCACCCTGGTTTGGGTTGTTCAGGGCATTTACCTAACATGCAATTGTCTTAATTTATTAGTTCAATGTTTGTCTGCATACCCTAGAACATATATCCCCTGAGGCATCTGTCAGGCTTGTTCTTTATCGTATCTCCAGTGTCTCAAAGAGTGCCTAACACATAGTATGTACTTAATAAATATTTGGTGAATAAATGAATCACCTATTTTTTTGTTTCAAACTGCTAATGATCCCCACCACCAGCCGTCCCATGACTGTGATACTGATAATTGCAGAATCTTAGAGATGACCTTCCTTCCGAATGAACTTGTCCAACCTCAGATCAAATGAAGATACTCTCCACAACAGTGCTGATGGGCCACTGGCCTCTGCTTTAGGACTCTTGGCTCAGGGACAACTCATGATGCTTACCTAGTGGAATGTTTACACATCATTGTTGACAGCTCTACTTATTTTCTCTTCAGTGGCCTTAAACCTTCCTCCCTGTATGCTCCACATACTGTTCCCCAAGGTAACTCAAAAAGGCCCTGGCTTCACCTATTACTTGAGGGACTGATCACATGCCTTCTAATTCTCTTTTCTGAGGTAAATACTGCCAGCTATCTCAGCCCTTCATGTGACATGAAAAATGAACCAATAATGCACATGAGAAAGGTCTCCAAAATTTTAGCGCCTTAGTTCTGAAAAAGGAACATTTTCTAAGCATTTTATCTAAACAATATAGTGTAAGAGTGCCTTTGGATATTTGGAGAACATGATCTCATTGCTCTTGACAGTTTTCCTGTTCTCTTGATGGCTGGCTTCTCTACATCTCACTCTTTAGAAGGGCAACAATCACACAACCAGGCCCACAAGCATTTTTCCTGAGGACAAAGACTTATTTTTTCCAAAATATAATTTGTGGAACTTTATTCTCACCTCTGAATAAATTTTACATTTTAATAAGATGAGAGAGAACCCTCCCCAATGTAACTGTTTGGTAATGAGCTTTGCTGAGGGAATTAAACAGTTTATTCTACAAGTAAAGAAAGTTTGGGTCTTACTTCCCTTTGGGCTTTACATGTGTGGTAGTGCAGGAGGAAGAATGCCTACTGTGGGTAGGCATTCTAAGGCAGATCTGCATCCTTCCTGACTTCCACAACAGAGTAAGCACCCTAAATATTGAATGAAGGCATTAGGGGGTAAACAAAGGAAGCAATGAACCAGTAGATGTCAGAACGAGTGCTCTAGTCCAAGCTCTCCTGTTACAGAGAAAGCATGGGAAGGACAGGGAAGGACCATAGCTCAACAATATCAGATGTGAGATCAGACCCAAGGCCTCCAGATTCTCAGGCTCAGGCTTCTTTCCACAGGTTCATGCTGCCTCCCTTATTGGGCACCTGTGCGAATGAACTAACAGTTAACTGGAGAAGAATACTTTTTTTTCCATTTGCTTTTCAATAACTAAGTCATTGTGAATGACTTTTTTACATCCGGGTCCCCCAAAAATGATTATTTCAAGACAATCACAGCCCATGGCCCTTGGCAATGACAAGCTTAGAGATTTGCACATGACCCAGTCCTGGCCATTGAGACATGAGAAGTCTGCTGGGCAGAGTGTGGAACTCCTTGCTCCCAAGGAGGAGAGACAGGGAAAATGTCCATTTCTCCCTTAGGCACTACCATGTCTGACTGTGGTACTTGGACCTGCCCTAGCCATGCTGCTAGCAGTCTGAGAATGGGAAGGCAAAGAGATGCAAAGGCACTTTAGGATCCTCTGAAGTTCCTAAATCAACCAGCTCTGGAACCTGTCCTATGTGTAATCTTTCTATGAAGTCAAAGCTATACATTATCTTAGAGGTAAAACCAGCTGAGTTAGATGTTATTTGGAGCAGAAAGTATCTTACGAGGTCCAAACAATTTTTTGATAGAAACCTTTAAGATAATATTTGCTTCCATAATTCCTCTAAATAAGCATTAAAAACAAACATTGATTCAACCAGTCAAGGAGATAATTTTGCTGGCAAGGACTGAGACAGGCTATAACATAATAATGTTGCATAATGACAAAAATGGTCACATACTCTATGCCTCTGTAGTGTCAGGACACTTTATCTCTTAAAAAAAATTACCAAGGACCTCAGTAAGCTTTGGTTTACATGATGTTGTATCTACCGAAATTTGCTGTATTAGGAATTTAAAAATATTAACTTATTTAAAAATAATAATAAGCTCAATATGGATATAATGTAATATATTTTAAAGAAAAATAACCATTTTTTCTAAAACAAAAGAAAATTAGTGAGAGGGATAGCAATGTTTAACATGTTTGCAAATCTCTTCAATGTCTGATTTAATAGAAAACATCCAAATTCTTAAATCTGCTCTGAAATGGTCATGACATGTTGTTTTGGTTAAAGTATATAAATTAAATCTGACCTTAAAGGTATATAGTTGGAAAAGGAAGTATTTCATAGCTCCTCCAAATAATTGTGGATACCTTTTTTTTTATATTACACCAAAATTTGACATGTTTCTGAAAGGTTAGTTGCAATGTGGAATCTGAAACCATACAAATAAACTTTTCATAGCTTTTATCTTAAAATCCACTGGCCTATTTTGTACTTGGAATGGGTTTTCTTACCCATAGATGATTTTAAAATAGCATGCATTGATCATTGGACAATATTGGTTCAAGGAGTCATGAATATCTTCCAAATGGTAACAATTTTGTTATACAATACTAGAGACCTGGTGCACAATATTTGTGCACTGGGGGTAGGGGAAGATAGTGCTGCTGCAGGGGTGTAATTCAAATGTAATTCTTTTCAGAGATACCTAAAATAACATTTTAGCTATCTGCTGTGAGCCAGGCTTCTGGTTGAGCAGTGCACCCCTGTGGGTGTTCAGTGACCACTAGGGGGCAGCTCCTGCATTGAGCATCTGCCCCCTCATGGTCAGTGAGCATCATATTGACTGGTTGTTCTACTGTCAGGCCAAAACTGGCTCGTCAACATCCACTGAGGGGTCTGGGATTACAAGAGGGTGCAGGACAAGCCAAGGGATCCCACTGGTGCACAATGGGGGCCAGGGAGGGGCTGCGGGAGGGCTCCAGGGTGTGTCCGGCCCATCTTACTCAGTCCCAATCTGCCAAACCCCGGCAGCAAGCCAACCTACCAGTTGGAGCGCTGCCCCCGGGTGGTCAGTGCGCATCATAGCAAGCAGTTGAGTGGCCTTAGCATATCATTAGCATATTATGCTTTGATTGGTCGAATGGCTGACCAGATGACTAGACACTTAGCATATTAGGCTTTTTTATATATGATTTAAAAAATCATACTTACTAAGATTGCCACCAATCATATTAGAAAAACCTTCGAGTAGTGTTCACGATGGTGGATACAAGTTTTATAAAATTTTGATTTTGGCTTTATCATTTTTGACAAAAACTCAATTGGTTTTCTTGAAGAAAAGGCTTATTTTATTCATTTTTTAAGATAGGAGTTTGCAGACCAGACTTTCAAACTCACTGCTTTATGCTTATCTTTCCCCTTTTTCTTCCTTTGGTGACAATCTGCTAGCTGTCACTGTTACTATCCATGCCCCTGTGGGAGGCTCCCCCAGTTTTAGCTCACCCAATAGCAGTATGGGTTGGGGAAATCCCAGCTGCCTGGCTTAGGGATCAAATGTTATTGGATTTAGTGTTTAAAACTCAAAGAAATGAACTTAAGTCCTAGCTTTATCATGTAAAGGTTTTATAACTCTGATGGAGCTGACCTACTCCAGGCTTTATTTTCTTAGAAAAACCAGAGGGCTGAATCCAAAGATCTCTAGCATTTCCCAGTTCTCGGAGCCCATGGTCCTGACAGGTGCTAATGCATGCTAATAGGATGTTCTCAGAACAGCATCCAGCCCCTCTCTACACAAGTCAGGTTATATCTTTGTTATCTCTAAAGCCATTATAGGCAGGCTTTGGGAAGAAAGATGTACACGAAAAATCCAGATGATGCCAATTGATGTACTTATTATGAGACTATTGAGAAACACCCAAAATTCCAGATGTAAAAAATAAAATTAAAAATTAAAGGCCAAAATGAAATAAATGTAAACTAGTAAATGATACATTCAATTTAATGATATCACCAACATGATCTACAAACAAACCAATAACCAACTTTGTCTCGGCAGGAGAAACCTGAGCAGAGTATTGTCTACTGTGTTAAAACTGCTCAAGACGAGTAAACACAAAATATTTGGGCCAATAATAATGATAATGAGTTGAAAATATGTGTATGGAGAACTAAGATGGCAGCAAAGGTAAAACACCTATCTTGCCGTCATAATCAGCAATTTTAATACTACAACTTAACGAAAGAACAAACACCTTCCAGAATCACCAGAAAGCTCACCGAGTGAAAATTCCACAAATAAAAGTGAAGATAAGACACTGTGACTTGGAGGAGCGGCGGCGAACAGCGTTGAAAGATTCCCGCGGAGAGAGGTTTGGAGTGCGCGCCGCGGAGAGGGCGGGCGGCTGAAAACCGGCCAGTTTTCTCGAACGGGGAGACAAAGGCGTCCCACTGGACTGATTCTCCAGCTCTGGGCGAAGTCCAGAGAACCCACTATCATGCGGGGTGAAAACTGGACAGTGGGAGGGCACACCGAAGCTCGGGTGCTGCCGGGTCTCCCGGTTTGTGGAGAAGGCAGCTTGCGCGCGAGCGGCTCAGCTGCGTGAGGGCGCAGAGAGCACTCTGCGACTTGCTTTCTCATTCGGAAAACCGTCAATCTGCTTTGTTTTATGACCCTGGGTGAGACGTTGCGCATGCAGACTCATTTTGGGAAAGTCTGAATTCCCCGGCAGCCGGTGGAGCTCCACAGCGGCACTCTCTCGGAGGTGCTGGCAGCCATTGCCCCCTGCGCGGAGTCCCCGGGGCCACATAGGGCAGAGCTAACACTGTCTGCTTGGCCCGGAGACTCCGCCCACCCAACCTGAGCACAGCTGAGCTTCACAGACAATTGGCCTGGAGGTCAACCCTCCAAGTGCTAACAACGATTAACTGAGCTTAACTTCAGCAAGACTGTGCAGCCCATATCCACCTCAGGTAACCGGGGAGGCTGAGCCACTATCCCTAGTAGGAAGTCTACCACACAAAGCTAATTGACCAACTCAGGGAAGCAGCCACCATGCAGGGACATGGAAAGAAATCAGATGTGAAAGAAATGGAGGAAAAAAAATGACTGGACATGGAATTCAAAACCACGGTTATAGGGTTTTTCAAGAGGCTCCAACAAAAGATCGAGGCCTATAAGGAAATAAGCAAGACCACAAAGGAAATGAATGAGTCCTACAAGAAAATGAACAACACCCTCAAAGATATAAACGAGAGCTGCAAAGAAATGATCAAGACCAACGTGGAAATTAATGAGTCCTACAGGGAAATGAAAGAGACCCTCAAGGATATAAAGGAGACTCTCAAGGATATGAAAAAGGACCAACCAGAAATTAAGCATACACTGACTGAAACAAAAAAATATTATACAAAGACCTAAAAGTGCTCTGGAGCACCCCAAGAACCAAGTTAAAGATTTGAAATACAAAGAGGTAAAATCCACTGAACTGAAAAAGCAAGAAACCAAAAGAATCCAAAAAATTGAAGATAGTGTAAGGGGCCTCTGGGACAACCTCAAGCTTACCAACATCCGAATTATAGGGGTGCCAGAAAAAGCGAGAGGCCAAGACAATGAAAACCTATTTGAAGAAATAGTGACTGAAAACTTCCCACATCTGGTGAAAGAAATTGACTTAGGAGTCCAAGAAGTGCACCGAACCCCAATATATAGGAACCCTAAGAGGACCACACCGAGGCACATCATAATTAAAATGCCAAGAGCAAAAGACAAAGAGAGAATATTAAAAGCAGCAAGAGAGAAACAGTTGGTTACCTATAAGGGAGCACCCATACGATTGTCAGCGGATTTCTCAACAGAAACGATGCAGGCCAGATGGGAGTGGCAAGAAATATTCAAGGTGATGAACAGCAAGAATCTACAACCAAGATTACTCTATCCAGCAAAGCTATCATTCAGAATTGAAGGTCAGATGAAGTGCTTCGCAGATAAGAAAAAGCTAAAGGAGTTCATCACCACCAAACCAACATTATATGAAATGCTGAAAGATATTCTTTAAGAAGAGGAAGAAGAAAAAGGTAAAGATGAAAATTATGAACAACAAATACACATCTATCAACAAATGAACATAAAAATCAAGTGAATTGATAGGCTGTTGAACAGGATAGACTGGTGAATATAACAGAGACATGGACATAGAGAGGGAATGGACTGACAATTCTTGGGGAGAAAAGGGTTGTGGGAAGTGCAGCAAGAGACTGGACAAAAATCTAGCAACAATGGGAGAGGACAGTGGGGAGGGGGAAGTGAGGGTGGAGGGTGGGATAGGTACAGGGTGGAGGGGAGCTATAGGGGGATAAAAAGGGGAAACAATGCAATTAATAAACTGAACAATAAAGATTAAAAAAGATTAAAAAAAGAAAAAAAAGAAAATATGTGTATGGGACAAAGTTACTAGTCTCAGAAACTTCAAATGTAATTCTTTTTTTTTCTTTTTTCTGTTATATTCACCAGTTTATCCTGTTCGACAGCCTATCAATTCACTTGATTTTTATGTTCATTTGTTGATAGATGTGTATTTGTTGTTCATAATTTATATTTTTACCTTTTTCTTCTTCCTCTTTTTAAAGAATATCTTTCAGCATTTCATATAATGTTGGTTTGGTGGTGATGAACTCCTTTAGCTTTTTCTTATCTGCGAAGCACTTCATCTGACCTTCAATTCTGAATGATAGCTTTGCTGGATAGAGTAATCTTGGTTGTAGATTCTTGCTGTTCATCACTTTGAATATTTCTTGCCACTCCCGTCTGGCCTGCATCGTTTCTGTTGAGAAATCCGCTGACAATCGTATGGGTGCTCCCTTATAGGTAACCAACTGTTTCTCTCTTGCTGCTTTTATTATTCTCTCTTTGTCTTTTGCTCTTGGCATTTTAATTATGATGTGCCACGGTGTGGTCCTCTTAGGGTTCCTATATATTGGGATTCAGTACGCTTCTTGGACTCCTAAGTCAATTTCTTTCACCAGGTGTGGGAAATTTTCAGTCACTATTTCTTCAAATAGGTTTTCATTGTCTTGGTCTCTCTCTTTTTCTGGCACCCCTATAATTCGGATGTTGGTATGCTTGAGGTTGTCCCAGAGGCCCCTTACACTATCTTCAATTTTTTGGATTCTTTTGGTTTCTTGCTTTTTCAGCTGAGTGGATTTCACCTCTTTGTATTTCAAATATTTAACTTGGTTCTTGGGGTGCTCCAGAGCACTTTTAGGTCCTTGTATAATATTTTTTGTTTCAGTCAGTGTATGCTTAATTTCTGGTTGGTCCTTTTTCATATCCTTGAGAGTCTCCTTTATATCCTTGAGGGTCTCCTTCATTTCCTTGTAGGACTCATTCATTTCCACGTTGGTCTTGATCATTTCCTTGCAGGTCTCGTTTATATCCTTGAGGGTCTTGTTCATTTCCTTGTAGGACTCATTCATTTCCTTTGTGGTCTCGCTTATTTACTTATAGGCCTCGACCTTTTGTTGGAGCCTCTTGAGAAGCCCTATAACCGTGGTTTTGAATTCCATGTCCAGTCATTTTTTTTCCTCCATTTCTTTCACATCTGATTTCTTTCCATGTCCCTGCATGGTGGCTGCTTCCCTGAGTTGGTCAATTAGCTTTGTGTGGTAGACTTCCTACTAGGGACAGTGGCTCAGCCTCCCCAGTTACCTGAGGTGGATATGGGTTGCACAGTCTTGCTGAAGTTAAGCTCAGTTAATCGTTGTTAGCACTTGGAGGGTTGACCTCCAGGCCAATTGTCTGTGAAGCTCAGCTGTGCTCAGGTTGGATGGGCGGAGTCTCCGGGCCAAGCAGACAGCATTAGCTCCGCCCTATGCGGCCCCGGGAACTCTGTGCCGGGGGCAATGGCCGCCAGCACCTCTGAGAGAGAGCCGCTGCCGAGCTCCACCGGCTGCCGGGGAGTTCAGTCTCGCCCAAAATGAGTCTGCACGCCCAATGTCTCACCCAGGGTCGTAAAACAAAGCAGTGTGACGGTTTTCCGAATGAGAGACAAGTCGCAGAGCGCTCTCTGCGCCGTCACGCAGCTGAGCTGTTCGCGCGCAAGCTGCCTTCTCCACAAGCCAGCAGACCCGGCAGCACCCGAGCTTCGGCGTGCCCTCCCTCTGTCCAGTTTTCACCCCGTGATAGTGGGTTCTTGGGACTTTGCCCAGAGCTGGAGAATCAGTCCAGTGGGACGTCTTTGTCTCCCCGTTCGAGAAAACTGGCCGGTTTTCAGCCGCCCGCCCTCTCTGCAGCGCGCGCTCCAAACCTCTCTCCGCGGGAATCTTTCAACGCTGTTCGCCGCCACTCCTCCGAGTCACAGTGTCTTATCTTCACTTTTATTTGTGGAATTTTCACTCGGAAAGCTTTCTGGTGATTCTGGAAGGTGTTTGTTCTTTCGTTAAGTTGTAGTATTAAAATTGCTGAGTATGACGGCAAGATAGGTGTTTTACCTCTGCCGCCATCTTAGTTCTCAAATGTAATTCTTTTTAGAGTTCCCAAAAAGATCCCTAAAATAACATTTTTGCTATCTGTTAAATATTTACTGATGCTTCTGAGATTATCAGAATGTTTTTCCTAGCTTTATTCTATTATTAAAATTAAATGTATCCAAACACACTAACTGTTTTTGTTCTTCTACTCTCTTATTTTCTAACCACATGATAAAGAAACTACCAATTTAACTATTCATCTTTTGAAACATAGAAGAGTTTTATTTTTAAAAAGTATTTCTTTGATGTTCAATGCTTAAAAAGCATTACCTGACTTTATTTTTATATTAAGTATTAAATTCTAATAATTATAAGTAACAAAATAAAAAGGTTAAAAAATATCAGGATAGTCTCAATCCCTCTCTTTTCTAAATCAGAACAAGATACACTTTATTCAGGTATTTTGCGGCTTAATTGTGTTTTGGTGACATCATGCACACAGAATAGACACTGTGACCCCTTCACTAATGGATGTAAACCATCTTACAAAGAGTGTTTTGCAAGCTAATAAGAAGTGGGCTTGAGAGGGAAGATTTTTAAAAATGTAAAAATTTTCATTCTTTGCAACTGAGTTCAAACTGCCATCATTTTTTATTATAAGATTTCAAGAATAAATTACAAATAAAAATAAAGGAAAAATTTTAGAGCTTTTTGTATTTGGAAACAACAGGCAAATGAAAATCAGAAATCAGTGTTTTAATTCTAGGTATGTTGTTCAAGCAACTCCAAGAGCTAGTTACATTACTGGGGAAACTAGATAATCCCATGTAAAAGAATGACAACAGACCCTAAACTTACACCACGCACAAAAATTAAATTAAAAGACTAAAGACTTGCCAAGACCGGTTTGGCTCAGTGGATAGAGCGTCGGACTGCGGACTGAAGGGTCCCGGGTTCGATTCCGGCAAGGGCATGTACCTTGGCTGCGGGCACATCCCCAGTAGCGGGTGTGCAAGAGGCAGCTGATTGATGTTTCTCTCTCATCGGTGTTTCTGACTTTCTATCCCTCTCCCTTCTGCTCTATAAAAAATCAATAAAATATATTAAAAAAAAAAAAGACTAAAGACTTAAATGTAAGATGTGAAGCCATAAACTCCTTAAAGAAAACATAGGGAAAAAGCTCCTGGAAACTGGTCTTGGCAATGAATTTATGGATATAACACCAAAAGCACAAGCAGCAAAAGCAAAAATAAACAAAGGAGACAACATCAAATTAAAAAGCTTCTGTGCAGCAAAAGAAATGATCAACAAAATGAAAAGGCAACCTAGAGAATGCACAAAAAAACTAAATAGCAAAACAACAAATAATACAATTTAAAATTGACAAAGGACTTGAAGAGAAATTTTTCCAAATAAGACATATAAATGGTTAATAGGAACATGAAAAGGTGCTCAACATCACTAATCATCAGGGAAACGCAAATCAAAATTACCATGAGATAACATCCAACAATTATCCAAACAGCTATTATTGAGAGAGAGAGAGAGAGAGAGAGAGAGAGAGAGAGAGAGAGAGAAGTGCTGACCAGGATACAGAAGAAAGGAAACCCTGGACATTGTTGGTGGGAGTGTAAACTGGTACAGCCACTATGGAAAACAGCCTAAAGATTCCTCAAGAAATTAAAAATAGAATTATCATATGATTCAGCAATCCCAATTCTGAGTATTTACCCAAAGAAAATAAAAACACTAACTTGAAAAGATATATGCACCCCATGTTTATTGCAGCATTATTTACAGTAGCCAAGACATGGAAGCAGCCTAAGTGTCCACAGATGAATAAATGGATAAAGAAGATGTGATGTGTATTACTCGGCCATAAAAAAGAAGGAAACCTTGCCATTTACAACAACCTGGATGGACCTTGAGATCACTGTGCTAAATGAAATAAGGCAGACAGAGAAAGACAAATACTGTGTGACCTCACTAATATGTGAAATAAAACAAAACAAAAACCCAAACTAACAGAAACAGAGAACAGGATGTTGACTGCCAGAGGCAGGGGTAGGAGACAGGGAAAATGGGTGAAGGTGAGGTGATCAAAGGGTACAAACTTCCAGTTATCCTGTTGACATACCAGACGACCTTCTGGACAAAGTCAGGGCTGTGAGGGCCAGCCAGGGCTACGAGGAGCCACAAAGGTTGGCCAAGGCTGCGAGGTTCTGGCCAAGGTTGTGAGGGGCTGTATGAGCCCGCCAAGGCTGGGCTGGGGCTGCGAGGTCCACCGAGGCAGCCAGGGCTGCAAGGGCCAAGCCCCTTGCATGAATTTCATACATCAGGCCTCTAGTAAGATAAATAAGTTCTGAGGATGTAACATCCAGCATGGTGTTACATCCATAGAAAGTTGCTAAGTGAGTAGTAGATTTTAAAAGTTCTCACCACACACACACACTATGTGAGGGGATGGAGATGTTGATTAACCTTCTTATGGTAATCATTTGGCAGTATATACATACTAGAATCTCGGTGCATGAAAATTAGTGCACTCAGCGGGGGGTGGGGGGAGGAGGGAGCCTCAGCCCAGCCTGCACCCTCTCAAAGTCCAGGACTCCTGAGGGGTTGTCCACTTTCCAGCTTAGGCCTGCTCCCCAAGGGATCAGGCCTAAGCTGGCAGTCAGACATTCCTCTAGCAGCCCAGGAGCCCTTGGGGGTTGTCTGACCGCAGGCCTAAGCCCCAGTTGGACATCCTTAGTGCTGTGGCGGAACCAGGAGAAGCTCCCGCCACTGCTGCTGCATTCACAGCCATCAGTCCAGCTTGTGGCTAAGTGGAGCTTCCCCTGTGGGAGCGCACTGACCACCAGGGGGCAGCTCCTGTGTTGAGTGTCTGCCCTCTGGTGGTCAGTATGTGTCATAGTGACTGGTCGTTCCGCTGTTAGGGTCAATTTGCACATTACCTTTTTATTATATAGGATATCAAATCATTACATTGTACACCTTAAACTTACACATTATGTCAATTATATCTCAAAAAAGGCAGGAAAAAATTATATATAACTTTAAAAATCATGATCATATTTTAGCCTGTCCTACTAACATAATGTATAATTTTATATAATAAAAGCCTAATATAATGAAAGCCTAACAGTAAGTGTCTGACCATTCATTCAATCTTTGGACCAGTTGCTATGATGTGCACTGACCACCGAGGGCACACACTCTGACAGGTAGGTTAGCTTGCTACTGGGATCTGGCTGATCAGGACTGGGTGAGAGGCCAGACATGCCCTGGAGCCCTTCCGCAATCCCTCTCCAGCCCCGATCATGCACCAGTGAAGTCTCTCAGCCTGGCCTGCACCCTCTCACAATCTGGGATGCCTCAGGGGATGTCTGCAGGCCAGGGCAAGAGATCCCACTGGTGCACAAATCTATGCACCAGGCCTCTAGTTAACTAATAAGGACAGCAATAGTTGGTCAATTAAAAAATCTTGAGATACCTGCCAAGAACTCTGAGTTATTACATTCTCAACTGAAAATAAGCTACAGTGAAATAAAAACTTATAAACATTTATCATTTGCCTTGCCTTTTGCTTCAGTTTGTTAACTCTGGTAGTTCTCTCTTTCTTCTTCATACTTAATTTTGCACAACATTCCTCCAAAGAGGTAAAAATATTGAATATCAAATATTACTCATTTGTAATTTATTTAATGCTTACTGTGTACCTAGTATTGTGCTATGGCTTAGAGATACAAAGCCTTAGCCTTAAGTAACTAATAGTCTTCTTCTATTGTTTTAAATTAAAAATACCACATAGTGGGTTCTAATCAAGGATTTTCCATTTTCTATAAAATTGGGAGGGATGGCAGAAAGATGTTTATAGAATATGAGCAGCCTTTTAATTATGAAGACAATGCAATTAATTTCCACAGTATTTCTCAATTTTTTCATAAGACCATATGGAAAGTAAATAGCAATATTACAGTATTAAACATTAAAAATTATTTATACAACATTAAAAGACTATTAGTGAATTTTATTTACTTATTTAAAATATATTTTTATTGATTTCAGAGAAGAAGGGAGAGGGGAAGAGAGATAGAAACATCAATGATGAGAGAGAATCCTTGATCGGCTGCTTCCTGCATGCCCCTCTATTGGGGATCGAGCCCACAACCCAGGCATGTGTCTTTGGCTGGAATCGAACCTGGGACCCTTCAGTCCACAGGTCAAAGCCAAACCGGCTAGGGCAAAAGATGAATGGTGAATTTTAAACATAATTAGGACTTAATGGGATTTATATTTTATTTCCAAAACCATGTTTACATTTAAACATAAAATTGAATTTTTTTTCCCTTTATTTCCACCAAAATTTATCTTAACTGTAAGACTTGTCGTATATGATCAAAGAAAAGAAGAGCAAAGAAGATACATCTGGGCACACATCTTCATTGTGCAAAGGCAATGCTTGTCGGAAAGCCACAGTGACATAGCACAGCCTCAGTAATCATTCTATCTGCCCCAAATCTTCCCACTCACCTTCCATACATAAATGGATGAGCGTTCAGTAAAATAACAAAATATCAAAAGGTTAAACAGTTACAAAATGTGCTTCTTGTATACAGAGCTAAGAAAACCAGTGAGTAATACCCCTCACATGCCATATCAGCTATCCAAATCTGTTCCCACAGGCTTAACAGGCTTGCTCATACAAAAAATAAGAGTGTTCTATGGGCTAAAAATACACTTAAAACCATAATAAATTCCTCTTATCAGTAATTACAGGATTGTTTTCCTCTTTAAAACTGTCCATGAATCTCCAGGAAATTTCAAAGCACCTATAATAATCTATTTAACCTCGACCCCCTTCAGAGAAAGTTAATAAATTCCACTTACTTGCTTTTTAAATCAAGAGAAATAAAACTAAATTATTGAATCTGTTTAATCTAAAAGCTCTTTAACTCCAGAAAGTCATGCTGGATGTCCTATAATCGTCACAAAAAACAACAACAAGAAAACAAAACACATACACACATGAGCCTCCAAATTTGGTTTGTCATGTATTTCCAATCCTGATGACCCATCATCATATCTAGTTAAGCAAGCTAAAAAAACTCCTGCCTCTCACATTTCTTCACACACAATCTATCACAAGTTTCACCAAGCCCTACAGAGTCTACATTTACAAAATAGCCCCCTTCTTTATTTTAACTGCCAATAGTACTTCAATCACTTTGCCCCATTTCCCACAGATATGTTTACCTCCTTGCCTCCAATTCATTTTCCATGCTATTTCCAGAGTGACCTTTCTAAAATGCAAATATAAGCCTCTCACTCCCCTGATTAAAACAGGCTTTTAATAAAATAAGGGTCACTCTCTCTCACTTAGCACCTCCTCCTGATCCTGTTTTACCTGCCTGCATCTCTCGCCTCCTCCTTGATTACCTCTGGTGTTAGACACACAGGATTATGTGTGGGTCTCGAAGTGGTGCCCTCTTGGCCTTCTTCAACCAGATAACTTCATCTTCCCCTTAGGATTCACCCCTGCCCAGGAGTCTCTGTCTGATTTGTATTGTTCCCTAGTCCCAGGGCCTGCTCTACTGACACCTTCACACCTCCCCACCACCTGGAATAATGCCAATGGAAACCCAACAATGGATACCCTCAGAGGCAGGAGCTTTAGCTCATCCAACCATGTATCAGAGCACTTAGCCTGGCACGGAGTGAGGAGCACTCAATAGCTATCTGTCACTTAATGCTTTTAGTGTCTTACCAGTAAGGCAAGTACATCTTACCTTACAGAGATCTATGTTCCTGAAACAACAATAACAAAGACCCATGTTCAGGGTTGGGGGAGGGGAAACCTAAGACCTTCTGTGAGCCTGTGACAGCTCCCATAAATGGTATGCTTTGTAGTCACCAAAATAAAACAGGCGATACACAAATTTAAATATACATATGAAAGTCATTTTAGCCGAGACCGGTTTGGCTCAGTGGATAGAGCGTTGGACTGCGGACTGAAGGGTCCCGGGTTCGATTCCGGCAAGGGCATGTACCGTGGCTGCGGGCACATCCCCAGTAGGGGGCGTGCAAGAGGCAGCTGATCGATGTCTCTCTCTCATCGATGTTTCTGACTTTCTATCCCTCTCCCTTCTGCTCTGTAAATCAATAAAATATATTTAAAAAAAAAAAGAAAGTCATTTTAGATGTCTTAAATCAATAACACAAGTACCTTCAATTAAATATACATTTATTATTCCTTATGGGCTAGAAGCCTTTTAGGATAGTTCTCCCTAAAAGTTTCAACAAATTCACGGGTTCACTAAACTTACCTTGTTTAACACAGTATGCACATGCTATCCTATCTAATGAAAGAGTAATATTCAAATTGACTGTACCTCTGCTACAACCATCAGCCACGCCCACCAGCCAATCAGGAGCAAATATGCAAATAAACCCCAACCAAGATGGCTACAGCTACTGAGAGCAGGAGGGAAGCTTGGGTTTCCCTGGCAATGGAGGAAGCAAAGCTTTCCGCCTGCCCTTGCTAGTCAAGGCCTCCACTCAATGCTACAAAGTTTCAATTATAGAAGATACATAAATCCTAACAGAAATGGTGGCAGCCACAGAGCTGGAGAGAGCAGGAGGCTTGAATTGTCCCCAGTGATGGAGGAAGCCAAGCTTCCACAGCCCTGTCCTGCCTTGGCCTCCGCTCAAGGCTACAAAGTTTGAATTATAGAAGGTAAATAAATTCTAACAGAAATGGCTGCCTCCACGGAGCAAGCAGAAGGCTTGGCTCCACTCCAGGCTACAAAGTTTCAATTTTAGATGATAAATTAATCCCAGATACCAGGGCCTCCGCTTGGGTTGTTGGGGGGCGTGGCCAGTCTGCAACCACCAGAGGCTCCTAGTCCTGGTCGCCCCACACCCCAAGGGAACCCCCTCTCTGATCTGGGACACCCTTCAGGGCAAATCAGCTGGCCCCACCCAAGCACCACGCCTCTATCCTATCTAATAAAAGAGTAATATGTAGATTAACCATCATTCCAACACATAAGACGGCTGCCCCCATGTGGTCAAAGATCCCATATGGACACAAGATGGCCACCCCAAGATGGCCAGCAGGGGAGGGCAGTTGGGAGGGACCAGGCCTGCAAGCAAAGGTGATCAAGCCTGCAGGGGAGGACAGTTAGGGGTGACCAGGCCGGCAGAGGAGAGAAGTTGGGGGTGACCAGGAGAGAGCAGTTGGGAGGAACCAGGCCTGCAGTAAGGGCAGTTAGGGGTGACCAGGCCTGCAAGGGAGGGCTGTTGGGAGGGACAGGGCCTGCAGGGGAGAGCAGTTAGGGGTGACCGGGACAGCAGAGGAGGGAAGTTGGGGGCAAACAGGCTGGCAGGGGAGTGTTTAGGGGGTGATCAGGCTGGCAGGCAGAAGCTGTTAGGGTCAATCAGGAAGACAGGCAGGTGAGCAGTTGGAAGCCAATAGTCCTGGATGTGAGAGGGGTCCCAGATTGGAGAGGGTGCAGGTTGGCCTGAGGAACAACTCCCCCCGCCCCCATGCACAAATTTCGTGCACCAGGCCTCTAGTTGAAGATAATATTCAAACAAAGCAGCATTCACTTTATAGAACGGCTTTCTCGTTTTGACTTTCAGCTGTAGCTTCCTGCTACCTACATCCTGTGCATGCTCATCCCAGCTCTCAGTTCATTCTAAGTAACAGACCTCGTTCATCTCTTTCTGTCCCCCTTCCTGACCTATCTTCCCCTTTTCTAATTATTCCCCATAGGAATCACTCACACATACTTTCATTCAATCCACAAACATGTATGAAGTACCTAGATGCCAGGAACAAACCCTAAGTTTTTAAATTCGTGTGGTTCCAGAAAAGATGCATTCATATAAATCCAACCCGTGACTGCCACCCAAAGTAAGAAATGCACTTCCCCTGGCAAATCAGCATGCACCTAGTTATTTGCATGTATTGATGAAGTTACATTTATGGACAGAAACAAAATTTCATGAAATAAGGCTTAATCGTACTGCATGTCACACACTAGAACTTTCCACTGGATTTAGCCTGTTTTACCTCATTGCACTGTATGGAGGCCTGCCTACTCAGTTATTTCATGACCCACTAATGAGTCAAAAATTAAGCCTGAAAAGCAATGTCCTAGAATACAGGAAGGAAACTTGTGTTTACTACATTTAAAAAAACCAAAACTTCCTGGAGGGACTGGAGAGAGGATGGTGAGAAGGAAGGAAAGAGAAATAAAAGTAAAAGAAATGGGTGTGGGGGAGGGGAGGAGCAGGGATGAGACAGAACAAGCTAATTTAGAAATAGAAAAGATAACAGGGAAAAGCCAGAGAGGGTGACAGAGAAAGAGAAGAAAAGTAAAGGCCAGAATGAAAGGACTGCCACCTATCAGCTTCCGCCTGTGGGGGGAATTAGCAAATTAATCATTGATCATGGCCTCCCAACTGCTCTAATCCTTAAGCCTTTAAAGACTGTACTCCCTGGTGTCTGGGAAAGACAAGATAACAAGATTTACCCATTAGGGTAGAAATTATTTCGCCTGCAGCGCAGAGACCAGAGCATTGTCTGCAGAGGGACTAGATGAAATTGGGGGGGAGGGGGAGGCAGGGAAGGGGGAGATGGACCACAGTGACTTGGATTTAGGGAGCACATTGTTGAAAATGCTTTCATGACAAGTAAGCCAAGTGGAGCTCATCACGGCCCTGGTGCCACACTGAACCACAGCCGTGAGTGCTAACTCTGCCTGGAGTTAACACAGAGTAACTGACTCACGACACACTTCCCTGCCAGAGCCCATCCCCAGGGGCATTCACTCTGTAAGGGGTACTTAGGGAATAAATTCAATGTTCAGTCCTAAAACATACTTATTTACCTTACATTACATTTCACCTCAGCCTGCATTGGAAAAATCCTAAATTAGCATTTATCTAAACTCTACATGTCACATTTTGAACCATTTCTTGGAGATAATTTCTAAATGAGTGAGACGTATTCCTGGAAAAGGTGAGCCACCAGAATAGCAGGCACTAATAATATATGTGCTCATGTTCTTTTTAACCTATACTGATTGGCATGTGTTGCTTGGTCATAAACTCCCCAAGAACGGGTAGGCATGTAGAATGAGCAGATTGGTCTCGCCTGCCCCTGCACAGCAAGCCCTTCCACGCGGGCCTTCTTGCTCTGCACTTGCTCGTAGGTACAAGTGGAAACAGAACAGAGAAAGAAAAAAAAAAAACTGAGATCAACCAACGGGCTTGTATGCATGCATATAAGCCTAACCAATGGACACAGACACCAGGAGGGTGAGGGGGCAATGGAGGGATAAGGACATATATGTAATACCTTAATCGATTAAGAAAAATAAATAAATAAAAAGTGCGTGGGGAGCTGAAAACTTGGTGTGCTTTTTTTCTTTCTCTCTTTTATCAGAAGACAGTGGGGGAACCTAAAACAGAAGAGGACAGAGAAGGCTTCTGAACAGAAATCAGAATAGGGGAAGAACTAAAAATGTTCAGGGTTGAGGGTGGGAGGAAGGAACCCCTGGGAGGATGGCTGAAAAGAGGGAGACACTGAGTGAGGTTGCTTTCTAGGGATGCTCAGGGGGCCTCATACAGACTTTGACAGTAAAGGAAGGGATGGGAGAGGGAGGAGAGATTCAGCCCATTTCAATAAGTATTTACTAAGCCCTCAGTTTCAAGTACTCTTCTTGGGGCAGCAGGGGACACAAAGATGGGCTACCCTCTAGGAACTTATAACCTATATCTAGGATGGCAAGAGCCCTAAAGAGCAGCAGCACTGTTCTGGTGACAGCTAAGGGAGCTCTACACCATGTCCCAAATCAAGCAAAGTATGCTCGCCCAGGAAGTGTGTCTACGTCAGAGACAGTATGCTGGGGACTGGGGAAAGAATAAAGGTATATATTACCTTAAATTATTGTTTAAAAGTCAAGATCAACAGAGCAAAAATATTGTGTCTGCATATAGATCATGTCAGAGAATCAAAGGGAGGAATGTTCACACTAGTGATAATGTATTTTTACCACTGTGGTTTTAAAAGTAACTGCTAACCCTAGGCCTTTATAGCTTAGTGATGGAGAGCCAGCCTGCCTGAGTTTAAATGTGGGTCCCTTCACTTGCTAGCTGTTTGACCTTGGCAAGTCACACACTTCTCTGTGCTTCAGTTTCCCATCTGCAAAATGAAGTAAATAATAGTAAGACCTATTGATGGATTATTGTGAGGATGGAGTTAATACAGGTGAAGGTATGTAGAACAGTGCCCATAACACTAAGTGTCCAGTAAATGCTGGCTGATGTCACTTCTCCTGATCACCACCCATACACTTAGGAAATGGTATGGATCACAGGGAGGGGTCACACCCAAACAAAATACAGCTCTGAGCAGCTGTCAGTGAAGACAGTGACAGGTTTAGATTTAACATCCACTTCTAAAAAATGTCCTGCAACACCTTGGGTGACAGTGCCCGGCTCCCCCATCCAGATTTCTGTACCTCTGTTGTATTTATCTCATATTTAGAAAAGAAATATTGGCTGCCTTGTGATTTCAAGGAAAATCTGTTATAATATGAATTATCCAGAAATGAGTAGATACATCCTATATAATAAAAGAGTAATATGCAAATCGACCGAACAGCAGAACAACTGTTCATTATGATGCACCTGATCACCAGGAGACAGACGCTCAATGCAGGAGCTGCCCCCTGGTGGTCAGTGCGCTCCCACAGGGGGAGCACCACTCAGTCTGAAGCCCAGAAGCCGGGCACAAGGCTGACAAGTGCAGTGACAGCAGTGTTAGGGATGTCTGACTGACATGGGAAGTGGGCCTAAGCCGTCAGTCGGACATCCCCTGAGGGCTCCCAGACTTCAAGAGGGCATAGGCCAGGCTGAGGGACTCCTCCACCCCATGCATGAATCTCATGCACCAGGCCTCTAGTAAGTATATAAAGTTAAAATAAACTTATTACCATTTTAAACTCTATTAGAACTTAACACATAATAAGATGAGAATTTCAATTATCTCATAAATCTACATTCTCTGGGTTTTGTTATAGCTTTAGAAATCTAAGAATTAATAGTTGACATTTTAAGAACTAAGTTACAGTTTCAATTTAAAGTGTACACCCATGCAAACACACAGCAACAACACTCTTGAGCAGTTGCCATGACAACATAGTGCCGAGCCTACCAGGCTCTCAATTATTCTGCTGCCGATGCTGTGCAAAAACACACTCATGTTAGATTCTTTATCAAGTAATTGGAAAAAGTTTAGAAAATCTACATCTACTAGTACATGGTTTTCACATGTGTTAGAACTCAGAAAAGCAAGTACTAAATGTTTTAAAAGAATTTAAAATTAATAACTACAAGCTCAGTTGCAGATCAAAGTAGCCCCTATGTTAAAGAGAACAGGGGAAAAGGCTTTTCTTTTATTTTGTATGCTATATCCTGATGAGAACCAATTCCAACATGTAATAATTACAAGAGTTTTACCAAAAGTTTGGTGAAGCTTGGGAGGCTCAACAGGGTGGAGTCACATGTAGTTTACCTGTTGGAAATGGCTAAAAGGCACTCCCCTCAAACCTGAATAAGATTGTTAACTTCCAGACAGCTCAGGGCATTTTATTGCCTCCTGTTGGCCAAACACCTGAACAGCGGTAGGCTATACCCCAAACTGACAATGTTTCTGTATACCCTTTCATACCGTACCTTTGAAGTGTATATTTCCACCTTGTCTTGAGACAAACTGTACTAATAAAAGCAGGTTCCTTGGTCAAGGTGAGGGCCTTCTAGCTCCTTCAGCTAAAGCTCCTCTGACCCCCCAATGCCTTTCAAAAATATCTTTTGTCCACAGACTCCTTCTTAATCATCTATGCACAGCCCCTTTCTCCAAAATGCTGAACCCTTAGTAAGGCTAGGGAAAAAGAACCCCGGCAATATACATTTCATTATCTCCTCCCCCTAAATTGTGCCATATTATTTTAATGGAATAATCAATTTGTATAATACAATTTGGTTAACAGAGTCTCATATTTTACTAACACATTTAAATACTTTCCTTCTTTGGCCACATATATTTCAATTCATATGGGAGCCCACACTTCCACATGCTAGTTAGAAATAAGAAAGAAAAACTGTCTCTAAGTTAGCTGAAGTCTGCATGTTTAAAAGAAGAAAAAAAATTAGTGTCAAGAGGAACCAAAATGGCGGCATAGGTAAAACACCTGTCTTGCCGTCATACTTAACAATTTTAATACTACAACTTAACGAAAGAACAAATACCTTCCAGAATCACCAGAAAGCTTGCCGAGTGAAAATTCCACAAATAAAAGTGAAGATAAGACACTGTGACTCGGAGGAGCGGCGGCGGACAGCGTTGAAAGATTCGCACGGAGAGAGGTTTGGAGCGCGCGCCAGTGGAGAGGGCGGGCGGCTGAAAACCAGCCAGTTTTCTCGAACGGGGAGACAAAGACGTCCCACTGGACTGATTCTCCAGCTTTGAGCAAAGTCCAGGGAACCCACTATCATACGGGGTGAAAACTGGACAGTAGGAGGGCACACCGAAACTCGGGCGCTGCAGGGGTCTCCCGGCTTGTGGAGAAGGCAACTTGGGCGAACAGCTAGGCTGCGTGACCACGCAGAGAGCACTCTGCGACTTGCTTTCTCATTCGGAAAACCGTCAGACTGCTTTGTTTTACGACCCTGGGTGAGACATTGGGCGTGTAGACTCATTTGGGGAGAGTCTGAATTCCCCGGCAGCTGTTGGAGCTCCACAGCAGCTCTCTCTCAGAGGTGCTGGTGGCCATTGCCCCCGGCACAGAGTTCCTGGGGCCGCATAGGGCGGAGCTAACTGTCTGCTTGGCCCGGAGACTCCGCCCATTCAACCTGAGCACAGCTGAACTTCACAGACAATTGGCCTGGAGGTAAACCCCTCCAAGTGCTGACAACGATTAACCTGAGCTTAACTTCAGCAAGACTGTGCAACCCATATCCACCTCAGGTAACTGGGGAGGTTGAGCCACTGTCCCTAGTAGGAAATCTACCACACAAAGCTAATTGACCAACTCAGGGAAGCAGCCACCATGCAGAGACATGGAAAGAAATCAGATGTGAAAGAAATGGAGGAAAAAAAACAACTGGACATGGAATTCAAAACCAGGGTTATAGGGCTTCTCAAGAGGCTCCAACAAAAGGTCGAGGCCTATAAGGAAATAAGCGAGACCGCAAAGGAAATGAATGAGTCCTACAAGGAAATGAACGAGACCCTCAAGGATATGAACGAGACCTGCAAGGAAATGATCAAGACCAACGTGGAAATGAAGGAGACCCTCAAGGATATAAAGGAGACTCTCAAGGATATGAAAAAGGACCGACCAGAAATTAAGCATACACTGACTGAAATAAAAAATATTATACAAAGACCTAAAAGTGCTCTGGAGTACCCCAAGAACCAAGTTAAAGATTTGAAATACAAGGAGGTAAAATCCACTCAGCTGAAAAAGCAAGAAACCAAAAAAATCCAAAAAATTGAAGATAGTGTAAGGGGCCTCTGGGACAACCTCAAGCATACCAACATCCAAATTATAGGGGTGCCACAAAAAGAGAGAGAGCAAGACAATGAAAACCTATTTGAAGAAATAGTGACCGAAAACTTCCCACACCTGGTGAAAGAAATTGACTTAGGAGTCCAAGAAGAGCGCCGAACCCCAATATATAGGAACCCTAAGAGGACCACACCAAGGCACATCATAATTAAAATGCCAAGAGCAAAAGACAAAGAGAAAATATTAAAAGCAGCAAGGGAAAAACAGATGGTTACCTATAAGGGAGCACCCATATGATTGTCAACGGATTTCTCAACAGAAACGATGCAGGCCAGATGGGAGTGGCAAGAAATATTCAAGGTGATGAACAGCAAGAATCTACAACCAAGATTACTCTATCCAGCAAAGCTATCATTCAGAATTGAAGGCGAGATGAAGTGCTTCGCAGATAAGAAAAAGCTAAAGGAGTTCATCACCACCAAACCAATATTATATGAAATGCTGAAAGATATTCTTTAAGAAGAGGAAGAAGAAAAAGATAAAAGTGTAAATTAGGAACAACAAATACACATCCATCAACAAATGAATCTAAAAGTCAAGTGAATTAATAAGCTGATGAACAGGATAAACTGGTGAATGTAACAGAATCACGGACATAGAGAGGGAATGGACTGACAACTCTTGGGGAGAAAGGGGGTGTGGGAAGTGCAGCAAGAGACTGGACAAAAATCATGCAACTATGGGAGAGGACAGTGGAGTGGGGTGAGGGCGGAGGGTGGGATAGGTACCAGGTGGAGGGGAACTATAGGGGGGAAAAAAGGGGAACAATGTAATTAATAAACTGAACAATAAAAATTTTTTAAAAAAGAAATAAACTGGCTTCAGAAAAAAAAAATTAGTGTCAAACAGACTGTCAAACCTCAGAGGGAACGTCGGGGAGTGGAGGGGGTAAGAGATCAACCAAAGGACTTGTGTGCATGTATATGAGCATAACCAATGGACACAGACACTAGGGGGGTCAGGGCATGTGCTGGCGGATGGGAGTGGCCAAGGAGATGTCAATGGGGGAAAGAGGAGACATATGTAATATTTAAACAATAAAGAAATTAAATTAAAAATAAATAAATAATATTAGTGGCAAGGAGAGAAAGAAGGAATAAGCAGCTGTTTTGAAGGTTGTGATAAAACACCACTGTGGTTCTCCTCACCCCTCCCCACCTCCAGTTCTGCCTCCCTTGCAGTTCTCTGTCTCAGCAGGTAGTCCCAGACCCCTCAAGACTCGGATGTGGTTCTTTGCTCACTCTACTCTCGTTCCCGAGGTGGTCCCTTCCTTAGCCAGTGGCTTCAATTGTCACCCAGAAGGCTCTCCAAGTTCCAGGTCAGCTGAGTCAACTACTTCCCACACAGTGCATTTTGATGTTACTTTAAAGACCAACTGGATCCTTCTGTTGTGCTCCTTACCTTGGTAAATGGCAGCTTTGAATGGTCCTAACACAGATATACTCAATACCTATCTGCTAAGTGAATAAGTGAATGAATCAATGAATCAGTGAAACCTGTTACACAAACCAAACCACCTAAGGGGCATCCTTGATACAGCCCTCCTCCTCCATGATGAGTCAGTATTCAAGTCCTGTCCATTTCATCTCCCAAACACTGCCCAAACCCCTTGCATCTCCAAACTCCTCCCAGCCACCACTCTCTCGGGCACCACCCTCTGCCTGGATGACCATAACAGCCTCGCCACTCTCAATCAGAAACACACGGATGTAGGACACAGTGAAGGTAGATAGTTCCTATCTGTGACATACTTTAGTGAACTGATAAAGTTGGTCAAGAAAGGGAAAGACTGAAAAACAAAAAAGTAAAAATTTTAAAAAGTAAAATAAAGTTTAACTGATGATAAAAAAAAAAAAGAAAAAGAAAAAGAAAAAGAAAGAATATCGTCTTTACTAAATGTCAACTATATGCCAGGCACCAATCTGAACACCTCGCACATACTAATCCCCATTCGGACCCGTTTTTTGGGAGACCTCAAATGAGCATGTGACATCTGGGAGACTCTCTGGTCACAACCTTTGTTTGTCCGGTATCAATAAGCAGGGAATGACGATGGTGATGATCAGCACTTACTGAGAACTTTTTCCCGACACTGGTCTAAACGCGTGGTATTCTTTCATTAAACCCACCTACAAAGCAGGTCTGATTATTGCCCCACTTTGGGGATGAGGAAACTGACCTACACAGGACTTATTTGCTCAAGGTAAAAGAAAACACAACAACAAAACAACAAGTGGTAGATCTGTGATGCTGTGATTCAAGATAAGAAACTAGTTCTGTTTAAGAATTTACTAAACACCTGTTTAACTTACAATAAGTTATCAGAACTGGTGAGGACCTACAGTTAGAAGAGACCAGCACCCCTGCCTTCAAGGGTCTTGCATCGAACGTGAAGAGCCTGTCTGCAGGGTCAGAGCTGCTTTGTCATCTCACCTCTCCCCGGTGGAGAGCAGAGTTCATGGAGAGATGCTTTCTTCAACTCCAATCTCACCTCCAAAGGGTGCACTTTAAGTCGAGGCTGCCATCTCCTCTCCGCCCCCACAGCTACCCAGTTTTCCTCGGATAAGGTACCAGGAGAAGATGTTTACACTTATACTAATATGGTGACAAGATAATGTTTTTTCTTACAAAATCTTAGAAGAAAAGCACTGTGAATGGCATGAATATAAGTGTTTTTTAAAGGTCTAATCGAGTACTCACAATTTTATAACTCCATCTGGGCACCTGGCACAGAGCTGCTGGCTGCTCCTGTCCTGCTGATGTTGACTCTGACCCAGCTGAACGAATCTACAAATTACAATGGAGAAGAAGTGAACTAGAGAAGAAAGGACTGGCAATACTTTCAGTAAGTCGTGGATGAGCTTTCAAATGACAACAGCGTGCTTACTGCAGAAAAGCCCACAAGAGCACCCCATCTAACACAAGACTACTCATAAATGGTTGCCTGATTTCAGAGTGGGTCTGTGAGAAGGAAGAGAAATTCTGCTTAAAATATATCAGAACCAACGATGCAAAAATGATAAGAAATGTGTACTTCGTTGCATTTCTAATTATTTAAACATGATTTTTAAAAAAACGGAACCAATTTTTCCTGAAGCTAAACAGCTGATCTCTCAGGGCCTCACAGACCTGTAGGTGACCGTGGCAGGAAACATGGGGAAACGGGGGTGGGGGGGTGAGGGGGGAGACAAATGACAAGGACAGGGCGGGATCAGGCTGGGGACCCATCTCCTGCAGCAGAGACACTGCCGAGAACCCAGGATCTGTACTCGGGTTCCTTAGGACCACAAGAATCACCAAGTATACCCCGGTCACTGCGAAGAGTACTTTTAACACAGATGGAGAGGATTGAGGCGACCAGCGACTGCCCGCCACTGTATACCACCCCTCCTGAGAGAAGACAAGGGCTCACTCAGCCCTGGGGCTCAGAGCCACAGGGAATGGCCAGGGTCTCGGCCAGGTAAGAGGACACCTCTGATGGCAGAGGGCCGCCAGCTATTTCTCCAGAGCAGACCTGTCTGAAGTGCGGCCTGCAGTTTTGCTCCATGTGCTCCAAGGAGATTTCAGGGCAGGAATACAGGGCTGATTCCTTTTCATTTTTCTACTATTTGAAATATTTTCTTTGATGACCAAGGATAGTTTTATAATTTATTTTTTAAGTAGTTTTTTTAAAGATCAAGCAAAGTGCTGTAGAAACTAGCAATTATTAAATCATTAAATCACCGGCTACTGAAAAACTTTTGAATAACTTACTTTTATCCAACTTTATAGTTTTACCAAGTGAACATTTTGGATGCGTTTTTAAAAAAGAATGCCACATAGCATTTAATATTTGTACAGAACTTTAAACTTAGCAAATCATGTGTGCAATCATGGTAAGAATTAAAAAAAAAAAAAGATTTGGCAAGGGCCTGAGGCTTTGAGGAAGTCAATACACTGCTGAGTCTGGTCAAAACAGCAAACCAAAGATATCGGAAAAGATGCAGGCAAAGGGGGTACAAAGAACAGGGTTCAGTAATCAGAACAAAACTATAAAACTGTAGAAGTCTGAAGATGGTTAAGGGTCAACATGACAAAAAGAGGCAGGAGAGCAGGAAGCAGGAAGACAGGCCACAGAAACCAGTTCAGGCCGCATCGCCTCCCTCCCCACAATGTCCTGTGGTAGCCCAGGTGATGGCTATGACAGGCAAACCAGGCGACCGCACCATCTTTACATGCACAAACTCTGGTGAGTCAAGCCAACTGGCTACAGAACAGCAGTGGGGAGGGCACCTCACAATACAGGGCAGAATCCATGGGCTCTCGCCCTGCCCAGAAGCACTGCTCTCTGGGTCAGAGGAGGCAGGAAGAGCCCCAAGAACCCGCATCATAAGCAGAGGCAGCTGATCTGATCACGAGAATAAAGAGAACAGCACAGTCTAAGATCACAGACACCCCAGAAGCACAGGCCAGGTCTCCTGGAGAAGCCACTGAACGGCTCTTCCTGTGCCCTCAGCCTTTAGAGGGGTAGTAACACCTTTTCAGTCTGCCTAAAGAACAAGTAAAACACTGTGAAGTGTTATACCCCTCAAAAGAGGAGGTGCTGAACTTCAGAACACCAAGCACAGAATCTTATTCCAGAACATGAGCTCCTTGCTTCCTGCAATAACCCTTCCCCGCAGGCCTGCCCTGGCACCTTCTGAGACTGTTTCCCAGGAGTGCTGTGGCTGAACAAGGCTGGGTCTCACTCCCTAGCAGGGAGAACTAGAAGTGGGCCTCAGGGGCAATCTGAGCTACAAAGGCTGCAGGTGAAAGTCATGCCTTGAAGCAAGAAATATTTTGCTTAATTCACAGGAGCCAACATGTCAGTCCTTGACATGTACACTCACGCTCTCTGCACTAGGCAAAGTCATATTCATCACTAACCCCAGACAACGCATCCTTCCAGCCATGCTCCTGACAGAGGCCCACTTCTACAGGCAAACAGTTCAGCTGCAGTGCGGACAAGGTGAGGAATAAGCGAGTCTGTGTCGGGGTGAGGAGGGTGTGGCTGACTCCTGAATGACTCAACTTGCCTCTGGCAAGACAGCGATGCAGTCACACCAGTGCCTTTGCAGTCAAGAAATGCTGTGCATTTTTGTATTTGACATGTTATATAGCAGGTCTTACCAGCTTGAAGGAAAAAGCTGACACTATCCGGCAGGACAGATTCTATAAATACAACACCCCCTTAAAAAAGAATGGAAGGTCGGTGCTCATATATATTACAGAATTTACATATGTCCAACTTATATGAATGAAGGACCTCTTTACAAAGGTATCGTAGCTCTATATTTAATGGAAGCTATTATGCTTGTGTTTTGATTGAAAATTCCTTTAGTGTCAGATGTTTAGAACCTAATATTATTTGCCACTGAAATTCACATCCATAGAAATATGTTATACTTTCGCAGAACTTTAAGAAGCACTGTGCATGCAGAGATCATTTCTAGTTTGACAGAACTGTACTTAATTCTCCATTATCCTTTATTTTTTAAGGGCTGTACTCTAATGATATATATATTCTATCTTAATGTTAAAATCTAATTACATATGCTTTAGAATTTTCTAAGACAGACCTTTTGGATCCTGTACATGTGAATTTTGACAAAATAACTACTAATAAAATTCCACTAAAACAGTGAGAAAAGCAAGTCTTCTCTGCATGTATTAGGCTGAGGGGTGCTTATAGTGGACCCATCAGCTTCCTAAGGATTTCCAGGTGAGGGATTCTTTTGAGAACCTTATAACTACGAATCTTCTCAGAAAAACACACTTACGTGCAAAATTATGTATGTGATTTCACGGAATGCCTTTTGGGGGGATCCTCTCCCTCAGCCAGACTTGCCTACCGGAGAGCTGTAACATCCCAAATCGGCACCCTTATATCGTTGTTTCCTTTTTCCTCCTCAGACACCCTCCCCACCAGCAGCCAGGAGCTAAAGTACTGTGAGGTCCTCAATCAGCAATATCCCAGGTTTATTTGGTATCTGATCTTGAGGATTTTTTACTGTAGAACTATGTTTGTACTTCAGTTTAAAGCTTATATGTGGGCAGTAAAAATACATGTACTCATCATAATTTTTTATCTCAGGCAGCAGGCCCCCTATCTCAAATATAAATCAGTGTTTCTGAATTTGACCTCCTAAATGCTATTACTATATTCCAGATGGAATTAATTTCCTTCTGTACTATTTTAATTTTTTATTAATGGAGGCTTTTGGAAATTTTATAATGCTGTCTAAATATCTCTAAGTTTTAATTTTTTGCACAAAAATATGACTGCTTTAGGTTCATTGCATGTTAAGCCATTTTATCATTAGATGAATTACCAATAGAAATTTTAGTTAATATTTTAGGAATAGCTTTTTGTCCAGTACAATTAAATTTTCTTGAATATTTACTTATTTCAATTAGTGAATTTAAATTAATCTGAAAACATGATTACTATTTTAATGTCAAATTTAATACTCTAACAACCATATTAGTTAACCCTGTAAATATTAACGGAAAGGATTGATTGCATTCTTGAGTAGGCCCTGAGCATTCCTGGTACTGGGCTGAATTTAGATACAGGGCAGCTGCTGCCAACCAAGTCTCTTGTCTGTTACCTGGGTCCCAATCTGAGCTGGGCCAAGTCTCTGTCTGTTACCTGGGTCCCAATCTGAGCTGGGCCAAGTCTCTGTCTGTTACCTGGGTCCCGGTCTGAGCTGGGCCAAGTCTCTGTCTGTTACCTGGGTCCCGGTCTGAGCTGGGCCAAGTCTCTGTCTGTTACCTGGGTCCCGGTCTGAGCTGGGCCAAGTCTCTGTCTGTTATCTGGGTCCTGATCTGTGCTGGGTGCGAGAAGTGAAACAGCCATGGGGATAGTAGACCTCCCTCAGAAGGGGCGAGGGATCAGGTGCCTGCAAGGTTGGAGGGGAGAGGTTCTGTGCCCCTCAACTGTGGACCCCCAAGTTCACTAGTTATACTAGATATGTTATTGTAGCAATACATTTGCATTTTTTCTCCATCTCTACATGGAAGTAGTTTACCTTGAATAAATGGAGAGATCTTCTTCTGAGATACCATCAAAGAGATTAATCCCATAGACCTCCTTCATGGGCTGGACCACATTCTGGGGTTAAAAAAGAGAAACCAGGAAAAATTTTAGACATCTAGAATATAAATTATTTCCAAAGATGAAGAAAATAAAACCTGTGAATTTTCCCACTAAAGGAATCACAATGTTTCTTCAATCTATTCATTAAACTTCTCAGTTAATTTTTTAAAATCTCATTTTATTTTCACTAAAAATTGTTTTAGGGTTAAAAAACTGCTAAATAATGATTAGTGATGTTTTTATAATACAGGAGTTAGCAAAAATTTCTGCAAAGGACCAAATAGTAAATATTTTATGTTCTTTGGGTCATACCATTTCTACAGCTACCCCTCACCTCTGCTGTTACAGATAACATATAAGCAAGTAGGCATGGCTCAGTGCCAGTAAAACTTTATTTATAAAAACAGACAGTGTGTTGGACTTGCCCAATCATTTGTACTTTGCCAACTACTAGGATAATAGATTCAGTCCTGGTATTATCACACTTTGTCATAATTGACCTCTAATGACTTCTGGCTATGTCTAGAAATCAAATTTTCCCCAAAACTAAATTTAGGTGTTTTTTTTTGTTTGTTTGTTTACTTTTGTTTTCCCTCACCATATTGGTAATACCAAATTGAGCAGGATGAACTGCCCACTGGGGCTACGTAGAGGTGGTGAGGCCTGGGCCCAAACCCTGCATTCCAACAGTGTCCTGAGCAAGGGAGTGAATGAACCGCAAGTGGGTGGCTGCCCAAAGAGGCTCAGGATTCTCTTAAAAACTCTGAAGTAATAAGGATTTCACTGTTACATCTGGGAGCAAAAGCACTGATTTTATTGCAAAATGAAGCCATTTTCATTTTGTCTGTCTATGCTGGATGTCCTTATCCTCCAACACCACACATTACACATGCTCTCATTTCAATGGTGTGAGTGAGATAATGTGACCTTCCCCCCCTCTCAGCCTTTTTACTGAGAGTGGAACTTAGAGACCATTCCCCAGTGTCTCATGCTGGACCACACGCCTCCTCTCCCCACACCTCGGTCACTTTGGCACTGTCCCCCGTGTCAGTCATCTTCACTGGAGTGGAGCGCTGGGACACAGAGCCCTCCTCCTCCCGGTCGGTCCCAGAGTCGTCATCAGAGCTGCTGGACACAGCCTCCTCGCTGGGGGGAGGTGGGGCGCTGGCCGCTGTCTTCCGCTGCAATACAGCTTCTTCTCTATTGCTTTTGTTCCTTTGAAATAATAAATAAGAAGATGAGCATCTTTGAACAGAACCCTCAACATTCACTGTGCATTACTCTGTCCCAAAACCTTGGTCCTGACGAAGAAAATGACTGTGAGAAACTAGTTTCTGAGTTCAAGTTGTGCTGAAGGGAAAACCTTAATATTTTGCCATGTGCAAGTACAGGCCCTCCATGAATTCAATCCTGTTATAAATTCTGGAAGAAAACCAGTACGTAAGTGTAAACATGTCAGAAAAGTCTCCTTCCTTCGGTAACTGAAATCAATATATTCGAAGTTTATGGTACAGTAATAGGCTATATATTTTGAGATAATAGCAAAATTACCTATAATTTGTAAAAGCTTCAAGAAAAGGTCAAAAGCCAAATCCATGTATATTTCCTTCCCTCCTATGATTTTTCTCAATCACAGTATTAGGTAATTATTTGAAAATATGAATAACTGATGAACATGAACAAAATTTTAGTGTATTGTGTTATTAGTAAATACTTATATTTGCTGAATATCCCTTCCAATAGTAGGGAATAGACTGGGCAAGGGAGAGGGGGAGGCAGAAAAACTGACACATAAAAGTATTTACTTTTATTTTACTTTCAAATTTGAGAATTGTAAGAATATTGTTTTAATTCAAAAATGTTTTATAATAATATCTTGGCTGTTATGAAGAATGCTTAATATTTCACTCTTTGAAAAAATTATATACAAGGGACTTAAAATACCATAATATTCTGAAATGTTCTAGGAAAGGCCATGGATTAGATATCAATAGAAAAATTAGTTTCTGACTTTCTGTAACTAAAAGTTAAAGTTGTAGTACTTCTGTGCCATAACACTAATATAGCTGGTCATTTATGTATTTGTGCCAGGAAGCCCTTGAATTCTAAACTCCTGAGGATGTCCTTTCTTTTAAATGCCTTAGCATCTGGTCCGGGGTTTAACATGTAGCTATTTAAAGTCACTTATTTTAAGCCACAGAAATGGTGTATCTGGAAAATACTAATATATCTCCAATTTTGTAAGTCATATGCAGCTAAAATCCAATTAGGACCCTCATGTACACGCCTGAATACAGTTAGGATTCAGTATCTATAGTCTGGCCAGAGTTTCTGGTCAGGGTCATTGGAAAACCTTATCCCCGGGATTATTCAGGCCCGTGGCAGTAACAGAGATTCTTATGCTAGAACACACACATTTCACTCCCGTCCCTAAGCATGAAGCTGTAAACATGATTTGTCTTCTTTCCTGTGAAACCGGATATAAAGAAAAAAAAACCATCTTCCCTAAAACAATGCTACAATAATACACAGAAAATCTATTAAACTCTGAGCATATTTGTTTTATTGCTTCCTCAGGATACAAACAAAAATAAATACTATTAGTAAAACAAAAACAAATACTATGACTATAAAACTTTGCCTAAGTATTTTATGTTGGAGGAAACAGAGGATGCTGAATTACTTATAGGACATAACACACAATATCTGCTACCTGTCTTTATGCCATCTGTGATATTCCTAATTTAAAATAATAAAGTGCACCACGTTGCTAAAATTTCCATAAATTCTACTTTCCATGTTGAACGCTTTAGTGATCCCAGTGCTATAAATAAACTACCTGTATATTCAATAAATGGACTGTGTCCCAAACTATGTGAAGTTATTAGTTTTTGTGGAAATTATATTGCAAGTGCTATATTATTTTACATGAATCTTTAAAATTTCATTCTATATGCAAATCTTACCCCAATACTGATTTTCCAGTTTCATCTGGTTTACGCACAGTAAATGGACTTGGATCAATGCCAACAGTCTTAGGCATAAAGTCCCTGAAGAAAGGGGAAGAAAATTCCACACAAATCACTATACATCCAGATAAGGATGGCTTCCATTCAATTCACATTTTTATATTATTCCTTCTTAGCCTTTGGAGCCACAGGGGTGGGGGAAAAAGAACGTTTACAGTTGTGAGCACACAAATGTTTATTATTGTGCTATTATTTATTAATTATTGGTATTTATTTATATTATAACTGTAAACCTACTTTTGCCAACCCCTATATATTCTAAGACAAATGTTCAAGGGAGCTTAAGTGATCATAAAACCCCATGAACTAATGACACTTGGTAACTTCAATGGTATCAATCTTCACTGTGAATTTTCTTTATGATTGATTATGAGGCCCAGTGGTTCTGAATTTAAGATTTTGTTTATTGGAACAGTGTTGATATCTGAATTACTGCTAAGATGTATACTTTCTGGTTATGGATCATGATTAGTTTTCAGGTAACATTAAACTCATAAAAACCAATGATAAAACACTAAGCCACTCAGTTTTATGGAAAATGTTTTTATTACACTATCCCATATAAGGAATCTGACATAATGATAAAAAGCACAGTGGCATGAATTAAATATCAACATCTACCTCATTAGGCTAAGGTAATTCATTAAAACACTGTTGGAACACTTTAAATAGAAACTTTTAATTTACCACCTACTTACTAAGAAGCTAAAGCTGGTTCCTCAGTGTGTGTGTAAGGCCTACCTATTACTACTGAAGCTAGACCCCATTCCTCACTACAATCCAAAAAGGCAACAGTTATTGGCAAGGATGCTACACCAAGTGTGACTCAGTATTATATTTTTTGATAGAAAGTAATCTTGAATCTGACTCAAAATGTCTCTTAAACAGTTTGATTATGTTTTTAAATTTTTAAGTGGTTTAGTATTTCTTTCTTTTGAACATATACAGTTGATCCTCATTTGTCGACTCCATATCTGAGAATTTGCTTACTGAAACTGATTTGTAACCCCCAAAAGTCAACACTTACAGCTTTCATGACCACTCCCAGACATACACATGCACAGAAATTTTTCATACAGTGAAAAATTAGAGTAACTCAACACTCATGCTCCCAGCTAAGGCAGAGCAAGGTGACACCCTGCCTTCTTGTTTTAGCTCTCAAACTGTAAACACCCATCCTTTTCATAGTCTACTTGGTGCCACATTTTTCATATTTTTGTGTGTGTGATCTCACTGGCTAAAATGGACCCCAAACTTAGTGCTGAAGCTGTCTTGTGTTTCTAAGCGTAAGTAAATTGTTAGAGAGAAAACAGTGTGTTAGAGTAGCATCACTCAGGCATGAGCTGTAGTGCTATTGCCTACGTGTTCAATGTTAATGAACTGGCAATATACAAGTATATACTAAATAAGGTATCTTTAAACAGATACACACAAAACACGGTTATGTATTGAACAGCTGATGAAAATGTTTTGACCAGAGGCTTACAGGAACCTAACCCAATTTTCTAATAACAAAAGAAACGGCCTCATGAAGTAGTTGGCTTCCAATCAGAGACTTGAAAAATAGATTTCCGGCAAAGTAAGACACATCTATATAAACTAGGGAAAGTATACTCCCCAAATCTTTACAGGGTCAGAGTACTCACAACATACCGAGCTGAACTTGTCATAGCCAAGCAAAAGGTATCATCAAAGCTACTCAGTTCATATGGTCGGAAGAACTCATTGTGGATGTCAATCTCTTCTTCGTATTTGTGAAACTTCTTCACTATCAACTTCTTAAAGTTTGCAGCACAGATAACTAAGAGAGATACTGCCTGTTATTCCTGAAGCCCTTAGATTACACGTAGCAAACATTTCTGTAGTATCAACAGTGTTCACAGAGAGTGCACTGAACAGAGCTCAGCTCCTGCGTCTGGCACGCACACATTGGGAAGAGAAGTGATGTGGGCACAGAATAGACAATGCAAAGCTGAGTGGGACAAGGAGGCAGGAGGGCCTTTGGGAGGCAAGGTGGGAGGAGGCAGTTATTTTAGAAGCTAAGTTACTCAGCTTTTTAAATTATTTTTTTGTTCTTAAATAAATACCCTCTGCCTTCTATGTAACAATCATGTAGTTATTTCACTTAATTTTCCTTTACATTTCAGATTCTGTCATTCAGAAGAGGAATGCTTATGACCAATCTTAGACTTTTAAAGTCCTTTCCATTGTCTAGAACAGTGGTCGGCAAACTCATTAGTCAACAGAGCTAAATATCAACAGTACAACGATTGAAATTTCTTTTGAGAGCCAAAAATGACTTCTACGCATGGGCCATAAAGTTTCAATTGCACTGTATGTGCACACCCGCACGTGGTATTTTGTAGAAGAGCCACACTCAAGGGGCCAAAGAGCTGCATGTGGTTCACAAGCCGCAGTTTGCCGACCACTATTCTAGAACAACCAAGCCTTCATAGCAATGAGTTATGATTCTACCCAGAATTTCAGGGTTACAAATAATTTAAGAATCAATGAATGATGTATTAAGAACTAAAAATAATTTTCAATCTTCTTACTTTATGGCCTTCACACCCAAAATTGGAATGGTTGACTGTGACTAGACAGAGTACTCAACTAGAGAGTTCCAGGTTGGCAGTAGATCCCGCTTAGTAAGAAAATGGGCTTATCCAAAGTCAGGGAACTCTGTCAGAGCCAGGGTTAAATTCTATTTAAAATTGGGCAATTATTTAAATTTGGAAACATTACCCTAATGTACTGTACATTTGAGGTGTTCTTTAAAAAAAATTATATATATATATATATATATATATATATATATAATTGATTTCTTACAGAGAGGAAGGGAGAGGTATAGAAATTTAGAAACATTGATGAGAGAGAAACATAGATCAGCTGCCTCTTGCACACCCCCCACTAGAGATGTGCCTGCAACCAAGGTACATGCCCTTGACTGGAATCGAACCTGGGACCTTTCAGTCCGCAGTCCGACGCTCTATCCACTGAGCCAAACCGTTTTCGACAAGGGTATTCTTTCAACACAAAAATATGCCTGCCTTTCTGACAAATTAATAAAATGTAAACTTTAGTGACTAAAATGTACTTTTATACACATACTTGTACCTTTTTTCACTGCTTAGATACAGAAAAAGTTTTTTTATTTCTCCTTATGATCTTCACTTCCTCCTCATTCTCCCCAAATATCTAAAAAATATAGTCATTTAAATGACAAACTAATATATCTTGTAAATATTTGAGGGACATACCTAATAAAAAAAAAAACCACAATACAAGACTTTGAAATATAACACAATCCCTGTCTTTTAAAAAGCTGAGATCTCAGAAGAACTTAGTTTATCTATTCTAACAGCAACATATGACACTAATTATATGCAAAGAATTTAATAATTAAATTTAGGAATAATTCCAAAATACATTAGTATGAAAACTAAAAGAGAAACAGTGTACTTACCTTCATCATAAGGCAGTGGCAAATGTTTTATTACCTCTGGTGTCCACCAGTGAGTATAACTATAAAATAAAAAACAAGACAAGATGAACCCAGATGTAAATGATGGTTTTCTACAATTCACTGGATAAAAGGGACTGAACAGCCTATTGGAAGATGCTGCCTCATATGTCCAAATTTATTTATTTATTTATTTTAAATATGTTTGTGACGCTTTTGGCACAGTGAGTCTTCAACATGCCAATTCTTGTCCCAACCCCTTTCTTGTTTCAAATGTGTCACAGATCTATGAAAATCTATAAACATATCTGAGAGTCAAGATGCTCTGTTGTACTTACTTTTAGATGAAAAAGATTAGGGTTACTCCACCAGACTCTGAGCCGCTGTTCACCCTCCCCAGGGCCTGTGCTACATTCTAACAGCAACATATGATACTGAATTACTCTGCCACCTGGTGGGGAGCGGGGCCTTGACCCAAGTCCCACAACCAGGATTCTCTTGCACGTAGTTATCTGAGAGTTAGATTACTTTTTCTATTCTGCTCTATGTGTATGGGTCTGTGTGCACAGTTCATTAAAAGAGTTAAGCAAAGTCATTAAGTGAATGGATAGCCCTAAAGAACAAGTTCCCTCAGAAACTGGTATAAACTGTGTTAATCTCTAATTGTAAGTATTCATTACATGATCACAGAGTGAGATAGGGAATTTCAATCATACAGATTTTTGCTAGAACACTCATCCATTATGAGTAGAGAATCTGAAAGAATCCTGAACTGCTTTCTCTCTGATCAATGAATTTAATTCTAAATCAAATTCTTATGAAATGAATATTTAAGGGGTAAATGCTATATCCAAGTTCATAAGAGCTAGGCAGGGGGATGATACTAAATGGCATATCAAAATTTTCAAAAGGTTCAGAAAAAAAGAGCGTATAGCCTAAACTGTTAAAAATGTAATTTTAAAATAAATGCTTTCTAAAAATAAAATGCTGACATCAAAATTTTGAATAATTCTAATTATGAAGAATGGGGAAGTATTTAAATGAAATAGGCAACACAGAGAACTCCCTTCGAGATGGCAAGCGGAATACATAACCAGGGTGATGAAAAAAAAGGAACCTGAAGCCTAATGAACTGTGAGGGAGGAAAATGTTACAATAGCAGGAAAGGCTCCCAAAGTTTTGATGAGACTGAAGTTGTGCTTTAGAACAGTACTTCTCAAAATTCAATGCACACAGAAATCATTTGGAGATCCTGTCAAAAGGCAGATTCTGATTCAGTAGGCGGGGCCTGCGACTGCATTTATGACAGTTCCCAAGTGATGTCAAAGGGGCTGGTCCTCAGACTGCTTTTTGAATAGCAAGACTTTGAGGCAAGAAGAGAACTGAAAAGGGGTAAGTCTGCTGCTTGCAGACTTATTGATCTTTCAACATTTATTAAGCACCTGCCGTGTGTCAAGCCATGTTAAAAATAATGATAAGGGAAAGTAGAGTTACTCAATTCTAGTACTGTTTCTGTCTTTACCAGCCATGATGAGTTTCATGCTGGAAAGAGAAAAACACAAGATAAGAGAGAACCATACACAGCCCAAGAGACAGAAGGAAGCAACAGAGCATCTCTAACAGCATTCAAGTCTTGGTGCAGTTGAGATCAATACTCTTCTAAGGAATAGTAAAGAATGGAATTTAACTGGAAATGGACAAATGTAGTCTTGATGCTCAGAGGCAAGAGTGTGATACATTCCAAAAGATAATAGAATCAAGTATTCACTGGAGATATTTTGTGAGTAACCTAAAATGATGACCAGTGACTTCTATGAATCCACATATATTTACTCAAACAAGCCACACCAGGCTAATCTCATTTCTTTTCTGGTAAGAGAATCAGACTTATCAGATCAGGGGAATGAAAAAGACAAGGGCTAACTTTTTAAGAGGTGTGTGTGTGTGTGTGTGTGTGTGTGAGAGAGAGAGAGAGAGAGAGAGAGAGAGAGAGAGAGAGAGAGAGAGAGAGAGAGAGGTAAGTTCTATTTTGCAATGATCTAACAGTGGCAGATGAGGAAAACATAGTAAAGTACCAGCTAGTATATGAGGAATTTCTAAAGAATTTTGCTCACAATTGTCTTACTTACAAAAAAAAAAAAGAAAGAAAGAAAGAAAAGAAAAGAAACATTATATAAAAATGCACCATGTGGAGAAAAATAATTAAGAGAACTGTATTAGCAATTTGAGACCAGGCCACACATTAAAAAAAAATATATTACTAAATTGTGTTTCCCTAAAGCAACACAATGCAATTTAACAATATTTTTAAAAGTCCAACTACTCTGAGTGGGTCTCAGAAACAAGCCCAGGAGAAATGCCTACCCTGGGGAAGACAAGCTGCGTTGGGTGGAGGATGAGAATGTCTGAGAGGACTGAACCTGGGGTGGGGAATCTCCACCAACCGGTACATTTATTCAGAGGACAAGCACTGCACCAGGACAGAAATCTGCTTTGGGACCAGGGATCAGAAGACTGAGGCCCAAGCTGGTGCTGCTTCTTCCTTTGCATACCAATAAGTAAGCATCTTTTCTCTTTTTCATTCCTTAGTCCTAAGAGTGCTCAATGCCACCTGCACACATAGGAAGGTCAGGGAGACTGAAACGACTATTTAATTCCCCTAGCTAACTTGAGAGTGCTCTGAAATAACGTGTATATGTATAGACTTTAGCAAAGCAGTCGGTATCCGTGAACAAGATTGAGACATGTGGGTAGAATGACAGCATGGTTAAGTGATGACAATATGGTAAGTCACAGCTGTTTAAATGATTGCAACCAACAATTACAAAACAATTTTAAAGTGGAAGAAGGTGTCTGATGTTATCTCACACTAGCTAGCTACCCTATCCTATTCAACACTTGCCATCAAGGAATTGTATTAGCATCAAGCTGCCCTGGCTAATTAAATCTGAAGAAGCTACAAATCTAGAGATGAACAACTAATGAAAAGAATACACATTTAAGTACATTTGTTTGGAAGCAAGCAGAGCATATATGAGTATGACAAAAATGGTACAGAGAGAAGGTATGGCAGCAGGACATGTTAAAAAAGACTTGGGAGTTCTAATGGACAGGATGCTCAGAGAGTTCACAATGTGACAGCACCACTGAAAGCAGCTAATGGAAATCTAACACTTAGTGATAAAAATAGAACATCCAGGACAAAGGGAGAAATGGTCCTAGTGGCCCACAATAGTTGGCACAAATCAGACCAAGCTCTACTATCAGACACAGCTCTGGGGACCATAGTTTACCAAGAACATGGCATTGACTGGAATACATACAGGAAAGGGCATTCTGGATGCTAAAGAGGCTATAAGTTAGAGAAGATGCAATTTTGAGAATGTGTGAACTTGTTTTCAAACAACATTTCCAGAGATTAAATAGCAGGTCTAAAGTCACACACAGAAATTCCAACTCAGCTCTACAAAACCCTTAAATTCATGCTCTTGTTACTGCCTTTGGTAAATTGTTCATTTCATCTGAGAATTATAATTCTCATTTAACTGTCACTAAAATAAATATTTCAGTCAGGACAGGTGGGTAACACTAACAAGTCCAAAATAAAACAGTGAAATTTATCTTATAGTATTTGTAAGTACTGCTTATCGGTAACATCAATTGTTGATGCCATTAACCAGTTTTTGGTTACTAACATTCTGGAGAAAAAAAGCAAAAACAGGAAACCAAATCAACTGAGAGCCATATTATCTACTTTGATAAAATTTTATTTTCAGTAGCAGCCTTATTGCTGATGCTTACTGAATCATCTAACTAGCTGAATAATCTCAGTTGAGGCACATCCTCTCTGTACCTCAGTTTCCTTTGTTTTCAGTAAAATGAATGTAACACTAGCTTCTTTTTAGTCCCACAAATAAGCTCCAATATTGCCTGCCTCAGGTGAGTAACTCAAGATAATATCCTGGCTAATTTTTGCAGTAGAAAATGGAGTTTTAGTTGTTCCCAACTTGTGTAGTAATAGCTTCAATATTTTAAGTCAGTGATTTTCAACTGATGAGCCACAAGAATTTATTTTTTTCGAGCCACAATAATTTTTAAAACATGCAATACCTGACTATTTAAGTCAGGGGCACTGATTTATTTTCCCTTAGATTGTCAAGTTAAAAAAATGACAACAGCCAATACAACAATAACTGTCTGGTGTGAATGAATCAGAGATTCTATATTATTTTGAAAATGAGATACGTTCACTGATGAAGTTCTGAAACTTTTTATCTTATGGAGAATGCAAAATACCAACTGTTAACGACAATTTCTCAAAGCTACTATGAGGACCTCAAAGGTACCAAATTTCTCATTGCAAACATGTAGGATTGCTTACTACTTAGCCTATGTGATTACTTCTAAAAAAAAAAAAATCTCATTTTCAAAATAATATCAAATCTTTGAGTTTACATAGGAGAGCAGGAAGAAAAGTACCTTCTTCTTGTTGGTAAAAGTCTCATGGTGTTTTTGTGATGCAGATAAAAATCTGTTGGGAGTTCCCAGAGATGAGGTTTTCCTTCAGTGGGATGGAAAACTCCCAGGAAGAGATTAATGGAATCCTGTCTATCAGCATCTAAAAAGCAAAAGTATGTATTTCAAAAATTCCATTACCGACATACACAACTCAGAGAATGTTTTCTCAGGAGGGTATGGGAACAACTGTGGTTTCACAGAATATACCTTTGAAAATAATACTATTTATATTTCAAAAATCACACACACAAACAAAATGTAAACTGTCACCAAGTTTTTGAGCAGAATTCAAAATTTGCCTCAAAATGTATCCTTTTACTCCATACCTCTCATAATATAGAGGATGGTGCATATAAACTGCTTTTTTAATTTTGAGAGAGTCTTAAAAAGCTTTAAACACTGCCATAATACCATAGTGATTTTATTTTTAGAATAAAGCATAGTCTCACCATTTGTTAGTTTTCCTGAAACAAATATATCTGCACTTTATTGCACGGACAAGCGGAGACAGCAGAAACAAATAAAATAACCCAATTGCTATCTATATTCTGTTGCACAACCTTGAACAAGTTGGTTTTGCATAGTTTCCACTTTTAATCCCTGAGAAGGTATTCTCTATTTCTTTAGTAGAGATATGTTTACATTGTCTGTTTCTCAGCCACCCCCAGCTGTTGACCTGAGCCATCCCTTTTGTGTTTGATAATGAAGGCAGATTGGGCATACATATAAGAGCCTCCTTCTAACTATTCAACCACTCCAAAATTACTGGGGGAAAAATAGTATTTCCCCTTCCTTTTCTAATTAAGTCTTGATAAAAAATAATGATAAGCACTGAGATAATCTCATGAACCACCCCTCCCATTCTGCACTCTTTTCTCCTAGCATCCTTCACTCTTCCCCTCATTTCCTTCTTTCCATTCTTGTCTCAGAGCCCTGTGTATTCCAGTTTGGGGCAGATGTCCACAATGTAAATAACCACCTCTTTCTAAAAATGAGTATGGAACTCAAAAGATAGCAAGCACAGCAGTAATGACCGCTTTTGAAATAACATTATCAGGAAATCAACTTTCTTCCAATAGCAATTGTGAACACAGATATAATCTGAAATTAGCAACATTGTTCTCATTGGGCTATCTGGTCGTTTCAGTAAAAGCAATAAATGAAATACGGTACATCAAGCGTGTATTCGAGTTATTAGTATTTTCACAGGAAGCATCCCATTAAAACAGCACTTACCTGTCAGGCTAACACTAGTAAGTAAAAGGCATGTATTTATGTGCTGAATATATTTGGGGGATTTTTTGTCATTTGTTGGGAGAAAACATCAAATATTAAATGATGCAGGCATTCTCGCATCCTCTTTACACAATACAAAAGTAAATATACTGCTCTCACAGTAATTACATTCTTTATGCTTCTAGAATAGCTTTAATGGCTCTTATTAACTCATCTATGCGGTACCTCAAAATAGCTTAATTCTATCTAGAGAAGCTTTCCATTTTTCAGTCATGTTTTCAAGGAGTGTCTTTCATCCTTTAAAACTAATAGTAGCTTCCTTTAATTTGAAGCAAATATGATAAAATGCAGGATGTGAGAAAAATAACTAAATAAAAGATGTTCTTTCAAAGTTGCATAGTGAAGACTTCTTGAATGCACTGCTGGCTTGTTTGGGTTTTACCATGGAGCTTATGGTTATGTACGAAGCCTCCACGATCACGCCAGGCCTCATGAGCCTGAGGATGTTTTCCTGGCTACTTTCAACTGCAAACAAAACATTCACCCTCAGCAAGACAAGAGCTTAAAACCTGTAGGTTCTCTGTAGGACAAAATGATTTTTTTTTTTTTTTTTTTTTTTTTTTTTTTAGAGAGAGAGAAGGAAAGGGAACCATTTTTAACACTAGTGGACTCTGGGAATAATTTCCAAATCAGAGTGAAGACTATGATCATTTTTGTACTCAATCATGCTTTAAAGGGGAAAAATGTGCCACTTAACTCCGCTCAAACAGCTAACCATTAACCAGTTTTATTATACACTGTATCTAAATAGATCAGGCTTGCCATGACTTGACGTGGCAGTGGCTAGAGCGTTGACCTGTGTGCCGAAGAGTCTCTAGTTCAAGGGCACCTACCTGGGTTGTGGATTCACACCCTGCTCCTGGTCAGGATGATGCGGGAGGCAACCAGTCAATGGTAGGGGCATATGCCTGGGTTGCAGGCTCCATCCCCAGTAGGGGCATGCAGGAGGCAGACAATAATGTTTCTCTTTCATTGATATCTCTCCCTTTCTCCTTCTCCTTTCCTCTCTCTCTAAAATCAATAAAAGTGCATGTATTTTAAGCTGCTAAGTTTTTAGTAATTTGTTATACAGCATAGAAAACTAATACACTTGAACAGTTGTACAGCAAACTGGCTTTGCATTTTCTCTGGTCATAAGAAATACTGAAAGATGACTCTTTTGTGGATGCTTCCACGCCCACTTCAAAAGTTCCCATCACCAGAGATTCTCTTACAATTCCCGTGGTGTGGGCACACGCATCTTTTCATATCAGTTAGTTTCTTGCAACTCCTTCCTTACAAATTCAGTGATCACCCGCTGGTTGTTGCTGCTAGGTCCCTCTGACCAGAACTTAGGCCAACCCCATGCCAGCACCCTCCTCCATGGCCACCAGTAAACATTCAAGGACCCTTTGGTCCAACCAACTTGATGAAGATAGGCATTTCCAATACGCAGCCCTCTCCGCAGCCTATCCCTCTGCTTCAGCTTCGCTGCACAGCAGTCAAAGCCAGCAGCTCCATGGGGTCCCTCCAACAGCAGGACACTGCCCCAAGCTCGCCAGAGTCCTGTGGAAGCCTGCTCTCTCTAGGCTGCAGTAAAGGAGCCGGGCAGTAACAGTCACCACAAGGCAACAGTTCACTTCAAAGAATCTCTTTACCAAGCTCTCTTCTCCACATCCTGTACACGTTTTTATCCCTGACCTGATCCGAGCCTGACTCACAAAATCAGTCACTGCACATGCTCCTGTGAATTCTGTGTCTGGGGATCTGCCTCACAATCACTTTAGTCTGGAAATCTATTGGATTGGAAATTCCATCAGCATGGAGGCAGGAAAAGTGCCACTTTAATAACTTGTTACTGTTAGTATTTGCAAGTCATAAATAAGAAAATAACCTAGTGCTAATGTTACCATTCATTTCTAGCTATTTTTTAAAAATCTGTGATATTTACATGCTTAGGCAACTGTCAAGACATGAATCCTATTTTAAAAAATAAGAATTTACCCTGGTCAGCATGGCTCAGTTGGTTGGGTGTCAGTTTGACTCCTAGTCAGGGCACATGCCCAGGTTGTGGGCTCAATCCCCAAATGAGAGTGTGCAGGAGGCAGTAGATTGATATTTTGCTATCATATTGATATCTCTTTCTGTCTTTCTCCCCTCACCTTCCCTCTCTCTAAAAATCTATTTTAAAATATTTTCTTTTTTTAAATATATTTTTATTGATTTTTTTTTTTACAGAGCAAAAGGGAGAGGGAGAGGGAGTTAGAAAGATCGATCAGCTGCCTCCTGCACACCCCCTACTGGGGATGTGCCCGCAACCAAGGTACATGCCCTTGACTAGAATTGAACCTGGGACCCTTCAGTCTGCAGGCCAACCCTCTATCCACTGAGCCAAACCAGTTAGGGCTAAAAATCTTTTAATAATAATAATAATAGTTTAATGCCCTCAAAACATTTTTATCTACACACTAGAGACCCAGTGCATGAATTCCTGCATGGGTGGGGTCTGGCCAGACTGGCCCCGATTGGGGTGGATCTGGGCCAGGCCGTCCAGAGGGGATAGGGGCTGCGGGCCGATTGGGGTGGTAGGAGCTGATTAGGGGTGGAGCTGTCCAGGGGGAGGGACTGTGGGTGGTTGGCTGGTCGGCTCCACTCCCAATTGGTGCGGGGGGGGGGGGAGGGGTGCGATCAGGGATGGGGCCAGCAAGGGGGAGGGGCCATGAGCCAATGGTGTGTGGGGGCCAATTGGGGACAGGGCCAGCCAGGGGGAGGGGCCACAGGCAGTTGGCCAGCTGGCCCTGCTCCTAATCAGGGTAGGGGGCTGATTTGGAGTGAGGGTAGGTAGGGGAAGGGGCTGCAGGAGGTTGGCCGGCCATCCCCAACCCAGATTGGGCTGGTTCCCTGGCTGCAGTGGATGTCACAGCGACCAGTTGTTCTGATTGTTACAGCATTCCAGTTGCTGGCTTTTTACATATATAGACTAGAGGCCCATTGCAGGAAGATTCCTGCAACAGGGCTTCCTGTGGTGGTCTCTGCCTTCCTGCCAGCTTCCCTCCCTTCTCCACTGCCCTTCCAGGTTCCTTCCCTTCTCCAATACCCTGCCTACTTCCCTCCCTTCTCTGCTGTCCCACTTACTTGCTTCTCCAAAGTTTCGATCCCTTCTGCAGTGCCTGGCTTCCTTCTACCTCTCTTCAGTCTTTGCTTTTTGGATATGCAAAGTAACCACCACCTTGGTTGAGTTAATTTGCTCCTGATTGGCTGATGGGTGTGGCTTGTGGGCATAGCGAAGGTATGGTCAATTTGCATGTTTCTCTTTTATTAGATAGGACTAGAGGTCCAGTGCACAAATTTGTGCATGGATGGGGTCCAGCCAGCTCTGCCCCCTCAGGCCGATTAGACAGCCACAGTCTACATCATAGTGACCGGTCGTTCCAGTCACTTGGCTTTTATATAAACATAAATAGATAGTAAGCAGAAATACAGAGACAGAACCAGGGAATCAATATATGTTGTAAATAACTTTTGCATTATGTAAAAGCTCCAACTGTGGGTGGCAAAATGCAAACATGCCCTATTTAAAATACAAAGTTTATTCATGCATTTGTTGAATGAATGATTATTGAGCACCTTCTAAGTGACAGATTCTATTTTATTTAAACTTTTTAAAATGCCCATTGGGATAAGTCTTAGAAGTGACTAATACTCCAGAATTACCTGAGAAAGCATTGCTGTAATACCTAGACAGAGTCTGCATGATATCTTTTGAGTGCTGGGTCCATGGTGCTATTTTTCTGTAGGTTTTTACACGATGAACAAGTTGAGAGCCGCCATACTGAAGGGACAGTGTATCCCCATGATCTTCATAGAGTTCCTCAAATAACCTAAGCAAAAGAAATACAAACATTAAAGAATTTTAGAAAAAGTATTACGCATTATTCACTTAGTCACAGACTCAAAACAAGGCTTTTATTGTATAAATTCTCTGAACCATTCCTTTCAAGTAGACCCTTCAACATTTTGAAGAGAAATACAAATGCAAAATATTTTATGTTTTACAGTAATCGTCTAATGAGCAACAAAGTCACAGAAAATACTAAAAAGGAAGCAGGGACATAAAAAACAACCCACTAAAGCCAGACAGTTCTCCCTTATTAAAAGATGTCTAACTATCTGCAGCCTGTCAGATCAATTTACCTCCCACGGGGGAATTTTCTGTTCTCTCTGAATTGCCTTTTGAGAAGAAGGACATGCTCTGATCACACACAGATAGGCCATATTCTTTCATGAAAATACATTATTTGAAACTTATGTGTCTTCTAGTGCCTCTTAAAGACTTTCAGTGCAGTGATAACTGTGGATCTGGCTTCTTGTAAGTTGATCACTTCCCTTGACAGCCTTTCTGACTATTGCAGATGACCAATAACAGCTCTCACTCTATTTTCAAGAAACAATACTTCATGCAATGCCATCGATCCAATGCACAGTGAAGCACAATCTTTAATCAGGAATCAATTATTTATATGTCTTCTATCTTAAGTTCAAAATGTATGAAGGCACATTATTATTTTTTCCTAATGTAATCTGGATTTGTTGATTTTTTTAAACCCACTAGTTAGGAATTATTTACTTCGGATTTGTCTAAAGGACACAGTGTTTATTGATAATTAACAATAATAAAGAAAAACCATAGCAACAATACATAAGTATTTAATAGAAATATTTATTACAGAATTAACTTGAATAATTAGCAACATAATTTTTGAGAAGCTAAAAGTACAAACGAGTTCATAAAAGTCCTTAATCAGGTTTGTTTAATGTCATTACCAGCATTCAAAAGGCAGAAACTAAGGCTTACCTGACTGCATCTGTATCAAACTGCAGATTAGGCTTGTCAATCAATCCCAAGGAATACAGCTGATAAGCCAAAGCACATTTTCCTACCATAAACTGCGCTGTGTTAGTGCGATCTAAACAGTCCACACAGTTGGTTCGAAGAACACCAGTCTAAAAGAGAAATACCTTAAGACTTTTAGTCATTATTCAGTCAGCAAAATGACTTCCATCCTACTTAGATATCTTTTCTTTGAGAAGGAGAAGAAATCTGTAGGCAGGCTATTATTCCTGAACAAATAATGAACACGTCTTAAATTATGAAAGGTCACAATTGCTGCTCGCTTATTGTTGCAACAGCATCATTACACCTTTTAATCTATATTTAAATTTTCTTCCTTAGTTTAACAAGATAAAACACATAACTAACATTTTCCACATGTACCAATTAGTAAAATATGTGCTTTTTTTCCTGATATGTTTCCTTTACTGTTCAAATCAAAATATTCATTGGTTGAAGCCATATTACCTTTAAAGCTTGATTGGTGTATATAGTGATCATACCTGGCTCATTTTCCAAAGTCATTCTTATTCTTTTCACATTTCAGCTTGTTTCTATTTCCAATAATAAAATTTATAATATATAGAAAAAAATCTGTGGGCCATTATTTTTTAGCTGTATATCCTTTGCAGGAGTTAAGCACCAGCAGTAAGCCTTTTAAAAATTACCCCCAAATAATTAACTCTGCATTAAATAAGAATTATGTCTCTCAATGGTTGCTTTCAGAAAACATCATATACTATTGTATTCATTATTTATATAATGTTGTCTATACCTGCAGGCGACCAGTGGGAATGACACATCCTCCTAGATCATTCCACCTGTTTAAAAAAACATGCTTTTAAAAAAATTTAATAATATAACCTGCATTCATTTTTGTTACTAGATCGTTATTGAGAATCAAACCAATAGAGCTAAAGGAGCCAACATGATAGGCTATTCTGCCTACTTTCATTCTTTTGGGGAAGTTAGTATGCAAATAACTGAGATGGAAGGCTCCCCTCAAAGAAAGGAGCATCTGGGCTTGTCCCCGGGGCCCACACTCTGGCGTTCTGTCACCTATCTTCAACCAAAACTTCCCTTGCTTTAACCTAAGCGGATTTCTTGCTTGAATCCAGAGATAAGTAATAATTGCAGGGCATCTTTCTAATAAAATAAGAATAAAATCTTCCAAGCCTTTCTTCTTCCCTCAATATGAGGATCCTCTACCTCCTCCAGCTTTTCTTCATGGAGCTTCATTACATTCCTTTGGTGGTTTTTGCAGACTTCCTTATTATTTTCCTTCTCCACTTACATTCTTCTCCACATGCTAGTGACTGTATGGGGATATGTTCTAAGTATGCTATCATGATATTCATATTCTATTTTAATTATTTAAAAGAAGACAGTGCAAAAAAGAGTTAGCAAAGCAGGGCTGACTGCTATCCTCAGGAAGGCCTGCTTACAAGGTTGGCCGTTAGCTGGCTTCAGAGAACTTGAGTTCTCACCATCCCAAAACAGACATGAGTGACTCACTGAGTCTAAACTGTCTGTATAAATAATACGGTTTTGCTGAATATCCCCTTTCCTTCTGGGAGTCTGCAATGTTGGTACAAGCAAAGCATACTATCTGTGGGACCAGCCTCCGATACAAACAAACAAACAGACAAACAAAAAACCTGGCACTGCTTGGTCAGTGTGGCTCAGTGGTTGAGGGTTGATCTATGAACCAGGAGGTCATGGTTCGATACCTGGCAAGGGCACATGCCTGGGTTGCAGGCCTGATCCCCAGTGTGGGGTGTGAGGAGGCAGTCGATCAATGATTCTCTCACGATGTTTCTCTCTCTCTCCCCCGCTCCATTCTGCTCTGAAATAAAAATATATTAAACAAACTAACTAACTAAAACTGGCACTGAGTCTCTAATAATCTGTCCTCACTGGCAACACATGCTGTCACAATAAGCTGCTTAAGGAATGAAGCATGTTCTGTGTGACTTCCCTAGGAGAGGACGCCGGAAGCTTGCATCTGATCTCCTCTGGACTTTGCCCAGGTGTCTTTTCCCTGTGCTGATTTTGCTTTGTGTCCTCACCCTGTAATAAGTCACAGTCATGAGTGTAATTGGCTGAGTCCTTTGAATTCTTCTAGTGAATCACTGTGCCAGGCAGTGGTCTGGGAAACCTCTATTACCGGTGTCATAAAATTCATACTATAAAGAGGATTACCCCTAAAGACATACGCACTAGTAGTTTGTTGTATTTTTGTTTTTTAATATATTTTTTTATTGATTTCAGAGAGAAAGAGTCTGGGAGAGATAGAAACATCAATGATCGGCCGTCTCCTGCACACCCCACACTGGGGATCGAGCTCGTGACCTGGGTATGTGACCTGACCAGGAATCAAACCATGACCTCCTGGTTCATAGGTCGATGCTCAACCACTGAACCACACCAGCCAGGCAGTTAGTTGTTGTTTTTTGCATTGTTTTTTTTTTTTACCATTATAATTAACTTTGTTAACTGAAAATATCTAACATGGGTTCCTTAAAAGGTAAATAAAACATAGATCCTTGATCTAAGACACTCACAAAGTATTTTAGTACATAATAGTAATGAAGAAATATTTGTGAGCAAATGACCAACTATATAGTACAATGATAAAGATTATTTTCATTAAAATATTAGTACTTCATCTATAAGAAAAAAAATTTCCCGCTCCTATTTTATATTGAAAAATAGAATTCACTGTAGAAAATTTTACTTTATAGAAATATTTCATATCATGTTTATTCCATGAAACAAGATACAAAGACTCCATGGCTCCCATGTCAAGGCATAGAATCCTTGAGGAAATCTGGTGCCCACATGAGTGTTCCTTACACAGTCACAGAGCAGCTTGTCTCGTCTCCCCAAAGGAATAAACTCACCCATCTTCCAAATAGTACAAACTGCTTATATTTAGAATATTTTTAAGCCCTGGAGCAAAATTCTTTAATTTATTTTAAGGTTTTAAACACCATACATACTTTTCATCTGGCCGCAAAATGCTACAGTAAGAATCAGGGCGGTTTACAAAGAAACCTGTTTTCTTCACCACATTCTCTGCGATCACATTCAGTCGATCAAGAACATTACACAGCTTGCTGCGGAAAGGAGGAAGAATAAGAAGAGTGAGAAGAATCCAAGCTTTGTGTTTTATTTATTTATTTTTTAATTTATTTATTTCTATTGTTTAAAGTATTACAAATAGTAGTACATATGTCTCCCTTTTCCCCGCATTGACCTCCCTCCCGCTTCCCCTATCCCCCAGCACATGCCCTCCCCTGCCCCTCCCCAGTGTCTTGTATCAATTGGTTATGCTTTTATGCATGCATACAAGTCCTTCGGTTGATCTCTTGCAGCCCCCACCCCACAACCTCTCCTGCCTTCCTGCTGTAGTTTGACAATTTGTTCCATGCTTCTTTGCCTCTGTATCTATTTTTATTTCCCCCATTTCTTTTCTTTAAAAAAATCTTGCCTCTGCAGACTAGAAATAAACATATGAGAATAAGAAATGTTTGCATCCCCAATTTCAATGTCCAAGTTCTGAGTCCCAGTTTCAATGTCAAACTGTTCCTTATGTGTACATGTCAGCAAGAATCCAAGTTTTAATACCTATTTATCCTTACATCTAAAGCAAATAAAGTCGATAGTAATGATTTTCAGGGATTTCATCTTAAAAATTTCTGGTGTGTACTCAATAGGCCATTGTTCACCAAATGCTTATTGAGAGCCTACTATGTGCAGGTATATTGGAAGTGCTTGTAGCAATTTCTAGAATATAAAGTATATTCAACAACTAATAAGATTTGGTGCAAATGGACACACAAAGGTCCTGTAAATTAATATAAACTATTGGCAAACCTTCCTCTTGGCATATTACATCCCTGCAAGAGCTTTCCCAAAGCCTTGCACTCCTTGTATCAGTCATATCAATGCCTGTTCATAAAATGACTAAAATGACTGTGAAGACAGCACAATACAGTGTGGGTGGCAGGTGAAGAAAAGACTGGAAAATTAATTAACATGAATGGCACCACCCTATAATCAGGGTTATTATACTTAGGGAAAGTGTATTGTGGGTGTATCTAACTACATTTAGAAAAAAGGTATTATTTAGAAAAAGGTATAGTAAGTGCAAAACAAGTAACATTTTTTAAAGAACTCAAAATAAACCCACTGTTTGTATGATGCTTAGTAAATGAGTAAAAAGACAATACAAAGTTAATGAAAGAGAGTTCCTTGGAGATGTTCTGAATCGGATCATGACAAGTAAAAGAAGTGGGAACGCACCCTTGGTAAAAATGGAAGAAATGGAGGGATGAGGGGAATAACAAGAACAAAGACTCAGGAATGGGACCCTGGCTGCCACATCAGGGGCAGAGCATGAAGTTCAGTTTTTCAGAAACAAAACAGCCCAGGGAATAAAAATATTATTACATTCTGGAACCAACCCAGTAATGGGTTTTAACATTACATCTAGGAGCGTGGATTTATGTAAACACTGGGGAGCTACTGCAGGTTCATCCATGAGTGAGATCACCTGAAAGGTGTCAGAGAAAGCGACTAAACAGGGCCAGAGAATAAAAGAGAAAAAAGTGAAATGAGTGCCTTTATGGAAAGGGAGTGGAGTAGAGATCTTCTGAAATGACTAGCCAGTTTAGAGAGAATTTATGAATGGTATAAAAAGTGGGCCAGAAGCCCTAGCTGGTTTGGCTCAGGGATCCTGGGTTCTAATCTGGTCAGGGGTACGTGTCCGAGTTGCAGGCTCAGTCCCCATTGGGTGGCGGGGGCAGGAGGAGGGGGCAGAGGAATGTAGGAGCAGCCAATCAATGATTCTCATCACTGATGTTTCTCTCTCTCTCTCCCTCTCCCTTCCTCTGTGAAATCAATAAAAATATATATTTTTTAAGTGGAACAAAAAAAGAATTGGTCTATTAATTTAAGCTCTCACCAGCCCTTCAGCAGGTTCATGAAAAGAATTGAACGAGTAACATTTACTTTACCATAGAGATCCGCTTTCTGCTCTTTGATGTCACAAGAAAAGGAAACTATCACAACCAGACAGGTTCACATCTACTCGCCTTTTGGTGTACTTGGCCATGTCCCAAGGAATGTAAATAATGGTGTGCTCAGGAGGCAGAAACTGGTTGAGATACGTCACAGCAGCTACAAGTTCTTCACTCAGAATTCTCTCATGCTTTCTTTTCTCTCGTTCCTTTGTCAAATAGTAAACATTTTCAGTGTTTCAATTACTTTACATCAGAGGAACAGAGTTTTAACATTTTTATTTTTCACATAAGACAAGACAAAAAGTCTAAGTCTTAGAGATACTGACATGAAATCTGCCTATGAATATTAAAAGGCTGTGGTACATTCACACTATGGAATCCTACGTGGCTGTAAAAAAGAAGGAGTTCTCACCCTTTGTGACAGCATGCATGGACCTGGAGATTATTATGAAAAGTAAAATAAGCCAGTCAAAGAAAGACAAGCATCACACTTTCTCACTCACATGTGATTACTTTTTAGATAACTTTTTTGTTTCCATAGTGGTTATCTAATTAATTTCATGACTGTGAAGACAGCACAATACAGTGTGGGTGGCATGTGAAGAAAAGACTGGAAAATTAATTAACATGAATGGCACCACCCTATAATCAGGCTTATTAATTAATTGAAATTAATTAGATAACCACTATGGAAACAAAAAAGGAGTATCTATTTTGTACTGCTAAATAAATCAAATGGAGAAATTAGAAAAGAGTTGCTTTAAAACAGTGTTATATCAGTTTAGGATAGATTATTTTTGCATCTGAGAAAATGAAATTATATATCTGGAATTTTTCTCAAAAGCACTTAAATCAAGTAGGGAAACAAAAACTTTTTTAACATTCTTATGTCAACTCTGACATTTTATGAGATAGAGAGAAAAGATTACTAAATCAATCTTTGATCATCTCTATGCAAAGAATCTGCTTTATGTACCGTCTGCCCACAATGGTAGTGGATGGGCTAGTCAATCTCCTTAAGGTCACGGACCCCTTTAACGACCAAATGAAAACTTGACATACATAAGTGATTTTGCACACATAACATTTCAAAGGATTCAGAGCTCCTATAATGGCCATCCAGGGCCCCAGATTAAAAACTTCTGATGTACAGTTATGCTTGATCTCAGGTTGACTTTCTATGGACCTCCATAACAGCATTTAAGGTATGTGGATTGCTGCAAAATGTCTATCAACCAGTGCCTCAAATTTCCACAATCAAGATATAGGGGTTAGAAGTGAGGAGCTCACAACACAGGGTAAACAGAAAAGAAATTAAGGAAAGTATTTCACTTTAGAACTTTATATAAAGGCAGAATATGGAGTAAATATCCTTGGTATCATTCTACACACACACATTCTTTGACTCCATAATCACAAGTTAATAAGGCTGTCTTGCCAGTGAACTGAATAAATATCCTCTTTTAGCCTAGAATAAAATAATGACAAAAAAACCAAAATTTTATTTCTACTCCACAAGTCAGTCATTTAATCTCCAAACTATTTTTAGTTAACCTCTAGTTATTGTCAGGATTTTTATGACAATGGAAAAATATACTGGCCTTTAAGTATTAAAACAAAAACAAAAACCAAATGTACTTCTGAGAAATCTGGGCAAGAGAACACTTTACAAATCACATGTATCAGATATCATTTCCTGAGTCTGTATATTTAATAGAAAATTATTTCAAAGGTCATAGATTGAATCTCCATTTAACTATAGCTTCTAACCAACTACCAGTACTCTATAACATGAAGAATATCTACAATTTAGGTGAATATTTATATTCCAATAATACCTTATAATTTAATGTTTTAGCAATAATTTATTTTATACTACCAACATTTTATTTTCTATACATTTGCTAGAAAAGTGTTCATGACAGTCTTTATTATTAGAGCTGTCTGACTTTAATTTTTCAATTATGTATATTATAGCTGCTATTCAATACTAGGCTAAAGTTACAGATCATCCAGCTATTGCCTTATATTGTTCTGAGTTGATGGGAGAGAGACGTGAAAATGAAATTTCTGAATTAATGTGAACAAAAGTCTAGAAAATGATGCATCTACTCTCTGAGTGATTCATTTTACAAAGTCAACCCCTGGTAGGATACAATCCTATCTAATAAAGAGGGAATATGGTAATTGACCATCACTCTTGTCACAAAGATGGCTGCACCCACAGGTGAGGCCAGGTTCCCATAAGGAGCTTTAACTAGCAATCAGCAGGGACCTGAGGCTATGCCCTCCCCCAAGGCTTAATAGGAGATCTCAGGCTGTGCCCTCCCACCTAGCAAGGCTTGATGGGGGACCTCAAGGTGTGCTTTCTGTCCTGGTGCTGGGTTAGGGGACCTCAGGCTGCTCCCCCAACCCCAGTGCCAGTCGGGGGACCTCAGGCTGCACCCCCCACCCAGCAGGGCTTGATGGGGACCTCAAAGTACACTTCCCATCCTGGTGCTGGTCTAGGGGACCTCAAGCTGTTCCCTCCACCCCAGAGGACCTCAGACTGCGCCCCCCACCAGATGGGGCTTGACAGGGGACTTCAGGCCACACACCCCACCCCAGCACCAGGCCAGAGGATTGCAGACCGCACCCTGCCTCCCCCCCCCCCCCCCCCCCCCCCCGCCCAGCAGGGCTTGACAGGGGACCTCAGGCCACATCCTCCATCCCAGCACCAGGCCAGGGTACCTGAGGCTACACCCCCCTGCCTAGCTGGGCTTGACAAGTAACCTCAGGCCATGCCCCCTACTCAATGGGGCTTGACAGGGGACCTCAAGGTGCATCCCCAGTGCTGGGTTGGGGGAACTCAGGGCACACCCCGGCCCAGCAGGGCTTGATGGGGGACTTGAGGCTGCGCCCTCCTCCCAGGGCTGGGCCAGGGTACCTGAGGCTACACACCCCTGCCTGGCGGGGCTTGATGGGGGACCTCAGGCCATGTCCCCCCACCTGGCGAGGCTTGATGGAGGACCTCAAAGCACGCCCCCAGCTCGGGTCTGGGGGGGCCTCAGGCCACATCTCCCATCCTGGCGCTGGGCCAGGGAACCTGAGGCTATGCCCCCTGCCCAGCAGGGCTTGACAAGGGTGGGACTGGCTGGGTCTGGATCTAGCCCAATGTGAGGGGTTGGGAGGGGGGAGGCGGCCGGGTCTGGGTCTCACACGATTTTGAGATGCATGTGGGTAAACGGGGACTTGACTCTGGGCCCCGTGGTGTGCCCCAGACTCTGATAGGAGGAAGGTTTTCATATACATTTTACTAATTTTCTTTCATCTCTGACACTTCTATTATAGAGAAAGGGCAAATAGCAATATTAAATTATTTTCTCTAATTAATCCCCTTTAATGTGCAAGAATTTCATGCATCAGATCACAAGTAATTACATAAATCAAAGAGCAACAAAGGGAGAAATGAAGCTGACGCTTCCCCTCCCTACCATTCTCTCTACTTTTAGATCATGTTCCTCCAAATCCTTGATTTAAAACACACACACACACACACACACACACACACTCAGCCCTGCACCCTACTATTCTCTGAAATCCTGTGAACATAATTCCTCCCTCAGTGTTTCAGATTTCCTGCTTTCCTCCATACCTGATCATCCCTTTTCTTTCCTGTGCTTCATATGGGATCTCAAATGGATCCTCCCCACAGTCTTTTAAACACATCATCATGATCTCTTTTTTAAAATTGATAAAAACACCAACTGTCTTCATTTTCACTAGGTACTCCCCCGGCAGGAAGTGCTCCCCCAGCAGGGGCGGGGTACTGCACTCACTGCCACCACTGCTGCTCACCTTCACCCCACGCCTCAGTCTGCTCCGCTCAGTACCCTGCTAACACCATGAGCATTTCTGTCCTTTCCATCTGACTTGACCCATCAACGTTTCCCACTGTTGACCACTTAGTTTCTTCATCATGAAACATGTCTTCTCTGGCTTTTCATGACATAGCACTCATTTGGTTTTCCGCCTACTTTTATCTGTTTTTCCTCTTATTCCCTAATAGACTCAGACGGCTCTAACTAGACAGTAAGAGCTAGAGGTCCTCAAAACTGGACCAAGGGCTCTTTCCTCTTCCACTCTGTGGCCTCCATCTAGGCATCCCATCTGTAACCACGCCTCAGCTGTAACAGATGAATCACAAAAGCCACATCTTTGCCAGACCTCTCCCCTGAGCTTCCAAGTCACAAACCAAACACCTATTTGCCATCCCCTTTTAGAGGACTCCAATCCACATAAACCTCAGCAGGTCCAAACCATACTCACCATCTTATCCCACAGACTAAGCTGGCATCCCCTATGTCAGTGGATGGCATCTCCATCCACCCACCCGAGTAAGTAAAAAACCTGAGAATCAAGCCTGACTTCTCTCTCTCCCTCACCTTAAATCCTGCCCTTCACTAAATCCACCTCCTCCATCCACTTCTCTCATCTCTACCACACCAACTCTAGGAGAAACCAGAGTCACCCCTTTTCTGGATAATTATAATAGCCTCCTATATGGTCTTCCAGCATTGACTTCAGCCTGTTTTCTAAGTAGAGGTCAGAACAATCTTTTCAGAACATAAATCTAATCACAATCCTCTCAACTATGCAGAATCTTCAATGGCTTCCCATTGCTCTCAGGATAAAGACCAGCCTTAAGGCACCCTACAAGAACTCTCTCTTCAGCTTCAGTTCACAGCAGGCTCTCCTGCCCTCATTCTCTGGGACCCAGTTACACAGGCCTTTTCTTCATCAAACATACCATATCCACTCCTACTTAAGGGGCTATCTACCTACTGTTCTGAATTGAATTCTATCCTCTGCTTTTTTGGACTAGTTAACGCCTCTTCCTTCAGATGCACTGAGTCATCACTTCCTCAGGGAAGCTGTCTCTGCCACTGTAAGCTCTCACTGCACCACCTACCCCGTTGGGTACCTCCACATTGCTTCATCGTCTTTTCCAACAGACTGTGAGCTCTATGAAGGCAGGCATGGTTTCTATGGTTGCCCCAGCACAAGAGGGACGTTCAAAAATACTTGCTAAATGATGGATTAATTGAACACAGGATTCCTTGGGTTTGATTAAAATGAGTTATATTTATTAACCAACCGCTCAAAGTAATCTCAGATGCTATTAGGCTGTTGGCTGCTGCCACAATAATAAAACCCTTGTTTTCCATACTCTCTTGGCTGCAGACTGAGATTCTTTCAATTCACTTCATTGCAACAAATTCAGATACAATTTATTCTCTGGTCTCCCTGGCCTCCATCCTAGACCTTTGGTCTGCATGCCTACTCATACACAAGATATGGTGAGCACACACAGTGTACTCTGATAAGGAAGCAGAGAACTACGGGTCTATGCCACCACTTTGTCCACCCGCTCTCAAGTCACAATGGCACCCCAATTTCTGAATCTAGCCTTTAGGTCCCATTACTATGTATTAATTTGCCCAGGAGATCTTCTGGATTGTCAAGGGAACTGGCTGTATCAAGGCTGGGCTGTGGCTGTTTGATCTCCATACTTCCTTCTCCAAGCTGTCCTGGAAACTAAGGCAAACTGTCACCCATATCTAGTCCACTCGAGGAAATCAGGAGACTGACACACCACATCACACTCTTCCCTTGGAAACATATCATTGATTCTCAGCACCCCCAGAATAGGCCATATGATCTGAATTCAAAGGACAGCAGCTCAGACAGCTCAGACATAGTAAGCCAGCAGAGCGTGCAAAGTCTACAAGTCTCTCCTCCAGGGAAAGGTAATGCCAGCCTGTCAAACCCCTTGGTGCTGGGGAAAAGGCTGCCCAGTGTGACTGATTTCATAAGCACAAAGGTGAGTATATCATACCTTCACTAAATTCAAGATGATGATGGGGGAGCCAAACCTCTGAAGCATCTGGTCAAAGTGAAGGGCAGCCACATGTGCAAATGGATCTGCCTGATCCACTGGGGAAAGAAAGGGGTAAAAGAATAAATACCAGAATGGAATGGATAAAGCAAGAAAAAAGTATAGGGTTTTGTTTCGTTACTGCAATTCAACTAATCTACTAGTTCCATTCCCAATTCCTCTCAAGCTTATCAATACACTCACTCTTCATTTACTGAATTTGAATGATTTTTTACATTTCCGAAGCAATTTACTAGCAGCCAAAATAAAAGAAAAATATAAAGTTATGAATGAAATAATATAATTATCTTCTAAATTATCTTCTTTCTAGTACTAAAACTTTGTCAAAACAGAAGCATTTATGAGATTTCTCTGATAATAGTCAATTATCTCTAAACATTTATAAAGAAGAGTTACTATTAAAAATATTGTTCCACGCACATGTAATAGGTGGTTTAGGCATCATAGTTGAAATGTCCTGAGACCAGTACAAAGGAACTGATCCTCTAACTTGAACATAAGAAGAATAACTTCCTGCAGTAAAAGACATCACAGAAGCATCGCAGAGTATTTGTTCAGTCTCCACTTCATTTGCAACATCACCCTGTAAAGAAAGGCACATGAAAGATATTTTATGTTCTTAGACATTTTTAATGAAAAAAATTTCAAGTACACAAATTATAATTCCTATTCTTAGAATGTTTTGAGAGAGATAAAGATTGATTAATTTTCAATGTGTATATTAGAAAAGGAAACCCATTATATTGCAATAAAGGAAGGCAATTAAAAATAACAGAGAATAAACTAGGAAAAATGAAATGAAATAACCAGTAATACAAATAGTAGAGAACATCTTGAGTGATACAAAAGGCAGAAAGGGAGAGAAAAGAAAAACAATTATATGGAATTATATAGGAGGTTAGGAAGACCAGTGGAATATAAAAATTCAATTCCGAGAACCAAGGAAAAATGAAAGGACAAGAATGAGAGTCACATGTGATGGACAGAAGAAATAAAAAAGAGGTCCTTGAGGTGGCTTTATCTATAAAAAGTATATAAGGATAAGACAAAAAATAATTTTGAAGGCATAAAAACATGTCTGTTGGGTTACCCTATGACTATTGAAAAGTAAATATTATAACTACAAAATTCTGATTTTTAACTATTTTCATTGTTAATATAATTTTAAAAACAATATTGCTATTTTAAATCAGGATCAAAACCCAATGTCTCTCTTACTCTGTCTACTTAATCATCATACATCTAAGACAAGTTATCTATTGAAAATAGACACGGCACACTCAATGGGGATTCCATGACTGATGCCAGGGTAGATGAATTTCTGTTGTTTTTCTAGTATGAACAGAATAAGGAGTCTGCCTTGAGCCAAGCTAAAACAGAAAGAAGAGGTGAATAATTTCCCATGCCTTCCTCTCCTTATTTTTCTTATCCAGGATGCACTTCCAACAAGTGCTCCCTCCACTTACTCCTTCGATGAAGGTGCTTTGCTACTTTAGTCTCTATACAAATATGCACTACAGTTTTCATATATGACAGAAATGGCTCATCCTCCAAAGCATCGACATTTCATAACTCCCTGAGGTGTTGCATAACTCACTCTAAGACAGCTGATTCCTCAGCACATCTGCATGTCATATTTCTCACAAGTTTCAGATACCCTGAAAAACTATTTTCTTGATAATGTCCCAAGCTCAGACATTCCACTTTCTAAAATTCTGGTTTTCTTCATCTGTCAGGAAAGTTGACATAAAAGGTTGAAATGCCAGCAGCACTGTTGTTTTTTCCATCTTACCTCACAGTTTGCACCTCTCTTGAGAAAACGGGTCCCTGCAAACTTACTGGATCTTCTAGCTATTAAAGTGACATACACTGGTCGCCCATAGATCAACAGCTCTTAGAAATCAAGTTAAAGCTCTTCAGCATCCATGACAGTCACACCAAACCAAGAGAATCATTATACCTTAAATACACATTTAAATACATCTTGTCGAGTAGGTTAAAGAATACCCAAAAGTTACACCCAAGAACGAACTGCACTGGGTCCAACTGTTCTTCTGAATGGTGCAGGTATTTAAGGCAAAAACAGACCCACCAATCCCTTACAACTCCCTAAGAAGTGGTTTCTAAGAATTTCAGAGGAAATGGTAACTGGATGTGGGAATATTGCTCAAGGGAAGCCCTGGTCTGTCCTTGTACCGACTAAAGGATGTAAACAGGTACAATGAATCCTTCCTTAGTCTTCAGAGGTCCTACAACCCTCAAAGAGAGGACATGTCACCTACCAGGCTATTTAAACTATGCAGCAATATATCATATTCAGGGAATGGAGCATGAAAGTGATTCAAATTTGTCACCTAACTGCAAAAACTGAACACTGTGAACAGTTTAACCAACGTACAGCTTTCTAGTATTGCTGTCACCTCATTAAACTTTCTCAGCCTCAGTTTCACTTTCTGTGAAATGGTATAAGTACTAATAAAGTAACTAATTTTATTAAATTGGGAGGACTAGGTCAGGTAATGTATATAAAAGTAATGTGTGGCCTGTAGTAAATTTTTAATAAGTAGTAAGTACTTTTATCATCATATAGACTTCCAGAATTCATTAGATGCTTGATAACTAGGAGATTAGATTTATCATTTAAAGTAATGAGCTTTAAAATTATAATCTATTATGCTATTTGTGTCTTTAAAATAGGTCTTTAAAAATCTAAGACACAAGGAAGAATGTCAACTAGATGACATGCTCAGTGCACAAATGCCCTACATGATTTCAAAAGGGTGTGGGGAAAACCTAAATAGCACTTCTAAACCTCTAGTTGATCTCTAGTTATAGTCAGACCGTGGGGAGGACCCATTTGAGATCCCCTATGAAGCACAGCAAAGAAAAGATTTCAACATAGCTAGAAAATTAAATAAAAGGGGGGGGGTTTATAAAACTGAACTCACCAGCTTAACCTACTTCTATTATCATACCCCTTTCCAGTCAGGCTTTCATTACCTTATGCCTGAACCACTGCAATTTTTCCTAACGCATGTCCCCTTTTCTAGTAAAATTTCACTTACTAGTTTGAAAATGGCTGTCACCTCAAGCTTTCTAAGTACTCCTTTGTACATCACCTTCCTGGAAAAAAAACTTTCAAAGGTTCTAGCACCAAAGTCCTTAGTCTGACCATCAAAGCGATCTGGTGACTGACTATTTGAGTCCCTCCCACCAAGCCCTTCCCACTACACTGTACCTCCCAGGGTTTTAAAACACAAGCCACAAGAACACGCCCATGAACTTTTCCCCCTCTATACTCACAGTGCTCCCTCAACCCACGCTCTCATTCCCTGCTCACTGCTAAGGCCTGACTTTGTTTAGGGCCCAAGCCAAGTTCAGCTTCTCCCATGAGCCTGTCCCATCCTCCCCACCTGAAAGTGATTCTGCTCCCTTTATCAGATAAGAATGATACTTATCACCACATAACTTATAATGAATATTGCATTTTCTTCCTTTATTTTTTATCTTTCTGTGTATATAATAGATCTGTTTAAGTCATCTGTATTCCTCTTTGTATTTTTACTACATGGCATGTGGGTAAGTTTGCCAGCTGGGCACACAACATGATAATTATAATCTTATAATTCATACATAGCTTTCTACAAATTGGTACAGCATGAAGTTAATATTGCATGTCCTAATTATTTTTTAAAAAAGGATACTTGACTGCCCACAGAACCCATGAATAATATACAATAGCCAGTCACGATGCACAATATTCTTAATTATATCCAGAAGTTCACCATTCCACACATACTTCATATAAGGCTCACCACAGATCCCAAATACACCTGAAAAATAAAAGTTGGTGTCAGAAAGATAAGGAAATTGGTTGACATTCAGCTCTATCTTTAAGACCTTAAACTTCTGTTTTTAACTTTAAAAAATGGCTGATTAATAGCATTGCCATTTTCAGTTTATATAATTCATTTAATTGTCTGGAACACTGTGCTCATACTACACAAAGTCAAAGAATAAACATGTTTTCTGATTTGTGAGAGTTTTTAACCTAAGAGAAGAGACAATGACAAAAATTAAGGACACAAACAAATACATGAGTAAGACTGAGAGGTAGCTCAGAGCAGCGTTTGGGAGCACCGCTCTGGGGTCAGAGTGCCTGGGTCCCCATCCTGGCTCAGCCTCTCGTCAGCAGGTGACAGCTGTGACCAAGAGTGTTACTTACTATCTCGGTGTCCAATTCCTCACGTGTACCTATATCATGTGGTTGTTGTAAAGATGAACTAAGTTGATAATGCACATCAAGGCCTGAGAACACGCCTGGTGCTGTAGTGATACTTTCATAGTGATAGTCATTATGTGAGGCTTTTCCTATATAATGTTTAATTTCAAACACAATTTCAGTATATCTAGATGCATTTATTGAACATCAAAAGTTCTATGAAATGCAAATAAGAAGTAAATATATTTATAAGATAATGGTTTAAAAGTTTGCAACAGTTCTAGATAGCAGGTAATCAATACTATTTTTCTTCTCAAAATAGGATACACCAAGAGTGTTTATACACTATGACAAATACACTTGTTTTAATTCATAAAAATTAACTCTTCTCTGACCTTTTAAGGCATTACACAGAGCATGTGTAACACAGACATGAATTGGAGTTCTGTCTTTGCCACTTATCAGCTCTGTGACCTGTGGCAAGTTACTTAACATCTCTAAAACTCAATTTGCAAAAATGTTAAATGATAATACTACTACTATTCACTTCTGATATACTTGTTCAGATTAAATAAAATAATATATGCTAATTGGATGACCCTGGAATGGGGAGATTATTTTTAATTACCCAGATAGGTCCACTGAAACCAGGGTCCTTATAAATGAAAGAGGAAAACAGGAGTGTTATCGCGATATAACATGAAAAAAACCTTGGCTGCCCATTGATGGCTTTGAGGACAGAACAGGGTCATGAGCCAGGAAATGCAGGAAGCTTCTAGAAGATGAAAAGGACAAGGAAACAAACTTTCCCCTACATTTTCAAGAAAAAAATGCAGCTCTGCCCACACCCAAATTTCAGTCCACTGAGAACTACTTTGGACTTCTGACTTACATAAGATAGTAAATCTGTATAGTTTTAAGCCATTAAGTTTTTGGTAATTTGTTACAGCAGCTATAAAAATCTAATACACACTGTTACTCATATCTATCGAGTACAACTGCTCTAAAGATAGTAAAAAATGAAGTGGCTTCAGAGGCTTAATTCAGATCCCAGACAGATATTCAATTTTTATTCAGGATGACATGTAATACAAATTTACTACTTTTAAATTTTCTATTACTAAGGGTGATATCTAGAAGAAATAATACAAGCAAACAATTCACATATCTGAATCAGAGCGAATTTATGTGATCTGGATGTTCTGGGGTAGGAAAGGTGCACTGGGTTTGATCTTAGCTCAAGTGATAGTCAATCTAATAAACTAACAATAGTTAAGGGCAATGACATAAATGACATTCAGGTTAGCAACAGTCTAAGTCTTCTTAGAATGGACCAGAACCTTTGGCAAAATGCGAATAGAGCACAGCCTCTTCTTGAGGGCCCTGCAAGGACAAACCTTCTAGAACTTTCCATTCTACCTCCTATACCCACATCTTCATCACTCTCACTTCTGCTGCATAGAAGAGGGCACCCAAGACACCACTGACTTACTACATATCCCATAGTAAATTCAATTCAGCTAAACTGCCTTAGCTTTAGGTCTGAAACGATTCCCTCACAACATTCACTTTAGCAATGCCTCTGGCTTCAGAGTTCTGGACCAACCCAAGTATCTAGGGTAAAGCTAGATCCTGTTATGTGACTGATTAGTCCAGATCTCCAGGGTCATCCTAGACTGGTCACACAATGGCCCTGTAGTGTCCTCACAGAAGCAAGGCCTGTGAGGGACCAGTGGTCAAGCTGGGACCACAGTAAGAATAGGCTCTGACCGGCTGCACTGGCTCCTCTGGACTCTGGTCATGTGATGTTAATCTCAGGCCTCAGTTTCCTACTTAGTCTTTATTTCTTTAAAAGTGCATTTTACCAACTAAGCAGTTTTTATGAGGATTAGGGACTTTGTATATAAATGTCTAGGACACGATAGACAACCCATGGCGATTTTCTCCCCTAAAATTCAGCCCATATTTAACTGGTCACTGTGGGGCTGGAGGGAGAGTGGTAGTGAGTATATTCCAATATTTAGAAACAAAATTCCTTATTTTAACTTCATCAAAGTATAGACCTGAATGCATCCCATAAAAAGTAAATAAAAATTTGCTATGGAATGTCGGCATACAATTTTCTGGCTGGCTCATAAAATCACCTGGTGATGAATGATCCCTATGAAAATGAATTGGTCAAGTTCATGTATCCGAGACCACCTCGTGTGAGGACAAAGAGCAACGAGGGATGGAGATACATGAGCGGAATGTGAGTGAATTTAATGAGTTGCCATTTCATGGAGGCCCACGTTAACATACATTAGATGTGCTGAAAACCACCTACCACTTCCACCCTGTGTAATTAATCCTTCATCTTCAAAGATGTCAAAACTTTCCGAGCGAGTCTGAGTCGTTTCTGACTTTAACATCTCCAGGGGCATTCGCAAGACAGTGAGATTATATTGAAGGGAGTGAGACAAATCATAGCTGTAACTGAGAACAAAACTGGAACTTAATAAGAATTACAAAAGCAAAAGATATTTCACACCCTTGGCTCCCAAATGAATTAAAAACTGTGAACTAAATTACTTAGCAACTGTTACTATACCTAAAAGAAATGCTGTCCAAATAAGCGCTTTAAAATATAGTGAACCATAAATATAATTGGAAATTTAAAAATCAGTGCATGACTCAGGCATGTGCATGACTAGAAACTGTACAACATGAGTAACCTACACTCACTGACTCGCAATGTGCATTTTTGCTTCACACTGAAATCAGTCTAATTACGTGGCCTTATGCAAAGGTGTCACACTCTCATCTATACCTGAATGGAGCTCTATAGATGTTACAACATCCACTATAACAGTGCGTGGTCTGTATTCCAGTTTAACTGTGAACAAAAATAATTCTACTCATTATTAATGATGGTATCATAACTAACTTTTTCATTAAAAAGGAATAAGAAGGTAGCATAAGCCATTATAGTAAAATATGTCTTAGAAAGTAATAGCCACCCAAGTAATTATAATAGTCTGAACAGTCTGTGTAAATAAAATTTGGCTTTTAAGTGAAAAGAAACTCTTATGTATTTAACATAAGTAATAATTTTTATGAGTACCTCTAGTTATATGTATTTTAGCACAGAATTTCAAAAGGTATCAAGAATTCAAATTTGTAAAATATTTTAGTCATATTTTAAGATACATTATTTCAGTCACTACTTCATCTTTAATTTTTCATGTAATTTGTTGAAATTAATTTTGTTTCATCTGTGAAATTCAATTTTACCATAATTATCTGATGATGCCACAATTCTAGTTTTATTAGCATCTAAAACTCACATGGATAAAAACTGTTGGTTTTTCAATCTCAGAAAATAAAATAAAATCTCAAGAGTACATTTACCAATGAAGTGAAAATTCTGTATGCTAAAAAATTATGACATTGATGAGAGAAATTAAAGAAGACTTAAGTAAAAGGAAAGATATCTTGCACTCATGAAACAGAAGAATTAAAACTGTTTAAATGCCCATATTACTCAAAGACATCTATAGATTCGGTGCAATCCCTATCAAAATTCCAATGACATTTTTCACAAAAATATTAAACTAAAAAGCTCTGCACAGAAGAAACAGTCAGCAAAATAAAAATGCAACCATGGAATAGGAAAAAAATATCTGCAAACCATCTATTTGATAAAGGATTAATATCTAAAATACACAGGGAATTCATACAACTCAATAGCAAAGAAAACCAAAAAAAACCACCAAAACACAATCTAATTAAAAGTGGGCAAAGCAGGACCAAACCAGAGAGGATGGAACCTGCATTGCCACCATGTGTCCACCATCCTGATACCATTGCTGACATGTACACGTAGGGACTATTTGACATTGAAACTGGGACTCAAACATTTTTTTGTTCTTATACATTTATTTCCAGTATGCAGATGCAAGATATTTTTGAAGAAAAGAAACAGGGGAGAGGGATTGATATAGAGGCAGGGAGGCATTGAACAGACTATCAAGCTACAGGGAAAAGGCTGGGGAGGGTGGAAGGCGGGGGCTGTGGGAGATCAACCGAAGGACTTGTATGCATGCATATGAGCATAATCAATGGATGCAAGACACTGGGGTGGGGGGGCAGGTGAGAACATGTGTTGGAGGATAGGGGAGGCTGAGGGGAAAACAATGGGGGGAGGAAAACATATGTACTACTATTAAATCTAAGTTATACTGTAAAATAATAATAATAAAATTTTTTTAAAAATTAATAAAAAAGAAAAAGTGGGCAAAGGATTTTAATAGACTTGAATAGACAAAGAAGACACATAGCCCACAAAATCAAGAAAACGTGCTCAACATCACATCAAGGAAGTGCAAATTATAACCACCTCGCACCTGTTAGAATGTCAAAAAGGCAAGAAACAAGTGTTGGCAAGGATGTTAAGGGAACCCTTTGCACTGTTGGTGGGAATGTAAATTGGCTGCTATGGGAAACAGTATGGAGATTCCTCAAGAAAAATAAAAGTAGAGCTACTATATGATCCAGAAAGCTCATATCTGGGTATATATACAAAGAAAATGAAATCACTATCTCAAAGAGACATCTGCACCTCCATATTCACTGCAGGATTATTTGCAAAAACCAAGATGTGTAAACAACCTAAGAGTCCATTAACGAATGAATATATAAAGATGTGAACAAACATACACACACAGGTACAGGGCGTGCATGCATAATGAAATACTATTCAGATATGAAAAGAAAATCTTGCCTTTTGTAGCAACATGAATGGATCTTGATGACATTATGCTAAGTGAAATAAGTCAGAGAAAGACAAATACTGTACGTTCTCACTTATATGCAGAATATAAAAGAACTGAGCTATAGACAGTAGAATTGTAGTTGACAGGGGTGGGGGTTGAGGGAGTGGAAATGGAAGATGTTGGTCAAAGGGTAAAAACTTGCAACTATAAGGCAAATGAATTCTGGGAATTAAATGCACTGCATAGTAACTATAATTAATGATATTGAATTATATACTTAAAATTTGTTAAGAGTAGTATTAAATATTACCACACGCACAAAATCAAAATTATGTGAGGGATAATATGTGTTAACTAACCTTATTGTGGTAGCCATTTTGCAGGCTGTGATCATCACGTTGCATACTTTAACCTTACATATGTTACATGTCAATATCTCAATGAAGCCGGAGGAGGGTGGAATAAGTTTTTTTACTTGAAACGATGAATTCTTCCTATTTAAAACAATTGCTTTATGCTAGCTAAATCTTAAGAATGTAGTATCGTGTTTTCATTATTTATTTATTTACTTACTTACTTACTTACTTACTTATTTTTAAGCCTCACCCAAGGATATTTTTTTCATTGATTTTTACAAAGAGTGTAAGAGAGAGGAAAAGACAGAGAAATATCGCTGCGAGAGAAACACATCCATTGGTTGCCTCCTGCATGAGCCCTGACCAGGGAGAAGCCTATAACCAAAGAACATGCCCTTGACCGAAATCGAACCTGGGACCCTTCAGTCCACAGGCTGACACTCTTAGTATAGTGCTTTTTAAAGCTTACTTATGAGACACACAAACTTTACCTACATATTTTTACTAATGGAATGACTCGATCACAAGTCAAAATGGGAATGCAGGCAAAGTTGAAAAACATGAAAAAGAGAAGACCACCAAACTTCAGAATTAACTCACAGATGCTATAAACATAAAATTAAGCAATAAAGACTAGAAACAGATGATTGAGACAAATACAATGAAATATACATCCAAAAGACATTTGTGGAAGTGAAAATTATTTCACAATACAATCCTACTGTCCAAATAATTAACTTCCTTCAGGATTTTACATCAATGAAGACAAAACCACTCTTACATAGTAGATATGTTTAGTTATTTCATGGGTAAATGGTTAATTACATTAACAATTTTAAAACAATGCAAAGTACCCTATTCAGTATATGACACCAATAGCTACAACACTCTGGGTCCTCTTTTGGTCCCTATGACTCGAAGTCCGTACTGGTGCATGCTATTTTGTGTTCTACTTTTTAGTTTCGACAGTATTCTGATAGATTTCCCCACTTAGCACAACTCTGTATCTACTGGGCCTACATATTGGTCACATCAGTGGAAGTATATCATGATGTTCTACTATAACTTAGTATTGTTTTACTGTTAGCCACTTAAAAAAAAATACAAAAGGTACTGATGTGTCCTCTGATTCTGTTTTTACCTCCTAAACATTTAATTGGCTGAAGGGAGAAAAACTAAACTCAAACTTACCTAAAGTAAAAATTGCTAGATAGATCCACATTTTGAAATATTCGTAGGTACCTAAAAAAAAAGCATATTACTATTATTTTTTCATAGCTTAACATATACTCAAATGTACATTTATGTTTGTAACTATACTCATCAAAACTGAGAAATTCAATCCATAACTGGACTAAAGATTTCATCTGAAGCAATTTCTGTGTGTGTGTTAATCCTTACTCAAGGATATTTTTCCATTGATCTTCAGCGAGAGTGGAAGGGAGGGGGAGAGATAGAGAAACATCTATGTGAGAGAGAAACATTAACTGCCTGCCTTCCACACGCACCCTGACTAGGGATCAAGCCTACAACCAAGGTAAATGCCTTTGACCAGACTCAAACCCGGGACCCTTCAGTCTTCAAGCCAATACTCTATCCATTGGGCCAAATGGCTGGGGCTGAAGCAATGTCTAAGTTTGTTGATCATCCCTTCAAAGAATCTTAACCTTATACTGGACCATTCCCTCATCACTGAATATGCCACAGAAGGAAAATCATGTACTTGCATGGCACACTTGGACTTGTTTTTACAATGTGCTTTGCAAATGCTTGGAAGTTGGAGACAGGAGGTAACTAAAATAAATAACCAGGGAGGAACCAAGATGGCGGATAGGTAAACACCTATCTTGCTGCCATACACAGCAATTTCAAAACTACAACTTAACGAAAGAACAAACATCATCCAGAATCACCGGAAAGCTGGCTTAGTGAAAATTCGACAAATAAAAGTGAAGATAGGACACTGTGACTCAGAGGAGCGGTGGAAAACAGCATTGAAGATACGTGCGGAGAGAGGTTTGGAGCCGTGTGCGCGCCAGTGGATAGGACGGGCGGCTGCAAACCCGGCCAGTTTTCTCGAACGGGAGAAACAAAGATATCCTACTGCACTGATTCCCCAGCTCCAGGCAAAGTCCGGGGAACCCACAATCATACAGGGTAAAACTGGACAGTGGGGAGGCACGCCGAAACTCGGGTGCTGCAAGGGTCTGCAAGCTTGTGGAGAGGGGGAGCTTGTGCAGAGTGCGTGTGAACTTGGGAACAGCAGAGCTGCATGACCACGCAGAGAGGACTAGTGACTTACTCTCTCGTTCGGGAAACCACCAGACTGCATTGTTTTATGACCCTGGGTGAGACGTTGGATGTGAAGACTCATTTGGGGAGAGGCTGAATCGTCCAGCAGCGGGTAGAGCTCGGCGGCAGCTTTCTCTCAGAGGTGCCTGCAGCCATTGCCACCCGGCACAGAGTCTCAGGTGCCGCATAGGGCAGAGCTGACTGCTCAGCCCAGAGACTCTGCCCATCCAACCTGAGCACGGCTGAACCTCACAGCCAACTGGCGTGGAGGTCAAACCCTCCTAGTGCTGGCAACAATAAGCTAGGCTTAACTTCAACAAGACTGTGCAGCCCATATCCACCTCAGGTAACTGGGGAGGTTGAGCCACTGTCCCTTAGAAGACATCTACCACACAAAGATAATCGACCAACTCAGGAAAGCAGCCACCATGCAGAGACATGGAAAGAAATCAGATGTGAAAGAAATGGAGGAAAAAAACCCGACTGGACATAGAATTCAAAACCACGGTTATAAGGCTTTTCAAGAGGCTCCTAGAAAAGGCCGAGAACTACAAGGAAATAAACAAGAACTATGAGGAAATGAACAAGACATACGAGGAAATAAACAAGACTTACGAGAAAATGAACAAGACCTATGAGGATATGAAAAAGGACCAACTAGAAATTAAGCATACACTGACTGAAAAAAAATATATTATACAAAGACCTAAAAGTACTCTAGAGGACCGCAAGAACCAAGTTAAAGATTTGAAATACAAAGAGGTATTTCCACTCAGCTGGAAAAGCAAGAAGCCAAAAGAATCCAAAAAATTGAAGATAGTGTAAGGGGCCTCTGGGACAAGCATAACAACATCCAAATTATAGGGGTGCCAGAAAAAGAGAGAGAGCAAGACAATGAAAACCTATCTGAAGAAATAGTGGTCGAAAACTTCCTACACCTGGTGAAAGAAATTGACTTAAAAGCCCAAGAAGTGCACAGAACCCCAAAATATAGGAATCTAAAGAGGACCACACCAAGACACACCATAATTAAAATGCCAAGAGCAAAAGACAAAGAGAATATTAAAAGCAGCAAGAGAAAAACAGTTAGTTACCTATAAGGGAGCACCCATATGATTGTCAGCGGATTTCTCAACAGAAACTATGCAGGCCAGACAGGAGTGGCAAGAAGTATTCAAAATGATGAATAGCAAGAATCTGCAACCAAGATTACTCTACCCAGCAAAGCTATCATGCAGAATTGAAGGTCAGATAAAGTGCTTCGCAGATAAGAAAAAGCTAAAGGAATTCATCACCACCAAACCAATATTATATGAAATGCTGAAAGATATTCTTTAAGAAGAGGAAGAAGAAAAAGGTAAAAATATAAATTATGAACAACAAATACACATCTATCAACAAATGAATCTAAAAATCAAGTGAATTAAAAATCTGATGAACAGGATAAACTGGTGAATATAACAGAATCATGGGTATAGAGAGGGAATGGACTGACAATTTTTGGGGGAGAAAAGGGGTGTAGGAAGTGCAGCAAGAGACTGGACAAAAATCATGCACCTATGGGAGAGGACAGTCGGGGGGAGGTGAGGGCAGAGTGCGGGATGGGTACCGGATGGTGGGGAACTATTGGGGGGGGGAGGGGAACAATGTAATTAATAAACTGAACAATAAAGATTAAAATATTTTTTAAATAAAACAAAATAAATAACCAAAATGTTTCTGAACCACCATAATTTTAAATTGGAAAATGTTTTAAATTGAAAAAAATGCATATAGAAAAAGTATCCACATATCTACCACTCACGGTAAATGTTAAAATTTTTTCATATTCATTTTAACTTTTTAAAGATTTTTTATCACAAATTTTTCTAAAATATTTTTAGTAAGTGGCAGACATGATGACACCTCTCTCCTAAATATTTTAGTACTTACAGGGTGTCTCCAAAAATGTATACACAGTTTGAGTGATTACAAAGTTACTGTTTATTAACATACAGTTTATTTTCAAAATTTAAAAGAATCTACAGAAATGAATAATTTTTTTTGGTCAATGCTTATTTCCAAACTGATGACTGTTCTGGTCCAGGCACTGCTGATAATGTGAAGCAATGGAATCACAAACATCAAAAATCATTTCATTCAGTATTTGTGTGCCCTTAATTCATCAACCTGCCAGTTTTGTACTGTAAACTTTATATTTTATGTATCCCCATAAAAAATGTCTAGTGGAACTTTAGGATAAATTTTTATTGTTCAAAGCTTAGTCTGGCTTCACCCATTATTTAAAATCACTTAAACCTGAAAAGGAGTGAATATTAACTGAGTTATCAGCTGTTAAAGTGTGTCTACATTTTTTTATATTGGTTAAATTTTACCTTATCTATAACAATTTATATGCAAACTATTCCAATAAATTCCTTAATAGCTCTGTGTATATGTAGACATACACATGCATGCACATATTTTAATCCAGAATTCAATAGAAATTCAAGTATTACATTTGGTTGTCATGTCTGTTCTAAATTCTAGAACAGTCATCTGGCTTTTTCTGTCTTTGTTGACACTGACATTTTTGAAGAGCCACAACCAGTTGTCTTACCAAATGTCCCACAATATGGATTTGTCTAATTTTTCCTCATGCTTAGATTCAAGTGAAATATTTTAAGCAAGAAAACTATATAGGTAATATGTGTCCTTCCCATTGTTTCACATTAAGAGGCAAATAATGTCAGTTTTGCCTCATTCTTGGTAATGCTAAGTTTGATCATTTGGTTAAGTATGTTTGCCATTTTGTTCCTCTTTGTAAATAATAAAGAAATTCATATAGTATATGTTGAGACTGAAAGAATATTCCATTTATCAATAATAACTCCCCACCTAATGCTTTCAGCAGCCATTGTTGATCCTCACCTAAATCAACTGTTATAATGGAGGTTTTTAATAGTTATTGAACAAACATTGTAAAATTATAAGCCAATATTTTATACTTTTAACATAACATTTATAATCTGTTGACTATATTTTGCTTTCTATTTGATCTACCACATTTTAAAAAATAGTAATTACCATAAGCACATACCTAGCTTCATCAGGATGAGTAATTCGTACAGAATCATTGGGTATATAGATCATATTTGTATCTTCAATCTTATATATTGCATGACCTCCAATATCTGCCATCTTCCTCCTTTTAGTTATTAACACAATATAATAGCCTTCTAAAAACCTGACAAAACCTACAAACAAATAAATGTTTCCTAAATTTAGTAATGCTTTTATACACACATTTAAAAGGCAAAATAATTTTGACATATTTCCAACTTCATTTCACTCTTTGATTTGTAACCATACAAATTTTAGTTGTCTTAGAATTATTCTCTAGAAAAATCTATATTAACATTTATCACACTTAAAATCTTACTATAGACAATCCTATCTAATAAAAGAGTAATATGCAAATTGACCATATCTCTGATCAAGCCATGCCCATCAGCCAATCAGGAGCAAATTATGCAAATAAACCCCAACCAAGATGGCTGCAACCACTGAGAGCAGGAGGGAGGCTTGAGTTTCCCTGGCAATAGAGGAAGCCAAGCTTTCAACCTGCCCTTGCCGGCCTAGGCCTCCACTCAATGCTACAAAGTTTCAATTATAGAAGATATATCCCAACAGAAATGGCGGCAGCCACAAAGCTGGAGAGCAGAGGTTAGGATTGCGTGGGGGATGGAAAAAGCCAAGCTTCTGCAGACCTAGCATGTAGGCCTTCACTCTAGGCTACAAAGTTTCAATTTTAAAATTTAAATAAACCTAAACAGAAATGGCTGTCGCCACAGAGCAAGCAGAAGGCTTGGCTCAGCTCCAGGCTACAAAGTTTCAATTGTAGAACATAAATTAATCCCAGATCCCAGGGCCTCCTCTTGGGTTGCTGGGGGGGGCGTGGCCAGCCTGCAAACCACCACAGGCCCCTCGCTCAGGCTGCCCATGCCCCAAGGGAACCCCCACCTTGATCCAGGACACTCTTCAGAGCAAACCAGCTGTCCCCCACCAGCTGTGATAAATGCATCAGGCCTCTATCCTATCTAATAAAAGAGTAATATGCAGATTGACCATCACTCCAACACACAAGAGGGCTGTCCCCATGTGGTCAAAGATCCTGCCCCCATGTGGACACAAGATGGCCACCACAAGATGGCCAGCAGGGGAGGGCCATTGGGAGGTTCCAGGCCTGTGAGGGAGGGCAGTTGTGGGCCATCAGGCCATCAGGAGAAGGCAGTTGGGAGGGACTAGGCCTGCAAGGGAGGGCAGTTGGGGGTGACCAGGCCAGCAGAGGAGAGAAGTTAGGGGCAAACAGGCTGGCAGGGGAGCAGTTAGACATCAATTAGACTGGCAGCATAGTGGTTAGGAGGTGATCAGACTGGCAGGTAAAAGCAGTTAGGGGCAATCAGGAAAGCAGGCAGGTGAGCAGTTTGAAGCCAGCAGTCCTGGATTGTTAGAAGGATGTCCAACTGCCCGTTTGGGCCCAATCCTACTGGGATCAGGCCCAAATGGGCAGTCAGACATCCCTCAAGGGATCAGATTGGAGAGGGTGCAGGCTGGGCTGAGGGACATCCCCCACCCACATGCACGAATTTCGTGCACCAGGCCTCTAGTTTTATTATATTCATTTACTCTTTTATATTTAGTTTCATTTCAAATGGGACTGAGGTGCTATTAGCAAATCTATATATATGAAAGCCTAAGCAACCAAATGATCAGTCGACCAGTTGCACACTGACCACCAGGGGGAAGACACTCAACTCATGAGTTGTCCCCTGCTGGTCAGTGTGCTCCCACGGGCACTCTCCTGAGGCTGGCCAACCTCACACAGCTGGCCAAACTCCCACAATCCCTCTCCCCAGCTGGAAACCTCCGTTGGTCCCTCCCCCCAGGTGGGCCAGCTCCGCTATCGGCCCTGATCACCAGCCAAGCCGAGGGACCCCACCCATGCACGAATTTGTGCACCACGCCGCTATTATATATGTAAGATTAAGAGGATTTGTTCAATGGATATAGAATTTCAGTTTTGCAAGATGAAAAGTTCTAGAAATCTGTTGCACAACAAGGTACAATTAGGTAACACCACTGTTAGGTACACTTAAAAATGGCTAATATTATAAATATTATATGATGCTTTCTACATACAGCTATAAAATAAATCAGTATATAATAGTAAAAATATTTAAAAACAAAATCCACATAAGTTCTTAGAAACTTATAGTACTGTGCTAACACAGACTGTGAGTCTCAATGGGGGATAAAAATTAAGCACTCCCCTAGATTTGTTTAATCATGGAACCTCACCCCCTCTTTTAAAAGGAAGTTTGCCAATGGATAAATGTTCTGGCAAACATTCTTTGAAATATGTTGCTGAAAAGTATGAACAAACTTCATTGACTTTTTTATTACTATAGGCAAAATGTAACTTGAGTCAGCTTTTAAAAAGGGAATTAATATCTAGAATACTGAGGTGATCCATGATACCAATGGGCAATTAATATTATTGAGCCTCAGCAAAAAACTTAGTCAAGATACATTTCTGAACATGTGCTCTATTCTTCTCTCTCTCCATAGACCAGGCTTCTCCACTTCTCTGGATCAGGTACTGGGAAACACAACTGCAAATAACTCTAGGCTTTGTGTCTAAAAACTTCACTGGGAAGAAACAACTTTTTTATCAAGTTCAATTCCAGAATTCCTAGGGAAGGACTTGGATTGGCCCATTATGGATTGGGTGCCAATCCTCAACAATCAACTTGGGGCAAGGAATAAAGTCACATTTCATTGGAAGCCATGTGTTTATATAACTACATGACTTAGATGGAGTAGGGAGGTGGTCCCAGAAAAGTGGAGGCATTGAGCAAACAAAACAATATACCCTGTAATTGCATAGAGTTCATGCAATCTTCCACAAATACCACTTCTGATAGGTAAACTTTTTATGAATGTTGGAGCATTATAAAGTTATATTTTATGTCAAATTATTGGAATGCATGTTCTATATTGGTGAGAAAGACTATATGTACTAATGCTTAGTAGGGCTAAATTCTCAGTAATACACTAGTTAGTTACAATATAGTCTTGGTCAAAATTTTTTGCGCCCCCCATCTCACCACCAACATTTTGCTTTGGGAGTTAAAACTAACTCTCTAGTGGTTGGTGGTAGCCAGGGCTCCAAGCAATCTGGCCTCATCCAACAACTCGCCAACATTCCAGGACCTGTGGGCATCTTTATGTCTATGCCTCTGCTGTTACCCCTACTAGAGTTCTCTCCTCTCTTCCCTGCATCCACCCAAATCTTGTTCCTCCTTTAACATCCAGCCAGAGTCTCAACTTTTCCAAGAAATCTTTCCTGGTGGTTCCAGATCAAGTAACTACTTCCTATTTAATAGTCTCCACACCATTTAACTTTTACTACATAGCTTGGCTCTTAATTACATTCTTGGAGTTGCTTCATGTACATTGGTTTTTGTCCCTCATCCTAGCTCAATTATCCTAATACCCCACCCCCAGGGACAAATCCACAGTACAGTAGACCCAGATTTATTAATTCACTGCAATGAGGAACAATGCACACCAGAGGACTTGAGGGCACTCATAAAAGCCACAAGCCAGAGCGCAGACTCCTTAAAGGCCAAACCCATATTTATATCTATTCATGAATAAATAAAGGAGTTATTATAGGGTGTAAGGGAAGAGGTCAGGTAACATTTAAATGAAGAGGTTCCAACCAAAGCAGGACTGTATATAAAGAGGTCAACTTCAAGTCTGGTCTGTGAAGCCAACTCAGGGTACCATTTCCTTGAAAAAACAGCACAGCTGTGGACTATTGTCCCCAGAAACGCCTTATCCGAATCTCTGCATCTGAGCTGCAAATCATGGCTGCTTCTTGGTGTCAAAGTGACTTACACCATCCATGCAAGAAGGGAATGCTCTGTCTCACTGACATAATTTCAAACTGCAATGTTTTAAATAATCTGTGATTCTATAGGCAAAGTTTCTCAGTGAAAAAGAAAGCAGTAGTCATTCAAAGACGGGGTTATGACACTTGATGTGCAGCAGGCCGTAGGGAGAAATTCCTGTCCATTTTAAAGCTGGCTTTACCTGTATCTGTTTTTTCTTGCTGATAAATGATAGGGCAGATGTTCACAGTGCAAGCTCATTTTTACTTTTTCATTCCTCAACAAGCCAGATAGCAGACTCCTTAAAAGCCCAAACATTTCTGTATTATTTGTTCATATTCTACATAAAACTAAGTACAGTGCTGATCATATAGCATCCTATCTAATAAAAGAGTAATATGCAAATTGACCATCACTCCAAGACACAAGATGGCCACCCCCATGTGGTCAAAGATGGCTGCCCCCATGTGGACACAGATGGCCACCACAAGATGGCCTGCAGGGGAGGGCAGTTGTGGATAGGCAAGCAGGAGGGCAGTTAGGAGTGACTGGGCCAGCAGAGGAGGGTAGTTGGCGGGGATCAGGCCTGCAGGGGAGGTCAGTGTGTGTGTGTGTGTGGCGGGGGGGAGAACCAGGCCTGCAGGGGAGGAAAGTTGGAGAAGGGCCAGGTCTTCAGGGGAAAGCAGTTGGGAGGACCAGGCCTGCAGGGGAGGGAAGTTGGGGGAGGGACCCAGGCCTGCAGGGGAAGGCAGTTTTGGGGAAGCAAGCCTGAAGGGGAGGGCAGTTGGGGAAGGGCCAGGTCTGCAGTGGGAGGCAATTGGGGGGGAATAGGCCTGAGGTACAGGACAGTTGTGGGGGATCCAGGCCTGCAGGGAGGGAAGCAGGGAAAGGGAGTGGTGGGTGATCAGGCCAGCAGGGAGGGCAGTTAGGGCTGACAGGGCCAGCAGATGAGGGCAGTTGGGGGAGATCAGGCCAGTGGGGGAGGGCAGTTGGGGGGGACCAGGCCAGCAGGGGAGAGCAGTTGGAGTTGGGGGGGTGGCGCACAGAGGAAGGCAGTTGGGGCAAGACCAGGTTTGCAGGGGAGGGCAGTTGTGGGTGATCAGGCCAGCAGAGAGGGCAATTAGAGGTGACTGGGCCAGCAGAGGAGGGCAGTTGGGGGGACCCAGGCCTACAGGGGAGGGCAGTTGTGGCCGACCAGGCCTGTAGGGGAGGATAGTTAGGGGCAACCAGACTGGCAGGGAAGGGCAGTTAGGAGTGACCAGACTGGCAGGGGAGGGCAGTTAGGAGTGACCAGGACAGGAGGGGAAGGCAGTTAGAGGCAATCAGGCTGGCTGGAGAGCAGTTAGGCATCAATCAGGCTGGCAGGGAAGTGGTTAGGGGGTGATCAGGCTGGCAAATAGAAGTGGTTAGGGGCAATGAAGCAGAGGCAGGTGAGCAGTTGGGAGCCAGCAGTCCCAGATTGTGAGAGGGATGTCACAATCCCTAAACAGGCCTAAATGGGAGGTCAGACATCCCTCAAGGGGTCCCAGATTGGAGAGAGTACAGGCTGGGCTGAGGGACACCCTGCCCCCATGCACAAATTTCATGCACCAGGCCTCTAGTATACTATATATAGGCTGTTTCATGTCTGATTGGTGGATAATAAAGATTTAAACAACCAATGCCACAGATGATGGCAAGCTACATAGGCTTGCAAACTATAAGTAATCTATGTAAATTTAAAAAAAAAAAAAAAGGAGGTAGAAGAGGGAGGTACATTTCTTACCTACAACACCAAAAGCTGACACAGCTCGAAATAACCCAGAGGACCCTTTCTGGCCCATCTTTGTCCTGTTTCCTAGATCCAAGCGGCCAAGAAGCTCCCTCACTTCTTGTGGAGTATATACATGCTGAAAATAAGCAAACTTAATCTGTAAGGTTGTGCTTACTTTTTCGATTGAGTATTCTTTATCCCTGAAAATTAAAAGTTTCCTATATGAATTATTAGCTACTTCACAGAGAAGTATATGTAACAACTGCAGGACTAAGTTATAATTCTAAAAAGCAAACACATTCTTTAATATTAGCAATTAAGAGTAGTTACTGGACCATGTTGCTATACTAAAAACTATTAAAACCTTATCTTCTGAACCAGAGATTTAAAGGATCCCTAGACAAATTTCAAGAAATCTGTAAACCCCTTAAAATTATATGTCAAGTTTTGGTTATATGTGTAGATGTTCATTTTTATAAGAGGGCCCATAGCTTTTCTGATTTTTTTCAAAGAGATTCTAATCAACCACTCCTATCCCCAAATAGCCAAGAATTATTACATTATAATACTAAAAAAACTCCCATATTTGATGGTGGGAAGAGACCACAACACCAAGAGTACAGGAAATCACAAAATGAAATGTATCTAAAATTATAATACACAGAAAATAATTTTGCAAGTGCTTAGTGAAAATGGGTTCCAATTTTCTAACTCATGAAAAATAAAGTAATATATTTGAGTAAAAACAGGAAATTACATGGATTTGGAAAAATTCATAGACAGGAAGTTTACTCAAAAGTAAGTTAGGCTCTCTCATTGAAAGAGCTAAAATTAACTGTTCAACACCACCATACTGCATTTCTCTTTTGACTAACAGCCTCATGTTTTTGTGCCGCCTGAACTGAATCTCGTATTCCTGACTCTGGATAACATAACATCTGCAAGGAACAGTTTAACATTTCTCTAGTGCCCAGCAAGTCATCAGAAGAGGCCCTACAGGTTATTTTTAGCAGCATCATAAAGTCTGCAGTATAGAAGTCCTCTCTGACTTCAAGTACCTTCATATTAAAGCATAATAAGAAATAATCTCTTTGGTAGATGGATTTATTAAGTTATTTGAATTATTAAAATGTCATCCCTTTAAGAAAATATATTCTTATCTTATCCAAAGAGTTTGCTTATCTTATCACAACCAATCAAATGAGAAATGAAGGTGTGGCCCCAGGTTGTGTGGCTCAGGGTTTGAGCCTCGACTTATGAACGGGGAGGTCACAGTTCTGTTCCCAGTCAGGGCACATGCCCAGGTTTCGGGCTTGATCCCCCGTGTGGGGCGTGTAGGAGACAGCTGATCAATGATTCACTCTCATCATTGATGTTTCTCTCTCTCTCCCTCTCCCTTCCTCTCTGAAATCAATAGAAAATATTTTTTAAATGAAAAACAAACTTGCTATACTACCTGACATCAGTAATTTCTAGAAACCACTTAAGAGATTAAAATTCTAGTCAACCATGAAAAATACTTGTAATTTTTATATACATAATAAAAAAATTATATATCACTAGAAGGTATAAGGATATTTGATACCCTTTAAACAAGTACCAAGGTTTCTGATTGAATTCAGGTTTGCAGATACTTACCTTATCATCAATTATGACCAAATCCTTTGGTTCTGTTCTATCAATTTTCAAAACACGATATTTTGTTTCTGCATGGTTGCTCCCAACTAGAAAATATCTCTATAAATAAAAAGAAATGTATTAGTTTTTTAAGGCATTCTGCTTTATACATATTAAATAACCACATCAGTTTTTGAAATTAAGTACATTAATAAAGTGAGGTTACTTTTTTAAATAAATATTTCTATTAAGTATAACTAGCAGATTAAAAAAGGCTGATTCAAAAGGCCAATTTTAATAATGAAACATTCTTAGTGGTGCAAGCATTAATCTGCTATCTGAAAGGTACCCAGTAACCAGGTCAGATGAATTTAATTATATTATACTAGAAGCACGATGCACAAAGATTCGTGCTAGAATGGGCTTTCCTTTCCCTTGCTGCTGGTACCACCTTTCCATCTGGCCCAGCCCCTTTCTGCTCAGGCCCCAGAGCCAATTCTTTCCACTCGGGAGCTGCCTCTTTCTGCTCCAGGAGCTGCCTCTTTCCACTCCGGCCCACCTTCCCACACTGCCCAGAGGCCCTGAGAGACCAGGGTGGAGCAAAACGCCTGCATCATCACCATGGCAATGATGCAAGTGTCCCGCCCCCATCACTTGGTGCCTGTGTATGAAAGTTAACCTCCATCTTTGTTAGATTAATTTGCATATCACTCCTGATTGGCTGGTGGTATAGCAAAGGTATGGTCAGTTTACATATTTGTCTATTATTAGGTAAGATAGAGTCTATAGGACTAGAGGCCTGATGCACGAAATTCTTGCATGGGGGAGGGGATCCCCTCAACCCAGCCTGAACCCTCTCCAATCTGGGACCCCTCAGAGGAGTAGCTGACATCCCTTGGGGGAGCAGCTGACATCCCTCTCACAATCTGGGACTGCTGGCTCCTAACTGCTCACCTATCTGCCTGCCTGATCTCCTCTAACTGCCCTTGCTGCCAGCCTGATCACCCCTAACTACCTCTGCCTGCCAGCCTAATCACCCCTAACTCCCCCCTGCCGTCCCGGTCAACCCCACTACTCCCCTCTTGCTGGCCTGTCACCCCATGCAGCCTGCTGTTCGGTCGTTTGGCTGTCCCTCACTAACCCCCCCAGCTTGCTGTTTGGTTGTCCATCCTATTTTGGTCATGACAACCCCTGGCTTTTTATATATTAGGATTAACCTTACTGATGGGAGACTGATGATTGAACTCTGCCAGGAAGGAGCAGCTCTAGTAAGAATTAGAAAGTTCCACATAAAATTAGGAATGCTGACACAATTATCACTATTAAAATATTGATATTTTATCAAGTAAGTCTTTACAAATATTCTACAGAAGACTGAAAATTATTTTAGTATAGTAATTCTAGAAATCCACCACGAAGTTCTATAAAACATTAAAATGAGTGTACCTTCCTAAATGGTTTTTTATAGGTAAGCTACAAGAAATAATTAATATTCTTTCTTTTCTGAAACACTTCCTTGGAGCATTATAGCTGAACACATTAGTTTTCTTATATGAATACCGAAAACAAAATGAGTAATAAAACTGTGGAAAAATAATAATCTTATATTTAAATAAAAATTCATTTAAGAAAACCTAAACAAGATGAATAATTTTAAAGTTGCATTTAAGAAAGTAAATAAAATTCCAGTAGCAAAGATACATTATTTAAAGACATTTTGCTTCAAAAATGTCCTTTAAAATGTGGTACATTTTCAACATTGCAAAAACAGAGAAAACACTACCACAATCAACTGGCATCTTACCATCTCATTGGTCAGCTGAGATTATAGATACACAAAGCAATTAAATAAAATTCTCCAGATAAATGACCAAACTAAAGTTTGTAGAACGTAGTAATTCAGAATAAGAAAGATTAATGTTGGTTACTACAGATGTGGAGAATGTCAGTGGCATCAGGCCCTGACTGAGCCTTAAGATTTTTTAAAGTATGCTTTTACTGTATATCAGAATATGAGCACTTGGTTTCATTGTTTTAACACTAATCTGCAGAAATAAGTTTTTTTCTTACTAAGTATATATCTGTTATAAAGGTCTGGTCTAGACTTCCAGGTTATGAAGGCAAAACTATATATTAAAAGATGCTGGGTTCACCCATCTCAAGAAGAAGGCTAACCAAAGAACTGAATCAATTCCTCCTCCCCTAGGAGAGGCAGAGTCTAGATGACAATGCCAGTTGGAATGAGGTAGGAAAAAAGATATTATAATGAAAACTAGTAAACTACCTTGAGACATCCCAGACTATCAAGTGACCAGGACTTGACACCCTGGGAAGCAGCTAGAAGGGGAGGGGGGAGATCAAAGATTCTCAGCTGGCCTCAGCTAATTTCTTCCTGACATCCTGCCCACCAATGAGAGGAGAGGAATAATCAACGTAATAAAATTAACTTTAGAAGAATGGTTTGTCAACTATACATGTTTGTGAGCAGAAAAAGGAGCCTCCTTCTTGAGGACTTCAGGAAAACAGTTCCTGGAAGAGGAAATAGCAAGGGCAAAGATATAACAGGGGGAAAGCTAGTGTGTTTGTTAGAAGAACAACAGTAAGTGACAAAATGCTCATAAAACACCTAACAGTGAACAGTGTTCAATACAAAGAAAGCACTGGAAGAGGGTTAGTTCCTTTCTCTCCTTTGTGTGTGAGACATCATCAAGCCTGTGCCACTGTATTGGAGAAGGGAATCAAACTAAGCAAACAATGAAGCAAACCCTAAAACCAGGAAGGAGAGTACCCCAGAGGAAGAAAAGCATATGTAGAACCAGAATGCAACCAGAAAATGGAAGAATGTACGAATCTATTAGTAATCGGTCTTTCTCCTCAGGAGAGAAGAACTTGCAAATCAACAACCATGAGTAGTGCGCTATAATAGAGGTATGGACTGGACAACACAGGAGGGGTATTTGATTCATTTGGGGAAGGTCAGAGCAAGTATGCAGAAGGGGTGATGCTGTCCTAATATTGATATGCAGGACTTCATATATCGAGCCAAAATAGAACCAGTGATAGATTCCGCCATCTCCACCTACAACAATCCTCTCATCACCTACCCCAATGGTCAGCAAACTGCGGCTCAAGAGCCACTTGCAGCTCTTTGGCCCCTTACCACAGCCTGGGCGAGTCTATTTTGAAGAAGTGGCGTTAGAAGAAGTTTAAGTTTAAAAAGTTTGGCTCTCAAAAGAAATTTCAATCGTTGTACTGTTGATATCTGGCTCTTGACTAATGAGTTTGCTGACCACTGACCTACCCCACCAAGGCACTTTTATTTATATCTCAGTGTAATGCTTACTCCTGAGGACATTGTCTAAATTTGCTTGGGGCATGCCCGCGACCTTCACCTAACGATATGCAGCTCAGGAGACTGGGGCTAACACCATAAACGCTGGGATTTTTAATTCCAGCCCAGTCGCACAATCTGGTTCCACGGGTTAGGCGAAAGAACAACTGCCTGTCACAGGCTGATCCTTTAATTTGCTGGGTAACTTTCTACAACATGTACACACACCCATCTTTTTGTGTAAGCAACACAGAGAGACGGCCCTTTTTAGACAACCACTCAGCCAGGCACATCACAGCTCTGAGGGAGATGAAACCCCTGAATGGAATTCCTAGGACTTTAATAGATCCTGGGAACCCTAAAGAATAATTGCAGTAGGATTATGATTTTGCCAGTTTGTAATAGATAGATATAATTCCTGAGATCCTAGTGGGCAAATATATTACTGGCTTTTGAAGCAGACACACAGGAGGGTAGATCTACATTTCCCATATCCAGACCCCTCCAAAGCCTCCAGGAAGCAAAGGAACCAAAGCTAAAATCCACCCAATTTAGAAGCAGATCTAAGTGGGGAGAAAGAAGCAGGAAGCAGTCTAACCATCTACATTTTCTCTAAAGTGGTCTAAGAATCCTAAAGATGTTTTATGCGGAGAAGAGCGACCTCGTGTGCAAGAAAACCAGAGTCCTTAGGGGCTACTGTGGACAGAATCACTCTCACACACTGCCCTCTAGTGGGCAGTTGACCGTCAATTTTCACACCCAATTTTTTAAAAAAATTTTAAAAAGGTAACTTTTCCAGAAAGGCTTTATTTCTACTCGACTTTATTTCTTCCTGTTAACTATATCACTCTAGAACAAAATTATTCTTGGATGTTGTTGCATTTAATATTTTGCTGCAAGGGGGATTTCAGCATTGGGGGAGGTGGGGCTAAAAATTGTCCTGAAATATCTTTTCTTTAAATTCTTCTCTACTGTTGATTTTTTAAAATTTTTTATTTTGTGAAAAATTTTCTAACATACAGCAATATGAACATAATATGCAATGAAAACCCATAACCCTTCACCTAAATTCACCAGTGGTTAACATTTTGCTACATTTGTTTATTCCCTCCCTCTTGAGATAAGCTTTTTTCTTCTGAACCATTTGAAAATGAGTTGCAGGTATCATAACACATCACTCCTAAAAAAGCTCAACTTGTATTTCCTATAAATAAGGACATCATCCAACATAATCATAAACAGGATGCAATATTGTCTACATACAATCTATATTCAAATTTCCCCAAGTGTCCCTGTAATATCCATATACCTGGTGTTTAAAAAACCAAATTCAATGCATTGCATTTATTTACCATGCCTTTTAAAAATATTTTAATCAAGCCCTAGTTGGTTTGGCTCAGTGGATAGAGCGTCAGCCTGTGCATTGAAGTGTTCTGAGTTCTATTTCAACCAAGGGCACATGCCTAGGTTGCAGGCTTGATCCCCAGTGTGAGGTGTGCAGGAGGCAGCCAATTAATGATTCTCTCTCATTATTGATGTTTCTATCTATCTCTACCTCTCCTTTCCTCTCTAAAATCAATTTAAAAATAATAATTTTTAATTGAGAATAGTCCCCCTGTCTTTGTCTTTTCATGACCTCAGCATGCTTAAGGAGTCTACATATTTTTACATCAATTTCCCTGGTTTTCTTTTGACATCATTCATTTGACTGTTTACCAGTCAATGTCTCACGTATGCCAGGCACTGGGATATAGACACCTGAAGGGAAAGGTAAATTGAAGACAGATTTTGGAGATATAACTTGCTAATGGATTAGATCAAAAAAGGAGCTAATTGATCCAATTACCTTTGTCTGAGCAACTAGCTAGATGGTGGTCGCACTTACTGAGGTAGGGATGATTAGAGAAGATACAGGTTGAGGGTAAACCAAGAGTTCCATTTACATTCCCAAAGAGAGCAAATGAAAACTTTGTATAAATCTGGAGCTCCTCTTCTGAATTTCAGTTCAGTGATTTCTGTATCTAGTAACTAACTTCTATTACATTTTCTTTTGAGACTTGCCACTAAGAAATTCTGTGAAACTTAATGACTTCTTTCCTTCTATTGAGCGACTTTAATGATCTTGCAAATTATTGACCTACCAGTATTGTAGATTATGAAACTATTTTTATAGATTGAAAATGTAAAATGGAAAGAAATAAAGTTTAAAAGGTAAAAAAATAAATAAGTAAATAAATCTGGAGCTCAAAGGACAGATCTTAGTGGGTGTTACCAGCACACACATGACATTTAAAGTCATGGGACTGGCTTAAACCTACTAGGGAGAATGGAAGTAGAGATAGAGCCCCCAAAACTAGGCTGAGATACTGCATTATTTGGAGGCTTGATATGGGAAGGAACGAGCTGAGAAGACTGAAAGGAAGGGCCAGTGGCGTCCTGGAAAAACCCAGGAGGACGCAGAGTCATCAAAGCAAAGGGAGGAAATCATTTGGAAAAGGAAGTAGTCAAGACCACATCAAACGCAGCTGAGAGATCAAGGCAGCTCGGGAGAGAGAAGAGCCCAAGGGATGTGACGGAGGGAGCGTGTGAGTGGCATGTCCGTGGGCAGTCTCAGTGACGGGGGTGGCAAAAGCCAGGACGGAGCTGGCTGAAGAGCAAACGGATAGTCTTCTGGGTAAAGGCGGGCGAGCGAACACCTCTGATCCTCCCAAACACCTCACAAAAACCACAGTGAAGTTTTTTATGTTTGTTTTTTAAACACATCCTGGAGGACAAAAGGAAGCGTAAATGAGTTAGGGACAAAATAATAACTATTTAAAAATGAAAAACAGCTCAGTTGGTTGGGCATCATCCCAGGCGCCAACAGGTTGCTGACTAGATCCTTAGAGCACACAGCTGTGGGCTCAATCCTTAAAAATAAGCATGCGGGAGGCAGCCAATCAATGTCTCACTCTCCTATCGATGTTTCTCTCTCTCCTTCTTCCTTCCTTTCTCTCTAAATATCAATAAAAAATCTTAACAAAAAACAAAACTAAAAAACATACCTAAGTTGGCAGTGGGGAAGCCACATAGCAATCCAATTTACACCACGGAACATCCAAAAATGTGGAAATTTGTGGCATCTCTTTTTTTAAAATATTTTTTTTATTGATTTCAGAGAGGAAGGGAGGGAGAGAGAGAGATAGAAACATCAGTGATGAGAGGCAATCATTTATCGGCTGCCTCTTGCATGCCCCCTACTGGGAATGTAGCCCAAAACCTGGACATGTGCCCGACCAACCAACCGAACGACCTGACCAAGAAGAAAACATGACCTCTGGTCAATGCCCAACCACTGAGCAACACTGGCTGGGCCGTGGCATCTGTTATCACTGGAGGTAGAAATGTAAAATTTCAGTAAACTAAAGGGAAAAAAAGAAGCTAGCACAAGTTTCTTTTTTTAAAAATATATTTTATTGATTTTTTTTTTTTCACAAAGTGGAAGGGAGGGATAGAAAGTCAGAAACATCGATGAGAGAGAGACATCGATCAGCTGCCTCTTGCACGCCCCCTACTGGGGATGTGCCCGCAGCCAAGGTACATGCCCTTGACCGGAATTGAACCTGGGACCCTTCAGTCCGCAGTCCGACGCTCTATCCACTGAGCCAAACCGGTCTCAGCACTAGCACAAGTTTCTAAAGAGGAAACACAGACTTCAAACTAAAGATAAAGTTAAAATAACATTAGAAATTCTTAACAGCAATACTGAAAGGTGAAGGACAGAGACATAATACCTTCAAAATTATAAGGGGCAATTCATTCAAACTTTAATGTAACATTAAATCTATGACTCAAACATGAACCCTTTCTTATGAAGCCATTGAAAGAGGTGCTCCACCAAACTGAGGGCAAAAATCAAGAAAGAGGGAAACAGAAGATCTGGGAAAATAAGAACATCATCACGAGGCTCTGTAGGATAGTGGTGAGGGGAGCAGGATACCAGCTCTGCTCAGGTATCAGGAGCAACCAGACCAGGCATGAGCGATGGCTTCCAGAAGAAGAAACTGATAAGAATACCCAATGTGAATGAGTGTGCTGAGAGAGGCTCCCATATCTGGGAGATCTGCAGGGGAGGGCAGTTGGGGATGACCAGGCCTGCAGGGGAAAGCAGTTGGGGGGTACAAGGCCTGCAGGGGAGGGCAGAAGGGAGGGACAAGGTCTGCAGGGGAGGGCAGTTGGGGGGTTATCAGGCCACAGGGGAGGGCAGTTGAGAGGGACAAGACCTGCAGGTGAGGGCAGTGGTAGGGGTAGAGAGGGACCAGACCTGCAGGGGAGAGCAGTTGGGAGGGACAAGGCCTGCAGGTGAGGGCAGTGGCGGGGGGTGGGGAAGACCAGACCTGCAGGGGAGGACAGTTGGGAGGAACAAGGCCTGCAGGGGAGGGCAGTTGGGGGCAACCAGACCTGCAGGGGAGGGCAGTTGGGAGAGACAAAGCCTGCAGGAAAGGGCAGTTGGGGGGACTAGGGCTGCAGGGGAGGGCAGTTGGGAGAGACAAAGCCTGCAGGAAAGGGCAGTTGGGGGGACCAGGGCTGCAAGGGAGGGCATTTCAAGGGGACCAGGCCTGTAGGGAAGGGCAATTTGGGGGAACCAGACCTGCAGGGGAGGACAGTTGGGAGGAACCAGACCTGCAGGGGAGGACAGTTGGAAGGAACAAGGCCTGCAGGGGAGGGCAGTTGTGGGCAACCAGGCCTGCAAGGGAGGGCATTTCGAGGGGACCAGGCCTGTAGGGAAGGGCAATTTGGGGGAACCAGACCTGCAGGGGAGGACAGTTGGGAGGAACCAGACCTGCAGGGGAGGACAGTTGGGAGGAACAAGGCCTGCAGGGGAGGGCAGTTGGGGGGACCAGGCCTGCAGGGGAGAGAAGTTGGGGGCAACCAGACTTGCAGGGGAGGGCAGTTGGGAGGGACAAGGCCTACAGGGAAGGGCAGTTGGGGGTGACAAGGTTTTCAGGGGAGGGCAGTTGGGGGCAACCAGACCTGCAGGGGAAGGCAGTTGGGGACAACCAGACCTGCAGGGGAAGGCAGTTGGGAGGAACAAGGCCTGCGGGGGGGGGGGGGGGGAGCAGTTCGGGAGGGCCAGGCCTTCAGGGAAGCACAATTGGGGGAACCAGGGGAGGGCAGTTGGCGGGGGGGGGGGGGGGCGCGATGACCAGGCCAGCAGGGGAAAGCAGTTAAGGATGACCAGGCTGGCAGGGGAGGGCAGTTTGAGGCAATCAGGCTGGCAGGAGAGAGGTTAGGTGTCATCAGGCTGGCAAGGAAGTCATTAGGGGGTGATCAGGCTGGCAGGCAGAAGTGGTTACGGACAATCAGGCAGGAAGGCAGGCAAGCAGTTGGGAGCCAGCAGTCCTGGATTGTGAGAGAGATCCCAGATTGGAGAGAGTGCAGGCTGGGCTGAGGTACACCAACCCCCCCCCCCCCACTCGTGCACAAATTTCATGCACCAGGCCTCTAGTTCATTTTAAGTTCTTAGTAAGAACTAGGGATTATAGAAAGAAGGAAAGGACATCTCAAATACTAGCAGTTCAAATAATGAAGGTGGAAAGGGAGGTAAACAAAATGCCCAAAAGCAACAGAAAAAGAGAGTAGTAATTGAAGTATACAGGATTTCCATAAATCAGGCTTTCATCAGCTGGTCAGCCTGAATGCATTCATACATGAAGGTGCGGATGAAACACCTCTAGGGGGACACTTCTGAGTGTGTGTTTGCAGATGTGTTGGGGGGAGAGGGGCTGGCAGGAGTTGGGGTGGAGAATTAGTATACCAAAAGAAGCTAAATTAAAATGCCCTTTAAGATGGAAAATGATCTGAGCATTCGAACACAGAGCAACAATGTTCAAGGAAATGCTTAAAAATTCAATATACAACTTTAACAGTGGTGACTTAATATAAGATGAATGTGTTTCAAAAATATGTACATGAACTCCAAATGGAATACAATAGGTAACCCATTTAATAGGAAACTCAGTATCTACTAACATTATTATCTCCTTTGTAACAATAGACTAATTAATCACCCACTTTTTATCTGAGGGAAGAAAATCAGCCTTCTTGAAAAAGAAGAAATTGTAGGTTGTCTGACAGCTTCAATTAATGTTAACCTTCACTTGAACTTTCAGAATAAAGATGATATTTTTAATATCACCATGAAGTAACTTCTCACAATCTAACAGTATTTCGGGCCTGCCTCTTCACTTATTCCAGCAATCCCACAACCAGTAATGCAGCCTAGAAAGGGAAATGGGCCCTTGATAGTCAAAAGGGATGTCTGCAAATTCCCTCCTTATAGATTCAGAGCTTTACTGATGGGGACACTTCCAATCCCCTCCAGAAACAAGTGTAAAACTTTGGCACCTCCAACCACTCCTTCCAAATCAACTGTTTCTCTCTCCCACGTTATGATTTAGAACCCTGTGCCAAACCCTTAGCCAACCACATTCTATATTGTTCTATTCCATCCCCTAATTACACAGATCAAGGCTAATATGAAGGCTGATTAAGCAAGCTGCATTCCCCATTATGTGGTTCTTACTTGCTCTATTCTATTTTGTATGATGAGGCGAGGAGGAAGGAGAAGCTTTCTTTGGAACAAGGCAGGAATTAAATAAATGCATGCCTACCTACCTGCCTGCATACATAACTACAGCGAATTTTGAACTAGCACGAGTAAAGACTGTCCTAAAATCTCATCCCTACAAAATACACATGCAGACACAAAAATCTGCCACCATTCTGTTCAGCTACCAATTTTTAAGTCAACTGCTATATTCCTTTGTTACGAAATGGTCACTTACTGCAGCGGTAAGACCCCTAGAGGGCATCAGACATTAGCCACTGGCTGTAGATTGGAAAACGTCTAAAGCAAGCTGCTCTTTCACGCACGTAACTTCAGGCTGTTCAGTCTCCTGTGGACAGCTCCTAGTTGCACCGAGCTGCACCAGCATTAAGGCTGGATTTGGGCTGAGTTTACTCATCTGTAGGCTTGGGTCAAAGGACAGGTAAAGGCCAGAGAGGGGTCACAGGAGCCCGAGGGCAGCGTGAAGGTGCTGGGGGCCAGAGCGAACAGGTAAGTCTGGGAGGGAGCAGACCCTTCACAAGGTGATAACTACGCCTCCTGCATGCTATCTACCAACCTACCTCCCCTCCCACTCCAAACACCCCTCAAACTCCACCTCTAAACACAGATAACAATGACCGCCTGAACTTCACCCAATTAGCCTTCTAAGTGACGGCTTAAGACAAGAGACAGCCCATCTTGTCCACTGTCCCTTTTGTTTTCCGATGTGTACCCTAATTCCTTCATAGCCAATTAATACACTCTCACTGGCCAAAACAAGAATGTCATTTCTTTCATATACTGACTGACAATGACTTTGGTCAATCTTTCAAACCTCTGCCATTCTGACACATAAAAAATAGAATGTTTTTTTCATTTTATTGCCTTAATTAACAGCAAGTTGAATATCTTTTCATAAATTACCTTTCACGCCCTTGTCCTTTTTTGTCAGGCGTTCTTTTTTAGACGAATTTACAAAAGTTTTTGCATATAAGAATATAGTACTTTATCTGTTGTTCAGGCTACTAATACTTTCTCCATAGTCTTTTTTGACTATTCTCCTATTTACATGTATGGTTTTAAATGTTTTTCTGCTTGTTTGTTTGTTAATCCTCACCCAAGGATATTTTCCCACTGATCTTTTAAAGAGAGTGGAAGAGAGAGGGAAAGACAGAGAGAAACATTGATATGAGAAAAACACATTGATTGGTTGCCTCTTGGATGCACCCTGAGCAGAGGCCAGGCCGAGGAAAACATGCCTTTAACCGGAATTGGACCCAGGACCCTTTGGTCCACAGGCCAACACTCTATCCACTGAGCCAAACCAGCTAGGACTAAATGTTTTTATTAGAAAAGAAAAAAATTAAGTCAATGATCTAAATGTCTACCTTATGAAGCTAGAAAAAAATGAACCGGGTAATGCAGAACTCATAAGAGAAAGAAAGTAATAAGCTTAAAAACGGAAATTGATGAAATAAAAAGCAAACAAGAGAAAAAATTAACCAAGTCAAAAGTTGATTCTTTCTTTTTTTTCTTTTTTTTTCTTTATTGATTAAGGTATTCCATATGTGTCCTTATCCCCCATTACCCCTCTCCCTCCCCCCCCCCCCCCCCCACTATCGAGCAGACCGTCCAACCTCAGAGAGAAGGTAGGGGAGGGTGGAGGTGAGGGGGAGAGATCGACCAAAGGACTTGTATGCATGCGTGTAAGCCTAATCAGTGGACACAGACAACAGGGGAGTGAGGGCATGCACGGGGGGAGGGGAGGCAATGGGGCGATAAGGACATATATGTAATACCTTAATCAATAAAGAAGAAAAGAAAAAGAAAAATAGATAAATTAGACTTTATTGAAATTTAAAATGCCTGCACATCAAAAGATCATTAATATAATATAAACATAGATCAAATCATTTCATTGTACACTTTAAATATTTTACATTATTGTCGATTATGCCTCCAAGAAGCTGAAGAAAACTATCATTAAGAAAATGAATTAGCAAGCCATTGACTGAAATAAAATTTTACAAAGATCTAAGCAGAAAGGTTTTTTTGAGTAATAAGCTCAAAAGTTAAGGGATGTCAGTAACTTAGAAAAAGGCATAAAGTTAATGGCAACTAAGTAGATCCTAGGAGTTAAAAAACAGAAAAAAAATGGTAAGCCCAGCCAGCGTGCTCAATATTGAGGTCAACCCATGAACCAGGAAGTCACAGTTGGATTTGCACATGCCTGGGTTTGGGGTTTGATCCCCAAGAGGGGATGTGCAGGAAGCAGCCAATCAATGATTCTCTCATCATTGATAGTTCTATCTCCCTCTCCCTTCCTCTCTGAAATAAATATATACTATATATTTTTAATATATTTATATTTTTTAAATCTGTAGCCGATATAAGGACCAGCAGTTTTGACAAGAGAAGAAGGGGTGGGACATTACAAGATGAGAGAACAGCAAACACAGAGAAAGGGAATTGAAAGAAATACAATTTTACTGCAGAATAAGACACAGCAAAGAACATATCAGTAAATGTTTGCTGAATTGATATTAAATTAGATATGACTGGACAGACAAGTTGAGAACCAATCATATATGGCTTTTAATGACAAACTAAGGAATCCAGGGTTTACTCTCCTCAGAATGGGGACTACTAAATGTTCGGAACACAATTAGTATGAGCTCTCTAGTACTAATTTGCTTTAGAAAAGTAACATCTCAGCCAGTGCTCATGAATGCTCAGCTTATTAATGGGCTGAAATTTCTGAGTTTTCAGTATAGTATTTATATTTTTTAACTAATCTATCATATGTCTCCATTAACCAGCCCATTGTACACAAAGCAGAAGGTTTTGCTTCAATGTCAAAATATTTCTGTATGACTCTACTCAAAGAACAAAATATTTGCAAATGCCCTGTATTAGATAATTTCATCTTCCGGTCTGGATCCAAGCAAAGTTAATTTGGAGTCAACAGTGCTTCTACACTATGATGACCTTAGACAGACATGCTTTTAGGATCATATTAAAACTCAAGAAACTGTTAAGTACCTTCTTGTACTCTAATGAAGACAACCCAAGTTCCATTTAATGTGCTTTAAAAGACATTCCATAGCATAAGAAATCTTGTTATATGCAATCTTGTTATCATGAAGTGTAATTTTAAACACAGACCCTAAAACCCAATTTAGAAAAGCTAGACTTTATTTTCCAACCACACAATACCCATGCCTGTACTGTAACTAGTGAACCACAGAACTCCAATAAACTTTTTGAAAGTTAAAGAGAATCCAGTAACTCCTACAAAACAGCATGAACAGTGTCTGAGATGCTACAAGCACCCAATGTGTTCCAACCGCATCTTTTGAGTGGAAACACGTACCAGCAAAAGCCTCAGTGTCTTGGGTGCTATCCCTGGGCAAAGCCCATTCCCCAAGGCTGGGGTTAGGGAACGGGGGGTAGAGGGATGCTGCCTCCGCCCTACCCGTCCACTCCCACTCGCCCTCCACCCTCCCGCCCGCACCCCGAGCGCCGGGTACTCACAGCTCTGGTCTCATACAGAACCAGCTTCTGGACGGAGCTGATGATGGGGGCGGCGGCCACGGGCATGGCCCCAGCAAATGGGAGCCCCCAGAACAGGGCTCCAGGCCGCAGCCCAGATTGCGGCAGCCTCTGGATCGCCCCAGAAACCCAGAAAGAAGACACCTCGGACCCTAGACACCAGGTCCAGCCGGGAAGATCACCTCCTGGGCACTAAAGATAAAGATAAATATGTATTTGACAGGGTTCAGCTCCGAGTTTCCGGACCCCCATGCCCCACCTCCAGGCAAGCCCCGCCCCAGGGCCAGAGGGGCGGGGTCGGAGGCTGTACCATAGAGAGGCCGTATCATAGAGAGGCCGTACCATAGAGAGGCCATACCTCCGTACCATAGAGAGGCCGTACCTCCGTACCATAGAGAGGACGTACCTCCGTACCATAGAGAGGCCGGGTAGTGGTTCCCAGGCCTGCGTGCAGCCGGGAGAGGGCGGAAGAAAAAAGTGGGCGCAGACGGTGCCAAGTCCGATAAGTCCTTTATTTGTCTGACCTTTTCTTTGGAAAAGGGAAAGGACTGGAACTGGGTTGCTTCTTTTGAAGCGCTTCTCAGAGTTGCAGACAGACCCATGCCCAAGTTGGTCTGGTTTTCGTTTCCCTGTCTACTTCTGCCTTTGTTTTCCTGGGAACCGGCTTTGTGATGGTGCTTCGCTGATGTCGGTGTTTTCCCCTCACATCCCTTTGTTGCCTGTTTTACCCTTATCGTCCAGAGGGTGTATGCTTCAAGGACTTTTTTTAAATCCCCTGAAATTGGCAATGTTGGGCTTCGCCATCTACCTGTGCCGGAGGCTAACCCTTTGTCAAGTCTACGAAAGGGATGGGAGAGTCGAGCGGCGCCGGGCGGTGCAGCCCCGCCCTCGGAGCCGGCCGATCTGTGGTCCAGTAAGGTTTCTTCACCTGGTGTGAGTGAACATAAATGGAAAATCCATGTGCCCTCTCTGGTTATCGCTTCCTATATTTGCGAAAAGCAGTGTACTGTAACTATGAGTACAAATTTTGTACAAAAGTGAATATTTAAAATAAACTACAGCCCCACCGCCGATTCCCCGCTCCCAAGCCCTGAGCCCCTCCCCGCCCCTCCCAAGCGTCCTTGCGCGCTGCGCCGCCGGGGTTCCCTGGGCAACCGCTCAACAGATCCGAGAGTTCCCCGAGGCGGCTGTAGCCCACCTGTGGGGTCCGCTGGGGTCCCTTGCGGCCAGGTAAGTAGGGTTGACCCAATGCATTTTGGTACAGATTGAATGGAATCCCACCTCCTGCGAGGAACCCATACCAGTTCCTTTTCTTGCAAAAGTAAACTTCAAAATCTCCACAAATTGCCCTTTTTAAAAAATGTTCCCCTTTCAAAGACTAATGTTTTCATTCAACAAACATTTACTGAGCAGCTACTATGAAACCGTAAGATAATTACTGGAGTGGCCGCTAATCTAGCCTAGGCAGAGTGCGAGATATTCCAGGAGTGGGGTCCCCATGTAACCCTCAGGACCCAGGGTTTTTCAACTGCTAAAATTGTAAGGACACTTTTAAGCATGTATATTAAATTATAATGCAAACACAGAATGTGGTATTAGAAATTATATGATATGTGACATTAGAGACAGTATAAATTCAAAGTTGAAAAATTACAAAATCATTTTAAATTTTCTTTCACGGTTTGGTACTCCTTCTATTAAGAACTAGATAGGTGACCATGTCAGTTTGGGTATTTTGCATTGACTTGGATCTTTTAACTGGGGGAAAATATTTAGTTCTGTCCCATTTACAATGGAAGCCAACTCTTCTGGAAATGAGTTAAATATTTGCACAATGTTTTTATTGAGGATAACAACTCTTAAAATATCTGTTAAATTCTGGTTTTCCAATATTTGGTTTTCAATCATTATAACTAGAGGCCCAGTGCATGAAATTTATGCATGGGGAGAGGGGTGTCTCTCAGCCTATCCTGCACCTTCTCCAATATGGGATCAGGCCTAAAGGGGCAGTGGGACATCCCTCTCACAATCCGTGACTGCTGGCTCTCAACCACTTGCCTGCCTCTGCCTGATTGCCACTAACTGCTTCTAACTGCCAGCCTGATCAACCCCTAACCACTCCACTGCCAGCCTAATTGATGCCTAACTGCTCCCTGGCTGGCCCAATTGCCCTTAACTGTCCTCCCTTGCTGGCCTGGTCACCCCTAACTGCCCTTCTCTGCCAGTCTGGTCACCCCTAACTGGCCTCCCCTGCATGCCTGGTCACCCCCAAATGACCTTCCCTGCAGGCCTGGGTCCTCCCCCCCCCAAACTGTCCTCTCCTGTAGGCTTCATCCCCCACAACTGTCCTCCCTTGCTGGCCTGGTCTCCCCCAACTGCCCTCCTCTGCTGGTCTGGTCACCCCTAACTGCCCTCCCTGCTGGCCTGATCCCACAACTGCCCTCCTCTGCAGACCTGATCTTCCCCAACTGCCCTCCTTTACTGGCCCGGTCACCCCTAACTGTCCTCCCTGCTGACCTGATTACCCACAACTGCCCTCCCCTGCAGCCTGGTCCCCCCGACTGCCCTCCCCTGCTGGCCTGGCCCCTCACCAACTGCCCTTCCCTGCAGTTCTGTTCATCCCACTGCCTTCCCCTGCTGACCTGGTCTCTTCCAACTGCCCTCCTCTGCCTGCCTGGTCTCCCCCCCCCCCCCTGCAACTGCTCTCCCCTGCAGGCCTGAGTCTCCCCCAACTGTCCTCCCCTGCAGGCCTGGTCCCCTCACAACTGCCCTCCCCTGCTGGCCCGGTCACCAATAACTGCCCTCCCTGCTGGCCTGGTCACTCCCAACTGCCCATAACTGCCCTCCCCTGCAGGCCATCTTGTGGTGGCCATCTTGTGTCCACATGGGGACAGCCATCTTGTGTCTTGGTGTGATGGTCAATTTGCATATTACTCTTTTATTAGCTAAGATTAAGCATTTCCATTTGAACTTTGTCTTAGTTTGGTTCCGCCAAAAACAGATCCTGAAACAAAAATTTGAATACAAATAGTTCCTATTGGGAATGCTCCCAAAAACAACAGGGAAGTGAAGGAAGCTAGTAAAAGGAATATTATCAAACAAATTTCTCTGAGGGATGAATTCACTGGGGAATTCTTTTTTTTTTTAATTTTTTTAAAATATATTTTATTGATTATTTTACAGAGCGGAAGGGAGAGGGATAGAAAGTCAGAAACATCGATGAGAGAGAGACATCAATCAGCTGCCTCTTGCACACCCCCTACTGGGGATATGCCCGCAGCCAAGGTACATGCCCTTGCCGGAATCGAACCCTGGACCCTTCAGTCCCCGGTCCAACACTCTATCCACTGAGCCAAACCAGTCTCAGCTCACTGGGGAATTCACTTGGATGTGTGGATGTCTCAGTTATTTCCTCCTAAGGGGTGAAGGAGCTGATGTGTTTGTTCATCAACCCCCAGGAGTCATTGGCTGGTTGTTAATCCCCTGGAACTTCCAGACTGCCCTGTGCTCAGGCAGAATAGGTTTTGGCAGGCAAAAACAGCGGTTAGGCAGGCACGCATGCCAGCCAGCAGTTGGAGGTTGGGCTGGCCGGGCATGGAAAAGATGTGTGTCAAGTAGATATGAGCAGGGCGATGACATCTGCTCTGCTCCAGCCTTTGCTCCACTCGGATCCACTTCTCCCCCACATTAAGTTCACACCATCTGTTACTGATTCTTCCACATGGTGTCTGGTCCCGGTTTCTAAAAGAAATGGACTCACAAAAGTATGACCAGCTGGACAAACTACAGAACCCACTACTGCAATTAACCCTAAGTCTAAGTGATAATTTATCACTTTTCCTCTTTTACCACTCCTTCTAAATTTTACTTACCCTTGGTCAGCATGTCTGCTGGTTTAAATTGTTTTACCAATCGAGTAACCAGTCTTCATCCTTGAAGAGTATAAACCCCTGGTTATTATGTCCGTGTCAGGTATGGTTGCTACAGTTATCCATTCACTGGCTGTGGCAGCATCAAGACGCATCTCAGAGAATCCCCTGCATTCAAGATATACACCTCCCAGTCCTAATTATGTAGCAGCAGCTCTACCTTCACCAGTGTAATAACTCCTCAACAGGTTAAGGAGTTATAAAGAGGCTTCTTTGATCCAAAGCAGTATTACAGGGGATCCCATAATAAGTGCTACAAATCAAATCCACAGAAAGTAATGCTGGCTGAAGCACCGCAGGTAGGGAAGGCAAGCCCATCCCAGGAACACATGTCACTTGCTGCCCTCTCCCAAGTTGAAGGGGTCCTGAATGATCAACAGTTTGTCACTGAATGGATGTATCATTGGGGCTCAGCCTCTCTCTGTGCTGCAGATAGGAAAGACATTCCACAGAAGTACTAGAGTAGCCTGAGAGGGCGCCTTGTTGAGCCCACGTGTAGCCTCTGTTGCCTCCATCCCTACCACATGCTTACTCCATGTCTGAGCCCAGGAGGCAAGCCCTGAGGTGACCAAGGACAAAGACTAACTGGCATTTACTGAGTAACCATCCTGACCACCTGGTTGGTGAGTATCTCTTCTGAGATGGTGCTTTGTGAAAAAGCTCCACATATTTTGTATTTGTTTAATTTTTTATGCAGTATAACAAATAACCACAAATTTAGCATTTTAAAACACGCATTTGCCTGCTGACAGGGCTCAGTAGTCGAGCATCAACCTATGAACCAGGAAGTCAGGGTCCAATTCCCAGTCAGGGCATATGCCTGGGTTGCAGGCTCGATCCCCCAATAGGGGGCATGCAGGAGGCAGCTAATCAATGATTCTCTTTCATATCTGATGTTTCTCTCTCCCTCTTCCTTCCTCTTTGAAATAAAAATCTTGTTCATGAATGAAATTGGCACATAATTATGCTTTTTCACACTATTCTCTTGTTTAGGTATGGAGGTTATATGAAACCCATAAATTTTTTAGCAAGTGTACACTTTACCTTTTTTCTGAAAGAGAATCTGTAAGATTGTAAGACATGGAGCTCTTCAATAAAACCATCTGGTTTCTTTGTGGGAAGATTTTTAATTACTGACCCCATTTCCTTAATGGTTTAAAGAACCACTTAGGTTTTCCTATTTTTCCCTTAAGAAACTGATTTTTCTAAGAATTTATCCATTTTATTTGTTTTAAAATATATTTTGGGTAACTGTGTTTATGATATCCTTTTATTATCTGTGTCTACACCATTATTGTCTCTTTCGTCCTTCCACTTTTCTATATCTCGTATTGTTTGATCAAGCAGGCAGTAAATCAGCGTGTCATGGAGGATTCAACCAGTAAAATTAACAAACATGATGTAAACAACCTTTAAACAAAATGACATCAAATAAATGTAAATTACATATCCTTTTCAAGGATAAAGGGAATGTTTTTGGAAATTTCCCTGTGATAGACCACAAATCAAGCCTCAACAAATTTCAAAAGAATTAATCTAAAAAGAAGACCATTTTCTGATATAATGAGTTAGAAATAAATAATAGCAGAACATAGAAAAATCTTAGTTTTGAGATGTAAGAAAACACTTCTTAAAAACTAATGTTTAATATTATTTCATTATGCCTTCAATCTTCTTGATAAGTTTTGACAGTTATTTTTCTATGAGATGTTTTTAAATACCACAATTTAGTTTTGTTGACCCTCTTTATAAAACACTTGTATTTTATTTTATTTTTTATTTTTTTTAATTTTTTGTTTTTCTTTTTCAAACTTCTTAAGCTGTGCACTTATTGTCAGACTTTCTTTGGTTCTAATGTAAGTATTTAAGGCTTCTAAATACTACTTCAGTTATATCTTACGAGTTTTAGTATATATTATGCTCATTATTTTTCAGTTATATATATTTTTTCATTTTAATTGGGATTTATTTTAGAGCCATGGATAGCCCCTACATACATAGACATATAAAAATAGATGTGTGTATATGTATAACATATTCAATTTGGTTTTTAATAAAATATGCACATCATAACGTATATGTATATGTATACATATATGTATTTTCCCTTTAGTCTTTCAGAAAACTTTATTTTACTTTTTTACAGCAAATAACTGGATTTTGCTATTTATCTCAAACTAAGAGCTTATTATTATTTTAATACATGAGTTTAACTTATTTTCAATTATTAACAAAAGCTAATGGGCTAAGTAAATTTACAGGATATTCTAGTTCTTCCTAGCCTACCTACCTATTCCAACTAAATTAGGCACTTTAACAATCTTACTCTTTCTTATTGCAGTATTTTGTATTATGACTTCTCAAGAGACGATAGAAGAATATCCTTTTGTGGATATATTTAATGAAGATGAAGCTGAAAAAAACTTTTTGTTATCTAAACCTGTTTGCTTTGTTGTATTTGGGAAACCAGTAAGTTATCTCTTCTAACTTATTTGGTATAATTTTTAAAAACATTTTATTGAAGGATAATAAGCATACAGAAAATGACTCATAGATGTACACTGGGTGGATTTGCATGGACTGCACACACTCAGCTAGAGACACTGAACATGACAGCACTCCAGACCCTCACACTTTCTTCCTAAACACCGCCCTAGAGTGTATAACAACATAGTTAATTGGGCCAGCTTTTGTTCTGCTTTCTTTTCCATGTGTAAATCATTTTTACTTTTTAATTACAGTTGACATACATTATTATTCTAGTTTCACGTATACACACCAGTGATTAGACATTACATAACTTACTATTTGAAGGGGGAGAATATTAGGACAAAGGGGAAGTTCTCCCATTAATATCTGAAACTACTGGAAGGCAAGGTGCCTCACCTTTGCCCACAGTGTGTCAGTGGACTTATACATTGTCTTTCCACAAAACAGGAAGAAATCAAAAATGGTTGTCATAAGGCAGCTTGCCTTTCTAGGCAGCTCTAGTAAGGCCCTAGATGAGAGCTATTTTCAGCCACAGAGCTAGTTGGTAGTTGCCATTAAGGGGCCAGAGATGGTTAATTAAAGAGCTGCTTCAGAACAGCAGAGATCAAAGGCTGGATCCTGCCAATAATTTTATTATGTTTCTAAAAACATCACAGAGTTTTAAAAATCAGCAGTGAAAGTAATCAGATGCAACTGTTACTTCATTGAAGTGATCTTTTATCTTCAGAGTATAGTACTTTAAGATGTTTATTGAGAAGTACTTTTTTCTATTGGAAGTTACTAAAAGTCTCAAAACATTCATGATTATGAACTTTAAGAAGGAAATAAAATGATGAATCTCAATATAATCACAATGATTTATATTCAAAATTACAAAAGTTGATATTCAAAAGTGTTTAATGCATGGAATATCACTTTGCTACAGCTTCCTGATTTTTCAGGTATACTCTTCATTTATTTTGGAAAATAGTTTACTTGATAATAGTAACTGTCAATAGAATCTTTTAAAATGAGAATATCTGTTCCACTGGCAAATAGCTATTTTACTAGGTTTTAAATAATCTTTCCTTTTAAGGGTATTGGGAAGACAACATTAGCCCGTCAAATAGCACAAGAATGGAAATGTATTCGTGTAGAAGGTAAATTTCACTTTCCTCCCCTCCCCCAATATTTTAGTATAATAACTTTAAAATACTATACAATGAACATACATAGAACCTATCTATAGTCTGTGACTAACATTTTGCTTTATCATACATCACTATCAACCCAGTGAATTATCTTGATAATAGCATCAAACATGTTTTTTCCCTTTTGTTAGTCCTATTTTTTGTTCATAGAATTTAGGAGGGTTTATGAAAGGTCTTTGACTCCATTCTATTGCTTCCAATTATCTGATTTTATAATTTAAAACTGTTGAGGATATGTGTCTTTGGAGTGTCTTCCTATGAAAAATGAAAAGAGAAGAAACTCTCACAACTGCTTTTCGGAATATTTTCCAGAACTTAATTATCTTCAATGATAAATTTATTTTTTATAAATTTAAAAATTGACTTACATTCTTAGCAATATATGACAATGATTGATGTTTTTATATATAAATATTCTGTTAATCAATACAACTTACTTATGCCCTCATAGAAAAACAATTCACAAAAGTAGAAACAACAATAGACAAATATAAGAAAAAAAGAGTTTAACCTCATTGTTATTCAAAGAAATGCTAATTTAAATAACACTGATCTGTATTTGCCAATCAAGCTGGCAGTAAATTTTTTTGGAGTTGTTCTTTTTTTTAATCTTTATTGTTCAGTTTATTAATTATATTGTTCCCCCTTTTTTATCCCCCCATAGCTCCCCTTCACCCTGTACCCATCCCACCCTCCACCCTCACCTCCCCCTCCCCACTGTCCTCTCCCATTGTTGCAAGATTTTTGTCCAGTCTCTTGCTGTACTTCCCACAACCCTTTTCTCCCTAAGAATTGTCAGTTCATTCCCTCTCTATGTCCATGATTCTATTATATTTACCAGTTTATCCTGTTCATCAGATTATTAATTCACTTGATTTTTATATTCATTTGTTGATAGATGTGTATTTGTTGTTCATAATTTATATTTTTACCTTTTTCTTCCTCTTCTTAAAGAATATCTTTCAGCATTTCGTATAATATTGGTTTGGTGCTGATGAACTCCTTTAGCTTTTTCTTATCTGCGAAGCACTTTATCTGATCTTCAACTCTGAATGATAGCTTTGCTGGATAGAGCAATCTTGGTTGTAGATTCTTGCTGTTCATCACTTTGAATATTTCTTGCCACTCCCATCTGGCCTGCATCATTTCTGTTCAGAAATCCGCTGACAATCATATGGGTACTCCCTTATAGGTAACCATCTGCTTTTCTCTTGCTGCTTTTAATATTCTCTCTTTGTCTTTTCCTCTTGGCATTTTAATTATGATGTGCCTTGGTGTGGTCCTCTTAGGGTTCCTGTATATTGGGGTTCGGTGTGCTTCTTGGACTCCTAAGTCAATTTCTTTCACCAGGTGTGGGAAGTTTTCCGTCACTATTTCTTCAAGTAGGTTTTCATTAACTTGCTCTCTCTCTTTTTCTGGCATCCCTATAATTCGGATGTTGGTATGCTTGAGGTTGTCCCAGAGGCCCCTTACACTATCTTCAATTTTTTGGATTCTTTTGGTTTCTTGCTTTTTCAGCTGAGTGGATTTTACCTCTTTGTATTTCAGATCTTTAACTTGGTTCTTGGGGTGCTCTAGAGTACTTTTAGGTCTTTGTGTAATATTTTTTATTTCAGTTAGTGTATGCTTAATTTCTGGTTGGTCCTTTTTCATATCCTTGAGAGTCTCCTTCATATCCTTGAGGGTCTCGTTCATTTCCTTGTAGGACTCATTCATTTCCACATTGGTCTCGTTCATATCCTTGAGGGTCTCATTCATTTCCTTGTAGGTTTTGCTTATTTCCTTATAGGTCTTGACCTTTTCTAGGAGCCTCTTGAAAAGCCTTATAACCGTGGTTTTGAACTCTATGTCTAGTCGTCTTTTTTCCTCCATTTCTTTCACACCCGATTTCTTTCCATATCTCTGCATGGTGGCTGCTTTGTGTGGTAGATGTCCTCTAAGGGTCAGTGGCACAGCCTCCCCAGTTACTTGAAGTGGGTACTCTTACTGCAGTCCTTTATGGGTTGTACAGTATTTTTGAATTTAAGCCCAGGGTGTTATTAGCCCTAAGAGGGTTTGACCTCCAGGCCAATTGGCTGTGAAGGGAGACTGTGTTCAGGTTGGATGGGCGGAGTCTCTGAGCTGAGCAGGCAGCCTCAGCGTCAGCTACGTCCTGTGCAGCGCTCGTGCGCGGGTCTCTGTTGGGTGGTAAATGTTGCAGGCACCTCCAAGAGAAAGCCGCTAGTCTCTACCCCTTGCCAGACAACTCTGCCTCTCCCCAAATGAGTTTGCACATCCAAAGTCTCGCCCAGGGTTGTAAAACAAAGCAGACTGCTGGTCTTCGGGACCAGGGGGCAAGTCGCCAGGGAGCAAGTAGCACATCTGTGCTGTTGCACACTTTACGCACGCAAAATGCTTTTCCAAGCAACCCGGTTTCTCCTCAGACTAGGAGACCTCTGTCGCGCCCGGCTTCCAGGGTGCGTACCCCGGACCTGGGACCTCGCCTGGCACTGGGGAATCTGTGCAGTGGGACATCTCCACCCTCCCCGTTGGTGAAATCCAGCCGGGGTTGCTGCTGCCAGCCCTACAGCCCGCGCCATGGCTCTGAACCTCTGGCTCCGCACCTGTCTTCAGGGCTGCGCTCCGCCGCTCTTCTGAGTCTCAGTGTCCCACCTTTACTCCTATTTGTGGAGTTTTCACTCAGCCAGCTGTCCGGTGATTCTGGGTGATGTTTGTTTTGTTGTTTTGTTGTAGTTTTTGAATTGTTGCGTGGGGCAGAACAATAGGTGTTTACCTATGTCGCCATCTTGGTTGCTCCCTCCAAGGATGATTCTGGCAGTAAATTTTTAAACTTTCTATAATCATTGTTTGTAAGAATTTATGAAATGAACATTCCATGGGCTGTTAGTGAAATTGGATACACTTTTGGGAAGAAATAATTCAATAAACATTCATATACAAAAACTTTAAAACTTTCCTGTTTAATAGAAAAATTCATTTGTAGGAAATCTTTTTTAAAAAATATATTTTATTGATTTTTTATAGAGAGGAAGGGAGAGGGATAGAAAGTCAGAAACATTGATGAGAGAGAAACATCGATCAGCTGCCTCCTGCACACCCCCCAATGGGGATGTGCCTGCAGTCACGGTACATGCCCTTGACTGGAATCGAACCTGGGACTCTTCAGTTGCAAGCCAACGCTCTATCCACAGGGCCAAACCGGTTTTGGCTGTAGGAAATCTTAAAGAATATCAAATGTTCCATAGATTATTAGCAGCTAGGGACATAATATAGCTCCTGGGTTCTCCCCTGTCATTTCTATCCCAGGACATCTTCCAGCAAGGGATGGAATATTTCCTCTTAAAAAGAAAACACTTGCCCAGATGGTGTTGCTCAGTGGTAAGCATTGAATCATAAACCAAGAGGTCACAGGTTCGATTCCTGGTAGGGCACATGCCTGGGCTGCAGGCTCGATCCCAAGTAAGTGGTGTACAGGAGGCAGCTGATCAAAGTTTCTATCTCTCTATCCTTCTCCCTTCCTCTCTCTAAAATCAGTAAAAATATTTTTAAAAATAAATAAATAAAAAGGAAACACATTATTCAAATTCTAGATTTAGGATCCCTTTTCTATCAGTTTTTATTAGATAGGATGTATATATATTGATTTTTTACAGAGAGGAAGGGAGAGGGATAGAGGGTTAGAACACTGATGAGAGAGAAACATCGATCAGCTGCCTCTTGCACACCCCCCACTGGGGATGTGCCCGCAACAAAGATACATGCCCTTGACTGGAATCAAACCTGGGACCCTTCAGTCCAAAGAACGACACTTTATCCACTGAGCTAAACCAGTCGGGCTATTTCATCATTTCTTGATGTATATTTTCCTTTTATATAACCAGCATACAAAGTTAATGGGCTCTGGATATAACAGTATGGTTATAAGTAATATAGTCCAGATACTTTTGTGCAGTACTTCACAGTTTCCAAATCATTATCATATACACAACCTTATTTCATCCTCATATTCTCTTGCATATTGTACAAAGCATAAGCACCCAAGGCACGGAAGTACTTAGGAAGTTAGCTTCCCCAGGATGGTGGAGACGGGTTCTCTGTGGAAAATGCTCTGCTGCCTCAACACTTGGGTTAGGCTTAAATGACATAATGTGTATAAACATGCCTGTACACTCTAAAGTGATATACAAATGTTAATCTTTGTTACCAGTTACAAAACACACAAATGTGTTTCTTAATTTGACAATTCTAATGCCAGTTTGTGCTAATATTTTGAATTCATATTTCAGCTCTAACAATTTTGGAAGAACATATTGCCAAAGAAACCGAAACAGGAGTTATGGTAAAAAAATCTAAATTTCAAAGTTACTATTTTTTAAAGCTCTGTATCACAAGTATATTATACAGTAACGTAAATTATCTATGCTTTTCTTAGTTGCAATCAATTCTGGTCAGTGGCCAAAGCGTTCCAGATGAACTTGTCATAAAGATAATGTTGGAGAAGCTCAACTCCCTACAAATCGCTCACTTTGGTATGTTTATTGCTGTACAGCAGTGGTTATCAGAGCAGCCTTAAAACTGTACTTTTTCCAGCCAGTGTTGCTCAGTGGTCGAGCACGGGCCCCTGAACCAGGAGGTCTGCTGGCTTCATCCCAGCAGGGGGCATGCAGGAGGCGGCCCATCAATATTTCTACCTCTCCATCCTTCTCCTTTACTCTCCTTTACCATATTAGAAATTAAAACTAGAAAATGTTTTAAATATTTCTCTAAAAAATAGTTCCATGTTAACATAAATAGCATACTTCATAAAAATAATCATATTATTCAAAGCAAAATGTTTAGTGTTAAAAGTGATATTTTATTTTTGCAAATTTCTTTAATGTCTGGCTTATGAGAAGACCTAGCTGAATTCTCACATCTGTTTTTGCTTAGTTTGTTGCAATATATTGTTTTTGTTGAAGTACATGAAGAAAATCCAGCTTCACACAATGGTAATTAGAAAAGGAGGGGTATTTTAATAGTCTTTGTGATAATTATGGATATTCTTTACCTCACACCAAAACTTGATAAGGAGCTCTTGCCAGTTTCCCAATGGTTAGAACATTAGCCTGTGGATCCAAAGGGTTTCAGATTTGATTCTCTGTCAAGGGCATGTACCTCTGTTGCAGGTTCCATCCCCTGCATTAGGGCTCATCAGTAATTGGATGATATTTCATAAAGCAATGGATAATATAAAACTTTAATTGTTATATTTTACTCTACAGGTTATATTATCACTGAAATACCAACACTTGCACAGGATGCCCTGACTACTTTGCAGCAAATAACCTTAATTAAAAATCTAGATTTGAAACCTGATATTATAATTAATATTAAGGTAAGAAGTTGTTTTCTAATATAGTTAATGATTCTTTTTGATGGAAGCGAAATTAAAGCACTGTTTATAAAAATTGTAAGTAGTTAGGGAAATGCTAATTTATGCATCAGTTATTGGGACTGAGCTATACTTTCTTATGTCTCTGTGCTTTTGCACCTGCAGCTCTATCCACAGCGGACACCTCCTTGCCTTTTGTCATCCTTTGAAAGTCAGTCAGGCATCATCTCTTCAGAACTTTCCTCCAGGGTGGCCTCTGTACACCAACACATCCATTAACTAATTCATTCTCTCTCCCCGCTTCCCTAACACATTGCTATACAAACGTTAAATACATATTTGATGACCATTCACATTAATCTCATCTCTCTATCACATTACCTCACTATATTGTCATTGACTATTTTCCTTCTGTGCTTGCTTGAAGGCAGGAACCATGTCTTACATAAACCAGCTCAATATCTGGCACCTAGTTGACACCTAATATGTTTTCTAGTTAAATAAAAGAACAAACAAATGATTTGGGCATATGAATGTTAAAGAACTGGATTGATTAAGAATCAAGGCTGGAGGAACCAAGATGACAGCATAGGTAAACACCTATACTGCTGCCCGGCACAACAATTTCAAAACTACAACTAAAAGACAGAACGGACATCATCCAGAACCACTGAAAAGCTGGCTGAGTGGAAATTCCACAAATAGAAGGAAAGATAAAAGGACACTGTGACTCAGAGGAGCCGCGGAGGGCAGAGTTGTAGAGATGCGCAGAGACAGAGGCACGGAGCCTTGCTCAAGTGGAAAGGGCGGGCGGCTGAATACCTGGCTGGTTTTCTCGAATGGAGAGGGAGACAAAGGCGTCCCACTGCACTGACCCCCAGTTCTGAGCGAGTCTCAGGGAACCCAGACTCATACGGGGTGAAACTACTATAAGGAAGAAACACACTGACATTTGGGAGCTGCAGAAGCGTGTGAGCTCGCAGAGAGGACATGTGGCTCACTCCCTCATTCGGGAGGAAAACAAAAACCACTGGACTGCATTGTTTTCCAGTTCTGGGTGAGAATTTGGGTGTGCAGACTCATTTGGGGAGAAACTGAACTGTCTGGCAGTGGGCAGAGCTCTAGGGCAGCTTTCTCTCAGAGGTGTGTGCAGCCTTTGCCACGAGGCACAGAGACCTGGGCACCGCTTAGGGCGAGGCTGACAGGAAACCAAGATTGTCTGCTCAGCCCTGAGACTACGCCCCATCCAAGCTGAGCACAGCGGCTCTCCCAGTGTAAACACAGCTGATTCTCACAGCCAATTGGCCTGGAGGTCAACCCCTCCCAGTGATACCAACAACAATCTAGGCTTAACCACAACAAGACTGTGTAACCCATAAAGGACTGCACCAAGACTATCCACCTCAGGTAACTGGGGAGGCTGAGCCACTGTCCCCTAGAGGACACCTACCACACAAAGCTACTCGACCAATTCAGGGGAGCAGCCAAAATGTGGAGACAAGGAAACAGATCATATTTGAAAAAAATGGAGGGAAAAAAATGACTGAACATAGAGTTTAAAACCATAGGTTTTTCAAGTGGCTCCTAGAAAAAGCCAATAAATTTAACAAGAACCTTGAGGATATAAGCAAGATACTTGAGGATATGAAAAAGGACCAACTAGAAATGAAGCATACACTGCGAAGCACTTTATCTGAACTTCAGTTCTGAATGATAGCTTTGCTGGATAGAGTAATCTTGGTTGTAGGTTCTTGTTATTCATCACTTTGAATATTTCTCGCCACTCCCATCTGGCCTGCAGAGTTTCTGTTGAGAAACCCGCTGGACAATCGTATGGGTGCTCCCTTGTAGGTAACTGTTTTTCTCTTGCTGCTTTTAATATTCCCTCTTTATATTTTGCTCTTGGCATTTTAATTATGATGTGTCTTGGTGTGGTCCTCTTTGGATTCCTTTTGTTTGGGGTTCTGTGCACTTCCTGGACTTGTAAGTCTATTTCTTTCACCAGGTAGGGGAAGATTTTGGTCACTATTTCTTCAAATAGATTTTCAGTATCTTGCTCTTTCTCTTTTTCTGGCACCCCTATAATTCGGATGTTGGTATGCTTGAGGTTGTCCCAGAGGCACTTACACTATCTTCAATTTTTTGGATTCTTTTTGCTTCTTGCTTTTCTGGCTCTGGATTTTGCTTCTTGTATTTCAAATCTTTGACTTAATTCTTGCGGTCCTCTAGTCTGCTTTTAGGTCTCTGTATAATGTTTTTTATTTCAGTCAGTGTATGCTTAATTTCTAGTTGGTCCTTTTTCATATCCTTGAGGGTCTTGTTAAATTTATCAGCCTTTTCTAGGAAATTCTTGAAAAACCTTATAACCATGGTTTTGAACTCTATATCCAGTTGTTTGTTTTCCTCCATTTCTTTCATTTGTGATCTGTTTCTTTGTCTCCGCATTTTCACTGCTTCCCTGAGTTGGTTGAGTAGCTTTGGTTGACAGGTGTCCTCTAGGGAACAATGGCTCAGCCTCCCCAGTTACCTGAGGTGGACAGTCTTGGTGCAGCCCTTTATGGGCTGTACAGGCTTGTTGTGGTTAAGCCTAGATTGTTGTTGCTATCACTGGGAGGGGTTGACCTCCAAGCCAGTTGGCTGTGAGGATCAGCTGTGTCTATGCTGGGAGAGCCTCTGTGCTCAGCTTGGATGGGGCGTAGTCTCAGAGCTGAGCAGTCAGCCTTGGTTTCCCATCAGCCCTGCCCTAAGTGGTGCCTAGGTCTCTATGTCCTGTGGCCATGGCTGCACACACCTCTGAGAGAAAGCTGCCCTTGAGTTTTGCCCGCTCACAGAGAGTCCAGTTTCTCCCCCAAATGAGTCTGGATATCCAAATTCTCACCCGGAACTGGAATACAATGCAGTCTGGAGGATTTTTCCTCCCAAATGAGAGAGCCAGCCATGTGCCCTCTCTGTGAGCTCGCGCACCTCTGCAGCTTCTGAGTCTCAATGTGCTTCCTCCTGACAGTCCAGTTTCACCCCGTATGAGTCTGGGTTCCCCGAGACTCACCCAGAACTGGGGTTCAGTGCAGTGGGGAGCCTTTGTCTCCCTCCCCGTTCAACAAAACCAGCCAAGTATTCGGCCGCCCACCCTTTCCCCTCACGCGCGTCTCCACGTCTCTACACCTCTGCCCTCCGCACCTCCTCTGAGTCTCAGTGTCCTTTTCTCTTTCCTTCTAGTTGTAGAATTTCTACTCAGCCAGCTTTCTGGTGGTTCTGGATGATGTCCGTTTTGTCTTTTAGTTGTTGTTTTGAAATTGTTGTGTGAGGCAGCATAGGTGTTTACCTATGCCAACATCTTGATTCCTAACAATAAAATTTTTTTAAAAGAACAAAAAACAAAGACACAAAAAATGTTGACATACCATAAAATTGTTTATATAATGCAACTTGACACAAAATAACACTTAAAATATTATATTTGCTTGGGGTCTTAAATAATTTTTTGGTTTATGTATTGTGTAATATGTGAATAGGAAGTAAAAGCATATTCCACATGTTTTAAATGGTTACTAATGTTCCTTAGTGCCCTGACTATGATTTATGCCAAAGAATTTCTGGGCAAAGGCAGCACTGCACTACAGGGTACATATATACAAGAGAGCAGTGGGATCCGGAAGTCATTGAGAATAGAAGGAAAAAAAGGAGAGAAGCCCATAAAGAAGGAAGAGGAGAAGAAGAAGGGGAAGAGGAAGAAGAGCAAGAAGAAGAAGAGGTAATATCCCAGTACCATATACTGTACTTTTAACATTATGAGAATTATATTAAATGATAGCATGGATAACAGAAAATAGCAGATACGACATAAAATAATAATAGGATAAATATGATATTGAACACTTTTCAGGCCTTGGGCTGAGAACTTTCACACGCATTACTCCCACTGCCTGGAAATATTACTTTCCAGAAATCTGTGTGGCTCTCTTCCTCATTTCCTTATGGGTTTTTACTCAACTATTACTTCTTCAGGGAACCCTCCCATGACCACCTGATTAAAATAGCGCCTCTCCCATTATTCTTCATTCCCTCTGTCCTGCATTATCTTTCTTCCTTGTACTTAACCACCACTAACCTGTTATATGTTAATTTGTCTACTTGTTCATGTTCTTAATGCCCCAACTGGAATGCATGGTCCATTATCCCCAGCGGCTTAGTTGGTTTAATTCACTGTAGTATTTCAAGTTCCTAGAACTGCTTGTACATAGTTAAACAGTTCTTGCACGTAATTCATTTTAGAAAAACTAAAATGATTTGTTTTATCAATCTTTACTGAATGAGTAAATGAGCGAACTAGTAGCTCAGATTTTCAGAGACAATCTAATTTCTTTATTTTGTCTCTAAAAATATGATGTTCTTTCCCTGCTGTTCTATACTCATTGAGAATTACAAAGAAATTACTAAATACAAAGTCAATCTCAAGTTTTATTCCGTCTAATAAGGGCCCCTTAAAGTGTTTAATCTCTGTTAAATAAAAATCTTTAGACTTTAATTTTCCCTTCTGTCTGCTTCTCATACCAAAATGGCATCTAGGTATAAGGAGGGAGGGATGTGGCTTATAAAGTAAATAATCATTAACATAAAGATATTTAAAGTCTTTTCTTTTCCATTTAGACATTTATTGCCGAAATGCAGATGGTGGCTGAAATTCTTCAACATTTAGTTCAGAGGCCAGAGGATTATTTGGAAAATATTGAGAATATCGTTAAACTTTATAAGGATATGATTCTTCATGCTTTAGAGGTAAGAACAAAATATATTGCTAAAAATGGAAATACAGATATTTGTGTTCTACCACTAGTTAAATAGCTCTCACACTTATTCACCCCATATGTCATCTTTCTGGTTCTCCTCTGCTTGAATTTGGTAGAATGCTATTAGAATAAGGCTTCTGTCCCAAAGGCTGTTTCACAAAACAATATTATTTTACTCTTACAAAGCATCAGTGTTGCTGAAACATGATAAATGAACCACATTTTTTCAAAAGTTACTAGGGGAATTCATTTATGGTTAGAGATTGGAAAATCCATGTTAACAGACCATTTTTGTTAAATCATTTTCAATCTGTAATCTGTAGGTTTATCAAAACAAATGTACACTTAAAGTGCATCTTTTATTCTGAAGTTTATTTAAATTGCAACCCAAAGAATTATTATCCCCAGATTGGCTTCTGTGAGTATCCTATTTAAAGTGGGTTATATGTAAGCATGATAAAGCCATTATTTATTATAAGAAACTTTTAATTATTTAGCTTTTTAAAAATATGATTACTAAGATTACAATTATGTGAAAAACATATTTCATATGGCCAAAAATCTAGAGAAGATAGCCAAATTTGTATTGAAAATTTATTCAACAACCATTTATTGAACTTGGGTATTTGGCTAGACATCATGCTAAGCAATAACAAAGATTTAAAAAAAAGTCTTCAAGTTGCCTCTTCCCATCAGATAGAGAAACTAAAATGATTTGTTTTATGCTGTTTTATGTTTATATATTTTAAAGACAAATAAGTGGATCATTTTAATTCTCATTATCTACCCCCCAAAATGAGAACCAGATTTAATTGTTTTCTCCCATATATCTTTTATTCCTCTCTTCCTCCTCTCTGTCCATGACCTTTAAACATAGCTTCTTAACAGTCATTTACATGTCTATGTATAACATTCTTTCCTCCTGCAACAAAAATATCCTCCTGCAAGTCATTAATACATTGCAGGCCTATCACAAGCATTCTCTTGTTTTCATATTACACGATGTTTTACATAAATGTTAAAGGCATGCCTTAAAATTAAATACCTATTGCATTTTGAAGTTATTTATTACATGTTATTACAAGCTAATATCTTTTTAAAGTATGATACTTTGTGAAATGCTTTTTGTACTTGTTCAATAGAAACTTATCGGGCCCCTGGGTAGCAATAAAACTACTGGTGCGCAATGTGTTAAGTGGCTGGCACTGGGTATGAAATAAAGCATAATTAAAATCAGATTCAGAAAATTAGAAAACTATTTATGGGGGGAAATAAGCAGAGCTAGTGTCTTCAAGGTTAGTGTCTCCAAGGTCTTACACACTAGCATCACTGATGCCCAGTGTGGTGCCCAAAGAATGGCAAGTGGTAAATGCTTAACGGACGTTCAGCTGAACAAGTGACGAGACCACAAAGGGAAAAAGGTGACAGCTTCAGTTTCATTACATGTAAGACTTCTAGAAGTTAAAAAACTAACCTTATTCAAAAGATAACCTGGAAATAGACCCACATCAATTATGAGAAAGTCATAGAAATGATTTTTTAAACCTGTAAGTTCTCACCCTTCTGATATAGATAGACCACAAATATGAGCAGACAGTTCACAAAAATGAAAGATAAAAGAGTAATAGGCCTCTAAAAAAATTTCAGCTTCCCTGAAGAAATGCTAATCTGAATAATGAAATATAATTTCCATGACCAAATTTTAAAAGATGAGCAAGAAATAAGTCCTCCTCTTGCTAGCAGGAATATGGTAAAGCAAACACCTATACCCTGCTGAAAGGAATAGAAGTCAGTTTGGTCATTTTGAATAGCTTGAGCACTAAAAATAACATACATTATATCATGTGTAACGCAATTTAGACTTCAAGATGTCCTCATAGTTTATTAAGATGCTGATCTTATATTCATTTTTTCCAATGATCCTAGATTATAAGGTTTCTTTTCTATTATCTATAGGAAATAATGGCTGAACACAATCCCCAGTATTTCATTGAGCTAGATGGAAATAAGCCCCCAGACGACCTCTTTAATGTGAGTGCAATTTTCAATAAAATATCCCACAGTTTAGAAAATCAAAAAGTTGTTGACTGGCTTGTACTTGTTTTAAGGAACATCAGGAAGATATTTACATTTTTAACCATTTATTGTTTGAAACATTTATTTTGACACTTAAAAATTTGGTGTTCAATTTATTTGTTTTGTTTATATTAAAATCAAAACTACACTTAAATCTAAAATCTCTGTATGGAAAAAAAATGCTTCAAAGAAAAGTTAAACATACATGCAAAACAAAGCTATAATGAAATACCACTTCACATCCACTAAGACGACTGAAATTTTTTTTAAAAAAGGCACTAACAAGTGTTGGCAAGGTTGTGGAAAAGTTGGAATCCTCATACATTGCTGGTTGTAAAGTGGTGTGGCAGAAGGGCAAAAGCTAGACTGGTGATAATCTGAAATTATTTGAAAATTGAAAGTCTAAGGATGAGCAGCTGGAAGGTTGTATTTGACATTACTGAGAGGGGAAGACTGGGAGGAATGTGTTTGAGTTAGAGTGGGTGGGATGGTGGGTCATGAGTTTTACCTTGCATGTTTAAAACTGAGGTGACTGTTAGATATTTGTGAGAAAATAGAAAATATATATGGGTTTCTATACCTGGTTCCTGGCACAGAGCTCCCAACCCCTTGTAGTTTCCTAAGAGATAAGAGCACTAGAAGCATCTTTGGTTCTTTCGAGGTGACTCTGGGTAGGCTCCTGGATGGCCCCTGGATGGTGGGTGGGCACCAAAAGGACTAGTTTGTTAAAGGGCATGATAAAGGATACAGATGAACAGCCAATGAAGCGATCTATAGGGTGGGGTCTGAGAGGATCCCAGGCTCAGGAGCTTCTGTCCCCATAGAGTTGGGGTATGCCAACCTCCTGGTGTAGACATGTTCACCAACCTGGAAGCTCTCCAAACCTCATACTATTGGGATTTTTTCTGGAGGCTTTTTTTGCATAGGCATGATTAATAACTCTGTTTTAGCCCATCTCTCTTCTCTGGAGGATAAGGGATGAGCTGAAAATTTCAAGCTGCTCTTTATCTTTCTAACACATCCTACATTCAGCCCATCTCGCATACACAGCAGGCTTCTGCTTCAAAACGTATTCAAAATTTGAGTACTTTTTGCAACACACTTTCCTCAAGGTGAAGGCAGAAACTCCAATAGGTCTCGTTGAAACTTGCCAAGCCTGTTAAGGCCCCATTTGGCATGGTATCCTACCTCAGTGGTCGGCAAACTGTGGCCCATGAGCCACATGCAGCTCGTGAGCTGGGATTTGCCGCTCTGTTGACTAATGGGTTTGCTGACCACTGCCCTAACCCTTCTGCCCACATTCAACTGGCCAAAACAAGTTACATGGAGAAGCTCAACACCAGTGGGATAGGGAGTGTACTCTATCCAACTAGCAAGGGAAGGTGGGGAGGAGGGTGAATTGTGAACTCATAATCTATCACAGATTGCCATGTGCCATCAGGATTTTGTTTATCTCAGCCTCTCTCATCTCAGACGCTGTGTTTCAAATTCTTCCACAGAGTGTCTGTATTATTTTCTTAGTGTTGCCATAACAAAATACTATAAACTAGGCTGTTTAAAATGACAGGAATTTCTTCTCTCATAGTTCTGGAGGTTAGAAGTCCAAAATCAACCTATTAGCAGGGTCATGCTCCCTCCAAAGCCTCTAGTGGAGGGTCCATCCCTGCTTCTTCTGGCTTCTGGTAGCCCTAGGCCTCCCTTGGCTGTAGCAGCATAACTCTAACATCTGCCTCTATCTTCACATGGCTTTCTTCCCTCTGCCCGAAGAGGTCCTATAGAGCTAGACCTCTGAGGACACGAATATTTGAGGACCAGAGGGAGCACTGTTATGGGTTGAATTGGGTTTCCCCCAAAAGATGTGTTGAGGTCTTAACCTCATACCTATAAATGGGACTTTATTTGGAAATAGGATCTTTTCAGATATAATCAAGTTAAGATGAAGTCATACTGAAGTGCAGTGAGCCCTACTGCAATGTGACTGTGTCCTTAGAAGAGAAGAGGCTCAGACACACAGGGAGAAGTTGGCTATGTAACAACAAAGGCAGGGATTGGAGTGATGCATCTATAAGCCAAGGACACCATAGATTACCAGAAAGCAACCAGAAGCTAGGAGGAAACAAAGATGTATTCCACTCATGAGCTTATCGCTTTTTCAGAATATTTGAAATCTTGCAATGCTAGTATTTAAAGATTTGTTCCTTCAATTTAGACGGTTCTAGAGCGACTTAAGTATCTGAACCTAAGAAGAGCAGCTGTTATAACTAAACTTCAGAGTGGAGAGGAAGAAATGAATGATGCATTGGACAATGTAAGTTATTTTTAACTGTTTGAAAGTGAACCTTCTTAGTATATGTTGTTACCTTAATTTGTGTCCAAGGTTTAAAAGGAGTTTCGGAATGCCTCTTTAAAAATGTATTTGATTTCTGGTAAGAAGCTGTAATACTATCACAATGTTCGTATAGACACCAAACACAACAAAACAAAAGTTATGAAACAAAGAAAAGCAATAAAAGCAGAACAATCAAATAATGAGACAGAAGAAACCAAGTTCACTTTTAAAACTTTGCAGCACCAAAGAAAGCAGAGGCATAAAAGCCCTGAACTCTATAAGCACTCATTCACTTCTTCAATCATTCAACCAGCATTTTGGAATAATTGCTCTGTTCCTGGCACTGATGTATTGTGGATGTGATGGTGATCAAATTATAAATGCTAAATGCTAAAAAGGCCACAGGACTTTAACTGGAGATTTGATCTATATTGGAAAGTTCAGTTTCCCCTATATGAATAGAAATTAAAAAACAAACACCAGAATTTTACATAGATGCTATAATTCAAAGTAATCTTTGAAAGAAGTTCCTTATGTTATCCTTTGAGGTGTAATCCCTGTATCTTAATGGGTGAACGTAGCTGGAATATATGCTGGGACTTCAGTAACACAAACTGGTGCTAAAAGGGAAGACAGATGGGCCTGGGGAGCATAGAGGCTATGGTCTGAGCCTCCTCTTTGAGGTCATCACCATCAATAAAGGATAAATTTAAAGGACCCAGCTGGAAAGGTTGTCCTTAGAAATGGTTACCTATGTTTACAGTTCATAAGATCTATGACTAAGGATGCCTGCCCTCTCTTTCATAAAAGGGCAGAAATTGTGACTGTGTACAATGGAGTCATTATTTATATATGCCTCAAGCAGTGTTTCTCCCTGGCAGTCCAGACCAGCTCCAAAAGAGTTGCCTGGGAAGTTTACTACAAGTACAGATTTTGGAGGCCCACATCCAAGAATGACTGAACCAGAATGTCTGTCTGTAGGTGGGATCTGGAAAGGTATTTTTACAACATCCAGAGAAGATGTCTATCCCCACTTAAGTTTGAGGAATCCCACTTTAAAGTTTGGGACACTGAAGAACCCTGGCTTATCATGCTTGATAAATCTTGAAGTTTTGCATGTTTTGAAGGACTTTAGTTGAATGCCCTTCAACTAAAGGCAGGTGAACTTAAGAAAATCAATATAAAGGACTTGGATATAAAGGACTTAAATCTCCAAAGAAGGTTTATAAATGGCTAATAAACACATGAATAGAATCTCAAATCACTAGTCATTAGGGAAATACAAATCCAAACTACAAGATTGCCACAATTAAGTATTAAAAAGTACATATATGTATGTGTATCCAAGAAATGTAAAATATAGTATTGTAATGGGTGGTTCAGCTCCTGTATAAAACAGTTTGGTATTTTCTCAAAATGTGAAACACAAATTTATCATAAGATCCAGAAATTTTACTTGTATGGATACATCCAAAAGAAGTGAAAGCAAGGACTCAAGCAGGTATTTGTACACCAGTATTCATAGCAAATAGCATGGAGGTGAAACAATCCAAATGTCTATCAGTGAATACATGGATAAATGAAGTGTAGAATGTAGACACAATGGAATATTATTCAGTCTTAAAAGGAAATTAAGTCCTGGTATATGCTAAAACATGTATGAACCTTGAAAACATTTGTGCTGGTGAAATGAGCCAGAAACAGAAGACAGATACTGTGTAATTACACTTGGGCACCTGGAATAAGCAAAGTCAAAGGGGCAGAAAGTAGAACAGAGATTACCAGGGGTAGCGGGGAGACAGAGAAGGGGAAATTACTGTTGAATAGGTGCAGAGGTTCTGTTTGGGTTTTTGGAATAGCTCTGGAAATGGGGAGTGGTGATAGTTGCACAACATTTTGAGTGTATTTAATGCAACTGCATTGTACACTTAATATCATTAAAATGGTAAATTTTAGGTTATACAGTAAAAAAAAATTTTTAAAAACCAAAAACATCCTTGCAGATTCTACTATGCAGCCAGGGATGAGAACCACTAGTATAATGGGGTGAGAGGCACATGACAGTTTAATGTGAACTGGAACCTGCTGGCAAAGAGTGAGAGCTGTAACGTTTGATGTGCTGTGAGAGAGGAGTGAGAGTGGGCGTGGGGATGGGTGTGAGAGTTTGTAGTGGGAGGAGGACAAGTCAGGCTGGCATCCAGCACGGAAGACAGTGACAGGATCAGTTTTCAAATTAGACAGTTTTGACTTCCAGCTCTACAGCCTACCAGCCCTGTGACTTTGCTCAACCTTACCTTTTGTTCAATTGTTTGAAAAAGGGATGATGTCCCCTACCACATAGTGTCATTAGAAGTATTATATGAAATGATGCTTGTAAAATGCCTAAAACCAATGGTAATATTCAAAATAGCTAACATCTATATTGTAGGGGCAAGACTGGCTTCATGAGCTAGCGACCTATGCAGTCACACAGAGCCCCATGCTTAGAAGGGCCCCACAATTAGTTTAATGCTGTGCTGTCAGCTGTGAAATGTTTAATCACTTTAGCACAAAGGCCCTGCATTTTTGTTTTGTACTGGACCCAGCAAGTTAGCTGAGCTGTGCAGGGCCATTCACTCAATCACAGCGGAGCTGGCAGCAGTGCTGAAGAGCCTCGACTGGGCCAGGCATTAACCGGGTAGCTGCTGGATCATGGACCGGTCCAGAGGTTCCTCAGCTAGAGACTCGGTGGGAGGCGAGCTTGAGTGCAGTGGCTATAACTGCTGGCTTTCCTGTGCCTCCCTCTCACTGTGGCTGTGTCTGGGGTCCCTCTTACAAGATCCTCTGGTCTAGTCTCTCCGGATGTGAAGTCTCCAGTCTTCTGGCTCCAGGAGAGTGGTGGTGAGGCTGAGGGACAGAGTTGGATGACTGAGTGAGATGGAGAGTGACTTTGGCTACTAGCACCTCCTTTTAAAGACTTTTAACCAGTCTCCCTGTCTTCTGCTCTCCGTTCCCCATTTTCAGAGGTGCCTGATGTCAACAGGTCCTGAGCTTCTCAAGGATTTTGAAGAGTGAATGATTTAATCCTTGTTGTAGTAGTCTGATAGTTTTAAGACTCTAACATCCAATTTATTTGAAAGCTCGTCTTCTGGTAGCCCCTCAGCATCTATAGACATGTGGCTTCAGAAACATGATCTGCTATTGAAATGTTTTTCCCAAGTTGGGACAGGAAATAAGGACGATAAGGAAAGAGGGACTGTCTCCTCACTGGTCTGAGTACATTTCAGTCCCAAGCTCACCATCTGTGGATTCCATGGAGAAGAGGGGGTGGGGAGGGAGGGGAGATAGCACCACCAACAAGTCTCATGTAACTCCCCTACACATTGACAGTTTCCTTTGTACTTAGCTACTTCTACCAGCCCTCAGCTGGAGACACTCATGCAGCATTTCTGTACTGTGCATGTCTCTTGGCTCTGGGATGCTGCAGTGGTCCAGGCAAGACCATAGCTCCCACCCTCATCTGTCCTTCATAGTCAACTCTGGAGCAAGCGGCTAATGTAAGACCCACATCTAAAGGTGGGAGGGAGCCAATGTGGACCCTGTCACCCTTGGCAGTTGCCCACCATGCCATCTCTCTCCAGTTCTCTTGTCCCTGCTCGGGTAGCCCAAGAATTCAGCAATCTGCAGCTTGTAGAGAGTGGTTGTTAACTTCTCTGGAGATCATCAGCAGAGAGAATTGCTGAGGGCAACTTTACATTCCAGGAAGAGCTAAATAAATGCAAAAATAATTTTTTATAACATCTTACTATTTTAAAACTTAGGTAAATTGACTAAGAATTTGGTACGTTTTCAAATCTTTTCAATAATTTTTTTCAGTATCTGTTTTCTGAGATAGATCATATAAAACGCTCTAGCTAGCTTATGCTCATCCTACCTTATAAGAGAAAGGGCTCAGTAAAATTCAAACAAGGTCTTATAACAGAAATGAAAACTATATGCCTATTAAATTTTGGACAAGTACAGAATGGTTGCAATTAAGAAAAGAAGCCAAAATTTGCTTTCTAAATGATTTCTTAGAAAGTTACAGCACTTTCAAATAAGAAATGAAATACCATTAATTTCAGCAAAACTTATGCCCACATATGTAATGTTTTTAATATTTGTTTTTAATAGGATGAGCTGTTTCGTACTCTTGCATCTTATAAACTTATTGCACCAAGATATAGATGGCAGAGAAGCAGATGGGGGCGCTCATGTCCTGTGACTTTAAAAGAAGGTAACATTTTTCCAGGAACGGCTGACTTTTCTGTAAGGTAGGTAATCATTTTCAGAACTTAATTTCAAAACTTCCCCATATCTCTTTTCAGTTGTTTATGATTGTGGTATATTTTAAGTTTTCTAGGTAAAATGTACTGTCTGTCATCAGAAGAAACATTAAAAGCATTTTTATTGAACCCACGTCCCTTTCTTCTTCCACCAATGCCCACACCACCATTCAAAGTATTCGTATTTGGACCTCCGTCTTCAGGGAAAACAACACTGTGCAATTTGCTTGCGGAACATTACAAAGGAAAGGTAGCTATTTAATCTAGCTGGCTGGCTAGTTTTCTACCTACTTAAACTTGATTATAATTTGGAGGATTTGGGGATTTGTAGGATTTATACTGACTTTTCTTAATTTTACACAGTCAATTGGACCATTGTTCTCCTGGGCTTAGAGTGGGAAAGGCATCCCGCTTGCTGTTTATTGAGGCTTCCAGACCATAGCCCCTCCCTTCTTCCCCAATACCCCCAGATCTGACTGTTATGTCATACAGGTGACACCACCCGTTACCTCTTCCTGGTTCCACAGGTATCCTGTATCCTGGGTTATACCCCTCCTGCTCACTGTGGAGTGAATATGTGGAGCGTTCTCTACAGCATACTCACTCCTGTCATCATTCTTGGTGGTTTCAGTAATTACTAGGATGACCCTCCCAAGACCCTGACCTCTCCCCTCAGTGATCTTATTCTCCACACTCAGTAACTGAAGAGAAGTTGCATTTAGCTTGGACCAGAGAGATAGCGGTAGAGGTAGCAAGACGAGCAGATTTGAGATGTAATTTGAAGACAGAGCCAAAGCATTTGAGGAGGGATTGGTGTGTAGAGGAATGATATGAAAGCCAGCATGGCTAGAGTGGAGGGCATGAAGGGAGGACTGGCTTAAGATGAAGGTGGCTGAAGATGTAGTCAGAGCTATGCAGGTCTTCAGAAGAAGTCTGAATTTATTTCAAGTTCTATTGAGTTCTTTTAAACACAAGGGTAACTTTTTCTATTTGCTTTTAACTTTTTTATTGTAAACTATGACAAGCATACAGAAAAGTTGAAATTCACTGAACTATCACAAAACAAACCCCTATATAACCACCACCCAGGTCAAATATAGAATGTTGCCAGCATCCCAGAAGGCCCCCATGCCTCTTCCCAATACCAGTTCTCTTATTCCTCCACAAAGGGAACCACTGCCCAGAACTTTATAGTATTTACTTCTGTGCTTTTCTTTTATGGTTTTACCATGTAACTCTACATCCACATACCATAAGTTAGTTTTGCATGTTTTTCTTTTAGCCTTCCGGACTTAAACAATTTATGTTCTTTGTGCCTGGTTTCTTTTACTTAACATTATGATTGTGATATGTAATGTATGTTATTTATGCATGATATTGCATACAGCTATATTTTTTATTATTTTATTGTATTATATTGATTGAATTATATTACAGTTTGTTTATGCAGTTCAGTGTTAATGAAACTTGGGTTAACTCTAATTTGGGGTATTAGGAATAATATTGCTCTAAACATTCTTGTACTTGTCTGTCAGTGCACACATGCATATTTTTATTTTGAAGCTACATCTAGGGGTAACATTTCTGGGACATGAGGATGTATGAATATGTTCACTTTGTATAGGTAATGCTAACTGTTTTCCAAACTAGTTTTACCAATTTATAATCCTGTCGGCAATATATGAGAGTTCTGTTAGTCTACATTCCTGCCAACTTTTGTTAGGGGCAGTCTTCCTAACTTCAGGCATTTTAACAGGTTTTTCTCACTGTGGTTTTAATTTGAACTTCTTTAATGACTTCTTTCATGTTTATTGACCATTCATATTTTCTTTTTTTAAAGTACTTGTTCAAGTCTCTTGCTCATTTAAAAAAATTTTTTTGCATATTATCAGGAATTCCTTATATTGTCTACATACAAGTTCTTTTGCTTTTTTATTGAATGTGTTGGGGTTACATCAGTTAATAAAATTACATAGGTTTAAGGTGTACAATTTCATAATACATCATCTGCGTATGGTATTGTTTGTTCATCATACAATTTTATTTTCTTAATCCTCATTCAAGGACATGGTCAGAGAGAGAAGGAGGGAGGGAGGAAATGAAGGAGGGAGAGAGGGAATGAAGGAGGAAGGAAAGGAGGGGGGAGGAAGAGAGGGAGGAAGGAAGAGAAAGAAAAACATCAATTGGTTGCCCTCTGTACATGCCCCCACTGGGGAACAAACTTGCAACCCGGGAATGTGCCCTGACCGGGAATCAAACCAGCCAACCTTTCAGTGCACAGGATGATGCTAAATCAGCTGATCCACTTCTGCTTGACTACAAGTTCTTTTTTTTATTATAAGCATTATGGATGTTTTCTATCTGTGGTTTGATCTTTCACTTTTTTAATGAAAAATGCATCATACTCTTTCATTAAAAGCTAGTCACTAAGCCCTGCCTACACTGAAGGAGAGGGGAGTTAGATTCCACTTTCTGAGGGGAGGAATAGTAAAGGATTTGTGGACATGTTTTAAAACCATCACAGTGTGTATCAGACAAAGGAATTATAATTTTAAAATATAGAGAGTTCTTAAAAATCAAAATCAATATACAGAGGAAGCCACAATGGAAAAAAATATATAGCCAACAGGCAATTTACAAAATAGATACAAATAGCCATTAAGCAGAGAGATGACAAAAAAAAAAAAGATATGTCATGTCAACTGTTAGAATTGAAAAATCACTATTAACAGCTCATGTGTGACTAGGATGGAGAAAAGTACCTTCTCATACTCTGCTGCTAAGAGTATAACCATCAGGGATGGTGATTGGAAATATGTATAAAAGCCTAAAACCCATGCATATCCTTTGAACTGTCAATTCTATTTTATGGAAACTATCAAAGAGATAAACATGAGTATATTCATCATAGCCTAGTTTGTAATATAAAAAACATGTATACTTAAGTGTATATTATTGGTATTTTAGTTAAATAACTTGTAAAATATCCAGCTAATATAATACTGTGCATCCACTAAAGTAATCATATGAATGTATATTTATTTGCATAGAATAAAATAATGTAATTATATTGAAGGAAAAACAAAATGGAATCTAGAGGTATGAAAATGTCATTTAAATTTAAAAGGCATATAGAAATCTGTTTGTAATGATTAAATATGTAGAATATTACCTACTGACAAAAAACTTACATTCAGAATATATATAAAATTTTAATTTAATTTTTAAAAATATATTTTATTGATTTTTTACAGAGCAGAAGGGAAAGGGATAGAAAGTCAGAAACATCGATGAGAGACATCGATCAGCTGCCTCTTGCATGCCCCCTACTGGGGATGTGCCTGCAGCCAAGGTACATGCCCTTGCCGGAATCGAACCCGGGACCCTTCAGTCCCCAGTCCGATGCTCTATCCACTGAGCCAAACCAGTCTCGGCTAATTTAATTTTTTTAATGGGCAAAAATTGACACATGCTTAAAAAGAGAAGGTAAGTTAGTTACCAAGAAGTTCTAAAAAGAAGCTCAAAATTACTAACGAGTGAGGCAGTGTAAATTTAAACTGCAATGTCACTTCTTCAAGCCCATTAGAATGGTTAAAATTTAGAAGATTCACAAACCAAGTGTTGGTGAGGATGTAGAATAAATGCAACTTTCATACATTGCTGATAGGAATGCAAACTAGTTCAGCCAACTCTGGAAACAGTTTGTTAATTATAAAGTCAAATACACTTACTATATGACCCAGTAATTCCACTCCTAGATATTTACCTAAGGGAAATGAAAATATGTGTTCACAAAAAGACTTCTTCAGAAATGTTAATTACAATTTTACTGATAATAACCAAAAAGTGGAAACAACCCAAATGTCCATCGAATGATAAATGAACTAAAAAAAAATTATATATTCTTACAATGATACCACTCAACAATAAAACTGACATATACAGTTATACTGATGAATCTCAAAAACATTATGATAAAGGGGAAAAGCTTGGAAAAGATTACCTCCTATATAATAAAAGCCTAGCAACCATAATGACAGAATGGGCGGAACAACCACTCGACCAGTCACTATGAGATACACTAACCAACCCTCGGTTCCTTTCTCCGGCTGGCAGGCTCTGACTGCCAATGGCAAACAGGTACCTGGCGGGGGGGGGAGTGGCAGGGGATGCCAGGCCGAGGCCCTCACCCTGCCAGTCACCCCACACACACAGGACAACGACAGGCAGCGGGGTTGGGGCTGGCAAGTGGGCGGGAATGGCCAATCTCTAGGTCCCTCCACTGGCAGTCAGTCTCCCATCGGCAGATGGGGAATTGGGAACTGGGGGAGATGACAGTGGAGGACAGGACTGGTGAGCAGGTGGGACAGGCCAGCCTCTTGGTCCCTCTTCCTGCCTGCAGGCTCCTGTTGCTGCCCATGGAGAATGGGGAACTGGAGTGGGTGGCAGAAGATGTGAGCTGCACCAGGCCAAGGCCCCCGTCCCCTGGTCTCCCGACACACAGAGGGCTACTGGTTGTGGGGTGGGGCCAGCAAGTGGGCAGGAACAGCTGACCTTTCGGTCCCTCCCCGAGCTGTCAGGCTCCCATCACTGGATGGAGAACAGGGAACCGGGATGAGTGGCAGCCAGGGAAAATGGCTCTGATCTCAGGCTAGGCCTGAGCACAGAACCCACATACGATTTCCTGCACTGGGACTCTAATAGTAACTATAAAGAAGCATAAGGGTTGTTCTGGCCAATTTGGCTCAGTGGGTAGAGCATTGGCCTGCAGACTGAAACGTCCCGGGTTCGATTCTGGTCAAGGCATGTGCCTTGGTTGTGGACACATCCCCAGTAGGAGGTGTGCAGGAGGCAGCTGATCGATGTTTCTCTCTCAATGTTTCTAGCTCTCTATCCCATTCCCTTCCTCTCTATAAAAAAATCAATTATATATATACACACACACACACACACACACACACACACACACATATATGGTTGTTGTTTTTTTAAGAAGCAGCATGAGGGCAGTTTGAAGGCAATATAAATGTTCTATTTCTTAACTGTGGTTGTTATGTAAACTCATCAAGTTGCATACTTTAAATGGTTACCTTTTATTATATGTAAATTATACAAAGTTGATTTTTAAAATATATGTAACTTGAAGATATATAAATAGATATATAGTCCTACATGAAAAATATGACTGAATTTCTATGAAAGCAAGTGTTGAAAAATCAATGAACTCTGAAAATAACAAAACTCAAGTCCCATTCAAGATTTGTAAGCTGGCCCTGGCCGGTGTAGTTTGCTGGTTGAGTGTTGTCCCAAGCACCAGAAGGTTGCCAGTTTGATTCCCAGTAAGGGCACATGCCCAGGTAGGCTGGTTCGATCCCCTGTAAGGGTGCATACAGAGATAACTGATCAATGTTTCTCTCTCACATCAATATTTCTCTCCCTAATTCTCTCTCTCTAAAAATAATCAATAAAAAACATATTTCAAAAAATAACATTAAGAAAAAGATTTTTAGGATAGGTAAAGATATAGAAATAGACACAGATACAGATACATTTACAGATACAGATACATTGATATAGATATATAGATATGTAAATATAGATATAGATTAACAATGTGTAACTGTGCTTATGTTGGTCTTCTCAAATATTCTTTGCAGGTAGTTGACTATGCCAAACATGTTCAGCCACGTTTTGAGAAAGCCCTTGATACGTTAATAAAAAATACTATAGCTGAGGCTACTGAAGAAGCTATTAAGGCTGTGAGAGACCGGCTTATCTCAGAAGCAGAAACTAAAAAACAAGGTGATCTGTCTTTTTAAAATGTGTTTTTTAAGGTTGGGTTAACAATTAAGCCTGGCTACCTGCACGCAAGAACTTCATTTGCTCATCTTGATATCTCTGGCACCTTACACCTATTTAATAAGTGGTTGAATAAATGAGTTTACATCAACCTGATTCATAAACAGAAAAGATTTCAATTCTAAACTTCTAAGGAAAGGAAACAGAAAGTGCTTCCAGATTTAGATTGCATTACTTTTATGAGTTTGCTTGCTAGCCAGAGACTGAGCATAATCTTCACCAGTCATGCTACCACTCCACCTGACTCATGGGGTTTGAGTTGCTGCTGCTATTGTCGCTGTTTTAGGCTTGTATGTTAACTGTGATTATAAATCAGATTGTTCTATTTGGGAATTATTAATTTTAAATTCAAAAAGCCATAAAGCAGTGAAACTGAAAGAAGCCTTAAGATCAATTAACATAACTTTACAGATGAGAAAACTGAGACGGTTGAAGTTTAAATGGCTTCCTGAAACACACTAATAGCATAGCTGAGACTTGAACCCTGCTTCCCAAAATTCTAGTGTTCTTTCTCCTTACTATCTGCCTCTTCCTATACCTCACTTCTTATTATATATTTAAGAATAAACACAAGAGTTTGGGGTTTTTTATTTTCTGTTTTTCTTAAGGAAGAATGAGATTTTTTAATTTCATGGCTATTTTTGAAATTCATTGATTGGTTTTGATAGAATTTATGTCTAGAGTTGGCACCCTTGTAACTAGTCACATTGGAACACATGAAAGTCGCTTAATATCTACTAAACATCTCCTCTTAATGAAATACCCACAATTTCAGCACTTGCAATATACTAACTACATGGGATATTTCTCACTTTCAAAGATGTGGAAACAAAATTTGAGATTAACTTTAGTGTTTTAGACTAAATTCAGCCATCACTATTTGGATTTCCAGAAACTATGGCAATGTATTGTACTCTAATAGAGCCATCACAGCCTCGATTCCCAATATTCCTTTCCTAATAAAGTTTTTCTCATTTCCAAAGTTATATCAGATCCTATTTATTGGACATTTACTGTACATTGAGGCTATGCTCAATGCACTGCATGCATTTCCCTACTTATATCTTATAAAAGGCCTATGAGGTAGGTATTTTTATCTCCACTTTTAGTACATGAAGAACCTAAGGCTTAGGAGGGTTAAGGTATTAGCCCATAGTTGACAGCCAGCAAGTGATTGGAATTCAGATCTACTGGGATTCAAATCAAATCTGTGCTTCTATCCTCCATGTCTCTCAAGTGCTCACAGAAAACTGGAAAGAGCAGTGATACTCCATAGCTATCCTGCTAAGAATTGGATGCATTCTTTAGCCCTCTCTTTTTTTCTATTCATAATGGTAATAATTAATTGTAATTCAATGGTATATGTAAATTGCATTCTCTTAAAATAATTTTTTCTAATTAATATGTAATTATTGTAATAAATTGTATGTTAGATGAAGATTTAAGTTAATTAGTTTCAGATGGTGGACCAAGTTTATAAATGACATTTACTAAATTATACTTATTTTTACTACAGATTTGAAATGCCACCTTATTAATATTAAGCTCATTGTAAACTTCTGAATTTTCTATTATTTTCCTACTTTCTATTACAACTTTTAATATAGACTATAGCTATTAAAATTTTATGGTGCATTTAAATCTAGTAATACAAGTTTATCCTCAAAACATTTTGTTTTGAAATTATTCCTGGTATTCTTTCACTTATTCCATAAAATGTGTGCTTACTGTGTACCAGGCTTTGGGTTACATGTAGAATTTTGTCAAGTTCTACAATAAATCCCAGTGGGAGAATTGTGTTCCATTAAACAATAATTTGACAATAATTAGCATCTTTTTTAATTACATATTTATTGTTCAGATTATTACAGTTGTTCCTCTTTTTTCCACCCATAGCTCCCCACCACCCGGTTCCCACCCCCCACCCCACCCTTACCACCACCACCCCACTGGATATAGTGTATGATTTTTGTCCAGTCTCTTCCCGCACCCCTACGCCCCTTTCCCCCTAAGGATTGTCAGTCTACTCCTTTTCTATGCTCCTGGTTCTATTATATTCACCAGTTTATTCTGTTCATCGGATTTTTTATTCACTTGATTTTTAGATTCACTTGTTAATAGATATATATTTGTTGTTCATAATTTTTATCTTTACCTTTTTCTTCTTCTTACACAATACCCTTCAGCATTTCATATAATACTGATTTGGTGGTGACGAAGTCCTTTAGCTTTTTCATATCTGTGAAGCTCTTTATCTGATCTTCAATTCTGAATGATAACTTTGCTGAGTAGAGTAATCTTGGTTGTAGGTTCTTGCTATTCATCACTTTGAATATTTCTTGCTATTCCCATCTGGCCTGCATAGTTTCTGTTGAAAAATCAGCTGACAATTGTTTGGGTGCTCCCTTGTAGGTAACTAATTGTTTTTCTCTTGCTGCTTTTAATATTCTCTCTTTGTCTTTTGCTCTTGGCATTTTATTTTTTTTATCTTTATTGTTCAGTTTATTAATTACATTGTTTCCCCTTTTTTATCCCCTTATATCTCCCCTCCACCCTATACCTATCCCACCCTCCACCCTCACCTCCCCCTCCCCACTGTCCTCTCCCATTGTTGCTAGATTTTTGTCCAGTCTCTTGCTGTACTTCCCACAACCCTTTTCTTCCCAAGAATTGTCAGTCCATTCCCTCTCTATGTCCATGTTTCTGTTATATTCACCAGTTTATCCTGTTCATCAGACTATCAATTCACTTGATTTTTATGTTCATTTGTTGATAGATGTGTATTTGTTGTTCATAATTTATATTTTTACCTTTTTCTTCTTCCTTTTCTTAAAGAATATCTTTCAGCATTTCATCTAATATTGGTTTGGTGGTAATGCACTCCTTTAGCTTTTTCTTATCTGCAAAGCACTTTATCTGATCTTCAATTCTGAATGATAGCTTTGCTGGATAGAGTAATCTTGGTTGTAGATTCTTGCTATTCATTAATTTGAATATTTCTTCCTACTCCCGTCTGGCCTGCATCCTTTCTGTTGAGAAATCTGCTGACAATCGTATGGGTGCTCCCCTGTAGGTAACCAACTGTTTTTTCTCTTGCTGCTTTTTTTAAAAATATATGTTTGATTGATTTTTCACAGAGCAGAAGGAAGAGGGATAGAAAGTCAGAAACATCGATGAGAGAGAGACATCGATCAGCTGCCTCTTGCACGCCCCCTACTGGGGATGTGCCTGCAGCCAAGGTACATGCCCTTGCCGGAATCGAACCCGGGACCCTTCAGTCCGCAGTCCGACGCTCTATCCACTGAGCCAAACCGGTCTCGGCTCTTGCTGCTTTTAATATTCTCTCTTTATCTTTTGCTCTTGGCATTTTAATTTTGATATGTCTTGGTGTGGTCCCCTTTAGATTCCTATATTTTGGGGTTCTGTGTACTTCTTGGGCTTTTAAGTCAGTTTCTTTCACCAGGTGAGGGAAGTTTTCAGCCACTATTTCTTCAAGTAGGTTTTCATTAACTTGCTCTCTCTCTTTTTCTGGCACCCCAATAATTCGGATGTTGGCATACTTGAGGTTGTCCCAGAGGCCCCTTACACTATCTTCAATTATCTGGATTCTTTTTGTTTCTTGCTTTTCCAGCCAAGTGGATTTTGCTTCTTTGTATTTCAAATCTTTGACTTGGTTCTTGTGGCCCTCTGGACTGCTTTTAGGACTTTGTGTGATATTTTTAATTTCAGTCTGTGTATGCTTGAATTCTAGTTGGTCCTTTTTCATATCCTTGAGGGTCTCATTCATTTCCTTGTAAGTCTCATTCATTTCCTGGTTGGTCTTGTTTATTTCCTCGTAGTTCTCATTAAGTTCATCGGCCTTTTCTAGGAGCCTCTCGAAAAGCCTTATAACCGTGGTTTTGAACTCTATGTCTAGTCGTCTTTTTTCCTCCATTTCTTTCACACCTGTTTTCTTTCCATATCTCTGCATGGTGGCTGCTTTGTGTGGTAGATGTCCTCTAAGGGTCAGGGACACAGTCTCCCCAGTTACTTGAGGTGGGTACTCTTACTGCAGTCCTTTATGGGTTGTACAGTATTTTTGAATTTAAGCCCAGCTTGTTGTTAGCCCAAGAAGGTTTGACCTCCAGGCCAATTGGCTGTGAAGGGAGACTGTGTTCAGATTGGATGGGCGGAGTCTCTGAGCTGCGCAGGCAGCCTCAGTGTCAGCTATGTCCTATGCGGCGCTCGCATGCGCGGGTCTCTGTTGGATGGGGATGGCTCCAGGCACCTCCACGAGAAAGCCGCCAGTCTCTTCCCCTTGCCAGACAACTCTGCCTCTCCCCAAATGAGTCTGCACACCCAAAGTCTCACCCAGGGTTGTCAAACAGGTGATTTCCGGGACCAGGAGACAAGTTTCCAGGGAGCAAGTCGCGCGTCTGTGCTGTTCGCACAGTTTACTTGCGCGCAAACTTCTTTTCCCAGCTGCCCAGTTTCTCTGCAGACCTGGAATCCTCCGCCGCACCTAGCTTCCAGTGTGCGTCCCCCGGACCTCGGACCTTGCCTGGCACTGGGGAATTCGTGTAGTGGGGCATCTCCGCCCTCCACGTTGGCGAAATCCAGCCGGGATTTCTGCTCCAGTCCTACAGCCTGCGCATGTGACCAGGACGGCTCCTAACCTGTTTCCGTCTTCAAGGCTGCACTCCCGCCGCTCTTCTGAGTCTCAGTGTCCCACCTTTACTTTTATTTGTGGCGTTTTCACTCAGCCAGCTTTCTGGTGATTCTGGGTGATGTTTGTTTTGTTGTTATGTTATAGTCTCTGAATTGTTGCGCGGGGCAGAACAATGGGTGTTCACCTATGCCGCCATCTTGGTTCTCTTGCTCTTGGCATTTTAATTATGATGTATCTTGGTGTGATCCTCTTTGGATTCCTTTTGTGTGTGGGGGGGGGGGGACGTTCTGTGTGCTTCCTGGACTTGTAAGTCTATTTCTTTCATCAGGTAGGGGAAGTTTTTGGTTATTATTTCTTCAAATAGGTTTTCAATATCTTGCTCTCTCTTCTTCTTCTGGCATCCCCATAATTCAGATGTTGGTATAGTTGAAGTTGTCTCAGAGGCTCCTTACACTATCTTCATATTTTTCGATTCTTTTTTCTTTTTGCTTTTCAATTGGGTGTTTTTTTTGTTTGTTTGTTTTTCTTCTTTATATTTCATTCAAATCTTTGACTTGACTCTTGTGATCCTCTTGTGTTGGGTCTCTGTATACTATTTTTTATTTCAGTCAGTGTATGCTTAATTTTTAGTTGGTCCTTTTTCATATTCTCGAGGGTATTGTTAAATTTATCAATCTTTTCTAGGAAATTCTTGAAAAACCTTATAACCATGGTTTTGAGCTCTATATCCCATAGTTTGCTTTCCTTCATTTTTTTAATTTGTGACCTTTCTTTGTCTCCACATTTTGTCTGCTTCCCTGAGTTGATAGAGCGGCTTTGTGTGCTGGGTGTCCTATAGAATGCAGTGGGTCATCCTCCCCAGTTATCTGAGGTGGACACTCTTGGTGCACCCCTTTGTAATCTGTGCACACAGTCTTATTGTAGTTAAGCTTTGATTGTTTTTTATATCACTGGAAGGATTTGACCTCTAGGCCAAATGGCTGTGAAGATCAGCAGTGTCTATGATGGGAGAACTTCTGTGCTGGATACACCCTTATGAGGCAAGACTTGCTTCAGTGGGACTTTGGTGCTCACTGAGTCTCCTCCCTGAGTGTGTACTGTATATATCTGTGGAGTTGTAATCTGGATGGTCCCACTCTGACCCCTGGGTACACTGGCTCTTGGATTTCCAAGGAGGTGCTAATTTAGCCTCTGCCTGAGGCCATCAGTAGGAACTACGGAGAGATCTGCAGATTCCTCTTCTTTATTTGGGTTTTGGAGGTACCCAGATGGGGCCCAGCTGTGAAGCAATGCAAGCTGCTGTGGAGCCTTAGACCTTATTTTGGATGTTCTGAGTCTCTCTGACTCAGCTGCAATTTGTAAGATAAGTTCAGATTTCAAAGGACCAGGCCATTCATATGCAAAAGCCTCTGTGCACAGCTTGGATGGGGCAGAGTCTCAGGGTGCAGCAAACAGCAATGGCTTCCCATCAGCCCTTTTCTAAGAGGCCCCCAGGTTTCAGTGTCCCTCAATAATTGCTGCATACACCTCTGAGAGAAAGCCGCCCTTGTGTTCTGCCAACTGCCAGACAGTCCAGTTTTTCCCCATAAGAGTCTGGGTCCCCAGAGTCTCACCTAGAACGAGTTTAGAGCAGTCAGGAAAAAGCCAGCTGTGTACTCAGTTACCAGCCCTCTCCTTGCACGTGCTTCCATACTCCGCACTTTACTTCCACAGCTCCTCTGAGTTTCAGTGTGCTTTTCTCTTTCCTTCTAGTTGTAGAATTTATACTTAGCCAGCCTTTCTGTGGTTCTAGATGATGTCCATTTTGTCTTTTAGTTGTAGTTTTGAAGTAGTTGTATGAGGCAGCAAATTCATACCATCTTGGTTTCTCCAATAATTAGCATCTTTATTATTTTTTAATATATTTTATTGATTTTTTTGTAGAGAGGAAGGGAGAGGATTAGTTAGAAACATCAATGAAAGAGAAATATCGATCAGCTGCCTCCTGCACACCTCCTACTATAGATGTGCCTGCAACTCAGGTACATGCCCTTGACCAGAATCGAACCTGGGACCTTTCAGTTCACAGGCCGACACTCTATCCACTGAGCCAAAATAGTTAGTGCAGCATCTTTATTATTAAATCTTCTCATAGAGACAGATGAAATATCTCTTTTTTTGTCTAATATTTATATCCTTCCTTAACAAAAATGTACACTTTTAAATTTTTATTACTAGATATTTTGTCATTTTGTTACTATTGAGTGAGATAATTTTTCTATTATATTTCTCATTCTTACCAGTATATTACAAAAATTTTTATATTTATATATTTCTTTGTAACTGTCCACCTTATTAAATTTACTTGCTAGTTCTTATAGTTTTTTTTAGTTGAGTTTCTTGAGTTTTGCAGATAATCAGTCATATCATTTAGAGAAGAAGTATAGTTTCAACTCCTCTTTTCCCATTATTTGTGCTTTTTTCCTTTCTTTACTAATTATGTGCTAGGAATTCTAGAATGATGTTATTATATAGTGGGAGTGATAGAGGGTCTCTTTTAATGAATTCTTCCCAATGTTTCATTATAAGGTTATTAAGTATTTTTATCTGGAATGGATGTTGATTACCAAGTGCTTTCTTGGCATCCAGCAAGATAATTGTGAAGTTTTTAATCCTTTGACCTGTTGATTTCTCAATTATGCTAATGTATTTTTCAACATTAAACCATTCTGATAGTTCTGAAATAAACTTTACTTGGTCATTGTTTATTATTCTTATAACATTTTTTCTTTTGATTTTTAATCTAGGATATTGTTTCTACACTTACAACTGTGGTTGTATGTAACATTTTCTTTTTTGTGTGCTCTATTTGTCAGATTTTACTATCAGGGTTTCACTAGCTTTTTACATTAATTGAGAAATTTCCCATCATTTTTATGCTTGAAACAATTTAAGGAGCAAGGAAATTACCTCTTCTTACATGGCAGTGCTGAGCTTTTGCTACATAAGAACACAGCATTGCATAATAAATCTGCCTGTCTTCTGTTTCATTAGCCTATAAACAAATGAGTGTCCAACATGATGCCTACCTAAGGGATTATAAAAAACAACAAAAAGACCAGCATTGAAATTGCATACCATCCAGATGATCATCCAGATGACGCAGAATGAATTTATATTTTTAGTATACTATCCTAAAAATGGAAACCAAAATTTTAAAAAATATACTAATAGACATGTCACAAAACAAAGCTTGAGAATACTTACCCAGACTACTAAAATGGCTTGCTATTCAACCTATTTAAGGCTGGACAAAATGAATTCATCCTTCAACAAATTGTAGAGTATCTGCTTTGTGTTGGGCACTGACCTACAGAGGTGAACAAGACACATGAAGCTCCTATCTTCATGGTGGTTACACATTGAAGGAGGGTAGAGGAGCAAACACACACACACACACACACACACACACACACACACACACACACACAAACTGGTAGAAAAATATATATAACACAGTAATGGGATAGGTGATGATTGGGGTAGTAATGCTGGGGTATTAGGGTGACTAAGCAAGACCTCATTGAAGAGGAGACATTTAATAGAAATCTAGATCAAAAGAGGAAGCCAGGATCCTGGAGGAAGAACAGTGATGTAATGTCTCTTGAAGTCTATAGTGATTCCTTTCACATTATGGCATAAAATCATAGATTTTAAAGCATTCCACAAATTACCTTTTTTTCCACCAGAATATAAAAATAGGTGCTCTCATATGCTACAACCTTAAAAGCTTCTTTTGAAATTCACTAATTATTCTAAATCTAACAATAGGGTTAACATTTCTTAAAACTTAAAAAAATTGGAATGTTTTTTCTAGTGAATTTTACTCCAGTATCTTTTTTAGAAAAATTCACGAGTGGAGAGTATTGAGGTTTTCAAACATAGAAAATTATAGACTAATACAGAAGATGGCAGCTAGCATGGAGCAGGCTTCCAGAAAGCTAAGCATTTTCTAAGGTGTCATCATCCATTCTTGTATTTAATCCTCCCAACAGTGCCTTGGGTGTGATGGTGTTCACAGTACACAGCAGAGATTGAGACGAGGAGATCAAAGCCACGCTGACTGAGTCAGAACTCACATGCAAGTCTGTCTGACTTAAACTTGTCTCCTTACCCCCAACTGCCTTCTGCTAACACCCGATTACTATCTTTCAGCTTTAAAAGAACAGGAAATGAAGCAGTATGGTAAAAGCTTTGAAGAGCCACTTGATGAAGAAGGTAAAGAAATATATTGCTAACTGCTGTATTAGCCATAATGTTTCTATTATAAACAGGTTAGCTGCTAAAGCGTATTATTCTTCCACTGCAGGGCTCATTCTGGAAACCCAAATAGAGAGCTCTTTAGAGGACAACGAAGAAGCCAAAATGAAGTCAGACAGTGATCCAACTGTACAAGATGGTAACAAAATGAACTGTTAATGCCAAGCTTATGGGTTTAACTTTCATTTTATTTCATATTTTGTCATGTTTAGATTGAAGGTTAAAATACCCCCAAAATTTGAACATTCAGGAAAAAAGAGTTAGCTTCTCTGTTACAGATTTAAGCTGCAGAACCAAACTAAATTTACTGGAATGAAGAAGAAAATACAGAAACTGAGGAGTCTAATATGATTAGAACTGCCCCAAATTTTTCAAAATGCTCTTAAATGTAACACAAGTATTATTATGTAACTAGAGGCCCAGGGCACAAAATTCGTGCATGGGTAGGGTCCTTAGGTCTGGCCGGCAATCAGGGCCAATCGAGTTCCCCACCTCCTGGCCTCCACATCTCCTCCTTCCCTCACCACCGGCACACCACCATCGCATGGTTCCCTCCTCCCCGACCCCCTGCCTCCCTGCCTTCCCATCTCATCCTCCCCTTGCTCCCTCAGTGCCCCACCACCTCTGGTTGTCTGCCATGTTCCACACTGTGATCAGGGCATGCCATAGCAAGCGATCGAACTCCCATTGTCCTGATCAAACTCCCCTTGTCCCAGTGGAACTCCCGAGGGGACACTTTGCCTTTTATATATAGACTAGAAGCCCCATTCACAAAGATTCATGCAAGAATGGGTCTTCCTTTCCTCTCGTTGCCGGCACTGCCTTCCCTCCAGCCCAGAGCCACCTTTCCACCTTCCCATGCTGCCCAGAGGCCCGGAGCAGCTGGGGCAGTGCAGAAAGCCCCTGGCCACTTGGTGCCTGCATATGCAAGTTAACCCACCATCTTTGTTGGGTTAATTTGCATAGTTGGTTCTGATTGGCTGGTGGGCATTGTGAAGATACAGTCAATTTGCATCTTTCTCTTTTATTACTGTAGGCTAGTGACCCAGTGCACAAAATTCATGCATGGGAGAAGTGGGAAGGGTGTCCCTCAACCCGGATTACACCCTCCAATCTGGAACCCCTCAAGGAATAACAAGCAATCAGACATCCCTCTCACAGTCCAGAACTGCTGGCTCCTAACTGCTTGCCTGCCTGCCTGATTGCCCCTAACTTCTTCTGCCTGCCAGCCTGATTGTCCCTAACTGCTCCCCTGCTGGCTTGATTGCCCCTAACCACCTCTGCTTCAGCCCTGCATCTGGGACCCAGGATTCCCTTCTCCAGCTGACTACAAGCACCCAGGGTCTGGGCTTCCCTCCCTCTGGTCAGCCATAGGCACCCAGGCTGGCTGCAGCCACAGGGGATGTTGGGCAGGTGGCTTCACCTGGCTCCAGTTGCAAGTCCCGGCACCCGGGACGATGGGGTGAGTGGCTTCTCCATCTCCTGGGCCACAGCCAGCCACAGATACTGATGGCCAGGGCTGCAGGGTGGGCAGCTTCTCCGTCTACCAGGCCATAGCCAGCTACGGCTGCTAACGCCTAGACGGCAGGCAGGTGGCTTCTCTGTCTGGGAATGCAGTGTGGGCAACTTCTCCAGTTGGCCTGGGATCATGGGTCAGGTGGCTTCTTCGTCTCCCAGGCTGCAGCCAGCCTCAGGCGCTGGTGCCCAACTTCTCTGACCCCGAAAGGCCCAAAGTGGTAGGAGGGCGGGGCTGCTGCCATGTTATCAGGTTAATTTGCATACTCACTCTGATTGGCTGGTGGCATAGCAGAGTGACAGTAATTTGCATGTTTCTCTCTTATTAGTGTAGATAATAAATTATTTCATAAAAGCTTTCTACTTCCTTTATTGGGTTCAAATGTAACCATCATAAACACAGAGTTTTAGCTGTGAAGTGTTATCATTTGGTGCTATTTACCCTTGTCAAATTTTTCTATGCATATCTTTTTTTTTTTATATTTTTTTAAATTGATTTCAACAAGGAAGAGAGAGAGAGATAGAAACATCAATGATGAGAGAGAATTACCTCTCATCAGTGCCCTCTACTGGGGGTTGAGCCCAACCTGGGCCTGTGCCCTGTCAGGGAATCAAACCTGGAACTTCTTGGTCCACAGGACAATACTTAATCCACTGAGCCACCACAGCCAGGCTCCATGAATATCCTGTCATAATTGAAAGCATACAGAGTAAACTATTTTTACCTTTTTTGATTTATAATGTTACATTTAACTACATTATTTTATTAGGAGATATTTTAACCCTCATTTTCAATTACTGCATGATTTCCCTATTTATAGGTAATCCTATCTAATAAGAGTAATATGCAAATAGGCTGTACCTCTCCTACACCCAAAAGCCACTCCCACAAACCACATCCACCAACCAATCGGAGCAGATATGCAAATAAACCCCAACCAAGATGGCTGCACCCACTGAAAGCAGAAGGGAGGCTTGGGATTCCCCGGCAATGGAAGAAGCCAAGCTTTCAGCTGGCCTTACCAGCCTAGGCCTCCACTCAATGCTACAAAGTTTCAATTATAGAAGATATATAAATCCCAACAGAAATGGTGACAGTCACGGAGCTGGAGAGAGAAGAGGCTAGTGTTGTCCCAGGCAATGGAGGAAGCCAAGCTTCTGCAGCCCTGGCTGACCTAGGCCTCCATTCCAGGCTACAAAGTTTCAATTATAGAAGGTAAATAAATTCCAACAGAAATAGCTGCTGCCACGGAGCAAAGCAGAAGACTTGGCTCCATTCCAGGCTACAAAGTTTCAATTATAGAAGATAAATAAATCCCAGATACTAGGACCTCTGCTTGGGTCTCCAGGGGGCGTGGCCGGCCTACAAACCACCACAGGCCCCTTGCCCAGGCTGCCCCACACCCCAAGGGAACCCCCACCCTGATCTGGGACACCCTTCAGGGCAAACCAGCTGGCCCCCACCCATGCACCAGGCTTCTATCCTATCTAATAAAAGAGTAATGTTAATATGCAGACTGACCATCACTCCAACACACAAAATGGCTGCCCCCAGGTGGTCAAAGATCCTGCCCCCATGTGGACACAAGATGGCCACCACAAGATGGTCAGCAGGGAAGGGCAGGTGGGAGAAACCAAGTCTGCAAGGGAGGGCAGTTAGGGGTGACCAGTCCAGCAGAGGAGGGAAGCTGGGGGTGACCAGACCTACAGGGAAGGGCAGTTGGGGGGACCCAGGCCTGCAGGGGAGGATTGTTGGGGGGGACCAGGTCTGCAGAGGAGGGAAGTTGGGGGCGACTGGGTCTGCAGGGAAGGGCAGTTATGGGGAATCCAGGCCTACAAGAGAGAGCAGTTGGTGGAAACCAGGCCTGCAGGAAAGGGCAGTTAGGGGTGACCAGGCCAGCAGTGGAGGCGAGTTGGGGGCAAACAGGCTGGCAGGGGAGCAGTTAGACATCAATCTGGCTGGCATGGGAGTGGGTAGGGGTGATCAGGTTGGCAGGCAAAAGCAGTTAGGGGCAATCAGGGAGACAGGCAAGCAAGCAGTTGGGAGCCAGCAGCCCTGGATTGTGAGAGGGATCCCAGATTGGAGAGGGTGCAGGCTGGGCTGAGGGACAACCCCCCCCCCATGCACGAATTTCATGCACCAGACCTCCAGTGGTTTTATATGTTGGAAACTGGTAATTTTTCCAATTCTTTTGCTACTAAAAGTAATGTGCAATTAATTTTTTTACATAAAGTTTTGTCTACAAGTTGACATAAGTGGAATAACTGGTTCAATAAGTATGAACCAGAGTCAAATTGCTTTGCATAAAAGTTGTTCCAAATGATGTTCCCCTTAGTAATATACAAAGTACATGTCATTGTTACTTCAGTATTTTCTCTTTTTAGATACTATTTAATTTTTAACTGTTTCTGAAGTTTAATATTTGTTAACCATTTATATTTCTTCTTTTCTAAGGTAACCATTTTTTCTTTTGCCCATTTTTATAAGTTATATCAGTTATAAGGTTTCTATATAAATTTTCTATATTAATCACTTATTTTTCATATTCTTTTTCAAAATTGGTTGGTTTATCTTTTAAATCACCTTACTGTTTTTGAAGTAGAGAAAACTTTTATATTTTCATGGTCAAATCATCAATTTCCCTTTGTTGCTTAATTCCATTTACTTTCAGGTTTAAAAAGTCTTCCTGTCAATCAGAGGTGTTATATATACTTACACTCTTTTTTTTTCTTAAATTCATCCAACCTTTGGTGTGTAGTTCTCAAGTACATCTATAATTTATTTTGCTCTATAATGTAGAGCTGATAGCTTTTGTTTGGTTCCTGCTCCTGAATCAGACAGACATGTGCTTGCCTGGTATATATTTCAAGTTTAGTAGGAACTGAACTGGGTACTGTCAGAAACTTAAGTGTGGTCCCTCTTCCTTCCCTAACACATACACAGTGCCACCACCTCCCCCCCAACACACACACACATACACACACCTCTTAAAATTTTGGCCAAGTGACTTCTGGGAGTTAGTTGCCAGCTAATACACTAAGAGAGTACCACCCCCATACTGGCCGTTCTGCCTTAGGGGAGGCAGTCCGAGGTAGAAGCAGAAATCAGTGCCTCTAACCACTGCTGGACGGATGTCAACATTGCCAGTGTTCCCTTGTAAAAATGCACCCTCTCTGCCCCATGCATCTGAGGTAAACACAGCCATGATCTCTGGAAGAGAAAATTTGATATATATATATTTCAATTTAGATTCACTGACATTATCTGAAACTGAAATTGCTCCTGATTTTATTATTGGTTAATTAAATCGTCTTGATTTTCTACTGCTGATAGATATTTTTACCTGTTTTATTATTATGGTTATTATTTTAATAAAAAAATTAGGAACATAGCCTTAGCCAGTTTGGATCAATGGATAGAGTGTCAACCTGTGGACCAAAGGGTCCCCAGTTCGATCCAGGTCAAGAGCACATCCCCCTGTTGCAGGCTCCTCCCCAACCAGGGTCCTGATCTGGGCTTGTGCAGGAGGCAACCAATTGATATATTTCTCTCTCATCAATGTTTCTCTCTGTCTTTTCCTCTCTTCCGCTCTCTCTAAAAAAAAAACGCAGTGGCAATATCCTCTGGTGAGGATTAACAACAACAATGAAAATTAGGAACATGAATCCTGGATACCAGGACCCATGATCTTGTTTGGAAACCACCTACAATTTAATAATGTTCTTTAGGTGTTAACAATATTTTATTCCAGATGAAAAAGAGCCCAGTGAACCATCTATAAGTAAAAAAAGTTTACAAGACAGTCAAGATCCGAGGTTGGCATCTGAAAGAGGTAAATTAATATTTTAATAAAAATATTAAATAATATTAAATATTATTTATTATTAATATTATTTAAATAAATAATAAAGTATTGGTCCACAGGACAATACTTAATCCACAATAAATAATAATTATTTATTATTTATTATTATTTAATATTAAATATTAAAAAATATTAAATAATATGGGTAATTTGTTTCTTTTAGATTGTAGACCTAGAAATTAAAATAATTCCTTCAGAACTTTTTGTAAAAATCATTATATTAATATGCAACTTACTATATCTTAAAGACTAACTGTTATAAATACACATGCAGGAACACAGAAAAATATTATGTGCTATATTGTTTTGGTGAAAAACAACCTGGGGAAGACAGGAGATGCTTCTGTCTGTTCTGCCATCCCTGGCATGTGGCTACCATACAATTCATGGTATGGCTGCTGGTGCTCCAGCCATCACATCAGAATGCCTCACAGGAAGAGAGAAAGACCAGGAGCACAAACTGATACTCCATACTCCCCCCAGCTGAGTTATTCCTCTTTAAAGAGATGACAGGAAGGCTCACCAAAAATAAATAAATAAATAAATAAATTAATTAATTAATTCTGCTCCCGTCTTAATTTATGAGCCATCTAAGTTATTTTTTCTTTCTTTTTTATCTTTATTGTTCAGTTTATTAATTACATTGTTCCATTTTTTTCCTCTATAGCTCCCCTCCACCTGATACCCATCCCACCCTCTACCCTCACCCGCCTCCACTGTCCTCTCCCATAGTTGCATGATTTTTGTCCAGTCTCTTGCTGCACTTCCCACACCTCTTTTCTCCCCAAGAATTATCATTCCATTCCCTCTCTATGTCCCTGATTCTGTTACATTCACCAGTTTATCCTGTTCATCAGCTTATTAATTCACTTGCTTTTTAGATTCATTTGTTTATAGATGTGTATTTGTTGTTCCTAATTTACACTTTTATCTTTTTCTTCTTCCTCTTCGTAAAGAATATCTTTCAGCATTTCATATAATATTGGTTTGGTGGTGATGAACTCCTTTAGCTTTTTCTTTTATCAGCGAAGCACTTTATCTGACCTTCAATTCTGAATGATAGCTTTGCTGGATAGAGTAATCTTGGTTGTGGATTCTTGTTATTTATCACTTTGAATATTTCTTGCCACTCCTGTCTGGCCTGCATCGTTTCTGTTGAGAATTCCGCTGACAATCATATGGGTGCTCCCTTATAGGTAACTAACTGTTTTTTTCTTGCTGCCTTTAATATTCTCTCTGTCTTTTGCTCTTCGCATTTTAATTATGATGTGCCTTGGTGTGGTCCTCTTAGGGTTCCTGTATATTGGGGTTCGGTGTGCTTCTTGGACTCCTAAGTCAATTTCTTTCACCAGGTGTGGGAAGTTTTCAGTCACTATTTCTTCAAATAGGTTTTCATTGTCTTGCTCTCTCTCTTTTTCTGGCACCCCTATAATTCAGATGTTGGTATGCTTGAGGTTGTCCCAGAGGCCCCTTACACTATCTTCAATTTTTTAGATTCTTTGAGTTTCTTGCTTTTTCAGCTGAGTGGATGTTACCTCTTTGTATTTCAAATCTTTAACTTGGTTCTTGGGGTGCTCTAGAGTACTTTTAGGTCTTTGTGTAATATTTTTTATTTCAGTCAGTGTATGCTTAATTTCTGGTTGGTCCTTTTTCATATCCTTGAGAGTCTCCTCCATATCCTTGAGGGTCTCGTTCATTTCCTTGTAGGACTCATTCATTTCCTTGTAGGTCTTGCTTATTTCCTTATAGGTCTCGACCTTTTCTAGGAGCCTCTTGAAAAGCCCTATAACCATGGTTTTGAATTCCATGTCCAGTCGTTTTTTTTCCTCCATTTCTTTCACATCTGATTTCTTTCCATGTCTCTGCATGGTGGCTGCTTCCCTGAGTTGGTCAATTAGCTTTGTATGGTAGACATCCTACAAGGGACAGTGGCTCAGCCTCCCCAGTTACCTGAGGTGGATATGGGTTGCACAGTCTTGCTGAAGTGAAGCTCAGGTTAATCGTTTTTAGCACTTGGAGGGGTTGACCTCCAGGCCAATTGTCTGTGAAGTTCAGCTGTGCTCAGGTTGGATGGGCGGAGTCTCCGGGCCAAGCAGACAGCATCAGCTCCGCCCTATGTGTCCCCAGGGTCTCTGAGAGATTGCCGCTGCCGAGCTCCATCGGCTGCCAGAGAATTCAGCCTCTCCCCAAATGAGTGTCCAATGTCTCACCCAAGGTCGAAAAACAATGCAGTCTGACGGTTTCCCAAATGAAAGAGCAAGTCACAAGTGCTCTCTGCGCGGTCAGGCAGCTGCGCTGTTCCCAAGTTCACGTGCACTCCGCACAAGCTTGCCTTTTCCACAAGCCCGCCGACCCCTGCAGCACCCGAGCTTCGGCGTGCCCTCCCACTGTCCAGTTTTTACCCTGTATGATAGTGGGTTCCCTGGTCTTCGCCCAGAGCTGGAGAATGAGTCCAGTGAGACGTCTTTGTCTCTCCTATTTGAGAAAACTGGCCGGGTTTTCAGCCCCCCGCCCTATCCGCTGGCACACGTGCTCCTCCAAACCTCTGACTCCACACACATCTGAAACGCTGTCCGCCGCCGCTCCTCTGAGTCACTGTGTCTTATCTTCATTTTTATTTGTGGAATTTTCACTTAGCCAGCTTTCTGGTGATTCTGGATGGTGTTTATTCTTTCAATAAGTTGTAGTTTTAAAATTGCTGTGTATGGCGGCAAGATAGGTGTTTTACCTATGCCACCATCTTGGTTCTCCTCTGGGACATCTAAGTTATAAGGGATGTTGGACAATGTAGCATTTTTAGCTGGGCACATTGCTGACCCCAACAAAATCAGGGAAGTTACTAAGGAAGAGGAGAATGGATGGATATTGGGTGGAAAACTAGCAATTTTTAGCACATTTAGTATCTATACTGGCTATATCTGCCTCACCAGCCCCCGTTCCCAAGACCACGGGTTCTTGCTTCTCCATCATTGAGAGCAGACATCTCACTAAATGGCAGGGCGGGCAGCAGGAAGCTGCTCTTCAAAGGTCCTTTGGAGGTTTTCTAGGCTAGGATCAACTGGGCTCTGGGGGCGACTCTGATGGAGGGAGCCTTGGGGCAGCAGCTTAGGAAAGCACCCCTGGAAAGACAGGGAGAGGAGTCAGGCGGAGCTGCCAACCACCTGTCTCCTTTACATCATCATGCTGCCTTTGAGCCAACTCAGCCCTATAAAGAGACACTCGGGATACCACAAGGGCAAGAGTCAATGTAACACCTGAGAAACCAGCCTATGTCACCCTTTCTTCTGTCCCTCGAACTTGCCTATTTCCTGTCCTCTTACTGGCCTGTGTAGTCTGATGCTGGAAATTGGAAGTATTCATCTTGTTTTCTTTGACGCATTCCCTAGATACTTCTGTTTTCTGGAATCATTTGGTGCCTGCCCTGTCTCCCTAGCTTGCTGGTTTTGACTCATGTGACTTCTTGCCTCATTCACTTTTATTCTGATGTATTGGTTCTGAGCCACTGCTCTGATATTTTGTGATTCCTGACCTGACATTTCCTTCCAAGTCTATTTCCCCTTTCTTCTAACATGTGAACAATAATACAACAATAGCACTTTGTTGGATCAGGTATTAGCAATCATGCTCTATTGCAAATAGAATTATCTGCTAAAAGTATTAATAGTGTTAATTAATTAACTTGTTTCATGTTAGACTTAATAGAAGAGGTAACTGCAGATCATCCAGAGGTTCTTTCTGCAATAAGTGAGGTGTTGAAAATAACAAAGGATATGAACTTTGAACATCCATTCGAAAAATATGCTGAAATCTTAGAGGAAGTACTGGGAGAGGTAAGAAGTCTAGGTTGTTCATTTTTATCATTAATTTAACAGAAACAGAGAAAATGTCAACCTAGTATATGTATAATTAATTTAGAGTCTCATTTGACAATATTAAAATCTGTAGCTTTCAAATTCATGTGCATTTTATAGTCAACATTGTTATGTGTAATGTACTTCAATGAATAATTGCTTAGATTCTTTGATAATTGTTATTCACCAACAATTATGCTATATAATTTCATAGCTTTGAAATTAATTTTTATTTTAAATTCTTTATTTTCTCCTTTCTTTTTAAATATATTTTTATTGTTAATAGTATTACAGATGTCTCCCATTCCATCTTTGGCCCCCACTTCTTCCCAGCACCCAACCACCCCTCCAGATCTTCACTACCCTGTTACTCGTGTCCATATGCATAACCTATGAATGCAGACAATAGGGTGGTAAAGCCTGGGGCAGGATCCAGGTGGAGGAGGGCAATGAGGGAGAAAGAAAGGGGACATCCAACACTCTCAACAATCAAGATTTTTTTTTTAATTTTTAAGTTTATTCCTTATTCTCTTTGACCTAAAAACACTTTTTTCTAAGAATCTAACCTAAACAAATATATATTTGGGCAAAAATTTACATATACAGATATTCATCACATGAGCTCAATGTTATAATAAAATTATAAATTATATAAATGTTTAATAGTAAGAAGATGATTAAACAAATTAAGACTTACTCATTACTCATTAGATAAAATACTAGTCATTAAATTTTTTTTAATGAGATGGGGAAAAAATGAGATGGGAGAACTATATGTTGATATTGGCTTAATTTTCATATCTTTGAAACTTGGATAGTAAAATTTTTATTAATAATTTCTATTTTTTCCAGATTTATTGATGTATAATTAACATATAATGTATTAGTTTAAGATGTACAACATAATGGTTTGATATATACTAGTACATATACTAGAGGTCCAGTGTACGAATTCATGCACAGGAGGGGTCCAGCCGGCCCGCCCCTAATGGGGGGATGGAGAGGAGCCAATCGGGGGCAGGGTTGCTTGGGGCCACAGGCAGTTGCCTGGCCCTGCCCCCTGTTCAAACTCCCAGTGGAACTCCTGATCAAGGAGAAAATTTGCATATTAGCCTTTTATTATGTAAGATGTGCAAAATGATTATCACAGTAAGTTTAGTTAACATTCATTACCTCACATACTTTTTTTTCTGTGTGTAATAATAACTTTTAAGACCCACTCTCTTAGCAACTTTCAAATGAACACAGCAATATTGTTAACTATAGTCACCTTGTTGTACATTACATCCCTAGGACTTACTCATTTTGTAACTGGTAGTTACATATTTCCCCCTACCCTCACCCTAACCTCTGGCAACCACCAATCTGTTCTCACTTTCTATGAGTTTAGTTCTTTTAAATTCCACATATAAATGAAATCATACAGTATTTGTCTTTGTCTTATTTATTTCACTTATATTTCTTCTATATCACTTTTTTACCTACTCATTCTCGTATGTTACACATTTCAAAGTTTTAAAATTTTTTTCTTAAGACTTGATTATAGTTTCTCTTTTAAAATTAAGTGTCTCTCTCTCTCTCTCTCTCTCTCTTTTTTTTTTTTTTGAGTGTCATAAGAACTCAGAAGATAAAGTTCACAAAAAGTATAGATCAAGGTATTATTCTTGGCTTGTCCAGCTATGATGGTAATATCAGTGTGTAATTTTTTACAGGTAATTGAAGAAAACAGGAACAGGTTTCCTGGTGCCCCAAAATATGGAGGATGGATAGTGGACAACTGCCCTGTTGTGAAAGAACTGTGGACAACCTTAGTGGATAAAGGAATTACAACAGATTTAGTAATCTATTTGTCAGATACAGAAGACAATGGTTGGTAATTATTTATCATGTAAATTTGAAAGTGAAGTTTTTATTGCTGTTAATATTTTTTAGTTAAAATACACAATGGAAAATTCTCCACCCTCACTATGTATAAATACCACCCCAGTAATCCCTTTAGTCCCTGCAGGGTACACAAAATGAGGCAGCCATCCACAGAGTAGGTGACCAGGATAGAGTATTGGGGCCCGGGAGATCCCATCAGGCCCTTGTAATTATGCTTTGGAGCTGAGACTTTAACACCATCTTCTTAGTAAGCACTATAAATTCTAAGTGAAATATATATACATATACTAGAGGCCCAGTGCATGAGATTCGTGCATGGCGGTGGGGAGGGGAGGTTCTTCGGCCCAGTCTGCACCCTATCTCAGGGAGCGGGCCTAAGCCAGCAGGTGGACATCCCCCGAGGAGTCCTTAGCACTACTGTAGAGACAGGAAAGGATCCCACCACTGCACTTGCCAGCCGTGAACCTGGCTTCTGGTGGAACGGTTCTCCCCCTGTTGGAGCGCACTGACCACTAGGGGGCAGCTCCTGTGTTGAGCATCTGCCCCCTGATGGTCAGTGTGCATCATAAGGACAAGTCCTTCTGCTGTTCAATCAATTTGCATATTGTTTTTATTATATAGGATATATATTAAGCTGAGGGTAAAGATGATTTATTGGTCCTTCTTCACCTCAGATGGGACATATTAAGCACACAAAGATAGAAGAACTAAATTTTAATTGTTCTGTCACTTTGTACAAAGCTATAATAATCAAAACAGTATGATACTGGCATCAAACCAGATGCATAGGCCAAGGTAACTGAATAAAGAGCCCAGCAATAAACACACACATATATATATATGTGTGTGTGTGTGTGTGTGTATATATATAGTCAACTAATTTTTGATAAGGGGGCCAAGAATATTCTGTCATTTACCTTTTAGAAAGGAAATATATTACATTTTTTCATGTTTTTGTTATTTATGACATGCCAATATATATCTTTTAAAAAGGATTGAAGATGGTCTTTTAATATTTTCAAGAATCTGGGCTCTATTTAAATAATTGATTAAAGGAAAATATATTTGGATATAGGCAGAATTAATTTTTAGTGTTAATTTTCAAAATGTATCTATAAAGTATGTATCTAAAATTAATATTATTCTATTTATATTTTAGGAAAATATTTACTTAATAGACTGTATTTACGGAATAAAGCTGAAATTGACTCTAAAATATTCGAGAGATTACTAGATGACCTACAAAAGAAAAAAAAAGAGGAAGAAGCATTAAGGTAAATCAGCCTGGCATAGTAAAACAGGTTAATGAATCTTTTATGAAGCTGTTAAGTATCTACTCACAATTTATATTTATGAAATCTAATATAAAAATGGTGATCTAACTCATTCAATCCTTTCTATATAATAAAAGGCTAATATGCAAATTGTCCCCTTGGGAGTTCAACTGGGAGACCAGGAGTTCTATCGCTCGTTATGACATGCGCTGACCACCAGGGGTGGCGTGGTGCTGAGGGAATGAAGGAAGGAGGAGGTGGGGATGCGGGGAACCTAATTAACTCTGATTGCTGGCCAGGCCTAGGGACTCTACCCATGCACAACTTTTGTGTACTAGACCTCTAGTTGTAAATAATTACAAGAAAAATGGTGATTTCAAAAATACTTCCAGAATCTATAAAGTACAGAGTTGTGGATATTTTCATGGTCCCAAATCAAATTTATCGTAAATCAAATACCTACTCTCAAGAGACAAAAAAAAAAGAACAGATAGGATCCTTTTTCTTTTTACCATATTTATCTTTGATTTTAAAAACTTCGCTAACTAGAATCCATAAATTGAAGAAATAACATGCTAAAAAGTGAATGAAAATACACTTGTGTGATATGACTAAAATCCAAAGCCCAACAAAATTCTAATAAGGAAAACAAAAGACTAGTTACTATACTCACAGGTTTAACATTGAGTTTATTCTCCAATCAGGTTGCGATGAAAAAGGTTTAGGAATGTGAACTCATGTATCTCTTCATGACTGGGGTCAAGACTAAACTTTAATAAACTATAAGTCCTTCAAAATGGGATCTAAAGTATAATTAGAAACAGTGACTTAATTTGCTAATTGTTCTTCCTTGCTGAAATATGCTATTAAATAACCCAGTCACAAAACCAAGAACTAAATTTCTTTATGTTAATCCACCTGTAGAAACTTTCTCAAATGCTTTTTCCTTTCCCCCTTCAGATATTAGCAATTTGAATTGGGATTTAGGAGAGCGCTTTAAACTCTTAAAATTATGAAGCTGTTATCTAGCTTCCTGGGGGGTAGGAGGCATGTAACTGATAAGTGTGTGTCAGAGGATTTTCTTCAGTGTCATTATTCATCTAAGTCAGAAATTTTCAACCTTTTTCATCTCATATCACATACATTGATTACTAAAATTCTGCAGCACACCAAAAAATGTATGTTTTGCTAACAAAAATAGGTAAAATATTGATTAATTCACACCAGACAACTGTTGTTGTGTTGACTATTGTTATTTTTTATTTGACAATCTAAGGGAAAAGAGGTCAGTGCCTCTGACTTAAATAGTTGGGTATTGCATTTTTAAAAGATTCTTGTAGCACACTGGTTGAAAATCACTGATCTAAATTTAACCATTTCTTTAGGAACTTAACACAAAAATATACAAAGTATAATTTAGTTAGATTAATTAATGAAATTATTTGATATATGGAATAAAAAGAGTATCATTAATTCAGAGAATAATTACAAACTGATTTATGTTTATTTGTAGCATTTAAAACTTTTGTTGCAAATGGAGCTACAATATTTAGGATTTAAGGGATTACCTAATTTCTTTCCAATGCATGAGAAATAGTCAAATATTTTAAAAGGGATGAAGATGTCAATATAAGAATAAAACAGAATTTATGTGATTTCTGGACTGAGGTCTGCTACAATTTAAAGAGATAATATATAAATATATATATATATATATATATATATATATACACACACACACACACACACACACACACACACATTTATACTCTTTAAGGGAAAAGAGATCTCCACTTTCTCATAACTATCTACCTTCACCTTCCTATTACCATATGGAATTTTCTGAGCTATCTCTATAGTCAATGTTTGCTTCTTTTGATTGTACATTTTTATATCTTTATAAAGTTCTTGATATCAAAAACTTACCCAGACTGAAGCAGACTTTTCTATGTTTCTATATATCATCTTTTAAAATTCAACATAAATATTTCAAAAGTCAACTTCTTTTTCATATTATGGGAAAAATGAAATCTGACATGGAACACACAAAAATGGTCAGAGTCTCATGCCTTGCAAGTTGGTTAGGAAACAAATAAACTTAACAGGCTTAAGAATTTCATCTTGAGCCAGATATCTAAAGACACGCGGAATTCAGTTTCCAAATGTGCCCGTCAAATGAAAGATAATGTCTGACATCACCGTTAGTTTTTGACTCGTCTCTCTGGATTATCAAAGTGTCTTACAAAGGGCAGCAAACTTCTTCATTCTTGTCAGGTGTCGGGTTCTTAGTGCAACATTCTTTATCTAGGTTTTGGATAAGGGGAGTCTCACAAAAGAGCGCTGTACGAACTGCCCATTCGCACAGTTAAAATGGGAAAGGAGTGTGGCAACAAGACCAGGCCATCTCAGAGGTCTGGACACTATGAGAACTCAAGTTTCACTAAGCCTTCAGGCTGGAGGCAAGATTTAGAATATAGGCAGAGAACACCCCCTATTAACAAGAAATAGACCTGAGGGGAGAGAGGTGTGTTAAGATTGTTTTTTAAAGTATGTTTTTATTGCTTTCAGAGAGGAAGGGAGAAGGAGAGAGAGAGAAACATCAATGATGAGAGAGAATCACTGATCGGCAGCCTCCTGCACAGCCCAAACTGGGGATCGAGCCCCCAACCCCGGCATGTGCTCTGATGGAGAATAGAACCATGACCTCCTGGTTCATAGGTTGACGCACAAACATTGAACCACACTGTCTGGGCTGTGTGGTAATGTTTTTTTGAAGAGAATGTATGTGACTAGATTTTCAAAGGAAGGGGAAAGGGATACAAAGAATGCTGAATGTAAGAGGATGACAGGCCTATAGAACAGTCTTAAGAAGACTGCCCCAGCCCTGGCCATTGTGGCCCAGAGCAGCGGCCCCAGCACTGAGGAGTTGCAGGTTCAATTTCCAGACAAGAGCACATACCTAGGTTGCAGCAGGCTCCGTCCCCAACCTGGTGCTGACTTTGATGCTCTCTCGCTCTTCTCCCTCCCCTCCACTCTCTCTAAAAATCACTGGAAAAAAAATATCCTCAGGTGAATATTAGCAACAACAGTAATAACAAAAAGCTGTCCCAGAGTATGTTGCTGATATGAATGGGCTCTACTTTACTTACCTAGGTCCCTATTGAATACTTGGAACAGTTCTCAATATTATTTTCTTTTTTTTTTTTAATATATTTTATTGATTTTTTACAGAGCAGAAGGGAGAGGGATAGAAAGTCAGAAACATCGATGAGAGAGAATCATCGATCAGCTGCCTATTGCACGCCCCCTTACTGGGGATGTGCCCGCAGCCAAGGTACATGCCCTTGACCGGAATCGAACCCAGGTCCCTTCAGTCCGAAGTCCGACGCTCTATCCACTGAGCCAAACCGGTCTCGGCCTCAATATTATTTTCTAAAGATGGCATCATTTTTAAAAGAATGCAACATTCTTTCTTTTTTTTTAATCTTTATTGTTCAGTTTATTAATTACATCGTTCCCTTTTTTTCCCCCTATAGCTCCCCTCCTCCTGGTACCAATCCCACCCTCCGCCCTCAACCCCCAACTGTCCTCCCCCATAGTTGCATGATTTTTGTCCAGTCTCTTGCTGCACTTCCCACACCCCTTTTCTCCCCAAGAATTGTCAGTCCATTCCCTATCTATGTCCCTGATTCTGTTACATTCACCAGTTTATCCTGTTCATCAGATTATTAATTCACTTGCTTTTTAGATTCATTTGTTGATAGATGTGTATTTGTTGTTCATAATTTACACTTTTATCTTTTTCTTCTTCCTCTTCTTAAAGAATATCTTTCAGCATTTCATATAATATTGGTTTGGTGGTGATGAACTCCTTTAGCTTTTTCTTTTATCAGCGAAGCACTTTATCTGACCTTCAATTCTGAATGATAGCTTTGCTGGATAGAGTAATCTTGGTTGTAAATTCTTGCTGTTCATCACTTTGAATATTTCTTGCCACTCCCATCTGGCCTGCATCATTTCTGTTGAGAAATCCGCTGACAATCGTATGGGTGCTCCCTTATAGGTAACTAACTGTTTTTCTCTTGCTGCTTTTAATATTCTCTCTTTATCTTTTGCTCTTGGCATTTTAATTATGGTGTGCCATGGTGTGGTTCTCTTAGGGTTCCTATATATTGGGGTTCGGTGCTCTTCTTGGACTCCTAAGTCAATTTCTTTCACCAGGTGTGGGAAGTTTTCAGTCACTATTTCTTCAAATAGGTTTTCATTGTCTTGCTCTCTCTCTTTTTCTGGCACCCCTATAATTCAGATGTTGGTATGCTTGAGGTTGTCCCAGAGGCCCCTTACACTATCTTCAATTTTTTGGATTCTTTGAGTTTCTTGCTTTTTCAGCTGAGTGGATGTTACCTCTTTGTATTTCAAATCTTTAACTTGGTTCTTGGGGTGCTCCAGAGCACTTTTAGGTCTTTGTATAATATTTTTTATTTCAGTCAGTGTGTGCTTAATTTCGGTTGGTCCTTTTTCATATCCTTGAGAGTCTCATTCATATCCTTGTAGGTCTCTTCATTTCCTTGTAGGACTCATTCATTTCCACGTTGGTCTTGTTCATTTCTTTGCAGGTCTCGTTCATATCCTTGAGGGTCTCATTCATTTCCTTGTTGGTCTTGCTTATTTCCTTATAGGTCTCGACCTTTTCTAGGAGCCTCTTGAAAAGCCCTATAACCGTGGTTTTGAATTCCATGTCCAGTCGTTTTTTTTCCTCCATTTCTTTCACATCTGATTTCTTTCCATGTCTCTGCATGGTGGCTGCTTCCCTGAGCTGGTCAATTAGCTTTGTATGGTAGACGTCCTACAAGGGACAGTGGCTCAGCCTCCCCAGTTACCTGAGGTAGATATGGGTTGCACAGTCTTGCTGAAGTTAAGCTCAGGTTAATCGTTGTTAGCACTTGGAGGGGTTGACCTCCAGGCCAATTGTCTGTGATGTTCAGCTGTGCTCAGGTTGGATGAGCTGAGTCTCCAGGTCAAGCAGACAGCGTCAGCTCCACCCTATGCGGCCCCAGGGACTCTGTGCCGGGGGCAATGGCCGCCACCACTTCTGAGAGAGAGCCGCTGCCGAGCTCCACCAGCTGCTGGAGAATTCAGACTCTCCCCAAATGAGTCTACACACCCAACATTTCGCCCAGGGTCGCAAAAACAATGCAGTCTAATGGTTTCCCGAATGAAAGAGCAAGTCACGAGTGCTCTTTGCGCGGTCAGGCAGCTGCACTGTTCCCAAGTTCATGCACACTCCGCACAAGCTCACCTTCTCCACTAGCTGGCAGACCCCTGCAGCACCCAAGCTTTGGCATGCCCTCCCACTGTCCAGTTTTTACCCTGTATGATAATGGGTTCCCTGAACTTCTCCCAGAGCTGGAGAATCAGTCCAGTGGGATGTCTTTGTTTCCACCGTTCGAGAAAACTGGCCAGTTTTCAGCCGCCTGCCCTAACTGCTGGCGCACGCGCTCCAAACCTCTCTCCGCGCATATCTTCAACGCTGTCCGCCGCCACTCCGAGTCACAGTATCTTATCTTCACTTTTATTTTTGGAATTTTCACTCAGCCAGCTTTCCGGTGATTCTGGATGGTGTTTGTTCTTTCATTAAGTTGTAGTTTTAAACTTGCTGTGTATGGCGGCAAGATAGGTGTTTTACGTATGCCGCCATCTTGGTTCTCGAAAGAATGCAACATTCTTATACATATTTCCTTGTGCAATAGCAAGCTGATTCCTGAAGGGTAAATTCCTAGATATAAACTTTCTAGGTCAAAAGTGTACACATTTTCATTTTTAATAAATATTGCCTTTCTGCACCATTTCACTAACTTTTTTTATACTGTCTTCACCATTATGCAGGATTAGTGCTTCAACTATAATGAAAACAGATTCCCTCCAGAATTTAAAGTTTCCATATTCTAAATTTCACATAAATGGTTCTGACAACAAAGATAAATTTACAAATTTTCTATTTATTTAATATAGAAAAAAATTTAAATGCAAAAATATTAAATTATATTTAAAACTAATAATGCCATTATCCAGATAACTACTATTAACAATTTGATTAGTTTTCTTCTATTCTTTTCATCATTGTTTATATATATTGAAGACACAAAATTAAAATTCTATTATACATAGTTCTATATTATACTTTTTCACTTAAAATTATATTGTGAACATGGTACAATTTCTCGTATTTGCTTTTTCAACTTGTAGTTAGACAGTACTTTATTAATTTTTAAAGGTTTCCTAATATGCCCGACTAGCATAGCTCAGTGGTTAAGCGTCGACCTATGAACCAGAAGGAGGTCACAGTTCGATTCCTGGTCAGGGCACATACCTGGGTTGCAGGCTTTATCCCTAGTGTGGGAAGTGCAGGAGGCAGTCAATCAATGATCCTCTCTCATCATTGATGTTTCTCCCTTCTTCTCTGAAATAAAAAATATTTTTTTTAAAAAAAAAAGGTTTCCTAATAAGTAGTTACAGCTTTACAAAGTGCGACATTCCAAATTTTCTTTAAAAAAAAAAAACCTGAAAATGAACTGACTTCTATATGAAAAAATTAAACATTTGCATTATGAAGTAAAAATATAATGAATATTATGAATTGTTTTCTCTTTATTTTTGCCACTCAGCCTTAAATCCTATAATTTTGTGAGATAGATGTCTGAATTTCCAAAGATAACTAAATTTTGAACGTTTTTTAATTTCAGAAAAGCCAAAGAAGAACTAATGAAAATCGAAGAAGAAAATCAAAAGCTATTGGCAGCTCTGAATGCGAAATCAAAAGGCAAACACAGATTGATATGGCTAATAATGTGTCATTTAATTTTGTTTTATTATTGCAAGCAACCTCAGTATTTCAGTGAATTATAGAAAGGGTGACCACAATTCTTAATCTGCCCATGAGAGTCCAGATTTATGGCTATGGCCCAGAAGTATTTATTTGACCCCCTTTCATTCTCAATATGTTCCAATTTGGATAAAAATGATATGGTCACTGGAGTAATGGATCATAGAAAAAAGACGACTGACACAGATGCCTACTCGAGTACATTAAGAGATTCTTTTAAGACTACAGTTCTTAATCTGGAATCTATGGATAAAATTCAGAAGTCTATGAATTTGATTGAAAAAATAACTACAACTTTATTTTAACTAACCTTTAGCTAAAATTTAGTTTTTCCTTCCACTAGTAATTCATATAGGTAACAGTCCCCCGAGTAGTATTAGTGATAATTTAACTTTGTCATCAATAGGAATGAAGACATCACATTACAGTTTTGCTTATCCCAATTCCCAAATTATGGTAGTTGTTAAGCCAGTTTCTGGTTCTTGTTGTTTAATGAATTAGTAAAGGTGCACTATTTTCTTATAGTACAAGTTTTTTTTGGTTTTTTGGTTTTGTTTTTTGGTTGTTTTTGTTTGTTTGTTTTTTGAAGTCTTGATGACTGTATTTCAATGTAGTTGGATTTTTATGTTATTTTGTTTTACAAAATTGAAAGCATTAATGTAAAAAGTGTCCATAAGTTTTATCAGACTGCCAAAGGAGTCCATGGCTCAAAAGCGTGCTGAGTATCTGTTTCAGTTTCCCATTGCTGCGAAAAAGCCACCCCAAAACTGTAAAACAACCCCCATTTTTATTATACACAAATTCTGTGGGTCAGGAATTCAGACAGGGCTTATCTCTGCTCCCCAAGGACCTCGTTTTGACTTAAGGAGCCACCGTGGAAGTGGATCCTCTGGCCCCCCACAAGCCTTCATATGACTTCATGAGAGACCCAGGGTCAGAACCACCAATAAGTCACTCCCAAATCCTTGACTCCAGAAACTAGAATAATTGTTTTAACTACTGTACAGTAACTTTATTGATTTCAAAGAGGAAGGAACACAGATTATCCACTATAGTACTAGAAAAAAATTATTAGAACTTTTTGCTTGTTTTTTTTTAACGAAAAGAAAGAATTTAGTTGAAAGACATTTTGAGTTTCTGGTGTAAAGTACATAACTTCCATCCCAAACCCTGGTAGGTTTCAGCAAATTCTGCTTCTTCCTCTTGTGTATCACCATAAAATTCTCCATGCAACACAAAAGATTCACCACATTCTAAGTCACATATTTGGAAGCCACCAGCTCTGCAGTCCTGGTCAGACCTTGAGATCTAAGGACACTTGGGGATGCTTTTCTCTGAGAACTTCATCATCCAAATTTAGATGAAAATTCCGGTTCCAGAGGTATCATATACCACTACAATGTAATTTTTGGAAGGCACTCACTGGGAGGAAGGAATTCCCACAAGAAAGCAGAAGTCACATTCATTTACTTTTTCACAGCATCTTTGCATAGAAATTACCATGTTTTTCAATCAATTTCATAATATAGTAAAGGAATTGGAAGATGGATTTTCTGAATCCACCCACCATTCATTCCATCTTTTTCTTGAAAGATTTCCATGCATATATTTCTGATAACGGTCATCAGCAACTACAGAAAATTTGAAGTTATGCTTTCTAAATTTCCATTTAACATTTTGGTTAGCATACTCTATTATTCCTTATTAGTTAAAAGTAAATATAGAGTCTATCCCAGTACTGCATAATGCAAGCCACATATGTAACTTTAAATTTTCTAGTAGCTAAATAAAAAATAAAAAATAAACAGGTGAAATGAATTATATTATATTTAATATGCTATATCCAAAATAGTATTTTGACATGAATGCAAAAATGATCACTATAGTTTACATTCAATTTTTTAATATCTTTTTTAAAAGATTTCTTATTGATTATTAAAGAGGAAGGGAGAGGGAGAGAAAGAAACACTGAAGTGATGAACATGGACAACAGTGTGGAGATCGCTGGGGGGAGGGATGGAGGAGGAAGAGGCATGGAGGAGCTAAATGGTGATGGGGGAAAATTGTTTAGAAAGAAAAAAGAGCCCTGCTGGTGTGGCTCAGTGGTTGAGCATTGACCTATGATCTAAGAGGTCACAGTTCATTTCTGGTCAGGGCACATGCCCAGGTTAGGGGCTCAATCCCCAGAAGGGGACATGCAGGAGGCAGCCAATCAGTGATTCTCTCATATCATTGATGTTTCTCTCTCTCCTCTTCCTTCCTCTCTGAAATCAATAAAAATATATTTTTTTAAAAAGAAAGAAGCAAACATCAATGTGAGAGGGAAACATCACAACCCAGGTATGCGCCCTGACTGGGAATCATCTAACCAGCAACCTTTTGATACACAGGACAACACCCAACTAACTGATCCACACTGGCCAGGACTACAGTCTATATTTCATACTAAATCTTTGAAATCCATTGTATATGTTATGCTTATGATGCATCTCAGTTTGGACTAGCCACATTTTAAGGGTTCAATAGCCACATCATGCAGTGGCTACATATCAGACAGTGCATGCAGTTCTAGCCATTCCCTTATTGAATGGACATATGAACCATTTCCAACTTTTTACTGTTACAATATTTAGGGCCACTGAGAACATTTCTTGTTTTAAATGAACCCTTAGGCTGGTGCTCCCATAGCACTCTAAGTATATGACTATCATCCTTTACCACTACATTTTAATAGGTAAAATATATGGGAAATGTATCTCTCCCTCATGAAACCCCATGCTTCAGGAGGACAGGACGCCACTCTTCACTCTCTGTGTGGGTCTTAGCACTTCTCAGAGTACCTCACACCCAATCAATACTTCTGAGCTGATCTGAACGATAACTTATTTATTCTAATTTTCTATAGATGTGGACGAGACCGATCTTGAGGGTTTTGGGGAGATTGAAGGTGAGGAGGGTGAAATTCCTGAAGCGTCTGAGGCCCTTGAGGAGACCGGGGGACCCTTACCTGAGGAGCCTGAAGCTTCCGAGGTTCCTGAACCAGAACATGAAGCAGGTTAGACTTCATTGACAGCCATGTTTTTAGTTTTACTTCTGTCCATTAGTGTGTGTGTGTGTGTGTGTGTGTGTGTGTGTGTGTGTGTGTACTTGTGTATATGTTAAGAAAAAGGAAACAGGCTAAAAATGGAAATGAGAACAGCCACTTATTTCCAGTCCCAAGGTCTGAAGTGCCGCAGGAAAGCTGCTGCTGCTGCCCTGCCTATCCTGGTGCTCAGGAGCAGGGCTGCCTACGTCATTTGTGGGGCATGTTGTTAAAAAGCAGGGAAGATGTGCCACTAAAGGTACTAACATATAAAGCTCTCTTTTCCCTTCTACAATCTCTCTCAAATTGTCATGGATTAGTTTTTATTGCTATATAATGTCATTCTAAATAAAGAAAAATTATAAATTTAAATTATTAGCATGAATTTTACCATTCATTTTTATATTGTGCAAGGCCATTTTTAAATGAAAATACAAGAGCATTTAACTCATATGTAGAACAACTGAAATTAACACAATTCATATTTGGCAGCTCGTACATGCATATGTATTTTGTTCTTACCAGATTACTGTTAGGTTTTGTGTACAAAACTAACTCAATTTTTTATTTCACTTCTTAATATGCACATATTCTACCAACACTCTCTACCTTTAGCTTCCCAGTGATTAAGGAAAGACGGAAAGAAAAAGAAACACTGGATTGCCCTCTTTTCCTTTCCTTCTATGTCGTCATTTTCAGCCTAAGTGTTTAGCTAATACAGGAAAGTGACACAAGTAAGAAAGGGTTCCTTGGTCATTCGTGTCTCTCTGAATGCTATCACCTTCTTTCTGCATCTGAAGCAAGTTCTAGCTCAAAGGGAAAACCTGGTCTCTCAGATGTGTCAGCATCTTCCCCCTGCCTGCCCCCATCACTCAGGCATACTTATTGCTCCACATTATGGGTCTCCTGGAATTATATACTCATGATGGGGCATCAGGAATTCTCATGAGAATGAGGTGACAAGGACTGGCTAACACATGTTGTGCATATCTCTGTCCATATACATGCTCGATTGTGCCATTAGAGCCCCTTTGGATTTTGTTTACAAAACGAAGTTCAAAGATAAAATTATTAAAAATTTCAAATTGACAACCAATGAGCATTAAACTGTGAGGCCATTCTGAGTGAGAGACTATGCAGCTGCCCAGGCCACACAGCAATGGAGTGGCCCTGCTGCAGAGGGGCAGTTTGGTGGGTTGGTGCAGGGCAAGAAGGAGTCTTTGGGCAATGAAAGTCGCTCTCAAGACTGGAGAGTGGGCTTAAAGCAGCAAGTTAGAGTACTCAACATGTGGGATTGAGGCTCACAATTGCTCCCAAGTACAGTCAGTATTGGATTTGAAACTAATGCTACAAACTAAAGGTCTTCAAATACCTGCAGCCAAATCCATCCCATGGCAATTAAGGAGAATCTGTTGTCAACTGGTAGAGAAACAAGGACCAAGGGGGAATTTTCACACTGAGAATTCTAAAGTTCAATATAGATCATTTTTATTACAAGAATTAGCATTAGCTTTATGATGCAAAAGTATACTAGCAAAATCATATATCCTTTGTGCCCAGTAGAGGAGATAGCAGGATGAAATCTTTCTATTTCCTTTTAAGAGTCCCACAACTCTATTTACTTGTGTTCCCACCCAGAAACTTCGTATTTTCTTCAGTACCTAACCAATTAGGCTGACTATTCTCACACTCACCTACCTTTGCAACAAGACAGGCCATAAAAGGGAAAGGGAGCCCACTGCAGGGGAGAACATATTTGCCAATGATACATCTGATAAGGGGTTAATTTCCGAAATATATAAGGAACTCATACAACTTAACAAAAGGAAGACAAACAATCCAATTAAAAATAAGACCTAAATGAACACTTCTCCAAAGTGGACATATAGAAGGCCAAGAGCATATGAAAAAAAATGTTCAAAGTCACTAATTATCAGAGAGATGCAAATGAAAATGACAATGAGGTATTACCTCACACTTGTCAGAATGGCTATCATCAACAAATCAACAAATGACAGGTGTTGGCGAGGATGTGAAGAAAAGGGAACCCTAGTATATTGCTGGTGGGAATGCAGACTGGTGCAGCCATTATGGAAAACAGTAAGGTATTTCCTTTAAAAAATTAAATATGGATCTCCCATTTGACACAGCAATGCCACTTCTGGGTATATATTCTAAGAAATTAGAAAAACCAGTCAGCAAGAATATATGCACCCCTGTGCTCATAGTCCAATTTACAATAGCTAAGATTTGGAAATAGCCCAAGTGCCCATCAGCAGATGAGTGGATAAAAAAGCTATGGTACATCTACACAATAGAATACTATGCAGCTGTAAAAAAAGAAAGAACTCTTACCATTTGCAACAGCATGGATGGACCTGGAGAGTATTATGCTAAGTGAAATAAGCCAGACAAGTATCACATGATCTCACTCATGTGGAATCTAATAAACAAAATAAACTGTTGAACAAGATAGATCCAGAGACATAGCAGAGAATTAAATGAACTATTGAATTTCAGAAGGAAGGTGGGGGTAGGAGAATGGGATGGGAAGAAATTAACCAAGATCTTAGGTGCATGTGTGCATGGCCTACAGACACAGACAGTAGTTGTTGGAAAGGCCTGGGAGGGGCAGGGGCAGGGGCAGGGTGGTGGGAATCAATGGGAAAAAAGGGAGGACATCAGTAATACTTTCAACAATAAAGACAAATTTTTTTAAAGGAAAAAAAAGCCATAAAATGCCAAAAATGAATAAGAGAAACAGACATCCACTAAATATGACACATCAAACATATTAGAGTTCTAATATCCACAAGTATCTCATAATTAGTATTTACCAATTAACCGCTCTAAGGGATAAGTTAGTTGTATTGCCTTTTCTCTCCTTACTGTTTCTCTCAAGGAACTTCCTTTTGATGTTCTAAAGCCAGCCTCCCACTCCTTTTAGGGTCAGTTCTAGCTCAGTGCTGTAGACATGACTGTTATCAGTCAGAACTGTATGTACCATGGGTCAGTTATCCTGGTCATGGTCTTTTAGTATATTTAAGTATATTCTTCATTTTCTGCCTTATACTATTAGATATTGTATGTCCTACTTTACCTAACAAAGATTATATTTTCAATTAGACATAGTATATACCGTTTAAACTATGTTTTTGTTAATTAATTTTTTTATTGTTTAAAGTATTACAAATAGTAGTACATATGTCTCCTTCCCCCCCGCCCCCCATTGACCTTCCCTGGCCTCTCCTACCCCCCAGTACATGCCCTTACCGCCCCTCCCCCCAGTGTCTTATATCCATTGGTTATGCTTATATGTATGTGTATGCTAAGTGTAATAATATATTTGTGGAATATAATCAGTGGCATAGACTGATAAACAAGAACAGATCCAGAGACTGAGAAACATCGATCAGAACATCATACCTCGGGGAAGGTACGAGAGGGTGGGGGTAAGGTGGAGAGATCAACCAAGGGACTTGTGTGCATGCAATTTAAGCTATGTTCTGAAATTTTTTGTGTGTCAAAGTTTTTATAAAGAAACAATGTTTTAAAATTCAAACACTAACTATTATATTTCTTCCCTCAGAGGAAACTACAGTTGAGGCAGAAATTTCAAAAGCATCCAAAGAGGGTCTGGAAACTACATTATCTCAAGCAGGTTAGTTTATAAAATAAAAGTAGTTAGTGATAAATGTGTTTTTCGTATTCTCCCACAATGGTCTAGTCCCTTATTTTAGGCATAGTACCAACTTCTTACTTGTTTCTTTTTACATTATATGCCAGTGGTGGTGTATTATGTTTTATTTAGCTTATTACATTAGAAGTATATCTAGCCATCTTATAACACTGTTTTTCATCAAATTTTATTTTATACATTTTATTATAGTTAAAGTTGCCAAATGAAATATATAGTAATTATTAAAATAGTTTTATTAATAAATAATAATTCATCCATAGGCAATGCAAGGAATGGAGCATAATTAAAATATGAATTTATAAATGTACATTATTGCTGAGGACAATATGTGTATTTCTTTCATGTTTTTAAAATATTATAAAGTATAAGTTATTTTGGCAATGTGAGTCATTATACCATGTTTGAAGCCTCTTTTTTTGTTTCCTTTAATCTTTATTCAAAAGTCGTACTACCTGTGTTTCCTGAAGACGCTTATCCTGATGTTCCTGAAATGGAACTATTTAAAGACATGATAAAATCTTATGAAACTGACTGGAAAAATGTGGAGGTAGTTGTCAGTGATTCTTTCTTTCCAATTTTGAAGTTGGAGATTGTTGGCCAAACTCCAGAGGAGCTGCTTCAGAAAGCAGTGGAGACTATGGAAAGTAAGGGCTGTAATCCTAACATTTACTGTCAAGAGCAGGCAATATTATTTAAAGACTGTGCAACTTTAAAGTCTTTCTTGATGGTCCATGAAGGAGAACATTCAATATATCTGGGGATGATGTTTAAAATATTTAACAATTCTTATGGCACAGGCATATGCCAATCAGAACAGCTGAGGGGCACAAACAGCACTGGCCAAACTGGCCAGTTGTCCCTTTAAAAATTCTAATTTTTACATATTTAAGCTAAGAGATCAGTCACTACAATTAATTTTCCTAATCTTTGACTACTGCAATATATGCTAATGTTGTTATTCTTTCAAATATTTCTCCTTACAGAACCTTTTCGGTATACTGCATGGGAGTTCAATATAGAAGATTATGAGGAAGAAACAGAAGACTTTCAGGCTGAAGCAGAGATTGATGAGGAGCTAGAAGAAGAAGAAGAGGAAGAGGAAGAGGTATGAGTCAGTGAGCCATGCTCCCACTGAGGCTCTAGGGGAAATCTTTCCTTTCCTCTTCTAGCTCCTTCATATGGGTCACAGCATTGAAAATGTGTGTGTCCAAAGTGGTAGTGAGCACTCTTGGACCCCAGGAAAACAAGCAGGCTTCCTCGATTTTACACATAAACATTTTCATCACATTTGGCCTCCACCCCAGCTTCCCTTGATCACTGAAATGCCAAGGCTGCTTAGACAGTAGGATATACCCATGGAAAAATAAAAGGTAACGTTTTTCAATTTTTTCCATGGAAAAGCTTGAAATATTCTATAAGATTAACAGATGTGGGTGCTTTGATGTAAAATATAGCAATGGCATCTTTGAGGGACTGCTTGCATGATAATAATGAGTGGTATTTTCAAATAGGAACAGCTCATTTTAGGCCCGTCTACTCCCTGGTCACGAGAATTTTAATAGCCATTCTCTTTTCTTTTCTTTTTATTAAATTTTTTAAATCTTTATTGTTCAGTTTATTAATTACATTGTTTCCCCTTTTTTATCCCCCTACATCTCCCCTCCACCCTGTACCTATCCCACCCTCCACCCTCACCTCCCCCTCCCCAATGTCCTCTCCCATTGTTGCAAGATTTTTGTCCAATCTCTTGCTGTACTTCCCACAACCCTTTTCTCCCCAAGAATTGTCAGTCCATTCCCTCTCTATGTCCATGTTTCTGTTATATTCACCAGTTTATCCTATTCATCAGCCTATCAATTCACTTAATTTTTATGTTCATTTGTTGATAGATGTGTATTTGTTGTTCATAATTTATATTTTTACCTTTTTCTTCTTCCTCTTCTTAAAGAATATCTTTCAGCATTTCATATAATATTGGTTTGGTGGTGATGAACTCCTTTAGCTTTTTCTTATCTGCAAAGCACTTTATCTGACCTTCAATTCTGAATGATAGCTTTGCTGGATAGAGTAATCTTGGTTGTAGATTCTTGCTATTCATTATTTTGAATATTTCTTGCCACTCCCATCTGGCCTGTATAGTTTCTGTTGAGAAATCCGCTGACAATCGTATGGGTGCTCTCCTGTAGGTAACCAACTGTTTCTCTCTTGCTGCTTTTAATATTCTCTCTTTATCTTTTGCTCTTGGCATCTTAATTATGATGTGCCTTGGTGTGGTCCTCTTTAGATTCCTATATTTTGGGGTTCTGTGTACTTCTTGGGCTTTTAAGTCAGTTTCTTTCACCAGGTGGGGGAAGTTTTCAGTCACTATTTCTTAAGTAAGTTTTCATTAACTTGCTCTCTCTCTTTTTCTGGCACCCCAATAATTCGGATGTTGGCATGCTTGAGGCTGTCCCAGAGGCCCCTTACATTATCTTCAATTATCTGGATTCTTTTTGTTTCTTGCTTTTCCAGCTGAGTGGATTTTGGTTCTTTGTATTTCAAATCTTTGACTTGGTTCTTGTGGCCCTCTGGACTGCTTTTAGGACTTTGTGTGATATTTTTTATTTCAGTCTGTGTATGCTTGATTTCTAGTTGGTCCTTTTTCATATCCGTGAGGGTCTGGTTCATATCCTCAGAGGTCTTGTTCATTTCCTTGAGGGTCTCATTCATTTCCTGGTTAGTATTGTTTATTTCCTTGTAGTTCTCATTAAGTTGATCAACCTTTTCTAGGAGCCTCTTGAAAAGCCTTATAACCATGGTTTTGAACTCTATGTCTTGTCATCTTTTCTCCTCCATTTCTTTCACACCTGATTTCTTTCCATATCTCTGCATGGTGGCTGCTTTATGTGGTAGATATCCTCAAAGGGACAGTGGCACAGCCTCCCCAGTTATTTGAGATGGGTACTCTTACTGCAATCCTTTTGGGTTGTACAGTATTTTTGAATTTAAACCCAGCTTGTTGTTGTTAGCCCTAGGAGGGTTTGACCTCCAGGCCAATTGGCTGTGAAGGGAGACTGTGTTCAGGATGGATGGGCGGAGTCTCTGAGCTGCGCAGGCAGCCTCAGTGTCAGCTAAGTCCTATGCGGCACTCGCACACATGTGCGCTCGCGGGTCTCTGTTGGATGGGGATGGCTGCAGACACCTCCAAGTGAAAGCCGCTACTCTTTTCCCCTTGCCAGACAACTCTGCCTCTCCCCAAATGTGTCTGCACCCCCAAAGTTGTAAAATAGATGGTTTCCGGGACCAGGAGACAAGTTTCCAGGGGGTAAGTCGCGGGTTTGTGCGACACTTGCGTGCAAACTTCTTTTCCCAGCCTCCGGGTTTCTCCGCAGACTAGGAGACCTCTGCCGCACCCCACTTCCAGGGTGCGTCTACCGGACCTCGGACCTTGCCTGGCACTGGGGAATCTGTGCAGTGGGACATCTCCACGTACCCCGGATCTCGGACCTCGCCTGGCACTGGGGAATCCGTGTAGTGGGAAGTCTCCACCCTCCCCGTTGGCGAAATCCAGCCGGGGTTGCTGCTCCAGCCCCAGCCCACGCGCGTGACCAGGACGGCTCCTAACCTGTTTCCGTCTTCAAGGCTGCGCTCCCACCGCTCCTCTAAGTCTCAGTGTCCCACCTTTACTCTTATTTGTGGAGTTTTCACTCAGCCAGCTTTCTGGCGATTCTGGGTGATTTTTGTTTTGTTGTTATGTTGTAGTTTTTAAATCGTTGCGCAGGGCAGAACAATAGGTGTTTACCTATGCCGCCATCTTGGTTCTCTCTGCTTAGATCTTAATAGCCATTCTCAATTGATAGCCACCTCATTCAGGCATCTGTCAATAATAAAATAAGAAGTGATTTTTTAAAATTGAGAGCTTTATGAAGGATACAAAATGATGTAATAAGTTAGATAATCATACGGCTGTAATTAAGTTAAACCCAAATATATGTGTGTCAAACAACAAATGACATGTAGTGTGATTCTGATAAAAACTTTCAGGACTTTAGCACTAAGGCACTAAGCCCTTCAGTCAGGGTGGCTAACACGTGTGGACTTGTCCTGCCCATATTCAGGTTCTCTTCTTCAGTGATCCTTCTTCTGCCCTTCTTCTGTATCCTGTTTCATTTTGCAAGAGAATGTCTCTTTCTTGTGTCTGCAGGCAATTCTCAAGCTGTTTATAATATTCAAAACTTGTATTTTTAGGTACAGTCTTCATTGAATATAGGGTACTTACCTCACTTCCATTCTTCCTACCCTGTTTCCCCGAAAATAAGACAGTTTCTTATATTAATTTTTGCTCCCAAAGATGCACTAGGTGTTATTTTCAGGGGATGTCTCATCTTTCCATGAAAAAGAATACGGTACACATTTATTGTTGAACAAAAATAAAGGAAATTTTTTACCTGTATACGGTATGGTAGTAGTTGTCATAACAAACCAACATAACCAGACAAACTATGAATCCTATGGTATCAAGAATTTCTTGTTACTACCATTATTTCCATATACAACAATCTATGGTATATTTACTGATACTGATATTTACCGGTATGAACACAAAGTAAGATTCATCGAATGACAGTCATGTCATCATCTTCTGGAACATCATGATAACAATCCAAACCCTGAATTTCCTGGTAAATTTCTTGTGACTCCATTTCTTTCAGAATCAGTGGACCAAATCTCTCATGTTTAACAATAACACTGTCCTTAAATTAGTACTTCTTGACAAGGTAGCCTGCTCATAGTGCATTTGCAATGCAACTGTCAGTGATTTTCTCCCATGAATTCTTCACTCAAGTCACAACCTCTTGCAGTTTAGGTTTCACAAAGTTTCCACACTGATTTCTCTCCATTCTATTTTCAATCTAGTCATTAATTTCCATGCGCAAATTGTCCTTGAATGGCTTGTTTATTGCAATACCAAGAGTCTGGAGACAGACCGTCATTCCTGTGGGAATCATTATTTGATCTATTTTTCTTTCGTGAAGAAATTTCTTCATGTCTTTAACGTAGTGAGTGCTGACTGCATCCCAGACTAGCAGACCTCTTTGGCTCCCTCGCATAACAAGCGGCAGCATTAAATGGACCCACGTCCTTATAACTGCTTGTGTGGCCCAGGCTTTTTCAGTTTCAAGAATAAAAATATTATCGGGGAGGTCTTATTTTCGGGGAGATGCCTTATATTACAGCGAGTGGCAAAACTGGAAGTGAGTCTTATTTTCGGGGGATGTCTTACTTTTGGGGAAACAGGGTAACTTACCACAACACAAATCAGTTTTTCCTGTTGTATTAGTTTTCTCAGGCTGCCATAAGAAAGTGCCACAAAATTGAAGACTTAAAAATAACAGAAATTAATTCTCTTATCGTCTTGGGAGAGACTTTTGAAATCCAGGTGTCAGAATGCTCCCTCTAAGGCTCAAGGGAAAATCTTTCCTTTCCTCTTCCATCTTCTGGAGGCTCCAGATAACCCATAGCTTACGGCTGCTTAACTCCTCTGTCTGCCTCTGTCTGCGCATAGCCTTCTCCTCCTCTGCATCTTTTCCTTCTTTTAGGACACTCATGGGATTTAGGGACCACTGATAATGAATTGTAAATATTATCTTGAGATCCTTAATTACATCTGCAAAGATGCTTTTTTTCAAACAAGGCCAATATGGCTGCCAGGAATTCTTAGAAATTTTTATCTAGGAGACAAAAGAACACTCTATCCTGACATCCATCTGAAAAACAGAAGAAAGAATGTTGCTTCTCCCATCTCAGTCAGTTGCCTCAACTAATCATAGTAACTAGAGGACATGGTGTATGATTGAACCAGCCTTGGGAACATGTCCACCCAGTGACTATGAAGTGGGGAGTTACTGTGATTGTCTGGGCCACTCGAGTTCCTTCGAATGCGGAAGTAGCAGTTCTCCATGAGAAGAGGGAGAAAGGTTCTGTTACTAGAAAAAGGAAGAAAGTTGTTATAGAAACAAAAGAAAAATATATACACCACATCATAAGAAAAATTCTGGGAAGATATGTACTAAAATCTCAACAGTCATTCTGGAGAAGATGGAGTAAAAGGCATTCAGTTTACCCTCTAGCCTATAACAACTGAGAAAGAAGATAAAATATATGAAACTGTTTTCAACACAGTGGTCCCAGAGATGGGAAACAAATGAAGTACTCCCCATAGTTTCCCCACCTTATTGTCTGTACCTTTTCCAGACCATGGTCCAGGGAGGAGCAACCTAGGCAGAGCCTTCCAGACTCCTTTATTGGAGGAGAGAGGGCAGAGAATCCCAGGATACAAAGCAGTTAGAGTTCACGGGGAAAAGACGAGAAAGAAAAGACGCACACACAGAACTCCAGAGACCTGCAGAGCAGGGTACTTGGTCAGCCCGTTGCCGGTTAGAAAACTATTGGAGGGGAGGAGGTTTCAGGGGAGGGGGAGGGGGCAAAGGGTACCTGCCTGCCTATTCCTACTAACCATTGGGTAGTATTAAAAAGGGTCTAAGCCTCACGGATGGGGATAATTTAACCTGGAATAGTGCACAGCAAAAATAAATCAATAAAAATTAAAAATAGAGCCACTGATACATGTAACAATCTGGATGAATCTCAAAATAATTATGCTAAGAGAAGCCAGACAAAAGAGAAAACATACTGTATGATTACATTTGTATAATATTATAGAAATTGTGAATTAATTATAGTGAGAGAGAAAACAGCAATGCTTGCCTGAGAGTGGGGCAGGTAGGAGGCAAATAGGGTTAGAAAAGAGGCACAAGCACCCTAACCTGTTTGGGTCAGTGGATAGAGCATTGGCCTGTGGACTCAAGGGTCTCAGGTTCGATTCCAGTCAAGGACATGTACCTTGGTTGCAGGCACATCCCCAGTGGGGGGTGTGCAGGAGGCAGCTGATTACTGTTTCTCTCTCATCAATGTTTCTGACTCTCTGTCCCTCTCCTTTCCTCTCTGTAAAAAAATCAATAAAATACGTATTAAAAAATAAATAAAAGAGGCATGAACAGTTATGGTCTTGATGAATAAGTGGTGATGGTTTCAGAGATTAACACATATGTCAAAATTATCAAATAGCATACTTTAAATATGTACATTGTTTTAATGTCATTTATACCTCAATAAAGCTGTTAAAAGTATTAATGGTGGTTATAACCACCATTATCTCTGAGTGATGAACATATAAGTAATTTTTATTTTTTAAGTTAATTCTTGCCTCTTCATCTCTTCTTTTTTCTCCTTCCACAATACTTCTTATTGGTTATGTTCTTGATCTATCCTCCAAATACCTTATTTTTTTCCTCATATTTCTCTGAAATCAATAAAAATATTTTTATAATCTTTAAATACATTTTTATTGATTTCATAGAGGGAGAGAGAGATAGAGACATCAGTGATAAGAGAGCCTACAATCCGGACATGTGTCCTTGACCAGAATCAACCTGGGACCCTTCAGTCCACAGGCCAATGCTCTATCCACTGAGCTAACCTGTCCCCGGTGCACGAAATTTGTGCATGGGGGGGGTTCCCTCAGCCCAGCCTGCACTCTCTCTAATCAGGGACCCTTTCAGGGATGTCTGACTGTTGGCAGTCAGAGATATCTGATTGTTGGCAGTCGGACAACCCTCTTGCAATCTAGGAACACTGGCTCCTAACTGCTCACTGGCCTGCCTGACTGATCACCCCTAACCCCTCTGTCGTGTGATCACCCCTAACCACCTCTGCCTGCCTGATCACCCCTAACCACCTCTGCCTGCCTGCTTGATCACCTCTACTGCTCTCCTGCTGGCCTGATTGCTCCTAACTGCCTCTGCCTTGCCCCACACCTGGGACCCAGGTTTTACTCCCTCTGGCCAGCTATAGGCACCCAGGACCTGAGCCAGCTTCACTCAGGCCGGCCACAGCCACAGGCAGCCGCAGGCACCTGGGACCACAGGACAAGCGGCTTGTCCCTCTCCTGGACCACAGGCACAGGAGCAGCTGCTGGCACCCAGGACTGCGAGGCAGGCGGCTTGTCCCTCTCTTGGGCCAGAGAGGCAGGCCCAGCTGTTGGCATCTGGGACCATGGAGTGGGTGGCTTGTTCCTCTCCCAGTCTGTAGCCTGTCTGGTCCCCATTCCTCTCTCCCCAGTGTTGAGTGTCTGAGCTGTTATGGCATGATGGCATGAAGGCATGATGACTATTTGCATATTAGCTCTTCATTATATAGGATTTTAACTTGTCACAGTCTATCTTCAAGTGGATATTTTACCATTTCACATCTTGTATAGAAACTTCACTGTAACAAAATTTTATTTTTCTCAGGCAATCTTTGTGCTATTGTTGTCATGTATTTTACTTACACAGATGTTATAAAACTGACATCACATTATTATTTGTTTAAGTAGTTAACTATCTTTAAATATATTTCAATAATAAGAAACTTCTATTATATTTTTTTCTATGCATATACTGTCTTTGGTATTTTCCATTTCTTGGTATAGATCATTATTTGTATCTGGCAAAATTTTATTTCTGCTTGTAGGTCTTCTTTTAACATTTCTTACACTACAAATCTGCTGGTGATTTTTAAAAATTCAATCTTTTATACATAAAAATATTTTTAACTATTTCTAAAATAGTTTAAAATAGTTAAAATATATTTTGACTATTTTAAAAACATTTTCACTCAGTCTAGAATTATAAATTGGGAGGATTTTCACCCTTGCGAGTACTTTAATGATGTTGCTCTACTATCTTCTCCCTTACACTGTTTCTGATGAGAAATCTTTTGTAATCTTTATGTTTATTCCTGTGTATAGTGTGTGTCTTTTCTTCTGACTACAGCCCAGCACCCAGCCACCTCAGGGCCCCACGATGGATCAGGGCCTGGCCATCGCTGGGTGGCCCTGCCCACAGCCCAACCCAGGCTAACCCCAGGGCTGGAAAGGGCCCCTGCCCCTCAGCCACCACTGCTGCTCCGCGAGGCCCTGGTCTGGTGAGCGGACACTGTGCTGGCGGTCCCAGCCTGCCCACGGCGCCGTTCCGTCCCTCCACGGGGCCCCACAGAGTGGCGGCAGCGTGGCTCCGCCCCCCACTCCTGATTGGCTGGTGGGCGTGGCTGGTGGGTGTAGCAAAGGTATGGTCAAATTTGCATAGTACTTTTTTATTAGATAGGATATATTTTTTTAATTTAATTTTTTTTAAAGAGAGAACTCATGGACATGGACAACAGTTTGGTGATCGGGGTGGTGGTGATAGAGATGTAAGAGGGCATAGAGGGGATAAATGAATTAAATTTTTAAAAAAGCATTACAAGGGAGGATAAGAGGGAGGGGGGAAGGAAAACATGTACTACTATTATACTGCAAAAAAATCAATAAAAAATTTTTAAAAATAAATAAAAATAAAAAAGCATTACAAGTGTTAATATAGTATTAGAAGGAAAAAGGTGAGAGAAAATTTTTATTCTTTCTGCACTGTGATGTGTTTTGAATAATCCTATATAATAAAAGACTAGGTGGAGTCATGCAACACACTCGCATGACATTGTCCCAAGATGGCCACCACAAGATGGCTGGCAGGGGAGGGCAGTTGTGGTGATCAGCCAGAAAGGGAGGGCGGTTGGGGGCAACCAGGCCTGCAGGAGAGGGGAGTGGGGAGCAACCAGGCCTACAGGGGAGAGCAATTAGGTACGATCAGGCCAGCAAGGGAAGGCAGTTAAGAGTGACCAGGCCTGCAGGAGAGGGCAGTTGGGGGCCATCAGGCTGGCAAGGGAGGGCAGTTTGGGGTGAGATTAGGCCAGCAGGGGAGGGCAGTTGGGGGCAATCAGGCAGGCAGGGGAGAGGTTAGGGGGTGATCAGGCTGGCAGGCAAAAGCAGGTAGGGACAATCAGGCAGGCAGGCAGGCGAGTGGTTAGGAGCCAGCAGTCCTGGATTGTGAGAGGGATATCTGACTGCTTGTTTAGGCCCAATCCCACAGGTATCGGCAGTCGGACATCCCACAAGGGGTCCCAGATTGGAGAGGGTACAGGCCAAGCTAAGGGACACACCCCTTCCCGTACACAAATTTTGTGCACCGTTGCTCTAGTTTTATAATAAGATGTATTTTATAACAGAAAATTACCTATAATGTACTTCCATTGCTTTAAATAAATTGCAAAAATTCCTAAAGAACTTTACACAGTTTATTTACTTTTCATAAATAAAAATATGTTATATATTTCAAACTGGAATGAAATAAAGTATTTTCAAATTATTTTATTTTTTTAATTGAATTTAATGAGGTGGTTACATATTCACTTAGTAGAAAACAGCAAATCCTGAAGCATCTCCCATCTCATTTTCAAGGGGTAAGAATTTGTGACCCTCGCTCAGCTTTTACTTCTTAATTTTATTTTAGAAACTGATTCTGTACTGAGCACAACCTGGGATTTTTCATTTTACCTATGTCTGTAGAGGGTTGGGGACATCTTGATTCTCAATGCTACTTTATGTTCTTTATGAAAATAAAGAAGCTTGAGATATGAGCTTAAAGGGAGATGAGAAACTGATTTTTTAATTAATTCATTAAATGGCCAGTATAAGAACTGGCCTTTACAAATTGTTTTAAATATGTATTATTATAGTTTAAATAATATTCAAGAGACATTTTTTAAATTCTCTGTTTAGTATTGCATCAAAATACTTTTTAAAAATATTCTCCAAATGTTAAATAATATTTTTAGAGTGAAGAGAGAATAAAAGAGAAGAAAAGACATTTGGGAGACACAAAGCACTTTTGTCCAGTAGTTCTCAAAGAAAACTTCGTCCTGCAACCAGGCACCACAGAAGAAGCAGCTAAATACCGAGAAAAGGTCTACTACTTTTCAAGTGCTGAGGCTAGAGAAAAATTTGTGGAACATCCTCAGGAGTATGTGGCTCACAACGAACCATTAAAGGTGAAAACTATACTATTTTTATCCTAAAGATTGTTCCTGTTACCTTTTTATGAACTTTTTATATCCACCATTTTATTTGATAGTGAAATCTCCAATCTGATAAATAATGAAAACATCGAAGTTCCAAGAACAACTTTTGGGAATATAACCCAAAATAATTATCAGTTTTTATTTCTATGGTAATGCCTTGTGTCAAAACAAACCAGTACTTAATAGCTGTCTCTTCATCTGAAACAAAAAGACACAGCTGAATTTATTGCTTGTAAATCTATTGAATTTATTGTATCCCTTAACCAGTTAGTCTCTCTGAGCAGAGCAGTCTGCTGATCACAAGACAGGATTCGGGGCAAGTATGGGATTCAGAGGTTCGTGGCCTTCAATGGGTTGACATCCTCTGTGGAAGGGTGATTACTCAGGTGATACTGTTGTTAATCTGGTTCCATCCAGAGGCATGATTATAGGGGCAAATTCATGCCCGATTGCTTGACTCTGAAGAGCAGGCATGACCCTGATTCAAAAGATTGCAGAAGAGTGTTCCCAAAGGTGAATTGTCCTTATCAATTAAACTGTTTGAAACTGGTTTAAGTAGCTATAGAACTATCAATCTTTTCCTAGGTTTGTAGGGACATTTTTATCCTTACTTGTTTCCCACTTTGGAACAGTTTTCTACCTTCTTTAAAAGTATTTTATTAAAGTACCCAACTGATATGGCTCAGCAGTTGAGCATTGACCTATGAAACTGGAGGTCATGGTTCGATTCTGGGTTGGGACACATGCTGGGGTTATGGGCTCTATCTCCAGTAGCGGGTGTGTGAGGGGCAGCCAATTGATTCTTTCTCATCATTTATGTTTCTATTACTCGCTCCCTTTCCTTTCCTCTCTGAAACCAATAAACATATTTTAAAGTATTTAGTAAAGCTCAATACAAAAGAACAAATACTGTATAATTTGACTTATACAAGCTACCTAGAATAAATTTATAGGGACAGAAAATAAGAGTGGTTGCTAAAGGCTGGGAAAGGGGAGAATAGAAATGGCTGTTTGATCGACACAGAGTTCCAGTTTGGGATAATAAACAAGTTTTGGAGAGAAATAGTGGTGATGGGTGCCCAACATTGTGAATATACATAATGCCACTGAATTGTATAGTTAAAATGGTAAGTTTTATGTTATGTATATTTTAACACAATAATAAAAAAAAAACATTGTGGCAATATTTTATTCATTTTTAAAAACAAAGCACACACATTGTAACACCAGCTCTGAACAAGTCTTTATATTTATGTTTTACTTTCTCATGGATATATATTCTTCTACATGGATATATATTGTTTCTAGTGTATATAGTATTTATATATTTTTCTCTTAATATTACATCATAGAAAATTTATGTATTTCTATGGATCTCATAATGGTTTTTATATACTATTTTAATATAATTTGTTAGACTTTTATCATGCTAAAAATGTATCTTTCCATTCTTTTTCAATTAAAACTTTAAAAAAACTAAACTAACCGAAGCCGGTTTGGCTCAGTGGATAGAGTGTCGGCCTGCGGACTGAAAGGTCCCAGGTTCGATTCCGGTCAAGGGCATGTACCGTGGCTGCGGGCACATTCCCAGTAGGGGGTGTGCAAGAGGCAGCTGATCAATGTTTCTCTCTCATTGATGTTTCTGACTTTCTATCCCTCTCTCTTCCTCTCTGTGAAAAATCAATAAAATATATATTTTTGAAAAACCATTATTTCTAAAAAAAAAAAAAAAAACTAATTCTATTTTATTAAATGTCTTTTGGCACAAGATATCAAAATAGTCTTATGGTTGTTAGTGCTCCCTAAAAACTATTGTTGATATAATGCATCATGTTAATTGATCTCCTAACGTCAAAATATCCCTGAATTTTCTAAGTGATAATTCAGTCTTAGGAAAGGCAGTTAATTAGCCTTGTTTTTTTTAATAACTCAAAACTTTCTTTCCTTTATTACCCCTTACCCCCCATCCCCTTGTGGCAGGCTCCTCCATTAAGAATATGCCTTCTGGGCCCCCATGGCTCTGGCAAAACTATCTGTGGAAGACAGATAGCAGAAAACTTGGGCATCTTTCACATTCAGTTTGAAGAATTTCTACAAGAAAAAATGATGCTCAGAACTGAAAAGAAAGTTGGACCTGAATTTGAAGAAGAGGCTGAGGAGGAACAACTTGCAAAACAAGAACTTGAAGAACTTGCCATCGAGGCCAATATCACACTTGAGAAAGAACACACAAATAAGCCGGTAGTATAAATATTACAACTCTCTTTGCAGATAGTTGTGTTTGCTGGTATTACTTTTGGAAAGTAAATATAAGGGGTATAAAACTTTATAAAGTTTCCAAGAAAAAGAAAAAAATTAGCCCATAAATGTCATTTAAGAGGCATCCTCCCCATGTTAGATACAAATCTTACTGCTAATCTGTAATAAGAGCACAATATGCTAATTAGACCAGACAGCCAAATATCCTTCCAGATGTCCTTCCAAACAAAGCCACAGTAGCTGCAGGACCAAGGGCAGGCAGCCACTGTGGCCAGTGGCAGCAGCGGCGGCGGGGTGATGGGGGCAGTGCCTTCCCCTGATAGACCTAGTTGTCTCCCACAAAGGGAGGCCAGACTGTAGCTTAGGTCCATTCTCCCACAGGGAGTGGGCCTAACCCATCAGTAGGACATCCCCTGAGAGCTCCCAGACTCTGAGAGGGGGCAGGCCAGGCTGAGAGACCACCTCCCCCCAATATACAAATTTTCATGCATCAGGCCTCAAGTCTTTAATATAAACTTACTATTTCACATGACTCCAATTAAAACCAGAAAGGCTTTCCCTAACAAGACCATTGTATAGCATTAATTTGGGGCTATGTTATTTGATACTAGAGGCCTGGTGCATGAAATTCGTGTGTGTGGGCGGGGGGGGGGGGGTGTCCCTTAGCCCAGCCTGCACCGTCTCCAATCTGGAACTCCTCAAGGGATGTCTGATTGCCCGTTTAGGCCCAATCCTGGTGGGATAAGGCCTAAAAGGGCAGTTGGACATTCCCTCTCACAATCCAGGACTGCTGGCTCCCAACTGCTTGCCTGATTGCCCCTAACTGCTTCCACTAATCACTCCCCTGCCAGCCTGGTCACCCGTAACTGCCCTTCCCTGCAGCCCTGATCCCCACCCCCCAACTGCCCTCCCTTGCAGGTCTAGTTCCTCCTAACAACCCTTCCCTGCTGGCCATCTTGTGGTGGCCATCTTGTGTCCACATGGGACCAGGATCTTTGACCACATGGCAGCAACCATTTTGTGCTTTGGAGTGACAGTCAATTTGCATATTACCCTTTTATTAGATAGGATATCTGGAAAAAAAAAACACACACACAAGTCAAGCCCATTTTAGGTCCAGTTGGTCCAGTCGGTCCAGTCAGCCCAGTCACTGTAGCTGAGCAAACTACAGCTGCTGTAGTTTGGCTGCTGTCTCCAGGTGAGAGAGCCTCTGGGACCCAGAGGAGGGGCATATATATATATATATATATATATATATATATATATATATATAGAGAGAGAGAGAGAGAGAGAGAGAGAGAGACAGAGAGAGAGAGACAGAGACAGACAGAGAGAGACAGGAAATAAGAGAGAGAAACATTGATGTGAGAGTAAAACATCAATCATCCGCCTCCTGCACACCCATTTGTGATCAGCCTGAAACCTGGGATCGTGTCCTGATCAGGAATAGAACTGGCAGACAACCTTTCAGTGCACAGGAAGATGCCCAACAAACTGAACTATACCAGACAGGGCTCTGGTTTTGTTATCATGTATCATAAAAATCTGTCCCAGTGCCAAGTGGAATCTCAAAATATTAATTTCTCATGATGCCTCATAAGAAAGTATGTATGGCTCTCTGAAGTGGTTTCTATCTAGGGTTGTAATTCTAACTCACTTTTTAACCATTTCCGATTATAGCTAGACCCTTTCTTCTCAAAGGACCCATGTAATTGGATCCAGGTACAGACTGTATTTCAGATGACTGCCTGGCTAGCCCATTCTTTAATCAGGATTTAGGTTTAGTAACTATAAGATGACAAAAATCAGTTACAGATTGAACAAGGTTATAGCAAAAAGTGATGAGGCAGCTATCCTCATCAATAAAGTCATGTGTGAAAATCAGTTAAGCTCATCACTAGTAGCTCCTCTTACCTATAGTAGATATTATTTAATATTTAAAACCATATGACATATTGGTTTAAAGAAAAAAGCACAAATATTAAAAGGTTTACAAGTAACAGTATTAAAAAATGACCTGAGAAAAACAAGTGTTATTTTAATCAACTATGTAAAGAGTATTGTTTATTAATATAGAGTTTTGAACTTGTTTTGTTTTCTGATTTTTGTGTTCAGTCTCCAGAAGTGCAATTTACAGAAGAAGAAGAAGCAATTAGATTATGTTTAATGGAAAATGAACCATTGCATCCCGAAGTTCTAGAAAACATTCTTTCTGAGTGGTGGCATAAAGAACCAATACGGTATCTTAATTTATATAGGATTATATATTTATTGACTTTTATTTGCCTTATTCTCAAAACTCTAAAATGTAATACAACATAAGTGTAAAATTTTTCTTTTTTACTCTCATGTAAATTAGTGATTCTATACATTAAAAATATCTGGGAAATTATTATTTTTATATATTTTTATTGATTTCAAAGAGGAAGGAAGAGGGATGGAGAGATAGAAACATCAATAATGAGAATCATTGATTGGCTGCCTCTTGCACGTCCCCTACTGGGGGTCAAGCCTGCAACCTGTGAATGTGCCTTTGGCCGGAATCAAACCCAGGAACCTTCAGTCCCCAGGCCGACATTCTATCACTGAGCCAAACTGGCTAGGACTGGGAAATTATTTTTAAAATACTGATGCCAGATAAAGAGGAACCAAGATGGCAGCATAGGTAAATACCTATTGTGCTGCCCCATGCAACAATTCCAAAACTACAACATAACAACAAGACAAACATCGTCCAGAATCACCGGAAAGCTGACTGAGTGAAAATTCTACAAATAAAAGTAAAGGTGGGGAGGAGAACCAAGATGGCGGCATAGGTAAAACACCTATCTTGCCGTCATACTCAGCAATTTTAATACTACAACTTAACGAAAGAACAAACACCTTCCAGAATCACCAGAAAGCTGGCCGAGTGAAAATTCCACAAATAAAAGTGAAGATAAGACACTGTGACTCGGAGGAACGGTGGCGGACAGCGTTGAAAGATTCGCGCAGAGAGAGGTTTGGAGCGTGTGCTGCGGAGAGGGCGGGCGGCTGAAAACCAGCCAGTTTTCTCGAACTGGGAGGCAAAGACGTCCCACTGGACTGATTCTCCAGCTCTGGGCGAAGTCCAGGGAACCAACCCACTATCATACGGGGTGAAAACTGGACAGTGGGAGGGCATGCCGAAGCTCGGATGCTGCCAGGTCTGCCGGCTTGTGGAGAAGGCAGCTTGCTCGAACAGCTCAGCTGCATGACCACGCAGAGAGCACTCTGCGACTTGCCCTCTCATTCAGGAAACCATCAGACTGCTGCTTTGTTTTATGACCCTGGGTGAGACATTGGGGGTGCAGACTCATTTGGGGAGAGTATGAATTCCCCGGCAACCGGTGGAGCTTGGCAGCGGCTCTCTCTCAGAGGTGCTGGCGGCCATTGCCCCTGGCACAGAGTTCCTGGGGCTGCATAGGGCGGAGCTAACGCTGTCTGCTTGGCTCAGAGACTCCACCCATCCAACCTGAGCAGAGCTGAGCTTCACAGACAATTGGCCTGGAGGTCAACCCCTCCAAGTGCTAACAATAATTAACCTGAGCTTAACTTCAGCAAGACTGCAACCCATATCCACCTCAGGTAACTGGGGAGGCTAAGCCACTGTCCCAAGTAGGAAGTCTACCACACAAAGCTAATTGACCAACTCAGGGAAGCAGCCACCATGCAGAGACAGGGAAAGAAATCAGATGTGAAAGAAATGGAAGAAAAAAAACGACTGGACATGGAATTCAAAACCATGGTTATAGGGCTTTTCAAGAGGCTCCAACAAAAGGTCGAGGCCTTTAAGGAAATAAGCAAGACTGCAAAGGAAATGAACGAGACCCTCAAGGATATAAAGGAGACTCTCAAGGATGTGAAAAAGGACCAACCAGAAATTAAGCATACACTGACTGAAATAAAAAATATTATACAAAGACCTAAAAGTGCTCTGGAGCACCCCAAGCACCAAGTTAAAGATTTGAAAAACAAAGAGGTAGAATCCACTCAGCTGAAAAAGCAAGAAACCAAAAGAATCCAAAAAATTGAAGATAGTGTAAGGGGCCTCTGGGACAGCCTCAAGCATACCAACATCCGAATTATAGGGGTGCCAGAAAAAGAGAGAGACCAAGACAATGAAAACCTATTTGAAGAAATAGTGACTGAAAACTTCCCACACCTGGTGAAAGAAATTGACTTAGGAGTCCAAGAAGAGCACCGAATCCCAATATATAGGAACCCTAAGAGGACCACACCAAGGCACATCATAATTAAAATGCCAAGAGCAAAAGACAAAGAGAGAATATTAAAAGCAGCAAGAGAAAAGCAGATGGTTACCTATAAGGGAGCACCCATACGATTGTCAGCAGATTTCTCAACAGAAACGATGCAGGCCAGACGGGAGTGGCAAGAAATATTCAAAGTGATGAACAGCAAGAATCTACAACCAAAATTACTCTATCCAGCAAAGCTATCATGCAGAATTGAAGGTCAGATAAAGTGCTTTGCAGATAAGAAAAAGCTAAAGGAGTTCATCACCACCAAACCAATATTATATGAAATGCTGAAAGATATTCTTTAAGAAAAGGAAGAAGAAAAAGATAAAAGTGTAAATTATGAACAACAAATACACATCTATCAACAAATGAATCTAAAAATCAAGTGAATTAATAAGCTGATGAATAGCATAAACTGGTGAATGTAACAGAATCATGGACATAGAGAGGGAATGGACTGACAACTATTGGGGAGAAAGGGGGTGTGGGAAGTGCAGCAAGAGACTGGACAGAAATCATGCAACTATGGGAGAGTACAGTGGCAGAGGGTGAGGGTTGAGGGTGGGATGGGTACCAGGTGGAGGGGAATTATAGGGTGAAAAAAAGGGAACAATGTAATTAATAAACTGAACAATAAAGGTTAAATAAATAAATAAAAATAAATAAATAAATAAATAAATAAATAAATAAAACAATAGAAGTTCCAAACATAAAAAAAAAGTAAAGGTGGAACACTGATACTCAGTAGAGTGGCAAAGCGCAGCCTTGAAGATACGCGCAGAGCCAGAGGTTCGGAGCCATGGGCTGCGCGCGGGCTGTAGGGCTGGCAGCAGCAACCCCAGCTGGATTTCTCCAATGGGGACGGTGGAGACGTCCTACTGCACAGATTCTCCAGTGCCAGGTGAGGTCCGAGGTCCAGGGTACACACCCTAAAAGCCGGTCGCGGCAGAGGTCTCCTAGTCTCAGGAGAGTGCACGAACAGCAGTTTGCATGTAAAGTGCATGACAGCACAGATGCGCCACTTACTCCCTGGCAACTTGCTCCCAGATTTGGAGACCACCAGACTGTTTTACAACCCTGGCAAGACTTTGGGTTTGCAGACTCATTTGGGGAGAGGCAGAGTTGTCTGGCTAGAGACTAGCAGATTTCTCTTGGAGGTGCCTGCAAACATTACCACCCAACAAAGACCCACGCACTGCATAGGACGTAGCCAATGCTGAGGCTGCCTGCTCAGCTCAGAGACTCCGCCCATCCAACCTGAACACAGTCTCCCTTCACAGCCAATTGGCCTGGAGGTCAAATCCTCCTAGGGCTAACAACAACAAGCTGGGCTTAAATTCAAAAATACTGTACAACCCATAAAGGATTGCAGGAAGAGTACCCACCACAGGTAACTGGGGAGGCTGAGCCATTGTCCCTTAGAGGACATCTACCACATAAAGCAGGCACTATGCAGAGACATGGAAAGAAATCAGGTGTGAAAGAAATGGATGAAAAAAGATGACTAGACATAGAGTTCAAAACCACGGTTATAAGGCTTTTCAAGAGCTCCTAGAAAAGGCAGATGAACTTAATGAGAACTACAAGGAAATGAACAAGACCTACAAGATATGAACGAAACCCTCACAGATATGAAAAAAGGACCAACTAGAAATCAAGCATACACTGACTGAAATAAAAAATATTACACAAAGTCCTAAAAGCAGTCCAGAGGGCCACAAGAACCAAGTCAAAGATTTGAAATACAAAGAAGCAAAATCCACTTGGCTGGAAAAGCAAGAAACAAAAAGAATCCAGATAATTGAAGATAATGTAAGGGGCCTCTGGGACAACCTCAAGCATGCCAACATCTGAATTATTGGGGTGCCAGAAAAAGAGAGAGAGCAAGTTAATGAAAACCTACTTGAAGAAATAGTGACTGAAAACTTCCCCCACCTGGTGAAAGAAACTGACTTAAAAGCCCAAGAAGTACACAGAACCCCAAAATATAGGAATCTAAAGAGGACCACACCAAGACACATCATAATTAAAATGCCAAGAGCAAAAGACAAAGAGAGAATATTAAAAGCAGCAAGAGAAAAACAGTTACCTATAAGGGAGCACCCATACAATTGTCAGCAGATTTCTCAACAGAAACGATGCAGGCCAGACAGGAGTGGCAAGAAATATTTAAAGTGATGAATAGCAAGAATCTACAACCAAGATTACTCTATCCAGCAAAGCTATCATTCAGAATTGAAGATCAGATAAAGTGCTTCGCAGATAAGAAAAAGCTAAAGGAGTTCATCACCACCAAACCAATATTATATGAAATGCTGAAAGATATTCTTTAAGAAGAGGAAGAAGAAAAAGGTAAAAATATAAATTATGAACATCAAATATACATCTATCAACAAACGAATCTAAAAATCAAGTGAATTAAAAATCTGATCAACAGAATAAACTGGTGAATATAACAGAATCATGGACATAGAGAGGGAATGGACTGACAATTCTTGGGGAGAAAAGGGGGGTGGGAGGTGCAGCAAGAAATTGGACAAAAATCTTGCAACAATGGGAGAGGACAGTGGGGAGGGAGAGGTGAGGGCAGAGGGTGGGATGGGTACGGGGTGGAGGGGAGCTATAGGGAGATAAAAAAGGGGGAACAATGTAATTAATAAACTGAACAATAAAGATAAAAAATAAAATAAAATACTCATGCCAGGCCCCAACCCAAAATAATTGAATCAAAATCTTTGGGAATTTGGACCAAGATGGCGGCATAAGCAAACACCTATTGTTCTGCCCCGCGCAACGATTTAAGAACTACAACATAACAGCAGAACAGACAAGCACCCAGAATCGCCAGAAAGCTGGCTGAATGTGAACTCCACTAATAGGAGCAAAGGTGGGACACAGACTCAGGACCGGCGGGAGCGCAATCTTTCAGACGGAAATAGGTTAGGAGCCGCCCTGGTCGCGCGCGCGGGCTGGGGCTGGAGCAGGGACTGGCCAGATTTCACCCACGAGGAAGGGCGGAGGCGTCTCACTGCCCAGATTTCCCGAGCCGGGTGAGATCCAAGATCCAGGGTAGGAGAGGTCCCCCGGCACAGATTACCCGGAACTGGGCGCAGTCCGAGGTCCGGGGGACGCACCCTGGAAGCGGGGCGCGGTGCACAAACCCGCGACTTGCCCCCTGGAAACTTGGTTCCGGAAACCATCTATTTTACAGCCCTGGGCTGGACTTTTGGTGTGCAGGCACATTTGGGGAAAGGCAGAGTTGTCTGGCAAGGGGAAGAGACTAGCGGCTTTCTCTTGGAGGAGTCTGCAGCCATCCCCATCCAACAGAGACCAGCGCGTGAGCACCGCATAGGACCCAGCATAGGACCCAGCTGCCGCCGCCACCACTGCCGCTGCGCGCAGCCCAGAGACTCCGCCCATCCAATCAATCTGAACACAGTCTCCCTTCACAGCCAATTGGCCTGGAGGTCAAACCCTCCTAGGGCTAACAACAAAAACCTGGGTTTAAATTCAAAAACACTGAATACAACCCATAAAGGATTGCAGTAAGAGTACCCACCTCAGGTAACTGGGGAGACTGAGCCACTGTCCCTTTGAGGATATCCACCACATAAAGCAACCACCATGCAGAGATATGGAAAGAAATCAGGTGTGAAAGAAATGGAGGAGAAAAGACGACAAGACATAGAGTTCAAAACCACGGTTATAAGGCTTTTCAAGAGGCTCCTACAAAAGGCCGATCAAATTAATGAGAATTACCAGGAAATAAACAAGACCAACCAGCAAATGAATGAGAATTACAAGGAGATGAATGATACTTACAAGCAAATGAATGAGACCCTCGGGGAAATGAACAAGACCTCTGAGGATACGAACCAGACCCTCACAGATAAAAAAAAGGACCAACTAGAAATCAAGCATACACAGACTGAAATAGAAAATATTACACAAAGTCCTAAAAGCAGTCCAGAGGGCCACAAGAACCAAGTCAAAGATTTGAAATACAAAGAACCAAAATCCACTCAGCTGGAAAAGCAAGAAACAAAAAGAATTCAGATAATTGAAGATAATGTAAGGGGCCTCTGGGACAGCCTCAAGTATGCCAACATCCGAATTATTGGGGTGCCAGAAAAAGAGAGAGAGCAAGTTAATGAAAACTTACTTAAGAAATAGTGACTGAAAACTTCCCCCACCTGGTGAAAGAAACTGACTTAAAAGCCCAAGAAGTACACAGAACCCCAAAATATAGGAATCTAAAGAGGACCACACCAAGACACATCATAATTAAAATGCCAAGAGCAAAAGATAAAGAGAGAATATTAAAAGCAGCAAGAGAAAAACAGTTGGTTACCTACAGGGGAGCACCCATACGATTGTCAACGGATTTCTCAACAGAAACGATGCAGGCCAGACGCGAGTGGCAAGAAATATTCAAAATAATGAAGAGCAAGAATCTACAACCAAGATTACTCTATCCAGCAAAGCTATCATTCAGAATCGAGGATCAGATAAAGTGCTTCGCAGATAAGAAAAAGCTAAAGGAGTTCATCACCACCAAACCAGTATTATATGAAATGCTGAAAGATATTCTTTAAGAAGAGGAAGAAGAAAAAGGTAAAAATATAAATTATGAACAACAAATACACATCTATCAACAAATGATCATAAAAATCAAGTGAACTGATAGACTGATGAACAAGATAAACTGGTGACTATAACAGAAACATGGACATAGAGAGGGAATGGACTGACAATTCTTGGGGAGAAAAGGGTTGTGGGAAGTGCAGCAAGAGATTGGACAAAAATCTTGCAACAATGGGAGAGGACATTGGGGAGGGGGAGGTGAGGGCGGAGGGTGGGATAGGTACAGGGGGGAGGGAAGATATAGGGGGATAAAAAAGGGGAAACAATGTAATTAATAAACTGAACAATAAAAAAATTTAAAAAAAAAAGAAAAAGAAAAAAAATTTTTTGGGAGTTTGGCCATTTTTATGGAAATTTGCCCATTTAATAAGATAGAAAACATTTTAAGGGCTGAAACTGTCAAATGTTCATGGAAGCCCTGTTCATTCATATTAAGAAAACATATATCTAACTATAAATAATTACACAAGACAAATTTTAGATAAGCATAATAAGCTTTCATTCACCAATATTGACTTTCTCAATTAAGCTAGGCCAAGTCCTCAAAGCCTAATTATTTGTTTTGTGTGTGTGTGTATTTAAATATATGTTTATTGATTTCAGAAAGTAAAGGAGAGGGAGAGAGATAGAAACACCAATGATGAGAGAGAATCGTTGTCCGGCTGCCTCCTGTACACAACCCTGGCATGTGTCCTTGACTGGAGTCAAACCGGGGACCTTTCAGTTCGCAGGACAACACTCTATCCACTGACCCAAACTGGGTAGGGCAAAGACTGATTATTTTATAGTTAGTTACTTCACAATGAAAATGTGCTAACATTCTAGTTATTTTCATGATTCTTCAAGTTTCATCATACTTAAACAAATCTGATATTTGCTTATAATCATCTTAATACAAATGAGCCAGGACACATACATTTATAATTGTCATGAGTTACAAGGGGACACAGGGAAAGAAGTACAAATTGTCTCATGAAAGGAAGTATCACTAAAAGAAAAAATACTGAAGGCTGGCTTCCTACTGGGTCAGCTGGTCAGACCTACCTTTTTATAAAGGGTAATAAGTTCATTAGGCTAGACATTCCTCCCAGGCAGAGAATTTGTTTTCTCTTAATTTTCATCAAATATCAAAACTATTTATAATTAAAGAGAACTTATCTACATTCTAAATATAAGAATTATAATTTTAATTTAATTCAATACATTTGAGAGAAGACACATCATGTTTATGCAAGTAGAAATATTAAAAGAACTAAGAGATAATACTTTTTAAACTACTCATTGCACATCTTATAGAAAGTTGAGATTTATCAATACTTTCATCATTTTTAAACTAACATTTATAATATATTTAAAATTATGCAATTCGTACCTAGTTCCACAGGTTTTATATTAGAAGGTTTCCCACGATATCCTGATGAGGCCCAGTTCCTAGGGGAACGTGGATTTTTCCCAGATGCTGCTTTTTTAATACAAGTTGAAGATCAAGATGTTTCTGATCGGCTCCTGCCTCCCCAAATTGAAAAATGGAAACTGAAACAAAGGAAGAAATTAGAAAGGAAAACACTCATTAAAGAAATGAAGGCAAAAATCAGGGTATGTATCTCGTAAAACAGTATGAGAGCAAATTTTTTCTACATCTATCTGATATAATAAAAGGGTAATGTACAAATTGACCCTAACAGCAGAATGACCACTCAACAAGTCACTATCAGGTGCACTGACCACCTCTTGGTCCCATTCCCCAGCCGGCAGGCTCTGATTGCCAGATGGCAAACAGGGAACTGGGGATGGGTGGTGGGGATGCAGGTGGCCTCACACACACAGGGTGACCTGAGGCAGGGCGGTGGTAGGGCTGGTGAGCAGGTAGGAACAGCCAACCTCTTGGTCTCTCCCCCTGGCCATCAGGCTCTGATTGCCTGATGGCAAAGGGGTGGGTGACAGTGGAAGGTGGGGCCAGCTGTGGGCAGCTGGGGAAGATCGCGATGGTTGCAGGCCAGGCCTAGGGACTGTACTTGTGCATGAATTTCATGCACCAGGCCTCTAGTTGAAGTATAAAGTGGTCTTTACAAAAATTAGTGTTCTGATTTTAATAGCATAGTCAATATGAAAACACTCAACAAATATTAATACTTGTAATTAAAGAGTTAAAATTTATTAGAGGCCTATGCAGTTATCAACATGTTAATATTTCTCTCTCCAAGGCAAATAAAATTAAAGATTTTGGTAGCATCAACGTGTCCCTATACCAGACACAGGTACATAATGGAAGAGGCAGCAAGTGAAGCAAACCTTAAAACACAAAAAATAAAATTATCAGTGTGTTTCTTTTTTCCACTAGCTCCTGGAGTTATGATACCATCCATTAAGGCTATGTAAGCCTTTGGTGAAACAGATACAGATATTAGCTTAGAACATCTTTTCTAAAACTGTAATGTAAGGAGTATTCCATAAAACGTTAAAAAATGTCATATGAACCAAACAATTCCATTCTTAGAAATCTACCTAACAGAAATGAAAACATGTCCACATAAAAATATGTATATGAATGCTCATAATAATGTTATTCATAATAGACAAAAAATAGAAACAACCCAATGGCCCCCAACTGATGAATGGATAAGCTAAATGTGATAGACATCCAGATAGAATACCTGAGTTCTTACATACAAAGCAATTCCCTCTGAAGGAAACACACAAACTAGCGGAGAGAGCTTGCACCTTTTACCTATACACATTGGTCACTTTTCTCAGCCCTGCCTAGCACTCCTACAGAGATCTCCTAACTGTCCTTCTGGCTTCATCTCTGGTCCCCCTAGGTCATCCTGCTAGTCATTTCCAGGCTACTCCTCCTAAAACTCTGATCAAGTCACCCTCTTAGGGTCTGAACTTATTGTTCTATCATTGAAAGCCTACCAATCTTGTTCAAGTCCTTTTTCTAACTTTTTTCCTTAGTTAGAACAAATACAAACTCTCCTCTGCAGCACCCAATATACCATGTGCTTTCCCATTTTTTTGTCTGGAAATTTTTAAATCATCCTCCACTAGCCCTGTAACATTACATGAATTAAATCCTGACTTATTTAATTTAATTCTAATATAATACTGTCTGCTTTGCATATATGTTTTAAGCAGAAAAATATAGGTATGTACAGAATTTATTGCAGTGCTCATTAGAGTGATGGCATCTAGCAGATATACAATGGTTAGTTAAACTTCACTAATCATAACTTATTTGAGTGAAAAAAATCAGAAAAAAATAGACTAAAATATGCATGTGTGTTATTGTGCACACTTCGCATTTCTTTGTGGTACAGTGTTCTCTATGCATGTTGTGGAAACAAAGGAGACTGTGTTCTCACAACTATACAGTTAAAACACCTTCTCACCTTCTAAGTCGAAAGAGCTAGAGAATCTCTCTGGGTGCTCAAAAACTAAATGAATTCCATTCCATTGGGCTTTATGATTCTATCTACAAATCTATGTTGAGTGTCAACAAAAAATAAATTCTTCAGGATGTTTACTCACCAATTGCCAGATGAAAAAGCAGGGTCCAGACCTGAGCCCCAGAGCATGTCTTCAGGCACCACTCTAATCTCTCGGGGTTTAAAGGGATTGCATTTGGAAAACCCCAAGCCAATGAACCTCCAAACCTAAGTGGGCTGATTAGTTTCCATTATTCATTAAATTTTTTAATATCTGTTTTTATAGGATGATATGATTGCTAAAAGAAGGGCGGAACTTATATTAGAGAGAGATAAAAGAAGGAAAGAGGTGGTAAGTAAAAAAATATATATTTTAAAAGCTGGACATCCATTGTGTGTGTGTGTATGTGTCAACAATATAAAATAAAAAGATGCATTTAAAAAGTATTGAAGGAAATAGAGTTTACGTGCAAGTAGTGAGATGATATATCATCTTAATTTTTTAGAGAAAGAGAGAGGGGGAAGAGAGAAACATCAATAATGAGTTAATCATTGATCAGCTGCCTCCTGCATGCCCCACCTGGGGGATCGAGCCTGCAACCAGCCATGCTCCCTGACCAGGAATCAAACCGTGACCTCCTGGTTCATAGGTAGATGCTCAACCACTGAGCCACACCAGCCAGCCTGATTTTTATCTTTTATACCTTTTGTTATTCCATGACTGTTTACAATGACCTCTTATTATTTTTGAAATCAGAAGAAAATGAAAGAAAACCACTAGAGATGTTTGAATAATCTAATGTAAAATACAATACTATATTAAACTATGCTTCTTTTGGAGTTTTAGTTTTGGTTTCACACTTCCAGCCAGACCACAGGAGACAGGCTGGAGCTTGGGATTGAGGTCCAGACATGGAGGCTATGAAGTTGCTGCAACTAAAACATAGATTATCTTGTGAGAAGGATGCAACAGGGCAGAGCCAGTGAACCCTGGGTCATGTTCTGTGCAGCATGCTCAGTACAGCTCCTCTCCATCTGCTGATTAAAAAAAACAAACATGAACCTTAAAGACTATGGATATTTTTGTTTAGAGAGGAGCTATTCCCAAATTGACCTTGCTGACCACCCAGATGCTACAGCTAAATTTGTTCAGAGGTACAGGAGTTAAAGAGGAGGTGTAACTATACCAACTATAAAGTACCTGAAGCTCATCTATACTAATAAAAGGGTAATATGCTAATTAGACTGGGAGACCTTCCAGACAAAGCCGTGGATGTGGGGCTGAGGCAGAGGCAGTTAGGGGCAAGCAGGCCAGCAGGAGGAGGCATTTGGGGGTAGGTAGGTCAGTAAGAGGGGGGGCAGTTGGAGGTGAGCAGGCTGGCAGGGGGAGGGCAGTTGGGAGCAATCAGGTCAACAAGGGTGTATTAAGGGGTGAGCAGGCTGGCTGAGGTGGCAGTTGGAGGTGAGCTGGTCAGTAGGAGAGAGCAGTTGGGGGTGAGCAGGCTGACAGAGGGGACAGTTGGGGCTATCAGGCTGGCAGGGAGGGTAGTTGGGGGTGAGTAGGCCAGTGGGGGCGGGGAGTTGGGCAATCAGGCCAGCAGGGGAGCGTCATTGGTGGTGATCAGGCCAGTGGAGCGGGCAGTTAGGGGTGAGCAGGCCAGCGGGCAGAGAGGTTGGGGGTGATTAAGCAGGCAGGTGAGTGGTTAGGAGCCAGCAGTACAGGATTGCCTGTGGGATCAGGCCTAAACTGGCAGTCAGACATCCCCTGAGGTGTCCCAGATTGGACAGGGTGCAGGTCAGGCTGAGAGACACCCCTCCCATGCAAGAATTTTGTGCACCGGGCCACTAGTATTTATATAATCAACTTACAAGTAAACCTGGTAACCAAGGCAAACAATAAGATAGTCTCTGCCTCCTTCCATTTTTTCTGGTTTAAGACACCCTGGTAACATTTTTTCAAGGCTGACTCTTCTGTAATCTGATTTCCATCTATATAAAAATTTAACACAACAAAAGAGGAATAACAGGAATTAGGACTGGCTACACATGCAACCATACGTCACCCTGGTGTGGACATGCTCGAAGACTCTTGATACAATTCAGCTGTAACTGTGGATCAAAACATTGCAGAAGAGGGACTGGAAGAATTATTTCTTTGTCCAAAGTATTTGTAACCAAAAGTTGATCTTGAACTATTAGACTGAGAAAGTTATTGCGCCATCTAAGGAACAAGAGCCCTCTTCTTTTGTTTTGATCTTCATTCATGCAGTCAGTTCATCAGAATACTTAATGGAGCATTTACTATATGCCTGATGCTCTTTTAGCACTGGAGACTCAACCATGAACAGAATTTACAAAGTCTGCTATGTGTCAGCACTATGTTGGGCACTGGGTAGCCATCAGTGAACAAATTCACAAAGAACTGGAGAGATTATACCAATTTAGGTCAATTCCACCCAAAGTCTGTAATTCTTTGGTAATTAATATGCTTGAGACATTTGAGGTGATTCTTAGGACAAGGTAGCATCTATACTAATAAAAGGGTAATATGCTAATTAGACTGAACATCTTCTGAACAACCTTTTGGACATCCTTCCCAACAAAGCCATGTTGGCGGGGCCAAGGCAGAGGCCATCAGGCAGGCAGGGGAGAGCAGTCAGGAGGACCAGGCAGGCAGGTGAGTGGTTAGGAGCCAGAGGACCCAGATTGGAGAGAGGCCAAGCTTAGGCGACTCCCTTTCCATGCACGAATTTCGTGCACTGGGCCTCTAGTCTGTATATATAAAATCCTAAGCGAATGAACAACAGGTCACTATGGCATGCACTGACCATCAGGGAGCAGATGCTCAATGCAGGAGCTGCCCCCTGGTGGTCAGTGCACTTCCACAGCCAACCTCCCCGAGCAAGCCAACCTTCTGTGGTCCCTCCCCCATCCCCCACCACCACTGGCTCCAATCAGCCCTGATTGCCGGCCAGGCCAAGGAACCCCACCTGTGCACGAATTCGTGCACCAGACCTCCAATGTGTGGCTATGTATCCCACACAATTAATTTATAAAAACTGAGTTTTGAAAGACAATTCCTGAGATTTTAAATGAATCAAACATTAAAACTCTATGATTTTTAAATTCCTTGATAGAAATTTTATATGTCCTGCTACTGCCTCAGACAAAGAAAGACTAAACAAAATATAGCATCTAAAAGATTACTTAGTGTGATTGCTATAATCAATTAACATGATACCCTGAGTCCAATCCATCCTGACTACATAGACCCTGGAGTTGGCTTTTATGGAGAGAAGCAGGAGCCTTTCATCATTTACCTCTATGAACAGAATATACAGCTCCATGACTCATCTTTTTGCAACTAGTTAACCAAATGAATCCCTACTCAACGTTGTCCTCTCACCCTTAACAAAAGTCATTGCCTTTACTGCCTGACTTTTTAGCAGCAAATAAAACATGTTATCATTAGAAATTGCTTCAGTCTCAAGGTGACTATAGCTATTGATTTCATAGGAAAATGTTGCCTTCACGTGGAATTTTAGTCTCCAAGTGTGACTAAAGAATAGTTTATAAGCCAACCCCCTTCATCTCAAGATTTACATTGCCTATTTTCCACCTCCTCAGAGGCTTTCCCTCTACTCTTATTCCTTTCTGCTTAATCTTGTCTCTCTTCCTGCCCACTGGCTCTTCTCTGGTGCCTGTGTCCCTTCTATAAAATTTAGAGCAGTCACAGGCAGAAGAAAGATAGGCAGAGCCAGGGCAGAGAGCCGGGCAGCAAGTAAGCAGAATTGTGTGGCTCTAAGCCCAGGTGAGTAGCTAATGGAGATACACATGCAAGTACTCAGGTGAGCACAAGTTCATCTGCACCTGAAATGTCCTCAGATGGTAGTGTGGGCTCCTCCCACACCACTTCCAATGATCCTTAGAAAATCAAAGCTCAGCATTGAAAATTGTCAAAGTATAAGAAAAAGAGAAAAGTAGCAAGGGACCAAATGGTTTCAAAGCTCTAATAAAAAAAGAACCAGAACTGAGAAACACTGTCCCATTGCCAAACTCCTTTTGTAATGAGAGGAAGGAGTGTAGACAGAACAGGCAGGAATGGGCCCTTATCCTCTCATATTCCTCCCGACACCTTAAAGTTCAAACCCCAGCTCCAGACACCTTTTAAGGGCACTAGGGTCTAATCCACGCATGTCAAACTTGCAGCCCACGGCTGCATGTGGCCCACAATGAATATTTTTGCAGCCCAGGCAACATAACGGTATGTAAGAAACGTTTTAATAAAAATTTCGTTAAGTTGCCCCAGCTGGTTTGGCTCAGTGGATAGAGCATTGGCTCCCCAAGTTCGATTCCGGTCAAGGGCACATGCCCAGGTTGTGGATTCGATCCCCAGTGGGGGGCATGCAGGAGGCAGCTGATCAATGGATTCTCTCTCATCATTGATGTTTCTATCTTTCCCTCACCCTTCTTCTCTGAAATAAATGAAAAAATATATTTTGAAAATTTTATAACTTAATTTTTACAATATCGTGTTATACACAATTATTAATAACGAACTACAACATTCACTAATGACTGATTACTGTAATCGTGTTGCCTTCATTTCCCTTACACGTCTTACATGTAGGCACACCATTTCTCTCCATAATACTAGCAGCGAAAATTTTAGCAGCCAATTGCCATGAAATTAGTCTTGGACTGACTTGTTTGGTGTGCGCAACAGGAAATATTTCACTTTCGGAGAACAAGAAAAATAGGTTTATTTGTGTTACACTTATTAATTTGTGCAGTTATGCAGTGTCTGGTAAGTTAATGTTCAAGAAAAAATATTAATTTTTATTAAAATGTTCTATTATTTTATGTTACTGATTACTCATTTATTTCAGCCCTTTGTATTCAGCATGTCTCTATCGAAATAAACCTACGTTTCTATGAAAATTGAAGCTTTTGCTTCTTGTGGCCCATGTAAACTTATTTGGCCCATGTTAGCCTTTGAGTTTGACATGTTTGGTCTAATCAGTTAGAAAGACTAGGAAATATCAAGCTAATCAGAAGACTGCAGGCAAGAGGTGAGAGAGCAAACAGTGGAGTGAGAGCAGAAAGGATGAGCATTATTTCAGATGTCAGTCCTTGGAAACCGGATGTGCAGAGGAGATGGAGTGTAAGACGTCAGGATAACTTTCAGGTTTCAGCTGGAAGGCAGTGTTTTAATTGAGACAGGGAATACTTCTGGGAGAAGAGTTTGGAGGCAGTGCAAAAAGATCAATATTATAAGGCTCAGTATTATGCAAAGTGAACTATAGCACTTAAAGCCTATACAACACCACCTAGTATCAATATTCTGTCAGTCTTTAATAATCACTTATGTATTATCTTGTTTCCTCAGATAGTCTGTAATCTCCTAGAGGGTATGTACTTTTCTGTTAGTACAGTGCTTTATAGAAAGTAACAACCATAGCTACAACAGCAATAATAGCTATCATTTGCATGCTTACTTTGTGCCAGACACTCTTCTAAGGGCTTTACATGTATTAAATTTAATGTCCACAGCAGCCTCGTGAGGTGGGTCCTTTTATCATTCCTATATTGCAGTTGAGGAAACTGATCTTGTCCAAGCTAACACAAATAGTGGGTGCTTTATACTCTTTGGATCGCATTAAATATTTTTACTAAAGACCATCAAAAATATAAATTCTAACAACCATACACAAAAATAGCACTTAATATCTGGTCAAATGTATTTATTTATGGGATAACTATGGTGTCAGTGTCTTAAAGGTATTAAATTTCTGGGTGCCAGACATTTAGATTTTTACTATGTTATTAGATGACTGTTGCTATATGCCGCACCAACTAAGATCCGGTTATTACAGAATATTCTAGTTAGCAGTATCATTTCTTACACGTGTATAGTAAAAGGGAATATTTTCTTCCTTAGTATGCTAGAGATGATGAAGAAATGAGTGAAGAAGAGACAGAAGATGATGATGATATTGACAATATCCTTGATGAAGAATTTCCAAAAGAGGAGGAAGTGATGAGTGAGGAAGAAGAAGAACAGGAAGCTGATGCGATTGAGCGCCTGAGAGGTGACCTGTTAGACAAATTTGAAACAGATATACGTAATATACAAGGAATACAGGTTATTAATTTTTCTTCATTTTTCATAATTTGTAAAGTCATATTTGAGCATGAGACAAAAGAAATGTGGTTTATGCCTTGGTTTCTTTTGAACATTTCTAAAGAAATGTGTGTTTTAGGGCCATATTTCCTTTTGTTAGCACTACTTAGAATTATGAAAACAAGTTAATTTATTTTCATAATAAGGGCAACATGGGAGCCACAGGGGTCAAAGGCTTTAGTTGCCAACATGCAGCCACACAGAAGCTGAAAAGTATTTGTGCTCTCAACTCGTGTAGGCAGACACCACCAATGTCTGTCTGCCACTGAACACTATCAACCTTCTTCCCACTAAAAATATTTGGTTTTATGCTTTTTCTCATCAGGATGAATTTGAAAAGTATTTGATACCATTAATTCTTATTAATGGAACTCGGAAAATCCACATTGTACAATATTTATTGAATAAAAGACTGAAACCACTGGTGGAGAATCGGGAAAGCATTTTTGAGAAGTGTTATCCAATATCACCACGCCTTGCCCAGAAATTGCTCAGCTTTACCTATAAACATATTAGCACGTTCGGCTACTGGGACCCTGTAAAGGTAATGTCAGGAACGTGACATCTGAAAGCCATGTTCTTTTATTTTTTTAAAGTATGTCTAAGAAGACAGTGGATAATTTTTTTTTAATTATAAGCATTGTACGGTATTCTTTTTCTTTTTAATCCCCACCCAAGGATATATTTTTATTATTTTAGAGAAAGATGAAGGGAGAGGGAGAGGGAGAGAGAAACATTGATTGGTTGCCTCCTGCAGACACACCAACTGGGGATCAAATAGACAGTATGTGTGGTGAAGGCCTGGGGGGCGGGGAGGGAAATGCAGGGTGGAAGGGGCCAATGTGGGGGAGAGGGAGGACATCTGTAATAATGTCAATAATAAAGATAAATTTTTTTATTTTAAAATCTTTATTGTTCAGTTTATTAATTACATTGTTTCCCCTTTTTATCCCCCTATAGCTCCCCTCCACCCTGTACCTATCCCACCCTCCACCCTCACCTCCCCCTTCCCACTGTCCTCTCCCATTGTTACTAGATTTTTGTCCAGTCTCTTGCTGCACTTCCCACAACCCTTTTCTCCCCAAGAATTGTCAGTCCATTCCCTCTCTATGTCCATGTCTGTTATATTCACCAGTCTATCCTGTTCAACAGCCTATCAATTCACTTGATTTTTATGTTCATTTGTTGATAGATGTGTATTTGTTGTTCATAATTTTCATCTTTACCTTTTTCTTCTTCCTCTTCTTAAAGAATATCTTTCAGCATTTCATATAATGTTGGTTTGGTGGTGATGAACTCCTTTAGCTTTTTCTTATCTGCGAAGCACTTCATCTGACCTTCAATTCTGAATGATAGCTTTGCTGGATAGAGTAATCTTGGTTGTAGATTCTTGCTGTTCATCACTTTGAATATTTCTTGCCACTCCCGTCTGGCCTGCATCGTTTCTGTTGAGAAATCCGCTGACAGTCGTATGGGTGCTCCCTTATAGGTAACCAACTGTTTCTCTCTTGCTGCTTTTAATATTCTCTCTTTGTCTTTTGCTCTTGGCATTTTAATTATGATGTACCTCGGTGTGGTCCTCTTAGGGTTCCTATATATTGGGGTTCGGTGCACTTCTTGGACTCCTAAGTCAATTTCTTTCACCAGGTGTGGGAAGTTTTCAGTCACTATTTCTTCAAATAGGTTTTCATTGTCTTGGCCTCTCGCTTTTTCTGGCACCCCTATAATTCGGATGTTGGTAAGCTTGAGGTTGTCCCAGAGGCCCCTTACACTATCTTCAATTTTTTGGATTCTTTTGGTTTCTTGCTTTTTCAGCTGAGTGGATTTTACCTCTTTGTATTTCAAATCTTTAAACTTGGTTCTTGGGGTGCTCCAGGGCACTATCAGGGCTTTGTATAATATTTTTTCTTTCAGTCCGTGTATGCTTAATTTCTGGTTGGTCCTTTTTCATATCCTTGAGAGTCTGCTTTATATCCTTGAGGGTTTCTTTCATTTCCTTGTAGGACTCATTCATTTCCACGTTGGTCTTGATCATTTCTTTGCAGCTCTCGTTTATATCATTGAGGGTGTTGTTCATTTTCTTGTAGGACTCATTCATTTCCACGTTGGTCTTGATCATTTCTTTGCAGCTCTCGTTTATATCATTGAGGGTGTTGTTCATTTTCTTGTAGGACTCATTCATTTCCTTTATGGTCTTGCTTATTTCCTTATAGGTCTCGATCTTTTGTTGGAGCCTCTTAAAAAAACCTATAATCGTGGTTCTGAATTCCATGTCCAGTCGTTTTTTTTCCTCCATTTCTTTCACATCTGATTTCTTTCCATGTTGCTGCATGGTGGCTGCTTCCCTGAGTTGATCAATTAGCTTTGTGTGGTAGACTTCCTACTAGGGATAGTGGCTCAGCCTCCCCAGTTACCTGAGGTGGATATGGGCTGCACAGTCTTGCTGAAGTTAAGCTCAGGTTAATCCTTGTTAGCACTTGAAGGGTTGACCTGCAGGACAATTGTCTGTGAAGCTCAGCTGTGCTCAGGTTGGGTGGGCGGAGTCTCCGGGCCACGCAGACAGCGTTAGCTCCGCCCTATGCGGCCCCAGGGACTCTGTGCCGGGGGCAATGGCCGCCAGCACCTCTGAGAGAGAGCCGCTGCCGAGCTCCACCAGCTGCCGGTTGCCAGGGAATTCAGACTTTCCCAAAATGAGTCTGCACGCACAATGTCTCACCCAGGGTTGTAAAACAAAGCAGTCTGACGGTTTTCCAAATGAGAGGCAAGTCGCGGTGTGCTCTCTGCGCCGTCACGCAGCCTAGCTGTTCGCGCGAAAGCTGCCTTCTCCACAAGCCGGGAGATCCAGCAGCACCCGAGCTTCGGCGTGCCCTCCCACTGTCCAGTTTTCACCCCGTGTGATAGTGGGTTCCCTGGACTTCGCCCAGAGCTGGAGAATCAGTGGGACGCCTTTGTCTCCCCGTTCGAGAAAACTGGCCGGTTTTCAGTCGCCCGCCCTCTCCGCGGCGCGCACTCCAAACCTCTCTCCATGTGAATCTTTCAACGCTGGTCGCCGCCGCTCCTCCAAGTCACAGTGTCTTATCTTCACTTTTATTTGTGGAATTTTCACTCGGTGAGCTTTCTGGTGATTCTGGAAGGTGTTTGTTCTTTCGTTAAGTTGTAGTATTAAAATTGCTGATTATGACGGCAAGATAGGTGTTTTGCCTTTGCCGCCATCTTAGTTCTCTAGGAAAGATAAATTTTTAAAATAAACAAAATAAAGGCTCCAGGACAACCAGAGATTGAACCCATAACCTTGGTATGTGACTTGACTGAGAATTGAACTCATGATCTTTTAGTGCATTGGAGGGACTATGCTCCAACCAACTGAGCCACACCAGCCAGGGCCAGAATTCTTAACTAGTTATAAATACATGTGGCTATTTTGCCTTTCTAAAGTGGGAAAAATAGTTGAAAGGCTTAATTTCTTTTATTTCTGTTGAACTAACCCAATTCCAACTTGGTTTTAACTTTGCAGCAGAAGAAGATGGTAGTGCAAATATTTTCAAGCTAAACATTTAGAGCTGAATTCTGATACTAAATTGCTATCTAATTTTAGGCAAATCATTTAACCTCTTTGATTCTGTTTCCTCGCTTGTAAGATTGGAGAATAATGTCACCAGACCACTGTGATCAACTGTAAGAGTATAAAGTCCTCTAGAAAGTGTGGGACACAATACAAAATGAGCCATTGGTGCTCATAACAAAATTATTGCTAAATACTTTATTTTTATGCAATGTGTACAAATAGATTTAATCCAATTGGAATTCAATAACTTCAACTGTAGGATTTTTTTATTTTTTTCAGTTGCAGTTGACATTCAATATTATATTAGTTTCAGGTGTACAGCATAATGGTTAGACATTTATGTAACTTATGAAGTAATTCCCCCAATAAGTCTGGTTCCCACTTGATACCGTGCAGTTATTTCAGTATTATAGACTGTATTCCCTATGCTGTAATTTACATCCCTATGACTACTTCATAACTGCCAATCTGTACTACTTAATCCCTTCATCTTTTTTCACCCAGCTCCCCAACTACTCCCTCCCATCTAGCAACCATCAGTTTATTCTCTATATCTATGAGTTTGTTTCTGTTTTGTTTGTTCAATATTTTGTTTTTTAGATTTTAGTGAAATCATATGTTATTTGTCTATCTGACTTATTTCACTTATCATAATACCATCTAAATCACAAATGGTAAGATTTCATTATTTTTAATGGCCACATAATATTTCACTGTGTATATGTGCCACATCTTCTTTATCCACTCATCTATTGAGCACTTTGATAAATGTTAGGAAGTGGAATTTCTGGGTCATAGGTAGTTCTATTTTTAACTTTTTGAGGAATCTCCAAACTGTTTATCATAGTGGCTGCACCAATTTGCAATCCTACCAACAGTACACAGGAGTTCCTTTTTCTCCACATCCTTGCCAACATATGTTATTTGATGACTTCTTGTTTAGAGCCAGGATAATTTTCAACATATATTAATCAAAAACATGCCAGCTACTGTTCTGGTCCCTGTGAATAAAGTAATGAACAACAACAACAACAACAACAAAAGACAGGGTTAATGCTGTTGTAGAGCTTATGTTTCAGTTAGGCAATAACTGGAAGGATAGGCAATAAGTAAGTACACAAACAGGTTCTTATCAGATGGCATTAAGCATAAAGACAATAAAAGAATGTCATCTTCCCCTGGTTGGTTTAGCTCAATGAATAGAGCCTGCAGACTGAATGGTCCCAGGTTCAATTCTGGCCAAGGATAAATGCCTGGGTTGTGTGCTTGATCCCTGGTAGAGGGTGTGGAGGAGGCAGCCAATCAATGATTCTCTCTCATCATTGATGTTTCTCTCTCTCTCTCCCTCTCCCTTCCTCTCTAAAATCAATAAAATATATTTTTTAAAAGAATGTCATCTAGTAGTGATTTGCTCACTCAGAATGCCTTCAAATTTCTATTAGTGATGTAGCACAGTGGAGAAGACATGGCCTGTGGAGCCAAACTGAGTTCAAAACCACTGGTTAATAGCTGATTAAACTCGAACACATTGCTTAACCTCTCTGAGTCTTTAGTGTTAATACAATTGAAATAAAAATAGTCTGTACTTTAAAATATTGTTACAGTGATGAATGAGTTAATTACTATAAAGTGATTGCAACAGTACTTGTTGTTTTGTATGTACTCAATTAGTATTAGTTATTGTTATTAATATATACTATTATTATTGGTTGCTGATAAAAAGCTATTTTGGAGGATAGGTCCAAATGAAAACCATACACATGATACTAGAAACCTCCTTCTTGGTTGTTATTGACACAGTCAGTTTCAATTCTACTTAATTTTGTTATTTTCTTTATCTTAAGCATAAAAGAAATCTTTTCAAATTTCATGCTAAAATGTAAAAATACAATGATAGTTCCATGCACAGAGAATTGGATAGAGTTAAGCAGGTACTATAATCACCTGGAAAGCCTGTGAAAACTTGACATGCCCTAATGTTCTCTGAAGCAGCCAAAGTTAGAAGCCTAATTGGGGAGGGGGAAAAGGGGCCCATGTCCAGACATAATTAAGATTGGACAAAAGAGGAGGAACCAAGATGGCAGCATAGATAAGCACCTATACTGCTGCCTCACACAACAATTTTAAAACTAGAACTAAAAGACAAAATGGACATCATCCAGCACCACTGGAAAGCTGGCTGAGTGGAAATTCTATAACTAGAAGGATAGAGAAAAGGATACTCAGAGACTCAGAGGAGCTGCAGAGCGTAGAGTTGCGGAGACACGAAGATGCACGTGAGGGGAAAGGGCAGGCAGCTGAATACACAACTGGTTTTCTCAAACGGGGAGAGAGAAAAAGGCTCCCCACTGCTCTGAATTCCAGTTCCAGGTGAGTCTCGGGGAACCCAGACTCATACGGGGTGAAACTGAACTGTCAGGAGGAAGCACACTGAGACTCGGGAGCAGTGGAGGCACGTGCGCCCTCACGAAGAGCGTGGGCAGCTGAGAGCTTGGCTGGCTTTCTCATTTGGGAGGGAAACAAAAGCTCCCGACTGCACTGTACTCCAGTTCTGGGTGAGACTTTGGGTATCCAGGCTCATTTGGGGAGAAACTGGGCTGTGTGGCAGCAGACAAAACTCAAGGGCAGCTTTCTCTCAGAGGTGTGTGCAGCCATTGCTGTGGGACACTGAGACCTAGGTGACTCTTAGGGCGGGGCTGATGGGAAACCAAAGCTGTCTATTCCACCCTGAGAATCCACCCCATCCAAGCTGAGTGTAGAAGCTTTCCCAGCATAGACACAGCTGATCCTCTCAGCCAATTGGCCTCGACTCCTGCCAGCAATACCAACAACAACCTAAGCTTAACTAAAACAAGACTGTGCACACAGCCCACAAAGGAGTGCACCAAGAGTGTCTACCTCAGGTAACTGGGGAGGCTGAGCCTCTGAGCCCTAGAGGACACCTATCACAAAAGCTACTCTACCAACTCAGGGAAGCAGCAAAAATGTGGAAACAAAGAAACAGATCATAAATGAAAGAAATGGAGGAAAGCAAATGACTGGATATAGAATTCAAAGCCATGGTTATAAGGTTTTTCAAGAATTTCCTGGAAAAGGCCGATAAATTTAGCAAGACTCTCGAGGATATAAAAATGGACCAATTAGAAATTAAGCATACGAGATGCCTTGGCAGACAAGATGGCGGCGGCTGGACAGGGCAGGAGATCTGGTGGCAATGGAGGCAGTAGTGGGGCTGGCGGTGGCTCTAGCTGTGGGACAGGCAGTGGCCGCAGCGGCTTGTTGGATAAGTGGAAGATTGATGATAAGCCTGTAAAAATTGACAAATGGGATGGATCAGCTGTGAAAAATTCTTTGGTTGATTCTGCCAAAAAGGTACTTCTGGAAAAATACAAGTATGTGGAGAATTTTGGTCTAATTGACGGTCGCCTCACCATCTGTACCATCTCCTGTTTCTTTGCCATAGTGGCTTTGATTTGGGATTACATGCACCCTTTTCCAGAGTCCAAGCCTGTTTTGGTGTTGTGCGTCATATCCTATTTTGTGATGATGGGGATCCTGACCATTTATGCCTCATATAAGGAGAAGACCATCTTTCTCATGGCCCACAGGAAAGATCCTACAGGGATGGATCCTGATGATATTTGGCAACTGTCCTCCAGTCTCAAAAGGTTTGATGACAAATACACTTTGAAGCTGACCTTCATCAGTGGGAGAACAAAGCAGCAACGGGAAGCTGAGTTCACCAGGTCCATTGCTAAGTTTTTTTACCACAGCGGGACACTGGTCATGAATGCATATGAGCCTGAAATATCAAGACTCCATGATAGTCTTGCCTCAGAAAGAAAAATAAAATAGCCAATTCTAAAAGCAGCCATCTTTTTTACAACATCATGCAAAATTAGGGGGTGAGAAAGAAAGAAGCAATGTAAAAAATGTTAAATGTTACTGTTTCATCCTGAAATTTAGTCCATTCTGGATAAATAGGATTTTCTATCTGAGATATGAGAAATTATAGCTCTGATATCTAGCTGTAGCTTCCTTGGTCTGCTGATTACACTGTTTTCATTTGCTTTTCTGGAGAAGCATTTTTGCTAAAAACTGAACAGACTTTCTCCTTCATATTTATCAGAATAGTATAGCATTGTGCCATGCAACGTATTAAGACTCAGTTTTTAGGGGAAGAACTAAGATGGCAGCATAGGTGAGCACCTATCTAGCTGTCCACGCAACAATTCTGAAACTTCAACTTAACAACAGAACAAACAACGTCCAGAATCACCAGAGAGCTGGCTGAGTGAAAATTCCACACATAAAAGTAGAGGTGGGACGCAGCGGTGACTCGGGAGCAGCGGTGCACAGCTTTGAGATTTGGAGCGCGAGCCTGATGCTGCACGCCCATTAGACGCTGAAGCTGTGCACCAAGTAGGGCGGACCTAAGGCTGACGCTGGGCGCTGCATAAGGAAGCTGAGCCACTGTTCCTTAGAGGATACCTATCACACACCGCTAAGGGACCAACTCAGGAAAGCAACCACAATGCAGAGAAAAGGAAAGAACTCAGCTGTGAAAGAAATGGAGGAAAAAAGATGACTAGACATAGCGTTCAAAACCACAGTAATTAGGTTTATGAAGAGGCTAGTAGAAAAGGTGGAAAAAATTAATGAGAACTATGCCGAAATAAATAACACCTACAAAGAAATGAACAACGCCTACAAGGATATGAAAAAAGACCAACTAGAAATTAAGCATACACTGACTGAAACAAAAAATATTATACAAAGTCCTAAAAGCAGTCCAGACGACCGCAAAAACCAAGTCAAAGATTTGAAATACAAAGAAGCAAAATCCACTCAGCTGGAAAAGCAAGAAGCCAAAAGAGTCCAAAAAATTGAAGATAGTATAAGGGGTCTCTGGGACAACCTCAAGCATACAAACATCAGAATTATTGGTGTGCCAGAAAAAGAGAGAGAGCAAGATAATGAAAACCTACCAGAAGAAATAGTGACTGAAAACTTCCCCCACCTGGCGAAAGAAATTGACTTGAAAACCCAAGAAGTGCACAGAACCCCAAAATATAGGAATCTAAAGAGGACCACACCAAGGCACATCATAATTAAAATGCCAAGAGCAAAAGATAGAGAATATTAAAAGCAGCAAGAGAAAAACAGTTAGTTTTTATAAGGGAGCACCTGTACAATTGTCAGCGGATTTTTCAACAGAAACGATGCAGGCCAGATGGGAGTGGCAAGAAATATTCAAAGTAATGAATAGCAAGAATCTACAACCAAGATTGCTCTATCCAGCAAAGCTGTCATTCAGAATTGAAGGTCAGAAAGGAGTTCATCACCACCAAACCAACACTATATGAAATGTTGAAAGGTATTAAGAAGAGAAAGAAGAAAAAGGTAAAAATGTACATTATGAACACCAAGTACACATCTATCAATAAATGAATCTAAAAATCAAGTGAATTAACAACCTGATGATCAGGATAAACTGAGGAATAAAACAAAATCATGGACATAGAGAGGGAATGGATTGATAATGCTTGGTGAGAAAAAGGGTGCGGGAAGTACAGCAAGAGACTGGACAAAAATCATGCAACTATGGGAGAGGACAGAGTGGGGAAGGTAAGGGCGTAGAGTGGGATGGGTACTGGGTGGAGGGGAGCTATTGGGGGAAAATGTAATTAATAAACTGAACAATAAAGGTAAAAAAAATGACTCAGTTTTTTAAATTGTCAATCTGTTGTTAATTCCTGTTTCAATAGATGTTTTAATTGTATCCTTAATTCAGGATACAATTACTTGTGTACATCTTCACACACCATTTTTTGTGGTGTGTATATGTCTGATGAGGTGAATTGGGGAAAAAAAACAGCTTTTTAATTTGTTTAAAGTAGACCTTCTGCCTGTTACATTTTGTGTGCTCTTAGCTGATTAAAGAAGCCAATGACATTTTTAGTTTAGAAAAAAAAGAAATTAAGCATACACTGACTAAAATAAAAAATATTATACAGAGACCTAACAGCAGACTAGAGGAACGCAAGAATCAAGTCAAAGATTTGAAATACAAAGAAACAAAAAACAGCTGGAAAACCAAAAAGGATCCAAAAATTTGAAGATAGTATAAGGAGCCTCTGGGAGATCTTCAAGCATACCAACATCCGAATTATGGGGGTGCCAGAAAAAGAGAGAGAGCAAGATACTGAAAACCTATTTGTAGAAATAGTGACCGAAAACTTCCCCCACCTGGTGAAGGAAATAGACTTACAAGCCCAGGAAGCACACAGATCCCCAAACAAAAGGAATCCAAAGAGGACCACATCAAGACACATCATAATTAAAATGCCAAGAGAGGCCCCATCTACTGCAAGGATGAAGACCGTTCTCAGCAATCAGACTGTGGACATCCCAGAAAATGTGGACATCACTCTGAAGGGATGCACCGTCATTGTGAAGGGCCCCCGGGGCACCCTGCAGAGGGACTTCAACTACATCAATGTGGAGCTCAGTCTCCTCGGGAAGAAAAAGAAGAGGCTCCGGGTTGACAAATGGTGAGGAAATAGAAAGGAACTGGCCACGGTTCACACTATCTGCAGTCATGTACAGAACATGATCAAGGGTGTTACGCTGGGCTTCCATTACAAGATGAGGTCTGTGTATGCTCACTTCCCCATCAACGTCGTTATTCAGGAGAATGGTTCACTTGTTGAAATTAGAAATTTCTTGGGTGAAAAATACATCTGCAGAGTTTAGATGAGGTCAGGCGTTGCTTGTTCAGTATCTCAAGCCCAGAAAAGTGAGTTGATTCTTGAAGGAAATGACACTGAACTTGTATCAAATTCAGCTGCTTTGATTCAGCAAGCCACAACAGTTAAAAACAAGGATATCAGGAAATTTTTGGATGGTATCAATGTTTCTGAAAAAGGAACAGTTCAGCAGGCTGATGAGTAAGATCTAAGTTGTTCAGCTCTAGAAACACCGAGATGGCGAATGATTGTCACACTTGTTTGTGAAACTATAAAGATGTACAATAAAAGCCTTGTATTGATTTGCGGGGGTGGGGTGGGGGTGGGGAATGCCAAGAGAAAAATACAAAGAATATTAAAAGCAGCAAGAGAAAAACAGTTAATTACCTACAAGGGAGCACCCATACGATTGTCAACTGATTTCTCAACAGAAACTATGCAGGCCAGATGGGAATGACAAGAAATATTCAAAGTGATGAATAGCAAGAACCTACAACCAAGACTACTCTACCCAGCAAAGCTATCATTCAGAATTGAAGGTCAGATAAAGAGCTTCACAGATAAGAAAAAGCTAAAGGAGTTTACCACCACCAAACCAGTATTATATGAAATGCTGAAAGGTATTCTTTAAGAAGAGGAAGAAGAAGAAAAAGGTAAAGATAAAAAATATATATATGAACAACAAATACATGTCTATCAACAAGTGAATCTAAAAATCAAGTGAATAAAAAATCTGATGAGCAGAATAAACTGGTGAATATAATAGAATCAGAGACATAAAAAGGGAGTGGACTGGCAATTCTTGGCGGGTAAGGGGGTGGAAGGTATGGGAAGAGACTGGACAAAAAGCGTATTCCTTGGATGGCGGGAGGTAAGGGCAGAGGGTAGGGTGGGAACCGGGTGGAGGGGACCTATAGGTGGAAAAAAGAGGAACAATTGCAGTAATCTGAACAATAAAGATTTATTAAATTTTAAAAAGATTGGACAATAATGCCTTGTGAAGAAATGAGTGCATGGTCATAGGAAGGGTTTAAGCATATAATAAATAATTTGTCAGGGCTGTTAGGAATCTTTCTTGGCACCCAACAATTTGATATTTCTGATTTGATGATACCGTGAGTAATAGTATCATCTTACTTGTAAGTATTGACACTTAGTTTGGTAATTTGAAATGGAACCATTGAAAGTTCAGCTTTTATTACCAAATATAAAACATAGAACAGATATTTCCACCTCATTCCGGAGTTTCTCCTTATTCATAGCATTTACTCCCAGCCGTGAACATCATTCCAGCCCAAGAATGATGTTGACAATACCCTGGACTTCTGGCAACTGCCCTGGCGTAGTTCCTCCTGGGGGAGGAACAGTGTTAACATACTGTTTCACATCTACTCTGTCTGTGATGTTTCATATCATCTCAGGGATGGCTGATGCTTGGCCATCTGATGCTGTAAAAAAAAGACGTACAGACCTAGTATCAATTAATTACCCAGTTCTCATCAATAATGCAAAGATGTGGGGCCACTCCTCCTACTCCATTCCTTCCCTACAACTTAGGCTGCCTTTTACATGGATATTTTTTCTTTTGTGGCTTCTGTTGATTATGTGAGCGGGATTTTGTCTATATAAAAATATGAAAGAGAAGTCTGTGGGATTTGTCCTACCAGTATATACTAAAAGATAACTCAGCTCCCCTCTCCTACACACACACACACTTATCTACTCAGGCTGACTGGTGGCTTCAACAACAGAAATTAATTTTCTCACAGTTCTAGAGACTGCAAGTTTCTAGAACCAGCAGGGATGGTTTTCTGGTGAGGCCTCTCTTCCTGGCTTGCAGGCGACCACTTGTTGCTATGTCCTTATACAGCCTTTCCTCTGTGCTCGTGAACTCCTGGTGTCTCTTCCTCTTCTTATAAGGACACCAGTCCTATTGAATTAAGGCCCCACTCTTACTAGTAGGACTCATTTAACCTTAATTACTTCCTTAAAAGCCTATCTCCAAAGACAGTAACTTTGGGTGTTAGGCTTTTGAACTTTGCATTTGGGGTAACACATTTCTACCCATCGCATTACCTTAGGAATGGACCTGTTGGTAAAGATAAATGTGCCCAGGAATATATCCTGACAACTTAATACTCCTTGGCAGAAACATAGAATATAGACTCTAAAAAATTTATAAAGGAAGTCAAAGAACTCTGGTAGTCATAAACTGAAAGCCTCTTGAGAACATTGATGTATGGGTATAAAATAATTTGTTCTTTGTACATAATTTTTAATATTAATATTTGATTATAATTAGTTTTCTTATTCTATAAGGAAGATTTTCTTATTCTACAAATTTTATTTTTAAATATATTTTGGGGGAAAGCTGTGTAAATGAAAACTAACTTTCAAATTTAAATTGTGTATATATTACAGCTAAGTGAAGGAGAGACAATCAAGTCAGCTGAACATCCAGATAATCCATTTTATCCTGTAATCCATCGTCAGTATATTTACTTTTTATCTAATAAAGAAACTAAAGAAAAATTTATGAAGAACCCAATCAAATATATTCGCCAACCTAAACCTAAGCCTAATATGCCCATTAAGATTGCAATTATGGGGCCTCCAAAATCTGGGAAAACTACAGGTAAGGATGTGTTTGTTTTTGTTATCCATAAGCATAAAAGAATACACTGAAAAGTAGTGCCACATCACCAGAAACCAACTATCCGAATTAACTCAAAAAGAGAGAGAAAACCTAAATAGGCCAATAACCATTGTGGATAAGGCCTTCAAAAATATATCCCTACTCCCAAACAGCCTTGGGCCAAATAGTTTTATAGGGAAATTATAGCAAACTTTCAAAGGGCTAAAAACTCAAGAGATCTTTCCTGTGGCTTTGTTTTTTCCATCTTCACCCAAAAATGCACTTATTGATTTTAGATAGAAAGGAAGGGAAGGGGAGGGAGAGAGAGAGAATATGAATGTAGGAGTGAAACATCAATCTGTTACCTCCTACAGACACCCCTACCAGGGATTGAGCCACAACCTGGGCAAGTGCCCTGAACAGGAATCGAACTGGCAACCTTTCAGTGCACAGGATGATGCTCAACCAATTGAGCTACACCAGCCAAGGACTTCCTGTGTTTATATAAGCTTTTCCAGATCAAGGGAAAAAACAGTTAGCTTCCTGATTTATTTTCAATTTCTTTTTATTAAGGAACTAGAGGCCCGGTGCACAAAATTTGTGCACAGGGGGAGGGGGTTGTCCCTCAGCCCAGCCTGCACTCTTTCCAACCTGGGACCCCTCAAGGGATGTCTGCCTGCCTTCTCACAATCCAGGCTCCCAACTGCTCGCCTGCCTGCCTTCCTGTTGTCACTAACCACTTCTGCTTGCCAGCCTGATCATCCCCTAACCACTACCCTATCTGCCTGATTGATGTCTAACTGCTCCCCTGCCAGCCTGTTTGCCCCCAACTTCTCTCTTCTGCTAGCCTGGTCACCCCTAACTGTCCTCCCCTGCAGGCCTGGTCCCCCCCCCAACTGCTCTCCTCTGATGCCCATCTTGTGGTGGCCATCTTGTGTCCACATGGGGGCAGGATCTTTGACTACATGGGGGTAGCCCTCTTGTGTGTTGGAGTGATGGTCAATCTGTAGATTACTCTTTTATTAGATAGGATAGAGGCCTGGTTCATGGGTCGGGGCCAGCTGGTTTGCCCTGAAGGTACAGTCAATTTACATATTACTCTTTTATTAGGTAGGATATGGTCCATATAATCTAAAAGATATAAAGAATATAAATTATGTTTACATTAGCATAATCCTAATATCAAAACCTAACAAAGGTTGTATAATAAATTACAGCCCTGATCAGTTTTTCTCAGTTGTTAGAGCCCCAGGTCTTGGGTTCATTTCAGAGTCAAGGGCATGTACTTCGCTTGCAGGTTCTATCCTGGGCCCTGGTAGGTGTTGGAGTGGGAGGCAATCAATCAATGTGTCTCTCTCACATTGGTGTTTCTTTCTCTATCTCCTCCTCCCTCCCTTCCACTTTCTCTAAAAAAAATCAATGAAAAAAATATCCTCAGTGAGGATTAAATTTTTAAAAAGAAATGAACATAATGAAATAGCAGCATATTAATATTATTATTATATTAACATAACAAGTATATTAAAATATTTTATAACTATAATCTACTGTATTAATAGTTTAAAGAGTAAAAATCCATTATATTAATTATTGCTGAATTGAATAAGGCACTGTGTAAACTATACTCTTGTAATGTTTGAATTTTGTATGCCTTTGGACTCTGTGTGTGTGTGTGTGTGTGTGTGTGTGTGTGTGTGTGTTTAAAGCCAAATACTTCAACAATCGATTCTTGTAATATTTCAAAATGATATGGTAACACAAACGGTTGTGTTACTAAGAATGGAATGGACAGACTGATGCAGCCGTTGAGGAGAACAGTATGGTGTCTCCTCAAAAAAATTAAAAATGGAACTTCCATTTGACCCAGTAATACTACTTCTAAGAATGTATCCCAGGAAAACAGAAACACCAATCAGAAAGGATATATGCACCCCTATGTTTATAGCAGCATAAGTTACAATAGCTAAGATTTGGTAACAGCCTAAGTGCCCATCAGCAGATGAGTGGATTAGAAAACTGTGGTACATCTACACAATGGAATTCTATGCTGCTATAAAAAAAGAAGGAATTCTTACCATTGCAACAGCATGGATTAAACTAGAGAGCATTATGCTAAGCAAAATAAGCCAGTCAGAGAAAGATAAATATCACATAATCTCATTTGTGGAATATAATGAACAACAAAAACTGATGAACAAAAATAGAACCAGTGACATAGAAGCATCAAACAGACTGTACAACCTATGAGGGAAGATACAGGAGATAATAGTATTTAAAAGAAAAACAATGGACTTAATGATTTGTAGACTAGAGAATGAAGGGAGGAGATGAGGGCAAAGATCAGTCTGTCAACAGGAAAAATAAATGTGAGTTCTGTGTTCTACAACTGCAGATGAAGTTCGTTTTGCTCATTTAAATTTCTGAACATGGCAATAGTCTTTAATAGTCCTATTCTTAATGTTTTACAAAGATAATATTTCCCAAAGTGAGCAGAACATGGGCATCTACACTAATAAAAGAGAAATATACAAATTTACCATATCTCTGTGACGCCCATCAGCCCATCAGAAGTGAGTATGCAAATTAAACCAATAAAGATGGTGGGTTAATTTGCATATGCAGGCACAGAGCAGCTGGGCTGGGCAGGATGCCTGCTATGAGGGGGAGGGCAGGGGCGGAGGGAGCTACAGGAACAGTGCTCTGGCCCGGAGCGAGGACTTGCAGGCTCCTGGGTAGCATGAAGCGAAGCCAGGGGAAGGAAGGCCTATTCTTGCATGAATCTTTGTGCAGTGGACCTCTAGTTCAAACTAAGATCCCACAACTACAGCAGAAAGTACAAATGGAGACAAGACCATCTTATTTCTCATTTCTTTGTGGAAATAGAGGTCAATTCTTTAACAAAATGTCAAATTGTAAAAGCTTAATTATTTTCAGAACTCTAAAAAAATAGGTTTGATTCTAGCATTTGTGGCAAAACTAAAGCTAAGGGTTCTGCCAATCTCTGTTTTGGATGATCTTAAGTGTAATCAACTAATCTGCATTCCTGTGGTATGAGATAGGCCTCTATACACTGCTTTTTCTAGAGAGAGACAGGTATATGGACCTGGCTGAGCACTCCCTCCTTTAACACTAATTCCTGGAAGCCATTGCTTGGTCTCATTCAGAAGAAACATAGGCTAAAATGAGTCTTCTTTCAACCAATGGCAACTTCTACATGACCTTGGACAAATCACTTCGTTTAGTTAGGCTTCAGTTGTCTCATGTATAAAATTAGAATTTCAATATCTACCCATAAGGTGGAATAGTTGAAAATATCAGAGTTACAGAAGAAAAATATACTGTAAATTACTATTTATATGTCTAGTATGCCATTATAATTTATAAAAATTATTTCATAGGGGATTAACTGAGTTATTTTGGACTAATATCAAACATTACTAGTACACATAGGATGTAAAGCTCTCAATAATTTTGCTACCTCATGCAAAAGAAGGAAAAGAAAACTTAAGTGTTGGTTGTGTTATGAGAAAAAACAAGAGTTGGCTCATTACCCAGATCTATCAGCCACATACCTGAAGTATCTTACCTAATAATAAGTAAACATGTATATTGATCATATCTCCGGTTCACCCATAGCCAATCAGAGTGAGTATGCAAATTAACCCAACAAAGATGGCAGTTAATTTGCATAGATAGGCACCCAGCACCTGTATCCTGGGAACATCTTGGCAGCCATGTCACTGTGATGTAAGCCATCAGAGCCCAGGGGGCTGGGGCGGAGGCAGCGATTGGCCCCATCACAGTGCATTTGCTGGGAGTCCCCTGACTGAGGTCCCCAGGGGGTGAGCCATCAGTAAGACATCCCCTGAGCGCTCTCAGTATGTGAGAGGGGGCAGATTGGGCTGAGGATCCACCCACCCCCAGTGCATGAATTTCATGCACCGGGCCCCAGTTAATAATAATTGACCTTTGACCATATTAATTCAGTAAAATGTAACAATTTTAATTTTCCAAATTTCTTTGAAAAATGTGAAGATTACTTTGCTGTTAATATTAATTGCCCATAATCTGTCACTAAGGTTAACTGTTGACTTTATAAAATGGAGTAAGTTTAATGTTTTACTGTTTTCCAGTTGCCAAAAAAATTGCAAGTGAATATGGCTTAAAGCGTTTGTCAATAGGAGAAGCTTTGCGTTCCGTGTTAAGCACCCAATCAGACACAGAGCTGACACTTATGTTAAATTGGCATCTTCGTAAAGGAATGACAGTACCCGATAAACTGGCTATTCAAGCCTTAGAAATATCTCTGATGGAGAGTGCATGTAATACCACAGGGTAAGTGGGGAATTGGACTAGTTCAAGAAATTACTCACTGGAATTTAAAACACTTGTCTTAAATAGGGTCTAAAGCTCTTGTTAAAGGTGTGACCTGCTTGTAAAACTTTGGGTATCTATATGGTCAGATATTTTAGTTTTCTATGAAGCTAAAACTTGGCTTGAACACTTACATGCCAGAATAACAAGTTGGCCACTTGACTCTGCAGAAACCCTGAGTCGTCCAAGTCTCTGGGCTTTGACATTCCCATTGACTGGTGACAACTATCCTGATCTAGCTCTGGGGGAGAAGTGATATTACCATACTGCTTCATAGTGTGACCCCCCACAACCCAACAGAGCTTTGTACTGCCTCCTGGAGTGATGGAGAAGTGGCCCTTCCCTGTCACAGGAGCAGTGCCTCTTCCCTTAGTGCTATGTTTGGACAGGAGGACTGTCTGTGCTTTTGAGTTATGCTCAACCATTGCTCCCTCAGTGCAGTCATTGGTCATACTCAGTAATAAAAGATGGGGAAGCCTAAGGCACTTCTCTTAAGCCCAGGTCACTGACCTAGATTCCTTGTTTACTCAAAGTTGTTTTATAATAAGGAGTCTCTCTACCCTTCCCTGCAACTGGTGCTTAATCAAATCCTTGGAGAGTTCTCCTAATTTCATTTATGAGGGAGCAGATTCTGGGATGTGCATATCCACAACTATGTATCAAAGGAATCTTTTTCTCCTCAGATAAGATCCTGGGGTTTATGCAAACCTAGTTACTCCTCTCTGGAGGTCAGCTTTGCACACAAGAAATCTCAGTAAGAACAATCTTGCTTGAGTCCCAAAGTTTTTCTATTTCACCTTAATACTAGGAGAGTAACTACCTATTTTCCCTGAATTTCCCCAATCCTGACGGCCCCTCAAGTGACCGTTCACAGGAGAGAGAAATTGAGCTACTCTCCATTAAAGACAACAACAAGGACCACCTCCATACATTATCTGTTAAGTTTGCGTGGCTAGGTTAATTTATACTCTGCTGGGCCATGAAACTTGGAACTATTTAGTGGCTAGAGAGTTGGCTGGAGAATACTGAAGGAAAGCCTCCTGTGACTTACTCCAAACTCTCCCTTCCTGATGTCCATCAGCCAGCATCTCCCTGACTTTGAGGGCCCCTCCTCCCAGAACTTACAAACAACCTTTATTTCTCCTCCTTGTTTGATAGTAACACTCCCATTATTTCAAACTGTTGGACTAACAAATTCTCCTTCATTTCTGCCTAGTGGCATTGTTATAGAAAACTGGAGAAAAAGCAAGCAACGCTTAAAGAAAGGGGAGTTACATTTTATTATAATTATGTGCAGGCCCAGAGAAAAATGTGTCTTCCAAATTCTGAGCTCCCCAACATGGAGGAAACTTTTTTTATTTAAACTTTTTCTATCTCTTTATCTCCCAAATTTGGAATGAGACTTCCAGACCTTCTGAGAAAGAAGGCCTGTGTGCTGGGAAGGGGCCATGAGACCATATCTCAAGGCCTGTCCTGGTGCCGCACTGACAGGGAATAGTTTATGGCCTCTCTGGAATGGGAATAGTCTTATTTTCCTTATTATTTAAGCTAGCAAGCATTTACAGAAGCCAAAATAGTAGGGTTAAAATTTCAAACAGCAGTTTTTATATAAGGTGGATGCTTCAGCATGATGGGTCCTGCAAGTGATTCTCTCCCAGAAATATAGGGCTTCTATCACCAACTCTTCATCTCCCCTTCCATATACCCTAGCCTCCTCAATTGAACAACACAATTTTTAAGGTATTATATTCTCTCTTGAATCCTGCCAAAACCTAGCTCTATGATGCTAAGTGTATGAGTTCAGAGCGGTGTGCCTGTGTATGTTGTCCTCCTCCTAAGCCCTGAGCTGACTAAGAGAAAAAATACAGAGATAGCCTAATCAGATGTGGCACACGCTTGGGTTGTGGGCTCAATCCACAGCTGGGGGCATGCAGGAAGCAGCCATCCAATGATTTTCTCTCATCATTGACATTTCTATCTCTCTCCCTCTGCTTTCTCTCTGAAATAATACATATACATATACATATATATATACATATATATTTTTTTAATTTTTAAATAGAGATAAAAAGAGTGGAGTGCAAAGGTGATAGGTTACATAAGGAAGAGCATAGAACTACTCATAAAGAGATAGTCTGGTCTGGTAGACAGAAAGGAAGGTATGAGAGAAAATAAATCTGAAGTTTTTATTTTCATGTTTCTCCTTGTTAGTGTTGTCATCGATGGATATCCTGTAACCAGGTATCAAGTGAGTCTTTTGGAGGCTGGGTCAATCATCCCCCTGATCATCTTTGAGTTGGATATACCTTCCAAGGAGATTTTCAAAAGATTACTCCTGGATAAAAAAAAGGAACAAAGGTAATGGATGTGAAAACCAAGATTAAGGAATGAACTTTAATCATCCAGGGAAAAAAGTATGTTTTAAACAGCATTTTCCATTCCTTCTCTATTTCTCCATTAGTTTGCCTTATCCATTACACAATAGCTCACAGATTATAGCTGTCAAGAACTCCAAGTACCACAAAAATATTGTTGAGATTAAGCAATATTACCAAGAACAACATCAGAACTGGTATGTGATTGACGGATTTCACAGCAAATGGTGGGTGTGGAATGAAGTCATTACGAAAGTTAAAATGGTGAATAGTTACATGCAGTTATACCTGGAAAGAATAAAAGAAGGTAAGAAAACAATTAAATAACTCTTAAATGGAATAAAATATGAATTTAAAGTCTATACACATGGCTCATGTTACTGTAATTCATTCAATTTGAACATTTGTTCCTACATTTTTAATCAGTATTTTAAATATATAGTAATATCCAATTTTTGTGGGCATATATATTTAATAAATGACTATCATCTTTGAATGCCTGTGTGAACCTAGCACATAAAATTAATGCATGGTTTTCCACTAGAAGAGTTCATGGTATTTGGGATGCTATGAAAGAAGCTATTTTCAAGATTGCCAATTATTGAGGGCAGTAATCTGTGGAGTGACACTTGTCAAAATTTTGTTTAGGAATCAAGAATTAAAGTTATTCTTACTATTTACATTCATTATGGTATTATATAAATGTTGACTCTATAAAAAATTAATTAAGCACAAAATGTCTTTTTATCTATATTTGGGATCCATGAAAGAAAATGGTTGATTATATATTCCTATACGTTTCTTGATTTTTCTCCAAAAAGACACAAAATAGAAGAAAAGTTATCTATGCCTGATTATCTCTAAAAAACAGGGACTCCAAACAGTTCATCTGTAGGGGGTCTCAGAAACATCTGCTTAATTACTTTATTTAACTTTAGAAACTATAGAGAAGATATAAAAAGGTATGAAAGAGCAACATGACTAAGAGAATCTTGTACAAGAAAAACTGCAGTGAGATACTGATGATAATTGTATCACTGAATCTGACTTACTTTGTTATTTGGGCATAACCAGTATCTCTGGTTCCTGTTGGTCTGCAGATTGGGAATTGTTTTCACCTGAGTATTATAAGACATGAAGATAAGCCCTAGCTGGTTTGACTCAGTAGATAGAGCTTCAGACTATGGACTGGACAGTCTCAGGCTCGATTCCAGTCAAGGGCACATGCCTGGGTTGCGGGTTTGATCCCCAGTAGGAGGCTTGCAGAAGGCAGCCAATCAATGATTCTCTCTCATCATTGACATTTCTATCTGTCTCTCCCTTCCTCTCTGAAATCAATAAAAATATATTTGAAAAAAGTATATGACATGAAGATAATAATGCAATCAAAGGAAGAATTGAGTTTTTAGAAACTTATTACCAATAAGTTTTAAATAGCATCACCCTAGTAATACATTCCACAACAAACTTTGAAAGCAAAAATCACTCCTCACTTATTTTTCTGTTACCTTATTGTCCCCTTCCTGTCTTGGATTAGGTCCTCATTCCAGTGAAGTATTGGGAAGAAAACTCTTAAACTTGTCCATTTAAGGAACTTGGATTTTTTTAAATAGACTCCTTAGTATAAACCTAGTCCCTTTTGGGTAAATGTTTCTTCACTTCTTTTGGGTGGCATTGTGGTGTAGGAGGAAGTTTGTATTAGTAACATCATGTCTACAAACTATTTGTACTCCTAAAATCTGTCCATAGAAAAATAAAAAATATGAAGCAAATGTATATATGTGAGTGGATGTATATATGTGTGTATATATATATATATATTTACATATATGTATGTGTTTTAATAACATAATTTTTAATAGCTAAGAATTAAAAACAAAATATCCATTAACAAATAAATGGTTAAGTAAACTATTTGCATATTTATACAATGGGGAATACTATGCATCAGTTTTAAAAATTAGGTAAATCATATAACTGCGATGGAAAGATGTCAAAGACCACAACTAACTAATAATAAGGTTTACAGTATAGCGGCATAAGCATACTATATGCAAAAAAATACACTTGTGTACTTTACAGAGAAGGTCTGAAAAGAATGCAGATGACAGTGATTACCTCTTAGATGAAACTGTGAGGACAGAGGTGTGAAGAGAAATTTTTACTTTTTACTCTATTTTTCGAAAATATAGAATATGTGTGCATTTGTGTAATGCTGTGTTATTGAAGTTATTTTAATTTTTAAAATCATTGTGTTTTCTATGAAAAGATTAACTCATAGTTAATCTCTTGATAATAGGGAAAGCTGCCTGTATTGACAAGTTATGCATCACACCTCAAGAACTGATTTCTCGTCTGGGCGAGTTTGAACAATTCTGCCCTGTCAGCCTGGCAGAATCATATGAACTAGTTGATTGCTCTGAAATGGAGACCTTGGAATTTGCAGCAGAATTCAGAGGGCATTATTATAAAATGGGTTCTCGGGAAAAACTGGATGTAAGTTGTCCTAACTCCCAATATGCACCAGTGACAGAAAATCCCTGTCTCAGAATTCATCAGATTGGAAGGGGTGGGCACAGATGTGAACACCGGAGCTGGGCACCAGGAGCCTCATTGAACCTGTGGCTTTAGGACCAATGAGGCAGGCAGTTCAGAGGCCAGTCCTGAGACTGCATCTCAAACATATTTTAGCACAAAGTAGATGTTCAGGGTCAGTGATGGGCCCTCAGCCTGGGCCAACTTAACAGATAGGGAGACACAACAGTGAGGGTCACCAACGGAGGGGATGCTTGCTGAGCCCACGAGAGAGCGCCCAGGGGATGGGATTCAGCTCCAAGAGCACAGAAGGGAAGTCAAAGTCAGTAGAGATGAGCAAGGTTTCCTGTGTGTGGTTTTTTGTTTGTTTGTTTGTTTGTTTTTTTCTGTCACTAGAATTCTCTAGTATATCTTATTTTTCTGTTTAATGGAACAGAATGCAGATTTATTCTAATTTTATAAATGGTTGGTAGTTGAAAACTAACCAGATGCCTCTGAACATTTTCTTTGCCTCTGAAGAATTAGAGTTTTTTGATCCCTTAAAGAGGCATTCTTTCTATTTATTTAAATGATAATTACAGAATTTAAAAACCGGAAGAATGTGCATCTGTTCTGCCCCTCCATTTTATAGAGTGGTAACTGAAGCAAAGGGCATGCACCTGGCTCATCATAATGCAGGACAGGGAGACAAGTGGGCAGGGGCAGTGTGCTCCCCAGTGCCTGGCACATAGTAGGAACTTAGCAAATATTTTTGTATGAATGGATGAGCAAGCGAGTAGATTAGGAGAGACCTTACATGCGATCACTTGGGAGTATTACTGTAAGGAACGTCCAGCCAGGGAAGGAGTTTATGGTAGTGCTGAAAGCAACTCTTAAATGGTTTGAGGAACCAAACATTGCTTCTGAAAATGGAGAGAGTACCAGGAGAGCCTTAGTGGGGTTTTGATTGGCATGGATTCCTGGTTTAAATGGTCTTATTGCTGTAATTCTGTCTTTATAGAAATTTTTGGAGCACCCAGAATTATATGTGCCTCCATTAGCACCTCATCCACTCCCTTCTGCCGACATGATCCCCAAGAGGCTGACGCTGTCAGAGCTGAAGAAGCGGTTCCCTAAGTGTGCTGAGCTCCACGGCTACTGTCCTGTGACCTATCAGGATGGAGACCAAAGGCAAGCCCTAGTGGGAGCACAGGATGACTGAGCTGTCTACTCTGAAGAAGTGGTTCATTTAACAGCCTTAACTTTGCGGCCAAATCATCACTACTGCTTAACTGGAAAATATTCTTTCTTGAGTTGCATAGCTAGAAAAATAAAACTATTTGACATTTTATTTACATAGTCCTGAATATTAATTATACTATAGTTTTTTTTGTCTTTCAGATATGAAGCCCTAGTACCTGGGAACATTAAGTATGCCTTAGAATATCGTGATCGTATATACATTTGTGAGAGTAGTGAAAAACTTCAGAAATTTTTGAGGTGAGACCATTCACTAAGTCACATATTTCTTGAATATCTTCTTATGTTCAATGTTCCATGATGGGATAGATGTTTGTGCACACACATGCATACACACATACATGCATACGCACACACATACACGTACATATATGATAGTGAACAAGTTCTGATTCCAAAGCCTGAGGCTCAGAGGTGAAAGAGATGATAAATACCTGATAAGACAGCAGAATGTGGTGGGGTTTAGGGTGGGGAAATACCAGGAATTGTGGGAAAGTGTAACCTGAAAGTCTGACTAGATTGTCTCTTTGTGCATGAGGAGTGGGACTTGCCTAGGTAAAAGAAAAAGGACAGGCTTAACCAGAGGGACCTACAAACCTGGCCCAGGCGATCACAGAGCTGCAGGAAATTCAGCATGGCTACATGTGATGTGGAGAGGGAAAGGAGCAGGAGGGGCAGCTGCAGATAGCGAGCTGGGCCCACGTGTGGAAGGTCAAGTACAATCACCATCAGTCATTTAGACTTGATTCAATGGGCAGTCGAATACAATGACTAGTTTTGAGTGCTATAATCAAATTTGCTTTGGAAAGAGACCATCATTGAAACATGGATAATGGATTGGAGGCAGGAATGCCAGTCATGAGGCTGTCGGAGTAACCCTGTCCAAAATACTATAGCACGTTTGAGGTCACTCATGAAGGGTGAAGTGGGAAAATCACCAGGCTTAGGTCAAGCCCAGAGAAATTCCAACAAATGAATGTCAGCAGAGCTTACAAGGGAGAATGAAAAGGAAGAACCCATAGGGGTGAAAGGAGAGCCAGGAAGGGAGGCTCAGGAGGTGAAGGAAAGAGAGTCTCTAGGAGGGTGTGGCCAACAGGTTAAATGCTGCTTGGAGGAGAAGCAAGACAGCATTTGAGAGTGTGTCAGATTTGGGTTATAATGGGTCATCAGTGACCTTGGCAAGAATGGCTTCAGTCAAGTAAGGTGAGTAGTAGCCAATTACAGAGTGTCAAGGAATGGGTGCGAGGTAATGAAATGAAGGCCTTAACTGTAGCCCAGAGTTTACAAGCACAGTGCCAGGAAGGTGATGTAAGTGAGGGAAGCAGATTGGAGGTGAAGCACCAGGAAATGGTGGGGTCTGCTGCCTACTCAATCACAGATGCCCCAATTAAAGGGGCAGCAGCTACTCATTTACTGACAGACATTTCTGTTTTTCACAAGAAGTTGGAAACCAAATCTCTGATAACTTTTTTCTGATTTTTAAATGTTTGTGACTGATTCAACATGTTTAAAAAAATTATATGTGGATCAAATCACATCTGCAGATGGAATCTGTGCAATAGTCTGTGATCTCTAGTGAAGTGCACTGTTTGAAGAAGTTTAACTGTAAAAAGAAAAGACATTAGTTGCTGGAAGAAATATAAGCTTGAAGGACTGAGGTGGTTTTTCTTTTTGATTTCTTTTTTTTTTCCCTAGTGGGGGAGGTTTGAGCTTGTTTAAAGACAGATGCATGGGAAAGAAATGCCGAAAGTAAGATGGAGAGAGGAATGCTGTAGTGAGATACCTAGGGAGAGGGGAGAATAGGATCCAAAGTATGGGAGGAGAATGGCCGTAGATGGGAAGGAAGTTTCATCATGCAAAGAGGAGCCTGCGTGGGGATTTGCTGGGGATAAGCAGTTTAGATATCTTCTCTTCATAGAGCATGTCATCTGCGTAGGGGGTTATTTGGGAGAGTTAGAAGTTTGAAGAGAATAAAGAAAATTGTATATAATTGCTGTGTACAATGAGAAAACTGAGAATAAGTAAGCTAGGAACTGAGGCAAATGCGATGGTCGTGAATTTCTAAAAGCTCCAGTGGAGAAAAGTGAATATATCTTTTCATTGTCTCTCCTGTATACATGCCTGTATACACACAATGAGTCTATCTGTGAACATCATCTAATGAATCTTGTGTTTTCAGAATGCCACTGAAATACTGGAATCAGAAGCTTCCATACAAACTTCCCCCGTTAAAGGAACCAGTACGTCTCACTAGTCTTCCTTTGCCTGGATATCTGGAACAGGTTCAGTTACACGATTTTCTTTCTCTCTATATATATATGTTTATATATACATTGAAAGAGTACAATTTTTAAAAATATTTTTTTATTGATTTAAGAGAGAGGAAGGGAGAGGGATGGAGAGATAGACCAATGATGAGAGAAAATCTTTGACAGGTCGCCTCCTGCACACCCTGTACAGGGGGTCAAGCCTGCGCCCTGGGCATATTCCCTGACCAGGAATCGAACAGTGACCTCCAGATTCATAGGTCGATGCTCAACCACTGAGCCATGCCGGCTGACACAACGACCTCTTCTTTAACAGTAATTTTTATTTTAGTAATGATGAAATTCAAGGCAGTTTTCTGATTTTAAGCTGCAAATCCACTTTAACCCATTTTATTTACGGGTGCTTCTAAAAAGATGTATGCAATATCTACTTTTCAAATACCTGCACAAAAGTGAAGAGAGAGTAGATTGTCATAAAATTATTTACATTTGACATGTGGTTTGGTTTGTATTTTGAATTTCAGTGTCTGTAAAACATTTTCTTATTTTGAAATGTATAGATTCAGTGTCTGAGAGGTTTATTTCCAGCTTCAGAGTTTAGTTATAGTGTCTTTGATGCTATCTACTAAAGTCACACTTTATCTAAATATGCGTCTTTTTAAACATAGTAAAACTTAGCAGCAGCCAACTACTGTTTCATACCTCTCTCACAAAAATTCTTAACCACTTTGTTTTTTTCAACTCCTAGATATTTCATTTTCAATCTGGTTTAATGTCAAAATATAAGATGAGGCTCACCCACAGAGGGTTTTCCCATAAAGGCCAAGTTTTATCAGGAGAACCCCAAACCTTATTTGCCTGCCCCAGGTTCTGGAATATTGACTGCAGTCATCTTTATAGTCTCTGAGAGTCCTTGTCAGGTGTCCGAAAGTCCACATAGTGGAGGCAACCTGGCCAGTTCTGAGTAATAGAAGCAGAGATGGGCCAAGACAACTCAAAGCCCAGTGTCCCTTTGTTTTTTAATGTTGTGCTACGGAAAACGTCAAACATATAAAAATAGAGAGAATTGTGTAATGAGGCCCATGTGGCTATCATCTCACTGGCACTACTAACCCAATTTATAATTTTCATTTTTCTTAACCAAACGTATTTTGGGCTTTCTTTTATGTTGGCCAAGTGGTCATCTAGCCATCTTTATAAGCTCCATTCCTAACCCCAGAAGATTATTAGAAGCAAAGAATAGCCTATTTATCTATTTGCCACTAAGAGAAGAAACCAAACTCAAATATACATGTAATTTAAATTGTTTCCTACCTGCAGGGTATCGCAACTTCTCTAATTAAAGCAATGAATTCAGTAGGATGCTTAAAGCCCAAATTTCCTTTCTTAAGTATAAAGAAATCTGCACTACTCTATGTAGCATTTCATCTCAAAGGTACGTCTTTTGTAATAATATATTACTCGGAAATAATTTAACACTAATTGTAGTATATGTGATAAACAGGATTGTTGAGCTGGGTTGGTCTGTTGAATGATGTGCATGCGTGCCTGCGTGCGTGCGTGTGTGTGTGTGTGTGTGTGTGTGTGTACAAATATTTTTACAAAAATAACAAAGCTTAATTTCTAGTTTTTAAAGCAGGGACTGAGTAATATAGTCAGCTCTCAAAAATTCATGCCACAGAGGAAGATAAAAAGGCTATTATGATCTGAGATAGAATAATCCCCAAATTTTGCGTGGGATTGGGATATCTTCTCAGCTCAATCACACACACAGAGTTCTCTTTCTCTGTAATTTAATGATTTATTAACCTAACAAAAAAACATTCACAAGTCTGTGAAATTTTCTACAGCCTTTAATCCCAAAGGTTCTGAATATTCAAGAAAAATGTATAAGAAGAAGATGGAGAAGTTTATAGAGAGATGTGAACTCATTACATACCTGAGTATCCACATGACCAGAAAATACAAGGAACCTCAGTTTAGAGCCATTGACTTTGATCATAAATTACAGACCTTTATCTCTCTCAAAGATATAGACCCAGTTAAAGAATAGTTTGGTTGGGTGACTGTAACGAAAATCTCAAGAGTTATCTGAAAGGCATAGAGGGAAATCAATTGAAAATCTGGCTGGCCTTCTCTGACAAACTTCTCCCTCTGAAGTGAGGTACCATGGCTGCCAGACCTCCAATGGACTCAAAGCTCTGCCACACAGGAAGGGGTGCTCTTCTGTAAGCATAAGTTTTAATACCATTTTAAAGTTTATTGCTTTTGGTCTGGAATTTGATGCTTTAACAAAATGGTTGGTTATTCCATGTAGAATTTCATTTAGAATATTTTGGTAATTCATTTTACTTAATAAATCTGTTGTTCATTTTCCTTTTAACACCTGCAGTTGAAAAGTCAGTCTCTGTTAAATAAGATTATTCAGTAAATGAAAGAAAGCTTCAAGAAACAAAATTAACATTGATATTAATAAAATAGAAATATTGGTTACACTTTTCAAATAAGTTGTTTATAAAGTTTATGAACATAAGATGCTTTATCATTTTCCCAACAAAAATAAATGGATTTTGAGATAACTAAATGGCTGCCTCTTTTCTTTTTCTTTAAGTATTCAAGATGGCATGCTTTATACATTACTTATAATCCAAAATCACCTGGAGTTTTGAGAAGGATAAAATGTAGAGTCTTATATGACACTAGTGGCACTGGGGGTGGGTGGTCCCTCAGCCCAACCTGCCCCCTCTTACATACTGGGAGCCCTTAGGGGATGTCCAACTGATGGCTCACCCCCAGCCTTGGGCAGGCTGGCGGTGAGCCATCAGTTGGACAATTTTTTAAAAATCTGTAAAACACAGTGTAGTTCATGAGTTTTTCATTATGGATTGGGTTCACCAAGAAGACCATGTTGCAATGTAAAGCAGAGAAGCTTGATGGAAGTGCAAGCGCCCCTCTAGGTAGCCAGCGTGGGCTCAGGCTGTCAGGGCTCCCAAACCTGCTGCCTAATAGAGCTGCTTTGTCTACTAAAGAAAACACTCTTCTCTTGTTGTCCTTTCTACATTTTTTTTCATAAGCATCCCTTTAGAGAAGACTTCTTTAATGTGTCCCTTCCTTTCCCCCAAAAGAGGGATGATCGATTATTTCAAGGAGCAGCAGAGGGTGGGGGAAGAGGAAATGAGGACCTAGGACCATGCAATCACCAGAGAACTCTGAACTAGCTGTGTCCCCTTCAGCATCCCTTGGGTGGTCTCCGTGTTTCGGTTACCTTGGTAGAAAGAATATGTGACTCCCCTGCCTGCCTTGAAGTCTTGTTGCCATGGAAACTTCCACACACCATTCCACAGATATCAAGCTTGACTAAGTCCAGACAGAGGCCACAGACTGGCATTTGCCCTTTGTTTCTCCTTCTTGTGTTTGCCAGGTGCTTTAAAATGGATGGGGATAGATGGGAGGGTGGGCAGCGTGGTATGTGAGAAAGCTGTGTCAGGGGTAAACACTTGGGGATTTCGGAAGATAATCCTGTGGAGGGAAGAGCAGAGCAAATGGAAAAGTCTGTGTCCTTTTAAGCTTCTTCTGGATGCAAAGGCTTTGATCCTGTGATGTGTCTGACGGTAATTTTCTGGATTTCAGGGTGAGACAGGATATGAGTGAACAGATTCAGGGAGCTGTTGTTCCTTAGTGAGTTTTTCTGTCCCATTTTCACTGAATTGACCAATAATCTGAGCTCTGTGGTGAACATGTTGGGGCTGTGACCTGGATTTAGGCGAAACGTAAATTAAAGCTGTGAACTAAGGAAAACAAAAAAAAGCGCCGCCACCGCCAGACCCCCACACCCCCGGCCGCTTCCACGCTCAGCCGCTGGGAGGCCAGGCAATCGCCACCGCTGCTGCTTCGTCTCCACCCCTGGGGCCCAGCCCTCGAGTCACTCGGCCCTGCTACTTGGCCCCACCCCTTGCTCCTGATTGGCTGGTAGCATAGCAAAGGTACGGTCAATTTGCATGTTACTCTTTTATTAGATAGGATTATCAAGAAGTATATGTAAGAAGAAAAGTTACTAAATTGAATTTGAATGAGATCTAAAAAATAAGATTATCAGGTTTTTTTTAGCAGTGGCATACCAAATCTAGAAAGTAAAGTAGAGAGACTGGCTTTAAAAAAAAAAATTTTTTTTTAAGCAACCTGTATAATCTTAGGTAAATCTCAATTTCTCTGAGCTTTTGTTTCTTAATCCCTAAAATTACAGATTTAGCTCTTTTTAGCTAAATCGAGGTATAATTGACACATAAAATCATAAAGTGTCCAATGTGATGATTTTGATGTGGGTATACATTGTGAAATATTTATCACAATCAAGTTAATTAACACATCCATCACCTTACATAGTTATTTTGTGTGTGTGCATGCACACATGCGCGCATGCAGTTAATACACTTAAGAACCAAATTTCAGCCCCAAGCAGTTTGGCTCAGTGGATAGAGCATCAGCCTGTGGACTAAAGGGTCCCAGGTTTGATTCCAGTCAAGGTCATGTGTCTTGGTTGCGGGCACATCTTCAGTAGGGGGGTATACAGGAGGCAGCTGATCGATGTTTCTCTCATCGATGTTTCCAACTCTCTATCCCTCTACCTTCCTCTCTGTGAAAAATCAATAAAACATATTTAAAAAAACAACAACTGTTGTTAACTGTAGTCAGTACAATACTGTTAACTATAGTCACCACTGTAATTGAGTCAGTATGATATTGGTGAACAAATAGACAAATCAATGTTAACAGAGAAGCCACCAGAAATATACTCAGATAAATATAGTCACTTGATCTTTAAGAAAGGAACAAATTGACCATCCACATGCAAAACAGTGAAACTAGACACAGACATTTTACCTTTCACAAAAAATAACTCAAAATGGATCACAGATGAAAATGTAAATTGCAAAGCTATAAAACTCTTGGAAGATAATACAGGAGAAAATCTAGATAACTTTGATTATGGCAGTGACTTTTTAGATATCTCAAGCATGAAGCATAAAAGAAATGACCGATTAGCTGGACTTCATTAAAATAAAAAACTTCTGGTCTGCAAAAAACAGTGAAGATACTGAGGAGACAAACTTCAGACTGGGAAAAAATTCTTGCAGAAGACATCTGATAAAGGACTGTTATTCAAAATATACAAAAAAACTCTTAAAACTCAGTCAAATGACCCAGTCAAGAATGGGCAAAAGGCCTGAAAAGACACTTCACTAAAGAACATATGCAGATGGAAAATAGCATATGAAAAAAAATGCTCCATACAAATATGTCATTAGGGAAATGCAAATTAAAACAATTAGATACCACTACATACCTATTAGAATTGCCAAAATCACCCAGCTGATGTGGCTCAGTGATTAAGCATTGACCTATGAACCAGAAGGTCACAAGTTTGATTCCCAATCAAGGCATATGCCTGAGTGGGGAGCTGGATCCCCATTGTGGGGTGTGCAGGAGGCAGCCAGTCAATGATTCTCATCATTGATGTTTCTATCTCTCCCTCTTCCTTTCTCTCTGAAATCAATAAAAATATACTTTAAAAAAAAAGAATTGCCAAAATCCAGAACATGAGCACCACCGAACACTGGCAAGGATGTGGAATAAGAGGAACTATTATTCACTGCTGGTGGAAATGCAAAATGATACAGTCACTTTGGAAGAGACTCGGATAGTTTCTTATAAAACTAAGTATATTCTTACCATCAATAACACTCCTTCATATTTACCAAATGAGTTGAAAACTTATGTCTACACAAAAACCTACACAAAGATGCTTATTGTCATAATTACCTAAATTTGGAAGCAACCAAGATGTCTTTAGTTAGATTAATGGGTAAATAAATTGTGATACATCTAGACAAGGGAATTTTCCTTCGCTAGTAAATATTTAGAGTTAGACATTAACTTGGATTTTCTTTACTTTCCTTTAAGCTCAGGTATGCATTTTCTGTTGTCATTTCCAGCTATCTTGTGGAAAGGTTTTCATAATATTAACTTTCCGTATTGTCAGAATGAGTTATCTTTTCCAATGAGAGTTGTCAAGTAAAACACATGATGTTCAGGTGAATTTGACAGATCTCCCCTACTCCTATGAACTGTAAGGAACAACCCTGCAGCTAAGACTAGTTAGAAACCTTTAATAGTCTGTTGAAGAAAAATTCTAAAAGTCTGAAGAAGAATTTTAATGACAGTAGTCAAGAATTAAACCAGGCACTAAACTCATTGCATACTAAACTAATTTAAAGGTAAGGTTAAAAAAAAAAAAAAGTTGAAGCCCTGCAGGCATGGCTCAGTGGTTGAGCCTCAACCTATGAACCAGGAGGTTATGGTTGAGTTTTCGGGCAGAGCACATGCCCAGGTCGCAGGCTCTATCTCCAGTGTGAGGTGTGCAAGAGTCAGCCAATCAATGATTCTCTCTCATCATCATCACTGATGTTTCTCTCTCTTTCTCCCTCTTCCTTCCTCTCTGAAATCAATGAAAACAAATATTTTTTAAATGTTGAAGGTCACTCAGTACCCAGTGAAATTCAAATTTCAGATAACCACATGGATTTTTTTTAGTATAAGAATATTCCATGATATTATTTATGTGAAATTCAAATTTTACTAGATATCCTCCGTTTTTATTCTCAAAATCTGGCCACCATACTTTCAATCCATCTCCTACCATTCTCCCTCTCGTTCAGTGTGTGTGCTCCAGCCTCATAGGTCTTTCTTCTCTCGAAAGTCCCAAGCTCATTTCCAGTCTTACAGTCTTTACGCTTGCCTTTCCCTTGCCTGGAATATTATTAGTCCAGATCTTCACACAGCTCACTTCATTAGATTTCAGCTCAAATGTAACCCTATCTTGACTTTTTTCCAGTCATTCTCTATCATCACTACTCATAAAACTTAACACTCTCTGAAATTATTGATTTGTTTACTTGTATTTTTTCTTTTTGCCCCATAGAAGAATATAATTCGATTCATGAGGATAAAGGTCTTGTTAGTTGCAATGTTCCCTAATGCCTGACACTTAGTGGCCACTGAGTGAAATACTTGTTGACTGACTGATAGGCAACCCAAACTCTTCTCTACAAGATTTAAAGTTATGAAGACCTGTTGAAGGCAGACCAGCTGACCTTAACAAAAAACAACAGCAACAAACATTTCAAGAAAAGTCAACGTAGTTTCTAAACAATTGCCTTGAAGAAAGGGCTGGTTTCTACTGTCAGTGGCTGGTGCTGGAAGACCCTCGAGACCTAGGATTTCCTTGCAGAGCTTGTGCTCTAGTGAGCAATGACCGAATGAGGGAGTAGGAATACCTGGTTTAATTCTGGATTGTAATATTTAACTGTTAGACTGAGGCTTTGAGGAGGACTCATTGTGGCAGTGAGATACCTGGGGCCCTCAACTCCCCAGACTGACTTCTCTTCCTGCTGGTGTACAGAAGTCAGGCAGAGTCCCCTCTGACTTGGATCCCCCCAAATCCTGGTGTTTAGAAACTATTCAAGACAAAGGGGAAACCTCAGAGAAGGGGCTACTTTTAATAAAAACTAGTAAAAATTTAAAGGAACTAGGCTGGTAATTATACTTCTAGTTTGAAGATCTTGGAAGCAATAGAGAGTATGGTGGGGGTCTGGAAGTGTCTGTTGGAGGTGAATAAATGATAAGCAATTAGGTGTTGGTGAGGCATAAATTGAGAGAAAATGCTAAAATGGCTGGAGAGAGAAGTAGGAGGGGACTGGACTTGGGTGGGACTTGGAGACCATATCCAGAAGCTGGGATTTACCAGAAGGGTATATGGAAGCCACCATGGATTCTAAGCAAAGGAGTGACTCCAGTCTCTGGATGTGATTTGTACTTGGAGAGATCTCCCCTGCTCTTGTGTACTCTAGGGAACAACACTGTAACTAAGACCTGTTAGAAACCTTTACTATTGAAAAATTATGAAAGTCTGAATAATTTTAATCGTAGTAGTCAAGAATTAAACCAGACACTTACTAAACTCATTGCATACTTAATCTTGTTTGCCCCAAGCAACCCAATCTAGTAGGCACTAGTGTTAAATCTCCAGCTGACAGGTAAGGCTAAAAGAAGTTGAAGACCGCTCGGTGTCCAGATCACTCTCACTCCAGCGCTCTCTTCACTCTCTTGGACAAAGGCATTGGAAGTAGGGGGGTGAGTGAAATATGGTAGCGATCATCTCTGGTAAAACTGCTGAAACTTGATCCTGCTATTCTGCTTAAAATAAAAGGATAGTTAATTCAGTTTCCAGCTTGAGACCTTGAAGCTCACATGAATCCCTTTGTAGACCATAAAGGAGTGACTCAGTGATGTCAGGAGTTAAGCTGTATCATTACTTTTGTGAGACAGGACTATGTTCCCACATCTTGCAAGATACATGGTTAGAGACAAGGAGCAGGCAACAGAGTCAACCATACTCCGCTGTAACTTCCCTATCCCGGATACAAATTTAAAACAATAAAAGCTTATAGTTAGAATCCTATAAAAGGACTGCCTGCACCCAGGACCGGGCGTGTTTGGTCTCCACCAGCGTGTGGTGCCCTCCAACCGTCCTGGCCAATTCAATAAATCCTTGCTTGCTTATTACCAACTTAACCGCTGCCATGGTCATTTGCAACTGGTCGAGGAAGTCGCCCCACAACAGTGAGGAGGGGGGAGGAGGTTACAGATGTGAAAAACACGTTGGAGGCCAATAATGGAGGAGGAGGGGAGGGAAGGAAGAAGAGGGAAAGGAAGGGAAGAAGGACGAGGTTATAAAGGCGATTTCATTCACACATTCAAGAGCTTAAAGTGAGCTTCCGCTCCTGGGCTGAGGAGCTAACCGTCTGGATAAGATATAAAATTTCCACACTTGCAGAGTGACGTCATGCCTGCCCATCTCTCCCAATTCACTGCAAACACCAGACCTGTCTGGGCTCTGCTGGAGGCGCCCCCGCCCCGAGCCCCGCCCTCCGCCCCGCCCCTCCGGGGGCGTCTCCGCGGACCACGTGGTCCGCCGACGGCTCCCGGCGCCGGTGCTTCCGGGTTGGCAGCGTTTGAGGCGGTGGCGGCGCAGGAGCTGAAGCCTGGAGGCGCAGGCCCGGGAGCTGGAGACATCGAAGGGCGCCAGGCCACCCGGCTGGCCGGCCGCGATCCACACCTCACCGGGCGCCCCTAAAGGTAGGTCCACCCCGGACCCACCGTCCTTGGGTGCGGGACGCGCGGGCCGTGTCCACCCTTCCCTCCTCAGTCGTCAGCTCCCCGGCCCAGCCCGAGGGGCTCGGCCCGGAGGTGGGGCCCCTCCCGCGCCCGCTCGCAGCGCAGCCGGCCGTCCCCGGACTCTGGAGCGGTCCACCCGCCTCTGCGCCGAGCGCCGCCTGGCGCCGGCCTCGGGCGTCCCACGCAGCCCTTCGGCCGGGAGGCCCCATCTCCCTACATTATTCTTTAATTGCAGCTGCCCCCCAAATTCACTTCGCACCTGCACATTTCCTTCGCCCTCTTCATGTTTGTTTTCACAGAACAAAATGGCACATAATATGTGAAATCGAGGCACTGTAGTTTTCATCCTGATGTTTGTGCAACTATGGAAAGTGGGTGCCGGGAAGGACGTTTAGGCATGACTGATCCCAATTCCTTCATTTTGCAAAGGAGAAAACAGACTCCCGAGAGGTAACAAGTATTCGCCCAACTAGACAGCGGTACAGCAGGAATGAGAACCCCAAGCTAAGTTTTTAAATAGACCTACAAATGGTAAGTAGTAAGTTTCAGTTAACAAGGTGCAGTGAATAATAGGTTCATTTTGTTGTGGGGTTAACCTTGTTAGTGCTTCCTCCTTTTTGAACATTGTTTTCTTATTTCAGGCTTAATTCTTCTTGGTTTCCAAAAAAAAAAATGGCAGAAGCACCCTCAAAGCCTCCTGGGCAGCTAGTTGTGCGCTCAGACACGCACAGTGACGCTGTCCTGGCCAGTTTCGAGGACCAGAGGAAGAAGGGCTTCCTCTGCGACATCACTTTAATCGTGGAGAACGTGCATTTCCGGGCCCACAAAGCCTTGCTGGCTGCCAGCAGTGAATACTTCTCCATGATGTTTGCCGAAGAAGGGGAGATCGGCCAGTCCATTTATATGCTGGAGGGCATGGTAGCGGACACCTTTGGTATCCTGCTGGAGTTCATCTACACGGGTTCTCTCCAGGCCAGTGAGAAAAGTACAGAACAGATCCTGGCTACCGCTCAGTTCTTGAAAGTCCACGGCCTGGTAAAGGCTTACACAGACTTTCAGAATGACCACAGCTCCCCAAAGCCAGCGACATTGAGCACAGCTGGTGCTCCAGTGGTTGTTATTTCTAATAAGAAAAATGACCCGCCGAAGCGGAAACGGGGAAGACCGAGAAAAGTCGACAGTTTGCCAGAGGGGAAATCGGAACTGGCTGCCGAGGAAGAAATACAGCTGAGAGTGAACAACTCGGTTCAGAACAGACAAAACTCTGTGGTGAGAGAGGGAGACAGTGGTGCCCTGAACGGACAGACTGCAGCCAAAGAAGTGGGAGGCTCTGAGCCTGCTTGTGAGCCAGGGAGAGGGGAGGGAACACCCACCGAAAAAGATGAGAACTGTGATCCTAAGACCCAAGACGGGCAGGGCCACCAGACTCGGTACAGCAAGCGGAGGATTCAGAGATCCATCAAACTGAAAGATTACAAACTTGTTGGGGATGAAGAAGACGGGGGTTCAGCCAGGAGGGTCTGTGGCAGGAGAAAGCGCCCCATGGGCCCCGAGGCCCGTTGTAAAGACTGTGGCAAAGTCTTCAAGTACAATCACTTTTTAGCAATCCACCAGAGGAGCCACACGGGTAATTACACCTTCACAGCCTCTTGGGATGTGTTTTGGAATAGTAATGATCATAATAGCCTTCATTATTGTGCAACGTCCAGGTCAGGGGCATTGTAATAAAGCCTTTACACGTATGATTGCATTTAGTTCTCACAACAGTCCTAAGAGTTGTGTTATCCCCATTATACAGATGAAGAGACCAAGTCTTAGAAAGCTTAGATAACTGGCCCATGTTCTCCATGTAGCAACAGAGCTGGGATTTGAACTCTTATTTATAGTTGTTACTTCCAAGCTATAATATTCAGGTATTGAACTTGAGCCAATGTATCTGCCCTCTGACTCTTGAACATTCCTCATCTTGACCATAGCTATGCTTTTGGTCTGGGTGGGCAGCTTTCTCACTCAGCCATTTCGCTGTAAATGTCTTCTTTTTGGTCCCTCTAGCCCAGTACTAGCCAAGAGACCCTTCTGTGGTGATGGGGTATCATCATCAGATATAGCAGTGGCCACTAGCCACGTGTGGATTTTGAGCACTTAACATGTGGTGTGACTAAGGAACTGAATTTTTAATTTTAAGTAATTTAAATGGTCGTTGTATTGGACATTGTAGCCCTCGCCAGAAATCCCTTCTTCATTTGAGCCCTCTCTAATACATACCCTTAACTCACTCTGCTTTGGATTTGATTGTAGTTGCCACTTAAATACCCTTTAGCTTAATTGTAAGCTTCTGTATAGGACCGACGCCTAAGTCTTCTGTCATCCAGCAGCTTGCTGTCATCTGACCAGTAGGACCCAGCTCTGTGGTTCTGAACCTGGCTGCTCCGTGGAAACACATAGGGAACTTAAAGTTTTAGTGCCTGGGCCCCAATCCTAGACATTCTGGTTTAATTGTCTGGAGATTTGGTGTTTGTTTTTTTTTAACATAACTTGATAATATTTATTTTATCAACCAGGAACAGGGTTGGCATTCCTACTGCTCACCTCATTTAAATTACATTTTCTTCTCTGCAGGTTTTTCTTTAAATTTTAATCTTTATTCCGTTTATTAATTACATTGTTCCATCTTTTTACCCCCTATAGCTCCTCTCCACCTGGTACCCATCCCACCCTCTGCCCTTACCTCCCTCCCCACCCCCCACTGTCCTCTTCCATAGGTGTATGATTTTTGTACAGTCTCTTGCTGCACCTCCCACACCCCTTTTCTCCCCAAGAATTGTCAGTCCATTCCCTCTCTATGTCCATGATTCTGTTACATTCACCAGTTTATCCTGTTCATCAGATTATTAATTCACTTGATTTTTAGATTCATTTGTTGACAGATGTGTATTTCTTGTTCATAATTTATATTTGTACCTTTTTCTTCTTCCTCTTCTTAAAGAATACCTTTCAGCATTTCATATAATATTGGTTTGGTGGTAATGAACTCCTTTAGCTTTTTCTTAGCTGCGAAGCACTTTATCTGACCTTCAATTCTGAATGATAGCTTTGCTGGGTAGAGTAATCTTGGTTGTAGATTCTTGCTGTTCATCACTTTGAATATTTCTTGCCACTCCCATCTGGCCTGCATCGTTTCTGTTTAGAAATCTGCTGACAATTGTATGGGTGCTCCCTTATAAATAACTAACTTTTTCTCTTGCTGCTTTTAATATCTCTCTTTGTCTTTTGCTCTTGGCATTTTAATTATGATGTGTCTTGGTGTGGTCCTCTTTGGATTTCTATAGTTTGGGGTTCTGTGCGCTTCTTGGACTCTTAAGTCAATTTCTTTCACCAGGTAGGGGAAGTTTTCGGTCACTATTTCTTCAAATGGGTTTTCACTATCTTGCTCTCTCTCTTTTTCTGGCACCCCTATGATTCGGATGTTAGTATGCTTAAGGTTTTCCCAGAGACTCCTTACACTATCTTCAATTTTTTTGATGCTTTTTGCTTTTCCAGCTGAGTGGATTTTGCTTCTTTGTATTTCAAGTCTTTGACTTGATTCTCGTGGTCCTCTAGTCTGCTTTTAGGTCTTTGTATAATATTTTTTATTTCAGTCAGTGTATGCTTAATTTCTGGTTGGTCCTTTTTCATATCCTCGAAGGTCTCATTAAGTTCATCGGCCTTTTCTAGGAGCCTCTTGAAAAACCTTATAACCATGGTTTTGAACTCTATGTCCAGTTGTGTGTTTTTTTCCCCCTCCATTTCTTTCAAATGTGATTTCTTTCCATGTCTCTTCATTTTGCCTGCTTCCCTGAGTTGGTCGATTAGCTTGTGTGGTAGATATCCTCTAGGGGACAGTGGCTCAGCCTCCCCAGTTACCTGAGGTGGATACTCTTGGTGCAGCCCTTAATGGGTTGCACAGTCTTGTTGAAGTTAAGCCTAGATTTTTGTTGTTAGCACTAGGAGGGTTTGACCTCCAGGCCAATTGGCTGTGAGAGTCAGCTGTGCTCAGGTTGGATGGGCTGAGCAGGCAGCCTTGATTTCCCATCAGCTCCACCTTATGCAACACCTGGGTCTCTGTGCCTGGCAGTAATGGCTGCACGCACCTGTGAGAGAAAGCTGCTGCCGAGCTCTCCCCGCTGTCGGACAATTCAGCCTCTTCCCAAATGAGTCTGCACACCTAAAGTCTCACTCAGGGTTGTAAAACAATGCAGTCTGGTGGTTTCCCTTCTTTTTTCTTTTTTTTCTCTCGAATGAGAGAGCAAGTTACAAGTCCTCTCTGTGCGCTTGCACACTTCTGCAATTCCCAAGTTTACCCGCCCTCTCTGGAAGCTTGCAGACTTCTGCAGCGCCTGAGCTTCAGCGTGCTTTCTCCTTACTGTCCAGTTTCACCCCGTATGAGAATGGGTTTACCAGACCTCACCCAGAACTGGGGAATCAGTGCAGTGGGACACCTTTGTCTCCCTCCGTGTTCGAGAAAACCAGCTGGGTTTGCAGCCGCCCGCCCTATCCACTCTCGTGCACAGCTCCGAACCTCTGACTCCGCGCGTATCCTCAACTCTGTCCTCCCCTGCTCCTCTGAGACACAGTGTCCTATCTTTACTTTTATTTGTGGAATTTCCACTCAACCAGCTTCCCGGTGATTCTGGATGATGTTCATTCTCTCTTTAAATTGTAGTTTAGAAATTGTTGTGTGGGGCAGCAAGATAGGTGTTTACCTATGCCACCATCTTGGTTCCTTCTCTCGAGATTTGGTATTTTTAAGATCGATGAGAACCCTGAATTCTGGTTCTCTGAACAAAGTCGACACTTGAGAAGTACTTGTTGAACTGTAATACAGCATAGTTTAAGGAGTAAGTAGTTCTACATGATTTTTTAAGGAAAATAGCACGTGGGACCTTCCCTTTTGCCCAGTAGTAAGGAAGTTTACAGTGAATCACGTTAGAGTGAGTCTCTCTGTAAACTCATATCTTTCAGTTCCAGAAAGTTTCCTGGAATTATTTCATAGATGATTTCTCCTCTCTGTTTTCTCTGCTCCCTTTTTGGAACTCCTGTTATTTGATTGTTGAACCTCCTGGACCCATCCTCTAATTTCTAATTTCCTTATCTTTTTTCTCCTATTCCCACCTAGGAGTTTCCACTTCCTATAGTGTGTGTGTGTGTGTGTGTGTGTGTGTGTGTGTGTCTATGTGTGTTTGTACTCTTACATTTTTTGCTTCTAGGTGCTTATTTTTCTCTAAATGCGTTTTTGTATTAGGGTTCTTTCTGTTTGTTTCACAATGCAATATCTTACCTCTGAGCATGTTAGTAATAACATTTACTTATTTGTTAGGTTTTAACATTTTCTTCACCTTGGCCAGTTTCTGTTTTCTGCAAGTTGCCTTTTTTTCTTCTTGTTTGGCATCTGTTTCAACTACTGGAGGCCTTCTTTAAATGATGATTTAAAAAAAAATCATAGTTGTTTGTTTTTTTTTAATAATATATTTTATTGATTTTTCAGAGAGGAAGGGAGAGGGATAGAAAGTCAGAAACATCGATGAGAGAGAAACATCGATCAGCTGCCTCTTGCACACCCCCCGCTGGGGATGTGCCCGCAGCCACGGTACATGCCCTTGACCGGAATCGAACCTGGGACCCTTCAGTCTGCAGGCCAACGCTCCATCCACTGAGCCAAACCGGTCTCGGCAAAAATCATAGTTTTGTGATAATGGTTTTCTAAAAGCTACTGGCAACTCTGCAAGTATGGAGAAGGCCTATAGAAAACAGCCCTGCGGGGATGGCGTGGCCCTGAGTCCTTGCTGATGCTCTCTTACCTTGGGCTCTTTTACATTGTAGGCAGACTTTCCACTTTCCCACCTGAGGCCATAGGCTCCTTGCTGCCAGGATCTAGAGCAGGAGGGAGAAGGCTGGGGGGAGAGAGGGGGTGTCTCATCATCTCAACATAAACTTTGACCTGCTCTCTTTGTGGTTGTCCCACTCCACTGGACTGGGACACCTCTAGTCCAGAGACCCCTCTAGTCCAGAGACCCCCCTAGTCCAGAGACCCCCCTAGTCCAGAGATCACCTCCCTCCTCCCTGTCCAGACACGCTTTGCTTTACCCTCTACGGAGAACAGTCTCCATCTTGTTCTGTGGAGAGGGCCAGTCTCCTGCTCCGTGGAGTAGGAGACTGAATCTGACGGGTCTAACACCTTTGAAATAGACTGTCATTTATCCTCCTTACCCCCATTTTCAGAGAGAACAGATGCCTCCAATTCCTGAGTCTTATGGAGGCTCTGTCTTAAAACTTAGGATGTATCTCAGGGTTCCTCACTGCTGCCATCCTATTCATCTGATTCAGCTTGCAAAATTGTGTTGCTGATATTGTTTCTCCAGTTCGTTGGCCTTTTTGATATGTGCCTTTTAAGAGAAATCCCTTTCTTGTTATTTAATTTGCGAGTGTACAGAAAGATGCAGAATCTTGCTTATGCCAATTTTTTTGGGCTCTTATTCCAGGGGAGCGACCTTTCAAATGTAATGAGTGTGGAAAAGGCTTTACCCAGAAGCACTCCCTGCAGGTCCACAGCCGGATTCACACAGGCGAGCGGCCGTACACCTGCACTGTGTGCAGCAAGGCTCTCACCACCAAGCACTCGCTGCTGGAGCACATGAGCCTGCACTCAGGTAGCTGGGCTTGCACAGGAGGGCACCAGGCTCCCTCCCACTCCCGGGTGGCCATTACCAGGATCTCTCTAACTAGTCTCTTCTCAGGCTGCCGCCATTTCCTGCATGGTGTCCTTGAACAACAGTTACGCTTTTGTTAGCGTGAAGTTTCCATTTCTGCACAGCATCGAGCCTTAGCTAGGACTTATTGTAAACTGGCTGCAGATGTGTTTTGTTTAACCACCAGAACTTGGGATTATTTTACTTCAGATGCCTTTGGGGGGGACACTTGAATTCTCCAGTTCTACCCCAGTCTCCACCATTCCCTATTGCCTCCCGTGCCTTTGCACATGTATGTTGCTGTGATAGACTCTGAAGGCATTTGGGTTTGTAGACAAGTCACTTATATCATTTGTAGAAAATGGGGACCTGGGCCCAGTATGGTATTTACCATATTAATGAGCATCCTAGTTCTCTATAGGTTTTTTTTTGCATGTTTTAGTATTCTGTTTTTTCTTTGGCAGGACAGAAGTCTTTCACCTGTGATCAGTGTGGGAAATATTTCAGCCAGAAAAGACAACTAAAGAGCCATTACCGAGTTCACACAGGTACAGTCAAGTGAGAGGAAATTTGGATTGGTGGGGAAGAAATGCAAATAAAAATTATTTCTGAAACATTAGGTTGATGTTGTAGAATAGAAATGAATATTTAGGAAAAAGCCTTAAAAACCGTCTAAATTAGATGTTCTTGTGTTTATTCTCTCTACCTTGTGGTTTGTGCTTAATTTTTATTCCATAGTTTTGGTGCCACACACAGAAACCCTACAGATTAGTATCTTTCCAAAGTGCAGCTTGACTATGAGGTGCCAATCGATTAATTGTTAGTGGTACCTAGAGAGAAATGTCACCATCCCATAGCTCTCATTCAGACTTTCTCCAACCTGGCTCCACCTACTGGCCTTTTTTTCTTTCCTGACAACCCATAAGGAATGAATGGGAGATTGGGAGTGTCATTTGAGATTAATTGGCCATAGTCGTACCAATGCTTCAGGGGAAAAAAGAGATTATATTTATGGAGATTGGAAGGGTCCCAGCTTTCTTAGGAAGCAGTAAATTGAAATGCAAAGGAAATAATAACTGTTACCAAATTTATTTTAAAATTATTATGGTTTTATTAAAGTACCATATTTAAAGTAGTTATCTTTCAGGAAATTGTTGTAACACAAATCTCTGAAGAGATGCAGGGAGAGCATGTGTGCACTAACACACTTTTTCCCAAGAGAACAAATCCCTTTTATTTATTTACTCTCCAATAAGTTTAAATCCGAGGGGTATAGCATTGCACGGATGCTCTGTCCATTGGCCTTAGCAGGAAGGTTGCTTTGAAATTTAGCAGAACCATGTCATGTTCCCGTGAGCACGGTTTGCCAGCAGGTGTCACTGTTGCGTTTTGTTTTGCACACATAAGCACATCTCTTGCCCAGAGAGAATTCAGTTTGATCTGGAGCGCAGACACCCGTTTTGAGAAGAGCTGTGTGTTACCTCTGGATCTGGAGACCCCACTTATAGCTGGCAAAAATGGCCTTGTCCCACAGCCTTCCAGACATATCTGTTGTTATAGAAGTCCTGTTCCCAGCAGGCCTCCAGGGCTCCAAGATGGCGGAAAGACGCACTGACACTTTTTTTGTTGTTGCGACAAGGCCACTCATTACCGGAATGCAACCACTGCCATCGCAAATTCATGGATGTGTCTCAACTAAAGAAACACCTACGAACACACACAGGTAAAACACTATCTCATCCTTCCTTTCTCGTATACTTTATATTTTCAGGACAGTTAGGAATAAAATACTTGGAGTTCCTCCCCAGATTGTTTTTTGTAAATGGGATGGGAATTTTATAATCTATTATAAAATTTTTTATAATCTAATTTTATAATCTGTGCTGTCAGCATTTGTGAGGGAGTAACATTTCTGTAGATTAGCAAAACAGATTACTTACTGAGCACTTTTTCTAGGGAAATTTATCTAATACCACAAAAGTACAAGTCAGAATCTGGTTCCATGTTTCACTTTTAATTTACTTCATCATTCAAGATTATTAAGATACTTTTTTAAGAAAAAGAAGTAAAATGAAATATACCAAGGTAACATAGTCACTGAGGATTTTTTCGTACTTTCTCTCCTAGGATCAGTATTTAAAACTTTTTTTTTGTTAAATTATTTGGAGTGACATTGGTCAACATGAACATATAGACTTCAAGTGTGGGTTTCTATGTTACAAGATCTATATATTGTACCGTGTGCCCACCACCCAGTCAAATCTCCTGTCACTTTGTGTTAGGCCCCGCTCTCAAGTTTTCTTAGCACCATTTATTGACAGGACTATCTTTACTCCATTGTGTGTTTCTGGCTCCTTTGTTGAAAATTATCTGTCCATGTACATGTGGTTTTATAGCTGGGCTCTCTATTCTGTTCCATTGATTTTTGTCTGTTTCTCTGCCAATACCATGCTGTTTTGGTTACCGTAATTCTGTAGTATAATTTGAAGTCAGGTAGCGTGTTACCTCCAGCTTTGTTCTTTTTTTTTTCTTTCCCCCCCCCCCCAGAAACTGCTTTGGCTCTTTGGGGTTTTTTGTGATTCCATACAAGTCTTATGATTTCTCATTCTACTTCTTTAAAAAATGACATTAGGATTTTGGTGGGGATTGTATTAAATCTGTATATTCCTTTCAGCAATATGGCCTTTTATGTTGATTCTTCCCATCCATGAACACAGAATATCTTTCTATTTTGTTGTGTCTTTTTCAATTGCTTTTAAATAATGCTTTGCAATTTTCTTCATATATATATATATATATATATATTTTTTTTTTTTTTTTTTACGGAGAGGAAGGGAGCAGGATAGAAAGTCAGAAACATCAATGAGAGAGAAACATTGATCAGCTGCCTCTTGTACACCCCTCACTAGAGATGTGCCCACAGCCAAGGTACATGCCCTTGACCAGAATCGAACCTGGGACCTTTCAATTCACAGGCCGACGCTCTATCCACTGAGCCAAACCGGTTTTGGCAGCAATTTTCAATATATAAGTCATATTGTTTGTTAAATTTATTCCTAGGGACTGTATTCTTTTGGTTGCAATTATAAAAGGAATTGGGTTTGTTGGGGGGGGGGGGTTTGTTTTGTCTTTTCATTCCTTTTTCTGAATTTTTGTTGTTAGTATACAGGAAGGCAGTGGATTTTTGCCAATTGATTTTGTTGTATCCTGCAACTTGAGTGTATTTGTTTATTGTTTCTAACAAATTTTTGATTGAAGTCTCTAGGATTTTCTATGTACAGAATCATGTCGTCCACAAAAAGGGACAGTTTGACTTCTTCCTTCACTATTTGGATGCTTTTTATTTCTTTCTCTTACCTTATTGCTCTGGCTAGGACTTCCAGCACTGTGGTGAATAAGTGGTGAGAGTGGACATCCTTGTCTTGTTCCTGATCTTAGAGGAAAAGCTTTAAATTTTCACCATTGAGTATGATAATAGGTAATATTTTATCGTATATGGCCTTTATTATGTTGAGGTACTTTTCTTCAACTCCTATTTTATTGAATGTTTTAATCATAAATGATGTATCTTATCAAATGCTTTTCTGCATCTATTGATAAGGTCATATGATATTTATTCTTTCTTTTGTTAATGTGTATTACATTGATTGTTTTGTATATGTTGAATCATCCTTGATACCCTGGAATGAACCCCACTTGATTGTGATGTATTATTTTTTGGATGTACTATTGTATTTGATTTGCCAGTATTTTTAGGATTTTTGCATCTATATTAATTAGAGATGTTGGTCTGTAGTTTCCCTTTTTTGCGTTATCTTTGCCAGGCTTTGGTATCAGGGTTATATTGGCCTCATAGAATGTGTTAGGAAGTATTGCCTCTCTAATTTTTTGAAGAGTTTAACAGTAACAGGTTCTAAACCTTCTTTGACCATTTGGTAGAATTCACTGGTGAAGCCATCTGGTCCTGAACTTTTGTTTTTTGGGGAAGATTTTGATGGTTGTTTCAATGTACTTACTGCTGATCGGTCTGTTTAGATTTTCCAGTTCTTCGTGATTCAGTCTAGGAAGGTTATATATGTCTTTCCTTGGTTATTTTTTATTGTACATTACTCCTTTATTATACTGACCTGGAAAAGAGATTTAGTAGTTCTGCTTCAAAATGCTTTCGGGCCCAAGTGGCAGGGCCACACAACGGGAACGTGACTCAGAACTCAGACACAGGGAAAGACCCCCCGGACATGATCAAGAGATATTTCACAGCCGTGAGACAATAAGGCAGGGGAGGGACTCTAAAATACACAGCAGGGTCACTCCTACACCTTACAAGTTAAGGAGCTTATCCCACTTTGGTGTGAAAAATGGCTCATTTTGTAATGACTACATGTGGGAATAGTTCACCCACCACTAGAAACCCCAGTAAGATATTTGTCTTGTATTATTTTATATAGATACACTTTTTTATTTATTTATTTATTTTTTAAATATATTTTATTGATTTTTTACAGAGCAGAAGGGAGAGGGATAGAAAGTCAGAAACATCGATGAGAGAGAAACATCGATCAGCTGCCTCTTGCACGCCCCCCACTGGGGATGTGCCCGCAGCCAAGGTACATGCCCTTGACCGGAATCGAACCCGGGACCCTTCAGTCCGCAGTCCAACGCTCTATCCACTGAGCCAATACACTTTTTTAAAAAAAGTAAATGGAACATGTAAATATTCAGTACTGATCCCACTCTTCTAGTGCCAGCTTTTCTGGGGTTAGGGTAGAAATGTTTGTTTAAATCACCATGCATTCACCTTCCACTGGAATGACTGGAGCCCCGCACTCAGTCACCTGACTACAGAATAGCACGGGACTGCTGGGGGAACACAAATAGGCTCTCTTGCCTCCCCTCATTGGTCACGCTTTAGCATGGCTCCTCCCTACCCCCTTATTCAAGCAGGTACTTAGTAATAAATAATAAACAAAGCACTAGCAAAAAAGCTGAGTTACTACCGCTGGACCCCCTTAGATGAGTCTTCTCTCAGCTTAGACGGAGGCCCCAGGCCCCAGAGGTGCTGTTCTGACTAGATTGCATGACAGGAGTGAGTGCAAGAGACAAAGTGGCTAAAACAAAATTGGGAGCCACCAGTCCCCTCTGCTGCTACAACCTAGGAGGCCAACAGATGTCGTCAGCCTAGCGAGTGCACAGGAGAGGTGCAGAGGAGTGGGATGGGCAGGGAGGGTGTCCTGGGGAAGGTCGTCTGCCTGCTTGTCTTCACTTCCTGGCCTCACCCTAGGCAGCCACAGCCTCCACGGCTTTACCCACGGTCTCTTCATCTCCCAGGAACTGCGTGGGCTTGATGGGCTTCAAGTTCTCATCCAGTTCATAGACGATGGGAAAACCCTTTGGCAAGTTCAGCTCCAGGATAGCCTCTCCAAAAAGACCCTCCAGATGTTTGACAATGTCCCGAAGGCTGTTGCCATGGGCTGCAATCAGTACCCATTTCCCCTTCTCAATCTGGGGAACTGTTTTCTCATTCCGGAGGGCAGAGCTCTGGCAATAGTGTCTTCAGACTCTCACAGCAGGTAGCTGATCTTCAGGGAGGTCTGCATACCTGAGATCCTTACTGATGTTGCTAAAGAAGGATTGGTCGGGCTCCATCGGCAGTGGGGAGATATCTCATAGGAGTGCCTCCAGATTTGTACCTGGGCCTCAGCGTGCTTGGCATCAATTTATGCTTTGTTAAGAGCAGTCAGGTTCCCCTAGTGCTGCTCATTGAGATGCCAAGGCAAAACTACAGGCTTGTGCAGAGGGTCTAAGTTGCTGTCTTCTGCACTGAGGTAAAGCAGATGTCAAACTCAGCCGGCATCTCGGCAGCGCCTGCCCGCCAAGCTTTCCCTCTTCGTGCCCTGCTGTATTCAGGGTGGCGATGACTAGCACCGCGAATCAGTTCTCCAGGTCCATGCACTCTCGCCATGCCAGATCAGCACCAGCTTTTAGGCGGCCATAGTGGTGGTTCCGAGTACAGTGCAGACTGGCAAGACTATCTATTTCTAGAAATTTATTCATTTCTTCTAGTTACTGAATTTGGTGGCCTGTAGACTTCCATACTATTCTAGTATGATTCCTTGTATATCTGTGATGTCTGTGGTGACTTCTCTCTCATTTCTGACTTTGTTTATATGGGTCTTTTCCCTTTTTTTCCTGAGTGAGTCTAGCCAGGATTTGTCTCTTTGTTTTATTAATTTTTTGTATAATCTTTTTGCTCTCTATTTAATTTCATTTTGCTCTAATTTTTATTATCCTTCTGCTGACTTTGGGGTGCTTTTGTTCTTCTTTATGTAAGGTTCTACGCCGCCGTGAGAGAAACTGCAGGCAGGAGTCCGAATAAGTGAACGAATTAATCAGGCTTTATTGGGGGTCTCCGGGCAGGTTCACAGGCTGGGGGGGGGGGGGGGGGGAATGGAGCCGGAGAAGCCGCGCCATGAGACTGGGGCCAGGGAAAGAGGGAAAGAAGGGGAAACCCAGCTGGACCTCCTCCCGGACTGCCTGGGAGAGCAGTCCGGGAGGAAAGGGTCCCACGTGTCGCACTGAGGCACATTTTAAAGGCAGGGGTTGGGCCCAGGGCGGAACGGAAAAGGGTGGGACACAAGGCACTCTGGTATGTGATTGATTGGTGGCTCAATGTCTCTGTCAATTACATCATAACTCCGCCCACCAGTTGGGGGGGTACCTATCACTTTATTAGTACTTTAAGATGTGATGTAAGGTTGTTTACTTGGAATTTCTTGTTTCTTGAGATAAGCCTGTAATGCTATAAATTTCCCTCTTATTACTGCTTTCATTGCATCCAGATGTTTTGATACGTTGTATTGTCATTCTCATTTAATCTTTTATTTCTTCTTTTACCCAATCACTTTTTAATAGTATGTTGTTTAATCTCCGTGTATTTTTTAGTTTCTTTACTTGCTTTTTCCAGTTGATTTCTAATTTCAAGGCATCGTGGTCAGAGAATATGCTTGGTATAATTTCAGTCTTCCTGAGTTTGTTGATGCTAGTTTTGTGACCCAACATAATGGTCTATCCTTGAGAATGTTCCATGTGTACTGGAAAATAATGTATAATCTAATATTCTGGGATGAAAGGTTCTGTAATGTCAATTATGTCCATTTGATCTAATGTTCTAGTCAGTATATATCTTATTGACTTCAGAGATAGAGAGATAGGAGCATCAATGTCAGGAGAGAATCATTGATTGGCTGCCTCCTGCACATCCCCTACTGGGGATTGAGCTCGAAACCCCTGGGATGTGTCGTTGACTGGAATTGAACCCAGAACCTTTAGTCTGCAGGCTGATGCTCTATCCACTGAGTCAAATCAGCAAGGACCCAATATTTTTTTTATTGATTTTCTAGAGCGATCAATGGAGTATTGAGGTCCTCAGCTATGATTGTGTTTTGATCCTTTTTTCCCTTTAGGTCTGTGAGTAGTAGTTTTATATATTTTGGTGCTCCCTAGTTGGGTGCAGATATATTAAGAAGTGTTAGGTGTTTGTTTTTTTTCATTTTTAATATATTTTTATTGATTTCAGAGAGGAAGGGAGAGGGAGAGAGAAATACTAGTAGAAACATCAGTGATGAGAGAATCATTGACTGGCTGCCTCCTGCATGTCTCACACTGGGGATCGAGCCTGCAACCCAGGTAAGTGCCCTGACCAGGAATTGAATCCTGGTTCATAAGTCAACGCTCAACCACTGAGGCACGCTGGCCGGGCAAGAAGTGTTACCACTATACAGTGTCCATCATTTCTCTTGTTATCTTGAAATCTACGTTGTCAGATGTAAATATGGCTACACCTCCTTTTTTGTGCATGTCATTTTTCATAGAGAATAATTTCCACCTTTTTACTTTGAATCTACCTTTGTCTTTATAGCTTAGATGTGTTTCTTGTATGCAGCATACTGTTGGGTTCTGTTTTTGTTTGTTTGTTTTTTTATCCATTGTGGTACCCTTCCTCTTTATTGATGAATTCAGACCATTACATTTATTTTATTATTGATGTATGAAGATTTCCGATAGCCATTTTTATCTTTTTTTTTTTTTTTTTTCTGGTAGCTCTGTGTCTCCATCGGTTCTTTTCCTTTATGTTTCTATCTGTTGTTTTTGTTGGTGTTATTTCATACTCCTTTCCTCTATTTCCTCTTTTGTTAATCCTGGTTCGGGGATTTTTGTGTATGGTTACCATTAGGTTTATAAAAAATGAAGTTGCACGTATACTATAGTTTTTTCCTTTTGAGTGTTTCTGATGTTCATTTTCCTTTGTCAATTCATACCTTTCCCCCTGCCCCTTTTATGTTTCTGTTTGCTGTAAGTTTTTTGGTGATTGTGACTATAATGTTCTTTGTTTCAGGTAGAATAACTCCCTTGAGTATTTCCTGCAATGGATGTTTTCTGGTGATAAAATTCCTCAATTTCTATGTCTAGGGATGTCTTTATTTATTCTTCATTTAAAAGATAATTTTACAAATTAGCAATACTATCTGGAGATAAAAAATAATACTCAGAACACATGAACATATGGACAGATGCGAACAGAAGCCTCCTAGGCTTTGTTTTAAATTTTTAACCAGGAGACTTGTAATGAGTTAAGTCTATCAACTGAGATAAACTGAAGATTTTTCTTACTAGAATTTGTGGAGAATACAATCTTATAGAGGCTATCAGCTAGATTTGGGGCCAAGGTGCTTCTATAGTCATTTGTATTAAAAAACAAACATACAAAATAAAACATTTCTTTTTCCTTGTTTTTTTCTTCTTGTCTTAGGATTTAAAGATGATAAAAATGGGTGGGCTTTGAACTGCCTCTAGAGCTGCCTTTCTGGTTTTGCAAAGATTCGTAAGATAAGGATAATTGCTCTCAATTCCCAAAGAGCTGGGCTGGAACTTAAATGACATCATAGGTTAGCTACCCATCCAACTACATCATTCCTGAGTTGCTTTTTCCCTCTAGTTATGTAGTTTTATTTCTAACCAGAGGCCCAGTGCACGAAATTGGTGCACGAGGGGCAGGGGATGTCCCTCAGCCCAGCCTGCACCCTCTCCAATCTGGGACCCCTTGAGGGATGTTCAACTGCTCGTTTAGGCCCGATCCTAGTAGGATGGGGCCTTAATGGACACTCAGACAACCTTCTCAAAATTCAGGACTGCTGGCTCCAAACTGCTCACCTGCCTGCCTCCCTGATTGCCCCTAACCGTTTCTGCCTGCCAGCCTGATCACCCCCTAACCACTACCTGCCAGCCTAATTAATACTAACTGCTCCCCTGCCAGCCTGTTTGCCCCCAACTTCCCTCCTCTGCAGGCCTGGTCACCCTTAACAGCCCTCCCCTGATTGCCCCCAACTGCTCTCCCTTGCAGGCCTGTTCCCTCCCAGCTGCCCTCTCCTGCTGGCCATCTTGTGGTGGCCATCTTGTGTCCACATGGGGGCAAGACCTTTGATCACATGGGGGCAGCCATCTTGTGTGTTGGAGTGATGGTCAATCTGCATATTACTCTTTTATTAGATAGGATAGAGGCCTGGTGCATGGTTGGGGGCCAGCTGGTTTGTCCTGAAGGGTGTCCCGGATCAGGATGGGGGTTCCTTTGGAGGGTGGGGTGGCCTGGGCGAGGGGGCCTTTGGTGGTTTGCAGGCTGGCCATGCACCCCAGCAACCCAAGCGGAGGCCCTGGGATCTGGGATTAATATATGTTCTACGATTGAAACTTTGTAGCCTAAAGTGGAGTCAAGCCGCCTGCTCGCTCTGAGGCGACAGCCATTACTGTTTGGTTTTATTTAAATTCTGTAATTGAAACTTTGTAGTCTAGAGTGGAGGCCTAGATTCTAGGACTGCAGCAGTTTGACTTCCTCCATCAACCGGGCAACCCCAGGTTCTGCTCTCTCCAGCTCCATGGCTGCCGCCATTTCTGTTGGAATTATGTATCTTCTATAATTGAAACTTTGTAACATTGAGTGGAGGTCTAGGCTGGCAAGGGCAGGCAGAAGCTTGGGTTCCTCCATTGCCGGGGAAACCCAAGCCTCTCTCCTGCTCTCAGTGGCTGCAGCCATCTTGGTTGGGGGTTATTTGCATAATCTGCTCCTGATTGGCTGGTGGGCGTGGGTGTGGGTGTGGCTTGATCAGAGGTTTGGTCAATTTGCATATTATTCTTTTATTATATAAGATTGTAGTTAATAAATCCTTTCAAATGTCATGTTTCAGCTTGGATAAACAGTAATTATTTCTGACAGTATTAAAGTATTCCACGGACTCAAGAGGGTGCAGAGGTTATTACTTCCCCCAGTCATTCCTGTGCTAGCCAAAAGAAAGAACTGGCAGCCTGCATGTCACAGGGAGGCAGAAAACCAAGCCCAGCTCTTAGTACTTAGGTAATAGTTACCCTGGGGGAAAGGATCAGTAGCCATTTAGCCTGGATTTGAGAAAGAAGGAAGAGACTATGTGAAATGATCTCTCACTGCTCAGGTAATCTATTTACAAAAACTTTTTTAAAAATTGAATTTATTTGGGTGACATTAGGTTAATAAAATTATATAGGTTTCAGGTGTACAATTCTATAATACATTATCTGTATATTGTTTTGTGTGTTTGCCACCCTACAAGAACTTTTGGGGGTCCTCCTTGGATTTAGGAAATTCTCTAATTATAGTCCTCAGATTGGCCTTAGACCAAGGAGTGAAAGATATCCAAGGACAGTCACTTATAAGGGGTACCATCAGACTTCCAGACCTTTATTTTAGGGTCTTCTTACATCTTTAATTTTTATTAGCCTATTAAAACAAAAATCTCTTATGGCAAATGTGTTAATGAAGCTTTTTAAAGTTTTGAAGCCTTCTGGTGGCTCTTGCATACAATGAAAAATATTGTCTCTTATTCTGTGTATTTGTTTTGGAAGCCCTTGCTTTCAAGTGCACTTTTAAATGATCTAATCTAATTGAAGCATTCTCATAATTGCTACTGTAATTTTAGGCTTTAATTTTTTTGTAAGGTTCGCAGTTTGGTTGGCTATAAATGTTCTGAATGCCTTCAGTCCCACCTTTGACACTTCCTGACAAGTTTCACATTCCAGATGGGCTAATAGATGGTACCCTATCTCATTAAACCTGTGTCAGTCGTTTCTAGAGGGTATCACAGTCTGTCACTATAGGTGCAATGTGCAAACTCATGCTGAATCAACACTGCTGAAGCTTTATTGATTTGTGGTGGGTCTGGAGCAGTCTCGTCTTGTGTCAGTCTTAGTCACCGTCTGGTGGAATTCATTCACTCATTGAGGATTTCTGCAATAGTATGGCAGGCCTGACACTAAGAGTAAATCAGCCTATAAGTTATCCTACATAAAAATGGGGTGGGGGATTAGATAATAAATAACACAACAGCATTGTGGGAAAACTGACTTGGGAAAGTGGACTAGGTGTGTGGGGCTGAGACAGTGCTTTCGGTGGTGAGGAAGCCTCGGGTAGAGTGACAATTGAGCAGGGATGGGTGAGAGGCTCATGCTGGGAGACCCCTGGGAGAGACATGCCAGGGCCAGGGGATGTGAATTCAGGGACTCCAGGACTCCTGAGGGGATGAGTCAGTGAGCAAGGGGAGAGTGCTGGATGAGGTCAGGGAGGCTTGGCATGAGAAGTGGAGGTAGTCAGACAGACCCGATTCTTTGTAGGCCCAGGGCTTTGGCTTCTCTCTGGATGGGCACCATTAGAGTGTTTGCACAGGGTTGTGAAGTGGTCTGACTGCGGTAAGACTGGGAGGCAGGGACAGGAGTGGGGAGGAAAGACCCATGATGAGGCTGCTGCACAGAGATGCCATGGCCTGGACCAGCGAGGGCAGTGGAAATGGTGAGGAGTGGTCAGATTCTGGGTGTATTTAGAAAGTAGGTGCAAATGTAAACAATAGAAAAGTTGCCCCAGTGACGGTTCTTATGAAGATCAAGAGGGCTGTTTAACCAAGCAGAAAGATAGGAGAGTCTGTTATCCAAGGGTGTTTCCCACGGATAGTCTATTTACTCCTCATTTCAGTTTTTAAGCTTAAGGGAAAAAACCATACCTATATTTTTTCTGCATCCTCCTGGCACCTAGCACATAGGTGCTTATTGAAGATTCAAGTGGTTTTGCCTTTATTCTTTTTTACATTGTGAAACTATGGGGTGATGTTTGCTTTTGCTTTACATTGAATGTATATTTCTAAGTGCTTTTTCTTTTGTAGGTGAGAGGCCATTTACGTGTGAAATCTGTGGCAAATCTTTCACAGCAAAGAGTTCTCTTCAGACCCACATCCGAATCCATCGGTAAAGTTACACAGATATGTCCCTTGTGTGGAGTCCTCATTCAGCCCCAGCGTTCAGTAGGATGACATTCGTTACATATAGTTCTTTTCCCCAAGTTATTACTCTGGTAGAATTTTCTGTGTACTTTATAATTTTTAAAAATCTTTTCAATAAAGAATTCCTCACTTAGGCAAAATCAGGAAAACTGATGCTGGCCAGCAAAAATTTGCACTATTAATTTCATTTCTTGAATTTTGATTTCGTCTGGGGGCTAGTCCAAAGCTTAAATTTTCAATCAAAATAAATATTAAATTTAATGTTTTCTGAGTGAGTGTTTTTGTTCACAAGACTAACTTCTAAATTGGATTTACTATGTCTTCTAACAGCTTCAAAACTAGGGGCTACTTATTTTAATGTTGAAATTAATTGTATATACTTATTTGGCCATCAGAGTAAAAAAAAATGGCTATGAGAACTAAAACAAAACATATATAAGTGTTTACTTTCTTATCTAAAATAAATACTATGGAATCAAAAATTTTTATCACATCTAGTCCAATCCCATGCATCCCCTTCCTCAGACACCACACCCACCTTTTTAATAAGATTAGAAACTGAAGCTCATGGAAGTTGTGAGTTGCTCCAGGTCCTTAAGTGAATAGGGGAAACCATGACTTATGACTCCCAGTCTGGTTTCTTCTATTCTTGACTACTTCTTCCTAAATAATCAGGAAGTAATACACAGATATTTCTGTTTTTAATGTAAAATATGTGCTTTCTTATAGAGGCGAGAAGCCGTACTCCTGTGGCATATGTGGCAAATCCTTCTCTGACTCCAGCGCCAAGAGGAGACACTGCATTCTACACACGGGCAAAAAGCCTTTCTCCTGCCCTGAGTGTAACTTACAGTTTGCTCGTTTAGACAATCTGAAGGCTCACTTGAAAATCCATAGCAAAGAGAAACATGTAGCAGATGCCAGCAGCATTTCCAGCAATAATAACACCGAAGAGGTCAGGAATATTCTTCAGCTGCAACCATATCAACTCTCTACCTCCGGAGAGCAGGAAATACAGCTTCTTGTAACCGATTCTGTACATAACATCAATTTCATGCCTGGTCCTAGCCAAGGAATCAGCATCGTCACTGCAGAGAGTTCCCAGAGCATGACTGCAGACCAGGCTGCTAATCTCACACTGCTCACACAGCAGCCAGAGCAGTTACAGAGTTTAATACTTTCAGCTCAACAGGAGCAAACAGAACACATTCAGAACCTCAGTGTGATTGGAAGCCACATGGAACCCTCGCAGAGCGAGCCAGTGCACGTAATCACGCTTTCCAAGGAAACCTTGGAGCATCTGCACGCCCATCAAGAGCAAACAGGGGAGCTCCACTTAGCAAGTGCTGCACATCCGGCTCAGCACCTGCAGCTGACGCAGGCGTCTGCGCCACCACCCAGCCCCCACGCGCCACAGCCCACACCGCTGCGCCAGGAGCAGAGCTGACCTAGAAACACGTCTGACTGCTCTGCTGCTCTCTCCTCCACATGCCAGCTGTACCTGGATTGTGGGCTTGGAGTCAGGCTTCCCGAAATGCATACTTACAGACCCTTAACAGAGATGTGGTAGCCAGCTGACAGTTACAATGCTTTCCACCCAGGCAGCAAGATGTGTGTATCATGTCCCATATTATAGTACTGATAGGGATTTAGCATTTTACTGTTGATGAGTGGTTTTCATTTCATCTACTACATCTCATTAAGACTTGGGTAATTTTTCTTTGGGGTATCAATTCAGACTTTTCCATAAGTGCTAAAAGTTCACAGCCATGGTTTGTAGTCTTGCTGACTTTTTCAGTTACATTTTTTATTTTTAGGACAAGGATAAGTCATGTGTTAAATTAGGTAGAATGGCTGGTTCCACTTCCTTATTTCTCATAGGCAACTCTATTGCCTCTACAAGACAAGTTGAACTACCAGACTTGCAAAGATATTTGATCTTCATGATGAAGTTAGAGCTTTCTTAATTGTCCTGGGATAATTTTATTTGACATAATTTGTGTTAAATATACTGAATTCTAATTGACCTCCGAAGATGTTGACCTGTGTAATATGTCTGATAACTTTCTGGAGATAGGTACCTATAAGCTATTTTTATTGCAAAATACTAGGTTAAATTCCATAAAATGGACACATTATTTTTAAAAATAAATATTTTCTTATCTTAAAACCTTTGAACCTCAGAGAATTAGCCAATATGTATCTGTAATTATTATATGACTTTAGATAATTGTCAAAAGATTAAATTATGCCTGAGTTAGATTTTCCCAACCCAGCATATTTTTTTTTATTGAATACTTTGACTGCTTTCTCTCAAGTAAGTTAGTAGAGAATTTTTGAGAAATGAAGTAGGCACTGATATATGTAAGTTAATGCTGGTGGAGAGTAGGGGTTATTTACCCTAAAATTAACAGGATCATCATATCACTTACCTGTTTTCTTATTTTAGACACCTTTGATTTCCACCTGAATCAAATTAAGTTTGGAGGTTAAAGTAATACAGAATTGTTCAGGTTTGAAAGGAAATGAAAGCATTTTTGTAACGTATTTGCCAAAATATGTTTTATTGTGTGTAATCGACAAAATACCCAAAATGATTTATATGTATCAACCAAATTATCTTAAAGTTCAATGACTATATCCAAAAGAAATGTTAAGTCAGACCTGACTTGAGCAAAAGTATTTTTGCAAATATAGTTATGCCTTAAATATTTCAGGTTCTCACCTTAATTATTTAAACTATTTACTTAAACCTTATTCTTAAAATGCAAAGCATTTCCAAGCTGTTCAAAGCTGGCCCACATTTTCTCCAGGATATAAATAGTATTCAAATAAATGAATTTTTAACTGCTTACTCTCAGTAACTGGGTAATTATTCAGGAAATATGGTGAAGTCATGTTTAACTAGCTATATGACATTCTACCTCTACGCTGTGAGAAATTTCATGTGAACCACATTTGTAATTTCAGATTTCTAGTAGCCATAATTAAAACAACAAGAGGGGAAATCAAGTTTAATAAATAGTTTATTTAATCCAACATTTGCCAAATAGTATCATTTGAACATGTCATCAATATAAAAATGGATTGATAAGATTTTATATCCTGTCTTGTGTATTAAGTCTTCAAAATCTGCTTACTGACGCTCATTTTAGATGCTAATATTCATTGGACATGCTTGATCTGTATTTAGAATTCATGCATTTTATAGTTAAAACTATGTATATATTCAGGTAGTTGTGAACAATTTTTTCAATAACTGAATGAGTGTCAGTTTTTAAACATAGTAAAATTAATTAAAATTCAGACCTAGTTCCACGGTCCACGTGTGGCTAGTGGCTCTGTCTTGTACAGCACAGGCCAGTCTGCTTCTAGCTGGAGAGGCAGGCTCAGCCATAAAAACATCTTAAGGAAGAGTTCTGGGTTATTTGACCATCTGTGAAAGGGAAATGAGAAAATGATAGCTTTGTCTATCTAGCCTTGCCTCTGTGTCCCAAATATATATTCTGCCCCTTTGAATGAAATTCTCAATTTTTTTTTAATCCTCTTTTATGGATATGTTTTGGTTTTTGTTACTGACTTTAGAGAGGGGAAGGGAATGAGAGAGAGAGAAAAACACTGATTTGTGAGAGAAAGAACCACTTATCACCCTAAGCGGAGATCAAACCTGCAGCTTTTTGGTGGAAGGGACCATGCTCCAATCAACTGAGCCTCCCAGCCAGAGTGAAATCAGTATTTTAAAGTTCAAAGACTGGATCCAGCAGAAATACCAAGCACATAAAAACATTGCTATTGTATTCATGAGAAATTGTTGGCACAGTGTTCCACAACTCATTTTTACTAAAACGTGCAATTTTTAAAATTGACTTAACAAGTACAGAAATACAAATTACACTTTTTAGGAAATATATATACTAGAGGCCCGGTGCACAAAATTCATGCATGGGAAGAAGGGGAGGGTGTCCTTCAGCCCAGCCCGCACCCTATCCAATCTGGGACCCCTCGAGGGATGTCCGACTGCCCATTTAGCGATCGGGCCTAAACGGGCAGTTGGACATCCCTCTCACAATCCAGGACTGCTGGCTCCCGACTACTCACCTGCCTGCCTTCCTAATCACCCCCTAACTGCTTCTGCCTGCCAGCCTGATCACTTCCTAACCCACTCCCCTGCCAGCCTGATTCATGTCTAACTGCTCCCCTGCCAACCTATTTGCCCCCAACTTTCCTCTTCTGCTGGCCTGGTCACCCCTAACTGCCCTCCCCTGCAGGCTTGATTGCCCCCAACTGCCCTCCCTTGCAGGCCTGGTCCCTCCCAACTGCCCTCCCCTGTAGGCCTGGTTCCCCCCAACTGCTCTCCTCTACAGGCCTGGGTCCATCCCAACTGTCCTTCCCTGCAGGCCTGGTCCCCTCCAACTTCCCTCCTCTGCTGGCCTGGTCACCCCCAACTGCCCTCCCTTGCAGGCCTGGTCCCTCCCAACTGCCCTCCCCTGTAGGCCTGGTTCCCCCCAACTGCTCTCCCCTACAGGCCTGGGTCCATCCCAACTGCCCTTCCCTGCAGGCCTAGTCCCTCCCAACTTCCCTCCCCTGCTGGGCATCTTGTGGTGGCCATCTTGTGTGTTGGAATGATTGATGGTCAATCTGCATATTACTCATTAGATAGGATAGAAGCCTGGTGCATGGATGGGGGCCAGCTAGTTTGCCCTGAAGGGTGTCCTGGATCAGGATGGGGGTTCTCTTGGGGTGAGGGGCAGCCAGGGTGAGGGGCCTGTGGTGGTTTGCAAGCCTGCCACACCCCTCAGCGACCCAAGCAGAGGCCCTGGTATCTGGAACTTATTTATCTTCTACAATTGAAACTTTGTAGCCTGGAGTGGAGCCAAGCCTTCTGCTCGCTCAGTGGCATGGCAACAGCCATTTTGGTTGGAATTTATGTATCTTCTTTTTATATATATATTTTATTGATTTTTTACAGAGAGGAAGGGAGAGGGATAGAAAGAAACATCAATGAGAGAGAAACATTGATCAGCTGCCTCTTGCACACCCCCTACTGGGGATGTGCCCACAGCCAAGGTGCATGCACTTGACCAGAATCGAACCTGGGACCTTTCAGTCCACAGGCCGACACTCTATCCACTGAGCCAAACCGGTTTTGGCTGTATTTTCTATAAAATTTTGTAGCAGAATCTGCAGTAAGGGCAGATGGAAAGCTTGGCTTCCTTCATTACCAGGGAAACCCAAGCCTCCCTCCTGCTCTCAGTGGCCACAGATATCTTGGTTGGGGGTTATTTGCATATTTGCTCCTGATTGGTGGGTGTAGTTTGTGGGCATGACCTGTGAGTATAGTGGAGATATGGTCAATTTGCCTATTACTCTTTTATTAGATAGAAGAGATATATGTATGCCTAAGCAACCATTATGACCAAACAACCAGTCCAACCAGTCACTATGACGTGCACTGACCACCAGGGGGAATATGCTCAATGTAGGAGCTATCCCCTGGTGATCAGTGTGCTCCCACAGCCAACCTTTCCTCAGCAGGCAAACCTCCTGTGGTTCCTTGCCCCATTCAGTAGGCCCCGTTCTGCAGCCAGCAGGCCCTGGCTGACCCAGCCCCAATAGACCCTGATTGCCTACCAGGCCTAGGGACCCCATCTGTGCACAAATCTGGTTTTCTCAGTAGTAGGCTATACTTGGAAAGACTTGAGCTGTTACCATCAAGTTATTCTTGTGCTTGCCAGTGTTTCTCCAAACACCACCTCCTACCTCTCCTCTGTATTTTCTGCAATTGGTTCTTGTAAATTTTGTGAGCAACCAGTTTAATAATACTGAGGAATCTGAGACTCATTCTAGATGCTTACATCTAGATTTTCATAAATTGGAGTAATAATTTCTGCCACATATGCAGGCCGGTAGTAAAACCAGCTGTGTTAAGTCTAACTCTTGTCTTAGTGCTCCTCAAATTTCTTCCATGCCATGGTGCACAAAAAGTAGGCTTTGTACAGTACCCTGCAATTAGAGGACTCCAGTCACCCCTTGCCATGATTGACATATTAGCTTGCTAGACCAACCATAACAAATACTACAGACTGGGTGACTTTAAAAAAACAAAATTTATTTCTCATAATTCTGGAGGCCAAAAGTCCAAGATGAAGGTGTTGGCAGGATTGACTTCTGAGGCCATCCATTCCTCCCTCTCTTCATACGGTCTTCTCTCTGTGTGTGTCTTAATCCTATAAAGGTACCTACCAGTCATGTTGGAGCAAGGCCCACCCTAGCTTTATGTGGTAGATGTCCTCTAAGGGACAGTGGCTCAGCCTCCCCAGTTACCTGAGGTGGATACTCTTGCTGCAGCCCTTTATGGGCTGCATAGTCTTGTTGATGTTAAGCCATATTGTTGTTAGCAATAGGAGGGTTTGACCTCCTGGCCAGTTGGCTGTGAGGTTCTGCTGTGCTCAGGTTGGATGGGCGGAGTCTCCAGGCCGAGCAGGCAGTGTCAGCTCTGCTCTATATGGCACCTGGGTCTCTGTGACGGGTGGTAATGGCTGCAAGCACCTCTGAGAGAAAGCTGCCGCCGAGCTCCACCCACTGCCGGACAATTCAGCCTCTCCCTAAATGAGTCTGCACACACAACATCTCACCCAGAGTGGTAAAACAATGCAGTCTGGTGGTTTCCTGAATGAGAGAGTAAGTCACGAGTCCTCTCTGCGTGGTCACGCAGCTCTGCGGTTCCCAAGTTTACACACACTCTCCACAAGTTTGCCCTCTCCACAAGCTTGCAGACCCCTGCAGCGCCCGAGTTTCAGCGTGCTTCCCTACTGTCCAGTTTTACCCTGTATGATTGTGGGTTTTCCATACTTCGCCCAGAGCTGGGGAATCAGTGCAGTGGGGCGTCTTTGTCTCCCCCGTTTGAGAAAACTGGCCGGGTTTGCAGCTGCCCGCCCTATCCGCTGGCACACGTGCATGGCTTCCAACCTCTGACTCAGAGTGTATCTTCAACGCTGCCCTCCGCCGCTCCTCTGAGTCGCAGTGTCCTATCTTTACTTTTATTTGTGGACTTTTCACTCGGCCAGCTTTCGGGTGATTCTGGATGATGTTTGTTCTTTAGTTAAGTTGCAGTTTTGAAATTGTTGTGTAGGGCAGCAAGACAGGTGTTTACCTATGCCAGCCATCTTGGTTGCTCCTAAATTACTTTTTTAAAGGCCCTGTCTCCAAATAGTCACATTCTAAGGTCCTGGGGGTTAGGACATCATTGAATGTGTGGGGGACACAATTCAGGATATAACCACGGATGTTTGGAATGTGTTGGGAAGCAGTGTCTGGGACACACCTGGAACCCATTAGAAGCACATCTTACTTAATCTTCATGACATTCCTATGAGGTAGGTAATATTATTATGACTGTTTTACAGACGAGAGCACTGAAGCCCAAACAGAAGAAGTCCAGTGCCCAAGGGAATACAATAAGTGGTAGAACCAGAACTGGGGCTCAGGGCTGTGAGACCCCACTACACTGCTTTCACCCAATGGCAACTATCCCCAGTCTTCTGAAACATTCAGCTGGATTTCTCTTTACATATGATTTGCTTAATGTAATAGAACCATTTTAACTAAAATGTAGGGGTTTTGTCTGAAATGTTAGCATATAATCAAACTTTTTATATGAAACAATAGTAAAAGTTATATAAACTTTTTCCTATAAAGCACAATAACTACCATATTAATGTGTTAGTATTTTACCATTGATTTAAAGCTTTATCAAAATTTATCAATTGGGTGAAAGTTACTACTAAAGTGAAAATGTCTTACCTAACTTGAACCTCTATGAGTGAGCCTTTTTGTCAAACTTATGAGGTATTTTACATTCAGGTCAGATTTTTACTTTGGCTGCCGTCATTTGCAAGAATTGGGGTAAATTTTCATCCATTTCCAAATTAAGCCTAAATGTTTAAGAATTGAAAGAACACTGTCTCACTTTTGTAAATAGGGTTGCAGGAACAACCTTTTTAAAATTCTTCCTGGCCTTCCTTTTGTAAACAGCACTTATCAAATGACCTCCAAAAGAAGCTGCAATGTCACTGTGATAATTTTCTTGCTTTCATGTTCTTTACATGTGATACATGCAGCAAACACTTTTGTTGATGAAAATATATATACATATATACACACAGAATATAATTGTTTTCACTTTTAAAACTTACATTAAGAGAGCTTTAAAATTAAAGCTCATTCAATCACAATTTTAGTACAAAATGTAGGTACTTGATCACATTTAGGTAACATTTGCTAGAGATCTTACCCCCCCCCTTTTTTTTAAGTGAGAAGTACTTTTCTCCATTTGCCAAAACCAGTGTGATGTGTAGAAGGGAGAAATATTGAGCAGCAGTTAAGAGGGGGAACTCCCTTGTTTTCAGAGCATGGATTTATTATTTCTTTGAATTCTTAATATCTGTAATATTAGATTATTTTAAGTATGGATTTGGAGGTTTTCCAAAAGAAAAGTTTGGCTCTTGTTTTTTTGTTTGTTTGTTTGTTTGTTTTTTAGTTCCCTTATATTTTTTTATCCTTATAGCTTCCTTAGGCTAAAGTAGAGTTAAAAATAAACCTAAAATTAGTCTCTCAATTCTAGTATGCTTAAGTGGCTTGAGGACAAATTTTTCCTATAATTTTAGTATTTGATGTGTAAAAACATTCTCATGAAAAACATGCAGAAAAGTATTTAAATTGATCCTATTTGTATTTTTAATTTTAGCAGCCACTGAGGGTGTAGGCTCTTGTGAACCTTGGAGTCTATGCTTTGACTTCTGGGGAAGGTACTTGAATAAAAAGCAGCATAAAGAGGGATAAGGTTGCAGGGAAGGGTGAAAGGAAGAGGAACTTAATTTTGTTGTGATTTATTCACCTTAGCCAAGAAAGAAACCTGTGGTCATTCTTGATAGGACCCTCCTCAGCCCCCTACCCACCCAATCCATCACCATATTATCACTTGCACCTCAAACTCTGTTTAGAATCCATCCACTTCTCCCTTCCCACAGCTGCACCTTGTTCTCCTGCCTGGACTCCTGCCAAGGCCTCTCTCCCCCTCCCCCACCCTCTTTCTCCACTGGAAGTGGTGGTTTGGGCTCGCCCTTGTGCCCTTAGTTAGCAACAAGCTAGTCATTGGATATTGTGTTATCGTGGCAAATATGACCATGTCTCTGTTCTATTTTAAATCCTCTGCCATTTCCCATTGCACTTAAAATCCTCAGTCTGGCTTCCTCTTGGGCCTTTTCCCCCATTTGTTTTTAAAATACATTTTTATTGATTTCAGAGAGGAAGTGAGAGGGAGAGAGAGATGGAAACATCAATGATGACAGAGAATCGCTGATTGGCTGCCTTCCACACGCCCCCTACTGGGGATCAAACCTGCAACCCGGGCTTGTGTCCATGACCAGAATCGAACCCAGGACCCTTCAGTCTGCAGGCTAAGGCTCTGTCCACTAGCTAGAGCGGTCCCTTCCCATTTTAACTTCCAGCCACCCTGGCTTCCTTGCTGTTCCCTCCCTTCCACCCTCTGTATCTCCCCCACCCCCAACACACACACACACACACACACACACACACACACACACCATTTCCTCCCTTGGGGCTTTGAGGTAGGCATTTCCTCCGCCTTGAAAGGTCTCTGCCCATACTCTCTGACTAACGTCTCCTCATTTGTCTGAATTCAGTGTAAGTGTCACTTCCTCAGGGAGGCCCTCTCTGGTCTTCTAATCTCAATCAAGCCGCCCTGTCCTATCTGTTAGCAGCACTCTACTCATTTGGCTTAGTTTGTAACTATTTTTACATCAGGAGCTGCGCCTGTCTGCTCACACTGCAGCCACAGTTGCCAGCCCAGGCATAGGGGTGTGTTGTTTAAACGAACTGACCACAGGTGCAGGGTGTCTTACACAGGCCCCCTGCCCTGCCAGGGACCTAAATTCTGGCTCCAGGCTCAGGAAACGAGAGGTTGGGAGGTGAGGTATGGGTGGCATTGAAGGAAGATAGAACATGGTGTGAATTAGAAGAAATAGGTCCTGTCTTAATAGCTTGGGTTTTTAACCATGGCCATTTCCAGCTGTATCATTTGCAAAAAACATTGAAACTGATTTTTCATGTATCAGCCACTTGTTTGCTGGCTGATGTGATTGTGCCAATATTTTTAGTTTATATATGACACATATAACAGGGATCATGACTCAAGATGCTAATTAAGAAGAGAAAGACTTATAGATTCATAATAAATTTATTCTTTTAGTTTTAATAGAGGTCATTTTTTTTTCTTTGAAGAAATTTTAAATAGAACTCGCTTTGGATCTTCTAGTTTGTACATTTCTTAGAGTCACCAACATTGAATAACAGGATTTTAGAATCACACGGGCAGAGGAGGTTGAGTAATTTATAGTCTCCGTTTAGAGATGATAAGACAGAAGCAACGTGGTTGGTGACTTTGTTACGTGGTTCTCCTGGTGAAGCAAAGCTGGAATCTGACCAGACCAAAATATTCCTCATTGCTGTATGCTCCCGTGTGTATCTTTACCATAAAGTGAAACTTCAAGTCAGCAGTTTTTCAGTATTGATGAAGTCATTATTGTTCTGTGATCTTTTTAAAAGACAAATCTTACCATTTGCCCTTCAAAGAGCCACATAACCCCGCCTTTGACTGCAACCCAAGCCACTGAGTCAAGGGCCAGACCCTGCTGGGCTTTGCAAATGCACTGTTTAAGCAGTTGGTTGTTACCCTCAGCTAATGAAAGGGAAATGGGTGTCTGTAAGAGCCATTTATTAGTGGACTTTAGAATGCTTCTAATAATATGTACTTAATTCTGGGTGTGTCTAATGTTTGGCACATTCGTTTCAAGCCAAATGACAAGTCACACTCAAGAGCCAGGATAGGCTGGGAGGCTGCCCTAGTTTCCTGAGTGTGACCTGGCTGAGTTCCCTGCCTCTCCTGGCAGAGCAGGCCTTTCCCCTAGACTCCCTTCCCCTGCTGGCTTAAAGCTCAGGCTGGGGAGCAGTGAGTATTCACGTCTGACTGTGTCTCCGAGGGTTTCCACAAGAAATACAAAGTGAGCATAAAGAGAAAGAGCCATAGGGCACCACGCTTTTTCTGACCCCCGGATCTCAGAGAGCAAACCTCCCACCGACACCTGTTTTGTGGGTGTTTCTAGTGTAACAGTGACACTTGCTCTAAATGCCGGCCTTTCATTTGTCATGTTGTTATCAACACTGATACCGTGGAGTCAGGTAGACTTGGGCCCCGTACCAGCTCGGGCCCTTGCGCGCAACTTGTTGGAGGCCCCAGGACCTCTATGAGCCTGTTTCCTTTAGGGTAAAATGGGATGGCGGTGATGATGGAGATCAGGCGCTCACAGGTGGCGCCCAGTAAACGAGAAGTGGCGTTTTACTAATATCAACCAGGCGAATGAATGACCTTGGACAAGTGCCTGGAGCTCAGGCTGTGTCTTATTCCGGAATCTGAGGAAGCTGATCCCATAGGTCTCTCTTTTCAGCAATGACAGTTCTGAGGATTCTCAGGCCAAGGCATTCTTGAATGCTGGGGCTCTAGTCTCTCTTCCGCACCCCTCCCTGGGCTCCTTTCTCAGCAGTGAGCACCACCGCTCCTCCCCCAACCCCCAGACCGCTTTGTCCTCTCTCTGCTCCCGCCGCCGCCGGGAAGCTGCAGATTGCGGGGCTCCCGGGGCTTAGCTGGTGCTCATTGCCCACAGGGGGCTCGGGGGGCGGGCTTGGCGCAGGGGGAGCGGACCTCGAGCTTGAATCCACCGTGGGGCGCCCGGGCCGAGGATGTCCCGGTGAGAGGAGCGAAGGAGCGTGGCTCTTCCCGCGCCGCCCAGGGCCCGCCAGCGCCGGAGAACTTTCTCCCGGCCCGCGCGCCCGGAGAGAACCGCGGTGGGGATGCGTGGCCTCGCCGCCGGGGAAGGGCAGCTTGGCGGACCCAGGCGCAGGCAGAAAGCCGGGAGGTCGGGCTCCGCATCCCCCCGCCCGGCCCGGCCCGGCCGGCCCACAGCGGAACCCGGCACCTAAGGTGCCACGCCTTCGGGCACCACCCAGAGGGCGGGGGGGCCGGGCAGCCCTCGCCGGCGATCTCGGGGTCATGAGATGCTAACGAAGCGCGAACGGAGCTGCCGCGGAAGCCCACACGCAGAGCTCCCGGCCCGGGGGACCCGCGCGCAGCCCGCAGCCCCGGGTCTCCCCGCGCTCCCCCTGCGCGCCTCCTCCGCCTCGCGTTCCCCCGCCCCTGCCCCCGCCCTCCCACCGGCTGGCAGGAAGCGGCCCCACCCGGCGCCGGAGCCCCGGGGTAAGTCGTCCAGCTGAGCCAGCTGTGCACCCCCTGCCCGCCGTGGGGTGGGGGTGCGAGGTGGGGTGGCTTCTGGGTAACTGGGATCCTGGGCGCTCGGACACCCCTCGGGGCGCCCCCGTCCGCCCCGCCCCGCCCCTCTCCAGACTTTCCCGTCCGAAGTGAGCTCCCCTCCCTCCCCGGCTCCGCTCGCGGTCCAGCTCCTCTCCATCCTCAGATTCTGAGCCCTGGCCATCCCGAGTCCTGGCGTGGTCGCCACTCTGTCTCCGGTGCCCGACTCTCCCCCACCCCCGGGACACCTTTGCTGCCCTGACCCTCCGTGGGCCCCTTCCGTGGGCCCGGGCCCTGGTGGTTTGCAACAGACAACGTAGTCTCCTTCCCCACTTCGGCCCGGCCCGGCCCGGCCCGCTGGGCTCCGGCTGGGACCCGTGCAGCGGCCGGCGGGGCGAGGGGGGTATGGATCCCGGGGAACCGGCCCATCCAGGCCATGTTCACTTCTCTAACTCCCCCAGCGGAACCCGTCCTCCGTGCCCTCCTTCCTCCAGGTCCCAGCGTGAGAAAGCCCCTCTCGCTCCTCAGTGTGCGTGGGGGCCCGAGCCAGGGGCAGGGGGACAAAGGGAGGCCTTGTTTGGGGAAATTCCTGGGAGAGCACGCCTGAGCCCACAGGGCGCCGGGCGGGTGTTGGATGGGGATGGGAGGAAGCTGGGAGAGGGAACCAGGCGGCTGTCGCCCCCAGACCGCCCTGGAGGCCCCCTGGAGAAGACAAGTCTCACAGGGGAAGTGTTTCTGACCACAGTGAGTCAGAAATGGGCCCAGGGCGCCCTCACCCAGTCGGCTGTACCACGCAACATCCTCCTGCTGTTTGAGGCATTCCGGGCGGTGGGAAGTGGGACCTTTACCGTTACAGACCGTCTCTCCCCTCCCTCGGGAGGAGCTCACGGGTGCTAAGGAGAAAAACTTTGCCCCTGGTGTAAGGCACACCCCACATCCACGTAGCACTGAGGCCATCGCGGTCACCTGGCAGGGAGGCCTGGGTTAAGAGTGGGAGTACGTGTGACATGCCGCTGGGGTGGCAGGTATGTGGCCTGCCCCTGTCTGCACCCCAAGGAGAGCTCTCTCTCCTGGCCACCGTGCTCTGTCCCTGTCTGAGAAATTACCCCACACCCCGCTTTCTGCCCTGTGGCCCCAGAGATGGAGCAGGGCGTGGAGATCCCTGGTCAGGAAATCGGAGCTGGTGGCTCCTTTGCCTCTAGTGTGCCGTCTGTGCACAGGACTGCTGGTTTTTCATTTCCAAATTTGGCAGATTTCACTTGGAAAGGACAGCAGCTGTCTACAGAGCAGATTGGGAGTGGGCTGGGAGAGAGAAGCAGAGCCAATCAGGGGAGGACCTGGCCTGCTTTCCTCTCCTCCCCTTCCCTTTCCCTTCCTCCTTTTTCTAGCCTCTCCTCCTTTTCCTCCCTCCTCTCCAGCATCCACGTGCTTCCGTCCAGCTCCTCCCTTCCCCGAGGGATCCAGGGGCCCCCATGGCCTCCCCCACGTCCACCAACCCAGCACATGCCCACTTTGAGAGTTTCCTGCAGGCCCAGCTGTGTCAGAATGTACTGAGCAGCTTCCAGGCGCTGTGCCAGGCCCTGGAGCTGGAGCCTGGTGGGGGGCTGCCCCTGTACCACAAGATCAAGGCTCAGCTCAACTACTGGAGCGCCAAGTCGCTGTGGGTCAAGCTGGACAAGCGAGCCAGCCAGGCTGTCTACCAGCAGGGCCGGGCCTGCACCAACACGAAGGTGAGTACGTGGTGCCTGGGACGGGGCTTGGAGAGTGGGGGCAGGCAGAGGAGGGAGAGGGGATGCCATGCCCACACTGTCCTGTGTGTTCACAGTGCCTGGTGGTGGGCGCTGGTCCTTGTGGTCTGCGGGCTGCTGTGGAGCTGGCGCTGCTGGGGGCCCGGGTGGTACTGGTGGAAAAGCGCACCAAGTTCTCTCGCCACAACGTGCTCCACCTCTGGCCGTTCACCATCCATGACCTTCGGGCACTCGGTGCCAAGAAGTTCTATGGGCGTTTCTGCACAGGCACCCTGGACCACATCAGTGAGTCACCCTGGTGGCCTGCATGGGCTGTGAGCCTGCGTTAGAGGCAGCCCTGTAGGGGTCTGCTGGGCCAGCCAGGAGGCAGAGTGGACAAGGTTCAGTCCCTCTGGGTGGCCTTCAGGACTCGGGTCCTCTGTCTGTAAAATGGGCAGTCGGGTGGAGTGACCGCTAAGCTCTGACCAGGCGCAGACTGATGCTTGGGGAGGCTCTGTGGTCCGGAGTCCCTGTTGCTAACGTCCTCTCCCTTCTAGGCATCCGGCAGCTTCAGCTGCTTTTGTTGAAAGTGGCATTGCTGCTGGGAGTGGAAATTCACTGGGGTGTCACTTTCACTGGCCTCCAGCCCCCTCCCAAAAAGGGTAAGTACTTCTCTGTTCCTGAGACTCACCTTCTGTCAAGGACATCTTGGCATGTGGAAGAAAAAGTGGGGCGGGGACTCGGCTGAGTCTTCCTTTCTAATCGCGTGGCCTTGTGCCAGGCACTCGGCGCCTCATTTTGAGCATCTGTAAAATGGGAGTAATATTCCCTTCCTCCCCTACTTTCCACAGGTATAATCTGGCAATGTATCATTGCTTTCTAAACCATAAAGCCCTGTAACACATTTATTTAATTATGTCGCTGGCTTGTCCTGGGAATATAGGGGCCCCTTCCGACACACACCTTTGTGCCTCTCACACCCTTTGCCTCAGGGAGTGGCTGGCGTGCCCAGCTCCAGCCCAATCCCCCTGCTCAACTGGCCAGCTACGAATTTGATGTCCTCATCTCTGCTGCTGGAGGTAAATTCGTTCCTGAAGGTGAGTGAGCCTTTTCCTAGAAGTCGTCAGCATCTTGAGCTTCTCATGGGCCTTTCAAGGCTGTTATACCCCTCACCGTCCCCCCACGGCTTGCCTGCCCCCCACCTCTAGGCTTTACAGTTCGGGAAATGCGTGGCAAACTGGCTATTGGCATCACGGTCAACTTTGTGAACAGGCGCACCGTGGAAGAGACTCAGGTCCCTGAGATCAGCGGTGTGGCCAGAATCTACAACCAGAGCTTCTTCCAGAGTCTGCTCAAAGCCACAGGTCAGGGCCCCTCTGTGTCATGGGGTTGTCCTGGGGGGTCCCTCCCCCTACCTGACTGTGGGCTGGCTCCCGCTTCTCCTGTCCGCCCAGGCTTGTCCTCAGTCCCAAGGAATCTTGGCAACAAAGAACCGGTGCCCCTGGGAGATTCAGCAGGCACAGCCCCACTTTGCTATTCAGCATGACAGGTCTTGGGAAATCTCTCACAAAATGCGTGGGAGTTTGCTTTGCACTGTCTCGTATATCCTCTAATATATAATCGATACAAATTCAAAATGAAATCTTCCAGAAGATGCTCTATGTTTATGTTGGCACTGCGACCCCCCCTTGGTGCATGCGCACCCTAGATCAAGAAGCCAGCTGTCATCCAGAAGCATGTGACCAGGTGGTGCAGGTCTCCCAGCTGCTGCCCCACCCAAGTTCCTCTCTTTGCTGCATGCCCTCAGCCCTCCCGGGCCTGGGACAGATGGTCTCTTGTGCCATCAGAACTCATGGGCTCCTGTGTGTGGGGCAGCCACTGTAGTCAAAGAGGTCAGGCATGGCTCCAGTATTTGGAAAGGCAACATATAAAAGGAGCAGTCACATATCCTGCCCTGTGCCCCGCCCCGTGCCCCGCCCCGTAGGCATTGATCTGGAGAACATCGTATACTATAAGGACGACACGCACTACTTTGTGATGACAGCCAAGAAGCAGTGCCTGCTGCGTCTGGGGGTGCTACGCCAGGTGAGGCCAGGCCCGGGGTAGGAAGGGGCTAGGTGTGGGCCCTGGGAGATGGAGGCCAGCCTGGGACATAGTCTGCCCTACCCTCCACCCCTGGTGTGGAGAGAGCCTGCCCTGCTTCTGCCCTGAATGTTCCTGCCCCTTAACGAGCTCCTCTCCCCTGGGATTGCTGGGGGTCTGAACCACACTCTGGGCTAGACATCTGACACCAGCCACAGGCCCACAGAAGAAAGCGCCATGAGGGTGGGGATTCTGCCTCTCTCTTGTTTGCTGGTTATGCCCAGAACCTAGAATGGTGCCTGGGTGCCTGAGAGCTTTGTAGCATTGCGTTTTCTCACCTAATTCTCATGAGGATCTGGAGAAGTTAGGCATATTTCTAAATGATGGGAAGACTGGGGTTCTCAGAAATTCAGTGACTTGTCCAAAGTAAGTGTGTGGCAGCGGCAGCTTGGTTCTGGGCTCAGGAGCAGGGTGAGTGCTGAGGAAGGGGCTTGGGCCTGGCAGGCAGGACACTCCAATTCCAGGCCCAGCTCAGCCTTCACCTGCTGTACAGCCTGGGGAAGCCCTTTCTGAGGGCTTGAGCATGTACACCTTCTACACTCAAGGGGACAGGGCCGCCCTGTTGACGCTGGTTCTGATCTGCTGGCCTTGCAGGACTGGCCCGAGACTGAGAGGCTGCTGAGCAATGCCAATGTGGTGCCCGAGGCTCTGCAGCGCTTTGCCCAGGCAGCTGCTGAGTTTGCCACCCAGGGCAAGCTCGGGAAGCTGGAGTTTGCCCGGGACGCCCGCGGGAGGCCTGATGTCTCTGCTTTTGACTTCACGAGCATGATGCGGGCAGATAGCTCTGCTCGTGTGCAGGAGAAGCATGGTGCCCGCCTGCTGCTGGGGCTGGTGGGGGACTGCCTGGTGGAGGTGAGGGGTCAGAGGTCCCTGAGAGGGGGAGGAGGAGGGGTTTAATGGTGCTAGAGAAGTGGGCTCCTTTAAAGGAGGCACGGGGGTTCCATGGTTGAGTAGGAGGGGGGGAAAGTTCGCCTGTTGTGGGGAGGAACCCCCTCTGCTATGACCTTGGGAGGATCTGGGCTTGGACACTCCTGTGGGACTCTGAGCTGCTTCCTCTCCTCTGACCCTGCAGCCCTTCTGGCCCCTGGGCACTGGAGTGGCCCGGGGTTTCCTGGCAGCCTTCGACGCCGCCTGGATGGCGAAGCGGTGGGCAGAGGGCGCTGAGCCCCTGGAAGTACTGGCAGAGCGGTGAGGCCTGAGTTAGGGGGGGGGCAGGAAAGGGCTAGCTATAGGATGGGGGGTTCACTGGGGGAGGGACAGGGGTGCTGGGTGAATAGATGGGGGCCTGGACAAAAGAGAGGGGTGCTTGCTGATGGGGGCACTCTGACTCATGTTCCTGCCCCCCTCCCACCCCAGGGAGAGCCTGTACCAGCTCCTGTCCCAGACGTCCCCGGAAAACATGCACCGCAATTTGGCCCAGTATGGGCTGGACCCAGCCACGCGCTACCCCAACCTGAACCTCCGGGCTGTATCCTCCAATCAGGTCAGCATCCCTGGCGCCCTCACCAGACTTCCCAGGTGCCCCCCTTTCCTCCAGACCTGAGCAGCCCGACCCTCGAGTGAGCCCTCCCCCAGGAGGGTCGGCCTGCCTTGAGACCTGAAATGGCTGCCTTAGGTGCGAGACCTGTATGACGTGGTGGCCAAGGAGCCCGTGCAGAGGAAGAAGGACAGCACGGACGCGGGAAAGCCTGACCGTGGTAAGCAGGCCTTCCTCCAGGCAAGTCCAAGATCTTGCCCAGCCAGCGAGGCTCAAGCACCAACTTACAGAACAGCTGCCACTTGAGGCCAGAGCAGGCACCGGACCATTATTGATGGTGGGCAAGTTCGGGGCATCTGGAGAGTGGAGGGGGCAGGGAGCTCTCAGCAGCAGCTGTTGGCCAGTGTGTGAGGTATTTCAGAACTTCGACCACCACATCCTCAGCAGCTGAAAGGCCGCCGTGCTGCCCTGTGCCTGACCCCTCCAGCCTTGCAGACTCCAAGCCCACCTCTTTTTGGAGCCTCTGGGCCTCCCTTGCCCCTCAGTTCATAGCCTGCTGCCATCCGCGTGGCTAGCAGTGATTTCCCCTTATTCATTCCCTCACTTTACTCCAGAAAAAATTTAGGGTTTTATTTTTATGGGAAAATTGGGATGAAGGAGGTACTGCTGCTGGTGTTAGGTTGGTGCCCTAATAGGGGTGGGGCCCTGCCTCCATCTTCCTACCAACTACACCCTAGCGACAGGGGCCTTGGGCACAGCACACCCTCCTCCCCCAGGGTCAGTGGGCACCCAGGAGGAACTGCTACGCTGGTGCCAGGAGCAGACGGCTGGCTACCCTGGCGTCCATGTCACCGACCTTTCTTCCTCCTGGGCTGATGGGCTGGCTCTGTGTGCCCTGGTGAACCGCCTGCGGCCTGGCCTACTGTGAGTTGCAAATTAGGCTCAGGGGTCTCTGGCAGACCACACCTCTCTTGCACACCCCTGCCCCTCCCTCTACTTCAGGCAGTATGGAATGGTGGGGAGATCACTGTGTGGGAGTTAGCACACCCAGCTGAGTCCCAGCACCACCACCTGCGCAAGCCACTTCCCCTCCCTTAGGTTAGTATTCCTGCCTGAATCTGCCTGAGAATCTTATAAGAACCACATGCACCCAACAGGGGCACCTCTGTGAGTGGTAGAAATCTCCAAACCAGAGGTTGTCCTTGGATCGTGGTGCAGGAACATTCAGGGCAGAAGCAGGATCGTGGTGGTGGTGGTATAGCACAGAAAATAACCCTCTGTCTTCTGCCTTTGCACTCCCCCAGCCCTTCCCACCGTCCCTATGCCCACCATTTCCCCCTGTGAGGGTTCTGGTCTGCCATTGGCTTCTCTCCTTGATGCCCACAGGGAACCCTCAGAACTGCAGGGCGTTGGGGCTCTGGAAGCAACTGGCTGGGCGCTGAAGATGGCCGAACATGAACTGGGCATCACGCCCGTGTTGTCCGCACAGGCAGTGGTGGCAGGAAGTGACCCACTGGGCCTCATCACCTACCTCAGCCACTTTCACAGTGCCTTCAAAAGCACAAGCCACACCACAGGTGAACTGGAGGGTGGGACAAGGAGGTGTGTGTGTGGGCGGGGGGGAGGGAGAGGGAAGGAGGAGAGTTGCCTTCTGAGGGGCAGCCTGGGAGAGGTGTCCCTTTGGGCTGGTGTGTGGTTGGTCTATTCTGGGGCCACAGTATGGCCCCATCTACCCTTATACCCCGATTCTCCCTGCAGGCCCTGTCAGCCAAGGCGCCCTGGGGACCTCCAGTGCTGTACTGTTTCTTGGCAAACTACAGAGGACCCTGCAACGGACCCGGGCCCAGGTGGTCTGGGCAGTGGTTCCTAGTGGGGGTCATGGGGTGATGGGGGGAGGGGAGGACGGGTGGTGCAGAGCCCCATGCTGAGTGTAGGACTTGTTACAGGAAAATGGGGAGGATTCAGGTGGCAAGAAGCCACGCCTGGAGGTAAATACCTGCAAGAACTGGATAGTCCCGTGCTAGGTTCCCGTCCCTTTCCCGGGACACTTCCCCATGTCCTGTGCCCCCATGTATTGCTCCCCCACCCACCCCTTTGTGGTCTCCCTTCCCTTCCCTTCCCTTCCAGCCCTTCCTATTCATCTGCCCACATCCACTCCCCAGCTGATCCTGCCTCTACCTCTACCTGCGGGCCTGAACACTTACCTCCTTAGGTAGAGGCCGAGTCCCCCAGTACTGAGGAGCCACCTGTCCCAGAGGCAGGTGTACCCTTGACACCCCCATCACACAACCAGGAGGTGAGAATGGGGGCCCTGCCTGCAGGCAGAGGCTTGAAGTCAGGGCGGGTGTTTCAGGGATAGGGGAGAACTTTCCACTGACCCTGTGGCCTGGGGATCGGTGCAGGCTGGTGGCGAGGGTCTGTGTGCACTTTGTGGGGGACGCCTCTATATCCTGGAACGCCTGTGTGCTGACGGCCGTTTCTACCACCGGAGCTGCTTCTGCTGCCGTGTCTGTGAGGCCACATTGTGGCCAGGTAGCTACAGACAGCACCCAGAAGATGGTGAGTGGGCCCAGGAGGCCCCGGGAGAGACTTTGGGCATGGCCCTGCCTGGAGGCAAGGAGTTGGAAGGTGGAGGGGAATTGGAGTGCTGGGCATGAGGTGGAAACAGGCTCAAGATGGCCCTTGCTTCCTCTGAGCTCATATCTGTCTCCTCCAAAGCCCCAGGAGGCTAACAGAAGTTCACCTGCAAATCGAATTCTGTCACCACACCTTCCCTGATAAGTGGAGTCTCTAGGCATTGTGCTGCCTCCATCTGATGTCTCTCCCCGCTCTCCACCCTCCCCAGGACATTTCTACTGCCTCCAGCACCTGCCCCAGCCAGGTCACACGGAGGATGGCAAGGACAGAGGCCCCAAGAGTCAGGTAAAAGCTGTGAGTATGTGCTGAGGACGGGAACACGGAATAGCATCTCGCCAAGCCCAGAGGACTTTGCTGGGGGTAACTGAATGTTCTCCACTAGAATGTAGGTAGGGATTTCTGTGTTGTTTCACTTACTGCTGCAACCCAAGTATTTAGAACACTATGACACTGTCCAGTAAATGAATGAATTCCAGGGCCCATGTTTGTCTAAAGGGGTAGCCTCCACCCTGCGCCGGGCAGGTTACTGACCAGATCACACGGTGGCTTTTCTAGGACCTCCCCATTCCAGGTGAGAATAACATGCCATCCGGCCCCTCGACTCCCATGGCTCCCCAGGAGGGGGCCAGTCCTGTCCCAAGCCCCAACCAGCCCACCCGTCAGCTGATCCGCCTCTCCAGCCCAGAACGGGAGAGGTTGTCTTCCCTTAATCTGACCCCTGACCCGGAAATGGAGCCTCCACCCAAGCCCCCCCGCAGCTGCTCTGCCTTGGCCCGCCAGGCCCTAGAGGGCAGCTTCCTGGGATGGGGAGTGCCAATCCAGAGCCCTCAAGGTAACTGCTCTGCCCAGAGGTGCTGACCCAGGATGGGGATGGGCAGGTGGTGCTGGGATTCCTGGAGGGGAATGCTGGGGAATGGAAAGGGAGATTGGGGACCCCAGGTCATGTCTACTTCTTCTCTGCTCAGTTCTTATGGCCATGGAGGAGGAAGGGAACCCCTCCTCCAGTGAAGAGGAAGAAGAGGAAGTGGAAGACGTGGCTTTGGACTCAGATATGGAACAAGTGAGTGGAAGAAACCTGGCCACCTATTCTGCTCATACCGTCTCCCCTCCGCCCCCCACCACAGGAGAAACCCACAGCTTGTTCACGCCTCTGAACCCCCCACTCCGTCTCTTTCATAGCCCTAAAGCTTCCATCTTTTCTACCAGAACTCATCCCACTTCCAGCCCAGGTTCTTTTTGGCCCCTTCCAAGTCAGTCTTCCCCAACCCCTATCCATCAAGAGGCCAGGCCCTGCCCCTGATTGGTTTGACCCTGCCATAGGCTCTGCTGACCTTCGCCAAGAACTCTGGCACCATGGACAAGTACCCCACGTGGCGGCGGACTCTGCTGCGCCATGCTAAGGAGGAGGAGATGAAGAGATTCTGCAAGGCCCAGGTGGGACTTCCCAGTCCTGATGGGCTGAGATGTGAGGCTGGGGCCAGAGCTTCTCCAGTGCCCTATTCTTGAACAATCCAGACTTCTGTGCCTCCTCTCGTCTCCCCAGGGTATCCAGCGGCGCCTAAATGAGATTGAGGCCGCTCTGAGGGAGCTGGAGGCCGAGGGGATGAAGGTGGAACTGGCTTTGAGGAACCAGAGCAGTGAGTGAAGCCAGGGAAGGAGAACCTGGGATACCCCTTTGCCTCTGGTACCTTGTACAGCCCCCAGCAATCCCCCAACCACTAGGCTCTGGCCCTGGTTGCAGGCCTCTGGGCCACCCATTCCCCTCTTCTTTCTCATCAGGTTCACCAGAAGAGCAAAAGGAACTATGGCTAAAACAGCTGCTGCACCTTGTTGAGAAGAAGAACAGCCTATTGGCTGAGGAGGCCGAGCTCATGATCAAGTAAGGGACATGGGAGGTGGCAGTGGCTTATGAGACAGGCCCCAGCTAAGTCCTAAGGCACCAGGGACAGCTGCGGCCCTTCTATCCCTGCCCTCCACAGGGTGCAGGAGCTGAGCCTGGAGGAGAAACAATTGCAGCTGGACCAGGAGCTTCGAGGCTACATGAACCGGGAAGGTATGCAGGCTGTGGGGAGAGGCAGACATCATGGGGCTGGAGTTCGCAGGAGCCTTGTGATCTCAGATACTGACCAAGCAACATGGTCCTCTAATCAGAGTTCCTGTAAGGCCACTCGAGGAAGCCAGAGTAAGGGGCAGCAAGCTGCTACTCTGCCTTCAGTTCAATCAGAGCTGCACATTTGGGCTTTCGTGTAGGATTTCCTTTGAAAATGGTGCTGCTGTGAAACAATGCTAGAAAACCACTGGTGCTGACAAACCTAATTTTACAGATTAGGAAGAAAAGGCCAGGTTGTAGAAATCACAGAGGCCAGGATGAGGCCGTGCCTCTCTTGCCTCCCTGCCCAGTTCTCTAAGTTTCCTCTTCTCCCTCCAGAAAGCCTCAAGACACCTGCTGATCGGCAGGCTGAGGAGTGGATCCTGAAGAAGCTGGTGAGCGTGGTGAACCAGCGAGATGCCCTCATCCGTTTCCAGGAGGAGTGCCGGCTGGCATCAGGGCCAGAGGCCCAGGACTAGAGGAGGGTGGGCTACCTGCCTTCCTCCCTCAACGACCATCCCACCCAAGGACAGTGCCACAGAGAGCGCCTCACTGTTTACAATAAAAATGTTTCTGCCACCCATAGTACTTAGGCTGCCTGTAAGGGGGGAGTGTGTGTGTGTCAGTGTGTGTGTATGTGTGTGTGTCTGTGTGTGTGTAGGGAGAGCAGATGTGTAGGAAGGAGCCTGAATCTACATTGTGACAGTGATTGTGACCATTGGCCCCCATCACTGCCTCTACAAGAAAAAAAGGCAGAGCCGTCCAAGTGCCAAGCTTTTATTGGTCCTCAGCCCTGCTCCCCTCCTGATGACCCAGCAGCAAGGCTGGCTGAGACTCTGGACCCAGGTCCTGGGCCTCCCTGGCCTTTCCCAGCACATGCTGGACCTCAGCCCGGGCCTTACATAAGCCCTTGGCCTCCTGCATGTGGAAGGTGTAGATGGCACCTATCCCCAGCAGCAATCCTACACTGGGGGTCCACAGCAGTATGGCAACTTCCCCGACCCCTCCTCCAGCTGCCAGGGTGCACAGCACTGCCAAGAGAAGCAGCCCCAGACCAATCACGTAGCCAGCAAAGGTGGCCCACCAATAAGCCTGAGCCACAGCCTGATCCAGCTCTGTCAAAGCCTCCCTTAGCACCATGACCAATGGTGAATCTTCTGCTGGTCCTAGAACAGGGCAAGGCAGTGGGACAGAAGAGAGGGTCAGAGTGAAAGGCCTGCCCTGTGGTGGGGAGGGACCACACGAAAGGGTGGGGGTGGCTCACCGTGGGTAGAGCTCGGGTTTTGCTGGGGTGGGCTGTGTCTCACACACAGCGTAGCCATCAGGGCCTCATGATCAGAGAGTGGGGAGCCAATGTGAGGATCAAGGCCTGTGGTAGTTTTGAAAGTCTTACAGGAGATGCAGAACCCAGAAATTGCCTGGGGGAAGTAAAGGCCAGAGAGAAAACATTGTTTTCCCAGAGAATCAGCTCCTGGCTATCCCATTCTCCAGTCAGACTAGACTAAGTGGACAAAGGATCCACACAGGTTGGTGAGAGAAGAGACACCGTGAGAGTGAAGACACATTGCGGGGAGGGGCCTGACCTTATAAAGCACGTAGTCGATGCGGATGCCACATGGAAATGGCTTCAGGTCCTTCTGGTTGACATAGCAGTTCTCAGGTACCATTGTACAACCTTCTTCAGAGCCCTAGGTGAACAGTTGGCTTGTGCCAGGATGCAGGGCAAGTGGGAGAGAAGCTGGGCATTCAGGTGGGGAAATAATCAGGCAAATCCCTCACCTTGAAGTCCCGGGTCTCAAGATACGCATCATATAGCCCGGTCCACTCCTTCAGGAGGCGGTAGCCCAGGTCCTTTGGTTGCAAGTTGAGGTCCCCACACAATAGAATCACGTCAGCCTTCTTGGATGTATGGCTGGGGAAACCAGGTGAGTAGGCCAAGAATTCTTCCCTAGCCAGCTTTTGCCCTATTTAGGGAGGCCTTGGCCACCCCTCAGCCCCTGACCCCATCCCACATCCCTCATCAAGCCCAGGCTCACACACTGGATGAAATGGGCCAGTTCCCAAGCTTGGGCCACGCGATGTGCTAGGTAGATGTCCTTCTGTCGATTGTACTCTGCGTGGAGCTGAGCAAGACAGATGAGATACAGCAGATCTGACTGAGTGTCCCAAGAGGAGGTCTAAATTAAGCTTGTGTCGGTCACTGGCACAGTGCTTGGTAGAAACGGATGGATCTTGCCGACTGACTGTAGGAGAGCCTGCCCTCACCCCTCACCCCCAGGCAGTCCAGCTAGAGGAGTCCCATCTCTCTTTTCCAGGACCAGGCTACCTGTCCCAGCCCTAAGCACTGCCAGCCCGCTTCACTCACATGGGTCACGTAGACATTGAGTATCAATCCACTTAGATGGAGTACCAGCAGCCCCACAGCCTTCCCACAGAACCAGTCACCATGATGGATCTGCAGGCAGGAGGGGGCAGGAACTCAGGGCGCTGCTACCCTCTTTCTGCCCATCCCTGGAGCCCTTAACCTGGTAAAGGAAGGCTGCCTCCTTTACCATGTTAGTGAAGGGTGGGGGGGGGGGGGAGAGGTCAGAGGTCAGGCATACCATGTAAGGGTAGCCATTGAGAGTGTAGACATGCTGGGTGAATTCCTGGATTGGGTGTTTGGAGAAGACACAGAGGCCACTGCCAATGATGCCACTGAAAGACAAGTTCTGATTAATAACCAGAAAAGCAGGAATAGAAAAGCCAGTCCTCTTCCCTTCCCTGTCTCAGCACTTATCAGCTACTTCTTTCTGTCTCCAGCTGGGACCAGCCCCAGCACCGGCCTATGTGGGATGACTGATAAGGTGGCCTGATGATAAGGCTGAGATGAGCTGAAGAGCTAGGATCTTCCAGGTTCCACCCTCTCCTGCTTCCACACCCAGACAGAAGTTGCTGGGGAAGAGGAAGGAGGGTGCAGGCAGGGCAGGAGACTCCAGTCTGAGAACAGGCTTCCAGGCCAGAAGGCTTCTTTCTCACCTCCGGAAGTAGTGTGCAGATGGGTAGGTGGGCACCAGCTTCTGTCTCAGATACTGGAAGTCCTGCTCACTCCACACCTGGGGGGAAGGAGGAGGCAGTCTGTCTGGCTCTTCCCTCAGGGAAAGTCTGCAGCCACCGCTCCTCCCAGCCGGGCTTCCCCTCTGCCCACCTCCTGCAGCAGAGCTAGGTCGAAACTCTCCAAATTCAGAAAGTCCCCCAGGCGCTTCATACGGTCTGCTCGGTTCTTGCTCAGGTAGGGAATGGCCCTAAGGACAGAAAGGCCAGGGGAGGTGGCTGCTGGGGGTGTGCTCAGCCCTCCTACACCGCCAGCTGGGGCCAGGTGAAGGTTTTGGAGGTGTGGGTTCTCCCAGCCCCCTGAGACTGTAGGACCGGGTAGAGCCGTGGCCCCAGATCCCACAGAAAGCACTCACCAGCAGTTGAGGTTAAACACCCTCAGTCTCAGGGAGAAGTTGGGCTTCATGGCGGGACGCTCTAAGGACAAGGGACAGGCGACTTCCTCGGCGACGGGCGTCGGGACCCGAGCAGGCGGACGGCACCTCCTCCCGGGGCGGAGCGCACAGGTGGTCGGCCCCGCCCCCGCGCTCCCAGGAAGGCCGGGGCCCCGAAGCCGCGGTGGTTCCTAAGCCCCTGCCGCCCGGCACAGGACCCCCTCGCGATCCGAGACAGGCGCCCGCGTTACCAGGACAACCGGCTGCTGGCACACGCTGGCTGCCCACCGAGCCGGAAAGGCGATCTGTGGCGAAACCCGGGAGCGAGGCCCGCGCGCGGGGGGACTCGGATGGGCGGAGAGCCGGGCTGAGGCACGAGGGGCGCGGGGCTCCCGGTTCCTCTTCCCCGAAGCTGTCCTTGGCTTCGGTGGCCCGCGCGCCCTCGCCCGCCTCTCACCCGGCCCCCCCGCAACAGGCAAACTAGCCGGGGCGCCGCCGCCGCCCGCCGCTGCCGCCGCCGGCCCTTGGCCCCGCCCTCGGCCCCGCCCCTCCCTGCGGACGTGGGGGCGGGGCCGCGCGGTTGCCCCGGCGACACGCAGTGTTTGTGCTCGAAGCCGGGCGCGAGCGCCGCGATGGCGCGCCAGTGCGTCTCGTCGCCGCCGCCGCCGGAGCCGCTGCTGCAGGTGAAGGTGGTGGGGGTCTTCAAGAGCTCCAGCTTTCAGATTGCGAAGACCACCGCGGAGGTAACGGCGAAGAAGCCACGAGTGCGGGCGGCCCTTCTCGAGTCCTCGTCCCGCCCTCGTGGTGGCCGACCGGGGTGAGGGGGTCGATGTTCCGGGGAGGCAATGGCCCGGCAGGGGAACTGTGCGGGTTCTGGGGGGCGGCATTCCACTTCGAGAAGGGCTACCTTTAAAGGGCCTTCCGCGCGAAGAAGCCTTCAGAACCTTGCTGGGAATAAAGGCAATTCCTCCCCTCTACATAGCCACACATTTTATTCCACCTCAATTTTTAACTGGAATTACAGATTTTAAAAATTCACGAAAAAATGTTTAGGAAAAAGCTACATATAATAAGCTGTTTTTTTTTTTTTCAAACTCCCACTCCCAAGTAATTTTTGAAAACCATTTGAGAAGTTTTATTATTATTATTATTTAAAATTTCTATAGCAGTCACTACATTCCAATAGGATTAGGTACGTAAGGGGGTTTCTTAATAAATGACGGACCATCAGATGCTTTGGAGAATACAGGTAATTGTTTGTAAACACACAGAATAATCTAGATGGAAAAACACTTCAATTGGAATGATGTGGCCAGGTCAGTGATGTTGCAACACACATGTAACCCTAGTGCTGGGGAAATGAAGAAATGTTGAAATGTAGAATTCAGCATGTCTTTGGGGTTTGCTCCAGAACTGATGCTTTAAAATTATGCCACGCTTCTCTCCTTCCCACTAGACTCTAGGACAATACATTATTCATGTTTATATCTTCCAAAGTACTCAGCTGGATACCTGACACAAAATGTTCCCAAACAGAAAAAAATCTTAAATTCCTATCTTGCCTGTTCCAAGTCCACAGAATTAAAAGAAAAGTTTGTAGTTATATCAAGTCAGGAAATAGTAACTAATTTGTGAAATAGGTAAAGTTTACATCAAAATGAAGAGAATAATGATCAGAAGGCTGTGGAAACAAGATAAGGATCATCAAAACAAATAGAAATTGTGTTAGTTGGGCTGATGGAATCAACCTAGTTTTATGGCCTAAATTGTAATTCATGTGTTTGAGGGATTTTATTCCTTTGTTTTTCTCAGCTCCTTTTATGAAAGCACGGGTTTTCAGTGCCTGCTCCACACTGTAGATAAGGTGTTGGCAGTGTTTTTGTGTCAAGTCCAGATATTAAATAATGAGGCCTTCGGGCCCAGAGATTCTCAATGGCTACTACTCTGTCCTTGTGGTGCAAAAGCACCCACAGTATGTAAATGAGTAGTGGTTTTCCAATAAAACTATTGTGCACACTACAGTTTTGACTTGCATATAATTTCACATGACATGAAATATGATTATTCTTTTGATTTTTTGATTTGGCCTTCTGTAGAGTGCACACCGAGTCAAGAAAAAAATGCCTTTCCCTGTTGTAGAGCATCCACTAAGTCAAGAAAACAATGCCGTTATTATGTTAGTAATGATAATTTCCCTTTTGTAAGCTTTTGCCTACTGTAACTCTATTTGAATATAAAGACATCAATGTAAATTCAGTTAGTTCTCTTAAAGGATCTGTGGCAATAAGTCCAGTGTGATTATTTGTGAGCAATCCCAGATGCCTAAGGAACTGACAAAGATTCAGATTTGTAAAGAGTATTACATATATACTAATTTGGATGGAGTCCATTTTAGAACAAACACTAAATTATAAAGAAAGTGTAGTTAAGTATGCTTAATTTGAAAACTATTAGGCTTATTAGTTATTCCAGGTGGTCCCTCAGTTGGAGACAGTCATCCTGCACAATTGCCTCAGACTCAGCAGACACTGGACTTGAGAAAAAAGCACACATCTGTTGTTTGCGGACAGTAGTCTAGGAAGGAAATGGCCAGATTGCTCTTGCCCTCTTCTGCTGTCCCTAACCCCAAGGCAAGATGCATTCACATCCTGGCTGTCCACCGCTGATGAAACGTGCCTGTTAGACCACGATGGAAGAGGCCAGCTGTCACCTCTCCCTCCCTGTTGGCCCATCTATTCCTCAGACCCACTCAGAAAGGTGAGGCCGAATTGTTATTGCCTCAACTACCTTCTTTTGCTTTAGGAGGAGGGAAAGGATGACATATTAGGAACTAAAACTTTTTCATTTTTGACAGGGATTGTTAACTAGTAAGAATTTTCTCTGAATCAGACAAAAATAATATGTTAAACTAAAACATGCTTGCCAAAACTGGTTTGGATCAGGGGATAGAGCGTCGGCCTGCAGACTGAAAGGTCCCAGGTTCGATTCTGGTCAAGGGCATGTACCTTGATTTCGGGCACATCCCCAGTGTGGGGTGTGCAGGAGGCAGCTGACTGATGTTTCTCTCTCATCAATGTTTCTAACTCTCTTATCTCCTTTCCTCTCTGTAAAAAATCAATAAAATATTTTTAAAAAATAAACTAAAACATGCTCAATATCTAAACCTAAACATATTTAGTATTTCTTTTTTTCCCAAGAGGAATAACCACAACAATATCCTTTCGATCATTCTCCATATATCAGTGAATTAAAGCAATAATAAACAATAATCCTATCTAATAAAGAGGGAATATGCTAATTGACCATCACTCCATCACAAAGATGAAGCCACAGCTGAAGCCAAGTTCCCATAAGGAACCTAATGAGTAATCAGCAGGGACCTAAGGCTATGTCCTCCCCTGCCCCCGTAGGGCTTGACAGGGGACCTTAGGCTGTTCGCCCCACCCCAGCGTCAGGCTGGGGGACCTCAAGCCATGCCCTCCACCAGGTGGGGCTTGACAGGGCACCAGGCCGGGAGACCTCAGACTGCACCCCTCGCCCCAGCACTGGGCCAGTGGACTTGAAGCTGTGCCCCCTGCCTAGCTGGGCTTGGTAGGGGACCTCAAGCCGTGCCCCCCACACAGTGGTGCTTGACGGTACACCCCCAGTGCTGGGTCTGAGGAACTCAGGCCGTGCCCCCAACCCCAGCACCAGGCCGGGGGACCTTAAGCCACACCCTCTGCCCCAGCATTAGACCAGGAGACCTGGCTGGGCTTGACAAGGGACCTCAGACTATGCCTCCTGCCTTGGCACCAGGCCAGGGGACCTCAGACCATGCCCCCGACCCAGCAGGGCTTGACAGGGACCTCAGGCCACGACCCATGCGCAGTGGAGCTTGATGGGGGGACCTCAAGGTGTGCTTCCCATCCTGGTGCTGGGCTAGGGGACCTCAGGCCACAATCCCCACCCTAACACCAGGCTAGGGGACCTGAGGCTGTGCCCCCATGCCTGGCAGGGCTTGACAGGGGACCTCAGGCTATGCTCCCCACCCAGTGGGGCTTGACGGGGGACCTCAAGGTGCACCCCCAGTGCTGGGTCAGGGGAACTCAGGCCGCTCCCCCCCTCCAGCGGGGCTTGTTGGGGGACCTGAGGTGTGCCCCCCTTCTGGTGCCAGGCTTGACGGGACCTCAGGCCATGCCCTCCACCCAGTAGGGCTTGACAGGGGATCTCAGGCCATGTCCCCCATCTGGCAGGGCTTGATGGGGAACCTCAAGGCATGCCCCCTTCCCCGGTGTGGGCTGGGGAACCTCAGGCTATGCTCCATATCCTGGCACAGGGCTAGGGGACCTGCGGCTATGTCCCCTGCCCAGCAGGGCTTGACAAGAGTGGTACTGGCCAGGTCTGGATCTAGTCCAATGGGGGCGGGGGCCGACTGGGTCTGACATGATTTTGAGGCGCATGTGGGTGGGCAGGGACTTGACTCTTGGTCCTGTGGTGCATCCCAGACTCTGACAGGAGGAAGGTTTTCATATACATTTTACTAATTTTCTTTCATCTCTGACACTTCTATTATAGAGAAAGGGCAAATAGCAATATTAAATAATTTCCTCTAATTAATCCCCTTTTAATGTGCCCGAATTTCATGCACCAGGCCACTAGTTAAATAAATAAGCATCTATTTATTTTAATTAAAAGTATCCATAGATCCGCTGAGGGTTAGTAATAACTTAATTTAGGAAAACTGGTCCTGAAAGAACGTGGCAAATCACAAAACTATTGGCACAACCTTTATTTGTTCGTTTGTTTATTCAGTTGCTGTGTGTAAATAAATGATCTACTCTATGGCAGATGTTGAGGCCAGTGGAAATATAGGAAAATTAAGGCATAGTCTTTGTCCTCAAAGAAACAAATAAGAAGGAGCACCAGTATGGACTGGGGAGTGACTTAATGGAAGTATACACAGGGATCTGGATGGCTGGCAAGGTGCATCTAATCAAACTGCAGCTTGGATATGCCTGGTATAAACTTTCTTGGAGACCTCATAAAAATTGGGGGAAATTATTACTACTTTAAAAGAGAACTGGATATGCCTGGTATAAACTTTCTTGGAGACCTCATAAAAATTGGGGGAAATTATTACTACTTTAAAAGAGAACTTACTCTAAACTAATTGTTCTATTTTGAAACCTAGTGTCTGAAGAGTAATTATCCATCCAAATTTGATGATCCTATAATGGTTCCTCTTCAAGAATTTGCGTGGGATCGATATCTACAGGAGAAAAAAAGGGTAAAGGATATTCGGGGTGGGGGAAATGAGCAAAGTTTTGCCTGAAGTATCTTTATGCATTGTTTTGGGAAAACGGAAGTAGTAATTTTAGTGCAACTAAATTTTATTTCTCTAAATCATGCCCTTTTCCTAAATTATTTCATTCGTTTTACCAGGCTGATTTTGAGAAAAAGTAAGATATTTACAGGATTTTCTTTAGGAGGCATGTGATAAAGGTAAGTTTTAAACTCTCAATGCTGCTATTTACCCCTCTTTCCCTGCACATCACTCCTCACACTTCCTCCGGCACCCTGATGCTCAGGTGTATGGCCTGGCACTCTTCATTCTGGAAGGTTTTGGATCACAGATATAATGAGGGGCTAGTGTTGGGTAGGAGAGCTCTGATGACAGGCACCACGTTCCCACCGGGCCGCCTTGACCTAACTTGTTCTTCTCTGCATCTCCTTCCCAGCAGTATGGTGCATCCCAGGTTTTCTCTTGGGTGCCAACCCTGGTACGTTGGTAGTGTTGCCCAGAGCAATGTGATGAGGAATCCTAAGGTGGCATCCTAGCTCAGCAATGTCTCATTTTGAGCGATGGTGGGGGCTGGAATGGCGTATACTTCTTGTTTGGCACCCCTGGCCCAGTCCCGTAGAGACTCCCAGTCCTGGTTTCCCTGCCCCACCCCATCTGGCCAGGGGCTGATGAAATCCATGTCCCCTGACCAGACCAGTTTCGATTATTCTGTGCTCAATTGCATAAGAAGTCCTGTGACCCTGTGATTATCAGGCAGATAGTGTTGCTTTACCACTTCACTCTCCAGTCACAGGAATGGCACAAAACTGAGTCAAGAGTACCACTTGTTAAGTCTCATGCCATTTTCATAGCCATAATACCTTTTCATTGGCATTCAGATAGAGTCACAGCAAACACAAATGGTGCTTATTATATGCCAGACACTATTCTAATAGCTTCTACATGTATTAACTCTAATCCTGACAACAACCAGCGTGGCCAATGGCCCTGGTTTACCTGGCACGGAGGAGTTTCCTGGGATACAGAAATTTTAATCCAAAGCCGGGTCAGTCCTGGGCAAACCAAGACCATTGGGCATCCTAACATAAAACAATGTTTTTCTTAATTTTTATCATCAGACTTACTATACTGCACACCAACCAGCATCACGCTCTGCACCTCCAGGAGCCACAATCTTAGGTTTTACTTGCACCTCTCCTCTGATATTTTCCCCACTCTACTCTTTAAAGAGTGTTTTCTTGCCCTCTTCAGCCTTGAAATGTTTTGTGTTCTCCTCCTCCTGCTTTTCTCATGGGGCCTGAATGAGGCTTTCTAGATAGCCATTGCTGCTTCTTTCCTATTCCTTATTCATCCTCTCTTCCTTCTCTAACCCTCCTCTCCTGGATAATTACCACTTTAACTGTCTCTTCCTTTTCAGGCCAGTATTTTGTCTTCAGTGTAAGCGTTGTATCGGGTGTCAGATGTAGTGCTTTCTTAGCACATTTGTGGTTAGGTCCAGGCTGGCCTTGGTGGTCAGCAGAACGTGTTGCACACCTGAGGGATGGCTTCAGAGCATTTGAAGGCCTTTCTCTCCTCTCCAGAAGGGTAGTGTCATACATCATAGTACTGGAGACCCCAGAAACTCTCAGGTTCAGCCACCACCCTGAAGCAGGCCAGGATTCCTCATATGCAGAAGACAGAGTTGAGACGTTATGTCTTCAGCCCCTGAGAAAAGTGTATCTCCTCCTCCATGTCTCCCACGAGCGAACTAAAATATCCAGTTAAACTTTTTCTCTTCTTTTCCAAGTTTTGTGTCCTGTGAAATGTGGGAACATTGGTTAAGAAGTCTGGGAAGTATTGAGCAGTAAGTTCTATCAGTGATTTACAGTTTAGCATGAACAAGTGTATTCTCTTTCTTTTTTCCAAAGGTATCTTTTTGTTGATTTCAGAGAGGAAGGGAGAGGGAGCGCGCGAGAGAGAAACATCAATGATGAGAGAAAGTCATTGATTGGCTGCCTCCTGCCCGCCCCGCACTGGGGGTGGAGCCCGCACCGTGGGCTTGTTCCTGGCCAGGAATCGCACAGTGACCTGGTTCATAGGTCAGTGACTGACCACTGAGCCATGCGTGTATGTCTTGTTTGACACCCCAGGCCCAGGCCCATGGAGACTCTAAGTCCTGGGTTCCCTGCCCCACCCCATCTGGCTGGGCTGTATTCTCTTTCTTGAACAGTTTTTGATAAGGGCATGGAAATGACAACTGAATAAGAAATCTCTTTAAGAGGAGCTGAAAATGGAGCAAGTTAGCAAACTGAAAACAGGCTGTTCCCTAAACCAGCATTTCTCTAAGTGCGGTCTCCAGACCAGCCGCGTTGGCATCTCCTGGGATGTTCTTAGAAATGCACAGTCTCAGGCCCCACCCCAGAATCAGAAACTCAATACTGGGAATAATAAACCAGAATCCTCAGGGGACACACACTGGGGTTTAGGAGGTTGACTGGCAGTGTCGTGTGGATGAAAATGCACTTCATTTTGAAGGACTTAGTACTTGAAAGTGCTTATGCAGGTGAGTCCTCTTCTTCACTGCCCCTCGGGTGCCCGGAAGTCCCTGTTGGCCCTCACCCTGACCCCACCTCCAGAAAAAGCATTCTTTCCACGCTTCGCACTGAAAACCATGTCTCACTCAGAAACCCCGGCCTTCCCATATATGCACACCCCCATGTGTCCCCACAGTGAGATGTGCTTCAGAAATGACACCACAGCCCCTGGCCGGCGTGGTTCGATGGTTGGAGCACCGGCCAAAGGGTCTCGGATTCCATTCCAGCGTAAGGGCCCCTACGGGGTTGCAGGCTCACACTTGGGTTGTGGGTTCACTCCCCACTTCCATCGTGGCATATGTGGTCAATGTTGCCCCCTCCTCCTTTCCACTCTCTCTGAAAAGCAATGGAAAAAATATCCTCAGGTGAGAATTAACCAAAAATAAAAAGAAGAAATGACAACAAATTACCTTTCATTTCAAGTTACTGTAACAAGATTGCTATACACACATTTTTATTACCAGGTCACCATCTGTTTTCTTTGATTATGTCATTTTAAAGATTTTTTTATGTCATTCTTTGCTTTAAGTGATGCCAGAGTCTTGAACAATGTTCTTGAATTCATGCTGAGAGCAAAATTGTGAGAGGTGGCAAAAAATATATATTTTAAAGATTTAGACCGAGAGCTGAATTCAAGATGTGGCTTGTGGATTTAGCACTGCTTATTGTTTTCTTTCTTTCCTTTACAGGAACTTAAGAGTGAAGTCTGGGAATATTCTTCCAATGTCATGTGTTTTGTTAATGGTCAGCTGCTGGGTGATGCACTTGAACTTAAGAAATGGGCCCACAAGGTGTGGAATATGTTTGATTTTAAGCCCCCTGCACTTTATGGGGCACTTACTGTGGATTTTTCTACTAAATTCTTAAGCAACACCAAGGCAAGTTACACTGATTTTTAAAGAAAAATAGTGGAATCTTTGATGATTTATGTTGACTCAGCATTAATTACTGATATTGAAATGAAGGAATATAAAAGACTAGGAGACCAGGTTTGCAAAGGATTATAATGTGGCAGGGTTTAGCAGGCAGGAGTATCTCCATTCAAACATTCCCACTCCCCTTAAAGGTTTATAGACATTATCATTTGTGCTAAAATATAAAGATTCTCCTTTAAAGAAGGTCAAACCTATCACTCACCTTTAGTGGGGAATATTTTAATTAGTACTGACACCCAAGTGACAGTTACTGCACCAAGAGAATGGAAAGTTTGGGAGGAAAGGTGACCTTTTAAAGCATGACACACAGTTGGTGAGAGCAGGATGCAATGTTACTGGGGTGTCTGTGGCAGAGGACAGTCATGAAGTCTGAGGTCAAGAGAGAGGTACAGACATCATCAGGATTGGATGGCAATAGAGATAAAAGTACTTTGTAATTTTGCTCACAAAGTTCGTAGCAACAACTATCCCACATGCTGAAGATTACTTCATGTTCCTTGTGGCCTGGGCCTACAGAAAGATCCAGTGCCTTTCTGAGCTGTGCAAAGGCAAAGACCAATATCTTGCATCCTTGTTTAACCACTGCATGGAATGGAATCTGAAACATAGTAGCTGCTCCATGAATGTTTGGTTGAATAAACAATGCACTTGGAAAATGCTAGAAACTCTGGGGTGCAAGGCGGCACTTACTGTTCATAGCAGTTAAGTCCCAAAGGGATAGGAGTTTAGAAGTAAGTACATGGCAGTCCTAATTGGCTTTGGTTTAGCTCAGTGGATAGAGCATCGGCCTGCGGACTGAAAGGTCTCAGGTTCGATTCCAGTCAAGGGCATGTACCTTGGTTGTGGGCACATCCCCAATAGGAGGTGTGCAGGAGGCAGCTGATTGATGTTTCTCTCCCATCAATGCTTCTAACCCTATCCCTCTCTCTTCCTCTATAAAAAAAATCAATAAAATATATTTTTAAAAAAGAAGTACATGGTGTATTCTGGGAATAACTGGGGCAGCAAGGAGACCAGAATTACTGGGGAAATGAGGCTGAGAGAATGAGAGTATCTATCGGTCATGATTCTTGATGTCATCAATACTAAGCTACTCTGATTAATTTAGATTAAAGAAAAAGGGTATGTATTTAAGGGATATTGGTAACCTCATAAGTGACGGGCAAGCTGGAGAACCTGCTTTGGAAAGCAGGTAGGGACCAAAGGAAGCCTGGCCACAGGAGAAAATGGCCAGAGCAACCCCTCTCCCCCTCAGGAATATGCAGCCAAGGTCTGCCATGGGTGCCCGCTGGCCTGGGGCCAATATCCGTGCACCCCCGGGATATCCCTGCATTCTGGTTCTCACAGGACGGGAAGAGAGAGAATCTGGCCCCTTCAGGGTCTGTAGAGGGTGGCCGGGCCCCTGTGAGGAATTCCCCAAATAGGAAAGGTGTTCAGCTGTTAAACAGGGAGAAAAACACCCAACGGATCCACTAAAGAAAGGTTGAACTTCCCACCCATTCTGGATCAAGAAGGAACTTTTCATAAAGAGTATGATACAGTCCTTTACTTTTCTGGAAAAACTTTTAGGGCTGTTCAGAAACAGGCTGGCATGAGGGAGGGAAGCCTGGCAGCAAGAGCAGCCTTCTGGAAAGCTGCTATAGCAGCAGGGCTAGAGGTAAATAAAGACAGTTTCAATAACTGGTGGCAGTAAGGGGAGGGGACCAACATTCCAGAGGAAATCCTTAGGGTTTTTTTCCCCTCAAATGGTAGATTCTTCTTGCTGAGTAAAACCTAGGGACTTGTTTACCTTTGGGTTGGATTGATATGTTGCATAATTATATTTGTGTGTTTGGCTGTTAGGCGACATCTTGTATTGCCTTCCTTTTATTCTCTTTTCATTACAATTTTTACAATTATCTGCTCTGGAAACCCCAGAAAGATAAGATATTGCACAGGGAATCATGATTTTCAGTAGATACTTTTTTCCCCTCCTAAGCCTGTGAAGTTGACTGTTATGCCTCTTATTCAATTTTTTAAAATGTTTTGTTTTTATGCCTCTTATTCTAAAGTAATATTCTTTTATAATCAAGAAATTGTAGTACAAAAGCTGAGAGGCACAAATCTTATATGGTAAAGAGCCAATATGCTAATTAGACCGAACAGCAGAATGACCGTCAGAGGAACATCCTGATGAAGCCGGGACTGCCAGGAATGAGGCTGCAGTGGCCTTGCATGACTTGTGCATCAGGCTTCTAGTTAATTATAATTTGTATGGATGCCAGAATACACATTATTTCAATCTTTCAATTAAAAATATTTAAAAGGCTGGTGTGGCTCAGCAGTTGAGCTTCGACCTGTGAACTGAGAGGTATTGGTTCAATTCCCAGTCAGGGCATGTGCCCAGTTGTGGTCTTGATCCCCAGTGGGGGACATAAGGGGTGGTCAATCAGTGATTCTCAAATCATTCATCTTTCTTTCTCTTTCTCTCCTATTCTTAAGTCAATAATAATTTTTAAAAGGTTATAGTGACATAAAATTAATGATAGTGATACATTTAAAAGTGATTTCATTTATGTTTCCCAGATTCTTAAGAAATAGGGCAGGGCAAATTATGTACCTTTTAAATCGGCTGGCATTTTATGTATGAGAAAGGTGTCTAATATTCAAAAGGTATTCCAATCGATGTGCTCAGCTCCCTAGATGAATGCCACTGTGATGGAGATTAGTGCTTTCAATTTGGATGCCTTTTGGTAGGACTAGACATCTTACAAATGTTAGTCGTCTCTCCTGGAAAGGATGGCAATTGAAAACGAGCCGGGGGCCGCTGGGAAGTTGAGGACATGATTACACAGCATCAGAAGCACAGCACCCCTCGCCCAGTCCCTGCAATCACATCTCCTGTGGTGTTGGGGGCCTTATTTTCCCTCTCCAAAAGGCTGGCCTGGCTTTGGTTAGCTAATCTGAGCTGCCTCTGAAAATCCAGAACACATGTAACCTAATCGATGGCACTCACATTGGCTTTCCCCCCAAATTACTGAGGAAAGAAAAGAATTACCAGTCTGCTTTCTCATAGGGACTGGCTGTCCTTTCCACAATTACTTTGTGATGTAGCAGCTACCGAAGCCATGTGTTCTTGGTTTTGGTGATGGGCTAATGTTGCGGAAAAGTTTTAAAAAGTGTGTTATTTAGGTTGTAAAGACTTGATATAATAAAATGAAACAAAACTCCTTAAATTCTTCTAATTTTGTTGTTTCATTCTCCACTGTTAATGCTGTTAACATCTTATCAATAAAAACATTATTGTTTTGTTTTTGGTCATTTTTAGAATTTTCTTCCAAGATATTGACCTGCATTATCTTTTTCTCCTGAATTTTAATAGCATGATTTTGTGTTCTTGGATGTTTCTATTGATCTTAATCCAATTGGAAGATTGGTTTTTGAGGTAAGAGGTTTTTCTGGTTTTTTTTTTTTTTTTTTTTTTTTTTTTTAGTAAGTTGGGGGGAGGGGATCTGTAACTGTCAAAATGTTAAATATTTAATCTTTTAAATCTTTAATTTTATTTTGTAGCTATACTGTGATACATGTCCCAAAACATGTAAAAATTTTCAGCTCTTGTGCACAGGAAAAGCAGGGTTTTCTCAGCGTGGCATCAAGCTACATTATGTTGGTTCAATTTTTCATCGAATAGTAAAGAGTGCTTGGATACAAGGAGGAGGTGAGTTTACAAACTTAAGTATAACTTAATTGCAACATCAGATCAGAATGTCCAGAATTTTACTTACTTTTGTAAAATGCATATAGGATTAGATACATTTAACGTTAGATGTTTGTGGGAACCCTAATCAGAGGACACCAGACGTTCAAGGCCAATTTGCCATATGCGTGAGTAGCAAGGACACAGTAGTTTTACTGTATGACTGCGCAGGTGTACCTTTCTATAACCCAAACACATGCCACTATTTGGCAAGAAGCCTCTTTTGCCTGAGTTGGTATAAAGATACTAGAGGCCTGGTGCACAGATTTGTGCACTGGTTGGGTTCCTTGGCCTGGCCTGTGGGGATCAGGCCAAAACCGGCTCTCTGATATCCCCTGAGGGGTCCCAGATTGTGAGAGGGCACAAGCCAGGCCGTGAAGGGACCACAGGAGGGCTCCAGGGCATGTCCAGCCCATCTCGCCCAGTCCTGATCCACTGGACCCCAGGAACAAGCTAACCTACTGGTCAGAGCGTCTGCCCCCTGGTGGTTAGTGTGTGTCATAGCAAATGGTCGAACAGACAGACACTTAGCATATTAGGCCTTTATTATATAGGATTATATGGGATGTTACTGACCAGCCGGAACATGGCTGCTTTGCACAGCTGCTTTGAAGAACTGCTTTGTCTGATGGCTCCTTAAAAGCAATGGCTACTTAGTCTGCAATAAAGTCTCTCTTATATGCTTATGACTTCTCATATCTTCTTCTAATACCCAGCATCTGAGGACCTGTACACCCCACAGTTAGCATAGTTGAGCAGGATCAAGGAGTAAGTGGTCCAACAATGTTATATATATTTAAAGGATGTTTTTCATATGGCCAAATGATTAGTTCAGATATTCATACTCTTTAAAATTTTTCTAATTATTAAAATAAATCTAAAGTATGTTATCAGAAATATTCTAAAATAACAAGCCATATAAGAAAGCAGAAAACATTTTTAATCAAAATGTAATTTTAAGTGCTCACCTAAATAAATAAGAATACTTAGAAAATACAAAGCCTTTAAGAAACATACTAAAGGTGGGAATTTGAAAATAGAATAAACGGAAAACAACTGATTTTTCACCAAAGATGTTACATTATTACAACTGAAAAGTAAGATCCTTTTTAGTTCTTTTCAGGTCAGTCCTTTGGCTTTACAGACTAGGTAGCCTGGTTAACAGCACAAAATTAAATTTGGGAGGCTTTTGGGGAAATATCCGATAGAGATAAATTAATAATCTATATATGTAACAGCCTAAATGACTGTTGGACTGGTCAGCCGGTAGCTATTACATGCAATGTCCACCAGGTGGCAGATGCTCAACCACAGGCACGGAAACATGGAACAGACTGATGAATCTCAGAGAAGCAGGGAGGGCAGGAAGAGAGTAACCAAAGATTTTATATGCATACTAGAGGCCCAGGGCGTAAAATTGCGTGAGACCCAGACCCGCCACACCAGCGGGACCCCAGGCCTTGCCACACAGAGCTGTGCGGCTCTGACCGGTTGGTTGTGACGCCATTAGGGCATCATGATTACAGGCCTTTTATTAAATAGGACTGGAGGTCTGGTCCACGCATTTGTGCACTGGTGGGTCCCTCAGCCTGGCCTGTGGGGATTGGGTCAAAACTGGCAGTCTGAAATCCCCCAAGGGGTCCTGGATTGTAGTGGGCGCAGTAAATATGTATTTAAAAATATTTAATTCAAAATTTCACAGAGCGCCCTGTTCTGCTGATTTTCTGTAGTGTTCACAAATTTGGTGGCTTGCTTTCCAAGATTTACTGGCTCTGTCCCCCTCCTTACCTTTGCACTGGACTTTCCCTTCTCTTAAGTGCTATGGTCCACATCCAGCTCACTGTTGATTTTTGTCTTTCTACTCTGTAGGGACCCCAGAGTTCTAGGCCCCACTTCTGTGGTGTTCTAGGACTTTGGGTGTCTCTTCCTCCATCAGAAATATAAAGAATTAGCACAGGGCGGTGTGCTCAGTGGTGAGAGCATTGGCTTGCACACTGAAGGGTCAGGGTTTGATTCCAGGTCAAGGGCATGTACCTGGGTTGCAATTTGCTGCCCTGCCCTCAGTTGGGGCATGTGCTTGCAGAGAGCAACCAGTTGATGTGTCTCCTCACAACAGACTGATGAGAGAGTGCCCCCCCCCTTCTGCTTTCTCTCTCCCTTCCTCCTTCCCTTCCACTATCTCTGAAAACCGATGAAAAAAAAATCCTCAGGTGAGGATTAACAAAAATATTAAAAAAGTAAAGAATTATATTTTACAGCTGCATTGATATTAAAAAAATCTTTCGACTTAAAAAAATTGTTATATTACAAATAAACTCCATTTCCAAAATACCAGATAATGAGTTATCACTGTGGGGTTCCAAGAAATGAAAATTTGAACATTAATTCTTCTTAAAGCACCTATTTTTATTCTTGCTCTATAAATATCTTACTGTTTCTCTTTTTTTATCCTCTCAGTTTAATCTTTCCATTTTTCTTAAAAGATGGATTATGTGATAACTTGTGAAGTAACCAAAATTTATATGAACACTCTTTAAAAAAATCATATGGCAATTATTATATAACTGGGGACCTGGTGCATGAAAATTCATGCACTGGAGTGGGGGGTCCCTCAGCCCAGCCTGCCCCCCCTCACAGTCAGGGAGCCCTCCAGCAGGAGGCTATCCGGCGAGCTGGTGATCATACCTCTGCTGCTCAACGGCCGGCCCTGGTCACCTGAGCCTCAGGCGACCCTGGGCAGCCGGGCAGCCACCATCCTAGGCTTGCCTGTGCCTCAGACCTGCTCTAGGCGGCTGGGGGGCTGAGGGGACTGGGGGACTCTGGAGGCAGGTGCATGGGGCGGGCTGGGCCTTGCTATGTGCCTGTTGCCCTGCTGGGGCTGAGGGGCCTAGGTGCCGCCATCTTGTGGCTGTGGGCACCATCATCTTTGAGGGTTGGGCAGTCCATAGGCGTATTCCCTCATTGGCTGTGGGTGCTGCCATCTTTGAGGGTGGGGCAGTCCATTAGCATATTCCCTCCTTATTGGCTGTGGGCACCGCCATCTTTACAGTGGCGTGAGGGTCAATTAGCATATTCCTTTATTAGGTAGGATACTTCAGTTTTAAAATTTATATTGTAATTTAACCTATCTCCAAGAATTATTAGGAAAAAATAGTGACTTGAATGTAAAATTGTGTATAAAATGCATTATAGTAATATTTTCATGGTATAAAAATTTATTGTAGTCATTTGTATAAAGGAAATCATAATTTAAAGCATTTTTCTTTTTTTTAAATTTAATAAATTGTTATTATTCAGATTATTACAATTGTTCCTCTTTTTTCCCCCATAGCCCTTCTTCACCCAGTTGCCACCCCACCCTCTGCCCTTACCACCCCCCTACATTGTCCTCATCCATAGGTGTATGATTTTTGTCCAGTCTCTTCCCTCACCCTCTACACCTCTTTCCCCCTGAGAATTGTCAGTACACTTCGTTTCTATGCCCCTGATTCTATTATAATCACCAGTTTTTTTTGTTCATCAGATTTTTAAAATCTTTATTGTTCAGTTTATTAATTACATTGTTTCCCCTTTTTTATCCCCCTATATCTCCCCTCCACCCTCACCTCCCCCTCCCCAGTGTCCTCTCCCATTGTTGCAAGATTTTTGTCCAATCTCTTGCTGTACTTCCCACAACCCTTTTCTCCCCAAGAATTGTCAGTCCATTCCCTCTCTATGTCCATGTTTCTGTTATAGTCACCAGTTTATCTTGTTCATCAACCTATCAATTCACTTGATTTTTATGTTCATTTGTTGATAGATGTGTATTTGTTGTTCATAATTTATATTTTTACCTTTTTCTTCTTCCTCTTCTTAAAGAATATCTTTCAGCACTTCATATAATATTGGTTTGGTGGTGATGAACTCCTTTAGCTTTTTCTTATCTGCGAAGCACTTTATCTGATCTTCAATTCTGAATGATAGCTTTGCTGGATAGAGTAATCTTGGTTGTAGATTCTTGCTATTCATCACTTTGAATATTTCTTGCCACTCCCATCTGGCCTGCATCGTTTCTGTTGAGAAATCCGCTGACAATCGTATGGGTGCTCCCCTGTAGGTAACCAACTGTTTTTCTCTTGCTGCTTTTAATATTCTATCTTTATCTTTTGCTCTTGGCATTTTAATTATGATATGTCTTGGTGTGGTCCTCTTTAGATTCCTATATTTTGGGGTTCTGTGTACTTCTTGGGCTTTTAAGTCAGTTTCTTTCACCAGGTGGGGGAAGTTTTCAGCCACTATTTCTTCAAGTAGGTTTTCATTAACTTGCTCTCTCTCTTTTTCTGGCACCCCAATAATTCGGATGTTGGCATGCTTGAGGTTGTCCCAGAGGCCCCTTACACTATATTCAATTATCTGAATTCTTTTTGTTTCTTGCTTTTCCAGCCGAGTGGATTTTGCTTCTTTGTATTTCAAATCTTTGACTTGGTTCTTGTGGCCCTCTGGACTGCTTTTAGGACTTTGTGTAATATTTTTTATTTCAGTCAGTGTATGCTTGATTTCTAGTTGGTCCTTTTTCATATCCGTGAGGGTCTGGTTCGTATCCTCAGAGGTCTTGTTCATTTCCTTGTAGGTCTCATTCATTTCTTGGTTGGTCTTGTTTATTTCCTCGTTGGTCTGGTTTATTTCCTTGTAGTTCTCATTAAGTTCATCGGCCTTTTCTAGGCGCCTCTTGAAAAGCCTTATAACTATGGTTTTGAACTCTATGTCTTGTCGTCTTTTCTCCTCCATTTCTTTCACACCTGATTTCTTTCCATGTCTCTGCATGGTGGCTGCTTTATGTGGTGGATATCCTCAAAGGGACAGTGGCTCAGCCTCCCCAGTTACCTGAGGTGGGTACTCTTACTGCAATCCTTTATGGGTTGTACAGTATTTTTTAATTTAAACTCAGCTTGTTGTTGTTAGCCCTAGGAGGGTTTGACCTCCAGGCCAATTGGCTGTGAAGGGATACTATGTTCAGGTTGGATGGGCGGAGTCTCTGAGCTGCGCGGCAGCCTCAGTGTCCGCTGTGTCCTATGTGGCGCTCGCGCGCGGGAGTCTCTATTGTATGGGGATGGCTGCAGACACCTCCAAGAGAAAGCCACTAGTCTCTTCCCCTTGCCAGACAACTCTGCCTCTCCCCAAATGTGTCTGCACACCCAAAATCTAGCCCAGGGTTGTAAAATAGATGGTTTCCGGGACCAGGAGACAAGTTTCCAGGGGGCAAGTCGCGGGTTTGTGCGACACTTGCGCGCAAACTTCTTTTCCCAGCCTCCGGGTTTCTCCTCAGACTAGGAGCCTCTGCCGCGCCCCGCTTCCAGGGTGCATCCCCCGGACCTCGGACCTTGCCTGGCACTGGGGAATCTGTGCAGTGGGACATCTCCACGTACCCCGGATCTCGGACCTTGCCTGGCGCTGGGGAATCCGTGCAGTGGGACGTCTCCGCCCTCTCCGTTGGCGAAATCCAGCCGGGTTGCTGCTCCAGCCCCAGTTCATGCGCGCGACCAGGATGGCTCCTAACCTGTATCCATCTTCAAGGCTGCACTCCCGCCACTCCTCTGAGTCTCAGTGTCCCACCTTTACTCTTATTTGTGGAGTTTTCACTCAGCCAGCTTTCTGGCGATTCTGGGTGCTGTCTGTTCTGCTGTTATGTTGTAGTTCTTAAATCATTGCGCGGGGCAGAACAATAGGTGTTTACCTATGCCGCCATCTTGGTGTTCCCCCCCCTGTTCATCAGATTTTTAATTCACTTGATTTCGGTGCGCTTCTTGGACTCCTAAGTCAATTTCTTTCACCAGGTGTGGGAAGTTTTCGGTCACTATTTCTTCAAATAGGTTTTCATTGTCTTGCTCTCTTTCTTTTTCTGGCATCACTTGTTGATAGATATGTATTTGTTGTTCATAATTTTTATCTTTACCTTTTTCTTCTTCCTCTTCTAGTTTAAAAAAATATTTTAATCTTTATTGTTCAGTTTATTAATTACATTGTTCCCCCCTTTTCCCCCCCTATATTTCCCCACCACCTGGTACCCATCCCACCCTCCGCCCTCACTCCCCCCAACTGTCCTCTCCCATAGGTACATGATTTTTGTCCAGTCTCTTGCACCTCCCACAGCCTTTTTCTCCCCAAGAATTGTCAGTCTATTGTCACCTCTATGCCATGATTCTATTATATTCACCAGTTTATCCTGTTCATCAGATTTTTAATTCATTGATTTTTATATTCATTTGTTGATAGATGTGTATTTGTTGTTCATAATTTTTATTTTTACCTCTTACTTCTTCTTTTTTTAAAAATATGTTTTATTGAGTTTTTACAGAGAGGAAGGGAGAGGGACAGAGAGTCAGAAACATCGATGAGAGAGAAACATCGATCAGCTGCCTCCTGCACACCCTCTACTGGGGATGTGCCCACAACCAAGGTACATGCCCTTGACCGGAATCGAACCTGGGATCTTTCAGTTCACAGACCGACGCTCTAGCCACTGAGCCAAACCGGTTTTGGCTACTTCTTCCTCTTCTTAAAGAATATCTTTCAGCATTTGATATAATATTGGTTTGGGGATGATGAATTCCTTTAGCTTTTTCTTAGCTGTGAAGCACTTTATCTGACCTTCAATTCTGCATGATAGCTTTGCTGGGTAGAGTAATCTTGGTTGTAAATTCTTGCTATTCATCACTTTGAATATTTTTTGCCACCCCCATTTGGCCTGCATAGTTTCTGTTGAGAAATCCGTTGACAATCGTATGGGTGCTCCCTTATAGGTAACTAACTGTTTTTCTCTTGCTGCTTTTAATATTCTCTCTTTGTCTTTTGCTCTTGGCATTTTAATTATGATATGTCTTGGTGTGGTCTTTTTAGGGTTCCTATATATTGGGGTTCAGTGCGCTTCTTGGACTCCTAAGTCAATTTCTTTCACCAGGTGTGGAAAGTTTTCGGTCACTATTTCTTCAAATAGGTTTTCATTGTATTGCTCTCTCTCTTTTTCTGGCACCCCTATAATTCAGATGTTGGTATGCTTGAGGTTCTCCCAGAGGCCCCTTACACTCTCTTCAATTTTTTAGATTCTTTTTGTTTCTTGCTTTTCCAGCTGAGTGGATTTTACCCCTTTGTATTTCAAATCTTTAACTTGGTTCTTGGGGTGCTCTAGAGTACTTTTAGGTCTTTGTATAATATTTTTATTTCAGTCAGTGTATGCTTAATTTCTAGTTGGTACTTTTTCATATCATCATAGGTCTTGTTCATTTCCTTGTAGATCTTTTTCATTTCCTCGTAGGTCATGTTCATTTCCTTGTAGGTCTTGCTTATTTCCTTGTAGGTCTCGGCCTTTTCTAGGAGCCCCTTGAAAAGCCTTATAACCGTGGTTTTGAACTCTATGTCCAGTCGTTTTTTTTTCCCCTCCATTTCTTTCACATCTGATTTCTTTCCATGTCTCTGCATGGTGGCTGTTTTCCTGAGTTGATCACTTAGCTTTGTGTGGTAGATGTCTTCTCAGGGACAATGGCTCAGCCTTCCCATATACCTGAGATGTATATGGGTTGCACAGTCTTGTTGAAGTTAAGCCTAGATTATTGTTGTTAGCACTAGGAGGGTTTGACCTCCAGGCCAATTGGCTGTGAGGTTCAGCCATGCTCAGGTTGAATGGGCGGAGTCTCTGGGCCAAGCAGGCAGCATCTGCTCCGCCCTATGGAGCACCTGGGACTCTGTGCCAGGTGGCAATGGCTGCCAGCACCTCTGAGAGAGAGCCGCTGCTGAGCTCCACCCAATGCCGGACGATTCAACCTCTCCCCAAGTGAGTCTGCAGACCCAACGTCTCACCCAGAGTTGTAAAACTATGCAGTCCGGTGGTTTCCCAAATGAGAAGAGTATATCACGAGTCCTCTCTGTGCGGTCACGCAGCTGTGCTGTTCCCAAGTTCACGTGCACTCTGCACAAGCTCGTCCTCTTCACAAGCTTGCAGACCCTTGCAGTGCCCGAGTTTCAGCGTGCCTCCCCACTGTCCAGTTTTTACCCTGTATGATGTGGGTTCCCTGAACTTCGGGAGCTGGGGAATCAGTGCAGTGGGTTCCCTGGATTCCAGAGCTGGGGAATCAGTGCAGTGGGACGTCTTTGTCTCCCCTGTTCGAGAAAACCGGCTGGGTTTGCCGCTGCCCGCCCTATCCGCTTGCGCGAACACGGATCCAAACTTCTCTTTGCTTGTATCTTCAACGCTGTCCTCCGCCGCTCCTCTGAGTCACAGTTCCTATCTTCACTTTATTTGTAGAATTTTCACTCAGCCAGCTTTCCGGTGATTCTGGATGATGTTTGTTCATTCGTTAAGTTGTAGTTTTGAAATTGCTGTGTAAGGCATCAAGATAGGTGTTTACTTATGCCGCCATCTTGGTTCCTCTCCTCTTCTTCCTCTTCTGAAAGAATACATTTCAGCGTTTCAGATAATATTGGTTTGGTGTTGATGAACTTTAGCTTTTTCTTATCTGTGAAGCTCTTTATCTGACCTTCAATTCTGAATGATAGCTTTGCTGGATAGAGTAATCTTGGTTGTAGATTCTTGCTGTTCATCACTTTGAATATTTCTTGCCACTCTTGTCTGGCCTGCATAGTTTCTGTGAGAAATCAGCTGACAGTTGTATGGATGCTGCCTGCTTTTAATATTCTCTCTTTATCTTTTGCTCTTGGCATTTTAATTATGATGTGTCTTCGTGTGGTCCTCTTTGGATTCCTTTTGTTTGGGGTTCTCTGTGCTTCCTGGACTTGTAAGTCTATTTCTTTCACTCCATGGGGGAAGTTTTATTTCACTATTTCTTCAGATAGGTTTTCAGTATCTTGCTCTCTTCTTTTGGCACCCCCATAATTCTGATGTTGATAAGCTTGAAGTATTCCAGAGTCTTCTTACACTGTTTTCATATTTTTGGATTCACTTTTCTTTTTGCTTTTCCGGTTGAGTGTTTTTTGCTTCTTTGTATTTCAAATCTTTGACTTGATTCTTGCGATCTTCAAGTCTGCTGTTGGATCTCTGTATAATATTTTTTATTTTAGTTAGTGTATGCTTAATTTCTAGTTGGTCCTTTTTCATATCTTCAAGGGTCTCACTAAATTTACCAGTCATTTCTAGAAAAACCTTATAACTGTGATTTTGAACTTTTTATCCAGTCATTTGCTTTCCTCCATTTCTTTCATTTGTGATCTGTTTCTTTGTCTCCGCATTTTGGCTGCTTCCCTGAGTTGATTGAGTGGCTTTGTGTGTTAGGTGTCCTGTTGGGCCCCATGGCTCATCCTCCCCAGTCACCTGAGGTGGACACTCTTGGTGCACCCCTTTATGACTGTGTTCACAGTCTTGTTGTAGTTAAGCCTTGATTGCTGTTGGTATCACTGGGAGGAATTGACCTCCAGGTCAATTGGTTGTGAGGATCAGCTGTGTCTCTGCTGGGAGAACTTCTGTACTGGAGACACCCTTATGAGATAAGGTCTGCAAAAGCCTCTGTGCTCAGCTTGGATGGGGCGGAGTCTCAGGGCAAAGCAGACAGCATTGGTTTCCCATCAGCCCTGCCCTAATAGGCCCTTGTGTCTCAGTGTCTGTGATAATTGCTATAAGTACCTCTGAGAGAAAGCTGCCCTCGATTTCCACCCACTGCCAGACAGTCCAGTTTCTCCTCGAATGAGTCTGGGTCCCCATAGTCTTGCCCAGAACTGGAGTTCAGTGCAGTTGGGAGCTTTTGTCTTCCTCCCATTTGAGAAAGCCATCTGTGTACTCAGTTGCCTGCCCTGTCCGCATGCATGCCTCAGTACCTCTGCCTTCCTCAGTTCCTCTGAATCTCAGTGTGCTTTTCTTTTTCCTGACAGTCCAGTTTCACCCTGTATGAGTCTGGGTCCCCAGCGTCTCGCCTGGAACTGGAGTTCAGTGCAGTCTGGAGCTTTTATCTTTCTCCTGATTGAGAAAGCCAGCCGCACACTCAGTTGCCAGTCCTCTCCCTGTGCGTGTCTTCATACGTCAGCCTTTTGCAGCTCCTCTGAGTCTCAGTGTGCTTTCCTCTCTTCTTCTAGTTGTAGAATTTCTACTCAGCCAGCTTTCCGGTGGTTCTGAAATTATGTCCGTTTTGTCTTTTAATTGTAGTTTTGAAGTTGTTGTGCGAGTCAGCAGTTTAGGTGTTTACCTATGCCACCATCTTGGATTCTCATAAAGCATTTTTCACCCTGCCAATGTTGTACTTTCTTTTTTAGTTTCAAGAATAATAATATTTATTTATTGTTATTTTGTAGATATAGTGGCTGGAAGAGGAGATGATGGAGAGTCAATTTATGGACCAACATTTGAAGGTATGTATCTTTAAATTTTATCAGTCATATATTAGTTGATTATTCAAATTTAATAGGACAGGACAATTCACAACTTAAAATAATTGTGTTTGGGGTAACATACTAAAAGTGGGAGTTAAAAATGGCACCCCACACCCTAACTGGTTTGGCTTAGTGGATAGAGTGTCGGCCTGCAGACTGAAGGGTCCCAGGTTTGATTCTGATCAAGGGCATGTACCTGGGTTGCAGGCACATCCCCAGTAGGAGGTGTGCAGGAGGCAGCTGATCAATGTTTCTAACTCCCTATTCCTCTCCCTTCCTCTCTGTAAAAATTCGATAAAATATATTTCAAAAAAATTTCACCCAGGCTAGTCCAGAAAAGTTTTGTACACACATTTTTTCCCTTCACTTTCCTAAGTATATTATTTCTTTAGGATAAATTCCTAGAATTATGATTGTAAGGTCAAAGGGAATTGACTTTTAAAGCTTGTAATTTGCCATTCTCAGAATTGGCACCTTGATTATCCTCCTGTTTAGGCTGTCTGGGATCCTGGAAGATGGGTAGTAATGGTGGTAGTGTATTTTTTAAATTTTTTAAAGTCCCAAAATGAAAACAGACAATGTAGTCAAACAGAAAAATTGAAAACCCCTGGGTAACATTTATAACAAAACTACAAGCTAAGTTACATACATTCCAAAGTACAGACAGGGGAGGGCAGGCTGCCGACAGCCACAATCTGTGTGGGAGAAAGCGGGGCATCTGAGGGACCTGAGGACAGCTGACCCCCAAAATAGCCCAGTTGCTGGTGTGTGCAGGGGGCTCCCAGTAAGGTTCAGTCTGGCCTCTACGGCTCTGGAACCTGATCTGAAATGGCCCTCTTCCAGAACAGGCTCGCACTGAGGAGGCATTGCTGGGGATGGAATCAGATTGTGCAGGACATAGGGACAACAGCGGGAAGAGGGAGTGGGAACGGTTAGGAACTCTCAGGAAGCACGTCGTTGACCGCCAATTGAAAACAGCACAAAAAGGATGTTTGTGAAGTTAGAAAAGCTGCTTTCCTTCTAAATGTTTAGGAAAACTACTTTTACATAAAAATGAACAGCAAAAAGTTTCATGGTTATTAGAAGGAAAAAAGGGAATAAGGAACAGAGTAAACCGCACTGCAGATAATAAAAGCCAAATTAGAAAGACATGCTTACAACAAGATCAAAACTGACAATTTCAAAGTGAGCTAAAAGACATTAATAAAATGATATAAGACAGGAAAGAATTCATAAATCAATTGGGAAAACTCAGCATGAGGTTATTAAACTGAGAAAAGAATAATAAAAGAGAATTTCAGAAACAAACTAGACAGAACATAAGACCAAATAAATACAGCAGATATGTACCTTAAAGAAGTAGAAGGTAGAAGGAAGAAGTTGGGTTTGTGGGTTTTTTTTAATCCTCACTCCAGGACATGTTTTTCATTGATGATAGAGAGAGAGGGGAGGGAGGAAGAGAGAGAGAGAGAGAAATTTGTGAGAGAGAGACATTGATTGGTTGACACCCCCCCCCCCCCCAAAAAAAAAACCATGGCCTGATGGGGACAAATAAAATATGACAGAGGCTAATAATAAATAGAATATTCCATAGTCCTGAATTTGAATTGGAAATTTCACTTTAAACTCAAGAAATATCTCATCTATATACTAGTATATAACTGTGTCTACTGAATTGGTCTACAAACAACAACCAATCCAGTCAGGATACACATTCCTAGCATTTAGATTGTTGCTTTGAAATGTTGTTTCTCATTTCAAGAAACCAGGCTTTTGGGAGAAATGGTAGGCTCCAATTATGGAACAGGAAATGACAAAATGAGTCTGGAACCTCATGTTTAGTCAAGCTGTCGTCAGAGAGCAAGAACACTATTAAAGATTTACTAGGATCACATCAAAGGCCTCAAGAGCCAATTTGAAGAGGTTCTCACTGGCCAAAGATGGAGTAATTTGAATAACTAGAGGCCCGGTGCATGAAATTTGGGGATATTTCAGGGCATATCTCTTAGCCTAGCCTGCACCCTCTCTGATCTGGGACCCCTCGAGAGATGTCTGACTGCCCATTTAGGCCTGGTCCTGGTAGGATCAGGCCTAAACCGGCAGTTGGACATCCTTCTCACAATCCAGGACTGCTGGCTCCAAACTGCTCACTTGCCTGCCTCCCTGATTGCCCTTAACTGCTTCAGCCTACCAGCCTGATCACCCCCTAACCACTACCCTGCCAGCCTAATTAATGCTAACTGCTCCCCTGCCAGCCTGTTTGCCCCCAACTTCCCTCTTCTGCCGGTCTGGTCACCACTAACTGCCCTCCCCTGCAGGCTTGATCGCCCCCAGTTGCCCTCCCTTGCAGGCCTGGTCCCTCCCCAACGGTCTTCCCCTGCTGGCCATCTTGTGGTGGCCATCTTGTGTCCACATGGGGGCAGGATCTTTGACCACATGGGGGTAGCCCTCTTGTGTGTTGGAGTGATGGTCAATCTGCAAATTACTCTTTTATTAGATAGGATGGAGGCCTGGTGCATGGGTGGGGGCCAGCTGGTTTGCCCTGAAGAGTGTCCCAGATCAGGGTGAGGGTTCCCTTGGGGTGAGGGGCCTGGGCAAGGGACCTGTGGAGGTTTGCAGGCCGGCCACGCCCCCCAGTGACCCAAGCGGAGGCCCTGGGATCTGGGATTAATCTATGTCTACAATTGAAACTTTGTAGCCTGGAGCAGAGCTAAGCCTTCTGCTCCCTCTGGGCAGCAGCCATTTCTGTTTGAAACTTTGTAGCCTAGAGTGGAGGCCTAGGCCTGCAGGCTGAAAGCTTGGCTTCTTTCATTGCCAGGGAAATCCAAGCCTCTGTTCTCTCCAGCTCAGTGGCTGCTGCCATTTCTGTATTTTTTATAATTGAAACGTTGTAACATTGAGTGGAGGCCTAGGTCCACAACAGCAGGTGGAAAGCTTGGTTCCTCTATTGCCAGGGAAACCCAAACCTTCCTCCTGCTCTCAGTGGTGGCAGCCATCTTGGTTGGGGTTTATTTCCATAATCTGCTCCTGATTGGCTGGTGGGCGTGGCTGGTGGGTGTGGCAAAGGTATGGTCAAATTTGCATATTACTCCTTTATTAGATAGGATAGTTGCAATGATTTGAAACCCAACACATATATTAAGTCCATAAGTTCATAATATTATTTTATAAGTAAAGCCTAATTGCTTAGAACTTGGACCTTCTGTCTAATAGAAGACTGATGTCTCAGCTCCTCTCCTCACCTGTCCCTCTTGAATGGTAGGTAATGAATTCATTATTTTGAAAACTGATAAGTATAGAGAAAAAAAATCAACCTTTTATATTGCCTTTTCTATGAGAACTAGACTAAACTGTAGACAAGGGGAACCATCTTATCATAAAAGTATTCCAATTATTAGTGAAAAGGAAATAATAGAATTAGAATATCACCATCTTGCTGCCTCCATTGTAGGCATTTATATGTAGGCATTTGCTGCATCAGTCTCTGCTACCATCCCCAAACCAAAAGAGACAACAGGACATTATGAGCCTTCGGTTGAGAGAACACACCACCAAGTGGATAGAACAGAGTCTGATTAAGCTTCTGGATCCAGCTGCCAATTTGCAAGAAATATGACCAGTTCTGCCATAATGTGTTCTTACGGATCTCTGTGCTATGTAAAATCATGCAATAAAAACCACAGGACTTATGGCAGAAATGAGATTAAAAACAAAACGTTCTCATCGACACATTAAAAAATAAGACAGTAACCTAATAAAAACAGTAACAGTGTTACACATATGTTATGGTTATGAAACACCCAGAGGAAACCACACTTGAGTGAGGTAATTTATTTTGCTCAACTCCTTCCCTAACTTACCAATCAAGGTGAAACAAGCATTTTTGACATAAGTAATATAGCCAAACTGATAGGACAGAGAAAGAGAAGTACGTATATTGAACTGCACCATGTGTGTGCAATGAGCCAGCTCCAGGCTGGGAGAAATTCTAGAGGTTAAATAATTAGGTTCATTAACAGATAAAGTATAGGGAAAAGAAAGGAAGAGAGGCAGAACCTGTAGATTCAAAGATTTAAAAGGCATAATAAGTCTTTTAAAATGGGAATGACTAAGCTACCTAGGGATGTACACTTAGATGGTAAAACTACAAGGAAACATTAAGTACTTGATTATGTAAAAGTCATGGAAATAGTGACTTTGAGGGTGTGGAGAGGGACTTAATTAGGGATTTCAGGGGAGGCTGGCAAAATTCTTTCTCTTGGCCTGAGTGGTGGTTAAAAAGGTATTTGCCTTATAATAATTAATAATAAACAACTATGTATTTGTTTTCTGTGGCTTTTTTTGTATCTGAATTTTAATGTAATGAAAATGTTTTATTTTTTTATTTTTTAAAAAGACATATATATTGATTTCAGAGAGGGAGAGATACAAACATCAATGATAAGAGAGGATCATTGATTGGCTGCCTCCTACACGCCCCCTACTGGGGATAGAGCCCACAACCTGGGCACGTGCCCTGACTGGGAATTGAATTGTGACTTCCTGGTTCATAGGTCAATGCTCAACCACTGAGCCACACCAGCCAGTCTGAAAAGGTTTTAAAAAGTAATATTGAATCAGTGGCCAAAGTGCAAAGGAAAAGTAAAAGCTAGTTTCCTTTTAAAATCATGTGAGACAGCTTTATCAAATAAAACCATGCAAGCGACACCATTTATTTACTCATAAACCAGGAAACTCTTAGTTTGGTGCCTACAGTGGTGCTAGTGCCTTTGGAAACAAAGATGATATGACCAAGTTTCCTCCCTCAAGGATTGTGGTGTTTTTGTGATGACAGATGTTTAAAAAGGTAAATTGTAGGTGCTGTGCTGATTTTTATTCTGAAAGCAGAACTAAGTGCTGGGGGACAAGAAAGAACTAGCTGCCTGGGAGTGAGGGCAGGGGCCCAGAGCAGCTTGAGTTTAGCAGACGGGCTGTTCCTGGAAGCTTTCCTGGCATCCTGAATCCCCGATGAGAATCCGCCCTGCCACTCCACCCCACAGCTGTCACCAGATCACCCAGACTCTTCTGCTCAGAGGCCCAGTCTCAGACAGCTCAGGCCTCTGTCCGGGAGGAGCCTGATGGCTTAGCTCACCTCCTCACCCGCCCGGCTGGACATCCCTGGGCCTCTGTCATTGTCTTTCCTTCCCAAGCTTAGACCGTTGTGGGGATTTGGTCTCCAGATGGAGGCCTGGCCTCTGGTGCCCGGGAAGTTTCTGTTACTGTTTTGTTTGTGTGGAATGCAGAATTAGAAATCCAGTAACCAATCCAGTGAAGAGAGGGATGCTCCAGGTGACTGGGGGAGAGACCATGACTCAGAACAGCCACAGCATGGGTTTTCCTCCTTTCACCCCTGAGGATTGTTAATACATCAGATCAGACTGACAGTCCTTCCTCCCGATTTCTCTCATGGGACCTTCTTTCTGTGAGATGCAGAATTAAAACCCAGAGCTTGTTAAGAACCACTACAATCACAAAACTTACTTTTATTAAGTTTAACGCAGTGAATTCAAAAGAATGAATGAATCATATCATTTAATTTGATGATTATTTTATAAACTGGCTAATATTTTAGTGTGTGTGTTTTTAAAAAAATATATTTTATTGATTTTTTACAGAGAGGAAGGGAGAGGGATAGAAAGTCAGAAACATCGATGAGAGAGAAACATCGATCAGCTGCCTCTTGCACGCCCCCTACTGGGGATGTGCCGCAGCCAAGCTACATGCCCTTGACTGGAATCGAACCCGGGACCTTTCAGTCAGCAGGCTCTATCCACTGAGCCAAACCAGTTTCGGCTGTGTGTGTGTGTGTGTGTGTGTGTGTGTGTGTGTGTGTGTGTGTTTAACTTGAGGAAAATCTCTTTTGCTTTGAATTTTGCTTTTTTGTCTTCCCAAACCCTAGGTTGAATGTTAGATGATGAATATTAACCATTTTTTTCTCCTTCTATTCTTTGTATAGTAGTCCTAGTCCCTCCCACTCTTAAAGAATGGTGACTAGATTGGCCTGGGCTGATTAGAGAAACGGTCAGTTATATGACAAGCCAAAAAAAAAAAAGGCATATATTTTTAAATACTAAATTATCCTTGGTACATTAAATAGATGAGTTTCTTAATATTAACTTGTGCCCTGATAGACACATCATTTAAAATCTAATTGTCTGCCCTGGCTGGGTAGCTCAGTTGGTTAGAGCAGCATCCCAGTACACCAAGGTTTCGGGTTCAATCCCTGGTCAGGGCACGTGCAAGTGAATGCATAAATAAGTGGAATGACAAATCAGTAATTCTCTCTAAAATCAATTTTTAAAAATCTGTTTGTCTCATCCCAAGATCTGCTTGTCTTTAAATGAAACTTGACATTAATAAAAAGCACAGAGCCTGATGTACTGTCTACTCAATAATGCAACTGAAAGTTACACAAAAAGTGTTTTTTTGTTAATCCTCACCCGAGGATATTTTTTCCATTGACTTTTAGGGAGTGTGGAAGAGAGAGGGAAAGACAGAGAGAAACACATTGATTGGTTCCCTCCTGCATGAGCCCTGACCAGGACCCGGGCTGGGAGGAGCCTGCAACCAAGGTCCATGCCCTTGACTGGAGTCGAACCCAGGAGCCTTTGGTCTGCAGACCAGTGCTTTATCCACTGAGCAAAGCCAGTGATGGCTACAAAAGTATTTCTTTTTCTCAATTAGAAACAAAAACTGAAGAACCCTGGATGGGTAGCTCAGCTGGTTATAGTATCGTCCCGATATGCCAAGGTTACAGGTTCGATCCCTGGTTAGGGTACATACAAGAATAAACCAAGAAATGCATAAATAAGTGGAACAAAAAATTGATGACTCTTTCTTTCTCTACTCATTCCTCTCTCTCTCTCTCTAAAAAAAAAATCAATAGAGAAAAAACATTTTAAATAAAAAAAAACTGATGATCTAGGTAGCTATTTAAGAACTTTTTTTAGTGAGATTTATCCTATGTATAGAAGAATAAATAGGTATTCAAAAATAATTATAAAGCAAACCCTCATATCATCTTTTTCAAGAAAAACCGCCATTTGTCTATCCTTAATAACTTCATCTTCCATAAATAAAAAAATAACAATTCCATCTTTTCCTGCCCCTGTCCCTCCCTCCTTCCCTTCTATAGTCTCTAAAAATCAATAGAAAAAATACCATTCTTGCTAGAATCACACTTCATTTACTTCTCTGTAACAAGAAATTAGTGAACAACTTATTAAAATGTTGATGATAAAATTAGAGCAGTAGTTTTTAAAAATTGATACTGTAGGATTGAGGTCAGATTGTCTACTTGACATAACAGTCCTCAGAAAATGATATGGAAATGTTCCAAACTGCCTGATTATACTTTTACCAGAGAATGCAACGCAGTTTCCAACAGTTACAGTAGTTGCTTCCGTTGTAAGTATGAGAATGAGCTTTATTTTTCTGAGCTATGGTGTTTCTATTGGAAATTTAACTACGTTTCAGAACCCCACATTCCTCCGGCCTGCTCTCCATGGGCCCTTTCACCCCGTTCCTCCCTCTGTTCTAGGCTCGTGCGGATCACACCATGCAGCTCTCACACTCCCTCCCTTCTGATCTCTGTATCAGAATGAGCTTTATTTTAAATAAATTCAGAAACTGATTTTTTCACATAAATTCCGATTTCTATTTCAAACAAGCAGGTCCATTTCACTCTTAACGTCATATGTTACAAATGAGGTCAGTTTTAACCACAGAGCATAAGGGCTACTCCTTGTCTTCCTGTAAGTGGCAGAAGCAGGCACAACTCCTGCCTCAGACGAGGTAATGAGAGGGTTCTGATTTCTACCGTAGCCTTTACATTTCCGTGACTTTCTTTTACTCTTTATTTAAAGTCCATGCCTGTTATGTGACCTAACCCACCCCGCCTTCCCTCTGAGATTCCAGTCTGTTCCATGCTTCTCTGTCTCTGGATCTATTTTGTTCATCAGTTTGCTTTGTTTACTAGATTCCACATATGAGTGAGAACATGTGATAAATATTTTAACGACCTACTGTTTATTGTCTTTTCTAGATGAAAGCTTTTCAGTTCCTCATAATAAAAGGGGAGTTCTTGGAATGGTCAACAAAGGCCGTCACAGCAATGGCTCACAGTTCTACGTCACGCTACAGTCAGCTCCCTATCTAGATAAAAAATATGTGGCTTTCGGGTACGTGTATTGAAAGTTGGTGTATATTATATTTATGTATGTAAAAATGTGGTTAAGAAATTTGGATTAAGAATTATATGAAGTCTACGGGTAACTAAGAGAGAATTTATTATTATTTTAAAAAATATTTTAATCTTTATTGTTCAGTTTATTAATTACATTGTTCCCCTTTTTTCCCCTATATAGTTCCCCACCACCCGGTACCCATCCCACTCTCTGCCCTCACCTCCCCCCCACATGTCCTCTCCCATAGGTGCATGATTTTTGTCCAGTCTCTTGCTGCACCTCCCACACCCCTTTTCTCCCCAAGAATTGTCAGTCCATTCCCTCTCTATGACCATGATTCTATTATATTCATCAGTTTATCCTGTTCATCAGATTTTTAATTCACTTGATTTTTAGATTAATTTGTTGATAGATGTGTATTTGTTGTTCATAATTTTTATTTTTACCTTTTTCTTCTTCCTCTTCTTAAAGAATATTTTTCAGCATTTTGTATAATATTGGTTTGGTGGTAATGAACTCCTTTAGCTTTTTCTTAGCTTCGAAGCACTTTATCTGACCTTCAGTTTTGCATGATAGCTTTGCTGGGTAATCTTGGCTGTAGATTCTTGCTATTCATCACTTTGAATATTTCTTGCCACTCCCATCTGGCCTGCATAGTTTCTGTTGAGAAATCCTCTGACAATTGTATGGGTGCTCCCTTATAGGTAACTGTTTTTCTCTTGCTGCTTTTAATATTCTCTCTTTATCTTTTGCTCTTGGCATTTTAATTATGATGTGCCTTGGTGTGGTCCTCTTAGGGTTCCTATATATTGGGGTTCGGTGCACTTCTTGGACTCCTAAGTCAATTTCTTTCATCAGGTGTGGGAAGTTTTTGGTCACTATTTCTTCAAATAGGTTTTCATTGTCTTGCTCTCTCTCTTTTTCTGGCACCCCTATAATTCAGATGTTGGTATGCTTGAGGTTGTCCCAGAGGCCCCTTACACTCTCTCCAATTTTTTGGATTCTTTTGGTTTCTTGCTTTTCCAGCTGAGTGGATTTTACCTTTTTGTATTTCAAATCTTTAACTTGGTTCTTGCGGTCCTCTAGAGGACTTTTAGGTCTTTGTATAATACTAAGATAGAATTTAAAAGCAAAAGTAATACAAATACAAACATTTAGAAACATTTTGTGAAAAACTTGCTGTCCATAAAAAATAAACATTTAGGAAGCATAGCCATTATAATTTTCTGTTTATCCATCCATCCATTCATCCATTTATGTTCAGCCTAAAGGATATTACCAATTGTAACTTATGTTGAATAATACCATAGTACTTAATGATGGAGATATATTTAGATGCAGAAGTGGGATGAAACCATTTAAGTAATTGTCCATGAATACTGTGAAGAAATAGTTGAAAACTATCCAAATTGCAAGTAACTTTTAAAAAATCCTCACTTGAAGATATTTTTCCCATTGATTTCTAGATAGTGGAAGGGAGGGAGGAGGAAGAAGAGCGAGAGTGAGAGAAGAGTGAGAGCGAGAGAGAGAGAGAGAGAGAGAGATAGAGAGAGACTTTAGCATGAGAGAGACACATCAATTGGTTGCCTCCTGCTACTGGGACTGGGTAACCTGCAACCAAGGTACATGCCCTTGACTGGGATACAAACCCACTACCCTTCGATCTTGGGCCACTGGGATCTAACTACTGAGGAAAAATGGATAGGGCACAAGTAACCTTTTTTTACTGAACAATTTAAAATATGGAGATATCTCTGGTAATTATTAGAATAGTAGAGGTTCATGAATCGTGCACTAGTGGGGTCCCTCGGCCTGGCCTGTGCCCTCTCGCAATCCAGGACCCCTGGGGGGATGTCAGACTGCTAGTTTTGGCCCAATCCCTGCAGGCCAGGCCAGGGGACCCTAGTATGCATATAAGATCTTTGTTTAATCACTTCCCATCTTCCTCCATTCCTCTGAGATTTATCAGTCTGTTCCATGTTTCCATGCTTGTGTGTTGAACATCTGCCCCCTGGTGGTCAGTGTACATTATTAGCTACCAGTTGAATGATCCCGTAGGCTTTTATATATATAGATTATTAGCAAGATGCGTATAGGTCTATGGACCTAAAATAGATGAATATACTTTTCATCACTTCAGTGTTTCATATTGCTACCTGATTATTGAAGTGAATATATATATTGAAGTTTACTTTTTCTTCCCTGAAATGATGTGAAGTGTTCGAATTTTTCTGAATTAAAGTATTAGATTATTCCAGTCACTCCATAGGGATAATTATTAACTCTTCACCCCACGGAGAAATTTCATGCCATTTTACATTTTAACCACAAAGTTTACATCTGGCCATTGAGCACTTGAAATGTGGGTAATGCATCTGAGTAAATTTTATTTAATTTTAATTAAATTTAAATAGCCACACATGCCCATATTCGGGCAGTGAAGGTCTAGAGCTGTAGTTCTCAACCTTTCTAATGCTGCAACCCTTTAATACAGTTCCTTGTGTTGTGGTGACCCCCAGCCATAAAATTATTTTCGTTGCTACTTCCTAACTGTAATTTTGCTACTGTTATGAATCGTAATGTAAGTATCTGTGTTTCCCGATGGTCTTAGGCTCTACAGCTGCGGTTCTCAACCTGTGGGGTCACGACCCACAGGTTGAGAACACAAAGTAGGGACTGGGTCTCACTCATCTTGTGCCCTAATGCCTGTAACAATGGAGAGGTGAGCATAGTAGGTGCTCCTTCAGTATTTGTGAAACCAGTTTCAAGAAGAGGCTTCACATTCTTTTTGGACAGAGGTGAATCTGTCCCTTTTCCCCTGCTCTTCATCTTCAGAATGTACTTGTGTCCTGCTCTGTCATGGTTTCTAATTGGGATGGCAAAAATAGAGCCCAGAGCCAGACAAAGATGACTGGAGCAGTGTCAGCACTGACCATGTCCCTATAAAGGTTCATAAGATGAAAACTGACCTTCCCCTGAGCCATGCCTCAGTGCAAGCACTGGTAGAGAGCAAGTTTAGGACTGTCTCTCTTTTTGAGAACCATCAGATTAGCTCCACTCACAGCTCTAGCTGTGGCCAGTGAATGTCTGCAGATACTGAAACCACATGGTGGCTTTATACAATCTTTTATTCATGTATTCAGTGGTGTTGATTAGGTGCCTACTATATGCTAGGCATTGAGCACTAAACAAAGGCATGACCGCTGGCCTCATGAATCAGAAATGAATCAAAGAAGTATTCAAGTAAATATCAAATTTACCCTTGATTATTCCTATAAAGGGACCTGGGAAACTTCCACAAGGAAATGATTGAGCTAAGACCTAAAGGAAGGCCAGAGGGACTGGTGGTGGTGGTGGTGAAGGGGGGGTGGCGGGGGGGACAAGAGCAAAGGAGACAGCAGTGACAGGATGGGCTCAAGATGCTACTGAAGAAAGCCAGTCTGGCTGGAGCAGAGAGCAAGGGAAGTGTGCTGCAAGACAGTTCTGGAGGTATGGGGAGGCCAGCCGTGATAGAGATTTTTGGTTTTATCATAAGCATAATGGGAAATTGTGGAAGTGTTTTAAGCAGGGAGGTGAGATCAGATTTGCATTTTTCAAACTTTACCCTGAAGGTAGTGAGAATAACAGGTTGGAAGCGTCCCAGATAGATGTGGGGGAACCATGGCAATCTGCACACATTTAGAACTATTTATTAATCACTGATATTATTTTAATTTGTAGGAAATATCCTTAGCTAAGCTAGGTAGGACTCAATTTAGGAAAGTAAGCTAAATGTGGAAATGTATGACTGACTAAATTTTCACTTTTTCTCCTATATTAGACAGTTGATTGAAGGAACAGACGTTCTTCAACAACTAGAATTGGTTCCAACAGAGAACGAAAGACCAATACGACAATGTACAATTACCAACAGTGGAAATTTTTATGCTTGATATTCAAATCAATATTTTCCGAGTTTATTATGTATCTGATTAGCTGTTTCTAGATCTAATTAAACCATGCTTGATAAAATTTAATTTGAAAGCTGTCGCAGATGCAATAGCAGTTAGTTCACCCCAAACCTAGTATTTCCCCTTTTTCCTTTCTTGCCTCTGCCATATAAACTAAAAGCCAAAACTCAATTTCCCAGCCTCCTTTATTACCAGGAGTGGCCATGGGAAACCATTTTGGCCAGGAGTAGAATGCCAGTGGTCCTGACCTTTAACCCTTCATCAGTCTTGAATAAAGAGGCTAAAGCCATAAAAGAAAGGCCAAGAAACCCACAGAGATGTCAGTCCCAACTCTTGAGCTGTGGAACCAAAACCCAAAACTACCTGTCTCTGGACTTCTTACTATATGAGAAAAATAGTGTCCTGTTTATGTTGGTTGTATATTTTGTTACTTATAGCCAAAGCCATTCTTAATTTATAGCAGTACCTAACGAATGGCTCTTGAATCCTAAAATATTTTTTTTAAATGGGTTTATTTGAGAGAGAAAGAGAGAGGTAGAAACATGGATGAGAACCTTCAATTGGCTGCTTCCTGCACACCCACTACTGGGGATCAAGGCTGCAACCTGGGCATGTGTCCTGACCAGGAATCAAACTGGGGAACTTCTCAGTGCATGGGACATCGCTCAACCAATTGAGCCACACCAGGGCAAATCCTAAAGTATTTGTAATTATGTTTTTGTAACTACATTATCTGCCATGAGAAACTTAGTAAATAACCAAGTGAGACTAGAGAAAAAAAAAGTTACATTTGTTTATACATAGCATTCAAAAAAGGCTACCATTGGATGTTTTTATAGGATATGAATAGTATAGTATGCTTATCTCTGAGCCATACCAACCAAGGGCTTGGGTTGCAGTCCCCATGGTGGTTGACTCCTGAAATGTTATTGGGGATCCAGCTTTATCAGCACTGCTCAATCTGAGATTTTCAAACCCATGTGACCTGGGAAACTTTTTCAACAAGACTGCTGGACCCTGTCCTTGCTCTACTCAATCTCAAAGATGAGACAGGAATTCTGTGCATTTAGCTCTCTTCCCAGAGATTTTATTTAAATGCTGGGCACTGGTTATTTGGGGATCACTGTAAGATCTTAAGTAATGGTTTCAGCCCTCTTTTTATAGTCAGTGACATGTTTGGTAGTGGTGACCCTGCTCAGCTGCTGCCACCACCATCATTCTGCTCCTGCTCTGCCCAGAGCCATTATGCTTTTCTTGCCCTTAGATTTGTCTTCAAACATGAAGTCTCTTTGGCCCTGGCTGGTTTGGCTCAGTGGATAGTCAGCCTGCGGACTGAATGATCCTGGGTTTGATTCTGGTCAGAGGCACATGCCTGGGTTGCGGGCTGGATCCCCAGTGTGGGATGCGCAGAAAAGAGGCAGCCAATCAATGATTCTCACCATTGATGTTTCTATCTCTTTCTCTTCCTCTTTGAAATCAATCAAAAATATGAAGTCTCTCTGAGCCAATCTTATAGAGACAGGCCTCTAATTGACTTGGGGCTTGCCAAAGGTAGGCATATACTTAAAAATGACACAGGAAGTTACAAAAATACTAGTCTTGTGTGCCTATCATACAGTTTCTTCAATATGCATATCTTATACAACTACAATACAGTACCAAAATAGGCAACTGACATTGATATATGTACTGTCATTTTATCATGTGTAGATTCACATGACTGACACAGCACTTTTCCAGTGCCAAACCAACATCCCTGGGGCTATCCCTTTAGAGTTACACCCATTACCCACCACCATCCCCAATTCCTGAAAACTGGCCCAGCCAGGCCTGTGTGGCCGAGTGGTTGAGCATTGACCAATGAACTATAAGGTCACGGTTCAATTCCTGGTCAAGGCACATGCCCATGCCCAGGTTGCAGGCTCAATCTGGTGAGGGACATGCAGGAGGCAGTCAATCAATGATTCTCATATCTTTGATATTTCTCTCTCCTCCCTCTGAAATCAAAACACACAGCTCAGTGCAATATGAAAAGAAGTTTCATACTAAGATTTGAAATAGGGAGAAAGTATACTGTCTGTCATATTCTCAACTAACCCAGCAACAGCCCAGTGTTAAGGATGTGTGTTTTAGAGGCAGAGAGCCTGGGTTTGAGTACTAGCTCTGTCATTCCCTAGCTACAAACGCTCAGACAAGAACTGCACTGTGCTTCTATTTCCTCATCTCAAAACAGTAGTATCTACCACATAAAGTTGTGAAGATTCAAGGAATCAAAATTGTATACAGAACCTAGAACAGGAACTGTTATACTGTAAATGCTCAATAAATATATGCTCAATAAATTAATTACCAGTGTGTAACCTTCAAGAACTTGTATTTTTTATTTTTAGCTTAAAATAAGTTTACTTAAGTACAAAGGGTGAGTCAACACAAGGAAAAACAAGTAGCAGTACTTGGAGCTTGAGACAGGTGGACCTCCTGCACAGGTGTGTCCCCTCTGGTGGGCCTGGGGCCGTCTGGGGGTGAGGCCTCACCTGGACACCTTGTCTGCTTACAGGGGTCTGGTAGGGCCCCCGCTAGCCTGGCCTACAGTTGCGTGGGCCTGGCAGAGCACATGCTCAAAGGCTCCACTGAGGACGGGGCCTGCCTGGGATGGGCAGGGTCCTGGTGGCTGGACCTCAGTCACTGTCACGCCCTCTCCTCTTCTTGGGGGAGGAGATGGAATCATGCTTACGATGGTGGGCCCTGGCCGGAGCTGAGGACAGTGAGGTTCTGTGCTCCTTCTCTCTCTTCTTCTCTTTCTTATGCTTCTTCTTTTTCTTCTTCTCTTTCTTGCTCTTCTTGTGACTCTGGGGACCCTGCTCCACCTTCTCCTCTTGCCTGGGCTTCTTCCGGGCCGGGGAGGCCCCGGGCCGACTGCTGTCCACGCCGTGGTGTGTGAACACTGGCAGCCCCAGCTTGGCCGCCTCCTTGTCTTCTCGGGACAGGGCCACTCGGCCTGCGGAACCGCTGGAGCTCCCCAGGCCCAGGAGCCGGTCCACCCCCTTCTCCTCGGGGTCCCCACCTTCGCGCTTGCAGATCTCCACAAAGTCCTCCTTGCTCAGGCCGGTGGGCTGCTTCCGCACATTCTTGTAGCCCAGCGCCGCCATGAGCGCCTCCTGCTCCGCCTGCCTCACGGCTGCCAGCTCCTGCTCGCGGCTCACCCCCGCGTCCTCCGCCCGGCCCTTGGCGTACCAGGTGAGGTCGCGGCCCTTCTGCCAGCGGCCCACCGGGGCCATCAGCGAGTTGCCCAGGTAGTTCTCCCTCTGCTTGTCGGTCTTCACATCCTCCCAGCTGAACTGGTCCTGTCCCCCACGCACGCCACCTCGGCTAGAGCCGAACATGGTGCTGGCGGTCCCTTGGCCTCTGGTCCGGAACTTATATTTTTAAAGGCTCCTCAATGACTGATTAACCACTGAGGAGGAGCTGTCTCTTCTTCCTCTAGTCGGAGTTTCAGCCAAGCTGATAACTCAGGCTGTTTGAATGAAGCTTCCAGATCCTTTCTCTGGGCCTGTGGATGGGCTCCTGCGGTCACACCGGGGACTTCTCAAAGGGACTCCCACCAGCTAGTGAAGCACTGGATGAATGAAACTGATGCTTTGCAGAGATCCTGGTTAAAACAAAAGCATCAATCATGTAGTAACAATAATTCTTACTGGCAATGAACTCATATATTAAGACATTAAGTATTTTATGTGAAAGAATTAGATTATCTGCGTGGTTGTAAGAAACTGACTGAGCTCCCTTTATATTTCAGTGTAGCTGCAATGTAAATGCTGCAAACTTTCCATTGAATGGCACATTCCGAGCCCCTCTCTTCCTCTCCCTCTCCACTTTCAGGCTGTCCAGAAGCTTTACTGATCTGTATAGGCAGTGGTCCTTATTACCCCCAATTTAAAGGTACACACAGAGAAATACTTCTGGATGAGAATATAACATGTATTAGAATGATCAGTATGTTTAAACATGTTTGGAGAAATTGTTACAAAGGACTCAAAGCTTATCCCAATTAATTGCAAATATAAGACTTTAATTTAACCAAATTGAAAGACTGATTAAGCAGAAATGATTCTAGATCTTTCAAAGCCTACGAATAGAAGAGCAAAGGTGTTTTAATGATTAAAAAAATTACCTCAATGCTGATGTGGCAGAGTCAAGTACATAGACTGTTTCTTACACTAAGTCGTATTAATGAGGGGAATGTGGTATCTGGACATTTTTTTTTTGGGAAGATTAGAGATAAACATGTAAAATTCTATATGAAGAATTTGTTTGTCCCAACTGCAAACAGTGGCAGTATTTGTTAATTAATGAATAGTGTGGCAACCTCAGGACCTCATACTCTATATATATTTTTTAAATAAGGAGTGTTTTAGTCCCAGCTATCTAGCAATGGGTGGTCAGGTCACTTTACCATTCATAAAAGGAAGAGAGAAGTAAAAAAGGTATTGGCTTCCTTCTGGTTTAATCACTTTAGTGATTCTGTGTATATTTATAAAATCAATAACAATATTATTTGCTTTGGGGCTTCAATTTCATTAGTAAAATGAAGGGACTTCTATCTCACAATGGTCTGTGGATTTTGAGATAATGTATGAAGATACTTCTCATGATGCTTGACACAACAGATATTGAGTAAGTTTCTTTTCTGGAATATCAACCCACAAAAACTAGTCAAGCTGCCACTGATAGAGAAACATCAAGTCCCTGTTATGTTCAGTATTAGTCATTCTCATTAACACCATGTTAATTTTCAACTGAGTTAATCTATCCTCAAAATTAAAATTGTTCTCTGTTACACCTGGTGATAATCTCTCCTGTATGGAAACTCACTTTTTCAACTAGTACTATATTGCTTGTACTATACACTACCCTTTCCCAAATGGAATCACAACTTAAAACTGGCAAATCTGCCGAGACCGGTTTGGCTCAGTGGCTAGAGCCTGAAAGGTCCCGGGTTCGATTCCGGCCAGGGCATGTATCTTGGCTGCGGGCACATCCCCAGTAGTGGGCGTGCAAGAAGCAGCTGATCGATGTCTCTCTCTCATCGATGTTTCTGACTTTCTATCCCTCTCCCTTCTGCTCTGTAAAAAATCAATAAAAAATTAAAAAAATAAATAAAACTGGCAAATCTATTCAGTCCATATCTCAAATAAGGTTTATATGACATATCAAATGTTTGGTGCAAACTCAACAGAAATATGTACAACATAAATTACAAAGTTTGGAATTTGATAGGGGGCTTTGAAAATGTAAATTGTAGATTCTTTTTCTTTGGTATGTACCAGAAATGCTTGAGCCTCTTAAAACACAGATTCCTAGGTCTCATCCCAGTTTCTGATTCAGTGGATCTGGACTGGGCAGAAAAATATGCATTTTTAATAGGTCCCAGGTGCTGCTGATGCTACTGGCCTGGAGACCATACGTTAAGAACCACTGGGATGTATGTATTGAAGACATAGATATATGAGAGAATGGCATGCTGGTATGTGGAAGAAAGATAAAAGTAAAACACTTTAGTGTGACAAGAGAAAAGAATGAGGCAAGATGATCAGATAAGAAACTCTGGTTTTTATTAAAGCAGCAGGGAGTTATGAAAACATTGATTAGAAGGGACAGAGACTGGAGACCTGGAGCAGGGTCCTGCTGCTCCTGGCTGGCTGGGAGCCGAGCCCTCCAGAGCTGGAGAGGCAACAGGCCAGTCTGGGGCTGTGGGGAAGGGCCTGGGACACGGGCTCCAAAGGCAGTGCTCTTTATCAGTCAACACAGAATGACTTGAATGTTTTAATAACTAGAATGTCCACCTGGGTGTGTTCTGGGTGAAAATCAGCTCAACAAGACAGGACTGGGAGGAGCACATTGACTGCCAGGGCACAGGGGAAGTAGTAACTAAATGCAGGTTACCAGAAAGCTGCCTGGAATTTAATTCATTTAAACCTTTTTGGAAGAAACCAAGATGGCAGCATAGGTAAACACCTAAACTGCTGCCTCCCAGAGCAATTTAAAAAACACAACTAAAAGACAAAATGGACATTATCCAGAACCACAGGAAAGGTGGCTGAATGGAAATTCTACAACTAGAAGGAAAGAGAAAAGTACACAGAGAATCAGAGGAGCTGCAAAGCCTGAGGTAGGGAGACAGGTGCGCACTCGGAGAGGACGCGGCTGGAGAGAATGGGGCGGCTGAGTACCTGGCTGGCATGCTCTAGCGGGAAGGAGACAGGGGAACGGTGAAAGGCAGAGGTCCAGAGGCACGTGCGCAGGTGTGCACAGAGGATGGAATGTTAAGTGTGCTGCTGGCTTGATCAAGGGCTCTGGACGGCCCTGAACCCCAGTTCCAACTGCACTGAACCCCAGTACCTGGCAAGAATCTGGGAGTCTGGATTCATTGGGGGAGAGACTGGACTGTTTGGCAGCGGGTGAAGCTCGAAGGTGCCTTTCTCTCAGAGGTGCTTGCAGCGATTCCCTGCGGACAGAGACGCAGGAACCTCGTGGGGCGGGGCTGACTGGAAGCCAAAGCTGTTGCTCCATCCTGAAACTCCAACCCATCCAAGCTGATCACAGAGGCTTGTGCAATTTTGCAAGTCTTGTCACATAAGGCTGTCTTCCAGCGTAGATACAGCTGATCCTCACAGCCAATTGGCCTGGAGGTCAATTCCTCCCAGTGATACCAACAACAATCAAGACTTAACTACAACAAGGCTGTACACACAGTCCACAAAGGGGTGTACCAAGAGTGTCCACCTCAGGCAACTGGGGAGGCTGAGACACCTAGCACACGAAGCTACACTACCAACTCAGGGAAGCAACGAAAATGCGGAGACAAAAAAAAAAAAAAACATGCCATGAATGAAAGCAATGGAGGACATAGAATTCAGGACCATATTTATAAGGCTAATCAAGAATCTTCTAAAAACCACTGAGAAACTTGATGAGACTTTCAAGGACCTTAATGAGAATGTCAAGAAAATGGAAAAGGACTAATCAGAAATTAAGCATACTCTGTCTGACATAAAGAATATACAGAAATTCAATGGTAGACCAAAGGACTCCAAGAATCAAACCAAAGATCTGAAATATGAGGAGACAAAAAACACCCAACCAGAAAAACAAAAAGAAAAAAGGGTCCAAAAATATGAGGATAGGATAAGGAGCCTCTGGAACAACTTTAAGCGTAACAACATCCACATTATTGGGGTGCCAGAAGACGAGAGAGAGAGCAAGATACTGAAAACCTATTAGAAGAAATAATGACAGAAAATTTTCCCTACCTAGTGAAAGCAATAGACTTACAAGTCCAGGAAGCACAGAGAATCCCAAACAAGAGGAGACCAAAGAGGACCACACCAAAACACATCATAATTAAAATGCCAAGAGCAAAAGACAGAGAATATTAAAAGCAGGAAAACAGTTACCTACAAGGGAGCACCCATACAACTGTCAGCTGATTTCTCAACAGAAACTATGCAGGGCAGATGGGAGTGGCAAGGAATATTCAAGGGTATGAATAGCAAGAACCTACAACCAAGATTACTCTACCCAGCAAGGCTATCATTCAGAATTGAAGGTCAGATAAAGAGCTTCACAGACAAGAACAAGCTAAAGGAGTTCATCACCACCAAACCAATATTATATGAAATGCTGAAAGGTATTCTATAAGAAGAGGAAGAAGAAAAAGGTAAAGATAAACACTATGAACAACAAATACATACCTACCAACAAGTGAATCTAAAAAATCAAGTGAATGAAAAATCTGATGAACAGAATGGACTGATGAATATAATAGAATCAGGGACATAGAAAGGGAGTGGTCTGACAATTGTCAGGGGGAAGAGGATGTGATGGTTGTGGGAAGAGATTGGACAAAAATCTTACACCTATGCATGAAGACAGTGGCATGGCATGGGGTGGGGTTTGGGTGGAGGAGAGTTATTGGGGGGGGGGGGGGAAGAGGAAGACCTGTAATAATCTGAACAATTAAGATTTTTTTTAAAAAAGAAAGCTGCCTGGGTGTAGTTCATCTTGAACCTGGGGTTGTCCTAAGAAGTGAGTTAGACAGAGGGCTTTCTTCTGTTTCCTACAGGATTAAGATATAGCATGGAACAAGCTCCAGCAGACCCTGAGTTGGAAGTGGAATAGAAATAAAAATAAAGGAAATCTGAGGTGTCAGCCTGTTCATCCAGGAGTCTTGTGCTGCTCAGACCCTGACTTTACATTTCTAAAACAAACAGGAAACCAAGACTCAAAAACTTCACACGTCTTGCTTGATATATAGTTCTGTAGTATTCACTATTTAAAAAATGTAGCAATTAGCGGTAGAATTATAATACTAGAAGTTCTCTACAGTGATAGTGTAAGGCAGTCTTCAACTTTCACAGGTGAACACATGTACATATGGATCTTGTTAAAATGCAGATTTTGATTCAGGAGGACTGAGGGGAGGATGAGATTTTGCATTTCTAAGAAATTTGTAGGTGGTATAAACGATATTCATGAACCACACTTTGAGAAGCTAGAGTAGAGCAATAGTATTCAACCTAAGCTGTAGATTAGAAACACCTAGGGAGCTTTTAAACTTCTAATATCCAGTCAATATTCCAAACTAATTAAATCAGTACCCAGACATCAGTATTTTTCAAAACTCCCCACATGGTTCCTATGGTCAGCCAAGGTTGACAACAACTGCTCTAAAGTGTAATGCTCCCCTCTGAAACCCTGGAACAGTTATCAAAGTGAAATGCCTTCTAATGAGATATCTTTAGAATATTTTCAATCTTAATCATGGTGCTAATATTCATAATATGAATATACAGTTTTAGCCCATTACTAATCTTTATTACTATCCTTCTCTAATTTGGTTAAAACATTTAAATATCACACAAAGTTGAATACATGTTGTTAAAACTGTATTATAGATGCCAGCCCTTGCTCGGGAAGGGTGAAAATGGCTTTGGAAGTCTTCCTTGATCTAGCTCAACAGATGCCATGTAAAAATAAAATGAAATGATGCATTTCTAGCCGTAAAACAAGAGAGTGAAATGTCCCCTTAAAAGTAGTAACAAAAATCTGAGGAGAATAAAACACCTAGATAACAAATTATAAAACAATGGCCTCTGCAGTGTGGTGTGTCCATCCCAGGGCATATGGGGTATGAGAAGAAAACAGAACTTTTATTACATTTTTAACCTTAAAAAAAAAAAAAGTTGACTAGTGCCTTCATTTGGTCTGAGTGTCAGTCAAGAGCTAAATAAATACTATGTGAGAGGTAACCGGAGAGAAGGAAAGAGCAGACTTTTCACTGAAGGCTGATGATGGGACCTCATTTGTTTTACTCGGCTGCGCTCTCATACTTCTGGTCATAGGTTGGATCAGTTGAAAACTGTCAGTTTCTTATTTATATCTGGGCAAATCTCCAACTAGTGTAGTCTTTATAGTGTATGCCCATAGTCATCAGGCTACAGAAGGACCCCAATGATTAGTACGTAGGGAGTTACAAAAGCTTTCAGGTCTAGGCCAGAAAAGGTAAAGTGCCAACAAGAGAAAAATGGTTAAGTCCAAAGTTAAATGACAGCAGGCCTAAGGATAGAAGGGACATGGGAAATTAATCAGTAAATAGCCAGGAGGCCAAAACCCACAATGTACTGCTCACATTCCTGAGTGTATGTTGAAACTTTGAATCCACTTCCCGAAGGCATCTTGCTTACACATGAACTTTCAAACACTTCTTCCTTACGGACTATTCACCTATCCTGGAATTTTCTCACTTCATCTTTTCCTGCCCCCCTCTTATCTATAGCCAATGTAAATTCTTTAAAAACAACTTTTATCTTTCTGATCCAAACTCATTCTATCAAAGAGCCCCCGTCAACCCCAAGACGGGAGACATTTCTCCATCAAGCTCTGCTGCTTAATGGTTCAAACTGCATGCCCCAGGACAACAAATCCTTTCAGGACAACTTGAGGCCTGGAAGGTTTTCTTTAACTGCACTATGCAGTCATCTTTTTTTGGTGCTTTCAGAACAAAGCTGGTCTCACAAAAGTAATTACTGCTCGTGTGTTATTTTATCAGGGTAGATGTGCATCATTAAGATTACGTGACAAATACAAAAGGCTGAAAACAGACGACATTAAATACTTAGCTTTGACAATCCATTTTTTACCCTTGATGGAAGCATGGCTGCACTGAACGTTTCTGTGCTACTGGGCATCAGATGGCGCTCACCATTACCAAAAGCCCAAGCAGTGACAGGTATTTCGAAATCAAACCCCGACGCCAAACAGCGTTTTGGTCAGGTGGCTTTTACGGATCTGTTTACTCACCTTTAAAATGGGGGTAGGAACGCATCGGATGGATTTCCAACTCAAATCGTCTTCGGCTTTTGGACTACGTCGGTGGCATCGACTGGCTGCTGCTACCGCTGGCCTGAAATAGCAAGAAATCCGGAAAAATCAGGTTGGGGAGTGTGAAAGGTAGACGGTGGGCGGCTCTGGCTGGAAGGTTGGAGACTTTACGTGGGCGCCTGAGCAGAAACCCCATAACCACTTGGCCTCCATTTCCCCGGGGAGTCCCAACACGGGGTGACTTACGGGAAAGTCGATTTCCAAGGTAAAAGGCACGGGTCTTACTAAGTATATATGCAAGACCTTGGGAACGCAGAAGCAAAGGCACAAACTTAAATCTTGCATAGGCTCTAAACGCTCAGCAACGAATCAACTTCCGCCCCGGCTAGACTCGAGTCGCGAGGCGGGGCCCTGACGTCACGTGAGGCCGCGGAATTACGGCCTTGATGGTCGCTCCAGAGGACGCTGTGCGCCACGTCATGTAGGTTGTTCCATCCAAGACAGGGGGAGATTTCCTTATTTCAGAAAGAGGAAAAGCCGAGTTGCGCCTGTTTGGTAATCTTAAGGCAAATAAGATAGTTTTCTGTGTCTTTCCAGTGTTTTGGGTATACTAGTAGTATAGTCTCTGTAAGAAACAGCCTCCCTCGGTTTCTTCTCGATGTCTCTTCCCCCCTCTCTCAGGGTTCCACTTGGTATCGCCAACTCCCCGCCTCCGCCCCCTGGCGCCCCCTGCACGTGACCCCCGCGCACTCCCGCGGGGGAGCGGAGTCTGAGAGCCGGCGCCACTGAAGACACAGGGACTCAGGGAGTGTCTTAGGCTGCAGCTGTCGCCGCAAACTCAGTGCGGAGGTCGCGATGTCGGGACTCTCCCGCCTGCTCTGGGCCACCGCCTGCCTGGCCGCGCTCGCTGTGCTGAACGCGGATCAGAAATCCACCACCCTGAACCCGAACGTGACTTCGGTGTCCCCCAACCACACAGTCACGACGCCGACCGTCGCGCCGCTCCCCACTCACGTACCAGGTGGGTGATGTCTCCTTGGCTTCCGACTCTCGCTCACCCTCCCGCGCGGCCGAGCTGCTTTGCTGCCGGTGGTGCGCGCGGGGCCGGGGCGATCCGCGCTCCTGCAACATGGCGGTCCGTCCAAGTCTGTCCAAGTCCGGCCGGGGCCGGGCGGCCGGGCGGCCGGGTGGTGGGGTGGCCGGGCGGGGAAGCGCCCCGGTGGGCAGGGGCGGTCGGGCTCCAACACAGTGTCTGACCCGTGTCCCAGCCCGCGGTGTTTTACATAAATGCCTCCAGCCTCGCGTAGGCTCAGGAGAAGGGGACGTGGCTTCCTTCCGTGGTGGCGGCTGCGGGGTTGATTCCGGGGCGGTGAGACCGAGCTTCCTTTCCCCGGGGTGAGTCGTTTGTCCGCCAGGTCCTCTCTCCTCGAGGAGGCTTCTCCGGAAGTTGGCAAAAGAGGGAAAGGGAAACTGAAGACATTAACTTTCGCTGGTGTCTCAGACTTCAGCCGGAGATTTAATTACGATAATCTTGCGGATAGGTACGGGATTTATCTGAGGTTTGAGTATTAAATTAATTCAGAGTACCCATTCGTGTACCCAGTACTTCGCATATGCCTCTCGGGAAACCGACTAGAGCGTAGCTTTGCCGGGACCGTCTGCTTAGTAAATTGTGAAGTTGGGGTTGGAAGCAGGTCTGTCGATTTTTTCTAGAATCCAGACAAGAACACACCTTTTGTTAAGCTCTGCAGTCAACTCGTTGAGGCTTACACGGAATCTTAAAGAAGGAATTGGCATTGTTGACAATACGAAAAAGAAGGGAAGGTAAAATTTGAGATAAGGAGAAGAAACCCTAGATATATAAAACTGCAATCTAGAGTGATTGGTTATTGGGTAAGACAAGAAGTAACTGGCATTCTGACTGCGGGTCAGAATGAACTGGTGGTTTTTAAATGTCTTTTAAAAATTGATTGTTAGAGAGAGAAAGACATCCATGGGAAACATCACGTCCATCGGCTGCTTGCCTCCTGTGTGCCCCCTTTTGGGGAGCAAGCCTGCAACCCGGGCAAGACTGGGAGCCGAGCTGTGCCCTCCTGGTCCATAGGTCGTCGCTCAGCCACTGAGGCACACCAGCCGGGCTGGTTCTTATCTTTTTTTCCTCCAGGTTGATCATACTGTTTTACAATGTCTTTCCCAGTTTTTGTATTTTATAAAAGCTTAATAAAATATATAATGAAGTTAATATTGTTTGTTAGAGTCAGAAAGATGTAACATTTAAAAAGTTTTAGACCCGGTTGGTGTGGCTCAGTTGGTTGAGCTTCCTCCTTGTGCACAGAAAGGTCGCCAGTTCCATTCCAAGCCATGACACATGTCCCGGTTGGGGCCCAATCCGCAGTAGAGGGCATACTGAAGGCAACAAACAGATGGATGTTTTTCTCACCCTTTCTCTCTTAAATCAATAAAACCATTAAGAATTTTTTTTCAATAGTAATAAATTGCAGTACAAGTTGTAACCGCACTATGTTTAAGGGGATAGAGCAAAATATTTTTTTGTCTCCTGATTATTTGGCAGTTTTCTCTCAGGATTGTAGTTTTGTTGTGCTTTTTGATTTTTAAAGAGAAGCTTAGAATAAGAAGTTAATTAGCTTTGTGTGATTTCAATGAGTGCAAAGGAGATAATTTGTTTCTCCTGTAAGTAGTAGTTGGATAGGCTGCAGTCTTGAAAGGTAGCAAGTTTAGTTCATTGTAAATATCATTCACTGTGCTACCCAAACGTTCATCATCCAGCACAAAAGATTTTAAACAAGTAGCATTTTTCACCTGTATAGAAATCTCCGAAAAACATTTCTGCTTTGGGACACCTTCCCTTCCTCCCCCCCCAACACACACATCTATATGTCCCAGTCTCTGGTAGTACTGAGGGTGAAATGTTGAAATGCAACACTTCTGTGCTGTACAGGGTTGCTTTTTGAGGTACAGAGAAAGCAAAGGAGAATGTTTTTGGGAGGCATCTAGCTTCTAGGAAATGGATGGAGTCCAGTTCTGTAGTTCATTTGTTTGTCCAGACATTGAATTGTAATTAGTCTTCTTTGAAGTCTGGTTTCTGAGCCATTTGGCTTAAATTATTGAAAAGACCTTGCTAACTTGTTATATTACATGTACATGAATGCAGCTCCCTCCAAATATGTTGTCTCTCATCCTCCAGTTATGGAGTACCGTAGAAAGAGTGGATCTTTTATGAATTACAAATATCTGGGGTTTTTCAGAATGGGCATCATCATCAAATCTTGGGTTCAACTTGTAATATATCTTTAGTACTGTTAAAATTTTAGTGTCTTCTGATGTTTTGTTGCAGTAATTTCCCTATCTGTATTGATGGCTTTATAATAGTCTTTCTTCCAATATTTTTATATTTTAAGAATGCTTTAAAATGCATCAAGAAATCCTGGGTATATGTGAAAGAGTTGCCATGTAAAGGAAGGTTTAGATAGGCACCATGAAGTAGTACTGAGTGTTCCCACTAACTTGTGTCTTTTTCTCCTTTCTCTTGAGTGAACTCTGACTTCCTAAGTCATTTAAAATCATTGGAATGTCTTTTAAAAAAATAAATCTTTATTGTTCAGATTATTACAGGTGTTCCTCCCCCCCCCCCCCCATAGCTCCCCTCCATCTGATCCCCCACCCCACCTCATGCCACTGTCTTCATCCATAGGTGTAAGATTTTTGTCCTGGAATGTCTTAGTAAACCAGTTAATAAAGTTTTTTGTGTGTGGTTAAAAAAAGTCACACGAGATCTGCCCTCTGAACCATTTTTAAGGGCTCTGTACAGTATTGACGATAAGCACAGTGGTATACAGAAGATCTGTAGAACTTTTCATCTTGCATGAAACTTTATACTCATTTCCCCCTCCCTGCTCCTGGCACCCACCATTCTACTTTCTGCTTTTGAATTTGACTATTTTAGAGACTTTGTATAAATGGAATCATGCAGTATCAGTCCCTCTGTGACTTGCTAATTTTACTTACCATAATGTCTTCGGGATCATCCATGTTCTAGTGTATAACAGGATTTCCCCTTTTTAAGGATTGAATACCACCCTAGTTTGTTACCCTTTTATCTGTTTACTATTCCTCTGAGTTAGTAAGTGTGGTACTGTATATAGTGCCTACTGTTTTAAAAAAAGTAATACAAATTCAAAATCAGTTGCCAATTAATTGATTTCATGCATTCCTCCTCACCCCAGAAATCTGTGATAACCACAACAGCTGTGCTTCTTGTGTGAATGCTAGCAATGATATTGCTAACACTACCTGCTTTTGGATGGAATGTAAAGAAGGTAAGAAACTTTTGGATTGTTTTATTTTTGAGAACACATAACTTTTGTTGTAACATTTTAAAATATACTACAGAATATTCTTGAACATTCAAAAGTTACATAGAATGTTTACCATAGTATACACTATTTTTTTTGCAAATCAAATACTTTCCTTTACAGTGCCAATTGCTTAACACTTCCTCTAAAATCTCTTTTTGTCTCCTACCATCCCCTACCCCTCTTAATTCCTTAGACTTTGTAATTAAGGCTCGAGTTTTAAAGGAAGAGAGATTATAGACCTTTGTGTAGAATACACTGAAATTAGCTGTGAAATTTTCTCCTGAAAACCTCCCTAGAAAAATGTTTGAAACATTTATTATCAGTGTGTTCTGCTAAGTGAACTATAGTGCGACCTTATAAACTTGAGATAGAAGAGAATAATGAGGAGGAAAGAGTTGATTCTTTCCTGTGCTTTTAAGTTTTAAAATTAGCTTTAATTTGAGGGATAAAGAATTAGATGAAGATACTTAGAAATGCTAGTTAGGTTTTTGTTAGAACAATGGGATTACATCATAAATTATTGTCTTTTATTTAAATATATTTTATTGATTTTTTTACAGAGAGGAAGGGAGAGAGAGAGGAGGTTGGAAACATCGATGAGAGAGAAATATCGATCAGCTGCCTCCTGCACACCCCCTACTCAGGATGTACCCAAAACCAATGTACATGCCGTTTACTGGAATCGAACCTGGGACCCTTCAATCCGCAGGTCGATGCTCTAGCCACTGAGCCAAACCGGTTTCAGCTAAATTATTGTTTTCTTAATGTAAGGTGCTTGCATTTTTTTTCTTGTCAGTATAGCAATTTTTTTTATATATAAAGAAAAGTCAAAGCTACCTGTTAAGCTTCTTTACTCTTCACTGAAAAATTTAACATATCGCCGAACCGGTTTGGCTCAGTGGATAGAGCGTCAGCCTGTGGACTGAAAGGTCCCAGGTTCGATTCCGGTCAAGGGCATGTACCTTGGCTGCGGGCACATCCCCAGTTGGAGGTGTGCAAGAGGCAGCTGATCGATGTTGCTCTCCCATCGATGTTTCTGACTTTCTATCCCTCTCCCTTCCTCTCTGTGAAAAATCAATAAGATATATTTTAAAAAAAATTAACATTATATCACTAACAAAGTTTAAGAGACTCTTAAAATTAGGGTATTACCTCAATCAGAGGTTAAGTTTACTCTTGTATAAGAGTCACCTTTTTTTTATTTTAAAGTCATAAAATGGAATTTAAAAGTATATCCCTACCCCCTATGGATGGCAGAGTTGGCAAGTTTTGGAGATTGAATGCCCTTCTGTAGGATATGTGGGGAAAGCACTCCTTACTCTTGCTGTAAGTCTCCCATCCAAGAATTGGTTTTAGGAAGTGTAGAAGACTAATGCAGAGGTCTGGAAAGAGGACTTCCTGCTGCCTTTAGGGCACCTCCCTGTTTACTACGCCTTTATTGGATCCTGACAACTTCTCCCTACTGACTCACGCCTCTTGTGGGTTCTGGTAGCCTTCCTTGTACACTAGTCATACCATAGTCCTAAGATCCAAGTTTATCTGTTCAGTATGTTCATGTGGATTTTAGGAGAATAATATTTGGGGAGATCCTGTATAATATTGCCAAAACAGAGGGGAAAAGAGTAACAGTATTTTGTTGGTCTGTGGATGGACTTGAGTTCGATTTGAGGAGACTATTCTCAAGCTGAGTAACAAAGTTAGATATAATAAAAGTGAGCGAGTGGTGCTGTTTAACTTGGTGTGTTTTTTGTTTTGTTTTTTTTTTTTTCCTTCCATAGCAGGTAAAAGCTACTGCTCACATAATTCAACAGTTACTGGTTGCGTGGTGGTGAATAATACAGATTCCTGTTTTGGTAAGTATTCACATTGGCTGCTAGGGTGAGGAAGATCATTGCTTCAGAAAACCTATTTCAGTATTTGGTTTGAAGCATTTCTGTTGTTCTAATCTTATTAGAAATTTCAGAATGAATAGCATTTGTATTGATTGCTAAAAAGAACAGCGTTTTGAACGTTGGTTTAGTGATTTGGGTATACTGTGGAATGCTGTATGTATAGATGCCTCCTCCATTATTATTATTATTATTATTGTTGTTATTTTCACTCTTCCAGAAACTCATTGCTGTTTAGACCCTCTATTTGCGTTTTACAGGCCTGGTCAGTCTTGTTCTGGCACTTTCTTGATTATGGTACTGGTGAATGTCATAATGTTCAGCATAGTTTATGCTGTGGTTAAGTGAATCTTCTCTAAATTCATTCATTTTTTTGTGCTTTAATTTGAGGAACTTGATTACTCTTTAACCTTTACTCTTTGCTCAGGAAATAGTTAAAATTCCTAGCTGGAACAGTGGATTTTTCTAGCAAAACTATAAATTAATAGGAAAGTCAAATTCCTAATTTGGTGCATAGGTAATAATTAAATTAAGTAAAAGGTTTTTCTGAAGAGTGTCAATAACCTTGAAAGACTACCTTTACTTAATTTTGGTAGGAGCTTTCCCATCTCCCCCATCCCAACTTGAACTTTGTAACTAAGAATTTTATTAGTATGAGAACAGTTATACCCTATGTAGAGTGTAGTAACATGGTTTTGGTGGTAAATGAACAAAAGTTAATAGTTATTTTTAAATGTGTTAGAAAAAAACTACTAACTATATTAGATACGATTTTGTGGTTAATACTGCTTTGAAACAAGATTAAGTAAAACATTTTAAGAAACATTAAAAAAACTGAACAAGTAATTCTACTTATTTGATAATTTATCAATTTATAGTGGTTTGAGAAATAGGTTTACTTTGCTTTCGTGTAAAGGAAGTCTGGCTCAAGTACAGCTAGAGGGTTACAGTAGCAGCTCTTAACAACCATTAGGGACCCAGGTTCCTTCTAAGCTTTTATAGTCATTCCTCAAAAATGGCTTTGATCTTACTCTATAAGGTGAGTTCTCATGTTTCGGCCATATTATTGGTTATTCTGCCAGCAGGAAGAGGAAAGGAAGGAGAACCCCTTATCTGCTTTACATATGCTTCTTAGAAGTTACACATGGCTACCTAGCTGTAAGAGAGATTGAGAAGTGTCTGCTGTGGGGAGGGAAGTGTCACTAAAAATTGCTGCTCCTGTTTCTAAAGAAGGGGAATGTCGTTCTGGGTGAGAGCAACTGTCAGTTTTCATAGGTGGTACTAAAATATAAAAATTGTAAAGTGGTACTCAAATAACTGCAGGTTAGGAAATAGTGTTATAGGTTGTGATGTTTTAGAACCTTTTGACTTAATATGTTTGTTTTTTAAATAGTGCCCACCGCCTCTCCGTTGCCAACCAGTTCTACAGGTAATACAAGATAATTGACTGTTTTTCTCTTTCCTTCTTTTAGGATTTTTAAGCTCTCTTGATAACATTATAATAAAAACCTAAAAGTTGTTAGTATAACTTAAAAAATTAGTAGGCATATATAATCTTGATCACAAAAGTTATATTAATGTGTACTATTTGTGACAGTAACAACATAGCTTTGGTGTTTCACATTCATTGAATCTGAGTGGATTTCCCATAAATATTTTGTACAACTGCTTTTTGTGAAAATCCCTCAGAAATACAAAAACCTAAAGGAAATTAAAATTCACTATAATTCCCATCATCCAGAGGCAAACCAAAATCTTTTAAAAGTGGTTAAGTTCTTCCAGTCTTTTCTATTTGTATACCTAAAAACATAAACTTATGAAACTGGATACCTACACATTTGAATTATGTCCCTTTGTTGCATACACTTTACACATCTTGTTCTTGGTTAAATAGGTTGGAATACCTGATAGGGAAATATTTGCTGTCATCTCTGACAGAAGTGATTCAAACAGCATTCACAAATGGTTATTTTAAGACTCTCAAAACTGATTGTTTTCTAGAAAGATACTCAATAGCATAAGCCAGTGGTCGGCAAAGTGCAACTCTGTTGACTAAGAGTTTGCTGATCACTGCGTAAGGCATTACCCTTACCCAGAAGTTTTGACTTCAGGTTAAAGACATCAGTGCATTATTAAAATGTTTTTAAGTGTTTTTCCCTAAGACAGTGGTTGGCAAACTCATTAGTCAACAGAGCTGCAGTTACCTTTCTTTTAAAAATCTCACCAATTTCATAGGAAGAGTAAATAAAAGGATCTACTCCAGTATAAGTACTAAACTAGATAATAGGGATACAAAGACAAAAGTAAGATAGTATTTGGTCTGTTGTAGGAACTGTGAAGAGGTAAGTAAGCATGGTGTGTTCAGGGATTTGTAAGGGAAGGTCTGTGTGTTGAGTATCATGGCATTTATTGTAACAGCTTCCTGAGTATGCTGGCTGACCAAGTGTTGATATTACCCTGGTAAGATATGAGGAGAATTTCCCAAGTGGAGCAGGGTGGTCAGCACATGTGAAGGAGATGTGAAAGAATGTAATGAGGTCAGAGAATTGCATTTGGAGTGTCCAGTACAAGGTGAGGAAGAGTGAAACTAGTCAACAAGTCAAGAGCCAGATTGGGAAATGCCTCTGTATGCCTTGCTGATAGACTTGAAGCAAAATACGTCATGTGATGAGACATTTTAATAAAATGATTTTTTTCTTACAATTTGTAGAGCAGATTGGACAAAGACAGGAGTGAACGCAGAGACTAGACAACCTGTTACAGTAATTCTAGAGAATGAGGAAAGGAAGAATTGCAGATATATGGAACTCTTAGAAGTAGAAGGCCTAGGACTTGGTGAGCGACGTAATGGGAGAGCTCTTAGCTAAAGTTAGTACAGATAACGAATCAGTGTAGGCAGTAAAGTCCACTGAAGTAGTTTTTAGGGAGGAGAATAATGTTTGAGGACCAAATTCTTGGGAATAATAATGTCCAAGGAGTGAGAAGAAGGCTGGAGAGGAAACTGAGTGGAGATGGGAAGAGAAGAAAGCCCAGAGAAATGTGTCCAAAAAACTGCAAGTGATTTAGGTGTAGTTTTTCAGAGGCAAAAATCGTCAGATTCTGTAACAAGGACAAGAACTCATTTTAAGAGACTTAAGCAGTGATGAACTAGCTTTTACCAGTTTTACTAGCCAGTTGTGCACAGCTCTTCCAACTGCACATTCTGTGAGACCATGTTGGTAGCTTGGATTATGGCTACATTGGAAATATTCATGCCATTGAAATCTGCAAATGCTGTGAAATTTTATTTTGGAGAGGACACAGTGGTGTGCTTTTAGACCTTTAACACTCATTAGAAGTTATTGACGAGGAAGAAATTAAAGGTTGATGAAAATAGATGAGAGAAAACTGATTTCCAGAAGATCGGATATGAACAGAAAGAGGAGGAAATTATTTTTCCCAAATCATTGTGGGTCCGCTTTTAATTTCTTTCCCATGAGTCTTGGTGTATGCTTGCAGAAAATGTACCCATTGAGTGGCAAATTAATGGTTGAAAAACAAACTTTTATACCATCTTTTTCATTGAGCTACTGCTGAAGAGAACAAGTTAGAAATTAAGGGACTATTAATGCAAAGAGAATCTAATTTATGTAGAAAAGTGTTCAGTGGAGTTAATTATAATAGCCTTCTGCCAGTACAAGCAGTACAAGCAGTATAATTATAAATATATCAATAACATTTTATAATAAAGTGACTAAGTTATGCCAGAAATATAATGGAAAATGTTCATAATAGTGAAAAACAAACTGTATTAAGTATAATTTGTTAGTTACATACATGCCTAGAAAAATGGCTGGCAGGGAAAAAATATGCTTCTCAGAGTGATGGGGTTACCTAAATTTCTTTACTGGATATTCTATCACCAATAACAGCTTTTATAATCTATGAATTACATTTTTTTTCTTTTTTTTTTATGAAAGGAACATACATTAGAACAATGGAGGTATATTCACTAATGCCTAATTTTGAAAATTTTGCTAATGTAATGCTTTGGTCAAAAGCAAAAATGTGTGAATGTTTAGACAAAATTAGTAATAGTGTTTTAAGTTTAAAAAATTTGCTAATATGTTTAGTTTGTAAAGTACATTTTTTCTGCAGTTATACAATGTATAAGCAACAAAAACTTTGAAAGGATTATGAGTCTTCAAATAATCACACCCTCTAATCTGCTGGGGAATTCTTTATAGGAATCATTCCTATTAGAGATGATATCAAATATTTCACTGTAAGAGTTCCATAGCATGGAGAAATGAAAAGTGACCTAACTGTCCAACCAAGAGCAGGGTGGGTAAAATGTGGGCGGTGGTGAGAGAGAAAAAATATGCATAAAAATATCCATCAGCGTTAACATATTTATTAGTATCCATCAGTATCAACACTAACAGAGTCTGTTAATATTGTGCTTTTGTTCCTAAAATGTTACATTCAATCTAATTATTCCCATGAATGTACATTTCTTTAGAGGCATCAGCAGATAATTATTTGAGCTTACATAATTTATAGACTAGAGCTTCCCTTGGGCTCTTCTAATCTAAATTGGGGGAGCTACGGCTTCAGGGCACCTGCTCTTACAAATAATGTTTTATTGAAGTACAACCATGCCCTTTCATTTGCATGTTGCCTTGGGCTGCTTTTGCACCACACAGTGCTCAAGGCCTAAAATATTTACTTTCTGCCCCTTTAAGAAGTTTGCTACCCCCACCCCCAATGAAGAAGATAAGCAAATCTTGATACCCATGTAAGAAATACTGAGTTGCACTTGTTTTTTATCTTGCCTTGAAATTAGTTTTTGTCTTAGAAGCAATATTATTTATAAAGAACTGCTAGTTCCTTCACCTACACACTCATTTTTGCCCTTCTGTGTGTCTTTTTTGCAAACTTGATCCAGTTGTATACATAAATTTTACATGTAGATGTTAACAATGGATACAATTTTATGAGATCTCTTAATGTTTTAAAATACATTTAAAAGCTAGTGTTCTGGATGTGTAGATGTTAGTGAATCATTAACACATTTGGTCTTTATTCTCTAAAAAATTGAAAGCATGTGAAGTTGGTGGCAATTTTAAAAAGATAGATGCTAAGTAACTAGGAAGTTTAGAAATTTAAGTTTCTAATACATTTTGTTTACATTCCAGCTAAAACCACAACTATGCCTTCCTCTTCTACAACTGCTACGCCAGGTAATTGAGGTTTTTTAAACAGTGAAGCAGGATGTATGTATGCTGTTGCCTTTTACTCTTTCTGTCATTTTCTAGTTTTACTCATGCACGGTATGAACTGAAACTCATCTCGTATAGGGGATAACATAGTAGGCTGTTAAATCAATGATAGGTTTGCTGAGAGTCCTTTTCTAGTTTTTTAATGTGTAATCATAGTTGGCATGACATGCTAGAATTAAATAATGTTTTTCCAAAACCCTTTTAGTACAACTTACAGGTTATTTTTTTGGCTTTATTCTTATGCTACCTTTATTTCAGTATCAATAAAGCTATTCTGTCTTCATGAGAAGAAATACGGAACAGTTGTAATGAATTTTCAGGCTGGCTAACTTATTATTTGCAGCCACTAGAATCAGTATTTATTTGATATTTAAGAAAAAAGTAGAATTTATTTTAAATATGAAATCGCTTTTATTTAGTGAGTGGTGCTCCATTTGAAACATTTTACTCCTTGAAAAGAAAATTATTGTGCCTTTTTTCTCTCATGACTTGGTAATAATTTTCTCATTGTAAAATATGCAGAGTAAGATTTAAGATACTTTAATAAGATACATTTACTTATCTATATATATAAAAGCCTAAGCGACCATTAGACCTGAAGCTATGATGTGCTCTGACCCAAGGGACAGACACTCAATGCACAGGCATGGAAACATGGAACAGATTGCTGAGTCTCAGATGGGAGGGGGCCGGGAGGCAGGCAGGTAGAAATTAACCAAAGATTTTATATGCATACTAGAGTGCATGGATTTGTGCTTGGTGAGGTCCCTCAGCCTGGCCTGCAGGGATTGGGTCAGATCCGTGCATCGGGGCTCCAACATCCCCTGAGGGGTCCCAAATTGCGAGAGGGTACAGGCCAGGCTGAGGAAACCCACTAGTACACAGATTCATGCACCAGGCCTCTAGTGGAATTATAAATTGCAGATACTTAAGATTATTGTTGTAATTTGAAAAATTGTAACCAAATTTTTAAATTTACCTTATATATTTAGTAAAGTTAAGAAGTTACTTGAGACTCAGCTGGGGTGGCTCCGAGACTGAGCTTCTATCTATCAACCAGAAAATCACGGTTTGATTCTTGGTCAAGGCATGTGCCCAGCTTACAAGCTTGATTCCCAGTGTGGAGCATGCAGGAGGCAGCTGATCAGTGATTCTCACTCTCATCATTGATGTTTCTATCTCTCTCTTCTCCCTTCCTTGCTGAAATCAATAAAAATAGATATATTTAAAAAGTTATATGAATTTTAAACAAATATTAATATTTAACAATTGGGTATACTAGTCTAAAGAAATTGAAAATTTTTTGAAGGTAATATATTTTTATTGATTTCAGAGAGGAAGGGAGAGAGAGGAGGAGATAGAAACATCAATGGAGAGAATAATTGATCGACTACCTCCTGTATGCACTCTACTGGGAATCAAGCTGGCAACCCAGGCATGTGTGCCCAGACCAGGAATCAAACCCATGATAGGATGGTTCATAGGTTGACACTCAAACACAACCACACAGGCCGGGCAAGCAATTGCAAATTTTTAAAAGTGCTTCACGTTTCAAGACATAATTTATATATCAGGAGAGTTTTTCTGTCATCTTCATATTTGAAGTTGTATAGATGTACTAACCATTTAATCACCAGATGGAACGAAGGAGGAATGATGTTTTCTTCAATTAGATATAAGTTTTAGTTCTAAAGACTTGACTCAAGAGAAAATACTTTATAGAATTTAACACATTGTAAAATAGAAATTTAGGTAGGTCTTGAAATTATGATAGAGGTTCATGAGACTTAATCATTATTTTTTCTATCTTATTTAATAGGTTCAACTAACACAACTTTAAGTCCAACTTCACAACCTACGCGAAAGTCTTCCTTTGATGCAGCCAGTTTCATTGGAGGAATTGTCCTTGTCTTAGGTGTGCAGGCTGTAATTTTCTTTCTCTATAAATTCTGCAAATCAAAAGAACGAAACTACCACACTCTGTAAACAGACCCATTAGATTAACAAGGACTGGCGTGTAACTCGATGAAACCAAAATAGTATCTTTCAAGATATCCCACATGGAAGACGCTGTTCTAGGAACTTTAAATTTTCAAAGGATGCATATAGGATATTTTGAAGCATCGTGCTTGAAGAAAAATCACTTAAATCATTTTGCTCAACAGGACTATTTAAAATATTCTGCATGAATCCTTGTGGCTGTCTTCTTTTATTTTAAATGGCTGCTGCTGTGGGAGTATGTTCTCTTTTCTTGACATGCCAAATGTAACTCTGTAAGTGATGGAAAACATTGTCCTGCGCAGACAACCTCATAACTGTTGGCAGTGAAATTTAGCATTTTTAAGCCTGAAAGCTGCATTGTCTTATCCTAACTCAGGATGTAGTTTAGTGACCAGAATCGAGAAGAATGTGCCAAAGGAACATCAACCAGGTGGCGTTTTGGCTATCATTTTAAAAATGGAATAAATTTAAAGTTTAATATCCATATAGAAAAGTATCCTTAGCGTAAAATTTTGTGCTTGATCAGTTATTTTTCTACATTAGAAATAAGATGCCACACAGGGATTTACATTCCAGATTTAAACAACTGAATGGAAAGGATACAAACCATTAAGGATAACAGGTTATTGTTAAATACTTGTAAAGCACCTTATGTTATTGAGAAAATGAAGAACAGTGCCTTAAAAGACAGACTGAAAGGTAGACTGTAACTTAAAATGTTTGTGATTTGTTCCCATTAAGGAAGGTAAAGGTTGATCTGAGATTGTAACTATTGATGTAAGCAGTAGTAAATTGCTTTAAATACCATACTGCTAGTATTTGAAAACAGCCTATTTTAGTTTAGACCTGAGTAAATTAAGCTGAAGAATGTTATACAAAGTTGAAAGTCTTATAGTGAACCTCCCAACATATTTCTTTGTGGCTGTTAAAAACATAATAGAGCCTAAAATTGATATAATTATATTTTTCTTTGAACTTCAAAAAAATATTCTAACACTGTTGTATCACAAAAGGATTTTCTCCAAGCCATCTTGAAACATAATTTCTTTAATGAGGCAAGAAGGAAATAATCAGTTATTTTAGAATCATTTACTAACTCTTTAAGTGAGACAACCATTTTAAGTTGGGGTTTTTTTTTTTGTTTGTTTTCATTTTAAGTTTTGAGACTGCAAATGTGACCAGTGTAATTTCAGAAACTCTTAAGGATTTTTGGTTGATCAGGTTATTGTAGATTAAAAATGATTGCCCTGGATAAACAGATTTAAGCTTTCTTTTTTTTCCTTCCTCCTTCTCTCTTATACTTCTCGGTTTCAATTCCTATAGTATAGTAAGCATGCATACTTTTATTTCTTTTGTTTTCTTAGAAGGCACTAGGTTTTTGTTTGTTTGTTTTAGAGGGATACATCTTCCTCCTGCCTTTGACACATTGGATTAGTTCAGAGGCTTAAATTAGGTTAAAATGAGCTTTTGCTTTTTTAGTTCATTAAAGTTGTTTTAGTTTCTTTAGCCTATAGTGGCTGAGTTTAGCCCTTGGTTTTCAATATTTTATGGTAGGAAATGACAAGTTGTTTAGGTCCATTTCATAAGTCAAAATTCCTTTCATTTAAATAGTTATGTTAAAGGTTCTTAAATGAAGATTTACTTATTTCTTAGTTACTGGTACAGCTGAAGTTTGTTTCACTTGCACATTTGTACGTATACCTAATGTTTTCAAGTGCCTTAATTGTTTAAAATCTCTGGCTTCAAAGGTTTTTGGGAAAAGGTAGGTTTACCTCACATTATTGTTTTCATTAGTAATATTCTAGGTACCTCACAAAAATTGTATTATGGTGCCATGGCTGTTAGTTTCAAGTGAGTACTATAAGATGCAAAATTTATTTGAAAGTATGCAGAATTACCATTCTTCCCAAAGTGGAAAAAATTGGCTACAGATATTTACCTAGATATGAATAACTTGGCACACATTAATGTCAACACATACAGCAATTTTTGTGAAATTGGCTTTTGAATACTGCTCTCACAACAAAATCATATCACTTGAAACCAGATTTTGCAAGAAGAGTTCTTACAACAGAACTCACAGCCTTTTCCCCTCCTTTCTGTAGCAATTTAGTGTCCGGAGTCATTAATAATTTTTGGGTTTTTTAATCCAGAATGTATATAGAAACCTTTTCAGATTTTTCATCTGATTATTTCAAGCAGGTGTAGTTCTATCAAAATACCTTATTTTATCTTAAAAATATTTGTTGTACAGGCAGATACTGCTGTATTTAGAAATTTCTATTTTAGTTCATGAAAAACTACAAAACCAATCTGTATCATGTACCAAACCGAATGAAAATAAATCTACATGTTTATTGAATTTGTTCTTTTCAATGAACTGAAGTGTGTGTTTGCTTTTTGATTATGATAGTTAATGCTAATGAATTTATATTATGACTTGGTTTGAAGATGGGTGTCTACTCAATTTCTGTTGCTCCCTAAGAGCAGTAGGTAGTAACTAAACTATTCTTTCAGTGGAGAACAGAGCCTTAGAAATAATAGTTGGAGGGATGACTTTGTATGCCGGTGGAGTGATGTGCAAAGATCTTCCACAAATCAATAGGTAAATCATCCATTTAAGCTCTACCAAGTAACACATTTATGAAATTGCCATTTGTTGTTAAAAAACTAAAAGCTCTTCTGCCTTTTAGTTTAGATTGCGTGTAGAGTAAAATTCTGTTTAGAGTACTTTTTTGTATAAATATCTAGTATCAAGCCACATGGCTATATGTGAAGTTTGGACTTCTGGTCAAGATTATATTCTATATTACATCCCAGAATTTAGACTAAGAAGAAGAATACTCCCCTGTTTACCTTAAAGCCCAGAAAATTGGATTTAATAATTTTGATAGAAAGTATGAACTTTTGGTTTTATACTAGTCTTATATATGGATAAGTTTGGTGAGTATAAAACTCTGCCAAGCTTGAAGATACCCTGGAATGTTGCTAGAGAGAAATTATTATTTTGATAAGAGGGTTCAAAATAGTTTTTTTTTTTTCAATGATAAAAGGTCCTGTGTACTTGGCACCCATGTAATTACCGTTTCTTACGCTTTCCATTACTTTGCTACTGGTATTTACCTTTCTAAAGATTGTCCTTTAACCTTTAATATTTTTAGTTACGATGGTACAGATATTGTTGATTAACTCAGTTTTTGTGTGTCTGCCTTTGTTTTTTGAAAGATATTTTTACTGTATATAAAATTCTAGTTTGACATTTTTTGCTTCCAGCATTTAAATGATGTCCACTGTCTTCTCATGCCAGGATGTTTTCTGCATCTACAAGGGTTCAGGAATCTGGAAAAGGGGCTGTGCATAAATGAATAAGGCTAGAGAAGAAATATGAATTTGAAAGGCATGGGGGAACCAGATGGAAACTTAATTCTAGTGACTAAGCTCCTTGAATCTCTGCACCCAGGGCTTTTTATTCACAATTTTGCCCTCTAGCAAAGCACATATATGTATCAAAGGTAAGGCCTGGTGAACAATAATGAATCATCAGGTTAGGGGAATTGCCTTCACCTGTTCCAGCAGCAGGTAATAACCTGCAGACTTTTCAGCCCTGCTGAAAGAGTCCATTCAACCTTTTGAGGACTTACTTATTCTGACCCTGCTGGAATTAGCCTCCAGCATCCTCACATTCTATATTCAGGATTGACCGTTCCAGCCAGTAGAATAATGCCTTCTACTGCCTGTTGGTTTAGTGGCAAAGAATCCCAAGATAGCCACTGGCAGCCTCAGCTGAGATCTTAATAGACTCGGGTTGTACTCCTGGCTAATGAATCCTTTAGGAACTAAGACCTCCAAACCAGTATCACTTGAGGTTGCTGGGATGAGAATTGCAATCATGCTTTGAACTGACATATGCAGACCTATCTATAAACCAGGTGTGACTCTTTATTTCTTGGCTAGCTTATTATTAGTAACACCCAAGTCCAGAGAGAGGAGGCAATAGGAGTTGGTGTTGAAATAGTTCTGAGCCATGTGTTCAGTGGAAGCCACTTGTACCCTTCAGACCTGCGGAGCAAGCTAAATTGAATGCATACCATTTCCACTAATGATAGATGGCTGCTATGATAGAGCCTTAGACATGAGCATTGGAGGGGTGACTTTGTATGCCTGTGGAGTGAAAAGCAATCTGCATGCTCAAGTTTATGGTTAGGTGGATCATACAACACCCACCCATGTTATGATGGGAAACTCTCACTACATGATCACTCAGTATCCCCTGGTTAGGCATTGTTTCTACTAAGGCACAAAAGGAGGGTAGTTATTTTCAGAAAAGTGCATAGGTTTGCTCAAAATCTTAGGAGTCAGCCTATTATCTTACCGGTGCTTGACAGAGGCTTTGTACAGTGTTCCTATATGCCAGGACATTTTTAATATCTTTAGTATTGTTGGATCATGGGAACATGGCAAAGCCGCTTGTATTGAAACTCAAAATCACAATGGAGCCTTTTCTAACTCTGGTCCCCACTCAAAATTGATAATCTTGTCCTGGTTGGTTTGGGTCGGTGGATAGAGCGGCGGCCCAAAGACTGAAGGATCCAGGTTTTGATCCCTGTCAAGGGCAAGTACCCCAGTTACAGGCTTGATCTCTGGCCGTGGTTGGGGTGCCCGAGGGAGGCAACCAATCGATGTGTCTCTCACATCAGTGTTTCTCTGTCTCTCCCCTTCCCACTCTCTCTAAAAGTCAATGGAAAAATATCCTTGAGTGGGGATTAACAACAAAAAATCAGTAATCGTATGGATGACTTTCTAGGTGGGTTGAAGTAGCACACTCAAATACATTACATGTTGCCTTCAAAATCCAAAAAGGCCTATTAAGCATGCTTTTGTTCATGATACATAGTCTGAGATGAAGCAACATTTTTTTTTTTTTTTAATCTTGAAGGGGCATATTTTAACATTCTTCCAACCACCGAACCCCTAGAGAATTTTCATTGAGGCTAAAGGCCCTGAATTTTTGTAGGGTTTATCTTTCACCCTTTAGTTTTTATACCTAAGTACTTAACTACTTTCTGCTCATGAAATCAGCATTATTGATGTAGTGAACCAATATATTTTATGGAATATAATCACAAGAGTAGGAGAATTGACAAAGCCTTCAGGGAAGAATTTAAAGGTAATACAGTGGCCTTGTAGGGTAAAAGCAAACTACTTTTTGTGGTCCTTGCAATTTGATGTGGAGCAAAGCTGTTATATTTGCATAACAAGTGCGAGACATATCATTTGCCCCAGTAGTTACCACATCTGGGAGAGCAGTTACCATTGGAATCACCTCAGTGGTTCTCAACTTTCCTAATGCGCTACCCTTTAATACAGTTCCTCATGTGGTGACCCCCAGCCATAAAATTATTTTCGTTGCTACTTCATAACTAATTTTGCTATTGGTATGAATCGTAATGTAAATATCTGTGTTTTCCGATGGTCTTAGGCAACCCTGCTAGTGGTTCTCAACACATGTATGTGCATATAGATGTCTGATCCATTTGAAATTCATTGTGTAAGGTGATGATTTGACCTACTTCAGATAGACTTAACCTCCTTAAGAATGAAAAGCTACATATATATAAATTTATATATGTAAATATGTTTCTCTGTTCTGTTCCATTCATCTAGTTATTTATTATTTTACCCAAGATAGAATTTCTTGTCTGAATGAAAAGACGTGGATTAGAAATTTATAAAAATCTGAAGAGGGTTTTGGCATTTGTAAAAAAATAAAAAGCCGTTACAAGAGATTGATGTTCTTAAGTGAAACAAATAGAAACAAGCACTTTGAAATTTATTTGGGTTAATCTATTTAAATTTTCCACTTGTTAGTAAATACTGCTTAGTAGCAATGCCCTCTCTTCTGGCTATTTCATCCAGTCAGTATTTCTAGAACCCAGATCCTGTGGCTGCTGGCGGGCCAGAGGCAAGGCCCCATGGTAGACATGCAAACCAATTCTTATACTTTAAAATCTAAGGCCAAGTCCTATTTCCCTTGGGACATTCAAGGCACAGTCATGTCAGATCTTCTACACTATCTTCACAGTACTGATAATAAATATTAGATCAAAGGTTCAATGGAGTTTAGAATCATTTTTATTTATTTAAGTGCTTATAGAAATAAAAGTTGGAAAAGGATTTCTGATTGCCAGTCGGGTCTAAATGAGATTCTGGATAGAGCTGTTTGAACTTGAAAAGCTGAAAGTTGAACATTTTCTGCCACATTGGATAGGAAGACATTGTCAATCCTTTTTTGTGTGTGTTTAGTAGGCACCTGCAATATAAATATTAAATAGATATTGGAGCTTTTAAGGAAGATGGTGAATAATTCTTGTAATAGCATCATTAAAAGTCACTTACTAATGAGACCAAGATCACTGTCTGATCTGGGTTCGGCCATTTAGTGGGCCTTCTTACACATATTTTGCCACTTGTCATAAAGAGGACTGGTGAAGAATGACTCCATCAGTGGAAAGCCATTTCCTGCTAAGGAGGAAAAGATATCGCATATATAAAATTCCTTAATATTTTATCACTTTTGTTAATGCAGTGCTTTTTTGTTTGTTTTAGAAAATAATTGGTGTTCTTACATTCCAGCCATGTATAAAAAATTCCTTTTCAACCTGTCTATCTGATTTGTCTCATGGCCTTGCTTAAGAAGTCAGACCTTCCACAGATTTTTAAGAGGTTCCTTTCCTGGACCTTCGGCTTTTTGCATGGGATTTCTATACTGTACACAAGCCAGGGGTCCACAAGGCACTTTCTTCATTATTAGGATTTATTTCTTTAGTAGGACAATGTCCCACAATTGGCTTTAGATCATTACATCATCCTTCTAAATCTCTCACACATAGTGGGTTCCCACTAATGCATTTACTTACTTTGCAGCTTTCTGAACCATAAGGGTTGTGATCTCCCATGGTAGAAACATTCGCTTTATGGAGTGAAATGGGGATGGAGTTCATCTTAAAAGCCCTTGTGGTCCCATACACACCAGCTAAATGTTGCTTCCTTTTGGAAAAGGCTCTCTCAGAAACAAATAGAAATATAGTAGAATTTCACATTTTGGTCAAAGATTACTCCACAGAGATTGGTAAGTCAAGCAATCGGTGGGCATTAATAATGTGGCCCTACTTGGTCAAGGATCTCAATTGGGTTTGTTCCTAACCTGTTTCTTCCCTTTCTTAACTGCGTGTTTAGAAATACTGCAGCAAATATTTGGTCCAATAATTAGATATGAGCCATAGAATTACATCTTCAAAAATGGCCTTACAATAGCATATTTTCTCTGACTTAATGATGAAATGTTTTACTTTAATTTTTCTCAAGGTAAAAAAGAAGGAATTTTTAAAATTCTTTTTATTTTTCTATTACAGTTGACATTCAAAAGTACATTAGTTTCAGGTGTACAGTATAGTGGTTAGACTTATGAGGTGATAACCCCATAAGTCTAGTACCAACCTGACACCATATGTGGTTATTACAATATTATTGAGTGTATCTTCCCTCTGCTGCACTTTACATCCTCATGGCTATTTTGTAACTACCAATTTGTACTTTGTCTTTGCCCTTCACTTCCTTTTGTCCAGTCCTCCTAGTACCTCCCACCTGGCAACCATCAGTTAATTTTCTATGAGTTTGTTTCTGTTTTGATTGTTCCTTTATTTTGTTCTTTAGAGTCCACATATACCAGTAGGTGAAATAAGGTAGCATTTGTCTTTCTCTGAATTCATTTCACTTAGCATAACACTTAAAATTCTTTAGGTATGTACATCTTTAGGGTGGGAGAGAGGGGTGGAGATCCTGAAAGACACTGGAGCAAAGAGTGTAAAGTGTATTCAAGTAGTACAAAGAAGATGTAAATGCTGCTTCATATGAACTAAGAGTTAAATATTTTAAATAAATCTTCAAGTATATGCTATACCCCAAGCTAATATGCATTCCAAGAATTTCTTTGGAGGGCAAATTTCTCATGGGTGTTAAACTGACTTCTGAAACTGGGAACTCAGATAAGGAATCTGATGCAACTAGTTGATTATTGTAAATGAGTGAAAAAAGGAGAGGAAATTGAGAGGCAGAATGTAACTGACTTTTACACATATTCATTGAACTGTAATTGAGTAAGTGTTCTCAGACTTATTTCAATATTAGAATTTTATTACTGAGGAGTGACATCAACAAAACCAAAGAGTAGGAAGCTCTGGGCCCTCTTTCCCTCCACAAATACTGATTCAGCAGCAATCGATGGACAAATCCAATTATCCAGACCTAAGTAAGCAACTAGATAAGATTCTCACACCTAATTTTAATGTAAGTTTGAAGTGACCCTAAAACCGTAACTTCCTATCTACGTTTTTCATTGTTTCATATATATATTAAAACTTATCATTACTTACAGTCTTTGGCCTCTGAATCCTTCTTGTTATTTTATTGTCCATAAGATTAGTCTTTAAAAGGTCTTGCTGAGAGTATCTGGATGATGCGGAAGCAGAACTGAGGAAGTACGGAGACCGGGATATCAGGCCTATAATGTTAAAAATGCTAAGTTATATCTCTAATTGCAATGTACAGACCTAGATGTAATTCATAAAATTTTAAAACTTAAAATGGGCATATAATCCAGCTTCATTAATTTTGAGTCAAAACCTGGATAAAGTCTTTTGCCTAAGGATAACATGACCAAGTGAAAGAGAAGGAGTTGAAGGGTGACTTGGACTGTTGTGTGGAGAAGTGGACAGACTGAGAGATCTTCAGGTTGATAGGACTTAGTAATTACCTGGATTGGCAGGGTGAGGAAGAAGATCTCCCAGATTTCTCTCAACTGGATAGATGTTAATTTTATTTTACAAAGGATTTTATCATTCTGGCACATACATGCTCAATAATTGCTAATTACAAGATTAGAAGAATAGATGTGTGGGAAATGGATAGATGTATAGTCAGGAAGCAGATAAAGATGAGTTCAAAGTCCCTGAGAAAGTGGGAGAGTGCATGGGATCTTCTGTACCGGGATTGGCCAGAGGAAGGAAAGGGCACCTTTTTCATTTTAACAGCAGTATCACTGTAGGTAAGCTGGGGACAGGAAGTAGAGGGAGTTTTCATCTAATAGGCTTGTAACTTCTTTGTGAAGTGGGGGAGAAGGACAGTGTCTGAAGACCTGAAGAGACCAGGAATCTACACTAATAAAAGAAACATGCAAATTGACCATCTCTCTGCTATGCCACCAGCCAATTAGAGTGAGTATGCAAATTAACCCAACAAAGATGGCAGTTAATGTGCATATGTAGGCTCGTAGGCTGAAGATAGCGAGCGTAGAAGGAAGCCAAGTGCTGCAGATGGGAGTGGAGCCGAGACAGCAGAGAAGGGAGTGAAGCCTGCTGCCGAGGCTTCGCTTCCTTCTCTGCTTCACTCTGGCCGAGGAAGCCCTATTTTTGCAGGAATCTTCCTGAAACGGGCCTCTACTATTTAAAATAATTGCTGCAAAGAGGAGAGAGTGGGCTGACCCCATCTTTGGCTCCAGGGAAAAACTGTGTGAACTGAGCTGAAGCCCACCCAGCATCTTAGTCTCTGTCTCAGGTGCTTTGTTTAAAATTGGGCACACAGCCCGACCATGTGGCTCAGCAGTTGAGTGATGACCAGGAACCAAGAGGTCACCTGTTTGATTCCTGGTCAGGGCACATGCCCGGGCTGGGACTTGATCCCCAGTGGACAGTGTAAGGAGGCAGCCAATCGATGATGTTTCTATCTCTATCCTTTCCTCCTGTAAAAATCAATAAACATATTAAAAATATGTATTTAAAATATAAAAATAAAATAAGGCACATAGCCCTGGCCCCTTGTGGCTCGGTTGGTTGGGCACTGTCCCATGCACTGAAAGGTTGCAGGCTCCATTCCCGGTAGGGGTTGTGCGAGAGGCAGCTGATCAATGTTGCACTCACATCAATGTTTTTCTCTATCTCCCTTCTTCCTTCTGCCTCTAAACAATAAAAATAAAATGAAGAATTGGGCGCATAGCCCAGTTAGAGCCCAACTGTTTTTGTCCCATCTCCACACCCCATTCCTGCCGCCCGAGCTTGAACAGAGGATGGAAACTATGGAGTGGTGGCGTCTTGCTTCCCAGCATTACTTTCTACTCTCAGCATTATTAGAACCCAGCGATGGAGAGAGAGAAACCAGTTCTAAGGAATAGTTCCAACCTTCATCAAACTAACTGAAGCCAGTCCACTACTGACTATCTCACAGTTTTGTGAGATTTCCTTTTTATCCCCTTAGTGTTTTGAAGATTACTATGCTGGTGCAAGTGATAGTTCCTCAGGAGTTGCAAGTTCCTAGGGAAATCCATATTAATGCCAAGTTAGGAGAGTTTGCTCCTTCGCCAAGACTCAGCTTCTGATGTGGGGAGCAGTGAGGCTGCTGTCACCACCCCTGCAGAAAGGAGAGACCCACACTGCCCACTGACTTCCCTGTGGCACTGGTAGTGTGAGTGATAAGTACCTGTCCCCTTGGAATGCTGGGTACTGAACAGACAGATATGATCCAGTGCCTCCCCTCTAATGAGTCTACAAGTAGGAAGTCCTCAGCAAACCCTCCTCCTGTCATTGCAGAGGGGCACAGATGGGGGCCAAGCCTGGGGCATGAGTTCTACCTCTGCCTCCTGGGAAAAAGATTCTCTTCCTCCTGCTACATACCCAGTCCTGGGAATTAGCGCTCCCCCACCTTCCTCATGCCCTATGGCTCTCCTTCGTAATTATGCAGGTGTTGAAGGATATGAGTGGCAGTTACATGACACACATTAACCCAGAAAGGGATTAAAAAGGCAGAGAAACAAAAATCCAGGGCATGTGGAAAGGGCTGTGTCACACTCAGGGCCAGTGGCCAAGATAGGGCCCTTGGATGGTCTTAGTGTTCTTCCTCTTTGGACTGGGTGGCTGGGGCAAGGTATGCCAGCCTGCTGTTAGGGCCCAGTCAGCAGGCACAGAGGCAGGGGGAGGGCCCCTGGGCTTTACCGACAAGCCCAGCCCTGTTCTCAGTAAACCCAAAGTAACTTGATCATTGTCATCTTGATCTTTCTGCTTCTGAAATGCTGTGGTTTTTTTTTTTTTTTCACATCATCCACACTGGTAAGTAGCCAGCAGAAAACATAAAAGTACAACACAGGCATAAGCGTGTAGTAACCGGCATTTACACACTTAGTGCTGCCATACTATTTATACTGTGTGCCACACATGCATGATGTCATTTAACCTCACCATACCCCTTTGAGGTAGCTATTCCTATTTTACGAAGAGGCTAACTAACTTGTCTAAGGTCACATAGAAGTGTGGAGGATGGGGTTTGAATCTTGCTTATTTTACTCCAAAGCCCCCACACTCAATCACCAGGGTACACTGCATAACAGAAAAGAGGAGGCATGGCTGATCTTAACAAGAGGTGAGTCATGGTTATGGCATTTGGTGATATTTCTGATAGTCAGAGCTCAGAGAGAACCTGGACTTTTACTTAGTCCTCATCTTACATGGAGGAAGCTAGTGTAGAGACACCTGGGGTCTGGCGTCAATTTCATGCTGCTTGTGGGCTGCATAGCCCAGGGGATTGTGCCATTTCCATAAAACTCCTCAAGCTTCCAGCACCAAGAATCATAGTGAACTTTATGAATAACATCTCAGAAAGGTGGTCATTAATATCCCAAGGCATTGAGATGCTTCGAAACCTAGTGGAGGACCCAATGTTCTTCAGATGGTACACTCTAAGCCCCCGCATTCAATCACCAGGCTACACTCTCCTGGGGTCAATTTTTATGACTGGAACTATTTAATGTATGATGGCAGTAACTCAAGGAAACTGAAGTTGAAAATTCTGCCTGCAAATCAGAACAAAGATTTATTCATTCATGTGTCATTCATTCATTTAACAAGCATCATGGTGTTCCCACTCAATAACCCCTGAGTAGCTATGGCTAGTCCCTGAGACCCTCCTTCACCTCTGACCCGGGCCCTGGGAGCTTGTTCTGGCCAGAGCAGTGCCTGTGCTTACCTCCGGGTGAGCTCGTCGGGACAGAAGACCTCACAGCGTCATAAAGCTGACTTTGTAGCTCTTCTATGCGCTGGAAAGTGTCCAGCTTCATGCTGCGCTCCTGGGCAAGTTGCCTTCTCATCGGAGGGGAAAGTGCTTGGGAAGCAGAGGTGTTTTTTGGTGCTGCATATGTTAGTTCTCCAGCTTCCTGAGGAGAGTATGGGGCCAGGCCACCCCAGGAATACAAGTCTTCACTAGTCCTGCTCAGGCTGAACTCAGCCTTTGAGCATCAAGAGCTCAAGGAAGGCCAAGAACTTAACAAAAAAGGAGCAGAGGCAGCCCTTGGAACCTCTTATTACCTTATAAAGTCAGGTGTTTAATCACAAAGTTATCTATTTTATGATTATTTTACCAGAAGAAGAGGGGGGAAGAGGACCTTGTAGGCCCTGCCATGCACCTGCCCCAAGGACCTCAGTGCAGGACCCCCTGCATGGTTTCAAGCAGAGGAAAGAGGATCTCTCCCAGACCTCTGTGCTCAGCTCAGCTCTTCACCTTCAGGAAAGCCCGAGGTCCTGATGGAAGGCCCACACCTGGAGGCAATCCCTGTTTACTCATGCAGCTTTTCCCTGCACAGCTGACTCACGGTTCCTGGGTCCACAGTGCACCTCATCTGCACAGATCACGGACAATTTTTCTTTGGAAAATTTTTTGTTATTGCCTAAGTTTTTAATGATAAAAAAGTAGTAGCCTTGGCTGGTTTGGCTCAGTGGATAGAGTGTCATCCTGCTGACTGAAGGGACCCCTGGTTGGATTCTGGTCAAGGACACATGCCTGGGCTATGGGCTTAATCTCCAGTATAGGGTGTGCAGCAGACAACCAATCAATGATTCTCTTTCATCATTGATGTTTCTGTCTCTCTCTCTCCCTTCCTCTCTGAAATCAATTATATATATATATATATATATATATATATATATATATTATATCTCCTATCTAATAAAAGAGTAATATACAAATTGACTGAACCTCCAACACACCCACAAGCCACACCCACAAGCCACTCCCACCAGCCAATAGGAGCAAATAAACTCCAACCAAGATGGCTGCAGCCACTGAGAGCAGGAGGGAGGCTTGGGTTTCCCTGGCAATGGAAGAAACCAAGCTTTCCACCTGCCCTTGCTGGCCTAGGCCTCACTCAATGCTATAAAGTTTCAATTATAAAAGATATATAATCCCAACAGAAATGGCAGCAGCAGAGCTGGAGAGAGCAGAGGCTACGGTTGCCCAAGCAATGGAGGAAGCCAAGTTTCTGCAGCCCTAGCTCTTAGGCCTCTACTCTAGGCTACAATTTCAATTATAGAATTTAAATAAACCCAAACAGAAATGGCTGTCACCATGGAGCAAGCAGAAGGCTTGGCTCTGTTACAGGCTACAAAGTTTCAATTGTAGACTGCTTGGGTCGCTGTGGGAGGGGGGGGGGCGTGGCAAGCCTGCAAAACACCACAGGCCCTCACCCAGGCTGCCCCATGCCCCAAGGGCACCCCCATCCTGATCTGGGACACCCTTCAGGGCAAACCAGCTGGCCCCCACTCATGCACCAGGCCTCTATCCTATCTAATGAAAGAGTAATACACAGATTGATCAAGAGGGCTGCCCCCATGTGGTAAAAGATCCTGCCCCCATGTGGACACAAGATGGCCACCACACGATGGCCAGCAAGGGAGGGCAATTGGGAGGTTCCAGGCCTGCAAGGGAGGGTAGTTGGGGGTGACCAAGGCTGCAGGGGAGGGCAGTTAGGGGTTTCTAGGCCAGCAGAGGAGGGAAGTTGGGGGCAAACAGGCTGGCAGGGGAGCAGTTAGGCATCAATTAGTCTGGCAAGATAGTGGTTAGGGGGTGATCAGGCTGGCAGGCAGAAGCAGTTAGGGCAAGGGAGGCAGGCAGGCGAGCAGTTTGGAGCCAACAATTCTGGATTGTGAGAAGGATGTCCGACTGCCCACTTAGACCTGATCCTACCAGGATCAGGCCTAAACAGACAGCCGGGCATCCCTCAATGGATCCCAGATTGGAGAGAATGCAGGCTGGGCTGAGGGACATGCCCTGCCCCCAGTGCACTAATTTCGTGCACTGGGCCTCTAGTCTATATATATTTAATAATAGTTCAGTGGATTGAATTGTGTCTCCTCCCCAGAATCAATGTCCATCTAGAATCCAAAAAATGTGATCTTATTTGGAAAGTCTTTGCAGATGTAACTAAGTTAAGATGAAGTCACGCTGGTAAGGGTGGACCCTAATTCCAATGACCGGTGTCCTTGTAAGAAGAGAAGAGGGTTCATACACACAGGGAGACATTCAGAGGAAGCCCATTTGACAAGGGAGGCAGAGAGTAGAGTGAGGTAGCTACCAGGCAAGGAATGCCAAGGGTTGCAGGCAGGCCCAGCAGCTAGAAGGAACAGATGCTTCTTCAAAGCTTTCTAATGAAACCGATACCTTGATTCCAGCCTTCTGGCCTCCTAAATGGTGGGAGTACAAATTCCTGCTGTTTCCAGACACCCAGTTTGTGGTAATTTGTTACAGCAGCCTGCCTAAACTAATACACATGGTAATCTCAAAAATTCCACCGCATGTTTTAATTCCTGTCTCTAGAGACCCAGCCAGAAGGCCCTAAACTTTCAGAGCTGTGACCACACGCTTGTCTTGCAAATGTTAAAGGGTGGTGGTTCCTTGTACATGAGAATGCTTTCAGGTGTAGTTTGACTTTCAGTAGGTGATCAGAGCCTCAGAGCTAGGAAGACGTCCTGAAAGAAGTTAGGCCTAAGAGTCCTCTATGTACTATGGGGGATTGTGTGGGATCCTCATTATCCACAAGGGGCCGGGGACGCAGGGGAAACATGTTTGTAGCTCTTCTATGCTCTGGAAAGCACCCAGCTTCATGCTGCGCTCCTGGGCAAGCTGCCTTCTCACCGGAAGGGAAAGTGCTTGGGAAGCAGAGACGCCTTTTGGTGCTGTACATGTTAGTCCCCAGGCTTCTTGGGGAGAGCGTGGGTCCAGGCCACCCCAGGAAATACCTCCCTCAGCCAGGCCTGGCTGAACCAATTGGAAAAATATTAGCAAAGGAAAGCAACACGCTTAATAATGTGTCAGCACATCCCACCTCCACTTCACCGAGGTTAGTGCAGTGACTTACCCAAGGTCACACAACCAGTTAGTAGCAGAGTCAGGATTTGAAGCCAGGTCTGTCTACCTATTTCCAAAGCTGTCCACTTTCCTATTTCCAACAAAAAGACAAACAGCCAATATTTACAGAAAGCTGTGTCAGTCCCTATTCTGAGTGCTTCATTTTAATGACCTCATTTAATCCTCCCCCAAATCTCATGAGGTGAGTACATTATTCTCCATTGCACCAATGAGGAAACCAGAGCCACAGACCTTACCCAAAGCCACACGGCTGGGGACATGGGGTGTCAATCAAGCAGTCTATGTCCTAAATGACTTCCCTTGTTCCCCAGGAGCAGGAGGTAGGCAAGGACATGCATGCTCTCCAAGATGGGTCCAAGTCTGCCCTTGGAAGTCAAGGATGGAGATAGATTAAAGAAACCACTGCTGCCCAGCTGCCATGGCTCAGTGATTGAGGATTGACCTGTGAACCAGGAGGTTGAGGTTTGATTCCCGTTGGGCTGTGGGCTCGATCCCCAGTGTGGGGTGTGCAGGATTAAACGAGGCAATTCAAATGAAGCACTTAGATTTTCTCTCATCATTGATGGTTCTATTCCGCTCTCCCTCTTCTTTCCTCTTTGAAATCAACAAAAATATATTAAAAGTAAATCCTATCTAATAAAAGAGTAATATGCAAATTTGACCATACCTTCACCACACCCACAAGCCAGGCCCACACCTATGCCCACCAGCCAATCAGAAGCAGATTATGCAAATAAACTCCAACCAAGATGGCTACCACCACTGAGAGCAGGAGAAAGGCTTGGGTTTCCCTGGCAACAGAGGAAGCCAAGCTTTCCGCCTGCTGTTGCCTGTCTAGGCCTCCACTCAATGTTACAAAGTTTCAATTATAAAAGATACAGAAATGGCGGCAGCCACTGGGCTGGAGAGAACAGAGGTTTGGGTTTCCCTGGCAATGGAGGAAGCCAAGCTTTCAGCCTGCCGTTGCCGGTCTAGGCCTCCACTCTAGGCTACAAAGTTTCAAACAGAAATGGCTGCTGCCACGGAGCAAGCAGAAGGCTTGGCTCTGCTCCAGGCTACAAAGTTTCAATTGTGGACATAGATTAATCCCAGATAACAGGGCCTCTGCTTGGGTCGCTGGGGGGCATGGCCGGCCCCATATGGTCAAAGATCCTGCCCCCATGTGGACACAAGATGGCCACCACAAGATGGCCAGCAGGGGAGGGCTGTTGGGAGGTTCCAGGCTCTGCAAGGGAGGGCAGTTGTGGGCGATCAGGCCATCAGGGAGGGCAGTTGTAAGGGACCAGGTCTTCAAGAGAGGGCAGTTGGGGGTGATCAAGCCTGCAGGGGAGGGCAGTTAGGGGTGACCAGGCCAGCAGAGGAGGGAAAATGGGGGCAAACAGGCTGGCAGGAGAGCAGTTAGGCATCAATTAGACTGGCAGTGTAGTGGTTAGAGGGTGATCAGGCTGGCAGGCAGAAGCGGTTAGGGGCAATCAAGGAGGCAGGCAGGTGAGCGGTTTGGAGCCAGCAGTCCTGGATTGTGAGAAGGGTGTCTGATTGCCTGGTAGGATCGGGCCTAAACGGGTAGTCAGACATCCCTCGAGGGGTCCCAGATTGGAGAGAATATAGGCTGGGTTGAGGGACAGCTCCCCCGCCGCCCCCCCCCCCGCCAGCCCTCCATGCATGAATTTTGTGCACCGGGCCTGTAGTCTTTTGTATAAGTAACATTTCAACATCTAAGCCAAATATGCATGAGAATGAAAGGCTTTTGGCCACTGCCCTTGGTTTCTGGGCTGGAAAAGAGGGAGAAGGGAAGCTGAGACCCAGGCCATCTTTCTCTGGCCGTGCCCTCTGCTTGCCTTCACATGGAGGAGCCCCAGTGACTGCCACAGGCAGCACCTCGGCTTCCAGGGGCAACAGGCAGCTTTCAGGGGCCACATTCAGCTTGGCTGAGCGGGTCCGGGCTCTGAAACCTGGCTCTCCTGCTGCTCGCACGGCCTCATGTTGCGGGCCTGAGCCCGGGCCAGGGCCTGCCTCAGGGCCAGTAGCTGTTGGCGAAATAAAACCACCTCTTGTTCTGCCATCAGCTTGGTGCTCACACACTCCTTTTCACTTTGTGCAGCCTCCTGTGAACATCCCAAACACAGTGAGACAGGAGATGAGTCTCCTTCCCAGTTTCAGCCAGGCGCAGCCTCGGAGCCACCCGCTGTTCTTACAAAGGCTGCGGCAAGACCGCTGCGCCCCGCCCCCCCCCCCCCCCCCCCCCAGGGACCTCCGTGGGGAGCAGAGGATAGACCAGAGGGAAGACTTTCGATTTACCCTAAAGCGGGTTTCCCACTTATGATATTCTTACTTCATTTTCCTCAGATAATCATGTTTGAAACCTCAAAGCTTTGAAGCTTTTTTTTTTTGTTTGTTTGTTTGTTTGTTAATCCTCACCCAGGGATATTTTCCCCATTGGTTTTTCAGAAAGAGTGGAAGGGGATGAGGGGGAGAGAGAGGGAGAAGTATCCATGTGAGAGGGACACATCGATGGGCGCCCCCCACCACGTGACCGGGGATTGAACCTGCAGCCGAGGTACATGTCCTTGCTCCCCGGGGAATCAGCACACACTCTAACCGCGGTGCCAAGCTGGCCAGGGCTGAAGCACTTTGCAGAATGCTGCCTCAAGCCCTTGGTAAAGTCCTTCCTTCATATTTTCCCTTTCCTTGCTCTAAACTCGGATCTGTTTTCCCATTTGCTTCTTTGCCCTTTGCGTCAGGCTTTTTCCTATTTCGCTCGAGGCTCTGACGTTGCCCCTTCCCTTGAAAAATGCTCTACTGTCAGCCTCTTTAAGATGGTCGGAGCAGCTGCAGTCCAACCCTCCTCAGCTCACCCCCCAGCCAGGCCTCCCTCCCCCTTCGCTCACCCTCTGGGCCCTGCTGAGCTGGCCCCGGGAGCGAGCCTGCTGCACAGCCAGCCTCCAGCGGCCCTCGAGCCCCGCTTTGCACACCAGGGCGGCCAGACGGCAGTTCTGTTTCAACTCCCGCAGCTGCTCCTGTGAAGAAGGCTCACTTTCAGAAAAGGCTGCCCCCAACCCTTTTCTTGGGAGAGCATGAACCCTAACGCCAGAAACATGCCTTCCAGGAGATGACACAGTTGTGCCCTTTTATTTTTTAAAAAATATATTTTATTGATTTTTTACAGAGAGGGATAGAAAGTTAGACACGTCAATGAGAGAGAAACATCGATCAGTTGCCTCCTGCACCCCCACACCCCACTTGGGTCTGAGCCTGCAACCAAGGTACATGCCCTTGACCAGAATCCAACCCAGGACCCTTCAGTCCACAGGCCAAAGCTCTATTCACAGAGCCAAACCAGTTTCAGCCAGATGTGCCCTTTTAATATGCCTAAGGCATTCATTGCTTTCTCAGGGGAACCCGATTGGAATGCAGAGTGAGCAGTGGGGTCAGATGCTGGATGAAGTGCTGATATCCCATTGCTAAGTGAAATCACATACTTTGGCTGCGCTTCCTTTCATTCCTTCATCAGGTCTGGCAGAGCCCCGTTTTTTCTTTAGGTCCTTCATGTGATCCATCCATTCTGTTCTCACTTCGCTGATGAGCTCACACACTTTCTGGATCAAATTAAGCTGATTCTCATGCAACTTCTGCAAATCGCAGACTCAGGTTCAGGAAGGGCAGTAGTGGGAGAGTGGTTTTGCCTTCTAAAATGCAACTTTCAGAAATGATTTCACATGAAAAAAAAAAAAAAGCATCCACCGACCCAATTTTCATCAGGTATTACCCGGATGTCGCTCTAGCAGCCCCGTTAGTGTGGTCTTCAACCCGCAGGGCTTCACCACCTGAGAGCCTGCCTGGTTGTCTGACACCAAGGCAAGTTGAGTGGGCAGAAGAGTGGGAGAGCACAGACGAAAAACTGCCCCCTCCCCAAGTAGTTACTTATACATTTAAACCTAGGGATTTATATATATATATATATATATATATATATATATATATTTTTTTTTTTCTTTTTCTTCTTCTTCTTCTTCTTCTTCATTGATTTCAGAGAGGTAGGGAAAGGAGAGAGGGATAGAAACATCAGTGATGAGAGAGAATCATTAATCAGCTGCCTCTTATTGGGCCCACTCTGGGGATCGAGCCTGCAACTCAGGCATGTGCCCAGACTGGGAATCAAACCATGACTTTCTGGTTCACAGGTCAATGCTCAACCACTGAGCCATGCCAGCGGAGCTAAATTTAGGGATTTTTGCTATCAGGTTGACTCAGCAGAATCTGACCTGATAAAACACGGTGGATTAATCACTAACAGGGAAGTCTGTTAAAAATAGATAGAGCAGAGGAAGGAACCAGCTGGCTGTCTTCCTAGTTAGGCTCCAGCAGAAATCTCACCAATAAAAAGCCTGTTCAGGATGGCTTATGGCGAAGTGACTGGATCACTGGTAACTCAATGTTCTTTAGTAAAGGTGAGCGTAGGGAGTCTTCTCACCTTTGAACCACTTCCCTGGAGAGGAAGGCAGAAGGAGAGTGCCTAGCCGGGAGCCACAGCGGAGAGCCTGGCAGCTGGCCACAGCACAAAAGCTTCACCACCTTCTTGAGACCTTGGGGTAGAGCAGGGACTTCCCCGTTAGTGACTATTCCACCGTGTTTTATCAGGGCAGATTCTGCTGAGTCAACCCAATGGCTTGTAGAACTAGTTTAGCCTGGGAGAAGCACTGAATCCACTTTCTGTAGGAACCTGGCAGAAGCTACAAAGATCTTAGGAGATGCTTCAGGATGCCCAGTCCAGCATTCACTCCCAGGTAGCCACACTGACACAGAGGACTCAGCTATGGGGATAAGCCAAGCTGGGGACCAATGCCAAGACTCATTATTTGATATTTTAATGCTTCATTTGTTCAGACCGTTGCACTTTTTTAAAGGCATACACTAAAATTACATTGAACCTCTGATGCAGCCCATTTAAAAAAGAGTACGATCTAGGGCAGGAGAAGTGGCTCTTGGATCCCACCAGCAGGGTCTCTTTTTAAAGAAGCCTCATCATGAGACCTATGACAGGCATCTTGAAGATGCATTGACTCAAGGATCCTGGCTTTTCTGCTAGACCAGAACAGCACGAGGTGCCTTGTGTTTGTCAAGGGCAGGAAGGTCAGCTATGTCTCTTCCCTGGGGGGCAGCTCCTTAGTTGCTCGTCTCTTAATATATTCTCCACTAGACACCTAAAACCCACACAACCCCCTCTTGCTAGGCCATCCCCTTTGTGGCTGAGAATACCAGCAAGAGAAAATGAGCCAACAAGAGAAACTTGGAGTGTGCCATCCACCCTCAGTTCTTACATAAAAACACCTCTCCCCACCCTCTGTTTTACTTTCTTCTTCAGAGTGACTCCTGGGCCTCCCTTCCTCTACCTCTCCCATTGCTTCTTGCCTTGGGAACATACCTGCTCCTTCTGACAGAGCTTCAGCCTCATATGCTCCAGCACATGCTCATAACGCATGGAGCAGCTCTCGAAGTTGCTGCGTTCCTTTGCCATCACATCACACCTAAAGACCACCTCCGGTGGTCTTTCCTGAAAGTGATCTGAAAAGGAAGAGGCACCATTCACAGCCACTCCAGCAGGGCAGCCTCACCAGGTAGGGCTCATGGTTCAGGCTGCCTGGGCTCACAGAGCCACTCCCCTTTCTCCTCCTTCGCTCTCTTTCAGGTCTGCTCTCAAACATGCACAAGACCAGGGACAAAAATACAAGTGGAGGCCCACATACCATATGTCTAAGTATTCTGAATATTTAAAGGTTATAAGTCAAACTAACAAACTATTAAAATAAAAATGTTTAATTCCCCAAATTTGGAAAATAGACCATCAAAAATGACTTGAAAAGGCAAAGTTTGGATCTATCATTCTTGGAATACTCTGAGTTCTATGCTGAAATGTGGTGACCTAGGGAGAAATACCCCCACACCAGTTTATAGTAATGACCCCCATCTCTTCTCCTTCTGGCCTCCCATCATACTGCAGAGGACCCTTGCATGTAAGCAGACAATCCAATCTTCTACACCCACACACAGCTGCCCCGGACCACCCCTCAGGCCAGGTGCACATGCTGGCAGTGAGGTCCACTGTCCCTCTAGGGAGGATGATCTGGGGAAGAAGCCCTGGACTCAGGGAGCTCCAGGGTCCCAGGCACTTGCGTGTGGTCTGGAAGGAAGGCGAGGGATCTGAGTGTGCATGTCCCCCAGCTGTGTGGATTTCTCACTCTGGGGAAGGGTGGGGCTGGACAAAAGCCAGAGGGCCCTCTGACGAATGATGCATCTGGCAGTCCGTCTTCCTCTGGCTGAAGGGCTTACTCTTCACTCTCGGAGCTGTCCATTTCCTTCCTCTCTCCAAAACATTTGGCACCTTTTGAGGAGGTGGCCATTAGGAACAGAGGAAATGTCCACCCTTCCAAGACAGGCTTTGATTTTGGCTCTGGGGAGAAATGGGAGCTAGTATGTGGCAGGTTGGACAGATCTACCTGACTAGGGCCTGCATGTCGATGTGAGTGCTTATGTGTGTCTATATCAGTGAGTGTGTCTGTGTGCATTTGTGGATGTGTGTGTGTGTCTGTATCCCTCTCTGTATATCTCTATCTGTATCAGTGCCTTTATGTCTGGGTGTGACCCTCTAGGAGTATCAGTGAGTGTGTCTGTGTGTATCTGAGGGTTTTATGAGGTCCATTCCTACTAGGAAGAGTCAGCCTTCACGCTATAGGAGCGTTATCTGTGATGCTTCCAGGGTCAGAAGGACTCCAGGCTCACTGGCAGTCTGCTGCAGAAACCAGGCTGTCCTCCAGCCTGGGGTGGTTCCCTGGCTCTGGTTCAATTTCCCGGGTGAGGCCCAGGACACTGTCCTATCAGTGCCCCCATTGACCCCCAGAGAGAGCCCAGACAGGCTTTACCAAGGCAAGTGATTGAGGCAAACTAGCAGAGATGGCAAACAGTGATAAATCCCAGACTGATGGAGTGAGGAGAGTGGCTTGCTCACCACTGCTAATGGGAAGGGAAATCAGTGGTGTTTTGGAGGGCAGACCAGCAGTCAGTATCTGTAAAACAATTTTAAAATGTTTGTGTCCTTTGGCCTAATAATTCCTCCTCTAGGCACTTATCTTTAGGGAATAAACGTTACACACAAAAATATAGGTAAGCAGATGTTGTTTATGGTAGCCTCTCCAGTATAAAAGAAAAACAGAAACAATCTAAAGTACCTTAGAGAAACAGGTAGACTCCATCTCACCCATCAATACAATGAAATACTGAACAACTACCAAAATCATGCTGTGGACATATGTTTACTGACAAAGAGACATATTTATAACATATAGTCAAGGGGAAAGCACACTATAATAAAAGGGCATATAGAGTAATTGTATTTTATTAAAAAGTACATGAATGAAAAAATGCTATATAGTTTAGAAGGAAATAAGCCAAAATAATAATAGTGATTATCAATAGAGGGTAAGATGATGAGTATATTCTCTAACACATCAGATTCCTATTTGCTAATACTATGATAAAATGTATATATAATTGAAATAATTATATATAAAGTACATATAAATAAAATGTATATTAATTAGAAGGTAGTAAAGCTTTTGAAAAGGTCACCAACTGTAGCAGAATGGCAACAGAAGATAAAACCTCAGCTCATGGGGGATTTTATGAGAAGGAGCCAGGGAGTCAGGGGAAGGCACTCAGCCTCCCCCACTCACTCTCTTATGGAGTAGGGGTGAGGCGATCCATCCTGCTCCTGGGAAGTGAGCCAGAGTTAGCTGCTGACACCAAGGCAAAGGGAACCAAGCTTCTGTCCCTGGGACCTTTACCTTTCTGTGGTGAAAGGGCCAACACTATGTGAATTTAGCAATCACAAGGAAACACACCCTGGACCCAGTGGAGTGAAAGCCTTAAGCCTTGAGACCATATTGGAGGTCAGCCAGGGCTGGGGGACCCTGTGGCCACAGTCTGAGAGCCTCTGCTAAAGTGGCTGGCACAGCACCGTTTGTCTGCTGGCCTCCATAGATCTCTGTCAGGGCGCCAACCCAGTGCCTCCCTGAAGGTGCAGGTGCCACGCTGTGGAAGCGGCTCGTGTGCAGAACCAATTCTCACTGCAGGGAGCAAGCTCTCTATGCCAACTTGCCAGTGTCCATCCATTCAGGGACTGTCAGCTTCCCGAACTTTCTGAGGAAGGCTGTCAGAGCTCTAGGAACTCCTGCTGCTTCACAGCTTTTACAGTCACTCAGGGCATCGTGCGGCCTCCCCACTGCCAGCCAGGGGAAAGGAGCATCTACATTTCCCACAATTTGTTTCTTAAAAGCTGTTCTGGCCTGGCCAGTGTGGTTGGGCATCAACCCATGAACCAGAAGGTCAGAGTTTGATTTTGGGTCAGGGCTCGTGACCGGGTTGCAGGCTCAATCCTCAGTAGGGTGCTTGCAGGAAGCAGCTGATCAATGTGTCTCTCTCTCATCGATGTTTCTATCCTTCTCCCTGCTCCCTTCCTCTCTCCGAAATAAATAAAAATATAGGTAAAAAACAAAAAAAGCTGTTCTGCAACCCACCGCTGCCTTTGTAGGTTACTAAATGTCACCCCTGTGTCAAAATACAGTATGAAGGGGCCTCATCTGCCAACTTCCCCTCCAAGGCTGGCCCCTGGGTTCCAGAAGAACCCCAGAGTGAAGACCATTGGCTCAGCCCTCTAGTAAGCTGACTCCTTCACCAGCATTTAAACCTGACCCACGGTGATGGCCTTGACTGGTAGTTCATGAGGTTGCACATGGATTCTCCTGGAGAGCCAGTGTTAGGTGAAGCCTGGCAGGTGCCAGGTCTCACCCATTATGGCCGAAGTCCGGACGTGCTGGGAACAAATTGCCCTTTTATCTTCATCCGAGAGGCTCTCTTGACAGTTCGTCTAACATCAGGAACACACAGGCGTTTTGATGATGTTTCTAAAACCCACCTCTGCTGACAAAATGCTTCAGTGAATTCCCACCAACTCTAGGATGATATCCAAACTCCTAAGAATTGCACACCCAGCCCTGGCAGCATCTGGCCCTGCCCACCTTTCCAGTGTCCACCTCTGAGTTCTGCCGTATTTCCTTCCTACATTGCTCTGCCTCCTTTCCCTGACCCCTCTTCATCTGCTCAAGACCTACTTGTACTTCAAGACTTGACTCAAATAACACCTCCTCCAGGAAGACTTCCCTGATGGCTTTCTGCCCCCATTTTCCAGCAGGGTTGTGCCCCTTTCTCTGAACTCAGATAGCATTCTGTGTCTGCCTCTATCAAGTACTTAATGTGAAGCGCCTTTCCTCAACATTGCTGACATTCGGTTCTCATAACTGTTTCGATAAGCTTTCTGGGGGCAGGGACTATATCTTTTTTGCCTTTATATCGCTCATAACGTGCCTGAAAAAATACATCTCTAAACACTTGCTGAATAAGTTAGTGACGTGGCATATAAACAGAAATGGTTCTGGAATCCACAAAAGGACGACAGTCGCTCTGATTTGCAATAAAGATTAGTCTCTGACTTCAGGCCAAGGTGTCTGGTATAACATTTGAACAAGATGTTAGAATTTATTGTGAAAGTCTAGTTTTTAGATTCTGGCGAAAGAAGCGAGGATTACTAGAAGCCAACATGGGTTCCAGAAAAGTCAGATCAGACTAACCTCAGGAAACAGCAGATGTTTGAATTTCGGCAGGATATCTGAGAAGGTTTCTCTGACATCTTGGGCAAATGGAGAAGAGTGTGATCACATGGGCTTCTGGCCACTGACAGACTGTGCCCAAGGAACCTAGTGAGCCTGGAGGGGACCCGGAGTGCGCACACAGGGCTGGGGGCCTGTCCTGCTATACACTGCTATTAAATGACTTGAATGAGGACAGCAAAGGCAGGTAGGGAGAGCGTGTATCCTGGATGATAAAAATCCAGGTTTTTAAAGAGTCCAAAAGGTTCAACGTGAACAAGAACAAAGCTAGTCACGTGGCAGCTGTAGGATGCCTAAAGGCAATGTGTGAGCTTCAGGTGACTTGTTAGCCTTGAATTGGCTGGCCGCAACCCGACACGCAAGGGCATTAATCAATCACAGCCCCAGGTCAAGGGCACCCCTCACTGCACAGACTACCTTGAATTTAGAGGAGACTGATCAGGATGGTGGGGGCTCATGAAAAGTGATGAAGGAAGTGAAGTGGGTCAGTCTGAAGCAGAGAAGGCTGGGCCTGGGTCCTCCGTGTACTGTGCTCATGTTGTGTCGTTGGGGCTCTCCACAGGGGCCTGACATCTGCTCCATTTTCCAGTTCATATGGCATGGCCCTGGGCAGCCACCTTCAGGAGGAAGGGGTGATGGTTTGTCCTCCTGGAGCAGGCCTCGGTTGTAACGTCACAGAGACTTCACAGGTGTTAGCAATGGTGCTCACGGAGCTTCTCTGACTGATCCACCTGCCCTCAGATATCTAAGGCTTGTTGTGAGGCATCGGAACCGTGACCTGTGGTGTCCCAGGATCCACAGTGGAGATGGTGGATGGCCAAATCCAGCTCAGTAAGAGCTGCCTGGAAGAAGAGCGTCCAGGCATCGGGAGAGAGGGAGGAGTTGGAAGAGTGAGTCCCGGTCACTGCAGAAGGTCCAGAAGAAGCCAGAAGCCCACAAGGCACAGACTTTGCAGGGACCTTGCATCCTGGGGTCCTGTTATCCCAAGACACTGGCAGGCAGACACCAGTCTCTTCAGTGGGCCCTGAGTTTCAGTTGTACCTGATATGGGTTTGCTCCATCTCCTACTAAGTACCAACATTTCTTTTTTTTTTTTATCTTTATTGTTCAGTTTATTAGTTACATTGTTTCCCCTTTTTTATCCCCCTATATCTCCCCTCCACCCTGTACCTATCCCACCCTCCACCCTCACCTCCCCCTCCCCAATGTCCTCTCCCATTGTTGCAAGATTTTTGTCCAATCTCTTGCTGTACTTCCCACAACCCTTTTCTCCCCGAGAATTGTCAGTCCATTCCCTCTCTATGTCCATGTTTCTGTTATATTCACCAGTTTATCTTGTTCATCAGCCTATCAGTTCACTTGATTTTTATGTTCATTTGTTGATAGATGTGTATTTGTTGTTCATAATTTATATTTTTACCTTTTTCTTCTTCCTCTTCTTAAAGAATATCTTTCAGCATTTCATATAATATTGGTTTGGTGGTGATGAACTCCTTTAGCTTTTTCTTATCTGCGAAGCACTTTATCTAATCCTCAATTCTGAATGATAGCTTTGCTGGATAGAGTAATCTTGGTTGTAGATTCTTGCTATTCATTATTTTGAATATTTCTTGCCACTCGCATCTGGCCTGCATCGTTTCTGTTGAGAAATCCGCTGACAATCGTATGGGTGCTCCCCTGTAGGTAACCAACTGTTTTTCTCTTGCTGCTTTTAATATTCTCTCTTTATCTTTTGCTCTTGGCATTTTAATTATGATATGTCTTGGTGTGGTCCTCTTTAGATTCCTATATTTTGGGGTTCTGTGTACTTCTTAGGCTTTTAAGTCAGTTTCTTTCACCAGGTGGGGGAAGTTTTCAGTCACTATTTCTTCAAGTAGGTTTTCATTAACTTGCTCTCTCTCTTTTTCTGGCACCCCAATAATTCGGATGTTGGCATGTTTCAGGTTGTCCCAGAGACCCCTTACACTATCTTCAATTATCTGGATTCTTTTTGTTTCTTGCTTTTCCAGCCGAGTGGATTTTGCTTCTTTGTATTTCAAATCTTTGACTTGGTTCTTGTGGCCCTCTGGACTGCTTTTAGGACTTTGTGTGATATTTTTAATTTCAGTCTGTGTATGCTTGATTTCTAGTTGGTCCTTTTTCATATCCGTGAGGGTCTGGTTCATACCCTCAGAGGTCTTGTTCATTTCCTTGAGGGTCTCATTCATTTCCTTGTAAGTCTCATTTCCTGGTTGGTCTTGTTTATTTTCTCATAATTCTCATTAAGTTGATCGGCCTTTTCTAGGAGCCTCTTGAAAAGCCTTATAACAGTGGTTTTGAACTCTATGTCTTGTCGTCTTTTCTCCTCCATTTCTTTCACACCTGATTTCTTTCCATATCTCTGCATGCTGGCTGCTTTATGTGGTAGATATCCTCAAAGGGACAGTGGCTCAGCCTCCCCAGTTACCTGAGGTGGGTACTCTTACTGCAATCCTTTATGGGTTGTACAGTATTTTTGAATTTAAACCCAGCTTGTTGTTGTTAGCCCTAGGAGGGTTTGACCTCCAGGCCAATTGGCTGTGAAGGGAGACTGTGTTCAGGTTGGATGGGCGGAGTCTCTGAGCTGCGCAGGCAGCCTCAGTGTCAGCTATGTCCTATGCGGCGCTCGCGCACGTGCGGGTCTCTGTTGGATGGGGATGGCTGCAGACACCTCCAAGAGAAAGCCACTAGTCTCTTCCCCTTGCCAGACAACTCTGCCTCTCCCCAAATGTGTCTGCACACCCTAGGCCAGGGTTGTAAAATAGATGGTTTCCGGGACCAGGAGACAAGTTTCCAGGGGGCAAGTCGAGGGTTTGTGCGACACTTGCGCGCAAACTTCTTTTCCCAGCCTCCGGGTTTCTCCTCAGACTAGGAGCCTCTGCCGCGCCCCGCTTCCAGGGTGCGTCCCCCGGACCTCGGACCTTGCCTGGCGCTGGGGAATCCATATAGTGGGATATCTCTGCCCTCCCCGTTGGTGAAATCTAGCCAGGTTCCTGCTCCAGCCCCAGCCCGCACGTGCGACCAGGACGGCTCCTAACCTGTTTCCGTCTTCAAGGCTGCGCTCCCACCACTCCTCTGAGTCTCAGTGTCCCACCTTTACTCTTATTAGTGGAGTTTTCACTCAGCCAGCTTTCTGGCGATTCTGGGTGATGTCTGTTCTGCTGTTATGTTGTAGTTCTTAAATCGTTGCGCGGGGCAGAACAATAGGTGTTTACCTATGCCGCCATCTTGGTGTTCCCTCCTAAGTACCAACATTTCTTTCCTAGAGATCCTGTCTTCAGTGTTGGCATGAGTATATAGATAGGAGATCAGCAAATCTTGAGTCACAAACTTTTCTTTTTTATTGTGGTAAAAGGCACATCACATAGCATAAAATTTGCCATGTTAGCTGTTTTTCAGTATACAGTTGAGTGACAGTAAGCACATTCATACTGTTGCGCAATCAATCTCTTGAACACTTTATCTTGTAGAACAGAAACCGTACCTATTGCACTAACTCCCTCTTCCACCACCACCCCACCCCCGACTGCTGACAATCACCTTTTGACTTCCTGCCTGTGAATCTGACTTTTCCCCAATACCTCATATAAGTAGAGTCATGCAGCATTTGTGCTTTTGTGACTGGCTTTATTTACTTAGCGTAAGGTCTTCAAGGTTCATCACGATGAAGCATGTGTCAGAATTTCCTTCCTTTCTACGGAGAGCCACAATTTTTAAAAAAAGATTTTTAAAATTGATTTTTAAAGAGAGGAAGGGAGAAGGAAAGACAGAAACATCAATGAGAGAGCAAGGCATCCATTGGCCACCTCCTGCATGCCCCCTGCTGGGGATCGAGTCCATAACCCGAGCCTGTGCCCTAAGAATCTGCCCGGCAACCATTGGGTGCACAGGATGATGCCCAAATAACTGAGCCACAGGGCAGCCACACGGTTTGGGACTCATTTTTCTGAGCCCCACCCTAACCATCTCTGTGCCTGTGGTTGAGAACCTCTCAGGTGCAGGGACCCAGAAAGAACCACTCGGCCCTCATCACCACAGACAGTGTCCCACTTGGGCATCATTGAAAGCTTGAAGCAAATCTATGTAAGTCATGAACTTCTGAGGAAAAGTATATCCCCCACCAAGCTTGGGAATTCTCTGCCTCATGATTAGGAACTGAAGTGGTTATAAAATTATGGAAAACATTTGAAGAGCTTAAAAATGTAATTTTGGAGAAAACATTGTCATGTAACAATGGAGTACCTTTTGCTAAGACAGGTTTTTTAAAATGGTTGAATTTCAAAGGAAACTGGATTTATGTCAACCCAATGCACGTATGTTTAATTTGTTATTGATCATCCAAGCTCTGTTAAGACTTACTATCCACATATACTCCTGACTTTTTGGCGGAGTCCTTTGATTTAGAAAGGCACTTGCTGTCAAGAGTAAATGGTTCAAACTCCATGGACTGTGTATATATATGTGTGTTGCATATACAATATAGAGTTGTTATGGATTTTAGTATGTATACGCAGAAAACATTTTTGACACTGGTTTCCTGTGTGGAGAGGAAACAGGATGATGGAAGTGGAGGGGTGATAAAAATGTTACCTTTCTGGGCTAAGTATTTTTTTTTCTACCCATGTTGTACATTTAAAAAATGTTTTTAAGTGGTATTATCGGCTATTTTGGTTTCTCTCTTTAAATATTCAATACTAAAAAACCAATAGTAGGAAATGTTGCTAAAAGAACTCATTCATAAATAAACCCCAAGGTTACTTTAAAAAATTGGCCAGATCTGAAATTAGCCAGCATTCATATTCTAATTTCTCTCTCATCATTGTTAGAAATCAGTCCTTTTCCAACATTAAAGTGATTACTACTTTGAGTTTAGGCTCAGTATTCAAATCTTTGTCCTAAGGGAGTAAGGGAAGCATTAGGAGTTGTGTTTATAGAACAATTTTCAACCTTTGTCATCTCCTGGCACACATAAATTAATTACTAAAATTCTGTGACACACCAAAAATACAGTATGTTTTTTGCCAATCTGACAAAAAATAGATATAATTTTGACTTAGTCACACCAGATTGCTGTTGTTGCGTTGGCTGTTGTCATTTTTTAATTTGACAACCTTAGAGAAAAGAGGTCAGTGCCCCTGACTAAAGAGTTAGGTATTACATGTTTTAAAAATTCTTGTGGCACAGTGGTTGAAAATCACTGGTTTAAGGGAAAGTCTTCCTTGTTTGGATTTATGCTTAAAAAAACATACACACACAGTACAGAATGACTACTTTTTAATACATACCTCTAGTCCACCTTCCTGGTAATTCTCCATTAATCTCTGCATAAATTTTTCAACTATTTGTGGTCTGATAACTGAAAAGTTTTCTTTCATGACTTGGTGTTTCCAAAGGTCTAGGGGAAGAAACATACCACAACTAGTATCGTGATACAATGGACAACCATTAATGACTATGAAATGGCAGCTCTCTGAGACAGCACTGGCCACAGCTAGCTGTCAGTTCCAAATACATGAAAACTTAATGGGGAATGGGGGAGGGAAGGAGGTGGTTGAGGACACAGGATCTTTCAGAACATGGAAGTAAGGAAAATATCTAATGAGACCCTAATGAAAAGATTCTGAAAAGCATCTTTGAAGACAGGGAACAATATTGCTACCATAATTAAAAATCCTGGGTCAAATGTTATTGGTCCTGCATGACATCACTAAGTTCCTATATGTATCTGAACAATTATTTGGCCTAACACAATCAGCAGAAATAAATGAAGAGCTATTATATGTACATATTTCAGCACATTCCTGGTGTTACAGGCAAAATTAATGTAAATATAGAGCTAATTTAAAAAATGGGAGGAAACCCAAAAGGAAAAAAAGAGAGTCTTAGGTTAGAAATGTTGAGAGTGGACAGACTATAAACTTTAGTTCCTAGACTGAAGCCACAATAGGGCTGACACTTATGAGATGAGGCACATACATAGTTACTCACAATAGCATTATTTAGGACAGCAAAACAAAACCTAAACTGTAGAATATCCTTCAAGTGGAATAGTATGAAGCTGTAAGAAAGAAAGGACCTTCTCCAGGTACTGATATGAAAAGAAGCATCGGTTGTTAAGTGAAATATTCAACTTGCAGGACAGTGGATATGAAATGCTTTTATGAGAAAGATATGATAAATATCATTGCTCCAAAATGCTTTTATGAGAAAGATATGATAAATATCATTGCTCCAAAAACTTGCTATTCTCCAATATCATCACTTTTTCCCTCTATTCTGGACCACTCAAAATAGCACACATTATTTTTCCCATCTCATAAAAATCCTTCTCTAGACCCCACTTCTGCTGTCAGCCATAATCTCATCTCTTTGCTCCCTTTTTAACAAAACTCTCAGAAAGAGAGGTCAACCCTTACTGTGTGTGACTTCTCTAAAAATCCTTCTTAAACTCACTCACCCAGCTTACACCTGTACCACTCCAATGAAACTGCTTTTGACATAAGTACCAAGATGATCACAACATGGCTAAAGCCAGTGGTTTTACTTGACTACCAGCAACATTTCACACAATTTTCCACTTCCGTTTGCTTGAGACACTTCCATCACTAAATGTTGGGACAACACTCTGTCCTACTTTTCCTCTACCTCACTGTTCCTTCTAAATCCCTTTTATTGGTTCTCCATTTCCCCTCCCCACTCTCAGCCCTTGACGTTAAAGTGTCTTAGGACTCACCGCTGAGTCAACCTGTTTTTCTATCTACACTAACTCCCTTGGATATCCCATCTAGTCTCATGGCTGAATGACATATGTAGGCTGGCAACCCTCAAAATTATATCTCACTCCCACTTAGCATCTCTCCTTGGATGTCTAAAAGTCATTTCACATTTCTCTTGTGATTAAATTCCTGATCTTCCCTCCCCAACTTGCCATCTCAGTTGATAGCAATTCTATTTTCCCAATAGCTCAGGTCAAAAATCTTGGAGTTACCATGGATTCTTCTCTTTCTCCCATACTCAATACTCAACCCATTAATGACTACTTCAAAAACATACCCAGAATCTGGCTACTTAATACTTCCACTGCTCCAACCTTGTTGGATTATTGCAATAGCCTCCCAACCAGCCTCTCCCGTATTCCACCCTTTCTTCCTTCACTGCTCCTTCTTAAAACAGGAGCCAAAGAGATTCTACTAAAATGTACGTCAGATCATGTCACTTAAAGCCTTGGGCTGGCTTCCAATTACATTCAGAGTGAGCACAGAGTAAACATTGCAAGGTCTTGCATGATCTGTTTTTCTTTCACTTGTCCTTTCTGACTTCATCTCCTATTATTCCCCCTCAGTCTTTCCTTTCCAGTCTCATTTGGATATTTGGTTCCATAAATGTGTGATAGGCATACTCTGCTTAGGGGCTTCATATGGACTGTTTGTTATTCTGTCTGAATGTTCTTAGTCCAGATACCCATCTAGCTAATTCCCTCACTTTCTTCAAACTTTGCTCAAAATGCACTTTCTTGGTGAAGTGTATTCTGACCACCCTACTTAAAATTGCCATTAGCATATTAGGCTTTTTTTATATAGAATTTTTTTGTTAATCCTCATCAGAAGATATTTTTTCTATTGATTTTTAGGGAGTGGAAGGGAGTGAAGAGGAGAAAAATAAGAGAGAGAGAAAAAGAGAGAGAGAGAGAAACATCTTCCTTATTCCATTATCTTCTTATTTCTTACTAGAGGCCCAGGTAGGGTACATGGGTAGGGTCTCTAGAGGCTGGCAGCTGCCAGCCGGGCCTCCCTTTCTCTGGCTGCAGGCTGGGGCCTTCCTTCATTCTGCACCACCCACTGGTGGTTGGTGTACGTCATAGTGAGTGGTTGAACTCCCGGTTGGTCAAACTCCAGATGGGACAATTTGCATATTAGCCCTTTATTATATAGGAGGATGTTTATTGCTTATTGTCTGTCTACCCCCTACTAGATGATAAGCTCCACTAGGGTAAGGATTTTTTGCTCCATAACAGTAAGGATGCAAATTGTGTCTAAAATATAGATGCCTAGAACATAAAATGTGCTCAGTAAATAGTATTGAATGAATGAATTAGTATCCTATATAATAAAAGAGAAACATGCAAATTTGACCGTACCTTTGCTCCTGATTGGCTATGCTACCAGCCAATCAGGAGCTGGGGCAGGGCCAAGTCGTGTGAGCACAGGGACCGAGGGTGGAGATGAAACTGTAGTGGTGGCAAGCGCCCAGCCCTTGGGTGCTGTGAGCAGAAGTGGTGATGAGCGCCTAGCTGCTGGGGCTGGGTGGTTGCAGGCAGCTGGGGCTGAGCTGAGCAGGGGAATGGCTGGATGCCCAAGGCTTAAAGCAGTGGGAAACATGGCTTTATGACCAGGAGAGGCTAGGAGTCCAGCCCAGTGCCCAGGGTGGGCCAGGGGTGGCTAGGACGGATGCAGGGAGGGGGCTCCAGGCAGGATCTCTTCTGTGCCACTGGCTTAGTAGGAGCAGATGAAGGGCAGACATCTTTCACAACATGTTTGTCACCAAAAATTCCCTCTGCTGGATAGGCTCACACAGTGGCCATGCCCACGTTGATGAGCCCAGTGAATAAAGTTTGCAGTGCTCCCATCAATCCAGTGTAACCTGGAGCACGTGCCTTTCCAGACCCAGAAGTTGTTGAGCTTACTGGACATGCACAGGAGTTGATTGTTGACACTAAGGTTGTGAATAGAGACCAAGGTTGCCTTGGTAGCATCTCCTGCAAGTGTCCCGAGCAACTGCAAATAGGCCTTGGGCAGGCTGGAGGTGAGCCATCAGTTGGACATCCCCTGGGGGCTCCCAGTATGTGAAAGGGGGCAGGTTGGGTTAAGGGACCATCCCCCGCCCCCGCCCAGTGCACGAATTTCGTGCACCAGACCCCTAGAATGCATAATAAAAGCCCTGAAAGGACATATTAAAAACTAATTAAAAGTGTAGTTACATAGGGGGTGGTAGAAGAGGGCCAGTGGTGGCAACATGATTTCTAAATATACATTTTAATTATAATTTTGAATTTTGAACCAGGTTAAAGAAATAAAATCAAATTGAAAATAATATGACAATGCTAGAACCATGGAAGTACGTCAACACTCCTTAACTTGCATGTGGAAGAGCAAAAGCACATGTGTGTGTTAGTTGTGTGGTTATGTAGGGATCATTTCCTTGTGCATGGCCCTGGGGATGCTAGAAATAAAGAGAGACCTAAAGAGGCAGAGACTGGAGCCAAGCCCCATCCTTCTCTTCTTTTTTTGTTCGGGGTGCTGGCCATCAGCAAGAGCATGCACAAAGCCACTCCCTGCCCACAGCTGGCTCTTCCTAGTTTCAGATGAGGTTTCTGACTCACACTTTCATTTTTTTTTTCTGACAGGGACTCGCTGCACATAAGAGGAAGCATCCAGCACAATCTTCCCAGAAATGTGAATATGATACAGCAGGGGCCTCTGGTATTTGCACTTACTATATTATTTATTGGGAGGTGAGGGTTCTGTTTTTGAAAATGGGATTCCATTTTCTTTTACAATTGTCTACTCTCCGTCATAAACAAATAAAACTGATTTTGCTTTTCCTTTAGGACAACAAAGGTAGTAGACATATCATCACTGTCGTAGCATAACTTAAGTGGAAAATCCAAAGATTAATGTGCCTAGAGGTTCACACTTCTTTTTTTTTTTTTAAATATATTTTTTAATTGATTTTTTTACAGAGAAGGGAGAGGGATAGAAAGTCAGAAACATCAATGAGAGAGAAACATCGTTCAGCTGCCTCTTGCACGCCCCCTACTGGGGATGTGCCCGCAGCCAAGGTACATGCCCTTCACCGGAATCGAATCTGGTACCCTTCAGTCCGCAGTCCAACGCTCTATCCATTGAGCCAAACCGGTTTCGGCGAGGTTCACACTTTTTAAGATGACTGAGACTTTTATAAATCTAAACTTTGACAATTCAGAGCTTATATATATTTCAGACAAGAAATTGGATACTTTTCCCAGGATACTTTAGGGGCAGGTCTCTGGCTCAGAGAAGCCTATTGAGGGACCACATACTTCACACACTTCCTGTTTGGGGACCATCACCCGCAGAACTGGTTTGGCTTTAGCCCCGGGCTTAGCTGAAGGGGAAGTATTTTCCCTGCACAATGGGAGATCTTCACTTCCTACTCAGGAGTTCAAGGTTAGACACGAATCTACATCTGTAGGCAAGAGTCATGGGAAGCCAGGGAGAGTAGAATTCATCCAGGAGAAGTAATTCCTGGCCAAGTGGAGTTGGCAGTCTCTATATGTGTCTCATTGTCAGTGTGTGTGTGTTGTGTGGTCATGGCTTCTTTAAGATGAAGCAGTTCTTGACAGAAGCATGGTGGAGGCAGGAGACAGCACACTGGGGACTAAGTGAGGGTATGCTCTTTCCTTTCACTCTGTTCCCAGGTCCTTGCACTGGAGGAAACTTTGACTTCCTGGTGGACAAACCACTTCCCCTCTCTTCCTCTCTGAACACAACTGCACACTGCCCCCATTCCCCTCCACCCCATTATACTCCGCCCTCTAGGAAGTGCCTCTTTATTTGCTGGTTTTTCACTTCTCTAATACAACCACCAGCTGCAGTGCCTAAGTGGCCCCTGGGTCCTAAGCCAAGGCATATAGAAATTTAAGACATACAACTGCCAATCAAAGTTGTTCTCCCGAAGTGGAAGAGGGAGCCTCCCCAAAAGGTGGGCAGGTTGAAAACCTTGTTGCTTCAAGCATATGTATGCATTTTGTACTCCTGTGTTTCTCAAACTGCTCCCCAGAATACTAGCTCCTTGAGTTGATGACAGATGTTCCCAAGGGGGAGAAAAGGGTTCAGTGGTCAGATAGATTTAAACAGTATTTCCTATTCTATCTGTCTCCTGGATATTTATAATTCACAGTAAGACAGTAAAGTCTCTAAGAAGGTTTGGAGTAGAGAAACATTTTAATAATTACTTACTCCAAACTTCTCAAACTTATTTTGACAAAAAAACAAAACCTTTTTCTCTCAACTCTTGCAAAATATGGTAGAAAACCTCTATCTAAAGCAATTGATTAGTCAATCAAAAGAAGTCTGTTAAACCAGAGAATGCTCAAAAAATGATATGAACTATCTTAAACATCTTATTTAACTTAAAAATACACAAATATGCAAACATTTGCCAATCTTCTAACATAAAGCCCACACCTTTTCTTTGTACATACACACTCATTGGAGTCCTGTACCATCTTTCTTCGATAAACCATAATATATGTGCATGGTCTACAATCTGTAGTGTTCTCTTTTTAGTTTGTTTCTTTCCTTTTATGGAGAGAAAACTTAAGGAGTGTAAGACAATCCACATGCATCATGCTCACAGAAAAATTGAGCAGACAGTACAGAGAGTTCCTATATATCTCCTGTCCCCAGCACAAACACACAGCCTCCCTCAGTATCAACATCCCACTCCATTGTGGTACATCTGCTACAACTGATGAACTACACTCATATATTATGATCCAAAGGCCATAGTTTCCATTATGGTTGAGAAACTCTGGGTTTGACAAATGTATAATGACATGTAGGTACCACTGTGGTGTCACACAGAGTAGTTTCAAGGCTCTAAAAAGCCTCTATGCTCTACCTATTTCTCCTTCTCTCCTCTCTAAGCCCCTGGCAACCACTGATCTTTTTACTGTCTCCATATGGTTGAAAGTCATATGGTTGGAATCATACAGCAGGCAGCCTTTTCAGGTTGTCTTCTTTGACTTAGTTATATGCATTTAAGCTTCTCCATGTCTTTTTGTGGCTTGATAGCTCTTTTTCTTTTTAGGGTTGAAGAATATTCCATTGACTGGATGTGCCATAATTTATCCATTTCAGGTTAGTTTTTATAGAATAGATCTCTTTATTTTTGTACTCCTATTTCATTGGGTTACATAATGAGGAATTAAATTACTCACGTGAAATGACAAGTGAAAGTGGCATAAATGGGTTTGGAGCAAACAATGATCAATGATGCTAGGTGAACATATGCAACCCAATGACTGGTTAGTAAGTACTTTGCCTGCTTGTGTTACTAAGAGAATGGGAAGCTTCAGGCAACCCTGAAGAGAACTTTTGCATTAACATCTTGAGAAACTTGTGTTCCAGGGCATATTGCTGGGGACATGCTGGCCTGGACCATGCACTCCTACAGGTAAGTATTTTGATTGTGCTTCCCTCAAGTGAAACATTTTTATCCACTCATCTTTAACACATTTATGTTTATGTATTTCTAATATTTCCATCTACCTACAATACAATCACTGGCTAACATTGCAAAGCATGATGTACTTAGGGTGAGGTCCATCAACAGTGAGAATGAATCTCAACCCACATTCCCATGGATCTCTTGACCTTTTAATCCTTTTGTCTGACTTTTTATGAGATGTGATTAGGTTATTTATTCACTTACTAGAGGCCTGGTGCACGAATTCATTCACGGGGGCAGGAATGCCTCAGCCCAACCTGTACCTTCTCATAGTCTGGGAGCCCTCAGGGGATGTCTGACTGACCCTCGTCAGTCAGATATCCTTAGCTCTGACACAGGGGCAGGAGAGGCTCCCACTACTGCAGTTGTGCTCTCCAACCAAGAGCCTATCTTTTGGCTGAGTGGTGTCGCCCCTGTGGGAGCACACGGACAACCAGGGAACAGCTCCTGCATTAAGTGTCTGTCCCCTGGTGGTCAGTGTGCATCTGACATCCCCTGAGGGGTCCTGGATTTCAAGAGAGCATAGGCCAGGCTGAGGGACCCCACCGGTGTACGATTGGGGATGGGGAGGGACATGGGAGGTTGGCCAGCTGGGAAGGGATCATAGGAGGACTCCAGGGTGTGTCTGGCCCAACTGAACCCCAGCAGCAAGCTAATCTATGTTGGAGCATCTGTCCCCTGGTGGTCAGTGCATGTCATAGTGACTGGTTGACCAGTTGACTGTTTGCCCCCTGGTGGTTAGTGCACATCATAGCAAGCAGTTGAGCTGCCTTAGCATATCATTAGCATATTATGCTTTGATTGGTTGAATGGCCAACCAGATGACCTGACACTTAGCATATTAGGCTTTTTTTATATAGAATTTTTTTGTTAATCCTCATCAGAGGATATTTTTCCCATTGATTTTTAGAGAGTGGAAGGGAGTGAAGAGGAGAGAGAAAGAAAGAGAGAGAGTGAGAAACATTTATGTGAGAGAGACACATCAATTGATTGTCTCCCACATCCACCCTGACTGGGTCCAGAGATCAAGCCTGCAACTTAAGTGTGTGCCCTTGATCTGGAATCGAACCTGGGACCCTTCAGTGTGCAGGCAGACAACATAACCACTGAGACACCAGCCAGAGCTAGGTTATGTTTCTTTTAAACCTCATAATATGGCTAATGATAAGCATGTACCTGGTTTAGAAGTGTTACCTTTACTATTTCTTCATATTCATTTGTGAATTATCTCCTTATGGTCACTTTAGGATACCTCATTGTGGAGTGTGTCATGTGACTCTTACATATAAATTTAATCTACTTAGAAGTTCTAGTATTTTCTTCCCACACTCCTGAGATATATGTACTCTACTTTGGAGACTACTGACCTTATAACTGCTCAGAGAAATTTAGGAAATAAATTAAAAATGACTTTAATGCCAAAATGTCTACGATGGAGAATGGCAGAGCCTTTCTGCATCAGTGGAGCCCACAGCTCTGCTAAGGCGAACCCAGGGGCTGAATGGGGGTGTCTGGAGTCGCTCCTGAAAGATCTCAGGGGAGCATTAGTTCAGCTTCTGAGAACTAGCACCAGGCCGGGTGTGGCTGCCACATTTCCGATACTCACTGACAAACCACAAACTAACTCAGAAGCTGTATAGAAAGATTCAGCTCCACAACTAGGTGGGAGGAGGGAAGGAAGTGGAGGGAAGATCAAGGGTTCCTTTCTGGCAGGTATAAATGTGGACATCTGAGCCGTCAACAAGGAGAGAGGAAGGATAGGCGCTTGTGATGTCCCTGGTCTCTTCATTCCCTACTCCCTCTAGAGAAACCCCTAGCCCCAAGCTAACCTTGACCACAAAGGGTGGTCTCGCATGAAAAAGTGGTCCCTGTTGGAAGCCCCATCCACAATGGCTGCTTCTTGCTGCTGAGATGAGTAGGAAGTAGTTTTATCACCTTCTTTGAAAGCAGCTCACAGAGATTTTGGGAAGACCAGATTGAGGAAATATACAGAACAGCACCCCAGCAGGCAGGGAGGTCTCTTGTCACTTGAATGGGGGTGGTGTGGGGGGAAGGCAGTACAAGAGAAGACCCAGACCTCCATGGTAAGTCATGCTGAACAGACCCAAACCAAAAACCAAACATCCTCACCATTGGCACTTATTTAAAAAACTTCATGAGTTCAGAATTTGAACAAGACTTTAGAATTGGCCAGTATAGAGAAAAAACCAAGATGGCTGCATAAGTAAACACCTAGGCTTTTGCCCCGCACAACAATTACGAGAATAGAACTGAAAGACAGAACGGGCACTGTCCAGAACCACGGGAAGGCTGGCTGACTGGAAGATCTGAAATTAGAGGGTCATAGAAGTTCACATGGATAATCAGAGCCTCTGCAAAGCCCAAGTAAGGTGGAGACTCGCGTGCTCGAGAGGACAGGGTGTCTGAACCTGGCAGGGGTGCTCTGGCGGAAAGGAGACAAAAACTCCAGGCTGTGGTGAACCCAAATCGGTTTGCACTCAAAACCCCGGGGTAACCAGGCCCTTACGGGGAGAACCTGGATTGTGGGTGGAATCCCAGGGGTAGAGCCAGAGGCAGACCTCCGGAGGTGTGCGCGTGAGTGCACTCAGAGGGGACAAAAGGATTGCTGGCTGTGTCTGTTAGGAGAAAGGAGCTCCGGCCAGAGGTGGAACTCCAGAGGGAGCAGGAGTGCTCACTGTGAGGGCGTTCTGTTGACTTGTGTGGCTGCCATCTGGCGGAAGGGAAAAGGAGTTCCGATTGCCAGGCGAAAATCTGAGATTCCGGATCCATTAGGGACTGGATGTTCAGGTGGCAGGCAAAACGCGAGGGCATCTTTCTCACAGAGATGCCTGCTGCGATTGCCTGCAGACGCTAGGACCCCGTGACATCATGGGCCTTGGCTGACTGGAAGCCAAGGCTGTCAGCTCCACCCTGAAACTCTGCCCCACCCAGTGATATCAACAACAAACAAGACTTATCTGCAACAAGGCTATATACACAGTCCACAAAGGGGTACACCAAGAGTGTACACCTCAGGTAACAGAGGAGGCCAAGACACCTAGCACACAAAGCTACCCAACCAACTCAGGGAAGCAGTGAAAATGGGGAGAGAAAGAAAAAGATTACAAACAAAAGAAATGGAGGAAAACAAATGACTGGATATAGAGTTCAAAAGCACAGTGATAAGGTATTTCAAGAGGCTCCTAGAAAAAGCCATAAGCTCAGCAAGAACCTCGAAAAAGGACCAACTAGAAACTAAACATACACTTACTGAAATAAAAAATATTTTATAGAAACCCAACAGCAGACTAGAGGAATGCAAGAATCAAGTCAAAGATTTGAAATACCAAGAGGCCAAAAACACTCAACCAAAAAAGAAAAAAGGAAAAAGAATCCAAAAATTTGAGGATAGTGTAAGAAGCCTCTGGGACAACTTCAAACGTACCAACATCAGAATTATGGGGGTGCCAAAGAAGAGAGAGAGCAAGATATGGAAAACATATTTGAAGAAATAATGACTGAAAACTTCCCCACCTGGTGAAAGAAATAGACTTAAAAGTCCAGGAAGCACACAGAACCCCAAGCAAAAGGAATCCAAAGAAGACCACACCAAGACGCATCATAATTAAAATGCCAAGAGCAAAGGACAAAGAGAGAATATTAAAAGCAGCAAGAGAAAAACACTTAATTACCTACAAGGGAGCACCCACACGCTTGTCAGCTGACTTTTCAACAGAAACTATGCCGACCAGACGGGAGTGACAAGAAATTTTCAAAGTGATGAATAGCAAGAACCTACAACTAAGTTATCATTCAGAATTGAAGGTCAGATAAAGAGCTTCACAGTTAAGAAGAAGCTAAAGGAGTTCATCAACACCAAACCAGTATTATATGAAATGCTGAAAGGTATTCTTTAAGAAGAAGAAAAAGGTGTCTGCTTCCAACTAGAGCAAGGATGGAACTGGAGAACATTATGCTAAGTGAAATAAGCCAGTCAAAGAAAGATAAGTATCACATGAACTCACTCATTTATGGAATACAACGAACAACATAAACTGATGAACAAAAACAGATCCAGAGACAGAAAAGCATTGACTGTCAAACCTCAGAGGGATGGTAGGGGAGGGTGGGGGTAAGGAGAAGAAATCAACCAAAGGACTTTTATGCATACATATAAGCCTAATCAATGGACACAGACACTAGGGGGGTGAGGGCATAAGTGGTGACGGGGGGAGGAGGGGATTGGAAGGGGTAATGGGTGATGAGGGCACATATGTAATACCTTAATCAATAAAGAATTAAAAAAAAAAAGAATTGGCCAGAGTAAGGTTTGGAAATATCAGCCTTACCACCATTCAAAATAACTGTACCGCTCCCCTCTGCCTGACTCCCGCCAGCACCTTCCTGATAGCCTTTCCGGGCACAGCTGAGCAGCACCCTGCCCCGGGCACACATCGCTCGGCCACAGAGCAGAGACGTGTCCTCCTCTAGTCTCATAAGGACCACAGCCTGGAAACTTGCAGATGGCTGCACCTGCCATGTGCTTGTGGATTTTCTCCCAAGAGCCACCTGGATGCAACCAAGGCAGCACAAACAACAGGCGCTTTGTGCGTTGTTAAATGTTCTGTAAGGGGAGCTCAACCACACTCAGGTCTCTGGTGACATTCAGAGCTCCCGGAGTCGTGGCTTGCCCTGTCACTGCACCGCCTTTTCCCAGAGCCCTGTTTACAGATCCAGCTACTCGAAGCACTGATCAAATGACAAGGGCTTAGGTGAAGACAGAGGTTATTCATAAACATTACAATCTGTGGGGTTGCCTCAAGAGGAAAACCTAAATTATTTGGCTAGTCAGACAACTCCTCCATAGCTCAAAGGTTGTGGATTTTCCTACAGGATTAGTAGGAGTTAGGAATAGATACCACGGTTCAGACAGGACCAGCTATGTAATCTGGGCCACCCCCTGAAAAATAAAAGTGCAAAACTTCTTCAAAACGTAGGAAAAAAGTACTCTGTACTAAATGCAGAGTTTTCCTTTCTTCCACAGTCTCTCTCTTGACCTGCCATGGTGTTCTTATTTGTTTTTAACATTGCACACACAGGCATGGGAATGTTTGCAGGGCAACTTGGACCCTCATGGGCACCCAGGGACCTGGCTCTGTGACGGGGTGCATGTGGTCCACCAGGCACAGAACTGAGGTTTCATGCCTTAGCCAGGAGCAGAGCCAGGCATGACCTCTTCTGCCCCAACCCACAGTAGATGGACAACCCTAGGGTACTACAACCTCTACCCTGGGAGATTTTAGGTACCCAGGGAAGGGCACCAGGCTTGTCCCCATTCAGTCACCCATCCAACACACTGTGGTGCTGTCAGCCTGGGGTCCCTTAGACACTGCCATCTATACACACCCTATCCTGACCCTTGCCAGGCTCAGGCCCCCACTGCAGCGATTGCTGATGGGCTGGTGAGAGAAAGTTTAGGGGTGCCCTGGATGATAGCAGAGGAGGAGGCTGAGAAACCCTCCTGGCAAGCTGGGGAGGCAATAGGAGGTAGGACTGTGTGTGAGGCAGAGCTCCCAGCCCTGGGTGCACCCTCCATCTGCTCACTGAATTCCATTTACAGAACAGGAGTTCTACATTAAAACTAGGAGTTTCAAGATGATACCCAGAGAGCATTGAACTCCAAGTGCCCAGAGTCCTGTGTGAGTACACAGGTCATGTGCCCGTGAAGTAACCCTGGCATTAGATTGCCTTCCCATCCAATTGTATGCATTTCTAACATTTTACATGTATATGCTTATGTATAATATGTGCATGCACACTTGGGATAAGGAAAACTTTATGTGTTCCATCATTTCAGTTTTGAGTTAAAAAGCAGAGTTGAGACTGAAGTTAACAGATGTTTTATATCCATGTATTTATTTATTTTTAAATTTCACTTATTGCAGTTGACATACAATAAATGTTGAAAGCCCTTTAAGTGGAAGCAAATATATGAAAGTGTTAATAGCACTTCTCTCTGGGTCAAGATGTTAAGTAATTTTTGTATCATTCTCCGGGCATTATAGAATGTTTTGCCCTGACTATGAACACACGAATTGCTTATATAATTAGGGAAGGACAGTATATGCTATTTGTGAGATAATAATAATAATAATAATAATAATAATAATAATAATAATTTACCTGTGGGGAGAGTAGGCTGCTCCTTGGACTTTTCTGACACAACCAATGCTATTTCTCTGTTAACTTGTTTTAATACCTCCTGGATCATGTGAATTTCAAGATCTTCCAGCAGTTTCTGAAGCTAGAGTGAGCAGTTTGAGAGTCAGTCTTCACACTTAGTTTACACTCTAGGCTTCCAAGTCACACTCCTGCACAAGGGCGTTGGGCTAGTCTGACCTTCAGCTGCCCCCTTCCGGGAAGGAGGAAGGGCTCCCACCATTGACTCCCAAGGGCTTCTGTCAGGGGAAAGGGTTCTTGGGGGAGTATGTACACCTCTTTGGAAACCAGCATTTTTTCTTCCTGGCCTGCATTCTGACTAATAAAACATAACCCTTTTTTGCTAACAGATTCTGTTACATTGCAAAGTGCTCAATGTCTGAGGTGACCTCATATGTTTTGGGGTCTCTAAATGTGAGCAGGGATTTTGTGATCTATTATTATATGAGAAGACCTCAGGTCTGAAACTTGATATAGGCACCAACGAGGATTTCATGAGAAGATTTAAAACTCCATACACGACCAAGAGACAACCCTCTTTCACTAACTTTACCCATTATGCGTGCAGAGCACACGTTCCTTGGGACTAGTGTGTGTGTGTGTGTGTGTGTGTGTGTGTGTGTGTGTGTGTGTGTGATGAGGGAGGCACTGAATTCTCCTTGAATCTCAGTAGCCATGCATCTTGGCATTGACACCCAAGCAGTCAGAGGCTGTGCTCCTCTGCTACAATGAGCACAACCACACGGAGCCTGTGTCCCAGGACCAAGGTGAACAAACACTTGGGAAAACCTCCTCTCCACATTGATCATCTAAAACACACACCAAACGGGCTAGTGCAAAAGTGGTGGTGTCTTATTCTCAAAAAAACAATTACATGAGCTATTTTACCCATTTCCACGTTGTGCATATTGGAGGGGATACCTGTGTGCTGGATTTTATATTTAAGATGCTAATGGTTATACTTTCTTTCGTCGTCTTTTTTTGGGATGGTAACCTTAATTTGGGGAAATGAAAATATGGAAATCTAGATTGATAGTTCTGAACATTAAATGGTAGTTATTTGCTTACTCAAAGCCCCACATGCCTTTAAATACTTAGTTCCCTCTAAGCCTGTTCAATGATGTACAAACCTTCAATTTACACTTCACTTCTTAGAAAAACAACAACACGCCACTCGGGTATCTCTGTTAATACCATAAAGCAAAATTTCAAAGCCAAATTCAAAAGAGCCCTTGCATACCTGCTGAGTCTTTATTTCAATTTCCAAGGCTCCTTCAGCGGGAAGAATAGACTGACTACTTATGAGTTCTTCAAATGCATCTTCTTGCCCCATCCTCCTAGCTATAGCTTTCATGCTGGGGTACAGAATGTCAGTTCTGTTAAAGAAGAGAGACCGAAGTTACAAACATACATATTTTCTTCTCATTCAGATTCTCTGACAATTATTTTCAGTTCTGTTTCCCATCATCATGTATAAACCTCCCAACTCATCACAGGTACACCCACATGCAAATTCACCACAGTTGCTACTCCGTTGGTCAATGTTAAATCTTGAAGCCGTTTCCCACTGGGTACATTTAATTTCAGTCTTTATTTTCCAAAATATTGACTAGTCTTCACATTCCCTAGTAACTAGGGAAGCTGACTCTTAATAATTCATAAGATACACAATTCAGACTACCCCACCTTCTTGTGCTTAGCAAGGCCCAGCAAGGTGGTGGGTGCATACTTAGTGAGTACCTGTTTGGTGACGGACACATGGCAGGATCAATGTGTCTTTCCTGCCAGCTGAGTCGTCCTGGCCAGGACTGATGAACCTCTCTGCCCTATGAAATCTCTGGCTGCAATGCAGGAAGCTCTCAGAACCTCAGAACATGAGTCTAATGAGGCCAAGCATGGGGAGGAATTCGCAGCAGCAGCATTTCCCTACTGAGTGCTCCCTGGGATCCTATGAGCTAAAAACCTTAGCGTCCATACTGAGGGCACACTTTAGAAGTCCAAGTTCATCTTTTGTGTTTTTCTTCAGTAAGTGTTTGTTGAGGGGCTGCTATGAGCCCTAGAGGGAGAGGAGGAAGAAAGGGGTTCAAATCCCTGCTCTCCTGTGACTAGTGGAAGGACAGACAGAATGGGACCTGTGTCCAGGCCCTCAGTCTGACAATAGTGTCTCAGTCACAGTAAAAGGAACTTTCCTTTGCAAATGAAAATGGCAAATCTGATCACAATGTTATGACAAGAAGGGCCTCAGAGAGCAATCAAGTGTTAGCACCCTCGGCAGTTTCCTGGGTAGGAACAGGAAGAACAAGCACTTGGTGTAACTGGATCCTAGAGCAGTGGTATTAACGTTTGAAGGAAGGCATGGCTGCCAGAGGAGAGTGGGTTAGAAGGACAGTTGGCAAGCAAGATGGAAGGAGGAGGGGAGGAGAGTGAGCTCCTGAAAACAGCTGGCAACCTCTCAACCTGGTAGCCTGCTTCCTCAACAATCAGCTAATCCATGCCTTTCCAGATTTATTTAATCTTCAGAAACCTTTTGTCCCATGAAATTGTATGCAGTAGCCCCAAACATCCAACAGACTAGGGCCAAACAGGGTGATAGGAGGTGAAGCCTACAGGCCAAATAGTTGGCCCCTCTGCTCAAAACCCCCCAGTGTGCCTCTGAGGAACCCAGGACTCCTGGAACCACAGTTTTAAAGGCCCTGAGCTGGTCCATCCCTTTCTTTTGGGAGTTTTAGATTGAAGTTTAAGAGATCACAGAACTGGTGGCATAGCAGAAACAGGGAACCCAGAGTCATAATTCACAGGCAGTATAAATTCCAGTGTTTACCATTGTCTATGAATAGTTACATACTCGTAAGTAAAACAAATTATAAAATAAAACTGATTAAAGTAAACAATAATTTTAGGGCAAACGTACCACCTTAATATATAGTTGTCACTTGAACAACATGGGGTAGGGTCACCGACCCCAGCTCTGTGAACTTAAGTTGAATTGAGATGGGAAACCCGAGAATATAGAGGGCTAACTGTATGTTGAAAAAGCCCATGTACAAGCAGACCTGTGCATTTTCAAACTGGTGTTTTTCAAGGGTTAAGTATTCATATTAAGAGAAGTCTTCTTTCCCCAAGTGTTTTAAAGGATAGGAGGAGGAATAGGAGGCGGGATAAAGAACAAGGTGGAGGAGTTGGGGGTGTTGGGGAATAATGATAATCCATCAGAAACAGGGCCAAAATATGGTCAAGAGAGGGACCAAAGGGCCAGCATGCTTCTTGATCTTGGCATCATTTGGTCTATACCCAGCTTTGTAAATGCTCCTCTGCAGTGAAGCACTGAATTCTATTGTGAAATTTAGATGGCGCATCTAAACACACTTCCTTTCTCACCAAAATGTCTGATGTGGACCTGTTACTCAGTGTTAATAAGACACAGGAAAGTCCAGGAAGGTTTCTAGAATGTTTTTTCCTCCTGGATAAAAAGATAAAGCTTCCTAAGGAGAAAGTTTTTTGCTCCTCTTTTTATTTTACAAGAATGAGGGGGCATTTGCTGACACACCAGGATGGCAGACCTGGGTGCTGGCACCTACTGAGTGGCTGTCCTAACCTGACCTACCTCCTTCTAATCTTGTTCTGAAAAATCAACACATTCCTCTAATTTAAGTCATGGCTAGTGGGACAACCTATTATTTATGACAGGTGCACCCTAATTGGCACAGAGGGGCATCCGCTTAAAGATGGAAGATCAGAAAAGGCTTTCAGAAAGCTGGTTTGGAAGTTGAAACCTAAAGGATAAGTAGGAATTCATTGGATGAGGAAGCAGAAAGTGAGAGAACAAGGAATTTTTCCACCAGAGGGACCTGCTTTCAGGAAGGTACTGAGAAGAGAGCGCATGGTGCATTTGTCAACATGACTCGAGGATAGAAATATCGGCGGGAGTCAAGTTGTGAAGGCATATGAACTCTTTCTTAGGCATTTGGAAGTCCTTTATGGATTATAGGAGGGAAGTGACATAATCAGGTTTTCATTCTAAAATATTGTCTTGGTGACTAGAGTGGAAGGAAGCAGGAGTGAATATAGGGAGTCCTATTAGAGGTTATGATCATAGCTCTGCATTAGGAGGTGATGACGATTTGGACTGTGGATGTGTGGTAGTGAGGGAGGATGGAAAAAAGTAGACAAACTTGAGAGATGTTAATAATAAGATATTAGCCTGCTGACATAGCCCAAGGGTTGAACATCGACCAGGAGGTCACGGTTCGATTCCCAGTCAGGGCACATGCTCTGGTTGTGGGCTTGATCCCCAGAGTGGGGCTTGCAGGAGGCAGCCAATCAGTGATACTTTCTCATTATTGATTTTTCTATATCTCTCTTCCCTTCTCTCTTCCTCTTTGAAATCAATAAAAATATATTAAAAAAATAATAGGATAGCAAACCTTGGAGTTTAACTATAGGGTGTGACAGAGAGTAGTCAAAGATGGGTGTCCAGATTTTTTGGTTTGGACAATGGGGCAGGTGGTGATAAGTTGACAGTGAATATGAAAAGAGCAAGTTTTGGGGCAGTAAAATGAGCTCCTTTTGGGACACACAGTTTCTGAGATGGAAAAGGTGGAGATGCTTGAGACGGAATAAGCAGTTGAGCGTGGGAATCTGATAGGATTGAGACTTGGACTGAACATGTAGGTTTTGGAGTCATCACATGCAAAGTCATCAAAGTCACAAAGGTAGATAGGTGAGGCTAGGGACAGACAGGTGAGGCATGGAGCAGCACCCTGCATAAGAGTAAGGGGGAGCTCCAGGGCCAAACTCTTAGGTTGGCATCTGCGTTTATCTCCTCAGTAGGCATGTGATTTTGAGCACATCACTTAACCTTACCAAGTTTTGGTATTATCTGTAAAAGGAGAAAAATGAAAGTGTCTATCTCATAGATCATTGAAAGGATTAAAGAAATCAATAAAGCACTCTGAGTAGATCCCAATCATAGCAATACTAACATTCAGAGGCAACTTATTGATTAGATATAGAAGGCACAGTGCTTAGGGCCCACAAAATATTTTAATTTCTTTTAAAGTCATAGAAAGCCGAGACCGGTTTGGCTCAGTGGATAGAGCGTCGGACTGCGGACTGAAGGGCCCGGGTTCGATTCTGGTCAAGGGCATGTACCTTGGCTGCGGGCACATCCCCAGTAGGGGGCGTGCAAGAGGCAGCTGATCGATGTCTCTCTCTCATCGATGTTTCTGACTTTCTATCCCTCTCCCTTCTGCTCTGTAAAAAATCAATAAAAATATACTTAAAAAAATAAAGTCATAGAAAAAACATTTAAGTTGAATAAAATATTTTAATATATGATGTTAACATATATATTTTTATATTAACATAGTTGTAAACTATAACTATTAATTGTTTTTATGGAGCAAGGGGCCCACAAAATATGTAAAAAATGGCTGGAACCATGGAAGTTAAAATGCAGCCCTGGCGGCAGTAGTAATGAGATGAATCTCAAAAAAACAACATTTTCGAGGTTGGCAGAGATAGGTGAGTCTGCGGAAAAGTCTGGGAAGGCACAGCCAGCAGAAAACTAGGCGAGAGCTGTGCTTTGGGAGCTAAGGGAAGAGAAGCTTCAAGAAGGACACACTGTGTCACATGCTGCTAGGGGGCTGGTTGGAAGGGGCCGGAAAATACCCGAGAATTAGTGACAAGGACCATGTGCTTGTGACGATGGTGGTCTCGGCGGTGAGACGGGGGAGAAGAGAGATTTGGTTTCTGAGGAGTGGATGGAAGGTAAGGAAATGGAGATGGCTGGTGCATGCATCTTTCAGAACATTTAGCTCTTGAGGGAGGCTCTTTAAATAGGGGCCCCAGCTAGCTGATTTTGTGTCTATACACGTCTCTATCTGGTTCCCAGACACATGCAGAATTGTTTCAAGCTATGATACTCGGTGGGCTAGTGGCTCTTGGCACCTTGGAGTTTCAGAGGGACTCCGAGTGCTTGCTTAGGAGTCCACCGGGTAGCTGAGTGATGAAGGCTGGAGCCCAGGCTGGAGATGCTCACCCAAGTCCTTCCAACTCCAGTCCTAAATGTGTGACTCACAGGGAAAAGCAGCCTGCAATGGAGTATTTGTTATATTGGTTTCAATGGACCCCTCGAAGCTTTTGTTCTATTTTTTTAATTTAAAGAAATCCCACTGATCACGGGACTTACTGTGAAAGACAATCCTTTGGAGTGGCTTTCACCGGCTAGTGCTGCTTCATTGCTCTTCCTGTGCAGCACTAGCATAGTCCTGGGTCTCTCTAGGAGAGGCTGTGAGGGAGATGTGGCTTTCTAGTCCATCTCCAAACCAGGAAGGTCCTTTAGGACAACATAGCATTGGTCACCAAGAATATCTGCATATCTTTGTCTAGTGTGCTGTCCTAGGGGGCCCTCCACAATCATATGATAACTGCTCCAAAGTACATCTTCCATGAGCAGTTGCATGTCCACCAGCTCTCCACGAGCCACCTTGAGGTCATGATCACCCAGCCTAAGAGGCACAGCTAAAAACAAAAAAAGAACAAAACAAAACAAAAACACCCATTTTGAAGACTTCTATGTATCCTTTATGCATAGCTTTCGGGGAGAAAACTAGAAATACTTATGTTTACAAGCCCTGACTTCTCAACTATTAAAAAATTCCATAATAATCAGAATACTATTTCTAGCTCAAAGTCTTCTTGGAACATATCAGACTTTTGGCTCTGTATGGAAGTCCAAGTTTCCCAGCCCTAACACTGGTGACTGTACATGGCGAATGTCTAGTGTGATGCTGCGTTTCCTTTAAAAGTACAGATACAAACACATGTATGCATAGGGAAAATACTGGGGAAAAATAAACCAAAATGTGAAGTGAATTGTGATTGTCTCCTAGTGGGAGGCCATAATTATTTTTTTAATCATTCTTACTATTTTACTTGGAAAACACACACTTTTTAACTTATGGAGAACTCTGAACATATTCAAAAGCTAATAGAATCGTTCTTACCACCATCTCCCCAAACTACCAGTTTACACCGAGTTCTGCCCCATTGCCACCACTCCCCACCTCCATACTATTCTGAAGCAAATTTATCATTGATTTTCATGTTGTTCTTAATTTTTTCCGTATTTGATATTTTTAAAATGAAAACATAATATTTCCTTAACTAATCAGGGGGGAAATACATCATCATTGAAAAAAAATTCTCTGTATGAGTTCTGCTTACAGAGTTCTATCCTTATCACTATTCATAGACAGGTGAGAAGTCACATGTGTCTGAGCTGCCAGCCTGGGTGTTTCTCTAAGAGGCTCACAGTGACTGGGAAAGGCTGCCTTTCTTCCAGATCATTACGGCCATGGGAATCTGAGTTTACAACCAAGGCTGATACCAGCTCAGACCAGGATTCTCTTTTGACGTAAGAGAACATGTCTCATCTTACAGTCATTGGGTTTACAGCCTCATTATAAAACACGCTGGTTATCTCGTCAGTTACTCACCACTGGCTAGAGGGTGGAGGATCTGACTTATGTCCCAATGACACTTGCTTTGCAGCCTGTATTCAGTTACTTCTGTGACAAGTGGGAAGATCTAGCCTACCTGCGTATTATATTCCAGGGTATCTGGGGTGCTACTCATAACTGGAAGTGGTCCTCCATCTTCTAGAAATGTTCTCCAAGGGAACAGCACAGATGCCTTAAAAGAGCAAATAATAAATGTGATAATGCTGTACTGTGTTTATAAATAATAGACATCTGTATATGAACAGGATAACTCTGTCTGCACCCCAAAGTACTGTAGGATGATTTATTTATTCTGAAGAAATGGTTCTTAATTATTGTTCCTAATGATGTAGAGGAGAGAGTTATAATCTGATTTTGTTAAATTGATTTTTCAGAAAGTGGCTAAACACAGGATACTCAAGACTTCAGTGTAATTAGTCAGAATATCGTTTGCAAGTTCCAGAACAGTATAATTCCAATGGAACATATTTATAATCAACAAAGTAAACTTACTCAAATGTTCTCGAGATGAGAAATCTTAAAAATTTATCTCTAATCACCATTGTGACAACTCAAGATCAATGCCACAATGTTACACCATCTTCTCCACATCACTGTCCAACAGCCACGGCATCCCCTACTCCTTGTAGCACCACAAGCAGCCCTGGATATAGCAGACCTGTCCATCTGACCCCCATCTGACACTTCCAGACCTGGTACTGGTTTCAGACAGTTCCTAGATCTGGAGTTGATTCAGCTGGTAGGGAATCAAGATAACTGTATCCGCCTAATTCCAGGCAACACCCAAAGGCAGAAGGAACAAACCCAATGGTCATGGTCCAACCTTGTTTTCTGGGTCTAAGAGAGGGTCAAGGCTTGGGCCAAGAGTCATTGTCTTTTAGCTAGGGAAGGTAGAAGCGTGAGACTTCTATGGGGTTGATGTGGGCATTACTACATAAAAACATTACATAAAAACATTAGGCTGGAGGTTTTGGAGTCAAAAGACCTAGGCTTGTGAGGTGTTTTGAAATTTTTTGTTCCCATTAAGAGGTGGAGTTTAATTCTTGTCCCCTTGGTGTGTGATGAAATTAGTGGCTCTCTCTATGGAATAGAATATAGCAAAGGTGATGTGTGTCATTTCTGAAATTAGGTGATAAAACGGATGTAACTTCCATCTTGGGTTCTCTCTCTCCCTCGCTCTCTTAAATCGTTCACTCTGGGGGGATTCCCCTCCAGAAGAACCTTAAGGTGACTACAGCACAGGCCAACCCCTTATGCAGCCTCCTGAGCCAGAACTATTCAGCTGAGCTGTTCCCAAATTCCTGAGTCCTAGAAACCATATGAGATGATGACTGCGTATTGCTTTAATGTGCTAAGTTTTGAGGTAAGTTGTTAGGCAGCTTTAGGTAACTAATGCAGATTGTGAGCTAGTGCTGCCAGGTCTACCTGGCAGTCTGATCTCTGGGCTTCCCGAACCTTAAGTTCTTTCGTTGTAGGAGGTGGGTAATATTGTTGGTGCCTAGGAGTGATCATAGTGGCCAGGATTACATTTCCTAACACCTGTTGCAAGCAGGGCTGTTCAAAACCCAGCTGTTGCCTAATTTATGTATTGTAATTGCATTCTTTATTTCTTAAATGAAAAAGATCAAATGTTGGTTTTGCCACCAGCTGTGAGCAGATAAGTTTTGCCCCAATTAGCCTGTTGAGCAGTTTGGAATTAAAAACCCTGACTGGGGATAACAGCTGGCAGTGGGGCCACACTGCTCTCCCCTGTGAGTGGAGGGAAGCCAACCAAGACTGAGAGCTCGGAAAGTCCCAGCGATATTTACACCAAATGGACACAAAGTGACAAAATTCCCCTATGCACAACACCCCTTTTATAGGTATAAAATAACTCTCAACACACCTGCAGCCTCTGTGGATCCAGCGGCGGGAGCAGGCTGAGGTGTGAAGCAAAAATGCTCTTCACCAGCGAGTTGCTCAGCGGTGGCAGCCCATGGCTCAAGCTGTCTGTGACAGACTGGCAGGTGGGAGCATTTCCAGCTGTCAAAAACGTTCTACCAAGAAATGGAGGGAATCTCACGAAAAGTGGTTACTTGAACTTCTAAAACTCAAAACTTTCTTTAGTTACTTTAGCAAGATGAGAGACATTAACAGGTTTCTTCCTCAGTGACCTCATCCCTCACCCTTTCTTTACACATCGGCCTTCACTCCCACAATTTACAGCTCTTAGGTGGACGGTAGCAATGAACAATAGAACTTCCTAAATGTGGAGATGTTCTATATTTTACTGTCCAAGATACTAACCACCAGCCATATGTGGCTGTTGAGCACTTGAAATGTGACTGTTGAGCACTTGAAATGTGGCTACTGCAACTGAGGAACTGAATTTTAAATTTTATTTAATCTAAATCAATATTAATTTAAAGTTTTACATTGAATAGCCACCTGTGGCTACTATATTGGACAGTTCACTTGTTGCTCTAGAACGATGATGATATTGGTTGTTTGCTGAATTGATTATTTTAAGACCAATAGCTGAGACCACAGTTCCTGACATGTAAAATCAAATTTTAAGTTAAATAAGAACGTGGAGTTTGAAAAGAGAAAGATTGTTGCTTTGTTTTTAACAAAACTTAGCTTTGCTTATCAAAAAAACACAACTTCTAAAGACTAAAGGATAAAATTTATACCCTATGCTGTTTCTAGAGCTTAGATCTAGACTGTTTCTAGAGCTTAGATCTAGGGGATGACCAAGAAAAGATCCTGACAAAGGATAAGCAAGAGTGGGGAGGGGGTTAAAGGGAAAGGGGGTCCCGGAATAGAAGAGACCTTTTGCCTGGGTCCTCCAGGGGCTTGGCCCAAGTCTTGCATAAAGTAGACATAAAGAAGAAGGAAATTAGCATGATTAAGGGAGATGTTAACACTGAGGAAAATGAAGCAGCCTCCCAGAGACAAGCAGACAATCAAAGTGTGAAAGAGTGCCCGTGTCCCCACAAATTGGTGTCTAGGCAGGGTGCTGAGCAGCGGGCCAACCAGAAGAGATCTGGGGTTGGACAGCTAAGCAACAACAGAGATTGGTGAGGTAGGCTACTTCTACCTGACTGCCAGGATGATTTAGAAGTACCACCAGGAACTTGGGTGCTCAGAGGTGTCTGAGAGGAATGAAGAAGAAGACAGGTGTGATGTGAGGCCTAAAATGAAGGTCCAATATTATGTGCTGCCTTGACATCAGGTAAAATCAGGAGGGTCTTGAATAGCCTAATCACAAGTTCCCCTCCCCATCCTGACCCCACAGGGGCCAAGTGCAGGCTCTGCGTATTTCTGAGTAGTGGTTTCCATTCTCTGTGTGGACAAAAAAGGGGTGATATAATAAATCACAAATTCCTAACTGGGCAGGTCTGTGGGTAGTCATGTCCCAGGCCTATAACTGTATATATATATATGATGTATATATAAATTGATTTGAGAGAGAGAGAGGAAGAGAGAGGGAGAGAAACATCAATAAGCTGCCTCCTGCACACACCACACCGGTGATTGAGCCCACAACGCTGGCAATCTTTTGGTGAATGGGACGACGCCCAACCAACTGAGCCATACCAGCCAAGGCTATAACTTCTTTAGTGAAGGTTTTTAAGCCAGCTCTGTCCATTGTTTTTGTGCATTTAGGCTAACACACCTTTGAAATGCCCCCTTTCATAACCCTATTACTAAAGTGTGCAAGAGAACACATAATCTCATTAACTATACTGCAATCTGATCCCCATCTTGCTTTCTCCCACCCTCATGCAGTCTTCCTCAGTTCTCTTCTTAATTTCAAATGCATAAAAGAAATTGCAAACTTTTATTTTCCAGAGCATTTGAAATCTTGTTCCCCAGCATGTGACATCAATTTGGCTCAAACAAATACTTATAAAAATTGTCTACAAAAATAATTTCCCACAAACTTATTTAAATGAATCAACTGTATCCTCCCGTAGATACCTGGGGACACCACATCTTCTCAATGCACAGAGTCTGCCTCCCACAGCTCCTGGTTTTTTACTCTGTCCCCAAATGCAATTCCTCTGTGGCCCTGCATGGCATATAATGTCCTCTTCCCCTGGCTGTACCACTGAGAGGCAGAAACCATGTATTAGGTGACTCTATGGGGCGTCTGTCCTATTGTCTAAGAGCTCTATCCTGCCCTGCCTCCTCCAGTCTATGGGAGCATGCTGCTCTCATGCTAGCTAAGAGTTCAGTTCTTTCTTTTGTACCGCTGGAGAAGCCTTCAGTTTACATAAGCAGAAAGTTCTCTGGGGTAAACAATCATATTTGCTCCGAGGTGGTGAGTGCTGGGAAGGGCGAGGGCACTTCCCAAGCTTCCTGTCTCTTTGATTACCTAAGGATTTTTCCTTGTTTGCAGGTTCAGCACTAAATAAAATAAGCAAGATGGATGCCATTTACTATTCAGCTTCTCTTTTTCTTCCGACTCTGGGCTCCGAAACTCAGAATTTGCAAGGAATTTGTGTAGGGTAAAAGAGTAGGACTAAGTCCCAGAAGTTCTTTTGGATTCCAGTGATACCGGGTTAGTAGGGGACTTCTCTTCAGAGTTCCCTTTTCTGTCCATACTGCTGCCTGGTACCCTCCCAGTTCTCAGGTTTTGGAATCAAATGTACCTAGGTTCTGGTTCTGGTCCTGACACTTTCTGGAATCAGCTACCTGAATTGTCATAAATGAATGAATTTACCCCTGGTCTTGTGGGTATTATGTACTCAGACATAGGCCATAGTGCCCTCCATTCCTGCAGACTGAGTGTGTCAGGACCAAGAAAGCCCACAAAACAATTCCTGGGGGAAAGAGAGCGGGTCCTCTGAGAGAACCATAGCAAGCTGAACCCCATATAGCTGAAAGCCCCCCAAAACCTTTTGGGGTATAGTCCTTTTTCTTGACCCTATGTAAATTCACTGCAAATTCCGACTTGGCGTTTCAGAGCCCAGAGGCTAATGAATGGCCATCCTGACAATTAGAGTCTTTAAATCCTACCTGCTTGACTAAGCTATAGCTCAGAAAGCTGTTTGTCCATAAAAAGAAAACAAATGAGCCGGATCCAGTCCCCTGATGCTCCCAGTGTGGAAAAGGCAGGGTACAAAGAGCAAATATAGTTCAGCACAGTTTTCACACTTCCATCCTCTATGGACTCCCACACTTCGGGGAGAGGAGAGTGATCATCATCCGCAAGGGCTAAATACTCCCACAGAGAACAAATCAAAGGACGTTAATGACTTTTGCCAATTTAAGGATAAGGAGAGACCCTCAGGACTGCCCTCTTTCCTTTCTACACAAAACGTATTATTTATACTGGAAACATGTGACTCTTAATCCAAACTAATTTTCGCATCAGTCATGATTAATTAACCAAATAAACATTCTTTTTATATGCAGAGTACTTAATACCTACAAGACCAGGGGTAAATTTATCCTATCTAATAAAAGAGCAATATGCAAATTGACCATACCTTGCTACACCCACAAACCAATCAGAGCGAGTATGCAAATTAATCCAACCAAGATGGTGGTTAATTTGCATATCTGCATGCAGAAGACAGTAGAAGGAAGCCAAGCACTGCAGAAGGGAGCAAAGCTGCAGAGAAGTAAGCAAGTGGGGCAGGAGAGAAGGGAGGGAGCAAGGCAGAGACAGGAGAGAGTGAGGTTGTGGAGAAGGGAGCGAGTCAACAGAGAAGGGAGGGAGCTTTGCTCTATTCTTGCAGGAATCTTCCTGCAATGGGTCTCTGGTTTATTTATAACAACTCAGGTAGCTGATTCCATTGGCTTCAGAAGTACAGTGCAAACTCTGTTCTGAAAAGTAATCAAGGGCTGAAAACAATAAACAAAACTCTTGGAAAGAATCATCTTCAGAATTATAAAAATATTATTCCCATAAAATCAACTAAATATTGAAAGCAGCAATTGTTATGCACATTTAATAAAATCAAGACTATGATTATCCGACAAGAACACATTCCACACCCGTGGCCTCTGTGGCAGAACACAGCTGGTAGCCACAGTGTTCTGGAGTGGGTTGTGCCCCTGACTATTTTAGGTTTGTTATCTAATCTTGCTAAGAATGGCCTCCCTCGATGGTCACTCAGAAACCTCTGCTCTGCAGAATTTACTAGACAGGGTTGGCGCTCCAGCCCTTACCGGACAAGATGCCTCACTGCAGCATCGAATTGCAGAAACATAACCTCCCTTCGAGGAGGAGTGCCTCGGACACCTGGGTGGGGTCTTGGGGAGTCTCGAGGCTGTCAATCATTTTCTGCAGCCCTTGAAGCTCAGACAATGGAAGATAGACAACATGAGGAGATAGTGTGAAATACCAGCTACGTTAGCTAATCCAGTGAACCATCATTTCACCTCCCAAAGTAACTTTTTAACCTTTTCTCTTTGTTTGTGAGTATGCTAATTATGGTTTGGAAGTCCAGAAAAACCTTATGTTCTAGAAACCAAGCTCTGTGTAGCTTTTCTTCCTTCCTTTGGAAGATAAAAACTTATTTTGCTTTTCAGCAGAATAAGGAAAGGCTTTTGATTTCTGTCTTTCTTGCAGTCTTTAAAAAAAGGGGGAGAGGGGCATTAAATTGAGAAGACTCACATACTTTAAAATTCCCTCAAAATATAAGGTAAAATTCCTTCAAATACTCAAACACACACACACACACACACACACACACGCAAAACCCCACAAAAAAACCGAAAAGACTTATGAAAGTTTTAAAATATATAAGGCTTCAGTTTCTAAAAAGATTAAAAAGACAAATTGCAAGGAATAGGAAAAGATAGGACTCAGTAGACCTCTTAGGGGCTTGAAATTACTATAGCCCAGCACTCATTTCTCATGGCCATGCCATCCAACCAGCCTTCTCTGTCACTGGCTCATCTTGCTGCTCTCTCTGGATTAAAGAAGACTCAAGCCATCTAAGGCAAGCAAATAATATACATGCATAGATGTACTAATATATATGTACACACACACACACACACACACCTTCTAGGAGATTCTTGTCATTTAAGGAGTAGATGACAAGAGTTCCAAAACTGGCTTATTTCTTGACTCTTATGAAAAAGCAGGCAGCGTATCAGTAGATTTATATGTGTTCTGGATGGAACTTTAAGTTAGGGACCTTTGGGGGAACTCAATGTTGGGTTGAAGAAACTGGCCTGAGTCTAGATGGTCTTTGTGATGGTCCAGGAAAGGAGCTGGTCAGAAGGGGAGAGCGCAACAAGAAAATGATGAGCCCTTAGGGAGCATGGGGGACGGGGGTGGGGGGGGGGCACACTTGCTGGGATACAGCGTACCAGTATCTGAACTGCTCAACAACTGCCTGTGAGGACAGAGATAGCTTTCTACTTGAGAGGACATCGTGGCCATGGGGAAAAAAGGAGCGTGGAAATTGATCACTGTGCCTGATATGTAGCCCAAGGCAGAAGTGAGGTGGGAGACCCAGAGCCATTTTGGGAGTTACTCTTCCTCAACCGTCTGACCAGACTTGAGCAGCCTCTGCACTGCCTGGTCTGGCACTGGATCTCCTCCCCCATCTCCAAGTCAGAGGAACTGAGGGAGTGGGGAAGCTGCCTCAGAGCAGATCAGGGTGGAACCAGGACTGAGGATGGTCGAGAATACTTGCAGTGATATGCTCTTGGCTTTAGGGAAAGATGAGCAGTCCATGTTTCATGTACATTTGATGTTTTACGCACAACAGAAAAATGTGTTTTGAGTATTTTCAAAACCAAATGAATTCAGTTTAATCATCAAACTTTTTACAACTCCTATAAATCTGATGGTCATATTGGGCTGAAAAGGAATTTCCACCAGAAGAGGAGTCAGGTTAGGAGAAATTGTACAAGAACTTGCATGGTGAGGGAGGAGGGGCAGGCAGTGAACCTTATTTGTTCAAGACCTGGTGTGTTTGCTCGGTAAGCAATATGTCTGTCTAAGCAACAACCAGGATGAAACGTTTATAATCCTCTACCATGACAAGGAGAAAAGGATATGCAATTCCCCATGCCCTGTGATAGAAGATCTGTTAAGCCTAAGTGTAAAGTATATTTGGGCAGGGGCTAGAAGGGAGTAAAGATAATAAAAATATTTCACTTGTTAGAGTGACTGGGTTATGGGTGATTTTCTCCTTATATTATTTCCATTGCTGATTCTATTGTGCTGTGTGTGGGCTGTTACCTGATCACTTCCAGCAAAATTGTTCCCTGGGACAGGTGGCATGTTCATGAAGAGACAGGTGGGATGCAGGGACTACCCTTCCTTTGTTACTTATTGATTTTAGAGTCCTCGTTCAGTCTTCCCGTCTTTGTGGGGTCACACTGCCACTGGCAGGGGAGGTGGCTGGGACTGGCTGGGAAGGCAGCCTGTGTCAGGACGGGAGGGTTGCCTGTGGCCGTGGTGGTGGGGTTGGGAGAAAACCTGCACCTGGAAACAAATGAGCCTTTCTCCCAGTACCCCTTCCCTCCCCCGGGGCCTGTGCGGGAAAATCAGAGAGAGGAATCACGGGGCCCTGTCTTCACATGACTACTCAGAGCCAGTACACCCTGTTCCTCCTTTGTCCCCAGAGTTCCCGAAACACCAAGATTAGTGTGGAGCATCTGGGCTTTAATTGGCTTCCTAATCCTGACAAGGAAGTTGCAGTGTAAACTCCCACGTTCTGATTACGTCCTCTGCTTCTTGCTGACTCCCAGGGGAGTTGCTGGCTTTCACGGAAGGAGGGAATTTGGCAGGAGTCCGGAGCTGTCCGCTTAGGACGGGTTTCTAAGAGCTGCCTCCTCAGTCAAGTGGGAGGACCAATGCTAAAACGCAGCGTTCCTATAAAAATATGTTATAGCACACAAATCCACAAACGTCATCTTACCCAACTCCAGAAAGCTCTGGGATGGCTGGAAGGAGTTGGGCGAGTGTATGAACCGACCATCTCATCTTTTCACCTTGGTTCTCTGTGCTCCCTCTGGGAAGCAGGCCAGGAACTGAACAGCCTTATCTTTTTAAAAAGATTCTTGTAGAGTGGGTTTTTTGTTTTTTTTTTAGTTCAACTTTCTCTTTATCTATTTTCAGCAAAGTGGAGTATGCAAAACTTTGCACATCCTCTTGGAGCACAAAGGTTTTTGCTGGCAACACAAGGTGTGCGCCTCTACTCCCACACCTCGGAAAGCTGGGCCCTTCCTATGTCAATGACTTCAGTTCATAAGCATACAAATAGTAAGAAACCAATTTCCTTCATTCTGGCTTCTAGCTCCTCAATCCTTTGGCCTCATCTCTCACCGTTCCTCAGGATCATGCTGGTGGGCTCAGCAGTCTTTGGCCTGGCCACAGGTCATCCTGTCTGCTGTCTTGCCCCTGTCCTTTGCTTGCCTTGTCAGGACCACCCCTCCTATTTATCTCCATGAACTCAGTGAGGACAAGGCTCCCTAGATCACCTTCCCTGCAGGCCTTAGGACTTCCTGTGCAATGGCCTCCTTCGAAAACACGGCCCTGGCTCTATCTCGGCTTCTATCTCATCTCCTTAAAGCACCTGTCCTCCCATTTCAAGGGCAGGGACGGTATTTTTCCTGGAACATCTTCCTTTCTCCCGTCCCTCATCTGAAGCTCAGCCCCCCATTCCCTGGAAACATCCAGAAGTTCCCCAAAGAGACTCTTAGCTTATTTTCTGAGTAAACTCTTTATACAGCAGTTCCTGAATTGGTAAAAGGAAAGGATCTAAGAGTGCTTTGGAACTTCTCTAATCTCTGATGCTTCTATTGAAGACTTGCCAGCAGTTTTAGAAGCTCGTTCTCTGTCAACACTTTTGAGCTCTCTACGGAGGCAGCACCAACCCCGCCCCATCTCCAGGCTGCCTGTCTTCAGATACAGGCATGATCTTCCTCATGGATCACCACTCACACCTCCCCTGTGTCTCCCACCTGAATGGTTACAGATCCCTTCGGTATTCATTACCACCATGTAAATCTACCTGCAAGCCAGTCAGGGGCTCCACAAACGTATTTCCTTTATGCGCCGGCCAGAGAGGAAAAGATTCCAATTGTATTACATCAAAGACCACTGGATTTCAGTAGGTGTATTCCCTTTTTTGCTGGTGCTTCTCATTCTTTAAAATCCTTAGCTACTATTATAATATATCGCTATTAATTTATATTTACATGACTAATGGCATAATTTAGATTAGGAGTCAAATTACAGTATTAAAATAACAAGATCAGTTTCCCTGCCTCTGATAAACCCAGCTTACAAAGCATTTCGGAATCCTGTGTATTTAATCTTAGGACCTAGAGTTCATGGATTAGCACTGGGCAGGTAACACTAAAGACTCAACCGTTCTCATGACAGGACCATGGGGCTACTGTGAGCTAATTAAGGGCTGTCTGAAAGCTTCCTGATAGTGAATGCTTGGCTTTCCTTGTCATATCAGTTCACCAAGGCCAGAAAGGACAGGGAATGAAAGAGCACTAATATGTAGTGGGGCTTATACATCCTTTTAGAATTCTTACATAGATTTTAATTTACAGAACATCTCTATGAGACAGGTATTATCATCCCCACTTTACAGATGGACAGAGACCCAGAGAGTAAAGTGTCCAACTTCCAGTAACCATGTGGCAGAGGCAGGGTAGAAACCCAGGCCTCCTCACTCCTGACTTGGTGTTCATACTTTGCAGTTTAACCTGGAAAATTGGGATTAATCAGTTTGGAGTCGGTATATAATAGGACTTTCCCTTTGCCCTTCTTATCACTATAATTTATGAGAAAATATTTTAGTTCTGTCTTTCCAAGTATTAAGAGCTTCACAGTAATTACTAGATGAGGAAATCATTTTGCAATGTACGTGTGTGTATCAAGCCATCATGCTGTACACTTTACATATTTTAAACAATTTTATTTGTCATTAATACCCGAGTAAAGCTGGGGGGGAGGGGGGAGAGGGTGGAAATAGAGGAAGAGTTTCACAGAATTCTAACTGAATACTGAAGATGATTTAATTATCTTTAATCACTTACCAATGCCCTCAATTCCTCCCCAGTCACCTCTTAAAGGGTTAGGACTTAGGGGAAATTCAAAGCATGTTGGGAAATTCCCAAGTTTAGCGAAACTGGAAAGGTAGGCCACAATGTCATGGAGAGGAGCGATCAGCTGTAGAGTTAGCTTTAAGGCTCTAAATGCTGCCTGGGGGTAAAATCAATACAAGGAGGTAAGTTTTAAGAAAATTTTAAGAGCAACTATTAAAAATAATATATTTAAACACAAAACTTTAGATACACATTTTCATAGCATAACACAGGATAATAATTACAAGATAACATCTGAAAAACAGAACAACAAACATTCATAAACTGGGTTATACACCTTTGGACAAGGTGACTTTCGAATGGGGAAGTTTAAAGCAATGTGTTCCTCTTTGTTTAAAGTCATTGGTGGCCAAACATACATAAAATAAAAGTTTGTATGACCATTGATAAATTAGGGTCACAAATAAACTCCTGATGAGGGACCCATAGAGATTTATCAACACAGTTTAAACATATAACTAAAAAAAAAAAAAAAAATCAAACACTGGATCTTAAATATTAATGTTCAAGTGGAAGAAAAGTATAAAATTATGATATAACTGAATATATATAATTTAAAAATTCTTCAGTGAAAGAAAGGTTAGTTCTATTTTTTAATTTTTTGAGGAATCTTCATACTGTTTTCCATAATGGCTATACCAGTACATTCCCATCCACAGTAAACAAGGGTTCCCTTTTCTCCACATCCTTGGCAACATTTGTCTCTTATCTTTTTATTTATTTTTTATTTATTCATTCTAGAGAAAGAGAGGAAGAGAGAGAACGGTTTTCCACTTATTTATGCTTTCTTGTATGTGCCCTGATCACAGATCAAACTTGTAACCTTGGCAAAGCCAGACGATACTATAACCATCTGAGCTTCTTGTCCAGGTCTCTTGTATTTTTAATAACACTATCCTGACAGGTGTGAAATGATATCTCACTGTGGTTTTGATTTGCATTTCTCTGATTAGTGATGTTGAGCACATTTTCATTTACCTGTTGGCCGTCTGTATGTCTTCTTTGAAAAAATGTCTGTTCAGGTCCTTGGCCCATTTTAAAATCAGATTTTTTTTCCTATTGAATTCTATGAGTTTCTTACATATTTTAGGTATTACCCCATATCAAATATATAGTTTGTCAATATTCTCCCAATGCACAGATTGCCTATTCATTTTGTTGATTGTTTCCTTTGCTATGCAGAAGCTTGTTAGTTTGATGTAGTCCTACTTGTTTATTTTCACTTTTGTTGATCGTGCTTTTGGTGTTATATTAAAAAAATAATCGCCAAGACCAATATCAAGGAGCTTTCCCCCTGTTTTCCTCTAAGAATTTTATTGTTTCTGGTCTTACATTTAAGTCTTGAATTCATTTCAAGTTAATTTTTGTGAGAGATGTAAAGGTGTAAGGTAGGAGCTTGGTTTCATTCTTTTGCGTGTAGAGCTATCAGATGATCCAGCAATCCCACTTCTGGATATACATACAGAGGAAGCAAGCTCAGATCTTGAAGAGATCATCTGCACTCCTGCATTCATTATAGCATTGTTCACAATAAGCTAAGGAAATAATCTAAGAGTTCAGTGAAAAGGTAGATAAATTTTTTAAATGACACACACACACACACACACACACACACACACACACACGAATATAAATCAGGCATAAAAAAGAAGGAAATCTGGCCATTTGCAATAGCATTAATGAACCTGGAGGACATTATTCTAAGTGAAACAAGGCAGCCAGAGAAAGACACATGCTATATGATCTCACTCATGTGGAATCTAAAAAAAAAGTTGAACTTACAGAATGGTGGTTGCCAAGGCGTGAGGGAAATGGGGAGATGTTGGACAAAGGGTACAGACTTTCAGTTGTAAAGTGAATAAATTCTGGGGTCTAGTGTACAGCCTGGTGCCCACGGTTTATAATGGTGTATTGTATGTGATAACCTAAAATAAAGGCCAAAGGGAAAGGCATCGAACAGTTATTTCAGAACCAAGAGAATAGCTATTTGGGAAGCTATGATTCAGACAGAGACCCAAATATTGTTCTGATTAGAGGGTAAAGGCAAGGAGCTTTCATGAGAAAGGGAAGGAGACTAATTACATGAAGAGAAGGAAGACATTTCTAGTGTTATTAATAAGTCAAGGATGAAATTTCTATAGGTGCAAATAAACTAGGTTATTCTTTAGCTATACATGCTGTTGCTAATTCTAAGAAAGTCTTTAATTTTTAGTCCAGTAGTCAGAATGTCTTCATTCCTATAGCTTTGCAAATAGTATTTTGGACTACAATGTTGCTATAGGCCCAGTCCAAAGGTTATATCGCTCAGTTTAAACATCCCAAAGGTTGGAGGAGTAAGAGCCACAAAGGATGGCAGCTCTGGTCCCATGTTGAAGTGGCTCTATTTATATTATTTTTCACCTAACACTGGACATTTTCTAAGAAAGCTGATGAATGTTCTTACCACATGCACAGAAAAGGCAACTATGGGGCGATGGATGTGTTAATTAACTTAATTGTGGTGATTCTTTCACAATGTATGTATATATGAAACCATCGGGTTGTACACTTGTACTTGTTAATTGCACCTCAATAAAGCTGAGGGGAGAAGGGAGAGAAGTGTGAGAAACCCAGGTTGTTAAACAGGCTTTCACTTACAAAGAAAAATCTGGGTGTCCCCAAACTGCCATTTTCAACGTGGTGCTTTATTGAGCAGATCCTATTTGAGTGCTTTATGTGTTGCTGTCTTAACTTGTTTATGGTTGCCAGTATTATACTCTGTCAGTAAGTTAGGTACTTACTACACAGAGCAGTGCCTCAGAAGACAGGCTTGGCTGGTTACTGTGCTTACATGTGATCTCAGGCACTCATGAGTTTCAGGGGAACAGGGCGGTTTTTTTCCAAGGGTTTGGAGGAAATTCAGGAATAATAAAGAATGTCAGAAATTTGAATTAGTGCTCATTAATGACCAGGGAGAAACGAAACTCATAAAATAAGGAGACCCAAGAGAAATTATAATATTAGAAAAATTATTAAAATAAAATAAAATAATGTAATATAATATAACTATATTAGGAGCTGGGAGAAGATTTCGGTTAGTAAGTGTCTCAGGAAAAAACAAGAGACTTTCTCTGAAATTGATATGTTTAACCATGAGTCATGAAAAACCAGGCAGTTTGCACTCCGGTACACACACAAAAACACAACCCTTTTCTGTAGAGTTTTGAACATGACCAGCATTTCAGAAGGATGAGGTAGGAATCATAAGTTGAGGAAGACTTTCCCGTCAGCAGACAGCAGACCAGGGGGCCGGGGCAGACTCCTGCAGGAGAAGGAAGTGTGGGTCGCACAGCGGTTCTCTGAAGAAGCGTGGCCAGTGTGAACTATTTATACCAGCCCAGCCTGCGGTGACACACAGCCCAGCGTCCAAGCCTGAGGGCAGCGGGCCTCCTCTTCGGGCCTCGCACAGGTGGCCGCAGCTGTAAACAGCCCAGCAGGAAAGAGCGGGTGGCTGCTTTTAGCCTGAGCTGTGTTGAGGAAGGAGTGGGCATGAGGGGAGGGGGAGGGTGGAAGGTATGGTGAAGCAGGAAAGGAAGGCATGAATTGGCACCATCCGGAGTGTTACATAGGAGGGGGTTCAGAACAGGCTCCCTAAGATGTGCCACTTTGGCATGTGGATTGTTTTGAGCTGAAGGCATTTGAGACCAGGTGGACTCAAGAGAAACCTTTATCTCTCCCTTCAGAAACTTAAATTGGAGGCTTTGCCCACATTGAGAGTTATCACCAGAAATAACTTTGATGACCTACCTAGAGGGCAGGGCAACTTTCTAATTACTGACCATCTGCTCTTCTTGTCTCCCGCCATTGGCCTTCCTCCCCTCTGCAGCCCCAGGCGCCCGACCTCATCCCTCCGCTCAGAATGCCTCCTAACCTCTGGTGCATATGGGGTCTCTGACTCTCTCATGTATGTGGGGTTCATATACATACATGTATAATTAAATTTGGGTTATTTTTTCTTATTAATCTGTCTCAACTCAACTTGATTATTACGTCAGCTGAGAGAACCTGAAATGGTAGAGTAAAATGTCTTGCTCCCCCCACACATATCTTCCTTTGGATGTACCCACTTTGTTCCTGTTTCATAGGTGAGAAAATTGAGGCCCTATGAGGTGACCTAGATCTTGCCGCCTCAGGTCCTAAGGAGATAAAGTCGGGATTTAAGTGCAGATCCATCCGTTCCAGCACCCAGGCTCCAGAGAGTGGTCTCCATTTTCTTGCTCTCCCTGCCATGTCTTCTTGTGGGGATCCTCACTCTGGCCCTCTTTGTCTTCCTCCTCTCTGCTCTTCTCCACTTCTAAACGCCTCCTCCTTTCTTAGGCAGCAGTATAGCTGTCTCTTTGTTTATATATAAACACACAATCCATACATGTCTGTTAAGGACTTGCACAAGCCCAGGTACCCACCTCCTGAGAATGACAGTGTCACCAGTTCTGTTGAGGCTTGATCTGCACCTGCCAGGTGGCCCCCAGAGGAACGACCACCCTGAATTTTACACTCATCAATGCTAGATTTTCTTTGTAGTTTTACCACCAATGAACACACCATTAAAAGATTGTGTTTTTTTGCCTGATTTTGATCTTCACACAAATAGAAGCTTATGATCTTTCCACTATAGTTAGTGGGCAGTGGCATCCTGACCCACTCTTTCTCCATCATCTCAGGAGTGAGGCAGCCCACTGTAACAGAGGGTGAGGGTGGGGGCTGTTTCCCCCTTAAATGGAGTATTCAGGTCTAACGAACTGTTCATCTAGTGTGGACAGTGGTGGTGCTCTGTGCAGTTATCAGATGTGCAACCTCGCATCAGAGGTCCTAAGCTTGAGACCAACATCTCCCGTGCTCAGCTGTGTGACTTTAGACAGATTATCTTCTGAGTCATTTCATCCATAAATTAGGAATAAATATTTCCAACTCACAGGACTGGTCTAAGGAATGATTTTTCAGAAGTGTCAAGCATTTGAAAAATATTTTATGTCATGAGGGATCTCAGAGTAATTGGTTAAGAAGTGAGGACCTGAACGTATTGATGAGAAGACGTCCCAGAAGTGAGGGCTGTAGGGTATAGTCAGAGACTAGTGCCAGCTTGGGGCTGCCTTGGTTATGCTGAGCAGGCAGTTCTGACAGGCAGACAGCAGAAGGAGGGAAGCAGTGGATGCAGAGTCCCCAGCCTACACGGTGCCTTGCCAGGTCTTCCTTGGGTCCACTCACCCCTCTGCTCTGCTCTTCCCACTCTCCCCAGGCAATTTCGTTCACTCTTCTGGCTGCAACTACCATCTATTCACCATTGACTCCTGCACTCACATTTGCAAGCCTACTCCCCTCCTGTGGTTCAACATGCTTCATCTTGGTTGGTGCCTTGGACCAACTCAATTACGAAAGGGGACAGCTGAACTCCCCACTCCCTTCCATCCCAATCTTGTGCCTATTAGTGTGTTCAAAGAAACACAACCCTTCAATCCCCCAAAACAGAAGTCAGGGAGTCATTTTGAGACCCTCCCTTCTTTACTCCTCAGATCTTACTGATTCCATGTCTCTCACAATTGTACCCACTTCCACTGCCTATGCAAGGGCTTTAAAAAAAATTTTTTTTTAGTTTATTAATCTTTTTTTTCTCTTTTATTTTTTTATTTACAATATAACTTATATTTAATAGTAGTATATATGTTTTCCTTCCCCCGCCAATATCCTCACCCCAGCCTCCCTTACCCCCCAGCACATGTCCCCACCTGCCCCCCTCCCTGCCCCAGTGTCTTTCATTCATTGGTTATGCTCATATGTATGCATACAAGTCCTTCGGTTGATCTTCCCCTGCATCTGCCTCCCATCCACTCCAGCCTTCCCCCTGTAGCTTGACAGCCTGTTCGAGGCCACCCTGCCTCTATATCAATCACTTCCCCCTGTTTCTTTTCTTCAAAAATATTTTGCCTCTGCATACTAGAAACAAACGTATAAGAGCAAAAAATAAGTTTGAGTGTCAGTTTCAATGTCCAACTGTTCTGAGTCCCAGTTTCAATGTCAAATAGTTCTTTATGTGTACATGTCAGCAATGGTATCCAGATGGTGGACACATCGTGGCAATGTAAGATCCATCCTCTCTGGTATGGTCCTGGGCCGCCTGCAGCCATGCACAGCTGCCGACTGCTAGCATGGCAAGGTGTCGTCAGCGTCCACCATCTCTGGACCGTCCTCGTGGATGGAACAGGCCCGTCAGTTCCTCACTGTCTCAGGAACCCACATGGTCTTGGAGTTGTTCTCTGCAAACACATAAACACATTCTCGACCAAAAGTTAACAAAGGGGTCCTCTCTGCAAAATAGACTTGGGATTCTTTTTATTTTTGCCTAAATGATTTTCCTTTGGCTTATTTTGACACCATGTGTGTTTTTTCATGGGTGTCCTGCAGTTGGTTTTACAAATGGAATTTACTTTTCTGGAGTAAGAATTTTCTACATGTATTTTACTTATAGGATATTTTTCCTTACATGATATTACCCCACTGTTCCCTCCCCCTTTTTTTGGTTAATTGGGGCTTTTGGAAATTTTATATTGCAGTCTTGGTAATTTTAAATTTTAATTTTTGCACACAAATATTACTGCTTTAGGTTCTTTGGATGTTAAGCAATTTTGCAATGAGATGAACTACTAATAGATATTTTAGTTAATGTTTTAGGAGAAGCTTTTTGTCCAGTACACTTAAATTTTCTTGAGTATTTACTTATTTCACTTGGCCAATTTAAATTAATCTGAAAACTTGATAACTATTTTACTGTTAATTTTAATACTCAAGCAGAAATCTTAGTTTACCCAGTAAATACTTGTGGAAAGGAATATTTGCATTTTTGAGTAGGTCCTCAGCATTCCTGGTAATAAACTAAATTTAGATATAGGGCAGCTATTGCTGGCCGAGTCTCTGTCTGCCACCTGGGTCCCGGTGTGAGTTGTGCGTGGGAGGTGTAGCAGCCATGGGGGTAGGAGACCTTCCTCAGGAGGGGTGAGAATTCAAGCCCCTGCAAGGTTTGTGGATGAGGGTCTGTGCCCCACCTCTGTTGATCTTTTAGTTCTCTCCTGTTGGCCCCTCTGCGACTGTGCCTGTCTTAGGTTGTTCCTTCCCTGAGGAACCTTACCCGTCTCTGGCTAACCAGCCATCCTCCGGGGCCAAACAGGGTGATGTGAGGTTCAGTCCTGTCTCCTTTGTAGTCCATGCCCCCGTGGCCTCCACGTCCAGCACCTATGCAAGGGCTTTTGATGAAAGGATCTTACCCTCTTGGGGTACTTTGGAAGTTATAAGGGCATTTCTTGACTGTTGCTATTATTTTTGGGTCTCTAGGAGACAATAAGATGACCCTTGCCACTTATCAAAGTAAAATGTGATTCATTTGAACCAAAGACTGAATGTTTTCAATATCAAACATTCTGAAAATGAGACCTTTAAATCATGAAAACTCTACTGTGAATAGAGTGAATCACTAGCCTTAAACCTACATTTCAAGTCTCAGGGTTTTCATCAGATAATTTGAAGCTCAGGAACAAAGTGTGTAGTTAGCTTGGATAATTTCTTTATTTCAGCAACCAAATCAGATTATTCTGTTCTATAACACATCAAAGCTAGATTATTCCAGTTTTATCTCTGTTATTCAGTTCACGGTTTTTAACAGTGTCCCAAAGAAGCCCTGAATATCAACAATAAAAAGTCACAGGGCCGATGTCTGAGCATATGGGGCTGTAGGCCAAGGGAGCTGGCAACAGTGTGCCTGAATCAGTCCTTGACCTCTGAGAAGCACATGTGTCCCTGGAGCCACAGGGCCTTCTATCAAATGGTTGTCTTCACTCCTTATTCGTTTTTTCCCTGCTATTTCCATCCCTGCCTGCAGGGAGCAGTCGTTTGCTGAGTAGGGTCAGCAAGGGGAGCAGAAAGATTTGGGTGCTCAGTGCAAGACTGTAGCCCAGTTCTCAGTCCCATAGGAGGGCTCCCCCATCAGGTCCTTGGCCTGACAGTTTTTTTTTTTTCTGACAGTTTTTTGATCTGCTCAGCATCATCCCCCTTCATTTCATTTCCCTTCAGCCACCTGCTCTGGGGCATCATGGCAGACCTCATTATTACCTGGGGCCATACCACCTCCAAAATCCTAAACTCAAATATACTCCTTTTCCAGCTCTACCTCCCATTTTTCTAGTTTTCTCACTTGTTCACTCCCACTAAGCCTCCTTCGTCCCTACAAAATATGCTCCTGGACATTACTCAGCCCTCCATCTCCCCTTCCATCTGACCCCACTCTCTTCCTCCCTCACTACTCACCTATCCAGCAAACCCCAACTCTGGATCCCTCCAGCTCTTCTGCTTTCTGCTTCTAGTTACACACAGCTGGAGGAAACCACACCACTAATTATATTGATGCCATAACAAGTATTTAAATGGTTTCCATGGAGCCTGAGCGGTGTCACCCTGGGACAATCCTTTCTCTTTCCTGTGATCAATTTTCATGTCCATTTCCTTTTTCAATAATTCCAAGTCTTTTTCCTCTTCCTCCCTCCCTTTTTAAAAAAATTTTTATTTTACAGAGGAAGCGATAGGAAAACAGAGATAGAAACATCAAGGATGAGAGAGAATCACTGATCGGCTGCCTCCTGAACCTCCTGCAACCCCTACTGGGGATTGAGCCTGCAACCTGGGCATGTGTCCTGACGGGGACTCTAACCATGACCTCCTAGTTCATAGATCGATGCTCAACTACTGAGCCTCACCTACTGGCCCAAGTCTTCTGTAAGCCTCAAACCAAATTTCTGCCAGCAGATGAGACATGTTCTGTTATTTCATAATTCAATTAAAACACACTGGTTGGAACTCCCTGCACTTCCTGTAGGCCCACTCCCCTCTTCCCATCCTCGCTTTCAACCATGGTAAAGGTGGGGGTACACACCCATGACATGAAATGAAGGCAGCCTCTGCCTTCAAGGGGCTTACATTCCAGAGCAGCTAGACATACAAACATGACTCAGTGACAGAAGCAGGGTGGAATGGATGTGTATGAAAACACAGAAAAATCCAGAATAAGAAGCCTCAGATTTGTTGGGAGACTAATGAAAGAAATTCATAGCTGAGGCTTCTGAGCTGTGATTCATCATCTCCCTCTTCATATTACTTCCTCTTAATGGCACTGACACCCCTTTTCCCACCATTTAAAAAACTGTGATAAAATATACTTAACAAAAAATTTACCATTTTAACCATTTTTAATTGTATAGTTCAGTGGCATTAAATACATTGGCATTGTTGTGCAACTGTGACCACCACCCAGCATGTTTTCCCATTGTATGCAATGGAGCCTTTGTGCCCATTTATGTATATAAAAGTATAAGCGACCATGACCACTGGTCGACCACTCAACCAGTTGCTATGACATGCACTGACCACCAGGGGACAGATGCTGAACACTGGAGCTGTCCCCTGGTGGTCAGTGCACTCCCACAAAGGGAGTGCTGCTTAGCCAGAAGCCTGGCTCATGGCTGGTAAGTGCAACTGTGGAGGCGGGAACTTCTCCTGCCTCCATGGCAGCACTACCCAATGGCATGGCACCCAGCCCGGCTCGGGCTCCTCTCCAGCCATCTGCCGCTTCACTCACTGCTACATCCTCTGAGGGGTCCTGGATTCTGAAAGGGCGCAGGCCAGGCTGAGGGACCCGACTGGTGCACGAATTCGTGCACCAGGCCTCTAATTAAATAATAATGGCACTGCCATCTTTTTATTCACCCAAGCCAGGGACTCTGAGTGACATTCTAGACTCCTCTTTTACTCTTAGCCCTATATTAAATCCAGCACTTGGCCTAGCTGATTTCACCTCCGAAACATATCTCATCTGTGCAGTTTCAATAGCATCCTAAATGATGTACCTGGCAATCATCTTGTTCATCTTTCTCTCTATTTGTGGAAGGACAAATGCCAGACTTCTGGACCTTGCCTCTCAGTCTGTGAATTCTATTTCTGATCACATCCTCACATTCCCTGGATAGGGGCCACTCACGAGTCCACATGCTGTCTCACATCTCTGTACCTTTGTATTTGGGGGTCTCCCAGCTTGAGCTAATGTTCTTTTCCATTTACCTGAAACACTGATCATCCTTTAAGATCCAGGTTAAGAATCCTCTCTTCCCTGAAACCTGCCTTGCTCCCCATTCCCACTTTCCCAATCCTTCTGATAATACTGAACATTTCCTGGTGGGTACCTTCATTATACATTTATTTTATTCTTTATCTTAATGTTTCTGCCTATTTCCCATTGCCTGAAGGGCAAGGACCATGTTGAATCCATTGCTATACAGTGCTTGGCACCAAGGTTGCCATGTACTACTGTTGTTCAGGTTGTGCCCTGAGGCAACCAGCAGTGGCTGAGATCCAGCCTTTACTTGCCAAGCTCTGTACCCGGACATGGGGCAACCTGCCCAGAGGAAGAGATGCCTTATTCTAAGGCACATAAAGCAGCTGTATAGGATAGCAGTGGCTCTGCCTGTCACATAGTAAGAGTTCAATTAATGTTATTGTCCTTTCTCTCAGTGCCTTCTTTGCTCCTCCAACAGCTAATGCTACTGCTTTTGGGAGTGTGATTGAGTGCCATCCTAGTCTTCAGACTCTAGACTCCTCTGGTGCCATGAGGGCATGGACACCTCAAGGGGCATTCTTCCTAGGAGGAGAGCTCCCCTTGGCTCCTCTTCGGTAGAGATTCTGGTCTGGTTTGGGGCTGAGAGTGGAGTTCTTTGCTAGAACTAAACACAGTACATTATAGGCATTACAGGCTCTTATGAATTAAGTAGCACCTAAGAATGTAAAGCCTATACAACTCATGGGGCTCTTCTTGTGAGGGAAAGCAAATACAAGCAGGAACCCACTTTCCTCCCTCTCCTTGACTATGACAGGCATTGCCAATCAGCAACAACACTGTCACATGCAGATGTCCCAGAATCCTGCCCAGAAGGGCACTAGTTATTGGAATTGGCACATAAAGCAAAAACATTTATCTTAATCAAGCCCAACTCCTTATTTTATGAATGAGATGAGGACCCCTATCCTCCATGACCCTCATTCCTCAACTTGGGCCCTTAATCTCTAGTTAAACTTGGCCTAGAATGGTTCACACTTACTGTTTCATAATCACTTTTGACTGGCTCCTTTCCAGGGACTCTTTCTCAGTAGTCCAGTTCCTTAGACTCTAGACCCCTTACCGAAACTGGTTTGGCTCAGTGGATGGGGCGTCAGCCTGTGGACTGAAGGGTCCCAGGTTCGATTCCAGTCAAGGTCATGTACCGTGGTTGTGGGCACAACCCTAGTCGGAGGTGTGCAGGAAGCAGCTGATCAATGTTTCTCTCTCATCGATGTTTCTAGCTCTCTATCCCTCACCCTTCCTCTCTGTAAAAAAAATCAATAAAATATATTTTAATAAAAAGAATCTAGACCCCTTAGCACTAAGAACCAGAATGTATTTCACTTCAGCGAGATGCTTCAGGCGAGATCTGGAGATTGAAGAGAAGTGACCTGCCTGAGATCTCAGGGCAACTTAAGACAGAGCTGGGTCAAGTCCAAATATTCCAACTATCAGGACATGGCTCTCTCCACTATACCTCTTTGTGGCTGGTGTTCAATTTTTATTAATACTTACTTCATGGAATGAATCATAGACTTTGGAGTTAGAAAGAATCCTGTATCTTTTCCAAACTTCCACAGAAGAGAGTAGTTCCTTTCTCTGTAACTTGTTTTATGTGAGTGTATTAAAATCTAGAGAGTTTAGGAGGCAAGAGATGGGTTTGGTGGAGAAACACCAAATCTCTACCAGTTGCTGCTCATCCACTACCTGACTGTATGAGTTGTTCTCACTTCATGGAACAAACCCTTGCCCTGAAAGTATCATGCATTAACTGACTAGATGATTTAGGGCTCTAGGCTCTCCCTCTCAAGGGACTACCTTCTTTTAAGCTTTAGGAGACACACAGTCATCCACAAGAAACAGTAAAGGAATAGAGCAAGACCTGCAAGTTAGAGGGATATTTTTCCTCCCTCTCTTCTTTCTAACCTTATTTGACTGCTACAAATAAAACAGATCAGAAACAAAAACAGACTTGCTGAATACATTTTATCCTAAACACAAATGTGGTGAACTTATGGTTAGACTTCTGGAAACTATATTTAAAATTTGATTCCAAATTTTTAGATTGTGCTTATAAATGGTTGACTTGTCTAGTGGATGGATGAGAGAGTGGAACTGATAAGCCTTAGAAGATTATCCTGTGATGTTTTATATGACAGAAAGATGCACTTTAGCCTCATTGGGCAACAGGTCAAACCCTTTAGAAAACAGTTGTTCTACTGAGGTATCTTAGCCCTACTTCCCTCTCAAATGCATTTTGTCATTAGGTAAATCCTGAAGTCTACCCAAGTGAATGCACTGGCTGAGCTCTTGAGACAAAACACTGGTATCACAAATTGGGCACCTTGTCTGTATCAAGGCAGGAGTGGCTACTATTTTAAAAAATATATTTTATTGATTTTTTACAGAGAGGAAGGAAGAGGGATAGAAAGTCAGAAACATTGATGAGAGAGAAACATTTATCAGCTGCCTCTTGCACACCCCCCACTAGGGATGTGCCCGCAGCCAAGGTACATGCCCATAATCGAACCTGGGACTTTTCAGTCCACAGGTTAATGCTCTATCCACTGAGCAAAACCGGTTTAAGCAAGTGGCTACTATTTTGAAAGCCAGTTATCAGGGTTTAAGGACTCATCTTCTTTCATTCTCTAGCCTGTTCTGTTATCTCCATTTTCTTGATAAACTCCAACTTACCTGTCACCTCCTCCTTTTGAATTTCTCCCTGAGGCCCTGGGATGGACTTAAAGACTCCTTTGATGTTATCAAACTCTAACATGTTATTTTTGAAATCTTTGAAGCTACTTTTTGTTTGTAGAACTTGCCCCACTAGACTGAATTTATCACCAGAGTCTATGGTTTAGTCAGCTTGGTAACTTCAGTACATAGCTAAGTGCCTGGTACTAAGTCAGCACTGAATAAACAGTGTTTGAATGATGCATGAATGAATAAGTGAGCAAAAGAGTGGTCTGATACAAATGGTCTTTCAATTACTCTCATCTATCTGTTGTATGATCATAGTTACTATTACTGACACTCAGCACCATGCAGTAAAGAAAGAGGAAGGAGGGAGGTAAGCTCAACCTACAGGATGTTTTTTCTCCCTCTTGGAAACTGCATAACTGTAAAACACTTCCTTCTTTTTTTTAAAGGAAATGTAGTCACTGAGCATAGGTATGTTAACTCCTCATCCAGGTGAGTGAGCTCTAGTAAGCTAAGGTGAGAACATTGGGAAAACTGATTAAAGTATGATAAGAAAGTATTATCAGTTAATATTATGACATATATATTTTTTCTCTGTCAGGGAAATACAGAAAAGTACTGATTTATCGAAGGCATTGGTATACCATTTTTCTCCGAAAATTTATTCTACCCCATTGAGTAAAATGTTTAAAGTCAGGACAGTTCAAGATCAAGTCTGCTTTTTTGTTTGCTTATTTTAGAGGCTGACTTATGTAAAAGGGTGTGATTGATGAACATCTTAGGGCTCTTCAGGGGAAAATAAAACTGTATACATTGAAAAAGCAGCCAAACAGCCCATAAACAAAGAACTCCTCTGAGTTCAAATACAAAGATACTCTTATACTTTTTTATTTTACTTATTTTAAAATGTAACTTATTTTTTTTCTGTCACCATTTATCCCCTCTATGCCCTCTTCCACCTCTACCCACCCTTCCAACCCCCATAGATACTCATTCTTAAAGTGTTAATTTTTTCTTTTGCCCTTCTGGACTGGAAAATCAAGGTCAAATGCAATAATGGGAGCAAGATTTCTATGCCAAACTTAGCATGCTTCTTCCCTGTGAGGGGTAGGGTAGAGAGGGAGAGCAACAAGCTCTAAAGGAAGTTACACACTTGAGGTCATCCTTGCAGCCCTTCTTGGAATCCCTCAGCCCCTTCTTTTCTTGTGATTGCCCTACCATGAAAAAAGTGTCCCTGTTGGTAGGGAAATCTTCCAGCAGGGCCCTCAGGCTATTTCAGTAGGCCATGATCTGACCCCGAAGATCATAGTGGACAAGTGGTGGTTAAATCTGAAAAGTCAGAAGAGATGATGTCCAAAGGTGAGTCCTCTCTACAGAAGTTGTAGGATCTACTTTCCTAGACTGTCTTTCAAAGACAACAGAGCACCTTCGTCATGAAGAAATCTCTGTCTGGGTCAGGTTGCTACTGCATGAAGGCAAAGGCATGGACCCCTTCAAAGCTTCTCCTATCCTTCATTTCTAATGCTCCTTCTTCCGTGTGTCAGAGGTCAGCTAGGTTTGGTTTTATATAATAGAATTGTGGCTCAAATAAAACAGACCACTTCATACCTTGGAGAATTTCTACATGATTCTGGTGTTTATTGAATTCAGAGAGAAATCAGCATGTGTAGCTCACATATACTACATATCCTATACTTACTTCTGACAATATTCAACTATGACTTCTCTCTTGGTTTTCTCAATTTCATCCTGTAATAAAAGATGATAGTTCTTCTATTAGACAGTTGGTTATAAACACTCTCCACGAAAATATCTATGTAGAAACTGGTAGTAAACTTAAAGCAGAAAAGTTGAGATACTCTTCCTGAAGGTCAACGTATTGGGAAATTCATCTCCCCCCCCCCCCCCCCCCCCCGCCCATACATTTTGCTGATTGAGTAAGGCCCTGACCACTCTTTAAAGGGGCCATTGCTAAAGGTTATGTTTGCAGAAAGAAGTCTTAAGGAATGAGGTAATGCCTCCTTCCAGGAAAAAGAGCACTTGCTATAAAAGAGGTGGGTTCCTCCATGATTCCTCCTGACATTTACAAACATCGATCCGGGCTCCTCTATGTTGCTCCCGTGGGACTTGGGAAGCCAAGGGAACTGACACAAACACAAAGCCCATGTTGCCTGCTCTGCTATGAGTAATAAAGTTATTTTGTCTCTTAACTAGGAATCCTGTGTCTTCTGCTAGCCTCCACAGAAGTCACAGGTTAACGTACCAGCTTGTAAATAGGCTAAAATCCCAGACCTTAACACAACTGACAATTTATTGCCTGAGCCCTTTCTAAACTGATCAGCATTGAATAATGCTACGAGCAGTTAGTGAGTTGTTACATTTTCTATTGGGTCAATTTTTTTTTATATTGTAGTAAAAAAACGAATTTAATATCTTAGTGACTTATTAAAAGAAGTCCTTTTTCTCTGTTATTGTTCAGTAGTAATCTTGAAATCTAGCCTCCCTCACATCCCAGATGGATTAGGTAAGTTTAGGTCTTTAGTTTTCAGTCACGGGTAGGGAAAAAGCCTAGAGATTGTAAATTTGCCATTTCTTCCCCAAATAGTGCTTCATTAACCTAATGATTTCCTCATCAAAATATTAATAAACAATGAAATGATATTTGCAAAATTAAGCAATACTTTTAACTGTTTAAAGACTTGAGCTTTATAAATATGTTGTCAACAGATTGGGCTAGTATAAAACCCTTAAATAGGAACAAGGTGTCTGTGCCAGAGGAAAACAAGATAACAGGTAAATTAGATGGCAAGAGTCTTTGTTCACCTTGTCTAAACACCCTAAGCACCAGTGGGTCTCTCAGGAACGGGCAAAGGTTCCAGAGTGGGTGTTGAAACTAGTTCCATTTAGAAAGTGACAGAATGAAATGTGACCTTGGGAAAATGCACACATTTTAAAAACTAGACTGCAGTTGGCTTGAATGGCTTCCTTTGTATTTCTTATGAACTCCCTTTTTTCAGTTCTTTATGTTTTCACTGGTCCTATCCAAATAGGCTGAATGCAACAGGCTCTAAGTTAAGAAGTTTTATTTGCTCAAATGTAAAAGATGACATGAGAGCTTTAGAGAGCCCTTCTTACTATACTCACGAGGTTCATCGACTCCGCCATGGTTTGTTTCCTGAGGAGGAAGGCATTCAGCATCATGTCCCACAGTCCCACCTTTTCTAACTGAATAGACACGAAAGCCTCCGGAGCTCCTACAAGGGAACAGAGACAGCTGAGCCCAAGGCCAGTGGATGAACAGCAAGGAGACAACTGAGAACTCTCTGAAGGACTGGAACGCCTGAGGCTGCACATTGGGCCTTGCAGCAGGGGAGCTGGTGGCTCTGTCTTCACAGTGCCCAGCTGCTTCCTGTGCTGGTGTGTCCTCCTCCTCCTTGGCACTCATGTGCCTGAGGCATGCATTGGCAGTCCCGAACTGCACAGCCTGGCCCAGTGTTTGCACTATACAGGTCCCTTTGTGTCCTCCAGGCTTAATGTGTAGAGATACCTGGACTGAAATGGCCTCCCAAGGGTCTGCTGACCAGACACATTGACCAAAAATCTTACATCCACCCATTGGGAGTGTGGACTTAGGGCACCCGAACTCTGGCCATATGTCGGATTAATGGCATCTTGAGAAGTAGAGTAGCTTTGCCTATTGTATTTTTTCCCCATTTAAAATTTGCCAGAATTAAACTAGAATATCACTGGTATGCCTCAATGAAATATTCAGAGTATTTATAATTATTGCAGAATACAAATATCTTTTTCTGGGTCATGGTGAGAAGAAATCAAGACATAATAGAGTATCCCTGCCTAATAGACACATCTTTTTAGAGACTGTCTTGTTGACAACACACCATTCTATTATTCTAAGCAATGACAAAGCTCTTGTTAAAATAGTAAGGATAGGTCTGTACTTCTCACTAAGATAGACATGGAAAATTTGGAGAGGCCAATATTCTTTGTTCTTGTGTTCTCCTCTCTTTGAAGTTTGAAAAACACAGAAAAGGGGAAAAGGAGAGGGAGGGAAAAGCAAGAGGAGGGAAGAAAGGGAGGAAGAGAAGAGAAAAGAAGTTGTAATTAGGAACTGTTAACTCTCCTTTATAGACTGGAGTACATCAGAAGGAACTGAGCTTGCCCACTGTTCATACAAGGTTCAAAATCAAACACATGCTGGTCACTCTGGGAGTTTGTTCATTCTTCAGTCTCATAACACTCTGTTCTTAACTGACTTAAAAAGGACACATTTATGTTAATCCTGCTTCCCCCTGGTACAGTACCTTTTGATAGCCTTGGGTCTTTCTGAAAGAAGAATAAAGATGTCTGGAAATTTTGGAGTTGGGGCCAACAGCAATCTCTCTATGCCATTTACAATTCTGGAATTTCTTCTGGTTGGACCCATTCCACCATCATTTTTAAGATCCGAATTTATTTCCTAAAATATTTCAAACCAAAGTGAATTCAAATTGTTGGATTTATATGTCCTGTGGTACTGGCTATAAAATTATCTCATAGCCACAAATACGTTTAAATGACTGGATATATGGGGAGGGATTGGGAATGGAGAGAAGGGGGAGGGGAGGAAAGTAAAGAGAGTAAGGGAGGGAAGGGAAGAGAGCTACAATAAAGGGGTGAGGCACTAAGAGGAACTATTTCCAGAATAGAATGCAATTATCCAAAGTGCTCTGACAAAATTTCTTTATTCCACAGGTGGCTAGTAGAGTGCTCAATCAGAGGGGACTCTCAAGAAATAAATACTGCTGATTGGCTTCATGGTTGTGAGAGCTGAGAACTTGTTTCAGGTGCCCATTCTGGTATAGTCTAAGCAGATGGAGGTGGGCTATATATGCTGCCATGCCCAATGCAATGATGAAGGAGGGAGAGGTGGGGGAGAGGGAAAGGAAGATGGAGGAAAAAAAAGGGAAATCCTTATTTTTCAATACTCCTATTGGTTATGGAGCTATCAGGCACAATGGATGGAATGCTTTTACATTTTTTCTAAAATACTAACTAAAAAAATTGTCTTCAAAGGAAAGACAACTTTTTCAAAGAAATAAGGAGTTCTCTTTATCTGAATTACTAAAGAAGGAGGCAAAAAACAAAAAAACAAAAACAAAACAAAACAAAAAAAAACACACAACAAAACATCCTGGGTAAAAATGTAATGTTCCCATCTTTACTTTTTGTGAAGTCCCTGTGTTAGCCAGGTCTCTTGGAAGTGGTGGAATATCCAGTTCAGAAGACTTAAGAGGTCTAAGAAAGGCTCTGAGTGAGCCAAGAGGGAAGAAAACACAAGCTCTGCAATCAGGTCGCAGTGCTGACACTCTTGCGATCTTGGTTTGTGCTTAACCTTTCAGAACCTGTTTCCTCACCTAGAAAAAGAGGATGATATTCCCCATCACGTGGGGCTGTTGAGACAATTCCACAAGCCCATGTATATCCATCACTTAGTTCACTGCCTTGCCTGGACCACAGAAGCTTCTGAATTGAATTATTAACTCTTCTGACTCCCCTATCTGCTTTCAACATCCCAGCATATCCATCTTTCATTTCTTCCTTTTTTATATATAAAACTAGTGGCCCAGTGCACGAAAATTGTGTCCATTAAAAGGGTATCAATTAGAGGAAATGATTTAATATTGCTATTTGCTCTTTCTCTATAATAGAAGTATCAGAGATTAAAGAAAATTAGTAAAATGTATATGAAAACCTTTCTCCTGTCAGAGTCTGGGGCACACCACGGGACCCAGAGTCAAGTCCCCACTCACTCACATGTGCCTCAAAATCACGTGAGACCCAGACTCAGCTGCAGTCCCCCCCTGCATTGGGGTAGATCCAGACCTTGCCAGTCCCACTCTTGTCAAACCCCAAAGGGCAGGAGGCGTCCTTGGGTCCCCTGGCCCAGCACCAGGATGGGCGGCATGGCCTGAGGTCCCCCATCAAGTCCCACCAGGTGGGAGACACAACCTGAGGTCCCCCATCAAGCTCCACTGGGTAGGAAGCATGGTCTGAGGTCCCCCGTCAAGCCCCACCAGGCAGAGGAACACAGCCTCAGGTTCCCTGGCCCAGCACCAGGAGGGAGGTACAGACTCAGATTCCCCATCAATCCCCACTGGCACGGGGGCGCAGGCTCAGGTCCCCGTGAAGCCCAGCTGGGTGGGGGGCACAGCCTGAGGTCCCTGTTAAGCCCTGCCCAGCGGGGGGAGCAGCCAGTGGTCCCCTAGCCCAGCACCAGGACAGGAAGTACACTTTGAGGTCCCCCATAAAGCCCCACTGGGTGGAGGGTATGGCCTCAGGTCCCCTGGCCTGGTGCTGGGGTGGGGGTCGAGGCCTGAGGTCCCCTGTCAAGCCTCTCTAGATTGGGGGAGGGTATAGGCCTCCTGTCCCACATGCCTCAGCCATGCCCCCCTGCTGGCCTCTCGTCCCGCTGCCACGACCACTTCACGCTCTCCGTGAGCAGGAATGCATAGGGAAGGCTGGGCCAGGATAATTGAGAGGGGGTGATGGGAACCAGCATCCTGGGTGAGCTGGGCCTCACAGCCTCTCTGCTTCAGCTCCCAGTACCCCGGACCTAAGGAGTAGTGCTTTCACAGAGGCCTGGCAGGCACTGGATATGGCAATGCCTTAAAAACAGAAGAAGCCCCCTTTAACTCTGGCTGGAAGTGCGTTGGGAACTTACGGTCGGAGGAAACAGCCCAACATCAGGGCTGAAATAAGACCTTGGGTAGCCTCCGGAGGGTGCAAACCAACAGTAACAGGCATCTTTGAAGCAAAGACATTTGAACGTACAGTGGATATTAGGCGATAGTAAGGAATTACCCTAACTTTTCAAGGTGTGACAATGGCTGAATATTTACTTCTTTTTAAAGATACTCATCAGAGGATATTTAAGAGGGAAACAACTTGCTTTAAAAGTATGGTGTTGTCCTGGCCCAGCCCTCCCCGCACTACGGAAGCCTCAAGGACCGAGCCTCTCCCGCTGGCTAGGCCCTGGAAAGCGCGGTGCAGAGAGGCTGGTCCGTGCTTTGTTCCCTGCCCCGCCAGCATGAAGTGAAGCATTCCCAGCTGGCGACCAGGCGTGCAGTGGGCATGCCCCAGCCACGTCCCCCGCTCCTGATTGGCTGGTAGCGTATTGAAGGTACGGTAGTTTGCATGTTTCTCTTTTATTAGATAGGATATTTGTATTGATTTCAGAGGTGAAGGGAGTGGGAAAGAGATAGAAACATCAATGATGAGAGAAAACCATTGATTGGCTGCCTCCTGCACACTCCATACTGGGGATCGAGCCTGCAAGTTGGGCATGTGCCCTGACTAGGTTCATAAGTCAAAGATCAACCACCGAGTCACACACACCAGGCCCATCTTTCATTTCTATCCTTAATTGCTTCCTCTTTTCCAGTTCTTTCCTACAAATATATCTATTTTATTCTTAATTGTCTTGCCCCCTCAAACTTTCTCTGCAATTCTGACCAAACTTCTTAAAGAATCACTATGGCCTACAATGTTTTTGTCTCCCCCTAATTTCTTATGTTGAAGGTCCTTCCCCCCGATAAGATGGTATTTGAAGACATTTGAAGATAGTATTGGAAGGTAATTAGGGTTAGATAGGGCATAATGGTGGGGCTCCAATCTCACAGGGTTGGTGCCCTTCCAAGAAGAGAGAGACACAGACTTCTCTCTCTTTTTCTGCCACGTGACGCCACTGCAAGAGTTCAGCCGTCTTCAAGCAAGGAAGAGAGCCCTCACCAGAAGCTGATCATGAAGGCCCCTGGATCTTGGATTTCTGGCCTCCAGAATTACAAGAAAATAAACTTCTGTTGTTTAAGCTGGTCCATGGTATTTTGTTTTGGCAACCTGAGCTGACTAATACTGGAGCAGTAAATATACACCGATTTTGTACTTTTGTCACCTTGTTACCCCTTAACACTGGCAGTATGCCTTTCTCTCCAGCTCCATCAGAACTGGTCTGTCAGTCAGCAATGAGCCTTGGAGAATGTCAAAGGGCCTCATCTTAATCCCTACTCTCTGGTTCTTCCCTCTAGACTTAACTCTATCTACTTTCAACGTTTTCTTCTTTCTTCATCTTCTTTTAAAAAAATAGCTTTGCCCGGTTGGCATGGCTAAGTGGTTGAATATCGACAGATGAATGATTCCGGATCAGGGCACATGCCGGGATTGTGGCTTTGATCTCCAGTGTGGGGTGTGCAGGAGGCAGCTGATCAATGATTCTCTCTCATCCTTGATATTTCTATCTCTGCCTCCCTCTGAAATCAATAAAAATATATATTAAAAATAATAGATATATTGAGATACAATTGACATTCAATTAACAGCACATATATGAAGTGTACAATTAGAGCAGTTTTATTATATGTGTGCAAATGAAGCCATTATCACAAAAAAATAATGACCATTATCATCCCTCCCACCCAGCCCTGTTCCTCAAATAACCATTGCTCTGCTTTCTGCAACTATAGATCAGAATGCATTTCCTACAACTTTATACAAAGGGAGTCATGCAGTATGTACTCTTTTTTTTTGTCTGGCTTCATCCATATTGTTGTGTATGTCAATAGATCATGTCTTTGTATTGCTGAGTAGTATTCCATTGTATGAATATACCACAATTTGTTTATCCATTCATCTGGTGATGGGTATTTGAGTTCTTTCCAGTTCTTGGCTATTTTAAAATAAAGCTGTCATGAACATTTGTGTATGTATTTATATGGACATGTGCTTTCTCTTGAGTAAATACATAGGAGTGGAATGGCCACATCATCTGGTAAGTGTATGCTTAATTTTTAAAGAAAGAGCCAAAACTATTTTCCAAGATGATTGACCATTTTGCATTCCCATGAGCAGTGTATGGAGTTCCAGATTCTTCTTATCCTTGCCAACACTTGGAATGATCATCCATGTAAAAAGTTAACCATTCAAATGGTTCTGCAGTCATTTCTCACTGGGGTTTTACATTTATCTAATAACTAATGGTTTTGAACTCCTTTTTATGTGCTTATTTGTCATCTGCGCATCTTCTTAAATGACTCATTTCTTCTTGAAACATTTCTCTTCTTGGACTTTAGTAGCAATGCACAATTTTATTCTGTCTCTGTCTCTTTCCTTTATTTCTTCCCTTCCTTCCCTTTCTCTTGCTCCCTTTCACTGTCTTCATCATTTATTCCTCCTTATTATGTCATTAGCCCTCTTCCTGTCCCACATTTGTAGGAAAGCATATAAATACACATACATATATATTCATGTACATTTACATATTCATATATATTTTACTCTAATGCCTCCTTACCCCTCCCAGTGCTGAAGGTCTTTCCAGGCTATTACTCTTCATGCCTTCCCTCGCCTGCCCTGTGCTCTTATCTAGTGACTTTCAACATTTGCTCCCTGGGTGGATCTCAGGAAATAACTTATAAGCCTCTCAATCTCCCCAGCAACCATAACAATCCCACTTATACCTGTTTAATTATTGGTATTCCTCATAAAATTAAATTAATTAAATAAAGGAATCTATGTGTTAACTTTGTATGAAAACCAAAAGTGGTGGTCAAACCAGCTCATTTTTTTCCTAGTCCCCATCTGCCCTTTCTTGCTTCCATGCCTGGGTATCTGAAGGGACACCTCTCTACCCAGAATGATCACATGGTCATCTCTGCCTATCAAAAAGCTCATCCCTCAGGCTTTCCCAAATGCCTCTTCTCTGTGCTACCCTACTGAGTGCCCAAAGGGGACCTCTTTTCTTTAAATTTTTTCAATAGCTTGTTGAATCTCTTTTATGCCTTGTGTATTTGAACTACTTGTTGGCCGGTGCCCCTTACCCACACTGGCCTGTAAGTTCTTCAGGAGCATGAAATATATCTTACTATTACCTGATGAGCTCAAATGACAAAAGAAGGGATAGGTAATTGGATTTATCAAAATGAAAAATTGGTTTCAAAGGACACCATCACAAAAGTGAGAAGATGGCCCTCAGAATGGGAGAAAATATTTGCAAATCTTATACTTGATAAGGGATTTGTATTCAAATTAAATAAAGAATTCTTACAATAATGAAAAGACTAAAAAATCCAAATTTATAAAAGGGCAAAGCATTTGAGTAGACATTTCTTTAACAAAGACATACAAATGGCCAATAAGCACATGGAAAGTCCTCAACACCATTAGTAATTACAGAAATGCTAATCAAAACTATATGAGATACCACTTACTCCCACTAGCATAGGTAAAATAAAGAAGTGAGACAATAAAAATATTAGCAAAACTAAAAAACATGCGTCCTTACAGAAACCATTACATGAATGTTCATGGCAGCATTATTCATAATAGCCAAAAAGTAAAAACAACACAATGACTGTCAACTTATAAATGGAGAAACAAAATGTGGTGTATCTATAGGATATCTTTCATCAGTAAAAGGAAATGAAGTGCTGATGCATGTTCAATCATGAATGAAACTTGAAAATATAATATTAAGTAAAAAGAAATCTGACATGAAGTGGCATGTTTTGTGACTCCATTTATATATAATTTCCAGAATAGGCAAAGCTATAGAGACACAAAGCAGATTCTAGGTTGCTAGGGGCTGAGGAGAAAGAGGGATGGGAGTGACTGCTAATTAGTACAGAATTTCTTTTGAGAGTGATGAAAACTTTCTGGAATTAAATCGTGGTGATCTTGTGAGTTATACACAGTAAAGGGATACATTTAATGTAACATTAATTATCTATGTATATAAAAGGCTAAGTGGCTGACTGTCCATCTATCCAACTGACTGACTGTGGCCGGTACATAGGTCACACACTGGCAATTTAAAAATAAATGTTGAATCGCGCATGTGCAATACATATAAAGCTCTTGCTGGCACCAATCTCGTGTGTGTGTGTGTGTTTAAATATATTTTTACTTATTTTTTACAGAGAGGAAGGGAGAGGGATAGAAAGTCAGGAACATCAATGAGAGAGAAACATTGATCAGCTGCCTCCTGCACACCCCCCACTGGGGATGTGCCCACAGCCAAGGTACATACCCATGACGGGAATTGAACCTGGGACCCTTCAGTCCACAGGTCGATGGTTTATCCACTGAGCCAAACCAGCTTTGGCCTCATGTCTGTGTTTTGATCTGTCATTGTCAGTTGTGTATTTGGTTGACATTTCTTTTATAGAGAAAGGGCAAATAGCAATATTAATTTCCTTTCAATGTGCATGAATGAGTGCACCAGGCCACTAGTATCTCAATAACAACCAAAGAAAGCCAGAAAAAAGAAGAGTATATATTGGGTGTTGACCAGAAAAAAGAAGGCATAAATTTGTTAGGTTTAATCAAATAATTGACTTGATACCCCTCCCCTGGAACTGCACTTTAGGCCATGTTACATTGGACATTTCCTTTCACTTAGACACATTCCATCTGATAAGACCACATTCCACTTGTTAAGACTATTATCTTTCCTCTCTGGACTGTCCCAGGCTCCGGACCTGCACAGAGAATTCTCTGCCCAGAAAAAGACCATCTAAAGTTCTTTAAAACCTCTGACTCCCTGTCTTTGTGGCTGGCACCATTTGGGGGCTCAGCCCATCTAGTATCGAGATGACCTAATAAATTTATAATCTCATACTACGTTGGCCTTGTGCATTCTTCATTTGCGGTATATCTATAGGATATCTTTCATCAATAAAAGGGAATGAAGTGCTGATACATGTTCAAACATGGATGAAACTTGCAAACATAATGTTAAGTAAAGAGAAATCTGACATGAAGTGGCATGTCTTATGGCTCCATTTATATAAAATTTCCAGAATAGGCAAAGCTATAGAGATACAAAGCAGATTCCAGGTTGCTAGGGGCTGAGGGGAAAGGGGGATGGGAGTGACTATTAATTGGTACAGAATTTTACTTTTCCAAAAAGAATTTTACTTTTGCAAAAAGAAATACAGGAAGGATAAAATATAAAACAATGGAATCCTTTGTCTACAAAGGGCAGAGGTGTATGATAAGGTAATTTTTTAAAGCTAGTCAATATTATAGTTACACATATAGAAAAATTATTAGCAATAAAAGGCAAAAGGTCAAGTAAAGGTTTGGTCATGTGTTGAGTCACTTTAGAAAAAAAGAAATAAAAGGAACGCAGGAATAAAAAAGATAAAAATACAGGAAAGAAGGGAAAATGGGAGAAAGAGAAGAGAAGGGGGAGAAGGGAGGAAGAAGAGGTAGAGGTAAAGGTAAGGAGGGAAGTATGCAAGGAAGGGACAGACTGACGTTAGCTGGTGGGTCATGGTAGCATGCCTCAGGCTCCCCTATCTTACAGGCTGACCTTGACATCAGCAGGACAGCCCCCTTGGGCAGTGTGATAGTAGCATGCATGCTGGAAAGCCACCATCAAAGCATTTTTCCGAGCAGCTTGACATGCAAGAGTCACCTGCATGTTTTCAACTCCTGAATGGAAGAAGAGCTACAAAAAAATATATAAAAGGTATTAGGAATTTCTCTCATAAAGAAAAAGGTAGATAAGCCCGTCAGAAAAAGACAAGTATCACATGGTCTCACTCATACGTGGAATCTAATGAACAAAATAAACTGATGAACAAAATAGATCCAGAGACATAGAAGCATGGAACAGACCGCGGAATCTCAGAGGAAAGGTGGGGTGGGAAGGGGTGTGGAGAGATTAACCAAAGAATTTATAAGCATATATGCATATCTCATAGAATATAGACAACAGTGTGGTGAGGGTCTGAGGTGGGGTATTAGGTGGAGGAGGGTCAATGGGACAAAAGGGGGACATATGTAATATTTTCAACAACAAAAATAAATTCTTTAAAAAAAGGAAAAGGTAAAGTTGAGGCTTGAGATCACCATTTATTCAACATCCTATATAATAAAAAGGCTAATATGCGAATTGACCAAATGGTGAAATGACTGATTGCTCAATGTAGGAGCTGCCCCTTGGTGGTCAGTGCACTCCCACAGGGGGAGCCCATGCAGCCAGAAGCTGGGCTCATGACTGGCAAGCGCAGTGGTAGTGGCAGGAGCCTCTCCCTCCTCTGCAGCAGCACTAAGGATGTCCCACTGTCAGCTTAAGCTGTCAGTGGGACATCTCCCAAAGGCTTCCGGACTGCAAGAGGGTACAGTCCAGGCTGAGGGACTCCTCCCTCACAAATGCACAAATTCTGTGCACCGGGCGTCTAGTGTATATATAAATGTTGAACTGCAGGATGAGCTGAGATCCTTGTTCCCGAGTCACAAGACTGAATCTTTGTCTCCCTAACCAGCATTTCGTCCAGGAAGGCAGCCCTGAAGCTTGATTTTCTCTGTAGCTGGACACCATCAGGTTTCCCCAAATGTCAGAAAAGGATGAGCAGGCTCTAATGAGTGAGCCAGGGGAAGGCTCTTGTAAAACAGCCAAGATTAGATTTATGTTTAAAAAATACACACACGAATTGAAACCTGCACATACATTCACAGAAGCAAAGAAAGCTATCCGAGTGACAGGGATAAAACAGCACCAGGTTTAAACAGGTCAGATAAAAGCTCCGATCACAAGTGTATATTTTCAAAAGCTTGATACAAAAGTGGCTCACTATAAGTGCTTCTTTTTAATATCTAATAGAAGTTATTGCAAAGGGTGTTGCAGTCTCTATAGTTCAAACCAGGCCAATGTGCACATCAAATGAGGCAAGATCTTCATCATTACTTATAAAGTTGGAAGCTTTTCTTATATAAGAGACCCAACTTTATATGGATTAAACATTATGATTTTGGAAGAAACAGGAGAAAAGTGCTTAATTTTCCTCTAGTTTACTTAAAAAAAATAATTAAAATAATTTACCTTAAGGATGGCTTCCTTTGTATAAAAACTAAATTTGCCAACTTGGGTATCATCCACCTCAGAGATGGCCAAGACAAAAGTAGTAGGAGAATATCTGCAAGAAGATACATGTCCCTGTTTCACTCTTTGTGCCATGCCATTAGTCAATAGATGCCCATTCTGATGGGACAGAATGGCCTGTGATCAGCTTTGGGACATCAGTAGGAACAGCAAGTGCAGATGTTATGCAAGACTTGACATTTCCACTCAAAGACCAAAAGGCTCTGGGGTATTTTCAATCCTTATTGAACTTAATCTCCCTGTAGTTTCATTGTGGTGACCATCCACCCTGGAGCATTTGAATGTATTTTCTGATAATCATACCACTGTTTTTCCTCTTGCCTTCTTGACCTCCCCACCTTGGCATGTGGATTGTTTTGAGCCAAAGGCAATCGAAACCCTGCTGGCTCCCAGAAACTTTTACCTCTCCCTTAAAGAATTTAAATTAAAGGCCTTGTCCATAATCGGAGTTATCACCAGAGATAACTTTTTATGACTTATATCTAGGCCGGGGCAAACATCTAATTACTGAACATCTGAGCATCTGATCTTACTGTCCTGCAAATGACCTTCCTCCCCTCTGAAGCCCCAAGCTGCCTTGCCTCATTCCTTAGCTCAGAAAGTTATTACCTCATTTTTCCTTTCCCCTCTCTGAACCTCTCATGTATATGGGGTTCCCATATGAACATACATAATTAAGTTGGATTATTTTCTCTTTTAATCTGTCTCATGTTGATTTGACTATTAGACCAGCAGAAAGAACCTAAGAGGGTAGATGGAGGGAAGCATGTTTCTCCCCACAGCCTCATCTACTCAGGCCCCTCACAGACTCAGACCCCCTTGTCCACTCCCTAAAAGTTTTCCAGTTCTAACTCTCTCCCACTGCCCTACCTGTCATCTAATATTCTTTGTAACCACATTTCTGCCTTGGAATATGGTCCTTTGTCCATAACTATGAGATTCTATTATGTAATTTAATACCTGTGACTATTGGTTTCTTTATCTATGACTGTATGTAAATGGGATATCACTTATCTCATATATGGCTGTGATAAATATTAAATGGAATAATATGCATGAATGTACTTTTTAAAAAAATAAATCTTTATTGTTCAGATTATTACAATGTTGTTCTTTTTTCCCTCCCATAGCTCCCTTCCCCCTGGTACTCATCCCATCCTCTGCCCTCACCAACCCCCCCCCCCCCCCCCCCCCCCCCCCGCCGTCTTCATTCATAGGTGTATACTTTTGGTCCAGTCTCTTCCCGCACCCCCCCCACACCCCTTTCCCCTGAGAGTTGTCAGTCCATTCCCTCTTTATGCCCCTGATTCTATTATATTCACCAGTTTATCCTGTTAATCAGATTTTTAATTCACTTGATTTTTAGATTCATTTGTTGATAGATGTGTATTTGTTGTTCATAATTTTTATCTTTACCTTTTTCTTTTCTTCTTCTTAAGGAACACCTTTCAGCATTTAATATAATACTGGTTTGGTGTTGATGAACTTCTTTAGATTTTTCTTATCTGGGAAGCACTTTATGTGACCTTTAAATCTGAATGATAGCTTTGCTGGATAGAGTAATCTTGGTTGTAGGTTCTTGTTATTCATCACTTTGAATATTTCTTGCTACTCCTGTCTGGCCTGCATAGTTTCTGTTGAGAAATCAGCTGACAATCGTATGGGTGCTCCCTTGTAGGTTAACTAACTGTTTTTCTCTTGCTGTTTTTAATATTCTCTCTTTATCTTTTGCTCTTGGCATTTTAATTATGATGTGTCTTGGTGTGGTCCTCTTTGGATTCCTTTTGTTTGGGGTTCGGTGCACTTCCTGTACTTTTAAGTCTATTTCTTTCACCAGGTGGGGGAAGTTTTCAGTCACTATTTCTTCAAATAGATTTTAGTATCTTGCTCTCTCTCTTTTTCTGGAACCCCACAATACAGATGTTGGTATGCTTGAGATTGTCCCAGAGGCTGTTTACACTATTTTCACTTTTTCGGATTCTTTTTAAATGCTTCTTGCTTTTCAGGCTGAGTGATTTTTGCTTCTTTGTTTTTCAGATTTTTGACTTGATTCTTGTGGTCCTCTAGTTTGCTTTTGGGTCTCTGTATAATATTTTTTATTTCAGTCAGTGTATGCTTAATTTCCAGTTGGTCCTTTTTCATATCCTCCATTGTCTCACTCATATCCTTGAGGGACTTGCTCATATCCTCGAGGGTCTTGTTAAATTTATCAGCCTTTTCTAGGAGCCTCTTGAAAAGCCTTATAACCATGGTTTTGAACTCTATGTCCAGTCATTTTTTTTCCCTCCATTTTTTTCACATGTCATTTGTTACCTTGTCTTCATATTTTGGCTGCTTTCCTGAGTTGGTCCAGTAGGTTTGTGTGGTAGGTATCCTCTAGAGGACAGTGGCTCAGCATTCCCAGTTACCTTAGGTGGATACTCTTGGTGCACCCCTTTATGGGCAGCACTGTCTTGTTGTAGTTAAGCCTAGGTTGTTGCTGGCATCACTGGGAGGGGTTGACCTCCAGGCCAATTGGCTGTGAGGATCAGCTGTGTTCACGCTTTGAGTGCCTCTGTGCTCAGCCTGGATGCGGTGGAGTCTCAGGGCTGAGCAGGAAGCCTTGGTTTCCCATCAGCTCCGCCCTAAATGGCTCCCCGGGTCTCCGTGCCCCGTGGCAATGGCTGCACACACCTCCGAGAGAAAGCTGCCTGGAGCTCTGCTCACTGCCAGACAGTCTAGTTTCTCCCCAAATGAGTCTGGATACCCAAAGACTCACCTGGAATGGGAAAACAAAGCAGTCTGGTGTTTTTGGGGTTTTTTCCTCCCAAACGATAGAGTCAGCCACAAGTCCTCTCCAATAGCTCGTGCGCCTTTGCAGCGCCTGAGTTTCAGCGTGTTTCCTCCTTACAGTCCAGTTTCACCCCGTATTAGTCTGGGTTCCCCGAGACTCACTCAGAACCTGGACTCAGTGCAGTGGCACGCCTTTGTCTCCCTCCCAGTTCAAGAAAACCAGCCGGATTTGCAGCTGCCTGCCCTTTCCGTTCGCACGCAGCTCCGAACCTCTGACTCCACGTGTATCCACAACTCTGCCTCCTCAGCTCCCCCGAGTCTCAGTGTCCTTTTATTTTTCCTTCTGTTTGTGGAATGTCCCCTCAGCCAGCCCTCTGGTGGTTCTGAATGATGTCCATTTTGTCCTTTAGTTGTAGTTTTGAATTTGTTGTACAGGGCAGCAGTATGGGTGTTTACCTATGCCGCCATATTGGTTCCTCCCTCAAATGTACTTTTTAAAATGTAAGTCACAATGCTTACGTTTGATGTATGTTGTTGTCACAGCAGAACTCCAAAGTGGCAACTTTAAGAAATGAACATATATAAAACAAATGCAAACTTCAGACACAAATTCCTTGGGTGCATAAACCATTCTCTAGAAATTCAGAAGGCTCCCCAGATCTTGCAGAATCTCTGGGTCATCACTGGGAGGACCAATTACTGCTTGGTCAGGACACAAAGCACTTGGGCAACCTGTGCTATTTGGTTGATTCTGACTGAACAAAATAGGCCCTCTTTCACAGCAGTGTAAAAGATCAGCTCCAGCAGGAGGCCCTTGAAGAGACAGAGAATAGCTTCGCTCTAGGTGGAGACTAAGCCTTACCTGAGGTCCAATTATACTTCCTGCCTTAAGCTTCTATAAGATCTCTCTGTATCCTAACAATAAATTCTCTTTTTGGTTTAGTTAGTGTGACAGAATAGAGCAGGGGACATTTTCCCTTCAGGGGACATTTGGCAATATCTGGAGACATTTTTGATGGTCACAAATGGGAAGGAGAGATATTGCTAGCATCTAGTAGGTAGTGGTCAGGGTGCTGCTAAACAACCTCTGATACAAAGCCCCTACCCTACAGGAAAGAGTCACTCTGCTCCAAATTTCAATAGTGCCAAGACTGAGACATTCCGAGACATTGTGTTCTATCATCCTCACCCCTCCATTCTACCCATGCTCCCTCTGAGGGAGATGAGTCCCTTAACATATTAATATACTAACATATCCAAGTTATATTTTGAACAGGGATCCACATCAGCAAAGCCAAGGCGACTTCCCCTCCTTGGAGTCATCCTTGCCTTCCTTGGGGTGGATGGGGCCAGGACCAGAAATCTCCAAGGATGGAACAAGGGCCCTCAGGCAGAGGGTAGACTGTAGGGGGGGGGGGTAGGATAAAAGACAAAAATGTCTTCTCAGCATACATCAAAGGTGGATTCTCTGAGGCGGGGGGGGAAAATTCCTTTCTCTAACTGGATTGATTTATGATGTGTTAGTGATAGGAGTGCTTTCTTTCTGCCAATGGGCATGAAATAGAGGTTCCACTGGTTTCAGTCAGCTTACTTTATTGACCAACAGAAGAACCTAAGATATTGCCATACATGTTAGATTTGTACGTTGTGTTAGAATTTTGAGGAAACAGTGCTCAAAAACACTTGACTGACTTCTTCCTGATCCCAGCATAAGTGAGAGAAGTGACCTGGACTTCTGATCCATGGTTCTTGCTCTATGAGACCAACCCTCACACCCCTTTCTACCCAGAAGCAACATAGTCAACCGGGTAGCTGCCTGAGCCTGTGATTCCATCTCATTTGAACTCTCTTATCTGATTCTTCCACTTCTAAGTTACTTGATGTTTTTAAATCAAATTATTCCCCTTGATTGAGACCTTATTTTCCCCTCTTATTAAGAAAAGGGTAGAAAGAAAATAAATGGCATTATGGCAGACAGAATATAATAAATACAATTAGAAATACAAATGTGTTGGCTTGTCCAGTGGTGGTAGAAATTATTTTTCACTAGTCATTCATTCTACCATTACATTATTTTTACTTTACCCTCTTGAGGTTCACCTGTCTACGCGATCACTGTTCTCCAGCAGAGAGGTGATGAAGATAGGAGGTGGATGATCCACCTTGTCCTTGTGTGTTGCAAATTCAAAGTGAACAGGCCTCAGATGCAAATGGAACTCTTCAAAGCCCATCTCCCACGCCATTTTCTTATAGAGACTAAAAGGGGGGGGGGGGGGGGGAAAGAGCCAACAACATTTACTATTTATTTTCTCCTAAATGGAAACTAAGTGGTAAGAAAACCAAAACATCAGAATAAGCACAAAAGGAAAAGGCAAAATAAAAGTAACAGAAGTAGGGCAGGAAGTGAATGAGTCACAAAGGCCTTATGTCTGCCCTTTGCTATGACAGTTGAAAATAGAAGTAAAGTAGGAGTAGATGTGCTTGGTACTTCCTGAACTCTCATTTCCTGCAAGCTAGTTTCTGTCCTCAGAGCCCTACTCAGGTCACCTATATTGTCCTCAGTACAAGGTTCATTGTCTTCCCTTGGAACTAACTCTTCATGTCTGGCCTCTGTCCCCTTCTTAAGGAACATTGCTCTCCTGGATCCAGGATGTCCATGCTCCTACTTTGTGACCACTTTCTGTCTTCACTGGCTTCTTCAGCTCTTTATTTTCAAATCCTGGTGTTTCCTGAGGTTCCAAACTCAATCTTCTCATCTTCTCCATACCCTCCTTGGGAAGTCTGCCTTCCAACCCCACACCTTAACAGCCCCCTCTAGTGACCCCATCTCCATTTTTGCCTCAACGCTGAGTTCTACTTTCATGTTTCCACAGCTTGCAGCAAGGCTCTATTTGGGGGTCCCCCTGGCATTTCAGCTTTCTGTGTCTAGAATGCCTTCTCCTCTTCTCTCACCCTCATTCTAACACTTCATCTTGAGAAATTGGCACGTTAAGGCTGAGTTCAAATGGCACCTATATTAGTTTCCTAGAATGTTGCAACAAAGCACCATAACCTGGGTGCTTACACAACAGCAATTTGTCTCACAGCTCTGGAGGATGGAAACCTGAGGTCAAGGTGTCAATGGGGCTGGTTCCTTCTGAGGGTGTGAAGAAAGGCTCTGTTCCAGGCCTCTCTCCTTGGCTTACAGTTAACCATTTTCTCCTTGTATTTTCACCTTGTCTTCCCTCTGTGTGTGCCTTTGACCAAATTTCCTCTTCTTATAAGGACACCAGTCATATGGGTTTAGGGCGCAGCTCCATAACCATTTTAACTTGATTTCTTCTGTAAAGATTCTATCTCCAAATAAAGTCACACGCAGAGGTACTAGGGTTAGGACTTGAACATACGAATTTGGAGAGTGAGGGGACACAATTCATGTCATAACAGTCCCTTTTCTATGAAGCTTTCCACGATCCACTTAAATAGGATGAAATACTCCATTTTCTGTGCTCCCATAATATTTTGTTCACATGACTGAAGTATCTTATCGAACTGTATCAGGGGTGATTTTTATATTGCGATCCCTATCATTTATGATCAGAAATTATGGGGAAATAATCTCATAGTGATTAATAAATATCTTGACTTGTGGTTTAAATTTGTATATTCTTCTATTATACTTTCTAGTTATGTAATCTTAGGCAAATTACTTAACTTTTCTGAGCCTCTACTTCCTTTCTGGCAAAATGTTTGCAAACTCCCTCAGAGGGACATTCTGAGAATTAAATGAATGAGCACACATGAAGTTCCCAGTACAGACCCAGGTCACAATAGACCCTCACAAATGGCTGGTGGTAGATGACTGGACCCTCTGTGTGTACAGGGCCTCTCATGAGAATCAGAACACAATCAAACTCACACATGTTTGCAACAAATCCTCTAGTTACATATTCTTCCTGCTTATGAAACATGTCTACTTGGATGTCTTATTATCACCTCACACTCATACCTAACACCTAACTCGTTCATCTTTCCTGCCCCTTACCTGCTGAACCTTTCACATCATTCAAGGCCAGTCTGGTGTCACCACCTCTTCTTTGTCTAGCCATCTACTGTTTCTGCTCTGCTATTCAACTTCATTACACTCAAGAGAAAAATCCAGTCAATATTTAGAGTGTTGGTGTAGGACATGCCTGACTCCAGGTGATGAGGTACCATGGAAAACCATAGACCCAGAGTTTTTGTATTCAGGGAACTCCACTAACAAAAAAACCAATAAACCAATATGAAGCATCTTATTACAAGGCAATGTGCTGAATGGAGAGGAAGGTCAAGTGCTAGGATCTAGCTTAGCTAAGTGGTCAGGGAAGCACACATGAAGGCCTGGGTGAGAGAAGGAGCAAGCCAGATGATCATTTCAGCAATTTAGAAAGTTTCCACAGGCTGTTCTGGGGGCACAGAGGGGGCAAGGCTTGTTGGCAGGAAGTCCCACTGTCTGTGGCCCCCCCACCTAGACCCTCAGTCCCCCTACTGACGGAGCTAAGTGTGCGCTCTCCAGGCTCATTTCTTTTAGCCGGTAGCGGAGGGTCACAAGGTCCAGAAGTTTGGAAAACGTCTCCAGGAGCAGCACACGAGCATCTCGGCCTTGGTTCTGTCCTTTGGCTGCTGCAGACTTAAGTGCAAGCAGGCCTATCTCCTCAACAATAAAGGGATCCCCCATCACCTTCACTGAAAGCAGCTGAGAGAAAACAAAGTATTTTTAAAATGTATTAAAAAAAAAAAGAAATATCACATATTAAGAAAAATGCTATTAGTAGCACAGATTCTGGATCCAGATTCTCTGGGCTTAACTCCTGGCTCTTCCACTCAAAATTTGCAAGATTTGGGGCAATTGACTCTATCATGCAATCTCTTAGTTTCTTCATTTGTAAAGTGGGGATAATAACAGTACAAAATAGGCACTAATAAATACTAAGTAATTACCTAGAAGGATTGTTAAGAGAGTTAAGTGAGTAAGTAGCTGTAAAAGTGCCTGGAACATCATATTTATTATTATCATTATTATAAACTAGTGGCCCGGTGGACAAAATTTGTGCACGCAGGGATGCGGGGGTTGTCTCTCAGTACGGCTTGCATCCTCTCCAATCTGAGACCCCTATGGGATCGGGCCTAAACTGGTACTTGGACAACCCACTCACAATCCACTCCTAACCGTTCACCTGAGCAAATAAACCCCAACCAAGATGGCTGTGGCCACTGAGAGCAGGAGAGAGGCTTGGGTTTCCCCAGCAACGGAGGAAGCCAAGCTTTCTGCCTGCGGCATAGGCCTCCACTCAATGCTACAAAGTTTCAATTATAGAAGATATATCCCAACAGAAACGGCGGCAGTCACGGAGCTGGAGAGAGCAGAGGCAAGGGTTGCCCGGGTGATGGAGGAAGCCAAGCTTCTGCAGCTCTGGCTGGCCTAGGCCTCTACTCCAGGCTACAATGTTTCAATTATAGAAGGCAAATGTCACAGCAGAAATGGCTGCTGCCATGGAGAGAACAGAAGGCTTGGCTCCACTCCAGGATACAAAGTTTCAATTGTAGAACATAAAATAAGTCCCAGATACTGGGGTCTCCACTTGGGTGGCTAGGGGGCATGGCCGGCCTGCAAACCACCAGAGGCCTCTTTCCCAGGCTGTCCCATGCTCCAAGGGAGCCCCAACCCTGATCTTCAGGGCAAACCAGCTGGCTCCCACCCATGCACCAGGCCTCTATCCTATCTAATAAAAGAGTAATATGCAGATTGACCATCACTCCAACACACAGATGGCTGCCCCCATATGGTCAAAGATCCTGCCCCGATGTGAACACAAGATGGCCACCACAAGATGGCCAGCAGGGGAGGGCAGTTGGGAGGAAACAGGCCTGCAAGGGAGGGCAGTTACGGGTGACCAGGCCAGCAGAGAACAGAAGTTGGGGGCAAACAGGCTGGCAGGGAAGCAGTTAGACATCAATCAGGCAGACAGGGGAGTGGTTAGGGGGTGATCAGGCTGGCAGGCAGAAGTAGCTAGGGGAAATTAGGAAGGCAGGCAGGCGAGCAGTTGGGAGCCAGCAGTCCTGGATTGTGAGAAGGATGTCCGACTGTCCGTTTAGGCCCGATCCCAATCAGGCCTAAACGGGCAGTTGGACATCCCTCAAGATTGGAGAGGGAACAGGCTGGGCTGAGGGATAATCCCCACCCCCAACCCCATGCACGAATTTTGTGTACCAGGCCTCTAGTAATAATGATAATTTTTTATAAGCTCCTCTGATTGCCTTTCAAAAATTCAAAGTATTTTAATCAACAGTAACTCATTTATTTTCACAGGATCCCCCTAAAGTCGCCTCACAGATGACATGATTTCCATTTGTTCTGTGAGGGCTCTGAAGCAACACTTAAACTTTCTAAGTGTCACACAGCAACACCAAGAGTAAATTCAGGCTTCCTAATCCCAAGTTCAGCCTTTTTACAGGATACTAAACTGCCTTTATGTTTTTTATATACTTTAAAAATATATATATATTTTTTATTGATTTCAGAGAGGAAGGGAGAGGGAGAGAGAGATAGAAACATCAATGATGAGAGAGGATCATTGATTGCCTGCCCTCTGCATGTCCCCCATTGGTGATCAAGTTCACACCTGGGCATGTGTTCTGACCAGGAATAGAATCATGATCTCCTGCTTCATAGGTTGAAGCTCAATCACTGAGCCACATCTACCCGCTAGCCCGCCTTTACAGCGCTCCTCCACTCAGAGCCAACCCTGGGCAGCTTGTGAAACGATTCCATTGTTTTTAATGTCCTCCTGTCAAGGTCAGTTTGTCTACTCTGATACCGTTGCTACTCGCTAATATGCCACTCCCACAAGGATCCAGTTTCGGGACCCTGACCTGCCTTCCAAGTTTGGTTCCCTTATCCATCCATTTACCTACCAAAAGCTTTGTCTACTCAAGGATGCAGTTTCTAGACTCTTGAAGTCTTCCAAAAGTGATAAAGAACGATATTAAATTAATTTCTACATGTCCTCTGAGGATAATATGAGCCCTCTTTTCTGGCCTATACAAAAGTTTAATTTGAATATTTATCATTTTTAGATCCAAGTTTGAACACATTTCCAAGGTAATAATTATAAAAATTTGGAGCCTAGATAAGTATCTCAGATATTTACTATGATTTATAAGAGAATTTAAAATACATTTTAAAAATCTGGTACCATGCCCTGGCAGGTGAGGCTCAGTGGTTAGAGTGTCAGCCTGTGAACCAAAGGGTCATTGGTTCAATTCCCAGTCAAGGGCCCATGCCTGGGTTGCAGGTCAATCCTCAGCCCCAGTTTGGAGGTTGGGGGATTATGGGATATGTCTCTCTCATATCAATGTTTCTCTCCCTCTACCTCCCTCCTTCCCTTCTACTTCTCTATAAAAACAAAACAATGAAAAAAATATCTTTGGGTGAGGATTAACAACAATAAAAAAACTCTGGTACCATAATACAAAATGAAAATAATCCTCAATACATTATAGGAAGATACATGACTGGTAATTTGAGGGGAAATTTAATTTTGAGCTATACCTCACACCACAAACATACCAGGTAGAATACTAAATGGGTTAAATATTTTTTTAAAAAAAGAAAATCTTAAGAAATGAGAATAAAATAAGAAATATGAAAAATCTAGGGGAAGATTTGCTTTCTGAATTTAGGAAGATAGAAGAAATCACAAAAGAAAAGATCAACTATATGAATATAAGTTTCTGTTAAAATAAAAAGACAAATTGGGGAAAATATTTGCAGAAAACATGATAGATGAAAGGTTTAAAGTTTTTACTTAAGAAGAGTTCATGTGAGTGGATAGGAATAACATTAGAATTAAAAGAGATAAATAAACAAAGGGAAAGAACAGAAACCACACAAAGAACAAAAAAAAATACAGTTTATAACCAGACATTTAGAAAAATATTTAATGTCAATAAATAGCAAAAAAATAAAAATTAAAAAGTCCACCTTTTCCATCCTATATAATAAAGAGGTAATATACAAATTGACCATCACTCCAACACACAAGATGGCTGCCCCCATGTGGTCAAAGATCCTGCCCCCATTGGACACAAGATGGCCACCAGAAGATGGCCAACAGGGGAGGACAGTTGGGAGAGACCAGGCCTGCAGGGGAGGGCAGTTAGGGATGACCGGGCTGGCAGAGAAGGGCAGTTGGAGGAAACTAGGCCTGCAGGGGAGGGCAATTAGGGACAATCGGGCCAGCAGGAAAGCAGTTAGGTGTCGATCAGGCTGGCAGGGGAGCAGTTAGACATCAATTAGGCTGGCAGGGGAATGGTTAGGGGGTGATCAGGCTGGCAGGCAGGTGAGCAGTTGGGAGCCAGCAGTCCTGGATTGTGAAAGGGATTCTGGGATCTGGCCTAAATGGGCAGTTGGACATCCCTCAAGGGGTACCAGATTGGAGAGGGTGCAGGCTGGGCTGAAGGACATCCCCCCCCCCCCCCAATCAGCACAAATTTCGTGTGCCAGGCCTCTAGTATATGCATATATTGGAACAAACATTCTATGCTTACACCTAATATTATACAATGTAGTAGAACTGGTGCTCTTAAGCATTATTGATGGTATTGCAACTTGGCACAACTCTTTTTTTTTGGTCAATTTTTATTGAATTTATTGGGCTGACATTGCTTAATAAAATTATACAGGTTTTAGGAGTACAATTCTATACTACATCATCTGTATTTTGTGTTCACCACCACAATTGGCACAACTATTGGCAAGCAAACTGCCAAGATGTTAGCCAAAGACTTAAATTTTGTTTCAGCAATTTTTTCCAAGAATTTATCAAAGAGAATTAGTTCAAAATATGGAAAAATCTATAAGCACAGAGATATATGTACCTTATAGCATTTTTAATAATATTGAAAAGTTAGACACTTATTTGAATGCCCATCAACAGGCAAATTGTTAGGTGAGTTATTATTCATCACTTAGAGAATTATGCAGTTATAAAAATGAGTATAAAGACTGGTTAGTATTATAGAAAGATACATAATACGTTAACTGCGAAAAATAGGAGATAGCATTGTATGAAGTGTATGATTATAATTTAACATGCACATGAGAAATGATTTATTTTTATCAACTTAACATTAATATAAAATTTTAGTTTGGGTAAGAGGGAATAGAAGGCTGAGACAGACATGTGAAACAGATATTTTTGGCATCTGGGGCTCTTGAAAAGCCTTTCATATACAGCAAGTGTCCATATAAAGTAAGGTCAAGCTGAAAACCCAGGCTCAACTGTGATAGCCTTAACCAAAAATAAAAGAATTAAAATTCAGCGGCAAATACCAAGTAAATCATTGGTCCACAGCTTGAACCATAGATCATTAGAACTGGAAGGGCCTTTAGAGATCATCAAGCTCACCTACCATTACTCACCTACAGAAACATAATGTTCCAAAATAGGAAAGTGAGGCTCAGAGAGGCTAAGACACCTAGTCAAAGTCACACAGCGACTTAATGGCAAGGCTGACTCCACATTCGATCCTTTCTCTCCTCTACCAGGCCTCAGCTCAGGACAAAAGGGGTGAATTTTAGAAAGAGTCTTAGTGGAAAGAAAACATATAATTTTTAATTAAAAATGTATAGTGTTAAAATATAAATAATAAATCAGAAAACACTTTCCACATTTCTATGTAATCTCCTTTTTAATTTCATTGTAGCAGCATCCTGATAAACTAGAAACTTTGACACCCCCTTTATCCCCCCCAAATTACATAAAAATGTTGGCAAGGCTTAGGGTTATGATCTGTCACTGGCCAAATAGGAGAGGAATAGAGCCAAACAGAAAAACAAAGCTAAGTAGTAACATCTGGGAGGAAACCTTCTCTTCGCCAAGGACCCACCTTTCCCCCTTCAGAGAACCTACATCTTTCTGGAGCTGTGCGCTGTACCAGGACTCGGGCGTGGCCGAGGTGAGCCACACATCCAGGGCCAGCTGTAGCAGCCGCCTCTCCAGCAGGGCAAGGCGCTGGGTGATGCAGGCCTGCAGATGTGGCGGGCCTCCCGGAAGAGATGCTCGAGGGCTCTGGGGATGAGCGGTGCCAGGCCCGGGGAAGGGTGGAACTCCAGCAGATAAATGTTTTTCAATGCGGGGCTTTGAAAGAGGAGCAACGAATGACAATTTTGCATAATGAAGAACTTAATCTGTTTCCAAAAACACTTGAATTTTATAATTTTAAAGTCCAGTAAAACTTTAAGCCAGGACATTTAAAAAAACAAAAAACAAAATAGGAACTTGAAGGAATCTCATAGGCCATCCAGCAAACCCTTTATACAACGTGTTCTTTACTTTTATATGAACCCGTTTAAACTTGGAAAATATGAGTTTATTCTAAAAGTGAAATAAGAGTAAGATTCTTAAAATATATATAGCAAACCTGTCAACATTTCAGTAATTGATATTTAGTCAAATATTTGAAAGCAGCCCAGCCAGCCCAGTTGGCTGAGCATCAACCTATAAACCAGGAGATTCTGGTTCAATCCCACAGGCTGCAGGCTCCATCCCCTGAAGGGGCCGTGCAGAAGTCATCAAAGTTTCTCTCATCAATTTTTCTATTTCTCTCTCCCTCACCCATCCTCTCTCTGAAATCAATAAAAACACTTAAAAATACATTTGAAAACACAATAACTTAAAAGTGACTAAATACTAAAAAATAATTTCCATGGTTAGTTTCTATTTTTTCTTCAGTCATTACCTTCTTTCCCCCGCCAAAATGTTAACGGTCAGAAACAATTTTTAAATTCTGTGTTCTACTGGAATCATTCATGTCTGCGTGAGGCTGTTATGCTTTATAAATGAGTGAGGCTGGAAATGATAAAAGGCTTGTTTTGGGGTATTTCGTTTGAATGGAAGATGTAACACAAATCAAAGGCCTTTGTATTCGTCCATGGAACTAAAAAATATAAATGTTGTTTAAATATATGCAAATGGATTCTTCTTAGTCCCAGATCTTAAAAAAAAAAAAAAAATACAACCTTCAGAATGAAAAGGAATCTTAACAAGCAAATAACACTGATTTTTGAGATTCTTCTGACAAGACTTAGTATCCATATAGGCCTAGCGTGTTCTGCCAAAAACCACCTTCTAAACAGTAGATTCTGGAAAGGGAAAGTTTCACATACACAGCTGGTGTCTGAAGCTTATTACAGTGAAGAAATCAGTCTGTGGAGGAAATGTAGTCTTGTGCCTGGGACCCCACGGACTCTTTCTCAAGAGATAAGGTTGAATCTCAGCTATGAAATCTCCTAGCACCCTACTGTCCCCAAGATGACCCCACAGCCATGTGGTAATTTCCCCTCGAGAGTCTGCCTATACCGCCACACTGTCCACTTCACAGGGGCACAGGGCCATGCCTCCGCTGCTCACATCTGTGAGCACATTAGTGCACTCCCGGCGCACTGCCTGCTATGTGTAAGTGCTCGACAAAGACTTGTGGGATGTTGAGAGGAGCTGGACAATATTTCCACCCATTTGAAGGCAATAGAGAAATTGTGATCTCAAGTTAAATAGATCAATTGGGACTTGTCAATCACTTCCCAGTTCCTTCTCTAACCTCCAAGACTGAAAGGGAAGGGTGAGGGTTGGGTCATACTACATTTCAAGGGGGTTTTAAAGAATGTACCCACTCTGAGTGGTCTCAGGAGATTTAACTTGCTCCTTCAAGGGGTGGGGGACCACAAGGTGAGCCTGTAGAAACCTTTTCGGTGACACTTGCTAGAAAAAAAGAAATTCCTTTTTGGGAAACTTTTAAGGCCATCAAGGTTCATGTATGTCAGCTATGTGCAACCTCTGATTATATCTTCCAATGGCATTTCAAGAGCAACTGCTTTTTTTTTTTTTTAAGGTCTTCTCAAGGAAGTGAAGATTCTGCACCCAGTGGTGTAAGCTTAAATTTGAGCCTCCTATTTTTTATGATTTAAAGCAAGTATACTGAGGTTACGAGGGCGGTCCTCTTCTGTGGCTTTTATAGATACTTACTTCTCTCCTCTCCCCCAATTTGCTGAGAGGTGCTTTGTGCAATAGTGTTCAGACTTAACATCATACCCTTAAGTTATCTAGGGGATTAAAAGTCAAATGTCTGAAGACAACACCGGCTTACCAGCTATTGTCGATGGAAATAACGTTGTTTGCAAATTATGTTAAGGGGAAGTCCAAAGTTATTGCTGTCATCTGGACGGCTTTCTTGCCAAAGCCTCTGGACGTACTCCCGCTGCCGCTCAATCTAGAAATGCAGCATAGATGTTAAAATGAGAAAAGTTAAGCTTTTCCATGGATGTGAGCTCTGAGCCTTGGCATGAGAAAAACATCAGCCCTTTGAACCTCTTCATTATTTGACCAATATTCACTCAGACAGGATTTGGAGGATCCACTCATATAGGAACAAGCTGGTCTCTCAGTCCCAGCCCAGGGTCAGCCAGGAGAAGCAAGGCAACCACCCCCCCGACAATCTTCAGAAGCCAACAGAACTTCTTTTTGTCAAATAATTGAGTACAAGGAAAACATGCTAACTAGGCCTCAGGAAAATGGACTGGAACAATCCTTACCTCCCTTCTACTTCCTGCCACAGTGTCCTCCAGAGGCCAAACACTGTGATTGTTCCTTTTGGTCCTAAAAATAGTCTCAACATTACAAAAAATAAACAGGGTTGTATATTTAATGCCTTGTATAGGGCTAGGTTTAGTCCTTATTTCATTACCAATAAACTTTATCACCTAATGAAAACAGGCTTTCCCTTCCTTGTGGACTAGTAAATGTACTTAGGGTTGGGAACCTCCCTTTAAGACTGTAGCTATGCCCTAGCTGGTTTGGCTCAGTGGATAGCGTGTTGGCCTGCAGACTGAAGGGTCAAAGGTTTGATTTCAGTCAAGGGCACTTACCTGGGTTACAGGCTCAATCCCCAGTAGGGGGCCTCCAGGAGGCAGCCAATCAATGATTCTCTCTCATTGCTGATGTTTCTGTCTCTCTCGCCCTCTCCCTTCCTCTCTCTGGAGTCAATAAAAATATGTTTAAAAAATAAAAAAGACTATAGCTATGCTTGGAATTCAACAATGTAAATAAGCTTACAAATAAACATGCTGCAACATGCTGCCCTAGAAAATTCAGATTCTGGGCCTAGGAAAGCACTATCTTCAGTTCTGGCTGTGTTTTCCAACCCCCTTCTCACACGTAATATTTTACTTTTTATTACTTTTAAATTGGTTTTAGAGAAAGAGGAAGGAATAGGGAGAGAGAAACATCAATCCCTGTATGTACTCCCACCAGGAATTGACCTGGAAACCTGGGTATATGCCCTGGGTATAAACCCGTGACCCTTTGGTGCATTGGTCATGCTCCAACCAACCGAGCCATCCCGGCCAGTGCACACGTGTAACACTTCCCAGGATGCTGTCCTCACGTTGAGGATGCCTCTGAGCAGCTGCAGGTGAAGCCTCAGGCAGGTGCATTCGTCTCGGTAGGCCTTAATGAAGTAAGGGTGGCTAAGATCAAACCTGGGGCCCCTGTACATGACATCAGTGATCACTTGTGCTAAGGCGAACCTCTCCTGGGGTCCAGCGTGTGCTGGTAGGCTTCAAAGTAACAGTCAAGAAGCTGCAAATGAGGTTGAGAATCAGGGAACAGCAGGCAGTCCTAGGGCCCAGCAAAGAGCGGTGAGGCACCCGCCGGAGAGACAGTGCTGAGCCTCTGGGTACAAGGCTGGTGCAGCTGCAGCACCCATGCCACTCAGGGCAATGCGTACACCCACAGGGAGGTCAGGGAGGGCAACGGAAAGAATACTCGCTGTGCCTCTGTCCCCGTTTCCCTGCTCTCCCCAGATAAAACGGGGAGGGGTGGGGGGATTCTATAATGAAGGATATCACCTCTAATAATTATAAGCTCTGATCACAGTGCATTCAGGGTCACTTCGTCATATACATTTATCTTCCACACCTTTCTTCACAGACCATTCCTCACTCCCTTTCACTCCATCACCAAATGTACTTAATATGCAGGCAGGCGGCCTCCTCCCCAGTTCTACAGCCTCAGCCCCATTTCTGACCCTTCTCTTTAATAGTCTTCCCAAAAGTCAACTATGTAGGAATGATGGGGGTGTGGTAGAATGGAAGGCTGAGAGTGAAAGTCCCCCCAATGCAAAGGCATTTCTCCCAGCCCGGGCTCCACCAGGAGGGGCCCGGGTACAGAATTCTCAAAGGCATCTGGGAGCTAGCTCCTTTCCTGGTGGCGTTCACAGCCTTCTCTAGAAGAAGCTTCCACATATGAACGGTTGAAGAGGGTTCTTCCTGTGGGAAATCAGATGCTCTTTTTTTTTTTTTTTTAAGTATATTTTTATTGATTTCAGAAAGGAAGGGAGAGGGAAAGAGAGCTAGGAACATCAATGATGAGAAAGAATCATTGATGGGCTGCTTCCTGCACACCCCGCACTGGGGATGGAGCCCAAACCTGGGCATGTGCCCTGACCAGAACCGAACTGTGACCTCCTGGTTCAGAGGTCAGTACTCAACCACTGAGCCATGCCAGCCAGGCCAGATACTCTTGATTTTGCTCTTACATTTGTTTGTGAGCTTAAGGAATTTCTGTCTGTGTGTAAATTCTATTTGTGTGTAATTAGTCATGGTGCTAATCAGTAAAAGCTCTTCAGAGTTCACCGGGCTGGAATCCCAAACAGGAACCTAAGGGCAAGGTAAGGAAGTAGTTCTGAACAATGTCCTTATTAATTTAGAGTTGTTTTAAAACCTTCATTGGCCTTAGATGCTCTTCCTTTTGGAGACCTTGTTCCACATTATAACAAATATATTAAAATGTCCTCACATCCCAATAAAATCCTTTTTTTTTTTCTGGGTAAAAATGTTAAGTGGCATGTATTATTTTGCTCTTCAAAATATTTGGCTATTTGGATTTCCGGACAGTATGTATATGGGGAATTCTTATGAAGTGAGAAAGGCTGATCCATCAAGTGTTTTCAGATATAGGGAGAAATTCATAAGTGCTCAGTTGACCAAATTTTCACATTTTACAGACATGTAATGAAGCATTTATTGACGTCTATTTTCTTTTCTTACTTTGGAGTAATGCATGTGTTATTGTGTGTTTTTTCTCAGATCTCAAGCATTTTCAATGTTCCCTGAAAAGCAATTAGATCCTAAACACCCAGTGTATATGGCCTGATGGGTAAATTGGCTCGGACTGGAAGCTTCTGAACTGTTATCCCCACTGGTCTTACAATGGAACGAATGCCTTTCCTCTGCCAAACGAATCCAACATATCCTCCCCCAGAGCCTCCGCTCAAGCTGTCCCTTTGGAAAGTCTTCTGTGACTAGCTCCCCGGACGGAGGTTCCCTCTCCTGAGAGGCCTCAGCTCCTTGGGAGCTCTATCACCAACGACACAGGCCTGCCCAGGGTGGGCACCGAATGGACAGAAAGGAGTGAATGGCTGAGGCTGCAATTTCTACCAGCCCGACAGCCTGCACACTGAGAGATGCGTTGGAGAAAGAGTAGGCAGGCTTCGTTTCTTGGGTGCTGGTTTTCCTGGTGGTTTCAGGCCTGAAGTCAGCCCTCTTTTAAAAAAAAAAAGAAGGAATTTCCTAAAAGGAGATAAAGAGCTCCTCTTGTTGTGTGGCATCCGTCGCTGAGAATGCAAAACCAGAAAGAGCAGAGGGGGTGTTAGCACTACTTGAATACAGGAGGCAACAACACGGAAGGCAAATGGGGGATAACAGAACCACGGTGCAGGAATAGCCAGAAACGTCTCTTTTTTGCCAATCCTGGCTTCTGAGGCTCCCAAGGGAGTTGAACATTTGAAGATTAATAGGAGAGTAGGAATCAATGTCTTTTTAATAGACGTTCAGTACCTGAGGGTCTCAATACTAAGGCTCAGGGAGGGAGAGCCTGGGGCACTTTAGATAGCATACGGTTTGCAGGAACACCTAAGGGACTCTGGGTCAACCAAAGGAGGCTAAAAGCTCAGGACAGAATGTTCCAAAAACACTCCAAGATCTCAGAGTTGAAATGAAGGAAGGTGGAGATGCCCTGGCCCTGGAAGGAGATCTAACTTCTCTCATTTTGTCTCCAGAGTTCTACTCTGGAGTAACTTTCAATTATTAAGTAGCAGAAGACAGAGCAGAAGGAGTAACTAGTTGGTGTAAGAAGGGTACCACTTGGTAAAGCTTAGGGGGAGATTAGGAATGAAACAATTACTTCTCTAAATCATTCTGGACTAACTTGAACCATTTTGCTGGGCCAGGGCAATCCCAGGAGCTAGTTTGTTGCATTTGTATTGCCCTGACCTGTTTTTGTACAAAGAGCCCGATTGTTTGGTAATTTGGCAGGAGCAGTATAAGGGGAGGTTCTTTTAGATTTATTTATTTGTTTATTGCTGACTCTATTACAGGTGTTTCCTATTTCTCCCCTTCCCTTTTGCCTCCCGCCTTCTTGCCAGTGATTCCAAATCTGGTGATACCAGGTTGCAGAGGCTGGAGCTAAATTGCCACACTTACTTTTGTTATTAATAGGATTGACAGATTTAGCAAATAAGGATGCAGGCTATCTAGTTAAATTTTAATTTCTGATAAACAATGGATGATTTTTTCAGTTAAATATGTCCCAAATAGTGTCATATTTTACCTGCAACCCTAATTGTTGAGAAGGAGCACATAGCTCTCTTTTTAAACTGGTAAGGTTTTCTCAAGCTTTGGCTTCAATCTTGAGACGTTTTCGGATGGATGCTTGCATAATTTTATCATGAATGTTTTCCCACAAGGGGTAGGATCTCGATTGTTCCACCTCACAGGCTCTCTTTATTATCTGTTTGCTCACTGGCCCATTTCCGTTTAAACTCTGGGCTGGTGTTTGTCTAAGAAGTCTTCCTAGCCTGTCAAATGTCACTTGTGTGTATCAAGGGCCAGCTCTCAAGTACATACTGATGGTAGGCATAGAATATTGAAGAAAATAGAAAAGAAGCCAAAATGACTCTCAAAACTTACTGTGTTTGTATCATTATGATTTGTTATTATTTATTATGATTTGGTAATCCTCACCTGAGGGATATGTTTCCATTGATGTTTTTTAGAGAGAGGGGAAGAGAGGGGGAGAGACAGAGAGAGTGAGAAACATTGATGTGAGAGAGACACATTGATTGGTTGCCTCCCTCATGCACTCCGGCTGGGGCTGTGGATTGAGCCTGCACCTCAGTTATGATTCCTTGTTGGGAATTGAACCCAAGACCCTTCAGTGTGCACTCTACCCACTGAGTCAAACTGGCCAGGGCTATATTTTTTTAACTCAAACTTTTTTCCATTTCTGGAATTAAAAAAAGAAAAGAAATATAGTATTTCAGGTCAAATGAAAGTGCAAAACAGAAAACCAATGCTAGATGCAGCCTGTCAACAGATTTTTTTTTAAGTGTTCCAAATACAAATTCAACTGAAAACGTGTCCTCTGGTGGCTGTGGAGAGAATTAGCAGTTGGTACAAGTGTCACCCAGGAGCTGGCACCACTGATATCTGGCTCTTCTAAGAGTCCTGTAATCAACCTACATTCATACCAGCTCTAATTTTATAAGCATTTATATATAATATGGTCACTTTAAGGATTTAAGACAACACAATGTGTTTGAGCAATTCTTAACATTCTAGCGATTCCAGTAATTTAACAATCAAAACCAGCTGAGCAAACTTGGCAGCAGCACCAATGCTGGGGGAACCAACCGCACTCCCGATAAAAGTCTAGCTTATCCGCTCAAAATAGGCTCTTTCGACAGATTTTGACTTAGAAGGCCCCGGGTTACAGTTTTGGCACTGACAGCTCAGTTTCTTATTCTCAGGGTAGAAAGGAATTAGCAGTGATTGTTTTAAGTTTAAAATGATTTCTTTAAAACTCCTGTCTGGACGAATACACTTGTTGAGTTTGAGGAGTCTGTCTTATTTACAATTAATGCAGCCTTTTGGGTTACTACACTCTGAGTCTAAATCCCTCATTTACTCAGTTGATCTGACAGTTCTAACTGGCTGATCAAGGTTGCAGATGCAGACTCTGTAAAGGCCAGTTATCTTCAAAAAGAGGGACTGCTCTCAAAGCCTAGGGTTTGTGCCCTTTAAGCTCAGCTAGTTTGGTTTTTTTTAAAAATTGGGTGACTGACATCTCCATGAGTCACACAAGAGCATAGATGAAATGGTAAACTAGAGAAACAATTCAAAGGAAACATTTCCACTTCCCCACGTTTGAGCACATCATACTGTATCCTGGCTCATCCCTCTCCCCTAACACCTACCCCCGCCCCCACTCTCCGTGACCTCCTGTGGCTGGCCCACGGCCCGGACTTCAGGAGCTGTCTTTCTGGATGTTTCACTGCACTCCACGCTGGTAGCTATCTTCTAATGAAGACACATTTTCACCCCCGTTGACTTTCATAACACTATTCCTTCATTTCTCTCCAGTCTCTTTGGCTACACTTGGTTCTTCCCAGGGGTTCTTATGCCATGACCTTCCCTTCAAGGTGTTACCCAGGGGCCCATTTCAGACATCTCTGGCTTTTTCTAGTCATTTCGACTCATGAGTATTGTCCAACTTCCACATTCCTACCTCAGCTCAGACCTGCTCCTGAGTTTCTGAACGACAGCCCCCACCACACATCCACCCCTGGCTTCAGAGCACTCTCTCCCAGGCCTTGCACCCTAGACTCAGTGTTATTCCCCGCAACGCGTCCCTACCTGGCTTTCTGGGCCAGTGGATAGGCGCCTCCCCGACCCTGAGGAAGTCATTTCAGTCCCATCCTTACTCTCTCACTCCAGCATCCCACCTTCAAATCCTGCCCTCTCCTCTTCCCCAAAGAGCTCTCACGCCTGCTCCTCCTTCCTGTTCCCAAGGTGACACCCTCGGAGTGGGTCCCCTCCTGACACTCACGTACCTGCTGCAATAGGGGCACCTCTTTCCCCAGGAGCTTTCTATTCCGGCCCATCCTCCGCACGGACACTGCACACACAGCTACGACATGAAAACAGAGCTGTGACGTATTTCTCTCCTGTTGAAACCCACCAAAGGCTTTCTTTGCTTATAAGATAAATTCTAAATGAAGCATGGGCTAGCTGGCCCTTCCTAGGCTGCACCCAAAACACAGGTTCACCTTGTTTCCCAACAGACTTTGCCTCCAACCCTTAGCAGCCTTCTTGCCACTTTCCAGACTCCCCCATTGATACCAACCCCAAGATTGCAAATGCTGTTTCCTCTACTTAAGGATCTTTCCTTCTCTAACAGACAATATCTTACACACCTCTTAGTAACCAGATTAAATACCTATCCCCCCAGGAATATGTGGAAACATTTCCTTTACTCCGGCAGCCCCCCACAGGGCAGATACCGCCCTTCACTGGGATCCCCAAGGCTCTTGCATGTGTCACTGGGTTATAATTTTGCTTAGAGACCAGATCAATGTTTATAGGCTACAAATTCCTTAAAAATATTCTCTTTTATCTATATGTTCCCAGTGCTTGGAACAGTACCTGGTACAGAGTAAATACTTAATGTTTGACGAATAAACTCTCAACAGTTAGAGATGATCAAAAAAGCAATAATACATGCTAAAGAGCAGTTTTTAATTTATTACTGGAATGTGAACCATTAACAACAGGATGATGATTTAGTAAGTCGCTGTCTTATTGCTTTAAATTTACCCTGTAACTTGTTGCACTCAGCATGCCTCACCCCTGCTCTCATGCACCCACATGAGGCATACACTTCTGAAGGCCACACACAAAAGGTCGTCGGTCTGTCTGTTTGTTAGACTGAGGGCTGTCTTGACAGGACAAGGAATATGAATGGAGTTGTCTTTCATTCTCACTTAAAAGAGAGCCAGAAAAGACCCACTGAGTTTTTAAAAAATATTGAGTTTTATAAGAATTTTTATTTGCCTTAACCAGTTTGTCTCAGTGGATAGAGCTTTGGCCTATGGACTCAAGGGTCCCAGGTTTGATTCCAATCAAGGGCACATACCTTGGTTGTGGGCACATCCCCATTAGGGGGTGTGCAGGAGACAGCTGATCAGTGTTTCTCTCTCATCGATGTTTCTAAGTCTCTATCCTTCTCTCTTCTTTTCTGTAAAAATCAATGAAATATATTAAAGAAAAGAATTTTTATTTAACCAAAGTTTGTTTTCTAGGCAAGAATACCTGGCACTTGTTTTCTAGAAGGGCTGCCTGCCAAGTCCACAGGTCACACAGCACAGTGAATCTGTCCACTCCTGCAGGGGCCCATGCACCGACCTGGCCAGTATTTGACTTGCTGACTTCTTTGTGACCTGAAAGAGAAGTGATGACAATGACCAGAGCCAGACCTCTTTCCATGAAGTTGTTCCTATTAGAAATGTGCCCACAGATTATCAGCTCCATTTTAGGAAAGAAAACTGAATGGCAATTGGTTTCTAAATCATTAAAGAGCTATCAGCAAAGACAAAGCCCAAAGTTCATACTTGTTGACTTAGTCAACAGGGATTCTTGTTTTTACTTTACAATTTCAGTTTTAAAGACTAATTTTGGAAATATAACCAAATTCAATTAACATAAAATCTTTACTAAAATAGTCTCAAACCTGTAATTTAAAGGCAAAACATTTATTTTTTTCTTTTCCAAAACCAGGTTCTTGGTGGTTTAAAAACAAACCCAGTTCTACCCGCTATTTCAGTTGATGTTAGCCAAGTCAAAATTTTCAGAGAAGTTTCTAAGCTATTCTTTAATTACGTTAACACTAACCTACATAAATAAATGTGATCATTGTCATTATTCAGCGGAAATATTTGTCCAATATATTGTTAGTTTTCATTATCAGCATTATTATTGCTTTAAATTTTTAAGTAATCGATTTCAGAATGAAATATTTAAAAGTAAGAGCTTTTCAGGGACTAAAGTTTGAATTCAATAATTATCAAGTATATGATGGCTACTGAACACAAGAGAAAGACTTTCCTAGCAGCAGTTGGGAAATCATGGAAATCATCACCACGAGTGACTGCTCAGCTAGAAGATTGTCATGGGGCTAAATGACTATTACGTGTTTCAATCCAATTAAATTCTTAGCAGCTGGAAATAGTTGCATAGTATTATAAACTATTATCGACAAAAATGATGCATTCATATGTAGGATAACCAGTAAAGATAAAGACTAAGAACTGAAATTGAATGCTCTGAAATGTTGGATGTCATTGCTGCTTTCCGAGTCAGATCCCAGATGGTCTGTGGCAAAGATAGGACAGAGAGTTCAAGCCAATAGTGCATTAATTCTGCCTAGGACCTGAAAGGTTAATTGTCAAATAGCGTAAACCCTTGCTACCTTTCCTTTAGGCATTGCAACTTATCTAGAAACTCGTAAGTTCTTTTCAAATGTAATGCTAATGCTGTCATATTCTTTTAAAAGAAATATTTTTACCGTGCCTTTTCTAAAATTGGATACATTTAAGTAGTGCCAGAGGAAGAGCGAACACAGACTAAGGGTTATTTGGTTACTCGAGTAACGGTTTCTCCCTTTGGGGCTTGCCTGGCATTTTCTGAGCCAGGGCTTCTCACATCTAGTGGTTTTCTGTTATGAACCCGGGATGTCCCTTCTTCTAACTGCAGTTTCCCAAGGTCAATCACATTTTTTTTATTACTTAGGAAAAAAATTGATTTCATGGCTTCCTGTGCTTCCCTCTGGGCCCTGCATGATATTCTCTGCACCTGTTGGGTGATGCAGAAATGTCACCGAGCAATAAGTCTAAACAACAGTAAGAATTATAACCAAGTCCCGAGAGAGTAGTCAGTCTCCAACAAAAGGGTCACTTAGCTCTACCTTTCCTAATTCGGGCGTGTGTTGGGCAGTTGTATGTACTTATTAAACGATTGCATTTATATTTTGAGATGGGATTGTTAAATTAAGCCCTTAGTGTTTTTTGTTTGGTTGGCTGGTTGATTTTTTCAAATCGAATTTCTGACCTTTTTCTTTCTCAGTGTAATGGCTGGCCACCAGGAGCAGTTCTGTCTCTAGTTGCTTTAGGTCACTCAAGGCCTCGTCATACATGACGTGCACCCCTTGCTGGTCCTGGGTGTGGACGTAGCCAGCTTCGGTGCTATAGTAGTCACCCTGATTCTCCACTTCTGAGAACTCCAGGAATTGGGTGCCACGGACCTGCGGAAACAAAGCCAGGCCTGGAAGTGAGGGGAAAAAGAGAGAGCTGTATTTTTCCAGCCTGAATGGCAAACAGCAGGCTTCTTCTCCCATGCACAGAACTGGAGACACGCTGAAGAATAAAGAGCTGTATGCAGGGAAAAAGATATTAGCAAAGTATGTTGGTGGAAAAGGGTAGTTTCTGAGGTAAATAAATAGCAGAGGAAGTGTTCTGATTAATTTAGGATTACCTGGAAAAAAGCAACAGAGCCAACCGAGCTTTAAAAATGGTCTCTGAAATCACAATGCCTGAGTCCGCAATACCAGGATCTCACCTTGATTAAGTCATTCGTCTACCCTTCACCTCTGTTTCCTCATCTCTAATATGGGAACAGTAGAGACACTATAGCAGTTGTTGTCAAGAGTATATGACACCGTGCCTAGGAGGCATGTGAGATCTCTAAATGTTAGCTGCTAAAGATATCTTTGTTTTTATCTTCTAAATACTTCTAAAATGCATTAATATAATCTCATGCCTTAGTAATATACTGCATTGAATAGTGTCCCTCCAAAATGCATGTCTATCTGAAACCCGTGAATGTCACCTTATTTGGAAGTGGAGTCCTTGCAGATGTACACAAGTTAAGATGAGGTCATACTGGATTAGGATGGGCCCTCATCCAATGATGGGTGTCCTTATAAAAGGACAAAACTTTGGAGAGAGCTGCAGAGGGGAGAAGACCACATAAAGGTCAGAGGCAGAGGTTTTAGTGATGTATCTACAGGCCATGGAATGCCAAGGGACCCCACGGATTGCTGGCAACTCCCGGGAGCCAGAAGAGTTAAGAAAGGAACTTCTCCTGGGCCTCATCCGAGGCTGACGCTTGTGTCTTGAGGCCTCTCACCTCTAGAATTGTGAGGAGTAAATTTCTCTCCCAGATGTTATGAGCCACTCACTTTGTAGTGCATTGTTATGGTGGCGTTAGGAAACTAGCATTATAAGTAATTTGAGTATTACCACCATAATTTTATTTTTCTTAGATGACTGAGAACCTGTTGCTTTCTGAGATTCATTCTAAAGATAATCCTCATAACTTCAAACTTCTCCATTCTTCTCAAGCCTCTGAATCCACTCCTCTCGCCTATGCCCAGCCTCCTTAAGTCTCAACAGAAACCCCTCCATCTCTACACACACACACACACACACACACACACACACACACACCCTCCTCTCCTGCTTCTTCCTGCACTGTAGTGGACAATTCTCCTCCCCTCCTCCAAGGCCTTTCCCTTCTCAACCCCCCCCCCCCCCACCTCTGAAGCATACCTTCTTCTTCTTGGATATCCAACTCCACTCAACCAGATATTTTCCAATTGACACACAAACATGCTCATGTCCCTCTCATTTTAAACCCTCACCCCTTCCCCAGGTTTCACCTTATGACTTTCTTCCTCATGGTCCAACCTCCTAAGATGCTATCTGTAATCCGTTTCCATTCTTGTACCTCCTACTCCTCACCCATTCCAAACTGAGGCCTATCTCCATCAAGCCACCCAAACCCTTTTTACCACAATGACCTTTTCTGCACATCCAGCAGGCTCTCTTTTTAACTTTAATCTCTCAGGAGCATCTGACACAATTTAACACTTCCTGCTTCTTGACTCACACTCTTCCTGGCCTCCCAAGATTTCACATTTTTCTTGATCTCACCAACTTTCCAGCCATCCTTCTCTGGTGATTGAGGTGTATTTTTCTCTATCATGTCATTGAATAGTGGCCATACTCAAACCCTAGTCCTAGGACCTCATCTTTTCATCCCATATTCCTTCCGCAAGAGATATTACACTTTGACAGCTGAGATAACCTTCCTTACACTAATTGCTCCCCAATTTATATTTCCAATCTAGACTTTCTAGAGCTCCAGACCCACATATCCAATTACTTTTTTTGGTGTCTGTTCCTGATCAGATTTAACATGATCAAATTGTGTAATCTTCCTCCACAAATCTAGGCCATCTCCAATGTCCCCATTGTCGTAAGTAGCACCACCCATCCACTTCCTCTAGCATGAATCATTTCTGATGTATCTTTCTGCCTCACCCTGCATGTCCAATTTAGTGGCAAGTTCTGTTGACTTTACTTCCTATCTCTCAAATCCATCTACTTCTCTCAATTCCACCGCCCATCACTCTGTCCAAGCTATTATTATCTTTCACTAGGATTAGTTCTAGGATCGTCTAAACTGGTTTAGCCTCTAATTGTTCTATCCACATTCCTCTGGCTTCCCCTCTCCATTTTACTCACTGCTGGCAAAGGATCTTTGAGAAATGCAGTTTTAACTATCCCTTCTCCTTCCTTTTAATATCCTTAAAAGGTACCCCATTGTTCCAGAATAAAGCAAGACACCTTAACAGGGCTTACATAGTCTATTTCTCTCCAGTGGTTCTCAGCCAAATGTGATTTTGTTCCCCAGAGGACATTTGACCATGCCTGGAGACATTTTTTTGGCTGTCACAATGGAGGGGAAGTGCTACTGATATCTAGGGGTTGGAGGTCCGCTAAATATCCTAGAATATTTAGGACAACCTCCCATAACAAAGAGTTATCAAGCCCAAAATGTCAATAGTGACGAGGTTGAGGAACCTTGTGCTAAATTTCATTTGCTTTATTTTCTACGTGGATCTTGGTGTCCCAGCCACTCGTGTCCTCTTTTGGGTTCTGTTGGATGCCATGCTCCCTCCCTTTGGCCACAGGTCCTTTGCACAGCCTATCTCTACCCATGGAAAAGTCTCTCTCCCCTTTTTCCTGGTTAAAGCCTTCATCTTCCAACCTCAGCTCATCATCACGTTCACAGGGTCCTCCTCCAGTCTTCCTCCAAGTTATCACTCTTTTGAGGCATTTACTGAGGTTGCTGTTTCACATTTATTTGTGTGACTACTGACTAATATTTGTCTCACTCACTGAATTATAAGTACTATGAGGTTAAGGAACATGTCTGATTTTGTTTATTATTGTATTCTTAGTATTTGACACAGGGCCTAATGCATAATGGTTACTTAGAAAATCTATATAATAATAAAAGAGTAATATGCAGATTGACCGTCATTCCAACAAACAAGATGGCTGCCCCCATGTGGACACAAGATGGCCACCACAAGATGGCCAGCAGGGGAGGGCCAGGCCTGCAAGGGAGGGCAGTTGTAGGTGATCAGGCCAGCAGGGGAAGCAGTTGGGAGGGAGCAGGCCTGCAAGGAAGGGAAGTTGGGGGCAATCAAGCCTGCAGTTAGGGGTGACCAGGCCTGCAGAGAAAGGAAGTTGGGAGCAAACAGGCTGGCAGGGGAGCATTTAGACATCAATTAGGCTGGCAGGGTAGTGGTTAGGGGGTGATCAGACTGGCAGGCAGAAGCAGTTAAGGGCAATCAGGGAGGCAGGCAGGCAAGCAGTTTGGAGCCAGCAGTCCTAGATTGTGAGAAGGATGTCTGACTGCCCGTTTAGGCCCCATCCTACTGGGAGCATTTCTAAATAATAGCTGTGGTTTGTGTTCCATTAAAAGGATATTTCGTAGTTTAGCATTCCTCTAGTAGGTTGTTATTTTTATTTACTTTGCTTTTCGCTAGTCTTTAGATATGAAACTTTTTAAAAATTAGGAACTTACTTTGGCTAGGAGTTCCAAAAGTCAAAGTTCTGTTTTTTATAGAACGATAGGCACCAATGAAAACAGAAAAGATGCTGAGAAATGCCCCACACAGAAATTAAACAGCTTGTTTAGATTTGTAAACTAGCATGTTGGCTTCTGTTGGCATCTAGCACCTGTCATCTATTAGGCAAAATGAGCTCTCCTTTACCCACTTTATGGGAAAGACCTTTCCCAAATTCGTGTACAGGGAAATTTTATAGGATGTAAAAAAATGACTACTGTATTAAGTACTGACGCTGATGGAAAGCAAACCGTGTTAAAACACTGACTATAACGCCATCATCTATTTAAGTGGTTTCCTTTTCCACTCTCCTTATCCCATCTCATTGCTCAAGCCCTTTATGGACATGCATGTTCCTTCTCCTTCCGCCCCCCCCCCCCCCCCCCCCCGCAATTCCTGTCTCTTAAATGTATGCTTATGTCCAGGGGAGAGACACCTTGAAGACCAGATGGCCAAATTATTTCGTACAAGGTTATGATTCAGTTGTTACCATATTTCCTTTTGATTTTAATTCCTTACTTGGCCATTGGAAGGACCCTTCTTATAAAGTTTTAGCGGTCAAGAAGATTGATTCTTCAATATTATGCTTAGAGGAGTGGCAGGAAGGGGAAGACAATAATTACCTGTTTGGGCAAGAAGTAATCTGGTCTTTGGAATGATTCATATGGTTTTAAATCTGCAAAATAACTGATGCCAAGATAACTATTCAAGTACAGTAACTATAGGAAAATCGGTGGCCTAGCATTCATTCTTCATTGGTTGCTGTCATCACTTGTTAAAATATGAATTTTAGGCTCTGATCATGTAGACACTATTTTTCTGACTATCTTAGCTTTTTCTAAATTAACTTCAGCTAATAATAATCTAAGAATTTCAAAACAAATTATAGGTGAATGACTCAATCCATTGGCTATAATCTCAAATATTTAAAAAAATCTTTTATTACTTGCAGAGTAATAATTATCATAACTAATTTTTTTTTCATTTGAACAGCCTGATATACTTGACAAGAAACTTTTATGTATATTGTCTTTTTGTGAGCTCACAACCAGTCTGTTAATGTCCAACAAACATTGATCATATACCTAGTACGTGAAATATATATATAGCAGGTCTTCAAGTGACGTCGTTTTGTTATAACATTGATGAGGCGCTTAATTTAACTCTTGTTTTTGTCAATTAGCCTGTGGTAAATTAGTTTCATTATTAGAGGCCCGATGCATGAATTCATGCACCGGGTGGGGTCCGGCCTGCCCCCTATTGGGATGATCGGACCAGGTGAAGGGAGGGGACTTGGGTGGTTGGCCAGCTGGCCCCACCCCATGGTTAAACTCCCAGTTGAACTCTGGGTTGAGGGGACATAACAGTTATGACAGCACAGGAAAGGAATATTGAGAAGCTCCTCCTACAATCAATGTGGCAGGGTAGGATTTGTCTCCCCTCTTCTCCTTCATTTCTATGAAGTAAAGCCTGTGCATGGTGAGAGGGCTGGGAGGGGGGTGTTTGTTAGCAAAGGAGACCAAAGAGAGAAGTCTCCTAGATACTTAGTTAAGGTTGGACTCTAGGTGACTGGATGAAAAAACATTTTTTTAAAGTTTTTCTTTTTTCTAAGAAAGTGTTTTTCAATATCTAGAGCTGAACTGTTTAGTACAATGCCTCTAACCACATGTGGCTATTGAGCACTTCAAATGTGGCTTGTATAAGTTGAGATATGCTGTACATATAAGGTACATACCAGATCTTGAAGACTTAGTACAAAAAATGTATATCTTATCAATAACTTCTTTACATTGATTATATGTTAAGGTGATACTATTTTTTAAAAATGTTTTTGTTTTTAATATATTTTATTGATTTTTTACAGAGAAGAAGGGAGAGGGATAGAAAGTCAGAAACAGTGATGAGAGAGAAACATCGATCAACTGCCTCTTGCACACCCCTTACTGGGGATGTGCCCGCAATCAAGGTACATGCCCTTGACAGAAATCGAACCTAGGACCTTTCAGTCCGCAGGCCAACGTTCTATTCACTAAGCCAAACCTGTTTTGGCAAGGTGATACTATTTTTGATACAGTGGGTTAAATAGATTATCTTATTAAAATTAATTTTATGTTAAAAAATAAAATTAATTTCATGTCTATACATACTTTTTAATGGATCTACTAGAAAATTTTAAATGATCTGTGTGGTTTGTGTTATATTTCTTTTGGAAGTGCTACCATAGACTCTGTATATTAATGGCAGGGGATCGTAAGATTTCACACTCTTACAGACATAACAAGTATAAGTTAGAGTTTATACAAGCTTAGAACATGACTTGGTTTGGTAGCTAGACTTAATTTTCCATATTTGTCAATCCAGTATCTTTAAGAAGACAAAATTCATATTTAATCCTACCTTCAAGAATACACTTTCTAGAGATTGAGATGAAAGTAATGCAAGAGTATCTACAATAGTCCAAGAAAACAGGCATTTGTAACTTTGCTCACAAAGGAAGTGATTTAATATGAATTTTGTAGACAACATAAAATACACTCAAGAGAGTGTAAAAGCACCAAGAGGCAAACGGGTTTTTAGAGGGATAAGAGATTCTTTATTGTTCAGCTCTTTCAAAAATTTTTCTACCTTGGTTTTTTAATCTATTTTTTTTCATGTAGGGTTTGGAAAACAGACAATAGGCAAAAAGGTACCCCTAGCAATACCAGGGAGGGCCTTACAAGACTCTGTAAGGACACGTGGCTTTTGGGGCAAGGGTAACAGAAAGGGCCCCTTGTGCTGTTTACCATAGAGTCCGCGAATCAGCAGCTGAAAGGTCTCCTTTCCCATGGCCACCAGGGCTGCTTTGAGAGTGCTCTCTGCCTATGTTCTGCTCTTAAGTGGACCCAGCATTCTATTTCAGTTAAAAAGCCATTTCCCTTTTCACCACATTTTTTAAAAGTTCTTTCTGTAAGACACTCCTACCTGTTACTCCATCAAGTTAACTGATTGCAGGTGCCTGGAAGAAGGTGGCTTGGGAGACAGGATAATTGAGAAAGAAAGAATGGTAGCGGAACACCTTACCCTGTGCTCCGCAGGTGTCCCGTGAACATAGTGGTGAGCTCCCAGGCCTTGCAAGGTGCCCCAGCCTCCTTTTGCCGTGTTTACCCAGGAGCTCTCTTCTAAGGTGGGGACCAGGCCCCTGCAACCAAGGGAAGGCCTGAAGTGTTGATCGTCAGAGTTCGCTCAACAGATCTGAAGCAGCTTAGGACTCCTAAGCAGATGCGCTGAAACAAAGAGCAGCCTCAGGACTTGGCCCTTTGCTGGCCAGCCTAGAGCAAATCTTCAAATGGGGCCCTGGAGGTTGGCAGGTCCATCCTACTGCTGAAAAAGGAACACACCACCTCCAGAAAGGCCCGATTTCATGAACAAACCAAAACAAAGAACAAAGTGTAAAAAAGTGTTGCTACTGGAACAGAAGAAAAGCCCACTTCCAGACAAGCAAGCCTTTCAGACACCTGAAACAGCCCATGGACCTGCAGCTCCCTGATTCGCAGGTGGCGCAGGTACAGAAAGGACAGGTAGGCCCCTCTCCTTAGGACAGGATCCTCATCACCAGGCCCCGTCCCATCATCCAAGCCCAGTAGGTGCAGGCCCTGGCATAGTTGTACCTGTAGCAGGCAAGAAATATAGAATAAATGCCTTTCATCTCAAAGTGGTCTGGAAAATTCATATACACCAAATTGAAGTCACTTTATTTAAATTAAGGGATTTTCAGAAAAGCCACTCTTTAAAATTTGCACTGAAGACAAAGTAATTACTCTATATGTATAAATATAAAAGGCATTTCTTTTAGCAATCCCTCTTGTTAAAAACCTAGTCCTAAAGTGAAACACTACTTTAGCTGTTTACCTCCTTTCACAACCTTGTTTTTATTTCAGCTTCAAATATTTCAAAGTTAACATATAACCTTCATATGAGTCAGTCACTCAGTGTCCCCACTGTGTTTAACCCATCTCCGCGAGTCAACAATGAAATGGTTTCCCTTTACCCGGTCTCTGTTTCCTGCTTGACAGGCTCCCCAGCTCGTTGACGGAGAAGGTAGCTTGGGCGATTTTCATTTTGTTCCGTCGAAAGGTCATCTTTCTTCAAGTTTTCATTCTGTCAAAAGCAGTACCATTAGTGTGATTACAAAAACACTTGCAACATTATTAACAAATTCAGAGTTAAGTCATCACAAAATTAAGTCTGATGACCCGAGACACATTTAGATGAAAAGTAGAAAAGCATTTTGATCCATTTCAACCTGACATGCAAATCTATTTCTAAAATACATTAGGGGGTCATTATTTTAGTATTATGTAGTCTTTGTTTTACAAAACTATTCATGGCTTTTAAATATCAGCCATTCCTCTTTTTCATGTAAGCCTCCATGATTATGATGAGTTGATACACTTTTCTAGTAGATGCTTGGAACTTTGAACCTCTAATCTAGTCTTGCTCCATGCTAAGAGACATCAGTGGATTAAACTCCTCTTTCTACTTTTTTAGCTAGTATATGATTTAACCACTTAAAGTCTTCATCCTATTTTAGCATTTGTAAGATGGCGTGACAATGGAAAATAAGTTGCTATGAGAATTAAATGACAGGATGGATAAAAGCTTAGTTCCTGGCACCTTAGAGGTGCTCAGTACATGCTGGGTCTCTCCTGCCCCTGGGTTACAGTAGTCAGTCAGCCCTGTAGGATCTATCACAGAATTCATGGCATACACTTACTTCTTTTTTTCTTTTTTATATCAAAGGTGGAAATTTATTGAAGAACAAGTACAGACTCCCACGTGGGGAAGAGGAAATAATCTCATAGCACAGACTCCCACGCAGGGAGGGGGGAAAGAGTCCCCGTACACTTATTTCCACATTCGTCTTTCCTGATGTTGAGAAGGATGAGGTCATGCACCCAGGGCCACTAGGAAAACTGGGGAGAAGGTGATTTTGGTGTATGGTCCTGTCCCTGGCCCTCTGAGCAGCCCCTTTCTTAGGGGCCCTCCCTGCCTGTCTCTGGACACAACCCCCATTCCCAGACGCCATGATCTTTCATAGTGACACCGATCCCCTTGAGAACACTGAGTAGCAATGGCTGAGGTTGGAAGCCCCTAGCCACCCCTTGCCCTTTGGGTTACTTATTTTCTAATTTGGGGTTCTTAAAATTCCAACAATGGTAGAAACTACTGGTTGTTCCCCCAGATCCATCGTCCTCTTTTCCCACAGTAATATAATATCTATCTTGGCACATAGCCACCCAGATAAAGATGACATTTCCAAGTCTCTCTTGCAGCTAGGTGTAGCCATGTGACTAAGTTCTGACCAATGGAATGAATGTGAAAATGCCACATGGCAGCTTCTGGGCATTTCCCTAGTCTCCATCCTGCTGCTCAGCATGTGAATGGTGACAGCTGAAGTGTCATCTCAGACCTGGGGTTGGTCTTTGGTATGGAAGTTACATTAGTTGGGACTCCAGGAGAGAAGGAGCATGGGTCCCTGAGGACCCCACGGAACAAAGTCGTCACACCAGCTCTGTACTTCCTACTCCTGGATGTTAACTTGAGGGAGGGTGAGAAATTTTCATAGCCTTTAATCTTCTGTTATTTTGTGTCTAACTATGACCAAGTGTCAACCTAATTTTAAGTAACACAATCCCCAATACTCTAAAGATAAACTACCAGCCTTTATGACAGGCAGTGGGAAGAACGTTTTGGATTGGCATATTAGCAAGAGTAGGGGAGAGAAAAAGCTGTCTAATTGGGTGTCATTAGTGGCTTCCCATTCTGCCTGTGGGTAGAAGGTCCTGTCTGTTCCGGGTTAGCGTACACATCAGTGTATTTTTGTGTAAACGTACCACAACCCTAGGACTGGAAAAGACCTTGGAAGATGTTGTAGTACACTCCAGTTCCTTAATCCAAAAACACAGGATCATTATCCTCAAATAAAGAGAATGCCCATTGTGTTGTTTTTTAATCTGTAGGAAAGCACATACTCCATGAAGGGAGATGAACTTTGACAGTTGCTATTTGACCCAGAATTTGGGGTGAGGGGTGAGTGATGCTCTAAGGAAGTCCTTTGCCTCCCAGCCTATGGCACTCTGGTGTTGCAGTTCGGCAATGCCCAATGTGTGTGGCTCCAGAGGGCCAGCTCAGAGCTACAGCCTTTCTCTGATGGCACAGTGACATTTTCAGCTGTTCCTAAAATTACCCGGAATTATATAGGAAAGAACAGAAAGTGACATAAATTGCAGTGAAAGAACTTGAAGGAAAGATTGAACAAACCACAAAAGTACTGCTGGGCCAGCAGATTGCCAGGAAGAGAGGAAGGGGGCACAGCAGGCTAGGGCGAGTAAGGCCAGCATCTTCCAGGAAAACAGAACCAACCACAGCCCACAGACGGAAACTGCTCGGGAAAGGCCAAAACCCATGAGTGCACTCCCCTGAGACAGTGGTTCTCAACCTTTCTGATGCCGTGGCCCTTTCATTCAGTTCCTCGTGTTGTGGTGACCCCCGGTCCTAAAATTATTTTTGTTGCCACTTCGTAACTGTAATTTTGCAACTATTAATGAATCGTAATGTAAATAACTGTTTTCCAATGGTCTTAGGCTCTGCAGCAGCGGTTCTCAATATGTGGATCGATAGCAGGGTCGCCTAAGACCATGGGAAAACACAGATATTTACATTACAATTCATAACAATAGCAAAATTAGTTATGAAGTAGCCATAAAAATAATTTTATGGTTGGGGGTCACCACCACATGAGGAACTGTATGAAAGGGTCGCGGCATTAGAAAGGTTGGGAACCACTGTGCTAAGAGAACTGGTCCACAGCGCAGATTGGCAGCACGGCTGACCGGAAACCAGAATGTCAGCACCCCCTGTGCACATCCTGTCTTCCTGGGCAGGTAAATCCTTCGACATCTGCTCGGTCTCTTAACTGGGTATTTGTCAGCATGGCTGAGTTCACATATGTTGACAGTTCTGAGATTGCCACTGATTGCAAACCTCATTTTCTCCTGGGAAATTGGCCGTGGTAGTGGAGTGGAAGAAATACTAAGAGGAAAAGTAATTCTGTTATATATTCCTCTCCTCGATGTCCCTGCAGCTTATTTGTGTATATCCACAGAATAAAAAGACTAGAAGGACATACACCAAATGTTAACACCATTGTTTTTTTTAAGTGGTAAAATAATGGGTAGTTTTTATTTTCTTTCTTAAACTCTTCTATATTTCACAAATTTACTATGATAAATACACAGCACTATTGTTGTTAAAAGATGTGTGTTTGTTTTTAAATGTTCTATTAAATTTGGTGAGGGAAACCAAGAAAACGTTGTTTTGTGTTTCCCTGAACTTCCTGCATATTGGAGCTACTGTGGACAATACCACTTATGTGAGAGCCACATCCCCATTACATCACATTGTCTCTGGAGATGGAGGGGAGCATAGCATAGACGGGGAAACGGCTGTCACCTCCTCCTCTTTGGTGTGGCCAGTGAGAAAAAGCGAAAGAAGAGGAAGAGTGTAGTATCATCTGCCACTTGACTGCTCCATAAAGTTAAAGAAAAAAATCACCATTTTAAACCATATCTTTAGAAATACAATGGTCAATAGCAGCATTTAATGTTTATATACTCAATAAATATTTTAGTAAACATGTGTTTTCTTGGTAAATGACATTGGACACAAGAAACCCAATATAACAGAATTATAGATTTGGAAGGCTTCACATAGAGCTAGGTGGGCCATTTCCTCTGGTCAGGATTATAATTAAATTATTTTACTTCTGTTCTCTCCCTCCCGCCCCCCAAAAAAAGAATATCTAAAAAGTGCAGTTCATTTGGACCAGAATTCTCTCTTTCTAGGTACACATTATTTCTATTAACAATTATAAGTAAATTTGATTGTTTTTTCTTCATCATCCAAACCCAGATTTTTACACAAGTCTGGAATTAGAACTGTGACTAAAGAAAAGAGTGGTCAGTCTTTGATGCAAATGATAAGTAATGGCCAGTTCAAACTGTCATAAAAACATTACAAACAGTATTAATGTTTAGATAAACATTGTGTTAAAATGGATGTGGGAAACAGGTTCTCTCATAAGTTGCTGTTTGGGGAACATGGTATACCACGTTGACAGAACCTATAAAAATTTTGAATGCACATTCTGTGAATCAGAAAATCCATTTCTAAATATTTGTTCTAATAAAACACACATTGGACAGGAGCCATGTATAAGAAAGTTTAGTAGGCAGGGTTTCTAATAAAGGAGAAAATGGCAATCAGGACCCATAGGGAGCCAATATGTGATCTGTAGAATACAACAAACTATAATGCAGCATTTAAAGAGAACAGGAGAGACAGGTCTCTAAAACATATTGTTGGGTGAAAAAAGCAAGTTACAGAAAGATCTCCACAGAGTATGACAGATGGTTGATATAAAAAACTGCATTGTACTATATATTTATTTTATTTTATTTTCTGTTAGTCCTTACCCAAGGATATTTTTCCATTGATTTTCAGGGAGTGGAAGGGAGGGAGAAAGGGGGAGAGAAAGAGAAAGAGAAACATTGATGTGAGAGAGACACATTGACTAGTTGCCTCCTACACACTCCCCTGAGTGAACCTGAAACCCAGGTATGTGCCCTTGAATGGGAAACGAACCCATGATCCTTCAGAGTGCAGGCTGATGTTCTACCACTGAGCAACACCAGCCAGGGCATGCTCTCTCTCTATTTTTTTATGGGGACTTATGTATGAATGTAAATGTATTGAAAAGGCTCGGAGCAATAACAATGTTTACCTCTGAGGAAGTGGAATGGAGACCAATATTTGAGTACCCATTAAAGTTAAAGCATTAACTTTTCAGTGATGTCAATTTTCATACGAAGAAAAATTATTTGACACTTATTTATTACTTCTGTAGCTTAAAATTAATTTTAAAAACTAGTTAAAGAGAAAAATGTAAGTCTACAGTGGATAAAAGTGGAAACCATGCGATGCAGATTAACATCCCCAGAGAAGTCATGTTGATAGTGTCTGCCCCAAGGTGATGTGACAAGAAGGGCACTTCACCTCCTGCCATGTTCTTCCCCCAAACCTATGACCTTCGTGTGACCATGAGAAAAAACATCAGACAAACTCAAATTATGGAACATTCTACAGGTTGCCTCGTCAGATCTCCTAAAGACTGTGAAGGTTGTGATAAACACGGAAAAACTGAGGAACTGGCTCAGACCTGAGGAGACTGGGGACACGTGACAATTATGTGCAGTGTGGTACCCTGGATAGGATCCAGGAGCACAAAAAGGACATTGATGGAGAAAACAGTGAATTCCAATAAAAGTCGAGTTTAGTTAACAGTAATGTACCAATGTTGTCTCCATAGATGTGACAAATGTACCAGCATATAAAATAAAAGGCCAGCAAGTGAAATAAGTGAATACTCAAGAAAATTTTAGTGTACTGGACAAAAAGCTTTTCCTAAAACATTAACTAAAAAATCTATTAGTAGTTCATCTCACTGTAAAATTGCCTAATATCCAAAGAACCTAAAGCAGTCATATTTGTGTGCAAAAATTAAAATTTAAAATTACCAAGACTGCAATATAGAATTTCCAAAAGCCCCCATTAATCAAAAAAGGGGAGGGGGCAGTGGGGTAATATCATGTAAGGGAAAAAAATATCGAGTAAGTAAAATACATCTAGAAAATTCTTACTCCAGTAAAGTAAATTCCATTTGTAAAACCAACTGCAGGACACCCATGAAAAAACACACATGGTGTCAAAATAAGCCAAAGGAAAATCATTTAGGCAAAAATTAAAAAGAATCCCAAGTCTATTTTGCAGAGAGGATCCCTTTGTTAACTTTTGGTCGAGAATGTGTTTGTGTGTTTGCAGAGAACAACTCCAAGACCATGTGGGTTCCTGCAACAGTGAGGAACTGGCGGGTCTGTTCCAGCCACGAGGATGGTCCAGAGATGGCGCACGCTGACGACACCTTGCCATGGTAGCAGTAGCAGTCGGCAGCTGTACATGTCTGCAGGCAGCCCAGGACCAAACCAGAGAGGATGGATCTTGCATTGCCACGATGTGTCCACCATCTGGATACCATTGCTGACATGTACACATAAAGAATTATTTGACACTGAAACTGGGACTCAGAACAGTTGGACATTGAAACTGAGACTGAAACATTTTTTGTTCTTATACATTTATTTCTTGTATGCAGAGGCAAGATATTTTTGAAGAAAAGAAACAGGGGAGAGTGATTGATATAGAGGCAGGGTGGCCTTGAACAGGCTGTCAAGCTACAGGGGGAAGGCTTGGGTGGATGGGAGGTGGATGCTGGGGGAGATCAACTGAAGGACTTGTATGCATGCATATGAGCATAACCAATGAATGAAAGACACTGGGGCGGGGAGGGGGAGGGTGGGGATACATGCTGGGGGGTAGGGGAGGCTGGGGGGAGGATAAGGGGGAGGGGAAACGAGTACTACTATTAATTATAAGTTATACTGCAAAAAAATCAATAAAAATATATTTAAAAAATAAAAATAAAAATAAAATAAAAGGCCAGAAGTGTCAGGACTGGAACCACCAGAGACTAGACCACCATGGGCCCTCGCCGGGCTAACCTCACCCCCAAGCAAGCAATTAGGGCCAATCTGGCAGGCAGGCAGAGTGGATAGGTGTGGTCAGATAGGCAGATCAGCAGTTAGGGGTGATCAGGTAGGCAGGCAAGTGGTTAGGGGTAATCAGGTAGGCAGACCAGTGGTTAGGGATGATCAGGTAAGCAGACCAGTGGTTATGGGTAATCAGGTAGGCAGGCAAGTGGCTAGGGGCGATCAGGTAGGCAGACCAGCAGTTAGGGATGATCAGGTAGGCCAGAGGTTAAGGGAATTCAAGTAGGCAGGCCAGCAGTTAGGGGTGATCAGATAGGCAGGCAAGTGGTTAGAGGCAATAAGGTAGACAGGCCAGCTATTAGGGGAAATCAGGTAGGCAGGTGGCCCCTTGCTGGTCTGGCCCCACCCCCAAGCAAGTGGTTAGGGGCAATCAGGCAGGCAGGCAGAGTGGTTAGCAGTGATCAAGCAGGCAGACCAGTGATTAGGGGTAATCAGGTAGGCAGGCAAGTGGCTAGGGGCGATTAGGTAGTCAGGCCAGAGGTTAGGGGAAATCAGGTAGGCAGATGGCCCCTTGTAGGGCTGGCCCTGCTCCCCAGCAAAGAAAGAGGGAGGCCTAGGCCAGCCAAGCCATTGTACCCCAGGCTGTCTCCTGCAGAGGGAGACCACCAGTGGCAGGGGAGGGGGGAGCAGTGCTGCACAGATGGCAAGCAGTGGCAGCGGCGGGGGTGGGCCAGTTGCCTGCAGCTGGGGAAAGGAAAGTTCTGATAGGCCCTGATCTCAGGCCAGGCCTAGGGACCCTACCCAAAGGGTCCCAGACTGTAAGAGGGTGCAGGCTGGGCTGAGGAACCCTCCCCACCTGCCGAGTGCATGGATATTCATGCACTGGGCCTCTAGTAATAATATAAGATGTTAATAATAGGAGAAAGGAGGTAAAGGAACACCTGGAAACTCTTTGTACCATCTTTGCAACTTTTCTGCAAACCTAAAACTATTCTAAAGTAAAACATTTATTTTTATTTTTAAAAATTCCCTAAAGGAAGGTTTTAGTGAACAGTATTCACTGAGAACTGATCAGAAATGGTTCTGAAATTGCACTACAATTAGTGCTTACAGTCTCCCAAATAGGACACAGAACTGTCAAAATCGACAGTCCTAGGAGGTTTGCTTTCCTTCATGCAGACATCCTTAAGAGAGTTATTTTTCATGAGGGATTGGTGATCTCTTGCCAACTTCAGAATCAAGATGCTCACCAGCATACAGCTGCTAAAATTCATACTTGACTGCTACGTGCTTGCAAAATAGCAACAGAGCTTTAAAATTCATACCCTACTCCTGGGATCCCTCCCAGCTGCCACCTTTTACTTAACCCTCATCTCCTCTGAGTAGCATTCAACATCCAGAGTGCAGCATGCGACCACTGATGCTCTCATACTCTATAGAGCAACTCTACCAAAGTGGAAGAAATACTTGAGGAGGCCACCAAGTACACCCATAGGAAAATGTGAAGCAAAGAGAAAACTATTGGTTACTGCCTTAGAATTTCCTTCCTTAAAACCTATGCTATTTTCTTTTTAAAATACACTGAGTAAACAGATTATTATGATCTCTGAATACATAATAATCTGGCCATACAGTGTGTGTGTGTGTGTGTGTGTGTGTGTGTGTATTTTTTTTAGAGGCCCAGTGCATGAATTTGTGCATGGGTGGGGTCCAGCCAGCCTGGCCAGGGAGAGGGGACATGGGCATTTATTTGGCTGGCCTGCCTGCTGGTTGAACTCCTGGTTAAGGGGGCAATTTGCATATTAGCCTTTTATTATATAGTATATACACTGAGTGGCCAGATTATTATGTATTCAGAGATCATAATAATCTGGCCACTCAGTGTATATTTTTATTGATGTCAGAGAGGGAGAGGGAGAGATAGAAACCTCAATAATGAGAGAGAATCATTGATTGGCTGCCTCTTGCACACTCTCTATAGGGCTGTGGTCAGCGAACTGCAGCTCGAGAGCCACATGTGGCTCTTTGGCCCCTTAAGTGTGGCTCTTCCACAAAATACCACGGCCTGGGTGAGTCTATTTTGAAGAAGTGGCGTTAGAAGAAGTTTAAGTTTAAAAAATTTGGCTCTCAAAAGAAATTTCAATCATTGTACTGTTGATATTTGACTCTGTTGACTAATGAGTTTGCCGACCACTGTTATAGGGGATCAAGCCCACAACTTGGGCATGTGCCCTTGAACCAGAATAAAACCTGGGACCTTTCAGTCCCCAGGCTGATGCTCTATTAACTGAGCCAAACCAGTTAGGGCGCTGTGCTATTTTCTGTCCCCTGCTTGGAAAGCCCTCTGCAGCCTGTTTGCATGGCTAACTCCTCATTCATCAAATTTCAGCTCAGATGCCCCTGACTCTGAAAGATCTTGGCCCACCTCTCTACCTGTGGGTGTTCCTCTCTGCCCCATAGCCCTCTACTCCTGTGGATCTCATCATGGCACCCACCAGTCAGAGATGTGGATTTTCTTCTTTGTTCACTCATTTATTACGTGTTCCATTTCCAGAGCCCAACACAATTCCTGGCACAAAGGTAGCATTATGTCATGATCACTGAATGAATGAATGAGAAACTGGGGGAAAACTTGCACAACACTAGTAAATACGGTAATTTGTGTGTGTATATGTCTCTCCTCTTGCTCCACTTGTAGAACCTTTAGGTATGCAAAGTCTCTTTAGGGTTTAGTTACTATGAACCAACTTGAAAACACAGTGCTCACATTTTTTCCTTTGGTCAATTCCAAGGGCAACATTTACAAGTCAGTAAATAGCCAGGGGAAGTGGCTTTCTTTCTTTCTCCCTTTTAAACATTTGGACAACTGAATTCAAAACAGACTTGATGAAAGCACAGATTGCCTTTTATTAATACCCTGGCTTTCCATTTCTCTGCAAAGGGAGGGAAACAGTAGCAGAGAATAAGAAATGCTTGCCACTGTGTGGCTGGGCTCCTCACACTGTTGCTCTAACTTAGTGCTTTCTGCCTCTTCATATTTGCCTGAGCCATCACCTCCTGCTCTCACTATGCACCTTTCGCTTCCCACTGACACAGTGACCCCACAGAGGTAACCTCCTTTGTCCCCTGAGTACCCATGGGCACTGCCACAACTCTGTCTGACCACAGCCTATACCTCAGCACTTCTCTATGATTTCAAACATGAAGCTCTTCTTCTCTGACTCCATCTTTCACTGCCTCCCACCTCTCTTTCACCTTCACCTCCCTTCCCCTTCATTTAGCCACCAGGAATTTAATTCTCCTTATCCTCCCAGCCAAGGAGGAAAACAGATATGTGATGAAGACCCTCAGATGTGAATACCAGAGCTTCCCAGATAAAGGAAGATTACATTAGCATCAAGAAACAATCTGGAGAACTAAGATGGCGGCAAAGGCAAAACACCTATCTTGCCGTCATAATCAGCAATTTTAATACTACAACTTAACGAAAGAACAAACACCGTCCAGAATCACCAGAAAGCTCGCCGAGTAAAAACTCCACAAATAAAAGTGAAGATAAGACACTGTGACTCGGAGGAGCGGCGGCGGACGGTGTTGAAAGATTCACGCGCAGAGAGAGGTTTGGAGTGCGCGCCGCGGAGAGGGCGGGCGGCTGAAAACCAGCCAGTTTTCTCGAACGGGGAGACAAAGGCGTCCCACTGGACTGATTCTCCAGCTCTGGGCAAAGTCCAGAGAACCCACTATCACACGGGGTGAAAACTGGACAGTGGGAGGGCACGCCGAAGCTCGGGTGCTGCCGGGTCTCCCAGCTTGTGGAGAAGGCAGCTTGCGCAAACAGCTCGGCTGCGTGACGGCGCAGAGAGCGCACCGCGACTTGCCTCTCATAAGGAAAACCGTCAGACTGCTTTGTTTTACGACCCTGGGTGAGACATTGCGCATGCAGACTCATTTTGGGAAAGTCTGAATTCCCCGGCAACCGGCAGCCAGTGGAGCTCCGCAGCGGCTCTCTCTCAGAGGTGCTGGCAGCCATTGCCCCCTGCACAGAGTCCCTGGGGCCGCACAGGGAAGAGCTAACGCTGTCTGCTTGGCCCGGAGACTCCGCCCACCCAACCTGAGCACAGCTGAGCTTCACAGACAATTGGCCTGGAGGTCAACCCTCCAAGTGCTAACAATGATTAACTGAGCTTAACTTCAGCAAGACTGTGCAGCCCATATCCACCTCAGGTAACCGGGGAGGCTGAGCCACTGTCCCTAGTAGAAAGTCTACCACACAAAGCTAATTGACCAACTCAGGGAAGCAGCCACCATGCAGCAACATGGAAAGAAATCAGATGTGAAAGAAATGGAGGAAAAAAAAAACGACTGGACATGGAATTCAGAACCACGGTTATAGGGTTTTTTAAGAGGCTCCAACAAAAGATCGAGGCCTATAAGGAAATAAGCAAGACCACAAAGAAAATGAATGAGTCCTACAAGAAAATGAACAACACCCTCAAGGATATAAACGAGAGCTGCAAAGAAATGATCAAGACCAACGTGGAAATGATCAAGATCAACGTGGAAATGAATGAGTCCTACAAGGAAATGAAAGAAACCCTCAAGGATATAAAGCAGACTCTCAAGGATATGAAAAAGGACCAACCAGAAATTAAGCATACACTGACTGAAACAAAAAATATTATACAAAGACCTGAAAGTGCCCTGGAGCACCCCAAGAACCAAGTTAAAGATTTGAAATACAAAGAGGTAAAATCCACTCAGCTGAAAAAGCAAGAAACCAAAAGAATCCAAAAAATTGAAGATAGTATAAGGGGCCTCTGGGACAACCTCAAGCATACCAACATCCGAATTATAGGGGTGCCAGAAAAAGAGAGAGACCAAGACAATGAAAACCTATTTGAAGAAATAGTGACTGAAAACTTCCCACACCTGGTGAAAGAAATTGACTTAGGAGTCCAAGAAGTGCACCGAACCCCAATATATAGGAACCCTAAGAGGACCACACCGAGGCACATCATAATTAAAATGCCAAGAGCAAAAGACAAAGAGAGAATATTAAAAGCAGCAAGAGAGAAACAGTTGGTTACCTATAAGGGAGCACCCATACGACTGTCAGCGGATTTCTCAACAGAAACGATGCAGGCCAGACGGGAGTGGCAAGAAATATTCAAAGTGATGAATAGCAAGAATCTACAACCAAGATTACTCTATCCAGCAAAGCTATCATTCAGAATTGAAGGTCAGATGAAGTGCTTCGCAGATAAGAAAAAGCTAAAGGAGTTCATCACCACCAAACCAACATTATATGAAATGCTGAAAGATATTTTTTAAGAAGAGGAAGAAGAAAAAGGTAAAGATGAAAATTATGAACAACAAATATACATCTATCAACAAATGAACATAAAAATCAGTGAATTGATAGGCTGTTGAACAGGATAGACTGGTGAATATAACAGAGACATGGACATAGAGAGGGAATGGACTGACAACTCTTGGGGAGAAAAGGGTTGTGGGAAGTGCAGCAAGAGACTGGACAAAAATCATGCAACTATGGGAGAGGACAGTGCGGAGGGGGAGGTGAGGGTGGAGGGTGGGATAGGTACAGGGTGGAGGGAAGCTATAGGGGGATAAAAAGGGAAAACAATGTAATTAATAAACCGAACAATAAAGATTATATATTAAAAAAAAAGAAACAATCTGTCCAGGATGCCAGGGGCAGAGGTCTTATTCAGAGATATCTGGGCTGAGTTTGCTTTTGTCCTTTACCCCGACCCCACCCCCCATTCTCTACTCCCAACCCTCTTCCCCCTCAGTTTGGTTCAAGAAGTAGAAGAGCCAGATGTTTTTAAGTGTCTCCTTGTTTGTACAAGGTCTTCCTGAATGGTGACATATACCTGATGGTGAAATGACAATAGGATAGGGAGAATCTGACTGATTTCTCAACTCTGGGAGGATGCTAACTGAAGGAAAAGCACCACTGATGGGTGCACGCACTATCTGGGAATTCCTGTGATACAGCTTCTGGTCCTGTGTTAATTCTTCATTAGCTTTTCTAGATCCTCGTCTAAGCAGATTAAAAAGTTACAGAAGTTGTGGTGTGTGTGCGTGCGTGCGAGTGGGCGTGTGTTTGCGCATGAGTGCGCCTCTGTGTTAGCTTCCGGACAGTCTGTAACTTATTAACACATTTCAGGTTTCTCTTTCTCTCATAAACAGCCGGGGATGGTGGACCATGACAGTGCTTCTCTCTCTAGAAGTCTACAAATTTCTCTGTGCTTCTGACTTTATGTATCATTTTTATTCACTCCACAGTTGTCTTCAGGGACAAAAGTAATAGAATTATTATGCAGAGTGGGCTCCCTGTAAATTCATCTCCTCTTATGTCACCTGTGCCCTCTTAGCTACATGGTCATCCTTATGCTTTCCTCTCATTGGCAACTTTTCCCACATGATACCTGCTCACACACCACGCTCACCTTCTAACTCACTAACCCGAACATCTTCCTCTTCCTCTCCCTCCCCTTCTCGCTCTCTAAGGCAGCAGGTCATCCACAAGCTCCTGCATAATATCTTTTAACACCAGAAAATTCTACGTTCCTCACTCACCATTGTCCCTTTCTCAAAATTACTCCTCTACTTGTTTTATTTTCACCCCACTCCTCGCCCCGCTTTGTCCCCAGGATCATCTGTGTCTCAAATTTACTTTTTCATGTCTTCTATCTCTTCTTCTCCACTGCTCCTTCCCTTCAGAGCATAAACAAACACACTGAGTTCTCTCATCTTAAGCAAGCAAATGAAACAAAACTCTTCTCTTATAGAGCAACAAACAATAGCAGATCATAGCTTCAAAAATGCTATAGTACAATTGTGAAGACAAATGTCCGCTAGGTTTATGTAGAAACTCCCTTTCCTTACCAAAATTCATGCCTATCCCGTGTAGTAGCTACTTAACTAGCTCCCTGCCTTCGATTTATCCCTCTTTGAATCCAATTAACACCAGGCTGCCACCTTAATCTTTCTTAAAAAAAATGTAGCTTTGTATATAATATTGCAAATATTCCTTCTGGAACTTATATGCATCTACTACAACCTGCCGTCTCCTCTCCACTAAAAAAACTTCTATTTCCATATGAGTCTTCCACTTCACTCCACGTATAGTCTCTCCTCTGCATTGTTGTTCATACTTCCCATATGAACAACACTCCACGTATAGTCTCTCCTCTGCATTGTTGTTCATATTTCCCTCCCAGAATGTGCTCCCACTTCCCTCTCCACCACCACTTCTGTAACACTCCGCTTTCTCCAAGCCCAGCTAACACCAAATGAGTTGGACAGTTGATAAATATTGTATTTAGACAGAAAGTGGTCCTTGCAGGTTTTGTTCTATTGAGAAAAAACTTTTGAAGGAGGAGGAAATTGAGGGTTTTTCAAACTTACTTTGAAAAACTACCAAAGTAAATTTCAAAGGTCTACACACAGGTGGTGAGTTGCACAGAAAGGTCTATTGGTTATTTTCCCCCGTGGTACCTGGTAGAGGTTGGTGTTGCTATAAATATTCTTCCAGATTCAGTCATAGTTGCATGGATGCAAACCCCGGCCTTAATCTAGTGTATAAACATACAAAGCTACATTTTTTCAATATATATCTTTTTTGTATTCTTTAAAGTATTACAAATAGTAGTACATATGTTTCCTCCCCCTCATTGACCTCCCCCGGCCTTCCCTACCCCCCAGCACATGCCCTCATAAGCCTCCCCCGGCAAGAATCTCTCTTTTTGAAGTAACACTCCTTTCCCTTCCCCATCATCTCTCCTTAACCCGTAGAATTCATGAATCTGTTCTCCATTTCTACAGTTTGTTATTCCAAGAGTGTTGTGTAAATGAACTTACACAGTCTTTATAGGGTTCTTTAGTGATTCATCCATGTTCTTGGGCATATCACTACTTGGTTTCTTTTTATAACTGACTGCTATCCCATCGTATAGCTATACCAGAATTAGTTTAATAGGAGGTACAGATTTTTCAGTTTTACAAAGCTAAAATTAAAATTCTGCAGATGTTTTGCAACAATGTGAGTAGACTGAATACTACTGAACTATAGAATGCTTAAGATGATAAATTTTATTATCGCTTCTCGGCCTTTTGGCTAAGATTAAGTGAAGATGATAAATTTTATGTGAAGTGTTTTTTACACAATAAAAATTATATAATTTAGTCTAATAGTTTTGTTTCATGGATGAAGAAAGTAAACTTGAGAAGGTTATATGACTAGACCTGTAGTCAGCAAACTGCAGCTTGTAAGCCACATGCGGCTTTTTGGCCCCTTGAATGTGGCTCTTCTACAAAATACCACAGCCTGGGCGAGTCTATTTTGAAGAAATGGTGTTAGAAGAAGTTTAAGTTTAAAAAATTTGGCTCTCAAAAGAAATTTCAATCGTTGCACTGTTGATATTTTGCTCTGTTGCCTAATGAGTTTGCCAACCACTGGACTAGACCAATATCACAAAGAATCTAAAGTTGGACTATAATCCAACTCTTGACAACCGTTCCTCTCTACTGAAAGCTAACAGGATTATAAGAGTTTGGTAATTAGATTAGAAAGTTCCAAACAAAGCCTTCACAGTAAATTCATGGCTAACATTTTTAAAAGGGGAAGAAAATTCAATTTTTCTGAGAACAATTTTAGTAAGAAATTTATCTTTAAGGGAACACGATTGTTTTCTTACCTTCAAAAACTTTGCTTGGAGTTGCATCAACACATTTATTCTTCTCTATTCTTTTAGTTTGGTCAAAAGCTTCTTTTGCCAAGGATCACATTTTGGCTTAATCTAGTGTATAAACATACTCACATAAAGTTACAACACGACACAATGGTTCTTAATGAAAGTTGCAAGCAAAGAGATTCAAGGACCTTCTGAAAAGGAATCTGGCCTCAGCGCTAGAAAGTTTACTAGAGCATGTGAAGTCTTGGAAAGGGTCTGTGTGGGTTCACAAGTCTGCAGAGGAAGACTCTTGGTGCCTGCATATGAGATGCAGCAGCAGCTCCATCTGGGATGACAGAGTAGCATCCACAAACAGAAGGAACCCTACATCCATCAGTGTTGGGCATTTTACTTGATTTATGGGGCAAGAGAAGTCCACTCACAAAGACTCCTTGTGACTGCTCATGTAAAACTTCAACTTTCAGCCGAGACCGGTTTGGCTCAGTGGATAGAGAGTTGGCCTGCAGACTGAAGGGTCCCAGGTTCGATTCCGGTCAAGGGCATGTACCTTGGTTGCAGACACATCCCCAGTAGGGGGTGTGCAGGAGATAGCTAATCGATGTTTCTCTCACATCAATGTTTCTGACTTTCTATCCCTCTCCCTTCTTCTCTGTAAAAAATCAATAAAATATATTTTTAAAAAAACTTCAACTTTCATATGAAGGAGCTATATTTCAAAAATTAGTTCTATGTCTAAATAAGTAAACCAATATGTGGATAATTCTCTAAATTTATATTTAGTTCTAAGCTCCAGTAGGTTATTTCCAACTGTCTCCTTGATATCTATACTTAGTTGGCCTGTGTAACAATCTAAAACAAAAGGTATGGCTTCCCCTATACCAGTGGTCGCCAAACCATGGGCTCGCGAGCCACATGTGGCTCTTTGGCCCCTTGAGTGTGGCTCTTCCACAAAATACCACGGCCTGGATGAGTCTATTTTGAAGAAGTGGCATTAGAAGAAGTTTAAGTTTTAAAAATTTGGCTCTCAAAAGAAATTTCAATCATTGTACTGTTGATATATGGCTCTGTTGACTAATGAGTTTGCTGACAACTGCCCTACACCAACCAGTTATTTCCTCAAGCCCCAGACTAAGGAGTAATGATTCCTCCCCTTTCCTCCCATCCATCTTCATCACTTAAGACTTTTCCTTCCTTCATAATACATGAATACATAATACATGAATGCATAGTCCATGAATAATAAGGTTCAGCTCCTCTTTATTCCTGGGTTTCATGTTTGCAAACTTGCCTACTCACTCAATTTTATTTAATACCAGCAGAGCTTTCCTGCTCCTTCAGGGATGTGCACAGAAGGGAGAAAATTTGAGTTGCCCACATTTCCAGCTCAGGTCAAACAAGGCAATATTCTGTCTTCTTATTTTAGCATTTTGACTATAAATAAGTGTCATTTTGTGGTCTATTTAGTGCCCCGTTTTTATAGTTTTGTTGGTGATTGCACTGTTTAAAATAGCCCCCAAGCATAGTACTGAAGCTCTGCCCAGTGTTCCTAGGTATAGGAGGCAATGATGTGTCTGACAGAAGAAACATGAGCTTTGGTAAGCTTCGTTCATGAAGGCATGATTACAGTGTTGCTGGCCATGAGTTCAATGTTAATGAATCAACAATACATATTAAATAGTGTATTTAAACAGAAATGCACATAAAATAAGTTTATGTCTTGATCAATTGATGAAACTAACCCTGTATTTTCCCTATGAGCAATAGTTCAATTTTAATTCTATAATATTTGTGACAACTTTAATGGAACATAATTACCCCAAATCACAAGAATGGACTGTAGTTATCATTACCCAAAATCATTTCAGTTAATCTGCTAACTTGTTTATTGTTTGTGAATTGTGTGTCTCCAGTACCCAGGCCCATGCCTGACACACAGTATGTAGTCAGGCAATAGTTTTGGCTTAAAAAGCTGGATTTGCACAAATTAATTATACCCTCAAGTGTTATTCTTTGTTGTAGCCCAGTAGGCAAGATGACTAACAAGAAGAAGAGAGGGTATCCAACAGGGAGAGGTACGGTAGGGGGAACTTCCAGAGAAGGCAGAGCAGAGTGGCTAGCTTCAACCTATATCCAAGGCAGGAGGGAGCTGGGGGATCTGGCGCACAAGACCAGATTCTCTGAGCTGCCTCTCCTGAGGAGATGAAGGCACTGATCCTATGTCCTAGGGGAAAATTTTCTGAGGGAGCGAGGAGAGGGGACAACAGGGACCTGATGACCTGGTGCTGCCAGGTTGCCTGGCCTACTTGTAGGGTACTTGGCAACACTGCTGACATCCCTGACAGGCAGGTCACCATCGCCAAGGTCTACTTACCTTTATAAAGGAAATCCAGTTGGCTCTCTTTTTCATAGCCCAGGGCCTGCCAAATCCCAGTTCTCTGCTTTAGATTTCCCAATATCATAGTCTGGAAACGTTTGCATTCTCTGCTGCTCTTTGAAGATGCTTTGAAATTTTGGGGAAACCTAAACAGAATTAAGGAGAGAGTAGAAACAGAGGTGAGGGGGCAGAGTGTTAGATTGTAGGCAATTTCAAAGATAGCTACTGTCTTTGAAACTAATTGATAAAACATGACTCTTATGATAATAACAGGACCTTAAATGTATATATCTGTGAGGCCCATGTATTCAGTCAGCTCATTACTGTAATTGTGTGTTTTCTTTGTTCTGAATATCTGTCCCAAAGATTGGGGGTCATGTAATATATTTCGTTGTATGTATTTTGAGCCAGACCCTAAAGGGGTCTAGATTTGGAAATACATTCACTATCTGGCCACCTGGTAAACTAGAAAATCTCAGGGTTAACCTGAGCCTGACCAGGATGCTGCTAGAGAAAAGGGTGCAGATACTAGGACCTGTTAAAACTCTTAAAGGTACCTTAGCCCACCTCTGCACATCTCACTTTCAGCCTGAGGCTGCCAATGCTTGCTGTGACATAACTTCCTACTGCCAAAATGCCATTCCTTCTTCCTCCCTTCTCCAGAGTGGGCCAAGGCCCACCGAGCCTGTGGTGGTGCCTTCATCATTGCATTGGCCACACTGTATCATGATTTCCTCACTACACAATAAGCTTCTTGAATCTCAAGAACCTACCGTATGGTGATGGCTATACAAGAGTGTGGATGTACTTAATGTCACTGAACTATGCACTCAGAAATGGTTAAAATTGTATGCTATGTATGCACCCCCCCAAACACACACAGAGAATCTACCACAGTGCTGGCACATACTAGGGCCTCAATAAAGATATAGGAATAACAGAGCATGTTCAATGAGTCACAGAGCTAAAGATTCCTCCAGTTAATGCCGGGGCCTCCCAGGTTGTGCTGTCCAATATGGCTGCTCCTAGCCATGTGTGACTGTTCAACATTTAAATATAAATTTATTAAAATTAAATAAAATCTAAAATTTAGTTCCTCATTTATGCTACCCACATTTCTTTTTTTTTAAAAAATATGTTTTATTTATTTTTAACAGAAAGGAAGGGAGAGGGATAGAAAGTCAGAAACATCGATCAGCTGCCTCTTGCACACCCCCTAATGGGGATGTGCCCGCAGCCAAGGTACATGCCCTTGACCAGAATCGAACCCAGGACCTTTCAGTCCGCAGTCCGATGCTCTATCCACTGAGCCAAACTGGTTCTGGCTATGCTACCCACATTTCAAGTACTCAATGGCCACATGTGACTAGTGGTTAACGTACTCAAAAGACCAGGTATCAGTCTTATCCCTCAATGCAGGAAGTTCAATGAGATGGTACTAGACTAGGGCTGGTGTGCAAACTTTTTCTTTTTAAAGCATTTTGCCAATAGGAAGGTTATTGTAGCACATTCTGAGAATTGCAGGCTTTTAGACACTAGACAACTCCAAATGCAAATTTGCCAAATCCTGGCTACATTTATATAATCTACAATGGACTAGAACCTACCTTTTACTTTAAATTCTTCTGGAAAATAAATCTTATCTGGGTTGGATAGTCAAGGATGCCATTACTCTTATTGAGAGCAAGTTAAACTGCTAATCTAAATCTCACCTATTACTGTTATATTTTATCACTCTAAAAACAATTGTGGCAGCATAAATACCCAACTTTGTGGCAAATATTAGTGTTGTGTTTTATGGATACCTATATTCAAATTAAGAAAGAGTCCATCAAGTACCAAGAAAAACAGTTCTGTCTCCTTAGCAGCACCCCTCAGCTCCTCTATGTCGTATGGAATATTGAAATGAGAGAGCAGGAGCCTGAGCTGAGGTTTCAGTTCTGTTTCTGTTGTGTGTTGGGGCAGGACAGACGCAGCTTCAGGTCTCGTTGGCGCTGAAAAAAATCCACAATCAGTAATACTAAGACCAATGAACACCAGACAGGAAGACAAATGGGAGGGTCCTTTGAGGTAGCTGGAGGCAGGGCCTCCTCTGTGGTGGGGAGGGCCATTCTGCTCCTTGCCCTTCTCTGCCACAGTTTACAGAGTGCACCCCACTGGGCCAGGGCTATTTGACAAGCTCCTGGCCTGGCTTTCTAGATGAGCTAGCCAGGCTCCTCCTCCCCCCTCACAGCCTGCAAGAGCGAAGGAACAGAGCCTCTGGGGAATGACTAAGTGGGAGCAGAAGTATCTATTGTCCTTCCTGGGAAATGAAGAGTATAATTTCTGAGTTAACGAAAAAATTAGAAGAAGGTGAGAGTCTTTACCTTCTTTTGCCTGCTCACTTCTATTCATCTTTACAAGTACCCTGTTTGGACTCCCCTCCTTTGAGACATCATCTCTGATTCCCCACTGGGTTAGCTGCTTCTCTCTATGCACCAAATCTATAGCCTAAAGCAAACACATCACTCAGAGAACCCTCATCAGGTTTCATAGTCATGTGGAACACAAGGCAAGGGCAGAAAGACTACTGATTCAAATAAGGAAAATCTTTTAAAATCATGTAACCTTCAAAATGAAAGACATCTTAAAGTTCACATAATATGAAAGGTTTATTTTGGAAATAAGTAAATTGAAGGCAAAGCAGAGAAAATAACCTAAACTTGCAGGTCCATAGTGAGGCCACAAAACAAACAGGTCTGGAACTCAGTACTCCTGACTTCAAGTTCATTGCTTTTTTTCTCCTCCTTTCTTACTTTGCTAGTTATAAAGATGGAGATAATAATGTCTAAGAGAAGGGTTTGTTATTTTTATTTCCACCAGAAATTATTGAGTTAATACTTATTTATTTATTTATTTTTATTTTATTTTATTTTTTTAATGCTTATTTATTGAGGTGATATAACTTTTTGGTATATAGAAAAATTTCAAGGAAGATCATGTGATAAAACAGCACCTGAATAGTACACATGGAAAATCAGTCTCCTTTCCTCCACATTACTCTCAAGGAAAGAAGACTAATTTCTTACCAGAAATGCTGGTATCCCTAGGGCCTGGAGGTGCAGACCTCTGCATGTCAGGATTGGTGTCATTGGCGTGGTCCTTTTCATTTTCAGAGACTTCATCAACAGCCACACTCAGCATGTTGGAGATGGGCAGATACTGGAGGGCCTACAGAAGGGCACAACCAAGAGACTGCACGTCAACTCAGTTCTCACAGAAGCTCCCAGATTTTGGTTCAGGAGCAGCATTTTGCTTTGACAGAATACAATTATAATAGGAAGACTGAATTAAATCTTGAGAACACTAAGGCAAAAAAATCGGTCTCAGGTTATTTTGGAAAGAGATTTTTCTACATGCAGATCATAAAATTAAAAAAAACTTAGTTCAAGACACCATTCATATTTAAATACAGCAATTTGACATTTCTCAATCTACATGATCTGTTGCCAACCCAATAGATTATAGTTTTATTTATCAGTTCATGAACAATTTTATCAGTAACATAAAAGTCTGTAAATTTGCCTAAAGCTGAGCTCGAAATGTCTTAAAAATGGAAGTTATGAGCCTAAAGTACAAAGCACATTCCAGGTAAAATTATAGCTTTTAACCTTATACCAGACATTTTATTTCCACTTAAAAGTAGTTAAAAGGGCCAACCCTTTTTTTCATGTTTACTTCTAAGAATAAAAATAATACTGGCTATGATGGAATAAGTAGGACAGACATACCCTTTTACCATAAACAATTAGAAAATAGGATAAAATGCACAAGGCAACTGCTTTCTGACATGGGAAACAAGCAATGCAGGACTGCGGTTCTTGAGAGAAACAAATGAGATAAGGCTTACAGTGACCTTGGATTTCTCCTTGGGAAGGAAAGGGAATCCTAAGCACAGCACAACGGTTTCTCTGAGTTAAGAAGCAAGAAATGAAAGCTTGGGAAGCTGAGTCAGCTAGAATTTGCAGGGGGAGTACCAGAGAAGAGGAAGTTAGGCAGAGAAAAGGTTCCAGAAATCTGCATAGAGATCCCGTTCAGTTTTCTGCTCTTAAGCCATGGTTACAAAGGAAGAAACTCCACGAGGTTGTGTAACAAATAACTGATTAGGGAATTGTAAACTGAACAGTTTTCAGAATTCGTACTTGGCTAGGAAAGGTTCAAGTGCCAATCAGATGGAGTGAAGAATCCTCATTGAACAACTGGGGCATTTAGTGGAGCCATCAGAGGGGTCAGAACTTAATAATAAAGATAAACTATCCCTAGAGTAAGGGCTACTCTAAATGTGTTTTAACCAAGTTTAAAATCAAGCCTTGAAAGTATAAAGCTAATCTGCAACTTGTCTCCCAGAATAAAGTCTAACAGTCTTTAAAGGAGTAAAAAAAAAAAATAAAATAAATCATTTTATAATGTATAATTGCAATGTCTCGTGTTACAAAGAATTACTACACATGCAAAAAGTAGAAAAATATGATACATAAGCAGGAGAAAAAAATCAATGAAGCAAAATAGATCCCAAAATGGCACTGGTGATGAAATTAGGAAAAAAGGACTTTAAAAGAGCTATTATTAATATGTTCAGTATATTCAGGATTGGAAAAAAAATGTGAACATAAGGAGAAAAATTAAAAATATAAAAAATAATTATGCTCTGGCCTGTGTGGCTCAGTTGGTTGGGTATGGGGCATATACCCAGGTTTCAGGCTCCAACCCAGTAGAGGGTGTGCAAGAGGCAGCTGATTGATGTTTTTCTCTCCCTCTCCCTTCCCTTCTCTCTAATAATCAATAAAAAATATTTTTTTCAAAAATAAATAAAAAGTAAAAAATAAATAGAACTTATAAGAAGGAAGACTACAATGTATGGAATGAAAAAGTTATTGGATGGAATTAACGTCAGATAAGACAGTGAAGAAGAAAAGGTTAATGAACTTGAAGAGAAAGCAATAGAAACTACAAAATGAACTTTTTTGGGGGGGGAGAGGGAAAGAGACTGAAAACATATTAACAATGACTTATGGAACAATACAAAGTGATTTAACATTTATGTATTTGGAGGCCAAGACAAGGAATGGGGACAGAAAACATATTTGAAGTAATAATGGTTGAATTTTTTTAATCAACAAAAATGATAAGATCACAATCTAAGAAATTCAACCCACCAAAGCAACAGAAACACAAAGAAAACCTCATCAAAGATCATACCAATCAAATAGCTTGAAACCATTTAGAGAAAACCTTAAAAGCATCCAGAGAACAAAAGGACACGTGTTAGGAAATGAAATTGATGCAAGGAGAAGATGATGGAACAACATCTTTTAAGTGATAAAAGAGAAAATTATCAACATAGAATTCTATATTGAACAAAAATACTTTCCTAGAAGGAAGGCAAATAAAAACTTTTTTTCCAAAAAAACAAAAAACAACAGAGAATTTGTTCCTGACAGATCTGTACTACAAGAAATGTTAAAGTTCTTTAGGAAGGAGATAAATGATGTCATAAAGAAACTTAGAATCTACCAGTACTATTAACATTTGGGACTGAATAACTCTTAGCCATATGAAGGTTGTCCTGTGCATTGTAGGATGTTTAGCAGCACTCCTGACCTTTTCTCACTAGATGTCAATAATTACAACCCACTTCCTTCCCCAAATTGCGTCAAACAAAAATGTCTCCTCCCATTGACAATCGTCCCCTAACTTCGCCCTTTCCTTCTCTCCAATGAGAACCACTGATATACACAAAGAACAGTGTCAGGAGTTCTAGGTAAAGAGAATCTTGGATGAAGATAATGACAACATTTTGACCTGTAAATAGAATCTCAACATTATTTGTTTTGTTGTGATGCATTATTAATTACTGAGTTTTAATAAGCTAATTTGTATGCATAATGAGGATATAACATATAACACAAGAGTAAATAACAAAGAACTCTAAAAATAATACATTCTTATTTTAGAAAATATATAAATGTAAAATGAGGGAATTCATTATCTTGCCATCCAAAGACAGTGATTCCTAACATTTTGGTCTATGTCCTTTAAGAGACTTATCTACACATTACATGACCATTATTATCACACACACACACACACACACACACTCAAACACACAATATTTTAACTACTATTACATAATAACAAATATTCCTTATGCAAAAAATGTTTGGTGTCAGAACAATATTCCATCAAGTACCATACTACTTTCCTTAACTCTTTCTCCTATTATTACACATGTGGTCATTTCCCCACTTTTATTGGTATAATGTTACAATAATAATCTTCATGGAAAATGGTTTACCCCATAATGTGAGTTATTTTCCTAAAGCAGAGTTCCAGAAATATCTTCCCTGGGTCAGCTAACAGCCTGCTGAGGACTGAAACTGTCTTAGTCAATGTTGTATTGCCTCATAATACCAGCTCAGGGAAACAGTCAGTTAAAGAGGAGCGTTTACACTAACCAAGTTCTGCAAACCACACATGTAGGGAAAATTCTACCCTGGCCCAAGGGTTCACTAGAAAGCCAGCTTTGTTCACACATTTCTACTAAATTCCAGGTCTCCTTTTCAAATTGCAAATGGACTCTTACCTGTAAGAGAAGCAAAGGTAAATTTTCCGGAGCGTACTCTCTTCTTAGGCAGGCCTCTAGCTCCCTCTGCATGACATCTGCTTGAATAACAAGGGGCTTTGACTCGGCCACCTGAAACCCGGGCAACAGAGCAGAAAAACAAAGGGAAAGAGGGAAACAAAGCTATCAGTGTTTATAACAGGATAACTCGCCGTTCCCGTCAGTTTTTATGCAACACATTATGCTGTTATATCTACAGTTCTAAATAACAAAGTTTAACATCACAACTCAAGGAACTATCACAAAAATCAGGTATCCCCCAAAGAAGTAGAGGATGCAGCAGCTTTGTCCTCTGTCAGTAACATCAGCTCTTCGTTGGCAAAAATAAACTTTTTCTGAAAAGAGTTTCCAACAAGTCAGCAAAATGTAGCCTGTTGTATTGAAACAGCCCACTCTCCTACTCACCTGCAAAGTTTTCTTCAGGGCCAGTTCTCTTTCTCTTCTATAGTAAGAAATGTCCTTGGCATTTGCACAGAGCTGCAGAAAGATTCATGCAATTGGAGCTATAATTATAGAAGCTGCAGTAGATCAGGTTATAGGTCTTGATTGCTCTGTAACTTCTCACATCTCTTTCAGATAAATATATCATATCATACTGGATTGTTGGGGCCAAGTAAAAGCCACATGCTTCTGTCTTCGTCAGAATCTCTCTGCTATATACCTCATGCAATAAACATTTCCCCAGGCCAGTTTCTCTCTCCTTCCCACACAAACAGGCTTTCCTTCCACCCCTATTTCCAACTCCAGAGTGCAGACACAGGCACAAAGGTGGGGAGTCTTAGTTCTCCTGCCTAAATTTCTTCCAGTAACTTAATCTCTAACAACTACACTGCTTTTCAGACCTATATCCCCCCTAGTTGATAGATCAAATCAGTACCTTATAATTTAAACATAATATTCTTAATTTTAGGTTTTTGCTCAAATATCTGGATGTGAAAATAGCCCTTAAGTATCAAACATGAAATAGTTTGAAAATTATTTTATTTTTTAAAATATATTTTATTGATTTTTTATAGAGAGGAAGGAAGAGGGATAGAAAGTCAGAAACATTGATGAGAGAGAAACATCGACCAGCTGCCTCTTGCATACCCGCTACTGGGGATGTACTGGGGATGTACCAAAGCACATGCCCTTGACTGGAATTGAACCTGGGACCCTTCAGCCCACAAGCCGATGCTCTATCCACTGAGCCAAACCGGTTTCGGCTAGAAATTATTTTAACCAAACTTTCTGCCTCAGAAAAATTACTTAAACCTAGGGAACTGTTACAAGCCATGTCGTGAGAGGGTTGGTGGCACTATGGGCTGCAACTCGTGAGTGCACAAGCAGCACTGGGGGGTGGAGGGTGGTCAGTGAGAGGGGGGCCCTGAGTCAGGAAGAGAGAAGTGCTTCCCATGTGGTGTAAGATGTGCCCAAGGCTTGGCAGCTTTGGGAACATCAGGGCACAGCAACCCTAGTGCATTATCACTTTTCTGGGATGGGACTTTGCAAACATTGGCAAGGGAGCCACGGCAGATAGTTCTAGAGCACACGTGAGACATTACCTGGAGACCTGAGGGGCAGTGCAGGCAGTAGTATTCAGGTTAATGTTTATATGACCTATCAGTCCCCATGGAAACGTTTTAAGGAAGATGAAAATGAACTGCCAGCAGTCCCCCCACTGGAGGCAGTGGCCCTGTGAAAAGAGCACCAGGCCCACTGTCAGGAGGCCCCTCGCCACGTGGGACTCAGCAACCCATTCAGCCATTTGTGTTGAATTTCCAGCTGATTTGGAGATAATGTCTCCCTTCCCCCAACCCCACCCTCCCAGCTCCTCACATCTTGGCTCTGATGAAGAAAAAAAACAACCAAGGCAAACTTTGAAAGGACCTTGAAAGTAAAAGCGTAAATAAATCAAAGGTAAAGTTTCTGCGATTACTGGGTACCCAAATCTAGGCTGCAGCCTCATGGAGGTGGAGAAGTAACCAACTAGAACGGGGCCAACTATTAAACAGGCCATGAGACTGAGGGAAACAGAAGAAACCCCTCCCTTCATGGGCACACTGAGAGATTGTGTGGGGTCCTGGGTTTAGCTGCCCCAACCCTTTTTTCCCCACAACCTTCACCATCCACAATGTGTTTACTCAGCTAGCTACTCAGCCTAATAGAATCCTTATAATTGTTCCTCTGATCAACTGTGGCAGTCACAAAAATAGAGGGATAGGAAAGTCCTGGGCCCATGAGACGTGCCACTTAGAAGATTATCTGGCTACCCTGTTTCTGTAAGAGAATTAAATTGCTATTGTTGGCAGCATTTACCTATACCGTAGTTCCTAACAGAACATCATTTTGCCGAATTCACTACCAAATACCTAGCATTATTTCAGTTTTGAAATTTCTCATCAAAATCAAGGTCAGATTTGATTAACATATTATTGGGGGAAATTAGATCTCTTTTCATTGAGTATAATTTGTATAATAGCTTCTGGGACTTTAAGACAATAGTATTTGTGAAATGTAAGAGCACTTTTCCATTTTCTTTGGTAGGACATTGCCTCTAAAAGCCTTGACAATTCTAGTATATAGGAAAACCTTAAGGACAGCAGTCAAATCTGAGCTTGGGATAATGCCCATTGTCTAAGTCAAAGGGGGAGGGGCTAATGAAGGTTATCAGGTGATGGTGGGGGTTAAATGCTCTAAAGACCATGCCTTTGTGATACCACTATTTACCTGTAAGCTCGATGAGCTGTTTCCAGAAGAGTCCCCTGTTCTTCTATCTGAGACTTCAGGTCAGTCAACTGCACAGCCAGTTCTTTCTCCAACATCTGGATCCTCTCTGTGGAAGCCATCTTGTAAATTTCATCCATGGTTCGTACCTACTGTTTCCCTGTATCCCTGAAAAAGAAAAGCACAAAGCTTGTGGCTGACTCCCTCCAGGACCATTACCCAGTGTGTGGGAGTTGGACGATCATTGTTTAAAAAATCATGTCAACTTTGTGGATATGCATGCTTTGCAGTTTGAAAACAATAGCTGACATTTATGATGAAGTTACAGTTTAGTAAGCAGTAGAGAAATGTAGGTGAGAATCTCCATTGACCCTGGCTTCATTCAGCCTGGTTTACCCTCAGAAACCTCTCTGCTCACAGTGGAGGTTTAGTAAATGAAAATGCATCCCCTGGTCCAACCCCTGTGGTATTCAGAAAGGCTGTGGGGATTCCACACTAAAACGTATGAATGGTGGTTATTCCTGACTTCTAATATTACTCAACTGGAACAAAATTCAGGTGTGTACAGGGTTCCTCTGTATTCTAGAGCTGTTCTCCAGAAGTCTTTTTGGAAGCATGAGCTTCTAACAAGGGAGAACATACTGAGATGGAGAACTATCTATCTATATAAAAGCCTAAGCAACTGTTACAACCGGTGGACTGGGACAACTGGAACAACCAGTCAACCAGTTGCTATGATGCACAGTGACCACCAGGGACAGATTCTCAATGCAGGAGCTCCCCCTGGTCAGTGCGCTCCCACAGCCAACCTCCCATGGCTCCTCCCTCCTGGCTGGCTGGTCCCATCAGCCCCTGGTGCTAAACCATTCGTAGGGACCTGCTTCTGGGTCAGGGTTTCCTACGCAGCAGAGTAGTTTCCTCACTGCAATCTATTGAAAGTCAGCCCTCACCACAAGGGTTTGTCTTGCCCCTGTCCTCTCCCTTCCCTAGGGGTTGCCCGCCTGCTGTGGTGTTGGCTTGAGACAAGGGAAGGAGGAGGGGATGTGGGGAACCACGCGGTGGCAGGGCACTGATGGTGGCATTGGTGTTCATTCCTTCCATGCCTGGTCTGGCAACCATCACCTCCTCTCCCGACCCCACTGGGGCCTTCAGGGCTTGGACTGGGACAGGGAACCGGGGGTGGATGGTGGCAAACACGGCCTCTTTCCCATGGGGGCTTAGGGCCAACTCTCTCCTTGGGGACAGCAGCCTCCCACAGTCCCTCTCCTCTCCCCCCGCCAGCCAACCTCCTGCAGTTCCCCGACCACCACCACCAAACTCCATGCATGAATTCGTTCACCAGGATTCCAGTCTAACATAATCATGATCCATGCACTTTACGGTTTGGAAGAAAATCAAAACATGCATTTGAATATTTTTTTAAATTATGAATGCTAACATTTGTCCCTCTGTTTTTATCACTAAGTAAAATAGTTGAGAACCCCTTACCCCATTTTAATTTACAGCATGTCAACTTCAACACAATTGCTTGCTAAGTACTTAATTTCGACATTCTACTTAACAACAGATTAACTGCATGTCCCAGAATGGAACCCAGACTGCAGGGATTCACTGTCCTAGACAAGTAGGGGTAAAGCCACTTCTGGCCACATTTAAGAGGTTTAAAATATCAAAACCTTTCTTTTTTTCCTTTGACATTTCTAGGATTTTTAGTTTTCCTTTCAGAAATATTTTCTCAAGTTAATGTGCTGCTATTTCAACAAACAATTAAGCTATAGAGATGTTTTGGTAGAGGTTTCCTTTGGGATCCTATTCATTCTTTCCATAAATATTAAAAATGGAACAGAAAAAGCTAAGAACTATATGATTTCACTCATATGTAGAATATAAAACTGAAACTTATGTGCACAAACAGCACCTAAGTGTGGTGGTTGCCAGAGGGAGAGGGGTAGGGGAAGGAGGGAGTCCTAATATAAGGTAACAGGAGAAGATTTGACTCCGGGTGGCAGGCACATGGACATATATACAGATTTTATAAATTGGTGATCAACACATGAAACCTATATGTTCGTGTTGAGTAATATCACCCCAATCAAATAAAAAAAAAAAAAAAGAACGTGGCTGAGGGTGTGGGTGGGCCTGCATGCTTGGTGTGCACTGGAAAAGCAAGTTCTTGGGCAAGTGGTTTACTATCTCTAGGAATTGGCCAACCCTGTGAGGGCAGTCCCTCCAGAGTCAGCAAGGCTGTTGATGTCAAAGCAACAAATTCAGAAAATAAAATACATGGCTAATACATTAAAAAAAAAAAAAAAAGGAAGGGAGCAGCCACGTTCGGCCTAGGTTGTGAACCTGCTGAGTAATGTCCGTCGTGTTGGGCACACTGCCCGAGCTCAATAAAGGGCACAGTTGTTGTTCTCAGCAAAAATGAAACGTTGTTATGAAAAATATTTGCCACTTGGCAGTGTCCTTTCAAGTTGGGCAAACAGCTAAACAGCTGCCTTAACAGCTGCATTCCAACCGGCAGCCAAGAGCAGCAGCAACACAGACTGGCTGATTCTTCTCCCAGAGGATGCACATTCTGCCCTCATTTCCTGATCAGTTTCAACACTTCTCAGCTCAGAAATGAGAACATTTAATCCTGCACCATTTAGCTTGCTACACAGTCAAGTACAGTATTCACAAAATTAACCTCAGGACAGGCCAGGCTTTGACAACTGTGCATGAAATGGACCCAACCCAGGGGAATCCATGCCTGTGAGCACTCATGTCTAGCTAGCACTAAAGGACAGACAACTGTTTATTTTGGGAGGAGGGATAGGTTTTATTTATTGAGCACCTACTCTGTTCTGGACATTTAAAGTCTCTGCAAGGAGATTCTCAAGAATTGCTCAATAGTATTTTTTAAAATTAATACATTCAATAAATATTGATTATAAACAAACAATAAACCTTTTTATGTGCTAAGAAAGTGGCAAATCTAAGCTCTAAGAGAAAGATAGGAAGGTTAGCTAGAGCAGGGTTTGAGGTTGTTCATTGGATGGTGAAATGGGCTTTGATGGGTTAGAGCAGACATATTTAGAAGAGAAATACATACTGAGTAACTTCAGACTCAGCTAGAAAAATGTATAATGCATGTCAAAAACTGGAAAGTGGCTCCAGGAAGAATAGAAATTGCAACCTAGAGCTTTCCAAACAGGTGGGGTTAAGAGGTAGAAATGCATCTTTTAAATCCAATAGAAAGCAGGAAAAGAGAAAAAAGGGCAACAAAAGGAAATATCTTGTCTCATAAAATTTGGTAATGTGATGTGTACAAAAAAGAACACAATGAATTTTATTCTAGCAAAACCAGAATTTAAACTGATGAGCAAGCTGGCCCCACATCCAATCTTATTCATGAAGAGCTGCATGAGTAAATACTCTATAACTTCCTTGAGCAAACATATTTCATGCTTGGTCATCTTTGTTCATCAAATGCTCTTCCTATATACAAGTGAAATTTCTCCTACTTTATATTACATGCCATTTCTAGGTTCGTAGGAATAAGCCCAAGCTGTTTTAACAAAAAGGCACAATCATCAGTGGCCTAAGGAACAAAATGTTGTGTGTGTGTGTGTGTGTGTGTGTGTGTGTGTGTGTTTGTTTTTTTGTTAATCCTTACCTAAGGATATTTTTTTTCGTTGATTTTTAGGGAGAGTGGAAGAAAGGGAATGACAGAGAGAAACATCAATGTGAGAGAAACACATCGATTGGTTGCCTTCAGCACATGCCTCCAATAGGGCCAGGGCTGGGGAGAAGCCTGCAACCCAAGTATGAGACCTTGATTGGAATCGAACCAGGGACCCTTTGGTCTGCAGACCAACACTCTATCCACTGAGCCAAACCAGCTAGGGCAGGAATAAAATGTTTAAGTGTGTCTAATGGAGTAATGCTGATGTGAATGATCCAAGGCAGTGGTTGGCAAATTGCGGCTCACAAGCCACATGCGGCTCTTTGGCCCCTTGAGTGTGGCTCTTCCACAAAATTCCATGACCTGAGCGAGTCTATTTTGAAGAAGTGGCAATAGAAGAAGATTAAGTTTAAAAAATTTGGCTCTCAAAAGAAATTTTAGTCATTGTACTGTTGATATTTGGCTCTATTGATTAATGAGTTTGCCTACCACTGGTCCAGGAAAATAGAGCAGCTCTGCTCCTCTTGGACATTCAAGAACCCAGGTTCGTTCCAAGCAGCTCCTCCATCCCCTAACCATTGTTCAAACACATTAGTGTCTTCTCTCTAGTGTGGCTATAGGACATGACCTTTGGTTGGGGACACATGACACAGATTTGATGGTTTGAATTCAATAACCTGATTGTGGAGAGAACCAAGATGGCAGCATAGGTAAAACACCTATCTTGTCGTCATACACAGCAATTTTAAAACTACAACTTAACGAAAGAACAAACACCGTCCAGAATCACCAGAAAGCTGGCCGAGTGAAAATTCCACAAATAAAAGTGAAGATAAGACACTGTGACTCGGAGGAGCGGCGGCAGACAGTGTTGAAGATTCGAGCGGAGAGAGGTTTGGAGCGCGTGCCAGCGGATAGGGCAGGCGGCTGAAAACCAGCTAGTTTTCTCAAATGGGGGAGACAAAGACGTCCCACTGAACTGATTCTCCAGCTCTGGGCGAAGTCCAGGGAACCCACTATCACACGGGGTAAAAACTGGACAGTGGGAGGGCACGCCGAAGCTGGGGTGCTGCAGGGGACTGCCGGCTTGTGGAGAAGGCAAGTTTGCGTGTGAACTTGGGAACAGCGCAGCTGTCTTACCTAGTAGAGAGTGCTCGCGACTTGCTCTCTCGTTTGGAAAACCGTCAGACTGCTTTGTTTTACGACCCTGGGTGAGACATTGGGTGTGCAGACTCATTTGGGGAGAGTCTGAATTCCCCAGCAGCTGGCGGAGCTCCACAGCAGCTCTCTCTCAGAGGTGCTGGCGGCCATTGCCCCCAGCACAGAGTCCCTGGGGCCACATAGGGCGGAGCTAACGCTGTCTGCTTGGCCCAGAGACTCCGCCCACCCAACCTGAGCACAGCTGAGCTTCATAGACAATTGGCCTGGAGGTTAACCCTCCAAGTGCTAACAACGATTAACTGAGCTTAACTTCAGCAAGACTGTGCAGCCCATATCCACCTCAGGTAACTGGGGAGGCTGAGCCACTGTCCCTAGTAGAAAGTCTACCACACAAAGCTAATTGGCCAACTCAGGGAAGCAGCCACCATGCAGCAACATGGAAAGAAATCAGATGTGAAAGAAATGGAGGAAAAAAAAACGACTGGACATGGAATTCAAAACCACGGTTATAGGGCTTCTCAAGAGGCTCCTACAAAAGGTCGAGACCTGCAAGGAAATGATCAAGACCAACGTGGAAATGAATGAGTCCTACAAGGAAATGAAGGAGACCCTCAAGGATATAAAGGAGACTCTCAAGGATATGAAAAAGGACCAACCAGAAATTAAGCATACACTGACTGAAATAAAAAATATTATACAAAGACCTAAAAGTGCTCTGGAGCACCCCAAGAACCAAGTTAAAGATTTGAAATACAAAGAGGTAAAATCCACTCAGCTGAAAAAGCAAGAAACCAAAAGAATCCAAAAAATTGAAGATAGTGTAAAGGGCCTCTGGGACAACCTCAAGCATACCAACATCTGAATTATAGGGGTGCCAGAAAAAGAGAGAGAGCAAGACAATGAAAACCTATTTGAAGAAATAGTGACCAAAAACTTCCCACACCTGGTGAAAGAAATTGACTTAGGAGTCCAAGAAGCGCACCGAACCCCAATATATAGGAACCCTAAGAGGACCACACCAAGGCACATCATAATTAAAATGCCAAGAGCAAAAGACAAAGAGAGAATATTAAATGCAGCAAGAGAAAAACAGTTAATTACCTATAAGGGAGCACCCATATGATTGTCAGCAGATTTTTCAAAAGAAACTGATGCCAGACAGGAGTGGCAAGAAATATTCAAAGTGATGAATAGCAAGAATCTACAACCAAGATTACTCTATCCAGCAAAGCTATCATTCAGAATTGAAGGTCAGATAAAGTGCTTCGCAGATAAGAAAAAGCTAAAGGAGTTCATCACCACCAAACCAATATTATATGAAATGCTGAGAGATGTTCTTTAAGACGAGGAAGAAGAAAAAGATAAAAGTGTAAATTAGGAACAACAAATACACATCTATCAACAAATGAATCTAAAAATCAAGTGAATTAATAAGCTGATGAACAGGATAAACTGGTGAATGTAACAGAATCATGGACATAGAGAGGGAATGGACTGACAATTCTTGGGGAGAAAGGGGGTGTGGGAAGTGCAGCAAGAGACTGGACAAAAATCATGCAACTATGGGAGAGGACAGTGGAGGAGGTTGAGGGCAGAGGGTGGGATGGGTACCAGGTGGAGGGGAGCTATAGGGGAAAAAAAGGAAACAATGTAATTAATAAAATGAACAATAAAGATTAAAAAAATAATAACCAGGTTGTACTTCTAGTTTACTTCTAGTTTGTGTTCATTTTCTTGAATGGGTATTAAGTAGTGTTAAATCCTTTTTCTGCATCTATGGAAGTAATGTGACTTTCCTCATCTATTTGTTAATGCGGTGAATTTAATGTTTGTTTTGTTTTGTTGTGTTTTTTTAAATCCAAAACTGCTTTCTTGGAATAAACTCCACTTGGTCATGATTTATCTCTTTTTAAAGGAAAGTGGACTTAATTTGCTATTATATTGTTTAGAATTTTTGTATTTATGTTCATGAGAAAACTTGACCTGCATTTTCTTATGATGCTCTTGTCCGATTTTGATATCAAGTTATACTGCCCTCTTTTTAAAAAGTTGTAAAGTGGTCCCTTCTCTATTTTCTGAAAAAGTTTAAGATTAATATTACTTCTTCCTTAAATGTTTAAATTCACCTGTGAAAAATCTCAGCCTGAAATTTTGTTTATAGGAGGATTTTAAATTACATATTTAATAACTTTAACAGATTATGATTATTCACATTTCAATTTCTTTTTGTGTTCATTTAATGAAAGTTTTTTAAAAGAATATTTCATCCAAGTAGACAACTTTTTTGATGTAACGTTTTAGTCACAATATCCTTTAATATTTCAAAAGCTTTTATGAGATACAATTAACCCACTTAGAGTATACAATTCAATGATTTCTAGTGTATTCATGGATCTATTCAACCATCACTACAATCCATTTTAGAACATTTTCATCACCCCCAAAAGAAAACCCATATCCATTAGCAGCAATTCACCATCTTTCTCTACGCCACCCAACCCTCAGCAATAGGCAACCACTAATCTACTTTCTATCTGTATAGATTTGCCCATTCTAGCATTTTATATAAATGGAATCATACAATATATGGTGTTTTGTGATTGCCTTCATTTTGCATGCTTTCAAGGTTAACTCATGTTCTAGCATGTATCAGTATATCATTCCTTTTTATAGCCATAGAATTTATTTTAATCCTTTTAAATTGTCTGTGTCTTTTTGAATCTTGAATCCAATTTGAAAATCTTTTAGTTCATTTACATTTAATGGTATTACTGCTATAGTTGGGTTTAAGTGAACAATCTTGCCATGTATTTTACTATTATATTTATTTTTCTATTTGTCCTATCTATTCCTTGTTCCTTTATTCCCCCTTTTCTTTATCAATTTGGAGATATTTATTCCTCACCTGAGGATACATTTTTAATGATTTTAGAGTGAGAAGGGAAACATCAATGTGAGAGGAACATTGATCAGTTCTCTCCCATATGTGCTCCAAGCAGGGATGGAACCTGCAACCTAGGTATGTGCCCTGACCAGGAATCAAATCCACAACCTTTTGGTGCATGGGATGATGCTCCAACAAACTGAACCACATGGCCAGGGCAGTCAGTATTTTTATTATCCTATTTTACCTCTTCTATTAGATTTTTCTTTTTTTTTTTTTAACTTATCTTTATTGTTGTAAGTATTACAGATGTCCCCTTTGTTTCTTTGTTGCTGGTTTTTTCCCATTGATTTCTTCCATCCTGCACCCACCTTTCCCAAGCCTTCGACATACTATTGTCTGTGTCCATGGGCGATGCATCTATTAGGTTTTTAATTAAACCTGTTTTCTTTTGGTAGTTACCTAGAGCAGTGGTTCTCAAAGTTAGTGTGCCTCAATTCACTTAGAGGACTTTTCAGACATAAATTTCTAGGCTCTACTTCCAAAGTTTTTGATTTAGAAAATCTGAAGGAAGCCTGAGAATTTTGAGTTCTAAGAAAATCCCAAGGAGTGCTTATGTCTCCTCTGAACAAAAAGTAGTTAAAAGATATTTTGAGCCTATATAGCAGAAGTTTTTTTTTATATTACCAAAATATTCTGAGACTAACATTTTGTGCTTTTTTTCATGCCCTTGAAGTATTTTTCTAAACAAAAATTCTTCATTTAAAAAAAAGTTCCCAAAAAATATCATTACTAATGCTTAGTTTATTTTAAATATTGTAATTTTTTTCCCTTTAGTCACGTAATCATATCTTTTCTCCTCTTTTTTTTTTTAGACTGCTTTATCAAATTCAACCCACAAATTCATAATAATGAACTCTTACTATGTCCTTTTACCAAAATTGTCTTTGGAGTTTCCTGATCAGGTGCTACACAGCCACAAAGGTGTGTTCATTTATTCTATTAAAGCAGGAATACTAAAAATAATTAGAGATTTTTGGTATACTCTAAATTTCTTATTAGCTAGAAAATACTGTAAAATTCTTCAATATGAAAAGACTTTGAAGCCCATAAGAGTTTAAGCTAAGTAAATCACACTTAAGTAAAGTGTATTACAATGAATGTAAAATGTATTTTTTAGCAATTGTGTAACCTTCAGGTTTTACAGATGCATACTCATGTCCATATATAAAGACTGGTGCAATAACTATTCTTAAAAATTGATTTTTTAAAAGAAATATTTTGTTTTCAGGTGACAATCCCAAAATGTTTGTGGGATAAATGAAAAGCTGGAGACTTATTTTTCTCTATGGGTTACTATAGACTAAATCCTTATAAAATGACTATGTGTTATTTCAGAAAAAAGGATTCTAGTTTCCACTATTCTAGCATAGTTGGCTATTACAAATGAACCTGAGCCATTGAGACTTGTCATCCACAGACAGCTTTTGCTTTCCCCCTACGTTTGCCTGAAGTCCCTACTATAAGCTACAGACGAGAAATGGAGTCTTCTGGAAGAAACATAAAAAGAATGAAAGCCCCAGTAAAGGTTTTCACTGTGCTCATAACTGTTGGTTCTACAGGGAGAAACAGATGTTTCAGTGTAAGCTGACATCAGCATAGCAAACAGATACCTGGCAGATTACCAAGAGATAGAGTTCTAGGATTCTTAAAATCTAGAAGCAGATGACTTTGTGAAATTGCTTGCATTACCCCAAATCAGAAAAATAAGAATCCATTACCTAGGACTAAATGAGCCAATTATGAATAATGTTCTATTTCCAATGGGCATAGAAGAAAAATTCCTTTCTTTCTATTTTGAACTCTCCATTGGCTACACTTGTATAAACTGGAATGAAAACACTCTTTAAGTGATATATATATATATATATCATGATCTAACTGACACTTTGTAATTCACATAAAATTTCTATGAAAATTCTTAATGTAGCATGTAAGTACCACATTATCAGAAAGACATAAAATAATAATTCTGGAGAAAATGATGAAAAATACAGAAGTATCTCCAAATGGTAAAAGTGGTAAAATATTAACCTTTGCTTTTCATAGCTATGTAGCTATCTTGCATAGGTTCTGTAAATCTACTCCCCCTTCCACCTGCCAGTAATCTGAAAATCACTTTGGTGACCATGCTTTAAATCTTATTCTGTTAAGCATGGCAAGCCCATTATTAAACAAAGTCCCAGTGAATTAATGGTTCCTGGTTCCTGATCTCAGTGTATGGGCTGATGAGAGCAATATCTTACATACAAAACTAATGACAACCTTATGAACCTTAAAAAGCCTCCAAAACCAACTCTTCAATTTTAGTACCAGCTTTATTAACCACTAGTGGCCTGGTGCACGAAATTCGTGCATGTGGGGGCTGGAGGGTTGTCTCTCAGTCTGGCCTGCATCCTCTCCAATCTGAGACCACTGTGAGATCAGGCCTAAACTGGCACTTGGACAACCCCCTTGCAATCTGCTCCTAACTGCTCACCTGCCTGACTGCTTGATCACCCCTAACCACTCTACTTGCTGGCCTGATTGCCCCAACTGGTCCCCTCTGCTGGCCTGCTCAGCCCCAACTACCCCCCACCACCAGCCTGATCACCCTCAATTGCCCTCCCCTCCTGGCCTGATCACCCCTAACAGCCTCTGCCTTGGCCCTGCCACCATGGCGATCTGGGACCCCGGCATACATGCCAAAGTACAGTGGTGGCAGGTCCCCCCAACCCTGGCATCCCGCGGCCCTACCCTTCGTGTGTGTGCTGGTGATCTGGGACCCCCGTGCGTGCGCCCTTTATGATCTGGGACCCCTAGTGCCTGTGGCGAAGCGCAGTGGTGACCAGCTTTCCCACCAGCCTCCGGGCAGCCTAGGGAACGGGCGCCCGCGGGCCTGCCGGGCCTGCCGGGACTGCCAGTGCAGCGTCTGCTCCCTAGGCTGCACCTAGGCAGCACAAAGGGCGGGGTCAGGTGCTGTGCAGCCCCATCCCCCGCTCCTGATTGGCTGGTAGTGTAACAAAGGTACAGTCAAATTTGCATGTTTCTCTTTTATTATATAGGGTATTATAGGGTCTTTGTGTAAACTAAGCATCACCTTTTATCACGCTTACTGGTATATACAAAACTGGCCAAATAAAACAAAACAAAACATCAAAATAGTGATACGGCATCAGAAACTCATTAAGTAAATTTACGTGGTCACAGTATACCTTTGGAGGAAATTTGGAGGCAATATTGACACCTTAACCAGACGGGTAAGCAGTGCACATTACATTCCAGAGTCAGAAAACAAAACAAAACAACACAACACTGTGCAGTAGAGGATTAACACAGCATGTCTAAGCTGTATAAACCTTCCATATTCCCAAGAAAGGTATGGCCTCTCCTCAGCTCCTGGGAGTTAGCCATAAACCCTTGGAATACCCTGCTTGATAAGAATGTTTTTGTCTACATGGGGAACTTAGGCCCTGCCAGACAGTCTATGTTAACAATGTGATTTATGGTGAGGGGCCTTGGGCCATGGGGGCCAGCTTGAACTCTAGAGGGCTGGTCACACAGGCATGGGCAGTCAGCCATGCCTGTGTGACCAGCCTACAATAAAAAAATTGGCCACCAAGGCTTGGAGAGCTCCCCTGGTTGGCAATACGCCAAACATATCACCGCACATGGATGCATGGAGAATTAAGGGCTGTCTGCATGACTTCACTGGAAGAGGACCATTCGAAGCTCATGCCTGGTGTTTGCTGAAATTTGCCTGATGTCCCTTTTCTGTTGCTGGTTCCGATCTGTATCCTTTTACTCTGGTACTGAGTTCTATGTATCCTTTGAGTGACTCTTTGGACCCAAAGGTGATCTTTGGGGACCCATGAAACACATCTGCAACCCTGAGGTAAAGTAACAACAACAAAAAGTCACTCTGTCTAGTTTTTGTTCCGCCAAGTAAATGAAACCCTGAGTCTCTCCTGTAAGTTACTCTCTAAAACAACAACTATTTCTCTGAAAATGCTGATGCCTGAAGTTACATAATGACCTTTTTGGGTATGACAAATATGTGAGAAAACTGCTGTTTCTGCCTTCAAGAGAACCACTGTAAACTTGGTGACTTTGGTAATTTTATAGTTGTTTTTCTTCCACCTTAAATACTTGTCATAGTTTTAATTTGATAAGAATGTCCTTCTAAAGCTTGAACTCTCTTGTAAATCTCCTTTGCATGTAAATACCTTTTCTTTTCTAAATGCTTTAGTCTCTGAGTGGTTTGTGTTTTGTTTCAGCAGGTGAATCAATATTATTTTAATAGACTGGCTAAGAGAAGCGAACTGTACCTTCTGCAGCATATCCACAGGCATGCTCAGTAGCAGCTCTGATAATGAGAAATGACAGGCAAATATCCTATCCAAATGCCAAGGCACACCCCGCCCTCCTCTTCAGAGCTATATTGTAAAAGTGCAAAGAGGAAAAGCTTCTCCCTGAAAATTTAACTTAGGTGCTCAATGTTTAGCTCTGACCAGTTTGGCTTAGTGGATAGAGTATCAGCCTGCAGACTGAAGGGTCCCAGTTTTGTTTTTTTTTAAATAATTTTTATCTTTACCTTTTTCTTTTTTCATATATTTTGTTGATTTTTTACAGAAAGGAAGGGAGAGGGACAGAAAGTCAGAATCATCGATGAGAGAGAAACATCGGTCAGCTGCCTCTTGCACATTCCCTATTGGGGATGTGCCCACAGCCAAGGTACATGCCCTTGATCTGAACTGAACCTGGGACCCTTCAGTCCGCAGGCAGAGACTCTATCCACTGAGCCAAACCGGTTTCGGCTGGGTCCCAGGTTTGATTCTTGTCAAGGGCATGTACCTTGGTTGTGGGTACATTCCCAGTAGGGAGTGTGTAAGAGGCAGCTGATCAATGTTTCTCTCTCATCGATGTTTCTCTAACTCTCTATCACTCTCACTTCCTCTCTTAAAAAAAATTCAATAAAATATATTTTAAAAAATATTTAAAGCAAACTACAAGAGAGAATCAAAGTATGTAATACTGATATAAAATTTTCCAATCTTATCAAACAGAGAAGTTACAGACATAAAATCATAGAATAAGTTTTTAAAAGATCAATTACTTTTGAAATGAAAGAAAAAGTAGAAATTCATAACACAGAAATAAATTCTTTTAACTTTGGTACTAAATTTCCCAGCTTTACATTTGTAGCTTATTTTTGGGAAAAGGAAGGAATGTTTTTTATGTTGTGTTCAAGCATTCAATGTTTAAGATATTAATAGTGCTATTCTCTCACATGTATGTATTACATATTGTGGATTTAGCTATGTCTGAAAAAATATTTTTAAGGTACATTTTCTTTTGCTAGAAATTATCAACTATAAAACCATTAGTGTTTCATGGAATTTTCAGGAATGTCCTTAAATTTAATTTTAAATGAGCTTCCTGTGTGCCAGTATGATTTATGTTTTAAATAACACTTTGTAAAGTTAAAAGGACCTACAGTGATGGGCAGTGAAGTACGTTCCAGTTCAGCAAGAAGATTTTGGGCAACTGCCCTATAAACATTAATCTTATGTTTCAGGCCAGAAATGCTTCACATTCTGTGCTAGCTCAGTAATAGATTTTTCTAAGAAATGCCCCACAAGTCAATGTACATTTAATTTTAAGAAAAACTAACCAAAAATACCTTACAAGGTGTTTCACAAGTTATCCTAAAATTTACTTAATCCAATTAAGCAGAATTAGTTAAAAAGGATATTATTTTAGCTATGACTATAAGGTCTGACTCACTTTATAATCCTTTTTATAGAGACTAAAATTCCTTCCTTTTCTTTTTCTTTTTTGTTAATCATAACCCAAGGATATTTTTCCATTGATTTTTTTTTTTTAAGAGAGAGTGGAAAGGAGGAGGAAAGACAGAGAGATTCATAGATGTTAGAGAGACACATAATTGGTTGCCTCCCACATGGGCCCTGAACAGGGCTGGAGATTGAGCCTGTGACTGAGGTATGTGCCCTTGACTGGAATTGAACCCAGGACCCTTCAGTCCTTGGGCCAATGCTCTATCCACTGAGACAAACCAGCTAAGGCTAAAGTTCCTTTCTTTAACTATTTAAGCAACTTGAATAATTTGTAATGATGGAAACTTTTACAAGTGCATAGAATCCCATTATTAATGTAATTCAAATGTTTACTTCCCTGTGGCACTTCTTCCTATGTTCTGACCATAACTCACAGCAAAACTTCACAAAAATACTGACCACCTTCTCTATGTGTGATGCACTCTGATATTTTAATGATATTCTGTAGCATTTAATAATGTTGCCCTAGCTGGTTTGGCTCGGTGGATAGAATGTCAGCCTTCGGACTGAAGGATCCTAGGTTCGATTCCAGTCAGGGGCACACGCCCAGGTTGTTAGCTCAATTCCCAGTAGAGCGTGTGCAGGAGGCAGCCAATCAATGATTCTCTCCCATCATTGGTGTTTCTATCTCTCTCTCCCTCTCCCTTCCTCTCTGAAATAAATAAAAACATATACTTAAAAAAATAAAAATGTTGGTAGTGACCCCCTAAACTGATTTCACGACCCATTAATAGGATATGACCTGCAGTTTGAAACACACTGACTTGGTCCAACAAATGAGAAATATTTAGTGTGAAGAAACTGAGTAGCTTAAATTCATAAAGAAAGTGAGTGGCAATCATTTGCATATTTTGTACAAGTCAATAATTAGCCTCTAAAATGTAACCTTTCTGTATATTATTTCATTAGTCTAGCTCATTATTGCCTGATTTCTGCTCCCTTTGCTCTCTAATCCCTATTTACTTAAATATTTCATGCACAATTTTCTCTATCCAGGCCTTGAATTTGATACTGTTTATGTGGGTAATATTACGTTTAAACTTACTAGGTGAACTAGTATCTTCAATCAACAAGCGTATAGATTAAGAATGCTAGATCAATGCTGCTACAGGTAAAAAAGCTGATGAAAGCCATACATATATGGAAATACCATCAGGCCGACTTTATCAAGAGATGAAAACAAAGATTTAGCAGACAAATATTTGTTGAACACTTACTCTATGCTAGTCATTATACCTCTATGTCACATATTGTTTTCTTTCTTGTACTATATTTAAGTATGCCTTATTTCCCTTTCAACTTATAAACAACTAGAAGACAAAATCCATGCCTAATTTGTCTTTGAATCTCCTATAGCATCTAACACAGTATCTTAAGATCCACAAGTAGTTGATTAGAGATGATAAACACTTGCTGTATGAACAAGGCAAACACACCAATATACAAATAGAGAACTACCTTGGCTCTTGGCATTATAATAGCAAAGAAAGCATCGTGTGAGTTCCTGTTGTCTGTGTCCCCAAGTAAACAAACAATAAAATACTGGCATCATCTGAACCAGGGGGTATGTAAAATAGGATAACATATCCTTGAAAGGTGAAACAGCAGAACAGCTGACTTGGTGTCTGAAACAGCACCTGATCCAATATGCTCACTTAGATGAGACCACCAGTATTTTCATTACACTTATCAAATACTTATTGAGAGGTTACTATGGGCCAGATACTGTGCCAGGTGCTGGGCTACAGTGGTGAGCAAGAATCTTGTTTTCAAGGAGCTTTCAGTCTACTGGGAAGACAAACAATAACAAGAAAGTTTGCTAAGTACAAAGGCAGCAGAAATATCTAGAAGAGGCAGCTAAGTCAGATTTGGGAGAAGGCAGAGATATGAAGGGGAGGCTTAAAGAGGGCTTCTTAGAGGAAGCAATAAATTGAGATCTGAGTAATAAGGGAAAGCAAGGTGGGCAAAATCTAGGTAAGAAAATCTAGACAGAGAATATGGTGGATAACTTTACTCTTATTTTAAAAAATTTAGAAAGCTGATTATATCATTCATATAACTTTTTACCTTCCTTTGATAATTCACAATGCCCAACATTCCTCCTCCAAACACCAACACCTGGATCCAGCCTTCAACATTACAGACAGTTGAATCAGTCACTATTATGTCTTATATTGTCACATAACTGCTTCAGAGCAAAATTAACAAGAGATCAACAGTGATTTTCTATTGTTTTCTACTAAAACTGTTCAACACATGGGTTTATAATGGGACATGCACATATAATAAAAAATAAATTTCTTTAGGGGTACAAGTGCAGTATGCTCATTTATAATTCTGATTACCCATGACATCTAGTAGGATCTTTCACCAAATAAAAATTCAATGACTCCATACCAAAAAGGAGAACACTCCCAAAACACCCATTAGAAAAACAAAATCCACCTAATTTTTAAAAATTATTTTTAATTTTTTTTATAATTCTCACCTGAGGATATTTTCCCATTGATGTTAGAGAGTGGGAGAGGGAAAAACAGAGAGAAACATAGATGTGAGAGAGAAGCACATCGATTGGTTGGCTCCTGCACAAGCCCAGGGTGGGTGGGGGAGGTCTGAAGCCAAGGTATGTGCCCTCGATGGGAATTGTACCCTTTGGTCTGCACTCTATCCACTGAGCAAATCTGGCTAGGGAGATTCTTTTTAAAAAGTGTATATTTTTATTGATTTCAGAGAGAGAGAGAAATATTAATGATGAGAGAGAATCATTGTTCAGCTGCCCCCTGCACATTCCCCACCGGGGATTGGGCTCTACAACCCGGGCATGTGCCCTGACCGGAATTGACCTGTGACCTTCTGGTTCATAGGTCAGTGCTCAACCACTGAGCCATGCTGGTGGGGTGGGCCTAATTCTCAAAGTAAACAATTAGTATGCAGCTATTGATAAAAACAAACTCTGGCCTAGACAATATTTTTAAACTTTATGCCTAATTCTCCTTACATTAAAAAGCACACAAAAAAAGGAATTAAAGGAGTAAAGTTACATGAAGGTAAGGATATAGGTTACGAAGGTAATCGCTGAGGCAAGGACAAGGCCTATTAACAAAAAGTAAAAAATATTTTTATTTATCTTCACTTTGCTTTAATTAAAAGGTGCCATGGCACCCATAAAGAGTGGGTTTTTTTTTTTAATCTTACAGATGCTATTATGTCTTAGAGAGGTTTGTCTTGTACTTATCCAAACCTCACATACAATTAAATGTTCTCAGTAGGGACAGCTTTAGGTCCAGCTGAATGGAGTTCCAGGAAACCCCACTAAGAGTTTCACTATTTACTCTGCACCAACAATGGCAGCTGGTGCCTTTTGGCCATAGTGTTCCCTCCTTTTGTGACTTTACCCGAAAGTCAAATTTCAATTTAATCTTTCATATCTTATAAAAAAACTAAGAATAATACTTTACGATTAAAGCTGTATTTTTAAAGGCTATACAGAAAGCTCAAAAATAATTTTGAAGTGTATCATCCCAGTCAGCTAGCTCAACGACATTAAGCGTGCCCTTCTGTAAACTTACACTGCTGAAACTGAGTATTCCTCTTCGACTCTCCCAGCTTTAGCTACAATCGAATAAAAATGGCTGAGGTGCCAATGACCCAAATAAATACAGTTAGTTCAAGATTCCAACTCCTATTTCCAGGATTAGAATATCTACATACTGCTTTAAACATTTGAACTTTCTCATTTCAGTTTCATCAAAGTTCAAACCTATGTTGGCTAGAAAGTTCCAATCTTATTTTCTCAATTTCTGATTTTAAAAAATCCCAAAACAACTAACCTGTTTTTCACTTTTGCTAACAAAATCAAGGATCTCCTACCTCGGTTCTGCTAGGCTAGGCTGTGCACAGCTGGAGGGTTGCTACAGCAACTCTTGTACACTGACTACTGATTGACCCTGTCCAGGAAGGAAATTGTTTGCTCCACCCCCTGAGGCTCTGGGGAGCAGCAGTCTGCCAGCTGAGACACATTTTTAGTCCAGTAGGTGTGATGGAAGAACAAGAGGCCATTCTTTGTTGCCTCTCAGTAAGAAAGGTCACCCCAGCAACCAAACCAACTTGCTGTGTGTGATTAGGTAGTTCTGCATCATGGCAGGGCGGTATTCTTTAACCCTTTCCTTCTAGAAACCTGAACTAGGGAACAAACAAAAGTAATTTCCTTCCAGGCACATAGAAAAGAAAACACAAAAGCAAAGATACTCCCCCAAGTAAATTAGAATATTCTCACTGTTAAGAAGAATGCATGTCAGCTCTTGCTTTCAGGCTTTAAGCCATGTAAACTTAGGTTCTTGACCTTCCCGCTCCCCCACCCAACCCCCTCAGATTTAACACTTACTGAATTTTTACTCAGTGCCAACCTCTTTGCTGAGGGCTTTAACATGTTAGTTCATTTACTCCGCTAGCCTCAAGGTAGATAGTAACTTAATCCCCACTTTACGAATGAGAAACAGAGGTTCCAAAAATTTGATGTTTGAGCTACTTAATGGTAGAATCACAATTTTAAACCAAGTCTCCTAATTCTGAAATCACATTTTTTTCCTACCACACTACACTGATTGTGCAAGAAAAATCTAAATAGAAATATTCAAGCATTCTTGAAAGTAACTTTAAAATTTTTTATGGTATTTTGTTTTAGAAATACATTTCTACAAGTAATGACTTCACTACTGATAACTAAATATTATATTCAGTCACTTTCCTAAGTGCATAGAAAAAGGCACAGAAAGAAAAATGCACTGGTCCAGTGCTTTTTGTTGTTTCATCCCCGCTTCCCCCCAAATACAAACTACAGAACACATTACTGAGAAAGAGAGGCAAAGTAGAAAAATAGGTAAGGTGACAAAACTGGTAAAGTGATTTACTCTGTGGGAATCTCTGGGGCTGAAGGAACTGATAGAGGGAAACACTTTTCTCTCTGCCGTTAGTTATTTTTAAGTTCAATTCCAAGCATCAATCTGCCTAGTCTATCATTTCCCCACTTCAGGTATGGAAAGGTCTTCTAACTTAGTGCAGTGTCTCTTACTGAGAATGAATCTAGTTACCCCCCTTCACCTACACACACTTTTTGGGAATTTCTTAGGACATAAAACTGTCCTTTTTAAAAATTTAAATCTTGCCGAAGCCGGTTTGGCTCAGTGGATAGAGCGTCGGCCTGCGGACTGAGGGTCCCAGGTTCAATTCCGGTCAAGGGCATGTACCGTGGCTGCGGGCACATCCCCAGTAGGGGGTGTGCAAGAGGCAGCTGATCGAGGTTTCTCTCTCATCGATGTTTCTGACTTTCTATCCCTCTCTCTTCCTCTCTGAAAAATCAATAAAATATATTAAAAAATAAAAATTTAAATCTTTATGAATTATTAAAGTATTACATATGCCCGCCAATTAACCCCTTCTAGCCCACCCCCATTAAAATTGCTTTTCCTAGCTCCCTACGATCCAGACCAAAATTTCTTTTACATCTTAGCTTGAACATTCCCCCAACTGTGGACTCAATAAAGATATACCTCTAATTCTCTCCCCTTGGAATCACCAGTTCTTAAACTATTACCCTATTTTCCAAATTCTTCCCTTCTAGTTTGCCTTTCCTGTCAGTCTCCTATTTTTATTTCAGTTAATGACTGCAATTCTCTAGTTGTCCTGAGGGATTTCAGTGAGAAAACAAGAGTTCAGAAGAGTCATTAGTTTCCAAAGGCTCCTGGCAAGATAGGTCACAAATGTTAATTTATTATAAAACATACAAATACACAGAAATTTTTTATAGCACCAATTAAAAAATATAAAAAATAAGAATGCACCATATTTCCTCAAACTTTTGCTAGATAAGGTATTAAAATGTCCAACTTCTTCCCATAATTTCTTATAAAAAATATGCTGGCTTTGTAGGCTCTGAAAACCACATTCTCAATTTATACTGATGACTTGTTATATATATTACAAAAACTGAAAGTCGCCAAAAACTATAATTATAAAAGAATTTGTAAAGGAAAATGAGAATAGTAGAGGAAAGCTTTTGTAGTTGGGTTGTCATCTAAAATTGAAGTAACTATGGGATCTTAATGATAACTACAGGCCCGGTGCACAAAATTTGTGCACGGGAGTGTGGGCCCAGCCTGCACACTCTCCAATCTGGGACACCTTGAGGGATGTCTGCCCATTTAGATCCAGTTCCGGTAGGATTGGGCCTAAACGGGCAGTTGGACATCCTTCTCACAATCCACGACTGCTGGCTTCAAACTGCTCATCTGCCTGCCTCCCTGATTGCCCCTAACTGCTTCTGTCTGCCAGCCTTATCACCCCCTAACCACTACCCTGCCAACCTAATCAATGTCTAATTGCTCCCCTGCCAGCCTCTTTGCCCCCAACTTCTTTCCTTTGCTGGCCTGGTCATCCCTAACTGCCCTCCACTGCTGGCCTGATCATCCACAACTGCCCTCCCTTGCAGGCCTGGAACCTCCCAACTGTCCTCCCCTGCTGGCCATTTTGTGGTGGCCATCTTGTGTCCACATGGGGGCAGGATCTTTGACCACCTGGGGGCAGCCCTCTTGTGTGTTGGAGTGATGGTCAATCTGCTTATTACTCTTTTATTAGATAGGATTGTTGGAAACTTGGGCTAACGGCTTCTTCACAAAGCTTTTCCTTTCCAAAACAGAAAAACACTTCACAGCACTAAAACAAGATAGGGAGGAAGTGCTAGGAAAGTTACAAAACCTTTCCACACTCTATTAATTTTATATTGGTTCTTAGGGTTACAGGCCTAAATGAAAAAGTAGGATGGTACTTGAAATATTATTTCACATTGAAACTCAATTTTAAAATGTCATCAATCTAGTATAATTCCTCAGATTTAGCTTAAGATATCTGAAAGTGAACAATGTTTCTAAAATATGGTGAGATTAGTATTTCAGTCAATAAGAAAAACAAAACAGCATATCATTTATTATTTCGGACTCTTAGGTCATTAGGCATTAAAAAATACTACAACCTGACACTTTATAGAGGCTAGAAACATAATTCAAAATTTCATAAAGATATATTAAGTTAAAACCACTTTAACAATAGAAGATCTCACTGACAGTTCATTTAGGGTGACAGTTTTGCTATAGTGTTACTGTTCCCACATGATATCATCTCTTCTCAATTTCATTTGAAGATTATGGACTTGCGCTGGATGAAAGTTGCTGCTCTTCTGAAGAGAGTGGTTTAGCAGACATTTTCTGGGGCTATATCTTATGTTCTTTAATCCTTTAGGGTTGCTATCTTCTCGTTGAATACGTGAAGCTTCACTCATCTTTGAGTTTTGAACTTTTTGCTGCAGTTTACGAACCTGGAGAGAAAAAGAACTACCATTTAATAAAAAACATTAAAGATATATCCTATAATAGATGGGCTGGATTGATTGCTAAAATTATGTAAAATTCAAAAGCTCATTAAGGACTTGAATACCTATTAGATGCCTACTAACTGTGCTAGTCAGATAGAAATAAAGTAAAGCTCCTTGTTCTCAAGAATTTACTGCTCTTATTAGTGAAAGAAAAGCATAAACATGACAGCTAGAGAATAATTCAAGCTGGGATAACTTGGAATAGGACAAAAACTGTGTATCAGCAAAGGTCAATGCAGGACAAGATCAATGTGGGCTGGAGAAGCTGAGAGAAAGGTTTATGGAGGATATGAAATGGGTAAAAACTATAAAAAAGAGAGGAGAGAGAAGAACCTTTTAGGCAATATTAACAGTAAAGACTGGATGCTAGGAATGAGCATCAAGTTTATAGAATCAATATATATATATATTACTTAAAAGTATTCCTGAATTTAAAGTACTACTAAATGCCTGTAACAACAGCAACAAAAAAGTCAAGGGAATAACCTTATCTCATTAGGAGTATCTAGTAATGTTTGGACAGACAGAATTAAAAAAAACCTCAAAACCTAACAACTAACCAAACCCATTTCTTCCAAATCCAGTCAATTACTTAGTCTATTTACTAATTCATAAGTCTAATTTGTAGAGCTGATCTTGACACAGGCAAAGTACCTGATGTTCTATTTGTCTAAGGCCATTTTAATTGCAGATATTTAATTTATCATGGTAAAATACCTGAAAATTTATGCTGCAACAGTTATTATGGGATATAAATATTTTCATAATAGAATTTATGTTCACACTGCCTAAATTTTTTAAAAAATGAATACTTTTCTATTCCCTTCAAGTTTCTCCTAAGGAAATATGTTATATAATCTTCATCACAGCACAATCATATACATTTTTACTTACTATATCCTTAAAAGCCAATAAAGTGAAAACTTGCTTCAAAATGTTCATTTCCCTCTTTCTTTCTTTTTAAAATATATTTTTTATTGATTTTGAAGAGGAAAGGAGAGAGAAAAGGGAGAGAGATGAAAATCAATGATGTGAAAGAATCATTCATCACTACCTCCTGCACGCTCCATTGAAAAATCCACAACCCGGGCATGTGCTCTGACTGGGAATCAACCATGACCTCCTGGTTCAGAGGTCAACACTCAACCACTGAGCCATGCCGGCTGGGCCCTCTTTCTTTCTTTGTTGGCCACAGTAGAACAAAGGCAGTAAAATTCTGCATCCTTTATTACTGTCCTATAAAGTGGGGGAGGCTTACTTGTGAGGTTAATACATCACCAACTTATATTAATGTTATTACACAGGCTGAGAGCTATGAGACTTGGGAGTTCCTAGAAAGACTCCCTCTGCCTTCTGCTCCAGCAGTGTAATAATGCTAATATTCCCACTTATATGTTATCATTTTGGGATATAATTATGATCCATGATTGCTTTGTTAAAATATTAAAATTATCATGCCACTCTTAGTTATTAAGAATTCCCACACTAGGATAGAGTCTCCCTTACCACCTCACTACAGCACAGATCCTCAGAGAATGCAGCAAAGCAGTTTTTTTCTGGGAAAGTAGAAATAGTGGTTATAGGGTTGGGTACTGCTTAAGAAGCCAGGTTCATGAATGGTACTGAATTAGAGACCTGTCAACATAAGGGGCTTCATTAAGGATTCAGAGAAGGGAGGAATAAGGGGGAAAATGCTAAAAGGGTAACTGGAAAGGTTATAAAGCAAATTCAGCATACCTCACTATTTTCCCAAAGACATTTCTGAATACATAACTAAATTTTCTTCCTTCTTTTCATTATCTTATCTTGGAGAGTTCTGTAGGAGCCCATGTTATTCTGATGGAACAGATGGCTCTATTCTATAATAGGCACGAGTGACTCCTGTTTATCATCTTTCCACTAAGTCATACATACGAAACTCAAATTTGGAAGGTCATACAGAGATATACATTGAATCCAGGTATACTATCTTTTTCTTAAAATCTTTTATTAAAACTTTCTTACACTGTCTTGATGCTTCCTCAGTTTGGAAATCTGTTCTCTTTTAATTTCCATTTTCTTGACTAAATGCTCTAGTTCACATTCTATGTCTTCACAGACTGTGTGGCTTTCAGTTTCTTTCATTTGATTCACTAGCTCTTGGTGTTCTCTATGAAAGAAAAGCAAATATTAGACATATAAATTTTAGTCAGTTAAATATTAATCTTCAAAGACAGTCTGTTCCTGTAATTAGGGCTATCTAATTAAACATATCGTAAATATAAATAGGTTCTTGTGATTTGAGACTAGATATATATAAAAATATCTTAGACTCAGGGTCTTAAAGCTTAAAAAAAGTCCAAATTCTTGATGTTTATAGCTAAATATAGCAACATATTCTGATGTCCTTGGATAGAGGCATTAAAGTATTCTTTTTAGTTCCAACTTTGGAATTATTAACATAGGATCTTTGGAAGAATTTCAGCTATAGAAATATTTGCCAGAGAATTCCTTAGATAGCCTACTCAAAAAAAAAATACTAACAAAGGAACTAGTTACTTCTTCTGCATTAGTCTTAGTTCAGTTAGCTGGCTAGCCAAATCATACATTTTCTGGAATTTTGTTAAATATATATTTAAACTTGGGGCTAAAAATATGTATCCCATACAAAATTTTGTTTGCTATGGATGCCTCAACCTGTAATGCAGATCAGCCAGGGTTTAAAACAAGAGACTATATTCCTACTTGTCTAATGAAATCATTCATATGACTAAGATTATAAAAAAAACAATCTTTCTTTTAAAAGTTTTTGTGAGTTATAATTTAAGATCACCAGAACTCATTTGTTAGAATGACAGTAATGTTGCGCTATAAGTTGAGATCTTGAGAATACAAAGACTCCTTAGATTAGATCCATAGTAATTATACACAGTTGAAAATTTAAATCCAGTAGTATTAATAAATACAATGAAAAATCAGTGACAAGAAATCTACAGATCAAAATAAGTCCAAATGACTAAGTCAGGCCATTAAAAATTTATAAGTGGCACTGCTCTTAAGACTAAGAAGGAAAATAATACTAAATATCTGGCTATTTTGCTGAGAACCAATTCCAGCATGTAATAATTATAAGAGTGCCATCAAAAGGTTGATGGGACTTGGTGGGCTCAACAAGGGTGAGCCACATATGTAGTTTACCTGTTGGAAATGGCTAAAAGTCACTTTCCCAAAACCTGAATAAGATTGTTAACTGCCAGACAGCACAGGGCATTTTATTGCCTCCTGTTGGCCAAACACCTGAACAGCTGTAGGCTATTCCCCAAAATGACAATGCTTCTGTATTCTATCCTTTAATACCTTACCCTTTGAAGTATATTAATCTGCACCTTGCCTTAGGATAAATCCTGTTAATAAAAGACGGGTCCTGAGTGAAGGAGGAGGTCTTCTAGCTCCTTCAGCTGAAGCTCCTCTGACCCCCAATGCCTTTCAAAATTATCTTTTGTCCTTAGACTCTTTTTTAATCATCTACACACAGCCCCTTTCTCCAGAATGTTGAACACTTTGTAAGGCTAGGAAAAGAACCCCGGCACTAGATGCTGGGGGAGATCTACCGAAGGACTTGTATGCATACATATGAGCATAACCAATGAATGAAAGACTCTGGGGTGGGGAGGGGGGCAGGTGGGGACATGTGCTGGGGGGTAAGGGAGGCTGGGGGGAGGATATTGGGGGGGAGGAAAACATGTACTACTATTAAATATAAGTTATATTGTAAATAAAATTTAAAAAAATGTAAAAAAAAATGCAATTGAAGAATAGAGAGTTGGGAATCAAAAAGTGTTTCAAAAATTTCTAAGTCATAAATAATGCCCAAAATAGCAACCTTCATTAATTTTTTAGATCTTACTGTCCAAGTTCTAAGTGTTTGAAATAATTTTTAGTGTTTCCAAATTCCTTGAAATATCACTTTTTTTTCATGGCAGAAAATAATTCTAATGTACATCTTGGTAAATTATAACCAGAAATAATTATATTACACTTGTAAGTCTTAATAAAATAATCTATTTAAATAAGGTAAATAAACTTTGTACAAAACTCACTGAAAAAAAAAAAAAAAAAAGAACCCCGGCACTATTTCTTCTGGTAAAAAATAAAAATACTTACACACCCATTTGGTCCAGCTCTTCGTGCATCGCCATCAAAAGTTCAGACAAGTTGTCACAAATGGAAACAGATTTTTCGGAGTCAGGAGGTACCACTTTACACTGGGAAGTTGTTCTAGTAGGCTTGTAGAGACATCTAGGCTCAGCAACTTCAGCAGGTTTCTGAAGAATCCGTGGCCCATAATGTTGCATCATCTGCAGGAGGTTTTGCACACTTGCATTTACAGAATGGCATGCCCCGGCAGGCTTTGGGGGAAAAGAAATAGCTGAGAACAATTTCAAGTGACTGATGGCATTTAAATAGAACTTAAAACAAAATAGGAGTTTTTCTGAACAAGCATCTTCATTTTTTCACTCTCACCTTTTCAGCCACCATAGGCATTGATCCAAACTTTGAATACATTTGCTGAGGTGGTCCTCTTTTTAAACATTTAGTTTTCTAAATATTAGGATGGGGAAAAGTAAACAAAAATGTTTTAAAATACATTTATGACATGAATAAATCTCAAAACTCAAGAGTAAATAATTTGATGAGAAAACAGACAAAAAACTGAGACTTCACTGAAGAGGACATACAGATGGCAAATAAACACAAGAAAAGATGCAGGATTAGATAACTGAACTTTATATAGATGAACTTATTTTGGTTCTGTTCTTCAGCAACTTGCTTTTTCTACTCAACAATAAGTTTGAGGTTCACTCAACTGATATATATAACTGGGGTTCACTGCTTCTTATGGCTATAAAACCTTTATTTATTCTTCTTCCTTTCAATAATCATTTGGATTTTTTCTTTTTTTTATTGGAAACAACACTGTTATGGACATTTTGTACCTGCCTTCTGGTGTATATAAATTAGGAGTTTCTTTTAGATGCTGGGCCATAGAGTTGTGCATTCTTAACTTTACAATGCCCAAAGTGATTAGAACAATCTATGTTTTAGCCAACTTATAATTGTTCCATATCCTTATTGTAAGTGTCTTTTTTGTTTGTTTGTTTTGTTTTTACATTTTACTGGAAGATCCTCTCTATCTTTAACCAGTATCTCACAATGGTAATAGCTGGCATAGAAAAGTATAATCTATAATAATAAAAGTGAAACATGCTAATTAGACTAAATGTCCTTCCGGACGAAGCCAGCACTGTGAGGGAAGCCCAGGTGCCTGGTGCCAGAGCGAAGCTAGTGCAGGCAGCCAGGGAAGAAAGGCCTATCTTGCACGCATTTCGTGCATTGGGCCTCTAGTATATAGATTCCAAGAGGGCTGTAGAGAACCTTGGAAGCTGTGGCCACTGCTCCCAGCCCCAAAATGATTTACAGAACAATGAACCTGAAAAACCAACTGAAGGTTAGCTGATCTGAAATATAACCATGAAGTACAGAGCCAGAGAGAGACTGGTAAAAAGGATGAAAACATGGAAAGGCATAGCCTTCTCTCACAGGTGCAGTGGTCAATGAGAAGCCTGAGGAATAACAGATCTGCAGAATTCCCTCCCTCTAGGAGCCTGGGGGTCTCAACCCACACAAGGATCCACAAATCAGGGCAACAGAGATGGGAATAGGAGCTTGCCAGGATCTGGCGATGGGAATCAGTGGGATTCAACCAGTCTGGGATACTGATCACACCTAGGGATAGAGCACTCCTAAAGTTAGAGCACCAGCCTGGGAGCACTCCAGACTAACGGACAAAGACTGGTGAGGCCAAGCTGTCATACTTGGGTCCTATTGAGGAATCCGCTGGCTACACTCAGCAGTGACTTTAAGGGACCCTCTATTTTTTGGTGGAGACCCAGAGTAAACTGCGTGACTTGGGAAAGAGGACTATCTCCCCCGCCTCCATCACACAGCCAGCATCCCTCCCCCTACCTGTTGAGCTGCTGGGCCTGCCCAGTCCTGCTGGGTTGGGGATTAGGAAAGGGAGCCACCCAGAGCTGGAATTTTCTGTGTCTCCTGGGGAGGCTTCTGTTCCGGAGCCAGATGGGCAAGTGCTGGGCTGTGTGGCTATATTGGGAGGAGGCAAATCCAAGCTTCCTGTGAGTTCAGCCGCCGATACCTTGGGAAGGGAAGTGCCCACCATCTCCTAGAGATTGCAGGTACCACCCCCAATAGGAGACATTTTGAATCACCCCAGCCAAGTCCCACAGACTCCCAATGAGCACAGTGGGGGGAAGGAAAAGTGGTTCAGAGTAGGAGCATTCAAAGTGTGAGACCCTCAGAGGCTAGTGTCTGGGACCAGGACCAAGTGCTCAGCCCCCTCCTGTGGGCTAGGCGGGCATCATTCCCATCGGGAAACTCTTTTGCTCTATCCCCCTGAGCCCAGGGCAGCTAAACTTGCTTCTGTCAAGGGGCTAGCTGGATGTAACCAAACTGAACCCGAAGTGAAACTCCCCCACCCCCACCCATCCCCAACCCCAGGGAAGCTAGAGCTAGAGACTGGCAGAAGCTGAAGGGTTTGGCTTTGAAGAAGGGGCAACTTTTTTCTTCATCTGAGTGCCTGACTGCATGATTCCCAGGTAGGGGACCACTGGCCCTGTATAGGCCAGCCAGGGCTCTTTCACTAGCAGAAGCTACCTTTTCTCTCCTTCATTTCTTTTACCTTACTTCTCCCTCTACCTTCATCATTTTTACAATGAATAGAAAAATTAAAAAAAAAATTTCCACTAACTCATCAAAGAATTCCATAAAACATAAATATAAAAATAATTCAAATTTTTCCCCCACTGGCAAATTACTTATGACAATTTTCTATTTGATTTTGCAGCTTCTAATCTCATTGTGCAAACAAGATACAGAACAAATATTTAAGAAAGGAAATAAAAAGTTTCATTGAGAAAATGCTTTAAATTATTGCAGTCTGCAAGTTCTCTGAAAAAAATTATGAAAAATACAGCCAGATTATTGAATAGTAATTCTTACTTATGCAATAAAAGAGTAGCCCAAGTAAGGATAATGTGCTCTACATTACTGTATCCAGAGGGTGAGCCTATGGCAGTGGCCAGAATTCTCAAAAAGCGTATCTGCTTCCACAGCAAACAGCACACAGAAACAATAAGTAATCACATGCATATTGAATAAATAGTGATAATGGTCATCAAAACTATAATTTCAAAATCATAAGATTAGAAGGAATTGAAATTTTCTTACCATTACAGATAATTAAGAAGGTTTAATATCCAAAACATCAACTCATCTATAAAGTACTAACTCTCCAATTCTATTTTTAGGGTAAAAAGAAAATAAATAAATGGATTCCCTGGAGAAATTACTTCACAGATCTATAATTTAATATTATATAGCCTCTTCTTTTTACTGTGCTCAGAGCTGGATCTATTGTGTTGTTGGTCTCTGTGTTAGATAGTATCACAAAGTAATTTCTCTAAGAACTTAGTACTAGGAAAATGTCTGCCTTTCTAGAAACACTGGAATGCTTATTGTTATGGCACAAAGGCAGTAATACTGCCCATTATTTGCTCCTTTTTGCTTTATTGTCAAGCAAACACAGCTAGGTTTTGTGCTCAACTGCTGTGGAGGTTTTATGGAATTTCTATCCTTTTACCTCAAACCATCATCACTAGATTCATATTTCTATCTCGATTTCATTGTAGTATTACATGTCTTTTATTATAAATCTCAACTTTTTTTGAAAATGAATGAATATAAATATGAAAAGAGTGAATAAATAAGTACTAGCAAATAAAAATAAAATGTTTGCGTACCTTTGAAGATTTCTTCTTTTCCTTAAATAGTTTTGGGTTTGATACTGAAGACATTAACATTCTATTGATTTCAAGTCCAGTTTGAAGCTACAGTATTAAAGACAACAGCTTTATAAAGTTGATTTTTAACAAGCTTCTTTACAATGAAAGATCAGATTATAAAGATAAAAATGCTTTTCGAAAAAAAAGAAAATCCCAAATACTGTTTTTCTGTGCATGAAAGGCATAAAATCTATGGGGAATTACAATCATTTTCTGTTTATAAGAGAATGAGTTATTTGATATATATATCAACCAAATGGAAAACAATCTATGACCAGGAGTTGATATAAACACATATTTATTTGTCAAAATTTCAAAACACCAAAAAGACCTCTTATAATGCATCCCAGGATATGAATGTACTGGCTCATTGAGAATTTCATTAAACAGACAAAACTAAAAAGCTAGGAAGCAGAAATTAGTCTAGAATTTAGGCTCCAGTTAAGAAAATAAAGGATCAGTGGTTAGAGCGTTGGCCCAATAGGTCCCAGATTTGATTCCCAGTCAAAGGCACTTACCAAGCAGGAGGCAACCAATTGATGTGTCTCTCTCACATTGACTCTCTCTCCTCCCGTTATACTCTCTCTAAAAATCAATGGAAAAATTATCCTTGGGTGAGGATTAAGAACAACAAAATAAACTATGATTGTGATACATGATATAGTGCTCTATTTACCTCAGAAGCTTTGTCTTGAAATAGCTTACGCTGATGTTCTTCTTCCTTAAGTTTTTCCTCTAAATGTTTAATCTTGTCCTGCAAAAGAATAAAATAAAATAACTTTTTGTTGCTTTTCCAAATAGTCTTTGGGGGTCTTGATTCTTATTAATTTGGCAAATTAGAGCAGAAAGTAAGAAAAAAGTAATGGCAAAAGATGGTTAAGATTTTTCTTGGCTTTCTTCCTATGCTCCTTGACCTATTACACATAAGAACAAAGGAAAAGCAAAGAATGTACATGCATAAGCATTATTAACTTCCATCAACAAGACCACAATGATGAAATTTTGACAGATATTAAAGGTCTAGAACAGTAGTTGGGGGTCACCACAACATGAGGAACTGTATTAAAGGGTTGCGGCATTAGAAAGGTTGAGAACCACTGGTCTAGAAGGTCAAACAATTATATTCTTGGGTCTCAATGTTTCATTCAAAACACAGACAAATCACAATAAATGCCTATCATGTGCATACAGTAAGGGCACAGTTGGAGGAGGAGGGAAGGGATAGGAAGACATTAGAAATATAAGATTAGATTGGAGAACCAAGATGGCGGCATAGGTAAAACACCTATCTTGCCGTCATACACAGCAAGTTTAAAACTACAACTTAACGAAAGAGCAAACACCATCCAGAATCACCAGAAAGCTGGCTGAGTGAAAATTCCACAAATAAAAGTGAAGATAAGACACTGTGACTCGGAGGAGCGGCGGCGGACAGTGTTGAAGATACATGTGGAGAGAGGTTTGGAGCACGCGTGCAGCGGTTAGGGCGGGTGGCTGAAAACCGGCCAGTTTTCTCGAACTGGGGAGACAAAGACGTCCCACTGGACTGATTCTCCAGCTCTGGGTGAAGTCAGGGAACCCACTATCATACGGGGTAAAAACTGGACAGTGGGAGGGCATGCCGAAGCTCGGGTGCTGCAGGGGTCTGCTGGCTTGTGGAGAAGGCGAGGTTGTGCGGAGTGCGCATGAGCTTGGGAACAGCGCAGCTGCCTGACCACCCAGAGAGCACCCCTGACTTGCTCTGCTCTTTCATTCGGGAAACCATCAGACTGCATTGTTTTGCGACCCTGGGTGAGATGTTGGGTGTGCAGACTCATTTGGGGAGAGTCTGAATTCTCCAGCAGCTGGTGGAGCTTGGCAGCAGCTCTCTCTCAGAGGTGCTGGCAGCCATTGCCCCCGGCACAGAGTCCCTGGGGTCGCATAGGGCGGAGCTGACGCTGTCTGCTTGGCCCAGAGACTCCGCCCATCCAACCTGAGCACAGCTGAACATCACAGACAATTGGCCTGGAGGTCAACCCCTCCAAGTGCTAACAACGATTAACCTGAGCTTAACTTAAGCAAGACTGTGTAACCCATATCCACCTCAGGTAACTGGGGAGGCTGAGCCACTGTCCCTTGTAGGACGTCTACCACACAAAGCTAATTGACCAACTCAGGGAAGCAGCTACCATGCAGAGACATGGAAAGAAATCAGATGTGAAAGAAATGGAGGGGAAAAAAAATGAGTGGACATAGAATTCAAAATCATGGTTATAGGGCTTTTCAAGAGGCTCCTAGAAAAGGTCAAGACCTATAAGGAAATAAGCAAGACATACAAGGAAATGAATGAGACCCTCAAGGATATGAACGAGACCTGCAAAGAAATGAACGAGACCAACGTGGAAATGACTGAGTCCTACAAGGAAATGAATGAGACCTACAAGGATATGAACTAGACTCTCAAGGATATGAAAAAGGACCAACCAGAAATTAAGCATACACTGACTGAAATAAAAAATATTATACAAAGACCTAAAAGTACTCTAGAGCCCCCTAAGAACCAAGTTAAAGATTTGAAGGTATGGAGCTCTTCAATAAAGGTAAAATCCACTCAGCTGAAAAAGCAAGAAACCAAAAGAATCCAAAAAATTGAAGATAGTGTAAGGGGCCTCTGGGACAACCTCAAGCATACCAACATCCGAATTATAGGGGTGCCAGAAAAAGCGAGAGGCCAAGACAATGAAAACCTATTTGAAGAAATAGTGACTGAAAACTTCCCACACCTGGTGAAAGAAATTGACTTAGGAGTCCAAGAAGCTCACCGAACCCCAATATATAGGAACCCTAAGAGGACCACACCAAGGCACATCATAATTAAAATGCCAAGAGCAAAAAACAAAGAGAGAATATTAAAAGCAGCAAGAGAAATACAGTTAGTCACCTATAAGGGACCACCCATATGATTGTCAGCTGATTTCTCAACAGAAACGATGCAGGCCAGATGGGAGTGGCACGAAATATTCAAAGTGATGAACAGCAAGAATCTACAACCAAGATTACTCTATCCAGCAAAGCTATCATTCAGAATTGAAGGTCAGATAAAGTGCTTCGCAGATAAGAAAAAGCTAAAGGAATTCATCACCACTAAACCAATATTATATGAAATGCTGAAAGATATTCTTTAAGAAGAGGAAGAAGAAAAAGATAAAAGTGTAAATTATGAACAACAAATACACATCTATCAACAAATGAATCTAAAAATCAAGTGAATTAATAAGCTGATGAACAGGATAAACTGGTGAATGTAACAGAATCACGGACATAGAGAGGGAATGAACTGACAATTCTTGGGGAGAAAAGGGGTGTGGGAGGTGCAGCAAGAGACTGGACAAAAATTATGCAACTATGGGGTAGGACAGTGGGGGGCGGTGAGGGCGGAGAGGGGGATGGGTACCAAGTGGAGCGGAGCTATAGGGGGAAAAAAGGGAACAATGTAATTAATAAACTGAACAATAAAGATTAGAAAAAAAAAGAAATATAAGATTAGAAATATAAGATACTAGAGGCCCGGTGCACAAAATTTGTGCACGGGGGGTGGGGGGTGTCCCTGAGCTCATCCTGCACCCTCTCCAATTTGGAACATCCCTCTCACAATCTGGGACTGCTAGCTCCTAACCATTCGCCTGCCTGCCTGCCTGATTGTCCCTAACCACTCCCCTACAGGCTTAATGCCTAAACGGCATGACTGACATCTAACTGCTCCCCTTCCAGCCCAATCGTCCCCAACTGCCCTCCCTTGTCTGCCATCTTGCAACAACATGAGGGCGGCCATCTTGTGATGCAAGGGTGTGAGGGTCAATTTGCACATCACCTCTTTATTACCCTGTCTAATAAAAGAGTAATATGCAAACTGACCATACCTTTAATCAAGCCACACCCACCGGCCAATCAGGAGCACATTATGCAAATAAACCCCAACCAAGATGGCTGCCGCAACTGAGAAAAGGAGGGAGGCTTGGGTTTCCCCGCAATGGAGGAAGCCAAGCTTTCCACCTGCCGTTGCCGGCCTAGGCCTCCACTCAATGCTACAAAGTTTCAATTACAAAAGATACACAATCTGAACAGAAATGGCAGCAGCCACGGAGCTGGAAAGAGCAGAGGCTAGGGTTGCCAGGGCGATGGAGGAAGTCAAGCTTCTGTAACTGTAATGCCTAGGCCTCCACTCTAGGCTACAAACTTTCAAACAGAAATGGCTTTTGCCACAGAGTGAGCAAAAGGTTGGCTCCGCTCTAGGCTACAAAGTTTCAATTGTGGAACATAAATTAATCCCAGATCCCAGGGCCTCTGCTTGGGTTGCTAGGAGGAGCGGGGGAGTTGGCCGGTCTGCAAAACACCACAGGCCTCTAGCCCAGGGTGCCCCACACCCCAAGGTAACCCCCACTCTAAACCAGGACACCCTTTAGGGCAAACCAGCTGATCCCCACCCATGCACCAGGCCTCTATCCTATCTAACAAAAGAGTAATTTGCAGATTGACCACCACTCTAACACACAAGATGGCTGCCCCCATGTGGTCAAAGATCCTGCCCCCATGTGGATACAAGATGGCCACCACAAGATGGCCAGCAGGGGAGGATAGTTGAGAGGTTCCAGGCCTGCGAGAGAGGGCAGTTGGGGGCCATCAGGCCAGCAGGGAAGGGCAGTTAGGGGTGACCAGGCCTGCAGAGGAAGGAAGTTGGGGGCAAACAGGCCGGCAGAGGAATAGTTAGACATCAATTAGGCTGGCAGGGTAGTGGTTAGGGGGTGATCAGGTTGGCAGGCAGAAGCAGTTAGGGGCAATCAGGAAGGTAGGCAGTTGAGCAGTTTGGAGCCAGCAGTCCTGGAATGTGAGAAGGATGTTCTACTGCCTGTTTAGGCCTGATCCTACCGGGATTGGGCCTAAACGGGCAGTTAGACATCCCTTGAGGGGTCCTAGATTGGAGAGGGTGCAGGCTGGGCTGAGGGACTCGCCCGCACCCCCCCCCCCCATGCATGAATTTCATACACCGGGCCTCTAGTATAGGATAGTCCTTTTTACTTAATAGTTTATATTATATCCAGAAAATCAAAAGTAACATATGAAACCAACAACAAAGCAATGAATATGATTTGACCCAGACCATGTATATATACTTAGGCACATAGTATTTCATCTTATATCATTGATATGGTTCACAATAGGAGCACAATACCATTTCAAACAAAGAGTTTCCTGAATGTAGGAGAACTAAAGGAAAGCTTCATGGAGGAAGCAGGACCTGGAGAAAGTCCTATGGAATACAAAAGGATTTTGGTGGAAAATGAAGAGGGCATTTCAGGATGGGATGTAGGATAAGCTTAACTTAATTAACTGGCAAAAGACAATCTTCTCAATATTTTTTAGGTAAGTTATCTGAAATGAAAATATTCTGTCCTCTCAAAAGAAGCCAAAATTACAATTTTACATCAACAGGCAAGCTCATTCATGCTATGACAGAATATATTAATTTTTCATCTCCATGGGCAGCAATTCATATTTGAATTGCTGAAAGTTGTTAGCAAAGTTTTATAAATCTAAGATTTACTGCACATTCACATACAGAGCCAATTATGCTTAATACTAAAGATTTATTCCTGGCACCACTACTTCAAAGAAATAAGTGGAAACTTACCTCAGCAGTTTTCTGAGTTGTTGTAAGTTTAAAACATTCTTTTTCCAAGAGATCAAGCTTTTCAAGTTTTGCTTGCAGCTTCATTTGATCTTGTTCTTTTTCCCTTTGAAGCTGGGTCTGGAAAGGATAAAAACAAAACCTGAATTTGGCAAGCGATGCCAATAGCTCAAGAATAATACAATTTCTCAGAATTCAAAGCACAATATAAATATGTCATTAGAAACATGCATTTACATGCACCGAGTTTAGGTGCAATATAAATCTGTCATTAAGAAACATGTACAGCCCAGGCCAGTATGGCTCAGTTGGTTGGAGTGTTGTCCTCTACACCAAAAGGTGGTAGGTTCGATTCTCAGTTGAGGAGCATATGGGAGGCAAACAATCAATGTTTCTTTCTCACATCTCTCTCTCTCTCTCTTTCCTTCTCTCTAAATAAACAAACCAACAACAGCAACACAAACATGAAAATGTACATACATGCACCTACTTTTAGGTACTTACTATCAAAGGCCAAGAAAATCAAATATTGTTAAAGGAGAAAAAAAATGTGCAAAAAAAGATGTGCTATATTAGCACTAATGGGACAAACACTTCTATGCATCTTTATTTAACATTTCAATTCAGAAAAACATCACCAGTGAAGCCTACATTAAATAGTGTTGCAAACAGGGTGACCAAATCTACTCAATGAATTACCCTTTCTCTGTAACAAAGAAAAGCAGCTATCAGAGGAATAAAGCATACAAAGAACATGGAGAAAAGGAAAGTTATACGTATATATGTATATCTATGTACTGTTTTGTAATGGTATTTATTACAACGCAAGAAGTTAATAATAAAGGCAACTGTAAGGGGATAAGTAGTAATAGAAAATATTCTAGAAGACAGTTTAGTAGTTTCTTATAAAGTTAAACATATACCTACCCTGTGGCACAGCAATTCTCCTACTACATATTTACCCAAGAGAAATTAAAACATATGTCCACAGAAAAGATATGGATAAGAATAGTCATAGCAGCTTTATCTATATAATAAAAGCCTAAGCAACCCTTATGGCGGAATGACTAGAATGACCGGTCACCATGATGTGCACTGGCCATCGGGGGCAGATGCTGAATGCAGGAGCTGCCCCCTGATGGTCAGTGCGGGAGGGCTGCTCAGCCAGAAGCTGGGCTCACAGCTGTGAGTGCAGCAGAGGTGGTGGGAGCCCCTCCCACCTCTGTGACAGCGCTAAGGAGCAGAGAGCGGAGCAGAGAGCGGGCAGGCAGTAAGGAGCGAGGGATCCCAGGTTGCGAGAGGGATGGTAGCAGGCAGACATCCTCCAAGGGATCTCAAACTGGAAGAAGGCACAGGCCAGGCTGAGGGACCCCTCTGGGTGCACTGGGTCTCTAGTCTACATATATAAAAATCTAACATGTAAAGTGTTGCCTCAGGAGTTCGACTGCTCACTATGATGTGTGCTGACCACCAGGGGGTGGCGCAGAACAAAGGGAAGACTCAGCTGGGAGCTGGGGAAAGGAGGCCCCAGCCAGCAGCTGGAAGCCACTAGGGACCCTACCCATGAACAAATTTCGTGCACTGGGCCGCTAGTTTATAATAACCCCAAAATGGAAACAAGTCAAATGTCTATCAACATGAAAATGGGTAACCAAATTGTGGCATATCTATAACAATGAAATTTTATAATGCAATAAAAAGAAATGAACTACTGATACATAAAACATGAATCTCAAAAACTTTATGCAAAAAACAACCAAACAATCCCAGATAAAAAAAGAGTATACAAAGTTCTAAGATTTGACCTTATAAAGTTCTAAGGTAAAATAAGCCAGAATAATTGTCTTATCAGGAGGTGAGGAGAGAACAGAGAATAAACTTTGAAGAGATGAAATAATTTCTGATGAAAATGTTTAATTATTTATAGGGCTATGGATTACATGAGTATATGCATTTATCAATAATCAATGATCTCTATACTTAAGATCTGTACCTTCCACTGTATGTAGATTGTATGTCAGAACATTTTAAAAACTATTATAAATCACTAGTCTACTATAGCTAGGATAGGTATTTCTAGGCTGCTGGGAATGTGTATGATGAATTTTACAAGATAAAGTGGTTGCTCTTCTGGTTGGTGTATCCTCATTTATACACAGAATTGTCAGACTTTTAAGTTATTTCTAATCTGGTAGATATGAAGTAGTATCTTACTGTGGATCTTTAAAATCCTCCTGAGGATATGTTTTTTACTGAGTTTAGAGAGAGAAATGTTGATTAGTTGCCTTTCTGACATAGCATGACCAGGGATACTTAGGTATATGCCCAGACTGGGAATAGAACACACGACTCTTTGGTACATGGGACAACAAACTGACCCACACTGATCAGGGCACAGGCATAAGTATTTTAAAGACTGTGTCTGTTAAGAGCCAGTACCTAACTGAAACTAGTTTGTGAAAGTATTTATACACTAGAGGCCCAGTGCACGAAATTCATGCACGGGAGGCAGGGGATGACCTCAGCCTAGCCTGCATCCTCTCCAATCTGGGACCCCTCGAGGGATGTCTGACTACCCATTTAGGCCCGATCCTGGACCTAAACGGGCAGTCAGACATCCTTCTCACAATCCAGGACTGGTGGCTCCAAACTGCTCAACTGCCTGTCTCCCTGATGCCCATAACAGCTTCCGCCTGCCAGCCTGATCACCCCCTAACCACTATCTTGCCAGCCTAACTGATGTCTTTCTGCTCCCCTGCCAGCCTATTTGCCCCCAACTTCCCTCCTCTGCCGGCCTGGTCACCCCTAACTGCCCTCCCCTGCTGTCCTGATTGCCCACAACTGCCCTCCCTTGCAGGCCTGGAACCTCCCAATGACCCTCCCCTGCTGGCCATCTTGTGCCCACATAGGGTAGGATCTTTGACCACATGGGGCAGCCTGTTGTGTGTTGGAGTGATGGTCAATCTGCAAATTACTCTTTTATTTGATAGGATAGAGGCCTGGTGCATGGGTGGGGGCCAGCTGGTTTGCCCTAAAGTGTCACGGATCAGGGTGGGGGTTTCTTGGGGGAGTGGGGCAGCCAGCGAGAGGGGCTTGTGGTGGTTTGTAGGCCAGCCATACCCTGCAGCAATCCAAGCAGAGGCCCTGGGATTAATTTATGTCCTACAATTGAAACTCTGTAGCCTGGAGCAGAGCCAAGCCTTCTGCTGGCTCCATGGCAACAGCCATTTCTGTTTGGGTTTATTTAAATTCTATAATTGAAACTTTGTAGCCTCGAGTAGAGGCCTAGGTGCTCGAGCTACAGAAGCTTGGCTTCCTCCATCGCCCAGGCAACCCTAGCCTCTGCTCTCTCTAGCTCCATGGCTACCGCCATTTCTGTTGGGATATATCTTCTATAATTGAAACTTTGTAGCATTGAGTGGAGGTCTAGTCTGACAAGGGCAGGCAGAAAGCTTGGCTTCCTCCATTGCCGGGGAATCTCAAGCCTCCCTCCTGCTCTCAGTGGCCGTAGCCGTCTTGGTTGGGATTTGCTCCTGATTGGCTGGTGGGTGTGGCTTGATCAGAGGTACATCAATTTGCATATTACTCTTTTATTAGACAGGATAATCTATTAAGTATGTTGTATCTTGTTCTTAGTGTCTTATCTCCTTCTGTCTGGTTATTTCTGAAAGTTTCTCACAACCTGAGAATATTAGCAATTCAGTATCACTTTAATACAATTTCAGGGTTTAAGATTTTCTGAGTTACTTTGATAACCTAGAGCAAAGTTGTAATATGGGTTTTTTTCTACTGTTCACCCTGACAAAGACTGAGCATAGAGGATATACTAGGGTTCCTATTCTTGCTAGGCCATGAATTCTAACTTTAATTTCCTTTATCCCAAAAGGATGGCTGTCAAAAGCATTATTGAGCCTCTCAATGGATTGTTCTGGAATCAGAAATGCACTCAGAAGGGATCTGAAATATCAGGCCTACTTCTCTGGATTAGAGCCTGCACACAGATAATACTGAATGGGTGATTTTTTATCAACTAATGCCTTTGTGTATTTTTTCTTTCTTTCTCTTCTGTCTTCCTTTTAATACTCTGTACAGTCTTCCTTATTTTCCTTTATAGGAAGGTTTCCTCTAATCTGCATCACTGTAGGTGGAAATCTCCTATATAAAGCTTTATATACTCCTAGAGGCCCACTGCACGATGAGATTTGTGCAATAGGCCTTCCTTCCCTTGCCTCCCAGCACTGGTTTTCCTCCAGCACCCGGGACCCAGGCCTTCGCTCCGGCAGTCTGTCGTTTTCACTGCAGCCTCCGGAGTCTGTGGTCTTGTTTTCGCTGCAGCACTCTGCTTCTGTAGATCCCTTCGCCACCCACCCCCCCCTCGTCCTCCCTCTCATAGCAGGTGTCCTGCCCTGCCTGGCCACTCTGCGCCTGGAGCAGCTGGGTGGCTGTCGTCTTTGGCCTTCTAACTTGCATACTCACTGATTGGCTGTGGGTGTAGTGGAGGTAGAGTGAATTTACATGTTTGTCTATTGTTAGGTAAGATTTTACTTAAGACTATAATGTAATATGACAAATTTCCCATAACATTAAATTTTCTTTTTTCCTGAGGGCAAATTTACCGTTTTTTGTGTATTTAATTTGTGTCATTTAATTTACATCTTACTTTTTTTACTAAGGTATAATTAACATATCATGTTATATTAGTTTCAAGTGTACAAACTTAGTGATTTCATCTTTGTATACATTGTGAAATGACCACCTCAATAAGTCTAGTACCATCTGTCACCATAGAGACGTTAAATATTCTTCAAAAACATATTAAATTATATTTCTTATACAAATATGTTCACCTGCTGTTCTAGGATCATATTCTTCTCTCGCTCTACATTGAGAACCATTCTCTTGGTATATTCCAGTTGCTTTTCTAGGAGCGTACAGCGAGTCTGAGCTGAGCTTAATTGTATACTTATATCTATTAAAAAGAAAAAGTAACTATGAGTCAATTAGTTGATTACCACATAGACCAGAAATTTGGTTATCATAAGAAATACATTATATGAATTCTACCAAGAGTTAAAAGTTCAAGACTTCGTTAGTTCTATGTACTAACTGTCCCAGCGTTATAAACATACATTTTATGAATATTTCATTAATTACATATCACTGGTTTAACATTATCTCTGCCTACGGACCCAGAGAGCATACATCTGAAAGGGGTGCCAGTGACTTGTGAGATGAGGAAGACTCTGCCTGTCTCTGGGAAATGACACCAACTGGAAAAAGAGTGGCCCCAACGTCTCTTTCCTATCAATACATTTCTTCTCTTTCAAAAAACTCAGGTACATGCATCCTATATTCCCGCTTTCCTCTGCTCTTGATTACAGACAGCGTAGTTAAATTCGTAAGGTGTAACAATTTCTTTTTAATCTTTTAAGATCTTACTTTCCACAGCTCTTTCTTCCACTTTTGTCCCATTACCTCAGAAAAATATTTCTCCCCATTTCTTCATTCCACAAGTTGAAACACAAACTTGAACGCTGTTTTTGAGGGTGACTGTCATGTTACAAAAAGCCACATTTTGAAGTGAAATTATATGAAGAATTTTATGTTCTAAATCTCTAAAACCTGTGTCCAGATAGATGTCTTTTTCATAATTTCCACAGAATGTCCACCTATTGGTCCATTTCATCTAATTAACCACTCAAGTTTTAATTTTTTATTCATTTTTATTGTTTTTATATAGCTTAATTACTAGAGTTGTTTTCAAATTTTAAAAATGTGTTAACTAATGCTATAAAGCATTTAAATTATGTCCAGGTTAAACTGGATTTTGCTGGAATTCTGAGAACATTCTAACTTCTAAACACAACTTGTTTAAATACAATTTTTCTTTTAATCTCAAAAACTTAAGAACCAGGATAAAACAGATATAAAAATAAGTTCAAAGTTATATTCATTTCCTGCAAATATCAAAATGTCTGAGAAAAAGGCTTCAGGGTTTGAATATATATAAAAGAATAAATATATTTGAGTAAATCTGTTTAGACTGGGCTTATTATTTTCAAATTGTAAACTTTAGTAACTCCTTGCTTCTGAGAACTACTGAATTTTCTTACCTTTTTTCTGCTTTATCAGTTCCTGGTGTACCAGATTTCTCTCATTTGTTTCATCTTCCAAGGCCTTTTTATACTGTGCTGCTTCTTTGGATAGAATGTTCAGGTTATCCTCAGCTTGTGTTCTTTCTAACTCTAAACGGTGAATCTTTTCTTGAAGAGTTTTTAAGGCTAAAATAAGAGCTGTTGAAAAAAACATTGTTTGATATTATAAATAAGAATATTTGAATACTTGCAATCATAAAAGTTACCAGTAATTTTTGTTAGCCAGAAAAATGTATAATACATATTTCTGATAAAAATGGAAAATAACAAAAATTCTAAAAAGGAACAATTTTTTTTCTAACGTATCTTGTAAAAACAATATATTTGATTGTATTCAGTGATTTTTCTTCATTTGAGAAAGCTAATGACATAAGATAAGGTATAGTCTAGGAGGCATATAAATCTGAGTATGACTAAAGAAAATTAAAATATACTACCCACTAACATAAAATTTAAGTTTAAAGTTAAAGTTTCTTTTCAGTTATTGATGTGCTCAGTTTTAATCAAACTACAAACATATATTATTCATTTGTCCAACATAGTGTTAATATTCAGGACATATGAAGAACAGTTTCTTCCATTGGAAAAAATTATTACCTAGTGGTTTACCTACTATCAAGCTTGAAAGATTGTAAGTAGTACACATAAACTACTAAAATTTTTCAATTATATTAATATCATCATGACTCAGAGAAGTTCAGAGTTATAAAATATTCAAATATTACCTTACACTTTCTATTCATTTACAACTTCAAACTATAAAACTAGAGATGAATAAAATATAAATAAATGTTACGGGTTATCTTTTCTATAGTTTATATCCAATTAGAAAGATATTTGCCACAGATTATCTTTTATTTTTTACAATTAAGATAAAGTAATTATATTTACAGTACTGTTCCTTATATGGTACCTGTGGCTGACTTATTGGTTTGGAGTATTATTTCTTGTGGTTTACTCCACTCCATAAGGCTACCTTTATTAATGGCAACCTTTATCAAAGAATATTAAAAGACAAAGTGATAATCATTATCTTAGAAAGTAATCTGAATCACACAGGTATGCCTGGGGTCATAAATCTTTTTCTAATTCAATTTTAACATCCTTCTAAAATTATATTTTAAAAGTAACAATATTTGTATTTTGTAGTTACTCCAATATACTGGTTCCTCGGGCATTTTCAAAGCAATTTCGGATATATGCTACTTCTGAATTTAATCCTAAAATAAGACACAACTCTACTTATCTCACTAGCATTCTAATCATCTAGTTTAGACGGATTCCAAATCTGACCTGTTAGTCTTCAAAGAATTTTCCATTTTCTAATGATGTTTTTATAATAAACCAATATGATATACTAGTATGTTATCTTACAGCTGAATCCAAAATAAAAAATGTTAAATAACTTGCATAAGTTTACAGAAACTTTTAACAGAACAAAAATTAGTAGTTTAAGGCTAGTTAAAAACACAATATATTGTTTCTACATAAAAATAAAACATTTTATATAACATACTTTGTACCACTCCCCTATTTTATATTAACATTACCTTGGCTATTTGGACTATGAAGCATTTTAGGAGAGGTTACTTCAAAGTTCACAGAGCAGTGATTCTGAGATAATTCATCATTCTGGGTGAATGATGGAGCAAACATTCTTTCTGGAGGTTTAATATAGCTTCCTACTATACTATGCATTAATTCAGAATCCATTATCTGTAGAGAATAAAGAAATTATATAGTATGGCATCACTCTTTCCTATTTGAATGAAAAAACATTAAACGGTCAAACGAAATTTTAAGATAAATACAAGAACTGCGTCCTTCTGACTTGCCACAAATTCAACTATGATAATAATACTAGAGGACCGGTGCATGAAAATTCATGCACTGGGGGTGGGTGGTCCCTCAACCCAACCTGCCCCCTCTCACATACAGGGAGCCCTTAGGGGATGTCTAACTGATGGCTCACCCCCAGCCTGCCCAAGGCCTCTGGCAAGGCTTTAGGCCTTGGGCACCCAGCCATCACCCTGCTCAGCTGAGCCCCAGCTGTCTGCGACCACCTGGCCCTGAGGGAGGGCACTCGCCGCCACTTCCGCTCACAGCGCCCAGGGGCCAGGCACTCCTTGCTGCCGCCGCTTCCCCTCACAGCGCCCTGGCGTTGGGTGCTCACCACCACTGCCATTTCATCTCCACCCCCAGGGCCCAGTGGCTCGTGCCACTAGGCCCCGCCCTTGCTCCTGATTGCCTGGTAGCATAGCCAATCAGGAGCTAAGGTATGGTCAAATTTGCATGTTTCTCTTTTATTATATAGGATAATACTAGAGGCCCGGTGCACGAAATTTGTGCATGGAGGAGTGGGTATGTCCCTCAGCCCAGCCTGCATCCTCTCCAATCTGGGACACCTCGAGGGATGTCCAACTGACCGTCTAGGCCCCATCTCGGTAGGACCGGGCCTAATCGGGCAGTCAGACATCCTTCTCACATTCCAGGACTGCTGGCTCTAATCTGCTCAACTGCCTGCCTCCCTGATTGCCCCTAACTGCTTCGGCCTGCCAGCCTGATCACCCCTAACCACTACCCTGTCAGCCTAATTGATGTCTAACTGCTCCCCTGCCAGCCTGTTTGCCCCCAACTTCCCTCATCTGCTGGCCTGGTTACCCCTAATTGCCTTCCCCTGCAGGCTTGATAGGCCCAACTGCCCTTCCTTACAGGCCTGCTCCCTTCCAACTGCCCTCCCCTGCTGTCCTGATTGACCACAACTGCCCTCCCTTGCACGCCTGGAACCTCCCAATGGCCCTCTCCTGCTGGCCATCTTGTGTCCACATGGGGGCAGGATCTTTGACTACATGGAGGCAGCCCTCTTGTGTGTTGAAGCGATGGTCAATCTGCATATTACTCTTTTATCAGATATGATAGAGGCCTGGTGCACAGGCAGGGGTGGGGGGGCTGGCTGGTTTGCCCTAAAGGGTGTCCCATATCAGGATGGGGATTCTCTTGGGGCGTGGGGCGGTGTGGGTGAGGAGCCTATGGTGGTTTGCAGGCCTGCCATGCCCTCCAGCGACCCAAGCAGAGGTCCTGGGATTAATTTATGTTCTACAATTGAAACTTTGTAGCCTGGAGCAGAGCCAAGCCTTCTGTTCCCTCCGTGACAACAGCCATTTCTGTTTAAATTCTATAACTGAAACTTTGTAGCCTAGAATGGAGGCCTAGGTCTTAGGGCTACAGAAGCTTGCTTTCCTCCATCTCCTGGGCAACCCTAGCCTCTGCTCTCTCCAGCAGCAGGAAAGCTTGGCTTCCTCCATTGCTGGGGAAACCCAAGCCTCCCTCCTGCTCTCAGTGGCTGCAGCCATCTTGGTTGGGATTTATTTGCGTAATTTGCTCCTGATTGGCTGATGGGCGTGGCTGTGGGCAGGGCCTGACTGGAGGTGTGGTCAATTTGCATATTATTCTTTTATTAGAGAGGATAAGCTGAGCAGTAAAAGAAAAACGACTATTTACTATAGAATCAGAATGGACAATTCTGCCTGATTTGCAATGAGCATACGGCCATGGAGTGAGCATAGGAGTGATGTGAATTTACTGGTTTCTCAGTTGATCATAAGTTCAGATACATTTCATCATATTAGCACTTCTTTATAAAGAGAGTGATTCTAGAGTTCACAGAGAAAATATATATTTTAAAAGATAACACAGCTTTTAAAACAAGCCACCTATATAATTTAATTCTCTAATTAAACCATTGAACTCCACTGTACTGGCTTCCCAAGGGATTTTCAAGAGTAATTTTGGATATGTCAATTTCTGAATGGAACCCTTAAATAAGACACAACTCCATTTAATGCATTAGCTTTCTAATTATCTAATTTAAATGAAGAATCTAAAATGGCAGTATTTTGTTATTTAATCAGTAGCTTGGCATGTAGCAAGGCTTTCCAAATTAGACCAATTCTTAAAAATTATAAATCTGTCACTTTCAGCATCTATCTAGAAAATTCATAGTACTAGTCTCTTTGTAGCTTCAAAGTACAACAAATCAATACACACAAAGTCACCCCTTCCACAATGTCTGTGATTTGGCTTACTGCAGTCTCCTGAAAACACCACCTCTTTCACTTCTGGGCCTCACCATCTGCTGTTTTTTGGCCTCTTCCCCCGACTTTCCAAAACTGGGTTAAGTGGCCTTTGTAGCTAGCCATCCCAGTTGTACCATACAGCACTGTTATTGTATGTTTAACCATTTGTTTCTCTCGGACAGGTAGGGGCCGTGTCTTTCATACTCAGTACCCAAAAAGGCGACATGTTTTGAAACACATCTATACTGCAATGTGAAGAATTAGAATCTAATTTGGTTATGAGTCCATTGGAAGGCTTTTCTCACCACTACTTTTCTTAAAAGTAGTTATTTTAAGGCCTAGCCCCAGAGCTAGGCTGGTGAGACCACTGTCTCTTGGGCCAAGGTTGGGGGTTGGATTCCTCAGGGCACAAACAAAAATCAACCAATGAATGCATATGTAGAACAACAAAGCGATGTTTCCCTCATTCTCTAAACTCAATCAATCGAGGAACATTTAAGGAATTATTTAAAAACAACAGTACTTTGTCAACAAATGGTTGAATCCTTTCTCTATACCACAATTTGAATGTTTTTATGATTGTTTTTTTTTTTTACAAAGTATCCTTTAATCCTGAAAAAAATCACATCAAGGAATACTGGGTATTCTTTGCCCCCTTAGCCTTACACGACACGGATTTGACAACCCGCTTTCAAAGCCCTGCTTGGGGGGTCACTGGGCTGAGCAAACAAAGCACAGAGCACCCCGAGGCGGTATCAGAGGTGCAATCGCACAGGGATCCCCTAACCCCCTCGGCACGAATCCGAAAGAGCGGGAGCAGAGGCAGCCGTGCAGAGCATCCCTCCTGCCGGAACTAATGCGATCCCTTGGGATTGCCACCTTTCCTACATCTGCGCCTTCACGCGCCCTCGGATTTGGGCACCCGGGCTAGCATTTCTCACGCAGAAAAAGTCCCTGGACAGCCCCAGGTGGCTTCGTCTCCAAAACATCGGAGGAAATGGAGGAAGGAAAAATCCTGCGGAGGGAAAAGTGGCAGCTATGCCTAGCGTTTTCTCACCAAGCCGATGCTCGCAGTCAATCTCCTTGCGAGCTAACCGTTGACTCGCAGGCCGACACGGGAAACGTTGCAGCGGCTCCGGGGGGCTGCAGTTTCTGTCGCAAACAGAACGCGCCGGCAGCATCAAAACTGCATTTCCCAGAAGTCAATGTAATGACGCCCTATCTCCTTAAGTAAAAGGTTAGACGTAATTAAAGAGGCCGTCACTATTTTTTTTAGGCTAACCTTAAAACTACATTAAGTTTCTTCCAGAAATGCATCTTTCCCTTCCCTGTGCTTGCCTTGTCTGTGAAAGTTTACAGTACTTCAACTCTTTTTGACTTTTGTTTTTTGTCCAATCCACAGAAAGCAAACGTCCGGAGACACGAAAAACGGCCCCCGCAGCAGACTAAGTGCCGTTTAAGACGCCAGCGCCCCGCTCGCCGTGACGCATGCGTAGCAGCGGACAGCCGTTGGCGGCAGCGCGCGGACCAGGGTCTGGAGGTAGCCCGCGGAGGGCGGGGCTTTTTTCCAATGGCTTTGCCTCCGCGGGTCGCGTCTGCCTGGGCGGGGAAGAGGGCGCTAGGGCAGGGACAGCTCCTGGACTCCTGGTTCGTGCCGGGCGGAGAAAGGGGAGGGACTGGGGGTGAGGACCCCATCTCCCCTCCCCGCTCCCGCCCTCTGGGGCGAGCCCCACCGATGGGGCTGGGCGAAGGGGCGGGCTCTGCGCCTCGGGCCCAGCGCCTCCGCCAGCTCCGCGGCGCAACCCCGCGCTCGGGGATTGCAGGGCAGCCGGGCGTCCGTCTGGACTAGCGGGCGGTGGGCGAGGACGCAGACGTCGGAGAAGAAACGGCATCTGCCCAAGGGTCTGGCAGCGACGGGGCGGGAGACGCTTTCCTTCTACGTCGCTGCCGAGACCGCGACTGCTGGAGGTTGCCGCCCCCCGGGAGCGCCTGGATCTTTCGGCCGCAGCAGCGAGCGAACCGGGGTCGGCCAGCCTTCCCCTCCGGCGTCCAGCCAGCGTCGGGCCGCTGCCGAGGCGCGGGGAGGGCGGGGCCTGCGCGGAGGAGGGCGGGGCGGGAACGCTCCGGAGCCTGGCGGCCGCTAGACACAACCCCGAATGGCTGGAGGGCGCCCCACTGGTACCAGCCTTTTTGGGCAGAGCACGGATTTGACAGCTCCGCCGCGAGAGAATAGCCGCTGACCCAGCAAGACCAAGGCGAGCTCTTCCCTGTCCGGCAAAGCCCGCGCTGCGGGGTTTCAACTTTCCAACTTTGGCTTTTGAGTCTGATCAGAAAAGACGGCCCCTTAGTGCGGAAGGACAGGGTGAGCTCTGTCTTTGCAGTTTGCTCGAAAGCCATCTACAGAAAAGACACTCTGGTTCCACATGTCACCCGGACGTATGTTTTCATGAAGATTCGATTTCTCTGACACTGTTTCTTACATTTCTCGTTTTTTTTTTTTAAAAAAAAATAAAGTGCTTTTGGGGACATGCTGAAAGGTAACTGAAGACTGCAAAAGAAAATCTCCGATTGTCATGGCTGAAGGAGAGAATGAAGTGAGATGGGATGGGCTGTGCAGTAGAGATTCAACTACTAGAGAGACGGCCCTGGAAAACATTAGGCAAGTCATTTTGAGAAAAACTGAGTATTTTCGTTCAGTGAAAGAGACACCTTATCGTCCATCGGACGGGCTTTCGGATGCTGGTTCTTTGGACGGGTTGAATAAGCTTCTTGCTCATCTGCTTATGCTTTCTAAGAGATGTCCCTTTAAAGATGTAAGAGAGAAAAGCGAGTTTATTTTGAAGAGCGTCCAGGTAAGGAAGAGCATTGTAATTACAACTCTCCATATAGTGAAAGTTTACTTTGCACTTAAATTCGCTTTGTGTTTACTTCTAATAGGTTGTTATATGAACTCATTATGAGTTCACTCTACATCTTAAAGTTAGAATGTTCTATAAAATATTGAATTGGGGGCCAAAATTGTACAAGATGAACTTAAAAAGGTAATTTTCAAATATGAGTAGACAAGCATTATTTTAGCAGAAACTACATTCCTCCTGGGAAAACAAGTGAAAATTACAGTTATTTGCAAGTTAGGACTCACTTTTCCTTTTATTTACTTTACATGTTGTTGGGAAGTGTAGCCCGTGTGCTTTTCACATTGTTACAAACTGTTCTGTGTGGAAAGTTTCACATTTAAAACTCTTTAAAATCATAACGGATATTAAATGTTTCTTTGTCAGCTTGTTCAAGATAATTGATGAAACAACTTTCTCTTGTTCTTAAAAACAAAACAAAAAATCCAAGGTCTGTTCTCTAAATGCAATCATTTAAGAATTATATAAAATAATAAAAGCTTATGTTGTTATAAAAGCTGACATCTTCAGATTTAAAATTTGGACTCAGGTGGAATGTATGGTAGAAATACTTTTATGGTAAATTACTCAACCAGCTTTCTCTGTGTTTGCTTAAGTTGTTTGTTTCTTTTCATTTTCACATATGCAGTCATTTAAATTGTGAGTGCAACAGGTTAAACATTATAGTATTCCTTCTGTTTTGTACATAATCAATTTATCCCATTTTATTGAAGATTTATTGAAAGGGTTCTTTTTTTAAGAGGTTGTTTTTAAATATTAAGAATGCTCAGTAACCCTCTATACTTGCTCAAACTATGTGTTGTTCAAAGTCATAGTGTGAGACGTTTATAATTTAAATTTATAATTTACTTTTGTATACATGGAAATTAAGATAAATAGTTTTTCTATTCTGTCTTGAATTTAGTTTAAAGTAATAGAAAAATGAAGACTTCACAATCTTGGGGTATTTCTTCTTAAAATTACTTTGGAAATAATCATTATAACTTCTTTATCCAGAGTTACCAGAGAGGAATTTTCTATTTACACTTTCAAGCATCAAAAGTATATTTCTACCTCAGACTGCTTTTTTTGGGGGGGGGGGGGGTAATGGAGACATCATTGGGCACATCAGTTACTGTTGCATAGCTAAAGGTGGCTTGTAGAATACTCTATGATTCATGTTTTTGAATTTTTGTGTTCAGTTCTGTTGTTTATTGTAGGTATACTTCATTTGGTTTCTTCTTTAACCTTTCATTTTGCTGCTTATTTTGTGTTAAAATGGGAAACTAGATAACCAATTTTGTTAAGAGTTATAGTGGAAACAAAAAAAAATTAAATAAGAAAAAAAGAGAGTGAAAACAAATAATTGGGCTCTGGGGAATACAGGGTCAAAGGACTATAATATAGTAAGTAAATGGGTACTGGAGTCAGATGACAGAATAGGCTCAAATTATCTCGTATTTACTTGTTTTTTTATTGTTAAAATATATTTTTAATGATTTCAGAGAGGAAGAGAAAGAGAAATATCAGTGATAAGAATCATTCATTGGCTGCCTCCTGCACACCCCCTACTGGGGATGGACCTTGCAACCTGAATATATGCAGTCCGCAGGCATTGCACTATCCGTCACTAAACTAAACCAGCTGGGGCGAATTATTATCTCTTTAATTAATGTACTACATAATTTTGGACAAGTAAGTCACTGGACTTGTTTTAGCTTGGATATCCACACCTGTGAAATGGGAATAATAAAATTAGAGCTATTGTGAGAATTCAATGTGATGTAAAGTGTCCCACTACATTGTGGGTGATTCTCTCCCCTTTCATAAGTGAAATACATAGACTATATGCTATAGTATATTTCAAGACTCATTCATCCTGCAGAATGATTCAAGACTTTCCGCAACTGTAAAGGTTTCCTGTAGATTTAGATTCTTTTTTCATCTCTGTATCTATTGCACTTTATTCCTGCCACAATTTTAACAGGCACTTTACTTATATTGTGTTATAATCATGTTTACGTATCTGTCTCCTCCAGGAGGGCTGTAAGTTCTCAAGAGTATTGGCTGGGACCTGGAAGCTACTAAATGAATATCTAATAAATGAACAAATTTATATTTGGCTTCTTTTGATTCTTATCAGTTTGAATAGATGAAGTTACCACATTAGGGAGTTTCCATCCCCACATCATTCAATAATGCCTTCATTCAACCAGTGATTATGGAACCCCAGGTGAATGCCATTCTAAGAACCAAGAACCAGTGGTCAACAATTTTGACATTCTACTGAAGGGAGACAGACAATAAAGACATAAACAATTAATGTAATTTTAGATAGTAAGGGAAGACTTTCCTGAAGAGATGACATATAAACAGAGATTTGATGAATGAATTAAAAATTATCCTGCAAAAATGAGATTTTTGAGGGGGACATAAAGATCAATACGTGTCTGTGACTCATGGCAAGAAAGAGCAGGTAAATTCTAGGAATAGAAAGTAATGCATTGTAGTTGAGGCATATAGTTTGTTGGAACTGTGAAAGCTTGAGCACAAACTTACATATGTAATCTCTCCTTGACTCAATTTTCTCATCTGCAAAATGAGAATAATGCTAATAATTTTGCTTCACAATGAGAATAAAATAATGCTTGCAAAGCAGAGCAAAGTGCCTAGCACATAAGAAATGCTCAGTAAATGTTAGGAATTCTTATTGCTTTTAGGCAGCCAGATAATAGGATCTTATAAGCCTCATTAAGATCTGTGGACTTTACCCTGGTAACAGGGCGAAGCCCGGGGGGGGGGGGGGGGGCGGGGCGGGGGAGAGGAGGGTGTTTTGAGCAAGATAGTGACATATTCCATTGTGCATTAGAAGGATTCCTTTGGAAGCAATGAGGAGAATGTATTTTAGGGGTCAAAGTGGATGTGCAACATCAATTAGGAGTTTGTTCACTAGCCCAAAGCAAAAATGATGGTGGAGTAGGATATAGTGGAAAAAGTGAATGGGTTTGGGAGATAGCTAGACATAATTGGATATAGGAGGTGAGGAAAATAACAAACATTAAGGATGGCTTGAAAGTTTCTGGCTTTAACTACTTGATGAGTAGTTCTATAATTTCCAGAAACAGAGAGTGAGTCAATTTAGGGGGAATAAAGAGTTTTGATATAGACATGTTGAGATTACATTGCCTATGTTGTATCCTGTTAGAAAAGCTCACAAAAGAATGTTTGCCCCTGCTATACTACTGTTCTACTTCTACCAATATCTCTCATTTCTCCAGACTTAACCCATCCTCCACCTTTATATCCACCCTTCATTTAACTGCAGAGCCATTTATCTAAAAAGAAAATCTGACCAAGTTACTCTCCTGCCTAAAATCCTTTAAAATAGGACAGACTCTAAACTTCGTAAGAATTCAGGCTTCCACTTACCACCCCAGCTCACTGCCCAGCCCCCCCAGCCCCAGGATTCATACCTTAACATCAGCCTCACCAACTCAAATGTAGCACTCCAGGGAAACCAGGTAACTCAAATGTAGCACTCCAGAATGCTTTTTGTTATTCATTAGTAACAAAGCAGCAGAAGTTGAACTGCATTTGCAATTCCTGCAGGTCAGCTCAGAGGATTTTAGTTAGGAAGGGAGAAATGGTAGGGCATCTCTGTATTCCTGTTGTAACTTACTGATTTCACGCCAACATACTTAAATTTATTTAGCACGTTTTTGAGTACTAGTCTATGCCAAGCTCAGACTCAGGACTGGGGAGATCAGTAAGATTTATTCTCCACTTTTGAGGAAGGTCATCTATTCTCATAGGCTTTATATTTTAAAAATTTAACCCCATAATACTTTTTTGAAATGCTTGATTTCCCTAAACAAAGGAACAGAAGTAGTGCACTGGCTCAATATACTAATAAGAGTCCACTGGTAAACTATAGTCTTTATGATGCACTGTAATTAGCGGTAAATGTGAATGTATATACATACATCCAAAGATTATGAGTAGTCAAAATAGCCAGGTACATTTTCAAGAATGGTCATTTGATTATTTTCATTTTCTTCTGGAAAAACGTCTGAAAGTAGTTTGACTTATGATAGAAGATTTAGACCAAGTAACAAAGTATTTATCTTTAAGTGGGATGGAGGAGGCATTAAGTAAGTGATTGTTACATCCCAGTGAGAAATGAAACTTAAGCTGTTGGGTATGGTGCACATTTACAGTTGTTAGAGTTCCCGATGGAGTGTTCCTCTCCACCCCTGGTTTACAGGATGAATCATATCTGCACTACCTATCTCAGTGTCTTCTTTATAACATATTAATACATCCTGTCCTCTTCCTTTGTTCTGACTTTTCAGAAAGATTGAAACTAGCAAGGAGACTTTTTTTTTCAAGTTTTCAGCTTTTAAAATATTTTATTTTACAGTGTCCCAAATGGTCTGAAGCATAAGGAAAAAAATATCCAGAATGATTAATTTTTTATTTTACTTTTTAAAATATATTTTCATTGATTTTGAAGAGGAAGGAAGAGGGAGGGAGAGATAGAAGCATCAATGATGCAAAAGAATCATCTATCAGCTGCCTCCTGCATGTTCCCCACTATGGATTGAGCCCACAACCCAGGCATGTGTCCTTGACTGGAATCGAACCTGAGATCCTTCAGTCCTCAAGCCAAAACTATCCACTGAGCCAAACCAGCCAGGAGCTGATTAATTTTTTAAAATATATTTTAAACTGATTTCAGAGAGGAAATCAGATAGATAGATAGATGGAAAGAGGAGAAGGAGAGAGAGATCAATGAGAGAGAAACATTTATTGACGCCCTCCCGCATGCTCCCCTACTAGGGATCCAGCCTACAACTCTCTTGCAAGCCACCAGCTGGGGATCGGGTATGCGTGGTTGATAGATTGACACTCAATGACTGAGCTGGACCAGAATGACTAATTTAAAAAATATTTTTCTAACATACTTATTATTTGGTTCATAAATGGGAAATAGTGTTTTGCAGGGAAATGGGATTTTGATTTGAGGTCATGGGTTGTTCATGATATCATGGAGGACTCTGTGAACAGTTTAATTAGAATTTTCTCATCTTTAACACATGTGCTCTTAAGGTGATGCACAAATCATTCATGGAATAAAATAATTAGAAAATAGATTTGTTTTTTTTATTTCAGAGTTATATTTTCCTTTTGGTAAGCCATTAGAAATTTGCCAAGTATCTTTTAAACCATTTGTATAGATAATCCTATCTAATAAAAGAGTAATATGCAGATTGACCCTTACTCCAACACACGAGATGGCTGCCCCCACGTGGTCAAAGATGGCTGCTTCCATGTGGACACAAGATAGCTGCCACAAGAGAACCAAAATGGCAACATAGGTAAAACACCTATCTTGCCGCCATACACAGCAATTTCAAAACTACAACTTAACGAAAGAAAAACACTATCCGGAATCACTCGAAAGCTGGCTGAGTGAAAATTCCACAAATAAAAGTGAAGATAAGATACTCTGACTCGGAGGAGCGGCGGCGGACAGTGTTGAAGATACGCGTGGAATCAGAGGTGTTGAGGAGCGCGCGCGCCAGTGGATAGGGTAGGCGGCTGAAAACCAGCCAGTTTTCTTGAACAGGAGAGACAAAGACATCCCACTGGACTGATTCTCCAGCTCTGGGCGAAGTCCAGGGAACCCACTATCATACGGGGTAAAAACTGGACAGTGGGAGGGCACGCTGAAGCTCGGGTGCTGCAGGGGTTGGCAGGCTGGTGGAGAAGGCGAGCTTGTGCAGAGTGCGCATGAGCTTGGGAACAGCGCAGAGAGCACTCATGACTTGCTCTTTCATTCGGGAAACCGTCAGACTGCATTGTTTTGCGACCTTGGGTGAGATATTGGGTGTGCAGACTCATTTGGGGAGAGGCTGAATTCTCCAGCAGCTGGTGGAGCTCGGCAGTGGCTCTCTCTCAGAGACCCTGGGGCCGCATAGGGTGGAGCTGACACTGTCTGCTTGGCCCGGAGAATCCGCCCATCCAACCTGAGCACAGCTGAACATCACAGACAATTGGCCTGGAGGTCAACCCCTCCAAGTGCTAACAACGATTAACCTGAGCTTAACTTCAACAAGACTGTGCAGCCCATATCCACCTCAGGTAACTGGGGAGGCTGAGCCACTGTCCCTTGTAGGACGTCTACCACACAAAGCTAATTGACCAACTCAGGGAAGCAGCCACCATGCAGAGACATGGAAAGAAATCAGATGTGAAAGAAATGGAGGGAAAAAAACGACTGGACATGGAATTCAAAACCCCGGTTATAGGGCTTCTCAAGAGGCTCCTAGAAAAGGCCGAGACCTATAAGGAAATAAGCAAGACCTACAAGGAAATGAACGAGACCCTCAAGGATATGAATGAGACCTGCAAGGAAATGAACAAGACCAAGGTGGAAATGACTGAGTCCTACAAGGAAATGAACGAGACCTACAAGGATATGAACGAGACTCTCAAGGATATGAAAAAGGACCAACCAGAAATTAAGCATACACTGACTGAAATAAAAAATAGTATACAAAGACCTAAAAGTACTCTAGAGCACCCCAAGAACCAAGTTAAAGATTTGCAATACAAAGTGGTAGAATCCACTCAGCTGAAAAAGCAAGAAACCAAAAGAATCCAAAAATTGAAGATAGTGTAAGGGGCCTCTGGGACAACCTCAAGCATACCAACATCTGAATTATAGGGGTGCCAGAAAAAGAGAGAGCAAGACAATGAAAACCTATTTGAAGAAATAGTAACCGAAAACTCCCCACACCTGGTGAAAAAAATTGACTTAGGAGTCCAAGAAGCGCACCAAACTCCAATATATAGGAACCCTAAGAGGACCACACCAAGGCACATCATAATTAAAATGCCAAGAGCAAAAGACAAAGAGAGAATATTAAAAGCAGCAAGAGAAAAACAGTTACCTATAAGGGAGCACCCATATGATTGTCAGCTGATTTCTCAACAGAAATGATGCAGGCCAGACAGGAGTGGCAAGAAATATTCAAAGTGATGAATAGCAAGAATCTATAACCAAGATTACTCTATCCAGCAAAGCTGTCATTCAGAATTGAAGGTCAGATAAAGAGCTTTGCAGATAAGAAAAAGCTAAAGGAGTTCATCACCACCAAACCAATATTATATGAAATGCTGAAAGATATTCTTTAAGAAGAGGAAGAAGAAAAAGATAAAAGTGTAAATTATGAACAACAAATACACATCTATCAACAAATGAATCTAAAAATCAAGTGAATTAATAAGCTGATGAACAGGATAAACTGGTGAATGTAACAGAATCACAGACATAGAGAGGGAATGGACTGACAATTCTTGGGGAGAAAAGGGGTGTGGGAAGTGCAGCAAGAGACTGGAGAAAAATCATACAACTATGGGAGAGGACAGTGGAGGGGGGTGAGGGCGGAGGGTGGGATGGGTACCAGGTGGAGGGGAGGTATAGGGGAAAAAATGGAACAATGTAATTAATAAACTGAACTATAAAGATTAAAAAAAAAAAGCTGCCAAAAGGTGGCCAGCAGGGGAGGGCAATTGCGAGGAACCAGGCCTGCAGGGGAGGTCAGTTGGGGGGAACCAGGCCTGCAGGAGAGGGGCAGTTAGGGGCAATCAGGCTCACAGGGGAGCAGTTAGGTGCCCATGAGGCTGGCATGGGATTGGTTAGGAGGGTGATCAGGCTGGCAGGTAGAAGCAGTTAGGGGTAATCAGGCAGGCCAGTGGTTGGGAGCCAGCAGTCCTGGGTTGTGAGTCAGACATCCCTGGAGGGGTCCCAGATTGAAGAGGGTGCAAAGCTGGGCTGAGGGACAGCTCCTGCCCTGTGTACATGAATTTTTTGTACCGGGCCTCTAGTAAATTAATAACTCAAATAGCTAATTTAAGGATTTGTTGAAACTTTGACCTGACAGAAGGTAGTTGTGGAATCTTGGGTGTAATAAAGGGTTATTAATCACTTAAACTTTGACATAATGGGGCCCTGAATGGTATTATGTCTTAATCATAAAGATTTTTCATATTTAAAAATAGAAAATATTTATGTGGCAGCAAATTAGCATGGACTGGAGGAACTGTAGACATGGGAAAACTTAGAATTTGTGGAAAGACAAGGGGAGATGCAGGGGAAAAGAGGCGGCAATGCTTAAAATACATAGAAGGATAGATAAAAGTACTGCTGGAGTTCATCAGCACCCAGCAAGTCTTGCCACTAATTTTAATCTTCTTTATCACAATTTCTCAAACAGTCATTTTTTTTTTCACACTATAGTAAAATACTTGCTTTTTTTAATGGAAGTCAATGGAAAAGGGGATTTACTTTGACCCAGCTTTTCTAGATCACTTATTACAGTGGTCGGTGAACCGTGGCTCGTGAGCCACATGTGGCTCTTTGGCCTCTTGAGTGTTCCTCAATCAGATTGAGGATGTTTTTAGCAAAGCCCAGCTTAGGAGTACCCTAATTAAGTTGATAACAATGTACTTACCTATATAGTTTAAGTTTTAAAAAAATTGGCTCTCAAAAGAAATTTCAATTGTTGTACTGTTGATATTTGGTTGTTGACTAATGAGTTTGCAGATCACTGACTTACTACATTAAGTGAAAAAGACCATAGTTGACCTTGATGAAATTATGCTGGCACAATATATGCGGGCATCTGAGGGTTCTTCAGACTATTTGATGATGACATTGCTAGGAGCATTGGGCAGACTGGAAATTTAAATATGAAAAACTCAGCCAGATACTCATACTATGGGAACATTATTTCATGCTTCACTTTTTCTCCTGTTGGTTACTACACCAAGTAGTGTTGATAAAGTACATTTACCATGACTTTTGTGTATAGAAAAAGACTTTAAAAATATTTCTGTGGTGTTTTTTTAATGCCTTTTTCACTGGAAATATTTAGGGAGCTTTTGTAGGGTAACAATTAGGACCATTTATTGGATTATCCTAGTTGGTAATTTTATTGTTAAAAGCTGTGCATTACTAGTAGACTGTTCACAATTTGTGATATTTCAAAAGATTCGTGAAATTTGGCAACATGAGAATTATCTTTCTTCTCGTGCTCTAATCTCTTTTATATAACTACTTACAGAAAAATCTGGTTAGTTTGCAATGAAATATGGAATTACCTTAGAAAAATGAGATACTTTAAGTTTTATATTTTATTTAAATCTTACCCAGTTTAACTTGAAAGAGAAAGTTCTTCATAGATTTATAAAGTATTACTCATATCTTGAAACAACTTCCTAACCTTTTAAATTATATTAAAGGGAAATAAAATTTGTGATATGAGTTTTGTGAGTTATATTACCCAAATCAACTTTAATATATAAATATTCATTTAAAGGAATAGTATTCACTTAGTCTTTTAACTTAATTGTATAAATTGACAAGCTACTAAGTATACATGTATATATAGGGTAATTTGTCAATTCTATGTGCAATGCTAAGTAAAGTCTAATTAGAATTTTAGTAACTAAAAATGAGCATTTACTGCTTTGATATTTCAGTGTTTGACAAGCACTGCATACTTGTTTTTAAATTTTACATGATTTCATTTTCTAGCAACTTGGCAGGTGTTAAGCTGTCTATAATTATAACTGAGTAATTTTTCAAATGCTATTCATAGCCTGAACATAGCAAGAAATTCTTCCAATCATGTGATAAAGACCAAGCCTTGCAAAATAGTGGTAGGGTGATATGTCCAATGAAACTTAAAGACATAGGAGAAGTCTTTCAAAAGTAAAAAGTGATAGGGAGACAGGTTTTCTCATCAAATAAGATCTCTCGAAGTCATTGATAGTGATTACATCTCACCAAATTAAGATGTGCCTTACTCAACTAACAAGTAATGTATACATTGGTATACTTAAATTACTAAATGTAACTTAAACTTATTCAGTTTTGTTGTGTAATAAATAATTGACATTTTATTGAACCAATGTAGATTTGACCACTGAACCTAGTGAATTATTTCTTCTCATTTCATTCATTAGGTGTTTGTTGTATGCTTACTAGTTAATAAGCACTATGCTTATCTATCTTTTGACATATCAAAGGAAAGGCTGTAATTTTCACTTAATTTTAATAATGATTCTACTTAAAAAAACAAAACACTTCTGGACAGGTAGCTCAGATGGTTAGAGCATTGTCCCAATATACCAAGGTTGCAGGTTTGATCCTCGAATCAGGGCACATATGAGAATCAACCAATGAGTGTATAAATAGTGGAACAACAAATAGATGATTCTCTCTCTCTCTCTAAATCAATAAATAAATTTAAAACAAAAGAAAGCTTGTATTTTATTTTTTATCTCCTTTGTGATGTGATTATAAAAACTAAAGGAGATACTGATAAAGCATTTTGTAAGCTTCAGTATACTCTATAAATTTAATTAAGAATTAACATTTGGAACTTTTACTTATATGTAAATAAGGATAATGATAACACCAATTTTACAGGGTAGTTTTGAGAATTAAATAACATGAAAAGCATGGAGAAGTGGGCCTAGATCATAGTAAGCACTCAACAAATATTGGTGATGATGAAGATGATGATGAACTTGATCTAGGTCATTTAGATAAAAAAAAAAATTAAACTCCAAACTAGCATTCCTTTTGGATTTTATATTTATTAGAGTTTAGGATTTTTATAGGATTATATACTAAGAGCCCAGCGCGCGAAATGGCTCAGCATTGCCCACCCACCTGCAACCCTGCCTTGACACCCGAACCTGTCCACCAGAGCTCCAGCGTGCCTGGTCCAGCCCCAAGCCCTCTGGCCTTCTCTGGCTGCTTCAAGCCTGGACCTCTTGGGCTGTTCCCGCCTTCTCTGGGCATCTCCCCACTTCTGCCCCATCTCTGGAGCAGCACTGGCAGCTCTTCCCCATCTTGGCACCGGAGGAGAGTGTGGAAGCCTCCCACCTGTTGCGCTGTTCTTCCCTGGCAGGTGGGCCTCGGGATACTTAGAGTGCAAGCGGTGGATGGTGAAGGACTGGGAAGGAGGACACTATGGGCTCTCACCCCTGCCCTCCCCAGCATGGGATGGTCCCGCCTCCCCGGGGTGCCTCTCCAGAGCAACGCTCCGGTTAATATGCTAATGACCTGGTCGGTTAATATGCTAATGACCTGGTCGTTACCCATTACTGTGTCCTGCTAATTAGCGTATTAACTCTTTATTAGTATAGATTTTTTAAATTGATTTCAGAAACATCAATGATGAGAGAGAATCATTGATCAGCTGCCTCCTGCATGCCCCCTATGGGGATTGAGCCTGCAACCCAGACATGTACCTCTGTCCAGAATGGAACCCAGGACCCTTTAGTCCACAGGTCGACGCTCTAGCCACAGAGCAAAACCAGGTAGGGCCATGTATTAACAATTCTAATTGCCTTTTGTACATTAAATATTTATATATTGGCTGATTAATAAAAATGTCCAACTTTACGAGGGTTCTTCTAACCAGTCACTACCCCATACTTGCTCAGAGTTTTGCTCCAGATGTGGAGGCACATTTATGACATCTACCTCCTCCTTGAAGTCCAACGCCATTCTGGTATGTCAGCATGACACTAGCAGGCAGGATTTGCAAACAGGCAGGGTTTGCACGTAGGCAGCTTCATGTGTCATCCAAATGGTCAGATGCACTCATGGAGATCCATGACTAAGGCCTGTGTTTCAGTACCTAAACACCATTGGAGGATGAATGGTCAAGACCATAGGCTTTGAAGTTAGTCAGACCTAGCTTTAAATGCTGTTCTGTCAAACTCCATGATGTTGGGCAAGTTACATAACCTTCTTACAAGTCTCAGTTCCCCCACAGAATTTGTGAGGATTAAATGTGGGGTCACATGTACAATCCTTACTGGAACCGTGTAAGCCCTCAGTGAACGTTAACTATTGGTTTTATGTTCTGCCCACATATTGCCATGGCACAATAGCTCTTTAGGGTTCCCTAAGTCTCTGGGCAGCTGGGAAAGCTTTCACCTACTTTCCAAGTTCCCTGGCTCTAGGGAATAGCACTGTAAAGGAAATAGCACTTCTAGGAATCAAATTAAGGATTTTATAAATACTTTTTATTAACACCACCACCATAAGAAGTAATACGGTATTATTATCCCCATTTTATGTATCAGAGGTTAGATTATGCTCACATTATCATTGCTAGGAAGAGGAGGAGCCAGATTTCAAACCCAGGTTGTGAGATTCCATAGTTTCACCATTATACTGCATTATCTGAATAAAAATTTCATATAAGTTTCCTAACACTGAAAATATATATTAGTTTTCTAAATTACTTTTGCTTTAGGATAAAATGAAAACTTGAATGTTTCTAGAGGAAACCACACTTGCACATCAAATTCTTTTCTGTTAATCATCACCTAAGGAGTTCCTCCCCCCCCCTCCCCCCCCAATTGATTTTTAGAGAGAGTGGAAGGGAGGGGGAGAGACAGAGAGAAACATGGATGCCAGAGAGATTGCCTCCGGCACACACCCTGACTGGGGTGGGAAACTAGCTAGTTGGCAACTGAGGTACATGCTCCTAACCAGAATTGAACTCTCAACCCTTCAGTCAGTGGGCCAGCGCTCCAACCACTGAACCAAATAGGCCAGGGCTCAAATTGTCCTTTAAATTTCACTCATCTGGAAATTGCATTTGAACCCTGCCAAATCTAGTGGCATATTAATTTTCATTATGTTGTCGTAAATTTCAGTTGATTGCAAGGTGGCTCTGCACTGTGATCTTAGAAGTATGGTATACAAAAGATTTTTCTTTACATTAAGAGATTACCAAATAAAATGATTTCTTTAGTGAACTGCCTAGAAGAAAATTTGGTATATTTCCATGAGTAATAGAGTAAAGATTAGCTTTGAATGTTAAAAAGAGCATTCTCCTAGCTAGTTCATTGTTGCCATGACAGTGCTGGCAGGGTGAGTGTTGTAGTAACTCCTTGCAATGATCTTATTTTAGACCCTAACGTTTGCAAAGCTGAACATCCCTATCCCTGCCCGACAAGTAACTCTAGTGGAAAAGTACTGGTTTTATAATTGGCTTCTGGCTTTGTAGCTGAAAGACTGCACTATTGTGGGCTTAGAAAAATAGTGTAGGAGTGTTGAGTATTTTTCCTGTAGATTATGAATGTTTGAAATTTCCCAAAATATGGTATTACATTACATGTCTTACAGCAAGTTGTTTACAGCTAAAAAGGGGTCTCAGTAGTCTTTTAAAAAAATCTACCCCAGATTTTATCATACATTGAGCTCATATAGAAATCATTTTTCCATTGGTGTGTCTCCGTGCATACTTTGAAGTCTTTAGATTCTTTATTCAGTTATTATGGAAAATTAACATTAGAACCATAAATGATTATGTTTAAACACAGTGTAGAAAAGTGCTTTTTTCTTATTCTTTCCATTATGCAATTTTTATCTGATCAAATTTGAACATTTTAATCTTGATTTCCTTAAATTATGAGCTAATTTATGTAATGATTTAAAGAAATTATCCCATTTGAACTGTGTAGTTAAACTAACATAATTGTTGACGTGTTTTAAAGTACTTCACTGATATTTACTAATTGTAAATCCTGTTATAACTATACTGTTACTCTAAAATATTTTCAACTCATAATAGTAAGTGCATTTTGTATACTTTTGTATACCATTTGTTCAGAGTTTTTATATTAAAAATCAAATAGAGTATGATAAAACAATATGATTTTGACAACAAACTTTGTCAAAGAAGATGGGAAATTTTAATTCTAAACTTCATTAGTGACAATTACTGCAAATAATTACATTTATTTATTTTTTCTAAATGGTTCATTCAAAGCTTAGCTCATCTTCCTTACATGCTGATGTAAGCAAATTTTGCACAGTTGGGTCTGTACTAAGTTGTCAGGCAGGTCCTTCCTTTTTTTTTTTTCAGTTTAATATATAAAATGATTTTCTAAACAAAATATTTGACCCCAAGCTAGAGTTGTACTTAACTTTTTCATCAAGTAATGGATATTTTAATCTTTATTTTTAAATTCCTTTTAATGCATTTTATTGTCTCCAAGTGGTAATTATTCAGACTAAGAAGTGTCTAATTTTAAACTATACTTATCTTTGATGGCTTTGTCTTTGAATTTGGAAGTAGGTGTGTAGTAAAATGTCGAATCAAACCTTAAAATAAATATTTGGTCATTTTGATTGTACATATACTTACAATAAATGCTCTCATTGGCTGGAATGAAACTAAATTATGGTTAGTTCTTTTTCCTTTGTTAAAATATTTAATAACAGGGTTACTGTTTTGTTTTTTCCTGAATCCTCCAGCACCTCCAGCTGACCTTCCTTCAGCTAAGGTTGAAATTAGTATGGTTGTTTAAAGTAAGAACTCATTTTAAATCTTTCTTTGTACCTGACACTATTCTTGTACTGTGAAGGGTATAAAAAGTAGAAGACAACCACTACACTTAAGACCTTTTCAATGGCATAGAGGAAAATATTTAAAAACAAATCAAGACTGTGACTAAAAATGTTAAGTTTTATGGTACTAAATTGACAAAAGTGTAACTGTTGGTGGGGGCTGTACATAGTAATTCTACATTTAGGAAATCATCTGAGAAAAGATTTATGTATGATAGTAATTACTATAGTGCTAGTTCTGATATAAATGTATTACCTATATGTATTTTTATATGTAAGTGGGTAATATAACCCATTTAAATTATGGATTGATTAAGTTATGGTGCATCCATATAAAGGATTATTATACAGTTATTAAAAATTATTTGAAAATATATTTATAAGAAAAGAATAACTATATATATAAATGGAAAAGCAAGTTTTAAAGCAGTATGCCAAGTGTGTATGTATGTATGTGTGTGTGTGTGTGTGTGTGTGTGTATATATATATATATATATATATATATATATATTTATAGAGAGGGCAAAAAGTCAGGAAACCTATATGCACCAATATTAACTGTAATTCTCTTTTATTTTTTAATATATATTTTTATTGTTGATAGTATTTCAGATAGCTTCCATTTTCTCTCCCATTCCTAGTCCCTACACACTCACCACCTCCCAAGTCTTCACAACTCTATTGCCTGTATCCATGGGCTATGCATATCCTATATAATCCTATATAATAAAGAACTAATATGCAAATAGTTGTCACCACTGTAATGGCTCAGACACTAAATACTGGGGAGAGAGGAACGGGGACCAGCCAGGCTGTGGCTCGGGAGAGGGACAAGGTACCCACTCCGCAGTCCTGGGTACCTGCAGCCTGGGCAAAGCCGCCTGCCCATGGTCCCCTGTGGCTGCGGCCGGCCTGGGCAAAGCCATCCTGGGTTTTGGGTCCTGGCTGCCTGCGGCTCGCCAGAGAGAGGGAAGCCCAGGTCCTGGGTGCCTACGACCAGCCGGAGGAGGGAATCCTGGGTTCTAGGTGTGGGGTGAGGTAGAGGCTGTTAGGGGCAATCAGGCAGGCAGGCAGAGGGGTTGGGGGACATCAGGCAAGCAGGCAGGTGAGCAGTTAGGAGCCATTGGTCCCGGATTGTGAGAGGCAGTTGGACATCCCCCAAGGAGTCCTGGATTGGAGAGGGTGCAGGCTGGGCTGAGGATCCCACCACCACTCCCATGCACAAATTTCATGCACCGGGCCTCTAGTAAGTATATAAGTTCTTTGGTTTGTCTCTTCTTGTCCTCCCAACTCCACACTGATGTATGTCAATCTGTTCCATGGCTCCCTGCTTCAGATCTTATTTTGTTGGTCAATTCTTTTTGTGCATTAGATTCCACAAATAAGTGAGATCATCTGATAATTTGTCTTTCTCACTTTGGCTTATTTCACTTAGCATAATATTTTCCAGATCCATCCATGCTGTCTCAAAGAGTAAGAGATTCCTCTTTTTTACAGCTACATAATATTCCATTAGTGTAAGTATCCCATAGCTTTTTTATCCATTGGTAATAGATATTCTTCATGGAGAGAAAAACATCAGTCAGATGCCTCCTACACACCCCCTACTGGGGAGTGCCAACAACCAAGGAACATGCTCTTGACTAGAATCGAATCTAGGACCCTTCAGTCCGCAGACTGACGCTCTATCCACTGAGCCGAACTGGTTAGGGTGGAGTAAATACATTTTGATGTAATAATTAACTTTACTTTTCAGTTCATCTGTTTGTTTATACAAGTATACACTGTTCTGTTTCTATCCCCAACATGCCCAAACCAAACCTCTGATGACTGGCGGGAAGTAATTAATGTTCTGTTGTACTTTCCTGTAGATTACATTTTGGCCTCATCTTTGTTTTCTTTTTATGGCTCCCTTTTATTTTCCTTTCCTTCTCACTATAGTATTGGGCATTATAAATGAAACAGTTCAGCTTGGCTATTGCCGTGTGGTAATACCACTGAAATTTGAAGATTGAGATGGCTAAAGTAAAATTTACATTATATTTTAAAGGTCATTGAAAGGAAGTAGAAGTAGATAAGATCTTAAGTCTGTCTGATGAATTAACCTTACAGCATAAGCTAGGACTGATGTTCAGCCAGTATTCATTGGCACAGCAATACATGTTAAAATACTGAAGTATTTTCATACCAGCTGGTAAATAGTAAATAGAAACTGCAAAAGCAATAAAATAAATGATACATAATCAAGATGGGTGACTTATCTTAGAAACCACACAGGCACTTGGGTTCTAAGCTGGACTGGTCACTGAAGCATGGAGTTAGGAAGTTTGCCCAAATGCCTTGTTATTTATTTCAGGATAGGAAAGAGGATCAGGCAGGTGAACCTAATCTGTAAACCCACAAAAGAAGTGGCCATTTGTGCCAAGGGTCCAGGCTTGCTGGTAACTGAGAACTCTGCCAGAGACAGAGACACTCAGGGTTCAGTCTCTTAGGTCAGCTTGAGCAGCTTTTCTTTAAGAATTGAATTAGTTATCTGTTGCTTCATAACAAATTTGATGGTTTAAAATAATACATATTTATTCTCATACTAGAGGCCTGATGCATGAAATTCGTGCAAGAGTAGGTCTTCCTTTCCTGGCTGCAGCACTGGCTTCCCTCTGGCACCTGGATCCGGGCTTCCCTCGCATCCCCGGCTTTGTTTGGAAGGACTCTGGTCTAATTAGCATATTATGCTTTTATTATAGACAATTTCTGTGCATCAGGAATATGACTACAACTTAGCAGGACCTCTGCTTCGGAGTCTCTCATAGGCTGCAGTTAAGTCGGTGACCGGGATTGTGGTCTCATCTGACGGCTCAAACGGGGAGGGAATTTGCTTCCAATTTACTTGACTGTTGTCAGGATTTAGTTTCTTGAGTTGTAAGCCTGAATTGACTGGAGGCTGCTCTCAGTTCTTTGCCATGTGGGCCTCTGTACTTGCTTATTCAGAGAGACTTAAGTACCAGCAAAAAAATACCAGTAAGATGGAAGTCATGGTTTTTTATAACCTAATCTTGGAAGAGACATACCATCACATTTGCCTTAGTCTGTTCATTAGAAGCAAATCACCAGGTCCAGCCCATACTCAAGAGGAACAGAATGGAATGAATACCAGGAGGGAAGGGATCATTGGGAACCATTTTAAAAGCAGCCGACCACAACATACCTCCTGAAGCTAGAGGTTGGGCAGAGTGGGCCTCCTTGCTTACTGTAAAGAAAGTTGTGGTTTAGGTTATGTGCCCAGGAGCCTACTTTATATGATAGTATAAGCCCAAACTCTGTTCCTTCCCCACCTTTGCAACCAGTCTCCAGATAAGAAAATCTCGCATCAGCCTTGCCAGTGGATTCCCTTTCAGGCCCTGCTGTCTCCTCCAAGGCTCAGTTGGAGAGGCCAGCCCATTTGCCTCTAGTAGCTTCTTTTCTACCTTCCTCCATTATTCCTGTGTGATCCTAGGGAATTTCCTACATTCCTTTCTTTGTACTAAAAGTAAAATAGCATTTGTCCAAAAGATAGGAAGTGGTCAAAAGCTTTCTTTTCATTTAATGTTACCTAATGAGCTGTGAATCAAATCTCAATGGTCTATAATTTGAGGGAAACGCATATTAAAAAGAAAGCCCAAAAGTTTTATGAGCATTATCAAATGAATAATGAATGAGATTAAACATTATTGCAAATCCAAAATTTTATTCAGATATCTCAAACTCAAATTGGTATACTTTATTATCAATTTAGCGATATCTGAAAAGTGGCAGATGAAGTAATTTATATATATTATTTTATAAGCCCCAATCTTTGTGGATTTAGGGTATTGTAGAGCAAGACCAAAATGATTATATATCTGATAGCAATTAAAAAATTACAGCATTGAATACAAAGAAAACATTGATGAAAACATTGATTTTAGTTAAAATATATACATAACTTACCTTTTTTATTTTTAAAATAAAAATATATATACATAATTTACCTTTTTTATTTTTACATAATTTACCTTTTTTATTTTTAAAATATTGACTTTTTATAGAGAGTAAAGGAGAGGGATAGAGAGTTAGAAACATCGATGAGAGAGAAACATCTATCAGCTGCCTCCTGCACACCTCCTACTGAGGATGTGCCTGCAACCCAGGTACATGCCCTTGATCAGAATCAAATATGGGACCTTTCAGTCTGCAGGCCAATGCTCTATCTATCCACTGAGCCAAATCGGCTAAGGCTTGACCAAATATTTTATTAAAATTAAGTTTTTTTCCACATACTTTTTAAATCTGGGAAATATATACAAATGCTAATAACTGTTTCTCTCTGGACCATGGTTCATGCTTTTCTAAAATTTCTCTAAAATTTTCATAATGGATAGTTCTTTCTTTTCTAATAAGACCAAAACATGTTATTGAAAATAAGCTTAATACACCACTTTCTATTCATAGTAGAATGACCTATGAAAAATAGAACTTAAGTGTACTCTCTGAAATGAGTTTCTGCTAATATAGAATATATTCTTTTTATTTTTAAAATTTGACTTTTAGACAGAGGAGGGGGGCAGAGAGAGAAAGAAACATCAGTTGGTTGCATCTTGCATGTGCCCGACCAAGGATTGAACCCACAACCTAGGTATGTGCCCTAAATGGGTAACGAATTCTCTCCCCTTTGGTGCACCGGAGGACACTCCAACCAACTGAGCCATACTGGCCAGGGGAGTATATACTAATTTCAAAAACTGCTATTTTTTAAATATATTTTTTATTGTTGATAGTATTACAGAAAAAGCTGTTTTACTTTAATTTCCTTTAGAAATACCTTTCTTTCAAGATTTGGGCTGTTGATAGAGCAGATCTTTTTCTAATGAATTTTTTCATTTCTGTTTTTTTCTTTGTCCATCACAGAATGAAAATTGACTCTGAATTCTCAGCTTGTTGTAGCTTTCATGAACACTAGATGGCACTCTTGCTCAATTGAAATCTAGTTTCTCAATTATATTTTAGTGCTGTGGGCCTCAGAAGAATTGAGTATGCAACTTAAAAATGCTTATGTTTCCATTTTGTTTTAAAGAAGGGAATTTGGGGAGAAAGAGGGAGTTTCCAAGTGTAAATTGCAGAACTTAACTGATTCAGTTTTTCCATTTATCCAGAAATCATGTTAATAATAATGATATCAGTCATTTCCGCAAATATTTATTAATGCACTTACTGTCTTTAGGCACGGTTCTTGGCATTACATACATCAATTGGCAAAGGGATAAAACTACCCTCATAGAGCCTATATCCCAGTGCTTGGATTTTTTTTCCAAGTGCCATTCTAAACTCATACTTTCATTCACCCATTAACTTACACATTTAATAAGAAGCTAAAGCACAGAAAGTTTATCCAACTTGCCCCTGTTCACCTAGTTAATGTAGGTGTAAGAGATGAGATTCAAAGAGAGGCATTTGGTCTCTGGAATTCTAGTAATCTCAATACTGTACAGCTTCTCAAAAACTGAAGAATATTTTATTGATTCTGTTGAAAGTAAATAATAAAGTCACCTCTTTTTTTTATAATTGTTTCTAGATCCATTCAGTTCAACTATTCCAATTTTAATTAAAAATACTGAATAAGTAAATGTTTATTTTGTAATGATTCTGTTGTCAGCTGTCATTTTAGTTCTTTTAAGATAATGTAGGTCAAATACAAACATAGCTGGTTTAAGTATATATTTAAGAATCTTTGTAGCCCTGTATTAACCATGCAGTAATTTGGATATGTTGTATTAATGAGAACTCTTCCAGATTATGACTCAGTTGTTGTGTAATGACACATGGGATATCAGGTATCAAAAGTTACTCTTACTTGCCTGCTTGCTACTCTGTGTCATTTTATGTTTTACTAGTACTGTACTCTATAAAAAATAAGAATAAGGTCAACAATACACTATGTAATTGAAGAGTAACACATAACCTTAAATCATTTCTTAGAAGTGTAAGGATATGTTTCATAATTTGGGGAGGAGGGAGCAAATTTACCTTACTCTAAAATGTGTGTGTGTGTGTGTGTGTGTGTGTGTGTGTATGTTTTCATATATACGTACTAGTAACCCATCGCACGATATCACGTGCAGTAGGTCGCCGCCGCTTCCATGGGAGCCAGTGGGAACCTCAGCGTGCTACTTCCACAGGAACTGTGTGGCTCCTGCGGGAGGTGGAAGTGAGCCGCTGGTGCCCACAGGAGCCTGGAGGGGGCCACGCCGATTCCTTGGAGGCAAGAGGGAGCCGTGCTGTTTTTGTGGGAGGCAGGCCCACTGTCGCCTCTCCGGGCCTGCACTCGGCCACAGAGGCTGCAGGCTGGCCTCGTCCCCCAGAGGCCCTGGCCACTCCACGCCTGCTGCCCCGAGGCCCTCTGTGGGCCCGAGGCGAAATAGTTGCCTCGTCGCCATGGTGACGAAGCAAGCATTCTGCCAGGCAGCTCATGCTGCCTGCTCTCAGCAGCCAGCCTCCTCTCCCCTCCCCCTCCCTCGCCCCCCCCCACCCCCCCAGACTCAGGCAGGGCTGAGGGGACTGGGCGCCTCCATATTTGTGATGGAGTAATGGTTAATTTGCATATTATACTTTTATTAGCTAGGATATACATATACATATATATGTAATTTAGGATAATTTATAATTATACTTGTATTTCTCAATGATCAGAATTGTATTCAACAGCATACTTGTTCTAAACCACTGAATATAGAAGGAAAATCAGCCACTTTATAATAAAAATATTGATAACTAATTCATACATAGGCAATCGACAAGTAAAACTTACCTTCAGAGAAGCTGAAATAAGTAGCTCTTAATAGCCAATTAGGCAAGGCCCTTATTCTTTTTTTGATATAGAACTGTTTTAGATAACAAAATTATGTACTTACTATGCTAATAATTAGACTTAACTGTCTTAATTAAATGAAATAATTAGTAAAAGAGGATCACTTTGTACATCAGGGAATAGAAGGAACTTTTCAGAGTAGAAATTTATTTTGGCAGATGTCATAATTTAAGATTTCTCAAATTGAGTATTAAGGCTTTTCTAGGGGCCTTTGTACCCCTAATTGAATGCAAAATTGTGTAGACTTAGGAGCATTTTTCTTGGGAGAGGGCCCAAGTTTTATCAGATTTAAAAAGAGACTATAACCCCCCAGAATTAAGAACCCTTGCTAAAACTAGAATGACCTACTGCAGAGTAATCTTATTTTCCTTAAACTTTCAAGAAATGTTTGATTGAAATTTGAGAGTTTTAAACCAACAAAGGGAAAATTTTGTTGATTCAACCAAGCTTCTCCTTGGTCTGCTATCTTTTTGTGGGTGTCTAGTGATATCGCTACTTGAATTACTGTCAGTTTAGAGATTAAAAGTTCAATCAAGTCTTGCTTCAAGAATGTTAAGACACAGTTCAGCTAAGCCCAGCAGAGCTCTAATCCTAATGTTAATTAACACAAACCATATATACCTGTGAACCATTGAGATATTAGGGTTGTGTTTTTTCCTCAACAAAAACTAATTAATACAGAAATTGGTAATAGCTAGACTACTAGGGTCCATGGCTTCCTTCTGCCTAGCTGTCTAGCCTTGGGCAAGTTTCTTAGCATCCTTAAGCTTCAGTTTTATCACCTGCAAAATAAGTCAATAGTACCTTATATCGAAGAGATAATAGTGCCTTGCTCTCTTTTAAGGTTCTCAGTACAGTGCCTGCCGTAGTACTATGGCAAAAAACTTTAGTACTTATGGCAAAAAATCTTATATGCCTCAGTTGTCTAAAGTAACACCTCTTCTCACCTTCTAATTCTTTATCTTAATTTTTCTTCTTAGCCCCAAATGTTTCCTGATACCGTATTGTTATTTATTTAATTTTGATTCTACTCCATGAACACAAACTTTTTCTTGTTTATTGCTGAGCTCTCTAGGCCAGTGTTAGCATGTACAATAAATATTTAAGATGAATAAATGTTAGCTATGATTATTACTTGGCAATTTCTGTCCATCCCCAGCCTAGACCAGCTGATTCAGCTTTTTAAATGAGATGGGTAAGCCAAGAGAAAAGTCTCTTTCCTTAGCTGAAATCATAGCTTCAAAAGGAATATTAATTTCTTATAGGACCTCTCTACTCAAGCTGTGGCCCACAGACCAGCAGCATCTGCATCACATAGGACAGTGGTCGGCAAACGCATTAGTCAACAGAGCCAAATATCAACAGTACAACCATTGAAATTTCTTTTGAGAGCCAAATTTTTTAAACTTAAACTTTTTCTAATGCCACTTCTTCAAAATAGACTTGCCCCGGCTGTGGTATTTTGTGGAAGAGCCACACTCAAGGGGCCAAAGAGCTGCATGTGGCCCTCGAGCCGTAGTTTGCCCACCACTGACATAGGTTGTTAGAAACTCAGAATCTCAGGTCTCACCCCAGTCCTACTGAATCAGACTTGAATCCCCAGGTGACTAGTGTACATTATAGTGTGAGAAGCACCACGTTGACCATTTTAAGGACTTTGGATTTTGTCCTAACAGTAATGGAGAATCACTAAAATACTTTAGGTTAGAGATTATATTATCAGATTCGTGATTTTTAAATGTTCACTCATATGCTGGAAGCAGTTGTCTTTGGAAAGGGAAGACTTTTGGCTGAGGACAGAGATGGGACTGAGGCTTTTCACTGTTATGTTTTTCCAGACCTGTCCACCCTGTTCTTCTACCTCAGCCCTACTCTCAGTCCTATTCTTGAAGCATGGACACTTGCTCTCACATCATGACTCAGTGCACACCCCACATCTAGCTACGTCTTGCCCACTTCCTGGCCCTAGAAGTGTGTCAGTGGGCTCTCTATTCTGCCAACAGGAAGACAACGCAAGCGCAGGTCCTGGGAGTGGGTTTAGCCCATTTGGGCAGAGACTCCCAGGGTTTAAGTACTAGTACATGGTCTGAATGGGTACATGCCCTAGGCCAGTGGTCAGCAAACTCATTAGTCAACAGAGCCAAATATCAACAGTAAAACTATTGAAATTTCTTTTGAGAGCCAATTTTTTTAAACTTAAACTTCTAACGCCACTTCTTCAAAATAGACTCACCCAGGCCGTGGTATTTTATGGAAGAGCCACACTGAAGGGGCCAAAGAGCCGCATGTGGTGTGCGAGCTGCGGTTTGCCGACCACGGACCTGGGCTCTGTGGACTCTTCACCCGTTACAGAGATGCAGCTGGAAGAGGCCTAGCGCAGGTCTTCTAAAGTTCGGGTACCCGTTGTCAGGGTCTCAGGGATGTAATGCCTTTTTGCACCTTCTACTTGAAAATCATTGATTGTATTTTGTCAGTGTGAATATATTCTCTACATAAAATAAAATGGTACATTAATTATAATAAAATAAAATTACATTGGCTTCTATGTGGAAATGGATAGGAGGGCTACAACAATGGAAACTCGGTTGAAAGGCTATTGCAGTGTTTTGTCAGTAATTGATACAATGCTTGGACTAGCATGATAGTAACAAAGATCCAATTTCAAGTAGTTTTTCATTTGTGTTTCACTGCTGTTGTTTAGATGGTATAAACACTGTTTTTTTTTTTTTTTTAAAGAGTGTGTGGGAATTAAGCCTTCTGGTCCTGAATATTTGAAAGCATTTTTCTTTGCCCTCAGGTTTTATTATAGTTCACTGGAACTCTAGGTTAAAATCATTGTCTCAGATCTGTGAAAACTTCATTACACTCTTTTCTAGCATCTAGTGTTTATAGTGAGAAGACTTATGATACACTGAATCGCATATTTTTTATAAAATTTATTTTTGTTTTATCTCTCGGAGCCTTGTGGGTTTGTTGTCGTTGATGATGTTCTCCATTTTTTTCAATGATAACCTCTTGAAGAGTTGAAAGAATACAGTAAATACTACATATTCTTCACCTAGATTCATATACTAACATTTTGCCATAATGGCTTTCTCTAATTGTTTTCTTTCCTTTTGCTGAACCTTTTGAAAGTTAAAGCACTTTAGCCCTAAATACTTTATTGTGTATTTCTTAAGAACAAGGACACTCTTGGAGTTGAAGATGTTTTTATTTATCCCTAGAGTTTTTAAATGCTATTAGTATATGTCAGATTGTGTACCTCTCCCCATCTAACTTTTATTAATCCTTTACACTTGTGCTTGCTTCTTCCTCCATTAGGAAGCTACAGCAAAGGCTCTAGGGAGAAAGATGTGGATAGAAATTGTAGGTTTGTGTCATTATATTATTTGTGTATATATATATATATATATATATAAATATATTTTATTGACTTTTTTACAGAGAGGAAGGGAGAGGGATAGGAAGTCAGAAACATCGATGAGAGAGAAACATCAATCTACTGCCTCTTGCACACCTCCTACTGGGGATGTGCCTGCAACCAAGGTACATGCCCTTGACTGAAATCAAACCTGGAACCTTTCAGTCTGCAGGCCAATGCTCTATCCACTGAGTCAAACCGGTTTCGGCTGCTTATATTACGCCAAAAGTCAAGATACAGGATCTGACAGGATTACCTGACAGTATGAATATTAGTTTGAGAGAATTAATTTGAAGGCAAAACCAGGATTTCTAAAGTTCTATAACTTTATCTTTCACTATGTGTTACTAGAAATCCTTTTACTTATCCTAACCATGTCTCTTTTGAAATTTAAGGGACAGTTCTTACTCTTATCTACTTCAGGTTCTTACCTTACATTAGACTAAAAGGATTGGCTTTAGACTATAATTATTGTGTTATAGTAGATTAAAGTTATTGCTATATTTTAAAAGGAAATATATTTTATTTTTAAGTTTTGCATTTTTTTGTTGTTAATAAATGGGCAATATTTTGTAACACTGAGAATATTACTATCACTCTTCCACAAATTTCTGAAAGACAAGTGTGTGATCCAAAGATTTTTCTACACCTGAGTACACATACACATGTATTTGATTTTTTGGCTTGAAGTGTTATCTCTATGAGTTACAATAATCTAGTTTTTTTTTTTCTTTTTAAAATCCTCTTGTCGCCTCATTCCATATTTGAAGCTATTATTGAAAGAACAGCAACTCTGCTTCAGAGCTTCCTCTGCATGTCTTCATAATCAAGTAGAAAGGAATATGTTAGAGGCACAATTAAATGATTTTAAAAACTAAATTAGTTATATTTTAGTTTTTTAAAAGCACAGCAGACTATTTCTTTTAAAATTAAAAAATAACAATAAATACATCCCTGAAGATTGAATGAATAAATGGTAGTAGGAAAGGAGAAATTAGATGACAACATTCATTTTTTTAATCTTTATTGTTCAGTTTATTAATTACATTGTTTCCCCTTTTTTATCCCCTTATAGCTCCCCTCCACCCTATATCTATACCACCCTCCACCCTCACTCACCTCCCCTTCCCCACTGTCCTATCCCATTGTTGCAAGATTTTTGTCCAGTCTCTTGCTGTACTTCCCACAACCCTTTTCTCCCCAAGAATTGTCAGTCCATTCCCTCTCTATGTCCATGATTCTGTTATATTCACCAGTTTATCCTGTTCATCAGCCTATCAATTCACTTGATTTTTATGTTCACTTGTTGATAGATGTGTATTTGTTGTTCATAATTTATATTTTTACCTTTTTCTTCTTCCTCTTCTTAAAGAATATCTTTCAGCATTTCATATAATATTGGTTTGGTGGTGATGAACTCCTTTAGCTTTTTCTTATCTGCGAAGCACTTTATCTGATCTTCAATTCTGAATGATAGCTTTGCTGGATAGAGTAATCTTGGTTGTAGATTCTTGCTATTCATTATTTTGAATATTTCTTGCCACTTCCGTCTGGCCTGTATCGTTTCTGTTGAGAAATCCGCTGACAATCGTATGGGTGCTCCCCTGTAGGTAACCAACTGTTTTTCTCTTGCTGCTTTTAATATTCTCTCTTTATCTTTTGCTCTTGGCATTTTAATTATGATATGTCTTGGTGTGGTCCTCTTTAGATTCCTATATTTTGGGGTTCTGTGTATTTCTTGTGCTTTTAAGTAAGTTTCTTTCACCAGGTGGGGGAAGTTTTCAGCCACTATTTCTTCAAGTAGGTTTTTATTAACTTGCTCTCTCTCTTTTTCTGGCATCCCAATAATTCGTATGTTGGCATGCTTGAGGTTGTCCCAGAAGCCCCTTACACTGTCTTCAATTATCTGAATTCTTTTTGTTTCTTGCTTTTCCAGCCGAGTGGATTTTGCTTCTTTGTATTTCAAATCTTTGACTTGGTTCTTGTGGCCCTCTGGACTGCTTTTAGGACTTTGTGTAATATTTTTTATTTCAGTCTGTGTATGCTTGATTTCTAGTTGGTCCTTTTTCATATCCATGAGGGTCTGGTTCATATCCTCAGAGGTCTTGTTCATTTCCTTGAGGGTCTCATTCATTTCCTTGTAAGTCTCATTCATTTCCTGGTTGGTCTTGTTTATTTCCTCGTAATTCTCATTAAGTTCATCAGCCTTTTCTAGGAGCCTCTTGAAAAGCCTTATAACTGTGGTTTTGAACTCTATGTCTAGTCATCTTTTTTCCTTCATTTCTTTCACACCTGATTTCTTTCCATATCTCTGCATGCTGGCTGCTTTATGTGGTAGATGTCCTCTAAGGGTCAGTGGCACAGCCTCCCCAGTTACTTGAGGTGGGTACTCTTACTGCAATCCTTTATGGGTTGTACAGTATTTTTGAATTTAAGCCCAGCTTGTTGTTGTTAGCCCTAGGAGGGTTTGACCTCCAGGCCAATTGGCTGTGAAGGGAGACTGTGTTCAGGTTGGATGGGCGGAGTCTCTGAGCTGCGCAGGCAGCCTCAGTGTCAGCTATGTCCTATGTGGCGCTCGCGCCCGCAGGTCTCTGTTGGATGGGGATGGCTGCAGGCACCTCCAAGAGAAAGCCACTAGTCTCTTCCCCTTGCCAGACAACTCTGCCTCTCCCCAAATGAGTCTGCACACCCAAAGTCTTGCCCAGGGTTGTAAAACAGGTGGTTTCCGGGACCAGGAGACAAGTTTCCAGGGAGCAAGTTGCGCGTCTGTGCTGTCGCAGAGTTTACTTTCGCACAAACTTCTTTTCCCAGCTACCTGGTTTCTCCGAAGACTAGGAGACCTCTGCCGCGCCCGGCTTCCAGGGTGTGTCTTCCGGACCTCGGCTGGCACTGGGGAATCTGTGCAGTGGGACGTCTCCATGTACCCCAGATCTCGGACCTCGCCTGGCGCTGGGGAATCCGTGTAGTGGGACGTCTCTGCCCTCCCCGTTGGAGAAATCCAGCCGGGGTTGCTGCTCCAGCCCTACAGCCCGCGCGTGCGACCAGGACGGCTCCTAACCTGTTTCCGTCTTCAAGGCTGCGCTCCCGCCGCTCTTCTGAGTCTCAGTGTCCCACCTTTACTCTTCATTTGTGGAGTTTTCACTCAGCCAGCTTTCTGGTGATTCTGGGTGATGTTTGTTTTGTTGTTATGTTGTAGTTTTTGAATTGTTGCGCAGGGCAGAACAATTGGTGTTTACCTAGGCCCAACTTGGTTCTCTTCTCACAACATTCATTCTTACAAAGCTTAGATCATAATAAATAACAGCAATAGGGGAAATAATATCTTTTATGAACCTATAAGAACGCCAATGATGATGATAATTCTCAAATATACCTATAGTTAAAGAAAATATAACCTTATAAAAGTCAAGGTAATAGATATGAAAATAATACATAATTGGAAAATAGAATTATAAAAAGTTAATGAGGTATTGAATTTGGAGACTAGAGAAGGGAGATACTGAAAGTAAATGGTGTAAAATTTTAAGTGGGTGGGGTAACTATTAGGATAAATAACTATTCCACTTATTTCATGTGTATTATTCAAATAACACAGTTTCTTTTTTTAAAATATATTTTATTGATTTCAGAGAGGAAGTGAGAGGGAGAGAGAGAGATATCAATGATGAAAGAGGATCATTGATCAGCTGCATACCCCCTACTGGGAATCAAGCCTGCAACCTGGGCATGTGCCCTTAACTGGAATCGAACCTGGGACTCTTCAGTCCGAAGGCTGGCACTCTAGCCACTGAGCCAAACCAGTTGTGGCCAAATAGCACAATTTCTTACGTGAAAAGTAACCTATATGTTGCACTTGATGAAAGAACTAAGAATATATGGATGTAGAAAGTGGAAAAGAAAAGGTTCTTTGCTGTTATTTTGCCTGCTTGCACCATGTAGAGATTGCTAAAGTGTTATTAGTTTATTACCACACAAATTTGCCAACATTAAAGCATATTATCAATGATATAGACTTGTTTATACTTGATATACTTTTTTCCTTTCTAACATTTTATATTCTCTAAGCTGATTAAAAGAAAAAACCTGATTATGACCTATGTTTTGATTTGGTGATGAATGATAACTGGTTTTCAGATACTGCCTTTTGTTCTGAAGTACATACTTTCCTTAAATCATTTTCTATGTTGACATCAATTAGTACACCATGGTACAAGGTGTTGTCTATGTAGGTGAATCCATGATATATTGTGATCAAGTGATCTGAATTTCCTTTAGGTTTATCGCTCTTGAGCTAACTCTGTAGTCATCCATAAGCTTTTATATAATGTTTTGGCTTATAATTCAAGGATATAGGGGTATAGCTATTATAGGATTTGGAATAATCATAGCCTATAGGAAAAAGGTGAAGGGAGTGACAGGTATATTTAAATATTAGTTTGCTAAGATACTAAGACTATTTTCATGACGATTTTAATGTCATGGATTTGAATTCTTTGGATCTAGAATTACACACATGGCTCAATTTTATTTCTATTAAATTTAGCATTGATATAAATAAAAGCTGAAAGTTGAAGTGAAATAGAAGAAAACCTCAATTTTTTTAGGTTATCAAGGTATTTTTTTTTCTCTTTAAAATATAACTATCGTTAGATATTGTTTTTTTAATTTTTAATCCTTAGCCAAGGATATTTTTTTCCATTGATTTTTTTTTTTTAAGAGAGAATGGAAAGGAAGGATTAAAGGAAGAGAGAGAAACATCGACTCATGAGAGACACATTGATTGGCTGCCTCATGTACATGCCCTGACCAGGGAATTGAACCTGAGATCATTCAGTTCTTGGGCCAGTGCGCTAACCACTGTGAAACTGGATAGGGCTCAGATATTTTAGATACCAGGTGACTTGTGAAGTCCCCTCTCCCCCAAATTAAAATGCCTTATTAACTTCACAATATGGAATAATTATCTTTCTATACAAATGGTAAAACTTCCCTGTTGAGGAATTTATAAACTGGGTGGTAAAATAATCAGATTAGAAGATGTAACACAAGACACCTGTGGTACAAAATATCCAATGGTTAAATCAGCCCTGCTGGTGTTGCTCAGTGGTTGAGCATCCACCCATGAACCGAGATGTCATGGTTCTATTCCTACTCAGGGCAAGTGGGCTCAATCCTCAGTAGAGGGCATACAAGAGGCAGCTGACCAATGATTCTTTCTCATCATTGATGTTTCTGTCTCTCCCTCTCACAAATCAATAAATATATATGTGTATGTGTGCGTGTGTGTGTGTACATATATTTAAATTAAAAATGTTACTAGTAAATGAGTAAAGGTATACCAGCAATGGAAAAACAGCAGTGGTTACAGTAATCTCAGAGAAGACCTCAGAAATCAAGTATTTAGACAAATATCATGATAACGGGTTCCTCAGCAGTAGTACCCTAAAGTTTCTCTTGCTTGCTCTCATCTTTTTCATGAACATTTTCACATTATCTTCATCCCCTCACATCTGTCATGTCATTATCTGGCCACTGGGGAATTTGGGTAAACAGACTCTTCAAAAAGTTACTTCTGGGCCTATCTGGCAGCTTCCTTCTTCCGTATCTATCTATCTGCCTATCTATCTATCTATCTATCTATCTATCTATCTATCTATCTATATTAGAGACCTTTTACAGGAAGATTCCTGCAAGAATAGAACTCTCTCCCATCTTGTCTCCACTGCCTTGCTCTCTCCCGCCCCACTTGCTTACTTCTCTGCAGCTTTGCTCCCTTCTACAGTGCTTGGCTTCCTTCTACGCTGTCTTCTGCACACAGATATGCAAATTAACTGCCATATTGGTTGGGTTAATTTGCATACTCTGGCTTGTGGGCAAAGGTACGGTCAATTTGCATATTACTCTTTTATTAGATAGGCTAGTGTGTATGCGTATTAGAGCATTCACCTGGCTAATAGACATGCGCCTGCCCCCTTCTTCAGGCCCATCCAACTCCTATAGGATAGCTGGGAACTGGGACTCAAGCAGAGCAGTGACCAAGAACCCAAGAGCTGCTTCATTCTACAGAAAGGTTTTATTGCTCATTCATTTGGTACAATTTCTGACATTCTCACTGAGACCAGCTGTGAAGTGCATTTCAGACCTTTCAGATAAAGGGATCTCTAGCAATTGTATATTTACCTTAAATTCATGTTATACAATTGCTATTTTAGGCCTCTCTCTCACACACATACACATACAACTTAAAAAACTTTATATATAATTTCTGTGTTTTTTTTGGTTAAGGACAAAATTCTATACATGGCCTTCCCAAAATTTATCCTTTACACTGGGACAGTATGACATAATGCTGATTATGCCAGTTCAACAGAAATAAAACAGGATGAATAGTCACCTTCCCTATAAGGTCCCATGTGGTCTCTCTAGCTTCTGCTTACCTCTGTAGCCTTATCTTGCAGTGTATTCTTTCTTGCTCATATGGCCCAGATTCACAGGCCATTCACAGTTCCTTTTTCGAGTGTACTGTGCTTCTGAGTGCTTAATCTCACTAGAAAGCCTTTAAACATGCCTTTCCCTCTTCCTGGACAGAGCTTTTCCTTTCTCTGTTTTGCCTAGTAAACTCCGACTCTTTCAGATCTTAGGTGTAACTTCCTCAGGTAAGCCTTTTCAGACTTTCTTGGCTAGATCTTTTATTTCTTATTATTCCTCAGAGCCTCATATTTTATCACATTTAGGTCATTCTTGGATTAATGTCTCTCTTCTACTGGAGTGAGGCTTCTTGTAGGTAGAGGATATGCAAGGTTTTCTCATTTATTTCTGTATCACTCAGTAGGTACATAGTAAAAGCTAAGTGAGTATTTGCTAGATTAATTTACAAGCTGAAGATAAAGATCTCAATTCAAACATCTATGTGAAGTTAATTCTTATATATCCCATTTAATTTTTGTTTAGAATAACACATTTATACTTATAATTGAAAGTGTTTAAAATTTTAGAAATTTTTTTTTACATTATACAATAATAAAAGATTCCAAGACAGTAAATTTGTTGAAAACATTTTTAACAAGGTTGTGTTTTCTTTATATAACATGCCTTTCAATTACTTAGGTTTAATCTGTGGACTTGAGTGTAGTTGACAAGTCTCTATAGTAGTTAGCTCATTATTAGTTCTTCCTACAGGAACTGTAAATTAGAAAAAACTTATTGTTGCCTTAATTTTAGATTATGCACATTTTAAAATCAGATAGATACATCTGAGTTATAACGTGTATTTCCATGAGTTGAATGCATTTTTTATTTTTTATTATTTTTTAAAAATATATTTTATTGATTTTTTACAGAGCAGAAGGGAGAGGGATAGAAAGTCAGAAACATCGATGAGAGAGAGACATCGATCAGCTGCCTCTTGCACGCCCCCTACTGGGGATGTGCCCGCAGCCAAGGTACATGCCCTTGCCGGAATCGAACCTGGGACCCCGCAGTCCGCAGTCCGATGCTCTATCCACTGAGCCAAACCGGTCTCGGCTGAATGCATTTTTTAAAGAAAATGCTAACTTTCCGTTATTATAGCAATTTTAATCACAAATTAAATCAAGGCTTATATGCATTTAATGAATTAATCATTTAAATTCATTTGATTGCATGTCAGTTTATCCCAATAGAAAGATTGAGAGGGGGAAGTTAGAGTAGTTTTACTTTCCCTCTGGGGATATTGAAAGACATAAATTTAACAAAGAGGGACAGGTAAAACATGTAATTATTCTGATTTTCTTGGTCATTTGTCTTGGTGAGAAAATTGCTACCTTCCAGTACAAATTTTCTGAGGCTTAGGAGTGGCTCCATGACACAGTCAGTTCTGATCAAATTTAATCATAATTTAAGTAAGATTAAATTATTCTATATAGTTAGAGTAGAGCATCCTACAGATGCTGTGCTAATTATAGTAATCAATGGCCTACTTTTTCTGACCTAAAAAGGTAAATGAAGAAGGGAATTGTTTTTGCCTTTGAGGAATTTTTCCTCTAAAAGAGATTAGTTCACTGTCATTGCTATTTATTTTCATATGATACTTCTAGAATCTTTGTATAACTCCATAGTACTGAACTAATCCATAGAAAAGGCAGACTGTGTCTTCTCCCATAGGAAAGAAGACTTGGCAGGTCAAGTCTTTCCAATTAGAAATGATAAAGTTTTATAAAAAGGCTCTTTTAATAAAAGAGCTTAGACATAGATGGAATCTATGGATCAGGAATGTTCACATGGAACATTATTTTAAAACACTATTACAACATTTCTTACAATAATGTCTCTTAAAAATATCCTTTTAAGTGTCTTAGAATATATTTCAGGAAAAGAATCCTCAACAAATTACTCTTTGTTAATGTTATACTTAGTGATGTGCATTTTCTACAGATTCAGTGATGTGTACTCTTTAATATAAATGTATATGTTTGTTGCTGTTATAGTTTATTATTGCACAGTGCTTAACAGAGGCCTAGCTTTGGTGCTTTCAGACTGAAAACTAAAGGGGTGGTTTGACCAAAGTAGGTCAGAGAGTACCATGGGGTAGCAAAGGGGAAGTCCCTGGGCTTACTCACATTGTCTTGCCTCTGGTGGAGTTCATTTTCATTGTTATTGTCTAGGCCTGTCTTCCTATGAATGGAAGAAATACATTGCAGAAAAAATCTCAGGAATATTATTGTAAGTAATTTTTTAGAATAGTAAGTTATAGTCTATTATTGAGAGAGCTGGTAGGACAGTAAAGAAGAAAATAAAAATTAGAACTGAATTTATTCTTAAATTCCACAGACTCAAAAGCAAAAATATGCATAAATATGATAGCTTCTCTAAGTATAACATAAGAAGTGCTGTGTAGGTCTCTGTGAGATGGGAACTAGTGTTTTAAATTTTGCCTGCCAGTTCTGCTTTTTTTTTGTATGCATAGCTGTTGTGGAAGTGACCATGTTTTTAGAATCAAGGAACTGTTCCAGGTTTGTCAATTGATGTCATATTAATTCTGAACATATGCAATTGGTCAAATGTTATAAGTAAATCTACTTACTGATCATTGGAATAGGACCTATCATATTTCTATGAAACACCATTTTGTGCCTGTTTGTGTATGATTAAACTGTTATTAGAATCTAGGAGTATATTTCAGCAGGCTGTAAAGATCCTAGAATATTTTAAATATCTCAGAGTTAAAGTGAAATTTTCTTAAAATAAAATTTTAAGAAATGGCTTCCTTGGATTGCTTAAACATTAAGAAGTTTATATACTTGATCAGCTGCCTATCTGATCAAATATATCCTATCTAATAAAGAGGAAATTTGCTAATTGACCCCCATGCCGTCTCAAAAATGATGGCTCCCACAGCCAATAAGGAGGGAATATGCTAATTGAATGCCATATCCTCAAAGTTAGCAGCACCCACAGCTACAAGATGGCAGCGCCCAGTCCCTTCAGCCCCGCCAGGGTGGCAGGTGCACGGCAAGACCAGGCCTGCCCCAGAACCTCGCAGCTGCCCAGGATTGGCCCAAGGTGCAGGCAAGCCTCAGCTGGCGGCTGCCCAGCCACACAGGGCCCCCCAAGGCTCAAGTAACCAAGGTCTGCTGAGGCTGGCACTGCTGGCAGTGGCAGCAGTAGAGGTGTGATGGGGCGTCTCCTTCCCCTGATTGCTGGGTTGCTTTCCACCTCTGAGGGCTCCTGGACGGTAAGAGGGGGCACCCCCCTCTCCAGTGCATGAATTTTCATGCACTGGGCCTCGTGTGTGTGTGTGTGTGTGTGTGTGTGTGTGTGTGTGTGTGTGTGTGTGTGTATTTGTATGCATTTTAAAAAACTATATTCAATTTGGTATTTCCTCCAATATAGTATTCGTGGTATCTTGGATCACGTTATCTCTTAGAGCAGACATTTATTTTTTGGCTAAATGACCTTTTACTTATTCTTCCCATCCCACCCTACCCACCCTTTTCTAAGAGCAAGAGACCTGTGATGAGAACACTAAGCTTTTTAGAGCTCAAGAGTTGCTGAAGTTATTTTCTATTCTTTTATTTGCCAGGAATTGCTGACAATTTAAAAGCTATCATATGAGTGAATACCAGTTGCCTAGATTGTTTGATGATTTTGGACAAGCATGGATCAGAATTTCCTGTAATTTTTCTTCCTCTTCTGGGGTTGTATTGCCTCTATCTCTGAGCAATTGTACACTTAGAATAATAATAATAATAATAAAAGCTAAGCAAGGTCACTGGATCTAAATTGCTTTTACTTCTCTGCCAAATGAAATGTTCCTTCTGCTATGTGTTACAGTTTTGGCATCTTTTGGCATCTAGAGAGAGATTTGCAATTAGGAGGGGGAATGTGGGGTTAGAGACAGCAGTTCCTGCTCTTTGGCTAAAACATGTTCCTAGAATCCATGATAAAGCAGAGTATCATAAGAGAAGTCCATTTTCCTATGGGTTATATAATCCAGCAGTTTAGAATTCATTCCTGAATTCTCTGTTTTGGGGTGTAGCCAAATGAATTTAAAAAAATGTCAAAGAGAGACATATTTTAAGAAGTAGGTATTCTACTGAAGGAATTGTAGTTGGTCAGCTGAATGAAGGGGATAATCCTGGCCATTGCCTTTAAATAGCAGGAGTGCCTGCAGTGAGTTTTTTGTTTTTCCCCTGAGTCAAGAAATGAACAGCTGGGTTCCAGAAGATAAGAGAAATACTTCTAAACAGAGGCAGATCTTTAAAAGGAACCTCTCTTTGGGAACTGTAATTGGGTTTAGGGAATTACTTCGTATGTCAGTTAGGAGTGTGTTTGGCTGCAAATAAAACTTCACTGTGTGGGCTTAAACAAATAGAGGTCTCCCTCCATAAGAAACCTTACTTTCAGTAGTCCATTGCTGATACTGATGCTCAAATTTTCTAATAATGAACCTTTACCATCCTTAGAATGTGATCCTCATTCTCAAGGTCACCAAATGGCTCTTAACTTTCAGGCATCATTGTATTTATTATCTTTTTATCTTATGACAAATTACCTCCAAAACAGATTAGCTAAAAACAAACATTAGTTATCTCACACAGATTCTGAGGGTTGAGAATTAAGAGTGGTTTGTTTAGTTGGGATGTTCTGACTCAGATTCTCTCATGAGGTTCAGTTAAGATGATTTCACTCATATGTGGAATCCAATGAACAAAATGAACTAACAGGCAACATAGTGACAGCCTCATAGAGAGCAGGCTAACAGATGTCAGGGGAGGAGGGCCTAGATAGTGAGGGTGGAAGGATTGAGCCAAAAATAAAATTAAAAAAAGAGAGAAACTCACAGGCACGGACAACCGTGTGGTATTGCCAGGAGGAGGGAGGAGGTGGAGGGTATAGGGATAAATGTTGATGAATGGAGACTTGACTTGGGGTGGTGAACACACAATACAGTATACAGATGATGTGTAGTAGAATTGTGCACCTGGAACCTGTACAATTTTATTAACCAGTTTCACCCCAATACATCCAATAGTCAAAAATATATAATAGCTGGCGCTATCATCCAATAAAGGCTTGGCTGAGCTGGAGGTCTGCTTTCAAGCTTACATGATTATTAGCAGGAGGCTTTAGTTGCTTACCATGTGGGGGTGCTCATGACATAGCAGTGAGCTTTCCCCAGAGCAAATGGTCCAGAAGGGGACTTTTGGGGGGGGGGTAGTCTTTTATAACCTAATCTTGGAAGTGAAATGTCATCACTTCATATATCGCTCACATACCCTAATACAATATGGGGAGGGACTATGCAAATAATAGGAGTCAGGGTTCACTGGAACCATCTTGGAGGCTGCCTACTATACATCACAATATGTTTCAGTCAGTAAGAAGGAAAGAAAAGAAAAGGTAATAACAATTCTGTTTGTGTCTCATTGGCCAGAACTGTGTAATGTGGCCTCTCAAAGGAGGCTCAGCAATTAAGTGTTTAGCTTTTATAGCCTCTGTCACAGAGACAGGCAGGGAAGGAGGGTTTGGGAAACGGGTTTGTCTCATTGTCTGTCACTACTGATATGGGAATCTTGGACTGGAACCTGTGGTGTTCCCCTGGGCAGAGTTTTTTCTGGGATCTTCATCCATCGGAGTCGAAGAATGAAACCACAGAAGGATGATGGAATAGCAAGGGTGGAAATTTATTGAAGAGCAAGTACAGACTCCCACGTGGGAAGGGGGAAAGAGTCCCACTGAATCCCTTTTCCCTATGATTTATAAAGGCTATAGATCGTTGTCCCTTCTGATTGGTCACTATCCCCTCTTGGTTTGGTTACTATAGCAACTCCTAAGCTCAAAGTTGGAACTTCACACAGGACCTGTGAAGCTCTCCTCCCTCATTGTTCTATTCCCTCTGGGCTTTCTTTCCTTTAGTTTGTAAATATAGACCTTTTGCTGCTCCCAGTTCCTTTATCTTATGGAAATGTAACTGCTGTCTTTCCCACCTCCCTTGTTTTATGGAAATGTAACCTTTGCAGCTATGCAGCCTGTGCTATTTTCCATGGACCCCCTTAATTAAAAAAATTCCCTAAACCTGCATATTTCACCCCTAACAACTCCTATTTCACTACCATCGCATTTGATGACTGTAACTAATTTTAATTTGCCTGTATTGCCTATCCTTGGAGTAACAGTTAGCTTTCTGGGAAGAGATTTCTTTTTAAAAAAAAATATTTTCCAAAGATAAATCTATTTTTTTTTTTTGGTTTAAAGTATAACAAATAGTAGTATATATGTCTTTTATTCCCCCCATTGACCTGCCCCGGCATCCCTTACTCCCCAGCACATGCCCTCACCCCACCCCCGCCCCAGTGTCTTGTGTCCATTGGTTATCCTTATATGCATGCATACAAGTCCTTTGGTTGATCTTTGGGAAGAGGTTTAATCAGTAAGAATGTGAATAAGAGGAGCCCTACCTTGTTTCCGCGAAAATAAGACAGTGTCTTACTTTAATTTTTGCTCCTAAAGATGCGCTAGGTCTTATTTTCAGGAGATGTCTTATTTTTCCATGAAGAAGAATACGGTACACATTTATTGTTGAACAAAAGAGAAATTTATTACCTGTATACAGTATGGTAGTAGTTGTCATCACAAACCAGCATAACCAGACAAACTGTGAATCCTATGATATCAAGATTCTCTTGTTACTACCATAATTTCCATGTACAACAATCTATGGTACATTTACTGATACTGATATTTACCAGTATGAACACAAGGTAAGATTTATTCAATGACAGTCATGTCATCATCTTCTGGAATATCATCATAACAATCCAAACCCTGAATTTCCTGGTGAATTTCTTATGATTCCATTTCTTTCAGAATCAGTGGACCAAATCTCTCATGTTTAGCAATAGCACTGTCCTTAAATGAATACTTCTTGTCAAAGTAGCCTGCTTCTAGTGCATTTGCAATGCAACTGTCAGTGATTTTCTCCCATGAATTCTTCACCCAAGTCACAACCTCTAGGTTTCACAAAGTTTCCACGCTGATTTCTCGCCGTTCTATTTTCAATGTAATCATTAATTTCCATGTGCAAATTGTCCTTGAATGGCTTGTTTATTGCAATATCAAGAGTCTGGAGATAGGCTGCCATTCCTGCGGAAATCATTATTTGATCAATTTTTCTTTCGTGAAGAAATTTCTTCATGTCTTTAGCACGGTGAGTGCTGGCTGCATCCCAGGCTAGCAGACCTCTTTGGCCCCCTCGCATAACAAGCGGCAGCATTAAATTGACCCGCTTCCTTATAAATGCTTGTGTGGCCCAAGATTTTTCAGTTTCAAGAATAAAAATATTATTGGGGAGGCCTTATTTTCGGGGGATGCCTTATATTACAGCGAGAGGCAAAACTGTAAGTAGGTCTTATTTTCGGGGGATTTCTTACTTTTGGGGAAAGGATAATTTTTAAAAAAAATTGAGATATAATTGACATTCAACATTATACAATCCTATTAATTTTTAGAATGCAACATAATGATTCAAAATTTTATATAACAAAGATGTAACATGTAAATTGACTGGCCGGCACGGGGGTTAGTGACGGATGACCAAACAACTGAACAACAGGCTGCATGGGGTGACCTGGCTGGCAGGGGTGTCGTGAGGGGCGACAAGGCCATCAGGGGGGCAGAAAGTGGCAATCACGCTGGTGGGTGTGGCAGTTAGGGGTGACCAGGCTGGTGGGGATGGGGTGTAGTTGGGGGTGACCAGGCCAGCAGAGGGGGGCAGTTAGGAGCGACCAAGCTGGCGGGGTGGGGGGAGGGCGCGCAATTGGGGGCAACCTGGATGGCAACGGGGGGGGGTCAGTTAGGGGTGATCAGGCTGGCTGGGGGTGTGGGGGGGCAGTTAGGGGCAACCAGGCAGGCAGGCAGGTGAGCAGTTTGGAGCCAGTGGTCCAGGATTGTGAGAGGGATGCCCAACTGCCAGATTAGGCCAAATCCCAGGGATTGGGCCTAAACTGGCAGTCCAACATTCCCCAAGGGGTCCTGGATTGGAGAGGGTGCAGGCTTGGTTGAGGAAATCATCACCATATACTGTGTGTGTGTATGTGTGTGTATGTATATATATACTAGAGGCCTGGTGCGCAAAATTCGTGTTTCCCTCAGCCCAACCTGCAATCCAATATGGGACATTCCTCTCACAATCAGGACTGCTGGCTCCCAACTGCTTGCCTGCCTGCCTTCCTGATTGCCCCTAACCACTTCTGCCTGCCAACTTGATTATCCCCTAACCACTTCCCTGGTAGCCTGATGGGGATGCCTAACTGCTCCCCTGCCAACCTACTTGCCCCTAACTGCCCTCCCCTACATGCCTGGTTACCCTAACTGCCCTCCCCTGCAGGCCTGGTCACCCTCAACTATGCCCCATCCCCACCAGCCTGGACACCCTGAACTGCCATCCCCACCAGCATGATTACCTCTTTCTGCTTCCCTGCTGGCCTGGTTCCTCCCAATTGCCCTCCCTGAAGGCCTGGTGCCCGTCCTCCCCACAACTGCCCTTCCCTTCAGGCCCAGTCACCTCCTACTTCCCTCCTCTCTGGCCTGGTCATCCCTAACTATCTTCTCCTGCAGGCTTGATTGCCCCCAACTGCCCTCCCTTGCAGGCCTGGTCCCTCCCAACTTCCCTCTCCTGCTGGTCTGTTCGCCCACAACTGCCCTTCCCTGCTGGCCATCTTGTGGTGACCATCTTTGACCAAATGGGACAGCCATCTTGTGTGTTGGAGTGATGGTCAATTTGCATATTACCTCCTTATTATATAGGAAGGATTTGCAATTTCTTTTTTTTTTCTTTTTAAAAAATATATATTTTATTGATTTTTTACAGAGCAGAAGGGAGAGGGATAGAAAGTCAGAAACATCGATGAGAGAGAGACATCGATCAGCTGCCTCTTGCACACCCCCTACTGGGGATGTGCCCGCAGCCAAGGTACATGCCCTTGCCAGAATCGAACCCGGGACCCTTCAGTCCACAGTCCGACGCTCTATCCACTGAGCCAAACCGGTCTCGGCAGGATTTGCAATTTCTTGATGACAAGTGATGTTGAGCAATTTTTTACATGCTTTTTGCCATCTTTTTATTTTCTTCAGTAAGTGTATATTTAGATATTTTGTCCATTTTTTAATTTGGTTGTTTTATTATTGGGTTTTAAGAACTTTTAAAAATACATATTTTAGATAAAAGTTTTTTTTATCAACTATAGTCATATCAACTATCCCTTAATGACAGGGATACATTCTGAGAAATATATAATTAGGCAATTTCATCATTTTTCAGACTTCATAGACTGAACTTACACAAACCTAGATAGTATAACCTACCACACATCTAGGCTATATGGTATAGGCCAGTGGTCCGCAAACTTATTAGTCAACAGAGCTAAATATCAACAGTACAACGATTGAAATTTCTTTTAAGAGCCAAATTTTTTAAACTTAAACATCTTCTAATGCCATTTCTTCAAAATAGATTCACCCAGGTCGTGGTATTTTGTGGAAGAGCCACACTCAAGCAGCCAAAGAGCCGCATGTGGCTCGCAAGTGGCGGTTTGCTGACAACTGGTATAGGATATTGCTCCTAGGCTGCAAACCTGTGTAACATGTTACTGTACTGAATACTGCATGCAATTATAACACAATGGCAAATATTTGAAATATATACACAGAAATATATCTAAACCTAGAAAGGTACAGTAAAAATAAGTATAAAAAATGGCATGCATACCTGTCTAGGGTACTAACCATGAATGGAGCTTGCAGCACTGGAAGTTGGTCTGGATGAGTCATTAAGTGAGTGGTGAGTGAATGTGCAGGCCTAGGACATTACAGGAGTCTTGTAGACGTGTAAACACTGTTGCACAAGCCTCCTCACCTGCTTCCTTCCAACAGTGTCAGAAATAGAACGTTGAAGCTGTCATTGCTGTTCTGTGAACAAGGATGTGGACTGGATTGATTGGAAGAGAAACTGGCTAAGTTAGACATAGATTGCCATAATAGTGGCTGCCAGGAGGGAGTGAAAAGTTGACTGAGGATCAGTAAGAATAAGAAATCAAGATGGAGGGATAAAGAAACATAAGGGATTGTCATGGCAATGTGGTTTTGACTATTGCATGTTGGAATAATGGTCAGATAAAGAACTTTGTGGTTGGTACTCACTTTAAAAAAAAGTCTGTTTTAACATGGAGAGGGTGCAGAACTGAGGACTCAATATTTTGACTTTGGAAATTTGGTTTTGGTTCCATTGACTCTATCTGGCACAAAGGTCTCTCTCTGGCATTGAATTAATGGAAGAAAGAAAAGTTACTTATGATTTATTTCAATACAGCCTGAAAATATTTCAAAAGTACAGGGACAGGCTGACTCCACACTACCACAGAAAGCTTTTACTAAAGTGGCTGTGGTACTTAATACTTGTTAAGATAGCTGCTGTGGGCCTGTGTCCTTGTACAGGGTCTTGAGTCCTCAACAAATAATTTACAACAGTGTTCTCTGAAGACCATCAAGTTAGATCTGGAAGGGCTGTAGAGCTGAATATATAGCAGTGGAAAACAGGCTCCTAATGTGCTGAAACAGGTCAATGACTGACTGATTGGGATGTAATCTCTGTATTATTATTTGGAGGTGCTGTGAGTGAGAGAGAATCGGTTGCCAAGCCCCAGGTATGTATATTGCTCCCATCAGAGAAAATTTTCCATTTCTTGTAGGAAAGTCAGCTCTATTATAATCTTACTAGAGGCCCAGTGCACAAAATTCATGCAGGGGTAGGGTCGCTAGTGGCTGCTGGCTGCCGGCCGGGACCTCCCTTCATTCTGTGCTGCCACCTGATGGTCAGCACATGTCACAGTGAGTGATTGAACTCCCAGTCTCCCAAACTCCTGAGGGGACACTTTGCATATTAGCCTTTTATATATATACAAGAAGATGGGATTACCATCATATAAGTGGTTCATTATTAACCAAAACATAGTTATGCAACACATGATTGTATGTGTTTTGCAAATATTTTCCTCCATTCTGTGGCTTATCTTATTCTTTTAAGTGTATCTTTTGCAAAACAGAAGGTTTTAATCTTAAAGTACAACATCAGTTTATAACTAGAGGCTCGATGCATGAAAATTCATGCAAGAATGGTCCTTCCGTCCCCTGGCTGCCAGCACTACCTTCTGGCAGAGCTGGCTTTCCACCTTCCACACTGTCCAGAGGTCCAAAACGGCTGGGGCAGTGTGATGCAAGCATCCTGCCCAAGCTGCTTGCCACCTGTGTAGGTAAATTAACCCACTATATTTGTTGGGTTGATTCGCATACTCACTCCTGATTGGCTGGTGGGTGTCACGAAGGTACAGTCAACTTGCACTTACTCTTTTATTAGTGTAGATGGATCATGCTTTTGATGTGATTACATTTAGCTCTATGATCCCTTTTGAATTAATATTGTGAAACTTATTATTAGGCCTGTGTCCAAGTTCTTTCTTTTGGTGGTTTTTTTTTTTTTTTTTTTTTATGCAGATGTCTAATAGTTCCAGCATCATTTGTTGAAAATGTTATCCTTTCTTTGTTGAATTACCTTTGCTCCTTTGCTCAGTTGATTATTTGTATGAGTCTATTTCTGGGTTCTGTACTATTTTCCATTGATATGTGTCTATTCTTTCACTAATACCATGCTTTCTGTATTAATGTAGGGTTATAGTTAGTCTTGAAATCAGATAATGTGACTGTTCTTCAGTATTGCTTTGGCTGTTCTAGGCCTTTTGTCTTTTCATATAAATTTTAAAACCAGTTTTGTGTTTTTTTTCCTAAATTTAAAAAAAAATTTTTTTTTTTTTAAATTTTTTACAGAGCGGAAGGGAGAGGGACAGAAAGTCAGAAACATCGATGAGAGAGAAACATCAATCAGCTGCCTCTTGCACGCCCCCTACTGGGGATGTGCCCTTGATCGGAATCGAACCCTGGACCCTTCAGTCCGCAGTCCGATGCTCTATCCACTGAGCCAAACCGGTCTCTAAAACCAGTTTTTTGGTATCTATAAAATATCTTGCCAGGATTTGGAATTGCATTGAACCTATGGATTAAGATGGGAAGAAACTGACATGTTAACAGTTGAATTTTCTAACCCATGAACGTGGAGTATTTCTGTTTACTTAGGTCTTTGATTTCTTTCACCAGAGTTTTATAGTCTTAGGCATATAAATCCTGTTCATATTTATAATTAAGTATTTTTTTCTGTGCTACTAATTTTTTAATTTCAAATTTTAATAGTTTATTATTGGCATAGAGGAAAACAATACACTTATATATATTAATTTTGTATCCTGGGTTTTTTGTTTGTTTGTTTTGTAAATTCCTTGGGATTTTCTGTATAGACAATCACGTCATCTACAAATAAGTTTTATTTTTTCCTTTCTGATCTGTATGCTTTTTGTTTCCTTTTTTTAATGTGATTGCACTGACTAGAACTCCCAATACTATCTTTGACTAAGAGTAGTGAGAGTAAACATCCTTGTTTTATTTCCAATCTTGGGGGGTGGGGGTGGGGAAGCATTCAGTCATTCACCATTAAGTATAAGATCTATAGGTTTTTTGTAGACACTGTTTATTAAGTTGAAGAAACTTCCCTCTGTTCCTAATTTTCTGAAAGTTTTTAAAAAATCATGATTCAGGGTTGAATTTACTCAAATACTTTTTATATCAATTGATATGATTATGTGATTTTTCTTCTTTAGTTTAATAATATGGTAGTATACTGTTTGATTTTCAAATATTGATCCAGCCATATTACATTCCTGAAATAATAATCCCACTAAGTTGTGATGTATAATGCTTTTAAAATATTACTGGGTTCTATTTGCTTATGTTTATAAAGAATTTGCATCCATTTTCATGAGGGTTGTACTTTTTTCTTTTCTACTGGCATTGTCTGATTTTGGTGTTTAATACTTGCTTTATAAAATGAATTGGGAAGTGCTCCCTCCTCTTTAATTTCTGGGAAAGATTGTAAAATCGGTGTTAATTTCCTTTAAATTTTTAGTATAATTATCCAGTGAAAGCATTTGAACTTGGAAATGTCTTTTTTGGGAGTTAAAAAAAATCACAGTCAATTTTCTTAATAGTTTTAGGACTGTTCAAGGGGTCTATTTCATAATAGGAGTTGTGTTGAGAATTTATTCATTTCATCTAAATTATCAAATTTATGAGTATAGGGTGTTTATAATATTTCCTTATTATCTTTTAGTCTTTGTAGGTTCTTTAACCTTAATCTTTAACCTTGTTAGTCTTGTTAGAGGTTTTAATGTAGGTTGTTTTTGTTTGTTTGTTTGTTTGTTTTTCAAAGAACCAGCACTTAGTTTTGGTGCTTTTTTTCCTATGGTTATTCTGTTTTCAATTTCATTGAATTTTGCTTTTTTTCTTATTCCTTTCCTTCTGCTTGCTTCTCAGTTTATGTTTCTTTTCATTCCCTAGGTTCTTGAAGGTAGTTGTTTTTGCTCTTTTTTATTTCTTCTTTCTTAATGTACTAGCAGCCCAGTGCATGAAATTTGTGCACTCAGGGGTCGCACAGCCTGGCCTGCACCATCTTGCAGTCTAGGAGTCCTCAGGGATATTCAACTGCTGGCTTAGGCCCACTTTTCCCTCAGGCTAAGCCGGCCGTCAGACATCCTTAGTGCTGCCACACAGGCAGGAGAGGCTCCCACACCACTGCTGCGCTCACCAGCTGTGAGCCCAGCTTCTGGCTGAGTGGTACTACCCCTGTGGGAGTGCACTGACCACCAAGGTGGCAGCTTCTGCATTGAGCATCTGCCCCCTGGTGGTTAGTGTGCATCACAGTGATCAGTTGTTCTGCTGTTCAATAGATTTGCATAGAAGCCTTTTATTATATAGGATGGGCTATGTTGAAAGTTCTGATTCTCTGCTAGACCTCCTCCAATACCACCCAAGTAGTGAAGGAGGGATGCTTATTGCTTCTGGTGTGAGTGGATGTCCAGGTTATCTCCACCACTATTTTTTCCAGTGGTAGAGGGTGAAGAGCATTAATGCCAGTGGAAATGAAAGTCCCAGCTCTCTACTCAACCTTCTCTGACAGTACCCTGGCAGGCACTTTAAGGTAACTCGTTATATCCCAGCAAGGATGGAAGTCCAGTCTCCCCACTTTAGCCTTTTCTATTATGAGGGGGAATAGGGTCATGGTTTGGTGGTAATGGTGGTGGTGTTTGATTACAGAGGAGTGATAATTGTTTTAAAATGTTGTCTAGGCTGTTCCTTTCCTGTTGCTTTGGCTAGAGTGAGCTGGCTCTTATTTTTGTTCTTGTTTTGTTAATCCTCACCTGAGGATATTTTCCCCATTGGTTTTTAGAGAGAGTGGAAGGGAGGGAGAGAAGAAGAGAAAGAGAGAAACACCAACGTGAGAGAGAGAGACTTCGATTGGTTGCCTCCCGTACATGCCCCGACCCAGGGAAGGGATCAAAAGTGCCCTTGACTGGGTGGGAATCGAATCCACTATCCGATTTGTTCCCCAGACTGACTCTCTAACCACTTTACAACACTGGCCAGGGCAGAGAAAGCAGGCTTTTATGTTTCTCATGTATAATAACTGATTTAAATCATTGTTAGGGGAAAAAAAACCTCTAAATAGGTCTTAATTTAAATACTTGCAAATATATAACTTGTGGTAAATATATATATGTGGTATATATATATATATACATATGTATTAGGTAAATATATTTTATGCCCCAGAATCTTCGCATTTTTTAATGACATTTAAGCTGAAACTAGAAATATTTTGAGTATTTACCTATTTAAGCATTCATATATTCATTATCAGTATTCTAAAGGACATTAAATGCTTGGAAAACTATCTACTTAGATTGCCCTAATTTGATTAATTTATATCTCAGATCTATTGCCTTTTGCTTACTGAAATATTTAAAAGATCATTTCTCGCTCTGGCTAGTGTAGCTCATTTGGTTGGAGGGTCATCCCATATACTGAAAAGTTTCGAGTTTGATTCCTGTCAGGGCACATAGCTAAGTTTTGGGTCCAATCCCCGGGCAACCCATTGATCTCTCCCTCTCTCTCAAAAAACAAAAACAAACAAAAACTAAAAGATAATTTCTCAAAGCCATGTTACAATTTTTTAATGAAATTTTAAAATATTTCAGGAATTATGATATGGTTTAAGAGAGGAAAGATCCCAGAATTTTTAATTAAGCAATCAATTATAAATTGATCATTGCTACATTACAGTATCAATACTAATAAAAGGGTAATATGCTAATTAGACCGGGAGACTGGACATCTTCCTACTGTCTGACTTTCTTCTGGACAAAGCCACAGTGGTGGAGGCTGAGGCAGAGGCGGTTAGGGGCAATCAGGCCACCAGGGGAGGGCGGTTGGGGGCCATGAGGCCAGCCTGGGAGGGCATTTGGGTGTCATGAGGCCAGTAGAGGAGCGGTTAGGTGGCGATCAAGCCAGTAGTCAGGCAAATGGCTAGGAGCCAGTGGTCTCAGATTGCGAGAAGGATGTCCAGCTGTCAGTTTATACCGCATACCCTAAATCAGCAATCAGACATCCCCCGAGGGGTTCCAGAATGGAGAGAGTGCAGGCTGGGCTGAGAGACAGTCCCACCTCCCATGCATGAATTTCGTGCACTGGGCCTTTAGTTTTATATAATTCAGATATTGAATACGGGTCCTATTGTTTGTTGTCACATGACATGAAGAATTTTTGTGATTGAACTTTAATTCTTTATGTTCTGGAAACTTGTACCACTTCTTCATTGCCGTCAAAATTCCCCCATTGGTTCAGTGGTTGTTTGTTAGTGGCACAAGTATTTGTATAGGTGAATGCTGAGCTGTTCTTGGAGAGAAGAAATGGTAAAATGTCTTTTTATATTTCAACTTAAAATGGTGCACACTCAGCAAACTGAGGATATGTTATTAGAAGTTATACTAATCCTATCTAATAAAGAGGGAATATGCTAATTGACTCTCACACCATTGTAAAGATGGAGGCGCCCACAGCCAATAAGGAGGGAATATGCTAATTTACTGCCCTGCCCTAAAAAATGGCGGCACCCAGAGCCAATAAGGAGGGAATATGCTAATTGCTGTTATGGCCTCAAAAATGGCAGTGCCCACAGCCACAAGATGGCAGCACCCAGTCCCTCAGCCCCGCCCAGGTGGCAGGTGTGGCAAAGCCAGGCCCATTCCCAGGCGAGACCCACTGTGTGTGCCTGCCTCCAGAGTCCCCCAGTTCCCTCAGCTCCCCAGCTATTCAGGGCCCGCCGGAGGTGCAGGCAAGCCTCGGATGGTGGTTGCCCAGCCGCCCAGGGCCACCAGAGGCTCAGGTAACCAGGGCTGGCCGAGGCTTCCACTGCTAGCAGTGGCAGCAGCAGAGGTGTGATGGGGTGTCGCCTTCCCCTGATCACTGGGTCGCCTCCCTCCCTTGAGGGCTCCCTACTGTGAGAAGGGGCACGCCAAGCTGAGGGACCTCCCATCCCTCCAGTGCATGAATTTTCATGCACCGGGCCTCTGCATTGTCATATACATGGTTAACATTTCTCATGTTTTTAAGAAGTTAAGAAGTCAAGGAAGTGGTCTCCTGTTTTAATTTAATCACTGTAGCAAAACACCTGATGTAATTTGCTGGCATTGCCCCAACAGTCCTTTCTTTTTTTCCTGACTAAAGTCTTGTTCATGCAGAAAATAGGTTAGTCAAGAGAATTATTGTGACTTCAAATCTAAAAAGGAAGCGGGATGGGAGAGAGGAGAAAGCATAGTTGAGGGGGGTTATTTCATGGCTATACACAGTTGACATTGATGAAATGTCAGTAATTGGACAAAAGTAAATTGGACAGATGTTTACACAAAGAATGGAGTGACACAACTAAAATGATAAATTTATAACTTTCCCACATTAACAACTAAGCTGACAGAGAAATTAAAAGCTTAATCATTAAATACAACTCTTTCATTCTTTCTCAATCCACATCCTTGCCCCCTAAAACTTCGGTTTGATACTTATTTAAAGAAGTATGTTTAATTATATATAAAAGGGATACCATATAAATGAGAAGAGACCTGACCAACTAAAATATTTTTTTTCATGAACGAAGGAAGAATGGCTCTGTTGTTTTGCTTAAATAACTTTCATTAGTGTTATAGTTGAAGACTAGCAATTCAAATAATAATCTCTAATCTTATTACTTGGGTTTTCATGCTAAAGGTAATACTTAGTTGGAATCAGTAGATCATGTGTTTCCAGTTAGTTGTTTTCTCAGTCATGATTCTTAAAGTGAGCTCAGCCATTCATATTCTCTTACAGTCCTCCATTAGACTGAGGTACTTACACATTGGTGAAATCCCAGCCACAACCGTGGCACAGTATATGGCCATGAAATAACCCCCCTCAACTGTGCTTTCTCCTCTCTCCCATCCCGCTTCCTTTTTAGATTTGAAGCCACAGTAATTCTCTTGACTAACCTATTTTCTGCATGAACAAGACTTTAGTCAGAAAAAAAAGAAATATTAACAAGGACTTGAAAAACTGAATTCATAGCCAAAATAACTTTTAATAGACAGTTTGTAAAGTCATGAAAATACTTGTTTCCATTTCCAGTAACTTCATTTTGCCATTTGAGTCAATCAGTTTAGAATCTGTAAACGTAAATTGTCTTTATATAATTTGGTGATTTGGGATTTTTAATACTAGTGATAGGACTATGACCCTTCCACTTCAGACCTTTTTAGTAGTGCTTTTCCAGATAAAGATAGCCAGCACTTGCTGGCAGTACTCAATGAGAAAAGTCACAAGACAGTTCTCTGATGTGCAAACTTAATGTTCTTGTCTCCAAGTCACTTTAAATTGGATCGCAAACTGAAAACAGAAAAATATAAAGATGACAGTTTGATGCTAATAGTTACTATTTGCAAAAGTGAAGCAAATTGTCAGTAATCTTGTCAGGTTGAGAATGTAGGAGGTTATGGTTAATAAGCCATATGATTTCAGGTTTTATGCAGCATATGCATATCTGACTCTAAATAAATTTGTGAAGTAGGCAAAACTTACCTTTGGCCATGGTCTTTCCCCATCCTACCCCCATGGAATCCTTCCTTGCTTGTAGGCACAGATATTATATATTTGTCTTTTTTCTTCTGCTCTAATATGCCATCACAACCTGCTGTTAAGGAAGGAACGCCCTATGATGAAATTGTATCATTCATACATTTACTTTATGAAAATATAACTATTTTTGCACAATAAACATTTTTAAATGTGAGGCAAAAACTAATTTTAATATAAAGAGTATAGGTAGCTTTGCCAGACATCTTCCTCAAAGAATATATGTCCTTGAGTGATTATGAAAGACAAACAGAAATCTGCTCTTTTCTCCATTGGTCTGAATTCCTGCTTTGTTCTCATGGAGTGAGCATCTCACCTTTCTGAGGGTATTTCAGGTGATAAAGAAATGTGCTTTTTGTATCCAAAGGTCCTAAACACAAGCCAATAACCTCAACAGGTCTGAACCAAATAAACAATCATCTGCTGTAATGCTGGAGAATAAAATGTCTGCTTTGCACTTACTAAGAAGTGGCTTTTTAGTCTCCAGTCTGGTACCTTCCAAAGACATTTTCAAGGACAATTTTATGTACATGACTAGAAGCTCGGTGCACGAAATTCCTGCACAAGGGGGGGGGGAGGGATGTCCCTCAGCCCAGCCTGCACCCTCTCCAATCTGGGACCCCTCGAGGGATGTCTGACTGCCCGTCTAGGCCCGATCCTGGTAGGATCTGGCCTAAACGGGAAGTCAAACATCCTTCTTACAATCCAGGACTGCTGGCTCCAAACTGCTCACCTGCCTGCCTCCCTGATTGCCCCTAACCGCTTCTGCCTGCCAGCCTGATCACCCCATAACCCCTACCCTGCCAGCCTAATTGATGTCTAACTGCTCCCCTGCCAGCCTGTTTGTCCCCAACTTCCCTCCTCTGCGAGCCTGGTCACCCCTAACTGCCCTCCCCTGAAGGCTTGATTGCCTCCAACTGTCCTCCCCTGCAGGCCAGGTTCCTCCCAACTGTCCTCCCCTGCTGGCCTGATCACCCACTGGTACTGCCCTCCCTTGCAGGTCTGGAACCTCCCAACGGCCCTCCCCTGCTGGCTGTGGTGGCCATCTTGTGTCTGCATGGGGGCAGGATCTTTGACCACATGGAGGCAGCCCTCTTGTGTGTTGGAGTGATGGTCAATCTGCAAATTACTCTTTTATTACATAGGATAGAGGCCTGGTGCATGGGTGGGGGCCAGCTGGTTTGCCCTGAAGAGTGTCCCAGATCAGGGTGAGAGTTCCCTTGGGGTAAGGGGCAGCCTGGGCAAGGGGCCTGTGAAGGTTTGCAGGTCGCCCCCCCACCCCACCCCCACCCCCCAGCGACCCAAGCGGAGGCCCTGGTATCTGGGATTAATCTATGTCTACAATTGAAACTTTGTAGCCTGGAGCGCAGCCAAGCCTTCTGCTCACTCCAGGGCAGCAGCCATTTCTGTTTGAAACATTGTAGCCTAGAGTGGAGGCCTAGGCCAGCAAGGACAGACTGAAAGCTAGGCTTCCTCCGTTGCCAGGGAAACCCAAGCCTCTGTTCTCTCCAGCTCAGTGGCTGCTGCCATTTCTGTATCTTTTGTAATTGAAACCTTGTAACATTGAGTGGAGGCTTAGGCAGGCTGAAAGCTTGGCTTCCTCTGTTGCCAGGGAAACCCAAGCCTTCCTCCTGTTCTTAGTGGTGGCAGCCATCTTGGTTGGGGTTTATTTGCATAATCTGCTCCTGATTGGCTCATGGGCGTGGCTGTGGGCGTGGCTTTTTGGTGTGGCGAAGGTATGGTCAAATTTGCATATTACTCTTTTATTAGATAGGATTTTTACTTTAAATGTCTATGTAAGGTTTGAATCCAATATATGTTTTAATGAGTTTTGTCTTTTTTTAAATTAAATTAAATTTTTTTTTTGCATTTTAATTTCTTTAGTGGTTAAAGATATTATATATTTGTCCTCATCCCCCCATTACCTTCCCAACTCCCCCCCCCCCATGTCCTTACCCCCCTGTTGTCTGTGTCCACTCGGTAGGCTTATATGCATGCATACAAGTCCTTTGATCACTCCACCTTTCCCCTGAGGTTTGACAGTCTGAGGGATGCTTCCCTGTCTCTGGATCTGTTTTTTGATTATTAGTTTATGTTGTTCATTATTTCCCATAGATGACTGAGATCATGTGATATTTATCTTTCTCTGACTGGCTTATTTCAGTTAGCATAATGCTCTCCAGTTCCATCCATATTGTTGCAAATGGTAGGAATTCCTTCTTTTTTAGCGCACCATAGTATTCCATTGTGTAGATGTACCATAGTTTTTTAAATCAACTCATCTGCTGATGGGCACTTAGGCTATTTCCAAATCGTAGCTATGGTAAATTGTGCTGTTATGAACATATGGATGCATATATCCATTCTGATTGATGTTTCTAGCTTCTTGGGATATATTCCTAGAAGTGATATTACTGGGTCAAATAGGAGTTCCATTTTTAGTTTTTTGAGGAAACTTCATAACAGTGGCTGCACCAATCTGCATTCCCACCAGCAGTGCATAAGGATTTCTTTTTCTTCGCATCCTCTCCAACATTTGTCGTTTATTGATTTGTTGATGATTGCCATTCTGACAGGTGTGAGATGGTACTGCATTGTCGTTTTGTTTTCATGTCTCTTGGCCTTCTGTCTTCTTTTGAGAAGTTTCTATTTAGGTCCATTGTCCATTTCTTGATTGGATTGTTTATCTTCCTTTTGTTGAGTTGTATGAGTTCCCTGTAGATATTGGAGATTAAACCCTTACCAGTGATAACATTGGCAAATATGTTCTCCCATGAAGTGGTCTTTCTTACTGTTTTGTTGATGGTTTCTTTTGCTGTGCAAAAGCTTTTTATTTTAATGTAGTCCCATTTGTTTATTTTCTTTTTATTTTCCATTGCCGTAGGAGCAGTATCAGTAAAGAAGTTCCCTCAGCATATGTCTGAGATTTCACTGCCTGTGGATTGCTCTAGTGTTTTTATGGTTCCTCATCTTATATTTAAGTCCTTTATCCATTTTGAGTTTATTTTTGTGTATGGTGTAAGTTGGTGGTCTAATTTCATTTTTTTTGCATGTATCTGTTCAATTTTCCCAACACCATTTATTGAAGAGACTGTCTTGATTCCATTGTATGATCATGCCTCCTTTGTCGAATATTAATTGGGCATAGTGGTTTAGGTTGATTTCTGGGTTCTCTATTCTATTCCATTGATCTACATGTCTGTTTTTGTGCCAGTACCAGGCTGTTTTGAGAACAGTGAGTTTGTAATACAGCTTGATAGTCTGGTATTGAGATTCCACCTACACTGTTTTTTCTCAGGATTGTTGCAGCTATTCGGGGTCTTTTTTTATTCCAGATGAATTTCTGGAGAGTTCGTTCTAGGTCTGTGAAATACGCCGTTGGTATCTTAATGGTGATTGCATTGAATCTGTATATTGCTTTGGGTAGTATGGACATTTTGATGATGTTGATTCTACCAATCCATGAACACGGTATGTTCTTCCATCTGTTTATATCTTCCTCTATCTCTTTTTTCAGTGTCCTATAGTTTTTTGCATATAGGTCTTTTACCTTTTTAGTTAAGTTTATTCCTAGGTATCTTAATTTTTTTTGGTATGATAGTAAATGGGATTGCTTTTATAGTCTCACTTTCTATAAATTCACTATTGGTGTATAGAAATGTCATAGATTTCTTGGCGTTAATTTTGTATCCTGCTATATTGCCAAATTCATTTAATAAGTCTAATAATTTTTTGATGGAGTCTTTAGGGTTTTCTATATACAGTATCATGTCATCTGCGAATAAGGACAGTTTTGCTTCTTTTCCAATTTGGATGCCTTTTATTTCTTCTTCTTGTCTGAATGGCTAGTGCTTCCAATGGCTAGTGCTTCCAATACTGTGAACAGGGATGGTGAGAGAGAGGGCATCCCTGTCTTGTTCCTGTTTTTAGGGGAAATGGCTTTAAATTTTGTCCATTGAGTGTGATGCTGGTTGTGGGTTGGTCATATATTGCTTTTATGATGTTGAGGTATGATCCTTCTATTCCCACCTTGCTGAGAGTTTTTATCAAGAAAGGGTGTTGGATTTGTCATATGCTTTTTGATATGACTATGTGGTTTTTTTCCTTTGATTTGTTTATGTGACTTATCACGTTTATTTGATTTGCAGATATTGTACCATCCTTGCATCCCTGGGACAAATCCTGCTTGGTCATGGTGAATGATCTTTCTGATGTATTGCTGGATCCGATTTGCTAGAATTTTGTTGAGGATTTTGGCATCTGTGTTCATGAGGGATATTGGCCTGTAATTCTCTTTCATTGTGTTATCTTTATCTGGTTTTGGTATTAGGGTGATGCTGTCTTCATAGAATGAGTTTGGAAGTGTTCCTTCCTCTTGAATTTTTTGAAATAATCTGAGGAGGATAGGTTTTAGTTATCTCCTTTCATCTACTCACTCTGGGCTTTTCTTTCTCTCTTTCTAATTCTTTGAGTTGTAGTGTTAAATGATTTACTACCATTTTTTCTTGTTTTTTTTGAGGTACACCTATACGGCTATAAACTTCCTTCTCAGCACTGCTTTCATTGTATCCCATAGGTTTTGGATTGTTGTGTTTTTATTGTCATTAGTTTCCAGAATGTTTTTCATTTCTTCTTTGATCTCATTGGTAACCCAATCAATATTTGATAACATGCTATCCAGCTTCTAACTGTTTGAGTGTTTTGGATTGTTTTTATTGTAGTTTATTTCTAATATTATGCCATTGTGGTCTTAAAAGATTCTTGGTATGATTTCAGTCTTCTTGAATTTGGGGAGACTTTGCCTGTAACCTAGTATGTGGTCTATTTTTTTAAATGTCTCATGTGCACTTGAGAAGAACGTATATTCACAGCTTTGGGGTGAAATGTTCTAAAGATGTCAGTTAAGTCCATTTGATCTAGTGAGTCATTTAGGATTGTTATTTCTTTGCTGATTTTTTGTCTAGAGGATTTATCCAGTGACGTCAGTGGTGTATTAAAGTCCCCTACTATGATTGTGTTGTCAATCTCTCTCTTCATATTTTCCGGGAGATTTTTTATGTATTTAGGTGCTCCTGCATTGGGTGTATATATGTTGTATCAATCCCTTTAATGTTATGAAGTGGCCTTCCTTATCTCTTGTTATGGCTTTCACTTTGAGGTCTATTTTGTCAGATATAAGTATTGCTAGCCCAGCTTTTTTTTTCCATTTCCATTTGCCTGAAAGATATTTTTCCATTCCTTCACTTTCAGTCTGTGTGAGTCCCTTCTTCTGAGGTGGGTCTCTTTTAACAGCATATATAGAAGTCATTTTTTTTTAAATCTATTCAGCCACTCGATGTCTTTTGATTGGAGCATTTATTCTGTTTACATTTAAGGTTATTATTGGAAGGTACTTATTTGTAGCCATTTTTATTTTTTCAGGCTGTGTTTTTTGTTTATTCTTTTTACAGCATCCCCTTTAGCATTTCTTGCATTGCTGGCTTGGCAGTGATAAACTCCTTAGCCTTTTTTGTCTGCGAAGCTCCCAATTTCCCCTTCAATTTTGATTGATAGTCTTGCTGGATAGAGTATTCTTGGATTCAGTCCCTTATTTGCATCACTTTTTATATATCCTTCCATTCTCTTCTAGCTTGATGTGTTTCTGTTGAGAAATCATTTGATAATCTGATGGGGGAATCCTTTGTAGATAACTTTCTGTCCCTTTCTTGCAGCTTTTAATGTTCTCTCTTTGTCAATAACATTTGCCATTGTAATTATGGTGTGTCTTAGTGTGGGTCTTTTGAGATTCATCTTGCTTGGGACTCTCTGTACTTGAGTAACTTTTTCTTCCCCATATCAGGGAAGTTTTCTGTTATTTCTTCAAATAAATTTTCTAATCCTTGCTGCTCTTCTTGTCCTTCTGGAAGCCCTATTTTACTTATGTTATTTTGTTTTGCATTGTCCCAAAGCTCCCTTAGGCTCTCCTTCTGCTTTTTAATTTTTTCTCTAGTTGCTTTTCAGATTGGGCTTGTTTCTGTATCTGATCTTCTAACTCACTAATTCGGTCCTGTGCTTCTTCTAGTCTACTGTTGAAGCCTTACATTGTGTTTTTGATTGTAGCTATATAATTTTGCATTTCTTCCTGATTTTTCCATAGGTTGATTTTTTTCATCAATTCAATGTGTGAATTGTATAACCATTACTCTGAATTCTTTTTCTGTCATGTTGCATGCTTCCAATTCATTTATTTCCTTTCTTGGTGAGTCCTCCTTTTCTTTCCTCTGGGGATGCTTTGTTGTCTCCCCATTATGACTATCACCAGAAGATTCAAATATCAGTTGTGGGGGCCTGGGCCATGTGCATTGGGAGTTTTGCACCCCCCCCCCCCCCAAGTGTCACTGAAGAGCTCTGAAACCAAGATGTGCAGTTGCTCTCAGTTGGTGGGAGCCATGCTCGCCCTGGGTCAGAGTCACAGGCACTTAGTGTGGCCTCATGTGTGCACCTAGAATCAGGGACTTAGTATGGCCTGCACTACATTAAAACAGAGGACCCACTGGCGTGTGCCAAAAATCAAAGTCCCCTATTGCGTGTCAGAAATCAGAGGCTCCCTGAGTTCATGCCAAGAATTGAGAATCAGAGTCTCTGTTTCTTGGTGCTACCTCACACTGAGAATCAGGGTCCCTGTGTGCACATGCGCCAAGAATTGGAGTCACTGGCTCTTAGTGTGAATGTACTGGGAATCAGCGATCCCGGATGCACGCAATGAGGAACAGAATCTAGTCACTGGTGTTCATTGCTGCCTCTTGCGTGGAGATTCAGGGTCCCCAATCTGCTTGAGAGACCAGGTTGTTAGGTCGCACTAGCAACCTCCTGCTAGGTTGGCAGGAGGTCCACTTCTGCTCTACAGTAAACAGCCTTCTGTGTGCACTTGCCCTGAATCAAAGTCAGGTGGCACTGCCACTTATTGTGGGTGTGGGGTCTGGTCACACGGGTGTGCACAGTGGAAAACAAACTCCCTGTGTCCATGTACCCAGGCTGAAATTCAGCACTGCCTCCCTGTGTGGGCACAGGGTCTGGTCATGGGGAATAAACTCCCCAAGTCTGCACATTCACGTTCAAATTCAGCACAGCCTCTCTGCTAAGGTGCAGGGTCTGATCATTGGAAACATCTCCACTGGGTTTGCACCCACAGGCTCAAATTCAGTGCTGTTTCTCTGCATGGTTGCAGGTTCTGGTCGGAGAAGACAGTCTCCCCCAAGGTCATGCGCCTATGCTCAAATTCAGGACTTCCTCCCTGCCTAGGCATGGAGACTAGTCGCAAAAAACAAATTCCCAGAGTTTGCAAATCCAGTCTCAAGTTCAGCGCTGTCTTCCTGTCCTGCATAGGTGCAGGATCTGGTCACAGAAAGCTACCTTCCTAAGGATGAGCAGCGAGGCTCAGATTCAGCTCAGTCTCCCTGCCTAGGCGCAGAGATGAATCACGGGGAAACAGATTCCCAGAGTTTGCAAGTCCAGGCTCAGGTTCAGCGCTGTCTCCCTGCCCTGCGTGGGCACGGGGTCTGGTCAAAGAAAACTACCTCCCTTCAAATTTAGCTCTGTCTCCCTGCCTGGGTACGGAGACAAGTCAAGGGAAACAAACTTCCCGTGTCAGACACCAAGTCTCAAAGGCAGAGTCACCACTCCTTTGTGTGTGCAGAAAGCCTTATTGTGTGGCTGGGATCTGGTAGTTTCTATGTCGCTGCTGCAGGGGCGGCGGGGAGGGGATTGTTTTGTGACTCACAGAAATCTGCGGCCAGGTGCCTTAAGTCTTGGTGTCCCTGGGTCTGCAGTAGTGATCGTAGGTCTTTTACCAGTGTGGCTGTAGGGTCCTGGTTTGCTTCTGAGACCAGACTGGGTGTTGGTGAGGCTAGGATTCTAATCTCGAGCAGTTCTGTTCTTCAAGATGGCATGGTCTCTGTGCCACCGGTGTCCTCCCTGGAGTGTTTGCGGCAGCAGTGGGGTTTTGCCATCTAAGACTGCCCAGATTGGCAGACCTCTGGAAGAACTGTAAAGTCTAACTGTCCCTATTTCACTCACACACATATCCACACATGTCCACACACACCTCTATTGCTCCCTCACACTCTCACACACTCTCCCTCCCTACCTTCCTACTGGTTGCCATCTTTTACACCGAGTTTTGTCTTTTATACCTATTTTCATTTTAACAGAAAATAATGAAATTAATTTGCTTTAATTACAAGCATAATTGAACCTTAGCTAAATATATAAAAGAAACACAACTAGGTATCATTTACCATTTTTATCTCTGATGAAGAATTTGGGTTTTTATGTGTGTGTGTTTTTAAAATAATAGCACTTCTAAAATTATACCAAATAAATAACTATGCTATCAAATCCTAAGGCCAAGCCTGATTTTACACACAGATGTCTAAATTTCTTAAATCTAGAGTATGATAAATATATCAACATTAAAACTATGAATTTCACCTCTGGTTTTCAATATCCTTTTGTTTTGTTTTTTGCATTAGAGAATAATTTTATTTATTTTTCATGTTTATTGAGGTGACATTGGTTAATAACGTTATGTAGATTTCAGGTATACATCATCTGTATATTGCATTTGTGTTCACTGCCCCATGTCAAGTTGTTTCTCAATTTCTAAGTTCCAGTGTTCTTAGATACTCTCCAAATTCCTATTCTAGTTCTACTTAGGTTATTTCAATAATACTTTTGCTCTGAACTTCTATGCTTATTACATCAGATATTGACTAGATGCTGAATATAATTGCATCATTTAATTAGAGGGGATTTAAACATCTTGCAGTACTTTAAAGTTCTCCCTATGCTTTAAGGTTTTCATAATTATTGCTATGCAAAGATACCAATTAGTAGAGATTTATAGTTTCTAGGGACTTACGATGTTTGTGAAATGAAAAATTTTTTTTCTTTGCCCTAAATTCAGTTTGAAAGAATAAGAGAGAGAAAGAGAGAAAAGAACACAACAGCTTTTTAGACCTTCCTGAACAACATTTGAGCAATGATTTTAATTGAAAGAATACATTTTTATAGAAAATACAAACAGAGACATAGCTATATGGAACAGATTAACTGCTGTAGGGCAGGGAGCAGGGATTGGATGAAAGAAGGTGAAGGAATTAGCCAAAGAATATACATGCATAACTCATAGACATAGACAACATTGTGGTGATGGCCAGAGGGAAGAGGGAAGTGGAGGGTGGTGGATATGGGCAAAGGATATAGGGCAAATGGGGTCATCTGTAATAGTGTCAACAATAACAATTTCCAAATAAAAGAATGTTTTATCAACTTTATTAAAATATAATTTACCCATCAAAAAGAAAAGAATAGTGCAATATTGTTGCATCATAGAGTCTTAAATAGCATAGTTCATAAATGAGGTAACTTGTTTTTCTGGACTCATGGAACATTAGAGAGGGTAAGATTATCTTTGCCACTTAGAATGTGTTTGTGCTCTTTCATGCTGTATCAGGAATATAACAAAAGTTACATTTTGGCTGTATGTCATGGACAGGGACCTTGTCGAAAAAGACAAGGGACCTTGATCAGTAGGAGTTTCCTGACTTCAGGTGCTGAACAAAAGCCAAAGAAAATTTTTAAGTATCCTTGTCAGCCTTTTTGCTAGTACTGATGGAGCAATGTTCCTCTACCTCTCTGTCTCAGATTCATAATTATTTTTACTATTCTATAATTATTTTAAGAGCATTTTATTAGGTTAGAGAGAACTGTAAGTGAACATATGATACGTTCCTAATAGAGAACAGCTGAGACTAATATTGCTCATCTAGAAATAAGAAAGCTAAAATTGTGGTAGCACTTCCTCCAGGTATTTAGCTCAAGTTTATGCAGAGTTGCCTGAAAGTTAACAGGAAAAGAAACTACTTGTGAAGTGTTAAAACCACAATCTAAGAAAAAAACTTTTTATAATGTCGTATTGTAGAGTATTGTGAACTAAATGTCATACTCAAACTGATTTAGTATTTAATAAATACACATCGCTTACCTGAAATAAAAACAACAAAAAGCACCTAATCCTAACATTAGCTGAGGTGTTGTTTTTTTGTCTGTTTGGCATTTTTTTTTGCTTTGTTTTCATTCTTTTGGAGCCGTATGTCTAGCAATAGTATTACCATCATTATATATACTAGAGGCCTGGTGCACAAAATTCATGCATAGGGGTGCAGAGTGTATATCCCTCAGCCCAGCCTGCACCCTCTCCAATCTGCAACCCCTTGAGGGATGTCTGACTGTCCATTTAGGCCGATCCCACATCCCTCTCACAATCTAGGACTGGCTTCCAACTGCTTGCCTGCCTGCCTGATTGCCCCTAACTGCTTCTGCCTGCCAGCCTGATCACCCCCTAACCACTCCCCTGCCAGCCTGATCAACGCCTAACTGCTCCCCTGCCTACCTGATTGCCCTCAACTGCCCAACCCTGCCGGTCTGGTAACCCCTAACTGCCCTCCCCTGCCAACCTGGTCACCCTTAACTGCCCTCCCCTGCTGGCCTGGTTGCCCCCAACTGCCCTCCCCTACAGTTCTGGTCCCTCCTAACTGCCCTCTCCTGCAGGCCTGGTTGCCCCCAACTGCCCTTCCATGCTGGCCTGGTCACTCCAAACTGTTTTCCCCTGCTGGCCTGATCTCCCATAACTGCCCTCCCCTGCTGGCCATCTTGTGTTTCCACATGGGGTAGCCATCTTTGACCACATGGGGGCGGCCATATTGTGTGTTTGAGTGATAGTCAATTTGCATATTACCTCTTTATTATGTAGGATTTTTTTCTTTTTTTAACCATCATATTTTAGACAAAGAATGATCTTCAGGTTTTCTGCCTCACAAAGGATCTACAATACAATTAAAATTAATTTTAATTATCTAAAGCTAAGAATTTATTTTCTCACTTTTGCAAGTCCTATAGACAACCGGTTAATTGAGGTTGCTAAACTATAAACTTAGTAACATAAATAATTTTTACATTCTATTTTAGCAGTATTTCTATGAAAAAAATAAATCTCAATTTTTACTGGGAATTTCAACAACACTCCCTCCCCATTCTGCAGTGTCACTGGGTAGACACTGGGAGAACAAGGTTCTAATAAGAGATGGGAAGGGGTAGAGCTGTGAATTGGGGCTAAAATTGGGAAAGAATAGTGGGGAGTCTTTTGAGGGTTTCTGAAGCAAGGTCTTTGCTTTTAGCATTATAGATGCAGGTATAATAATAATGAGGGCAGATGCTGTGCTCTCAAAGTTCCAGAAGTTTAACAACAAGCTTGTCCATATTAATTATTAACACATGAAAGAGGTTGTGAGGATGTATGAAGCTCAGTAAAATTCAATGAACATATATGTGTTCCTCCTTTTCTTTCTCCCTCCTCCCTTTGCTGTACAATTTTATCTTTTTCTTTCCCTAAAAGTTCTCCACACTTCCTTACTTCCTACTCCCTCTCCATATGTCAGCTTTCTCTCAGTCTTTTCATTTACGTATCTTTCATTTTGACCCAATATGAAAATTTGGGACCACAGCAATATAGTGCACAAATAATAAAACACAATTCAATCTATGTTTCAAAATATTGCCTGACAGCTCTCTGAATTCAGGGTCTGTTTTATTCGTCATCTAACAATGCCTAGCACATGGTAGTAGCTCAATAAAAAATTGTTGAGTGAATAATGAATAAATGAATGCTGTTTTTGAGGACAGCTCTTTTATGGAGTTATAATTCTAGAATGAAGGAAAACATGGACTCTAGAGTGGATGGAGTTAGACAAAAGGAAAGTTTAGGAATGTGATATGAACTATGTCGGTGGTGGAATAGCTGAGTGAACTCATCCTTTTTTTCTCTTTCACCTAATACTGCCCATATAAATGAAACAAAGGTAATATCTACAGGGGCCTAGAAATCTACAGTGTTTGAAGGCAATCCAGGACTGATTTAGAGGCCCTGTGGTACCCAAATCCCTGCTGTGTTTTTCCAATAGTCTCAAGATGTAGCTTGCATCTCTAAGATAGCTATCCAGCATGGCTGCTTCAGCTCTAGAATCACATCCATATTCCAGACAGAGGAATAATTTACTAGAAGAATGAGCATACACATACTCACTATAGTAACATTTACTATGCACACACCATTCCTTTTATAGTCATACTAGTGGCCCAATGCATGAAATTCATGTAAAGGACTTGTCCCATGCAGCCCCACTTGCGTCAGCTGGGCCTTGCAGCCCCAGCTTCATCCAGAAGGTTGTATGGACGGTTGTTCTGCTGTTCAGTCTAATTAGCATATTAGCTCTTTATTATATAGGATTGGCCAAAGCTTACTAACTTGGTCACACCTAGCTGAAAGGAAAGCTTCTAAGTGGCATTATGCCCAACTAAATTTTGGGTGTTTATTAAACACTAGAGGCCCGGTGCATGAATTTATGCACAGGTGGGGTTCAGCCATCCTGCCCTGATTGGGGTTGCAGGGGCTGATCAGGGACAGGGCCTCGGGCAGTTGGACCACCAGCCCAAACCCCTGGTCGAACTCCTGGTTGAGGGGATGATTTGCATATTAGCCTTTTATTACGTAGGATAGGGTAGAAGAAGCAGGGAACAGATGCTAGGGACAACTGCATATCTCTATCACATTGACCAGTGGATTTTCTTGGAAAAATATCAGTGATAAAAGATAGTCAAAGAATTTATACTGTTCCCTCTTAACTAGATTACTGCACTACTTAAAGCTGAAGTCTAACTGCCTTTAGCTTCTTCCCACAAATCAGACCATCCTAGAGGTTTCTCCTAATCTTCTAAGATAGCAGTTGCCAACCTTTTGGTCCTCATGGACCACCTGTTGGTGAAAATCAAAGCTCAGTCACATTTCCCTGCTTGCAATGTTTTTAATGATCCCTTGACTTTTTCCCTCATCTGAATCCATAGCACTGCTTGTGTATTTAAAATAATTCTGCCAGCCGAGACCGGTTTGGCTCAGTGGATAGAGCGTCGGACTGCAGACTGAAGGGTCCCGGGTTCGATTCCGGCAAGGGCATGTACCTTGGCTGCGGGCACATCCCCTGTAGGGGGCGTGCAAGAGGCAGCTGATCGATGTCTCTCTCTCATCGATGTTTCTGACTTTCTATCCCTCTCCCTTCTGCTCTGTAAAAAATCAATAAAATATATTTTAAAAATAAAATAAAATAAAATAATTCTGCCATATGTGGTTCTTTATTGGATTATAAGGCTCCTTAGGGCTTCAGTTATGTTTCTTTCATATTTGTATACTTCAAAATACTTTGTATTCTTGCAAATCACTGAGCTCTCTATAGATAGATATTAAATGAAAGCCGTTCAATTCTTTACTCCCCCTAAAGCAAAAATGTGGTTTAAAAAATTGTCCTCAGCCATGGCATGATCTCTTTATTAAGGGGCTTGGGTAGATAGAAAAAAAAGAAGGCTTGAAGTAGCTCTTTCAATGAGATTTGAGGCCATCTTCCAAATTATATTATTCCCTATTTTTTTCATGCCTATATATGTATATCTTTTTCCTGTTCATGTAATCTTAGGGAAAGTACTAGTAACCCCTAAATCTAGTTTCTGATTTTATAACCCTCTTTAATTCCTCTGATTCATAGTTATTTACCAAATAAACTCAATGCTAGAAAAGATGGGCCATTTCTTACCCTTGAGTTTTCAGTTTAATAGGGAAGATTGGCTATCCCCCTTGCAATTACAGTGTTGAGACTTAAGTGCTATAGCAGAGGAAATAAACAAAGGGGATATCTAACCCAGGTAGGATGGAGTCAGGGAAGGCTTCTCTAAGCAGGGATTTCGAACTTCAGAATGAAGATGCAAAGAGGGCCAGGATTAGAGGGTACCAATTTATAATCAGAGGGAAGAGCATGTGCACAAGTCCAGAAATGATCCCTGTGAGTGGACTGTGAAGTTGGGCAACATTGTGAGGCTGTAAAAGGAAGGGGAGTGGTAAGTCTCACTACCTCTTCTTTAGTGTGCATAGATTTCCTTTGCCTGTGCTCATCTTGCACACTTGTGAAAGTCACTGCTTTCACCACTTCATGCTACTACTTGAAATAGTTTAGGGCTCCATTATTACCTCATGGCTTGTGCAGTCTCCTCTTTTCACTGGCTTTCTTGGCTCTTTAAAACTGATCCTAACCTATTTCCCACTGTTTAATAACTCACATCCCTCTACCAAAGCCAAGATAATCTCCTTATAGTCTCAAGTTCATCCAGCTTCTTTTCTTCTCCGTGCCATTCCCCTCTGCCCACCTTTCAGGTCTTTACTGATTCTCTACCCCTGGATATTTACAGTTTATGGCATTCAATTTAAGACAGAATTATACATTGCCTGGTGTTGTCCTTTGATTGTTTCTGAGGCTTTTATTATCAACTAAGTTGTATGGTAAGCTTCCTGAAGGCTGGCTCTGAAGCTACATTTTAAACCAATGAGGAAAAGAAAGAGCAGTGGACCTGAAGTCAGACAGACTTGTATTTGACTTGTAGCTCTGCCATTTATCATTTGCTTGACTGGTTTGTTGTTGGGTAATACAGGAATAATGAGATTCATCTCCCAAGGTTGTTGTGAGAAATTACATAACTCTGTGTGAAATTTGTGGGCTATAAAGCTCTATATATTTTACATTTCATTCCACAGTTCCTATGTAGAGACATATTCAGAAACATTAGGCTGTAAAAATGAAGGCAAGTAGTAATTATCCTTCTATATAATAAAAGTCTAATATGCAAATTGTTCTACTGGGAATTTGACCACTTGGTATGACAGGCACTGACCACCAGGGGGCATCGCGGAACATGGTGGACACAGGCAACACAGTGCTGGCAGTGGGCGGCACTGTAGGCACTGCCTGCCCTGATGAGCCCTGTTAAGAGTGGGACCGCGGCAGAATGGTGGAACAGGTAAGTGGGCGGTGTCAGGCCAAGGCAGGTGCAAGCATGAGCCTGATTGCCCCGCTGATCGTGACCAGTGGTGGCATTGGGGAAGCGGGGCTGCTGCCCAGCTCCAACTGATTACCCCACAGATGGCAATTGGCAGCAGCAGGGGTCAGGGCTACTGCCCGGATCTCAGTTGCTGAAGGAGCCAGGCAGGAGGCCCAGCACTGACCAATCGCCCTGCAGACAGAGACCAGTGGCCAGCGGGCCCTGATCACTTGATTGAGGCTGGACCCTGGGCTGGGACAGGGACCTGGGAATGGGTGGTGGCAACCAGCCTCCCACAGCACCTGGGCAAGGGGCTGCAACCTCTCGGCCAGCTATCTGGGGGCAGGGGTAACGACGGAGGTGCGGTGAGAATGCAGGGTGTCCACTGAGCTCACTCTCAATACCCTGATAACCTCCCCCAGGACACCAGGGTTCACCCTGGGGAAGCCCCTGTGCTCAGGTGCTAGGCGCCTGCAAGGAGCATGCCCCACACCCATGTGGCCTCTTCTGGGTGAGCTAAGCCATGGCTGTTGAGACCACAGGGGCCGTTGGGCTCCGCATGGGTTTGCGCAGGAGCCGATCTGTGAGGCCAGCCAGGAGAGAAATGCTGCCCACCTGGCTTTCAAGCAGCACCACTGGGTGGCCCAGAAGCCTACGCTGCACCCCAGCCCATGGCATCCAGCCGCACTCACTGCATCTCTATGTGGGGACTTGGGTGCTGGGACTCAGGCAGAGGGGGACACATGGGAGCCCGGGGGTCCAGGTGCTGCCCAGGGCCAAGAGGTCAGCTGGAACCTGCCCTTTCATACCAGATACTCCTGCTTCAATTTCAGGCCTAGGATTCATAGCTGTGCGTGAATTTTGTGAACCGGGCCTCTAGTCTATATTTTCTATCAAATAAAAGAGTAATATGCAATTGACCATACCTTCGCTACACCCACAAGCCATGTGCACCAGCCAATCAGGAGTATGCAAATTAACTCCAACCAAGATGGCTGTGGCCACAGTAAGAGAGCAGGAGGGAGGCTTGGGTTTCCCTGGCGATGGAAGAAGCCAAGCTTTCTCCACACCCTGGCCGGCCCAGGCCTCCACTCAATGCTACAAAGTTCAATTATAGAAGATAAATAAATCCAACAGAAATGGCTGTGGCCACAGAGCAGGAGGCTTGGCTCCGCTCTAGGCTACAAAGTTTCAGTTGTAGGAGATACATAAATCACAGTTACCAGGGCCTCCGCTTGGTACGCTGGGGGGAATGGCCGGCCTGCAAACCACCACAGGCCCCTCACCCAGGTGGCCCCATGCTCCAAGCGAACCCCCACCCTGATCTGGGACACCCTTCAGGGCAAACCAGCTGGCTCCCCCCCATGCATCAGGCCTCTATTCTATTTAATAAAAGAGTAATATGCAGATTAACTATCACTCCAATACACAAAATGGCTGCCCCCATGTGGTCAAAGATCCTGCCCCCATATGGACACAAGATGGCCACCACAAAATGACCAGCAGTGGAGGGCAATTGGGAGGTACCAAGCCTGCAGGGGAGAGCAATTGGGGGTGATCAAGCCTGCAGGGGAGGGCAGTTAGGTATGACCAGGCTGGCAGAGAGGGAAGTTGGAGGCAACCGGACCTGCAGGGAAGGGAAGTTGGGGGGAACCCAGACCTGCAGGGGAGAGCAGTTGAGGGGGACCAGGCCTGCAGAGGAGGGCAGTTGAGGGGGACCAGGCCTGCAAGGGAGGACAGTTAGGGGCAAACAGGCTGGCAGGGGAGCAGTTAGGCTTCAGTCAGGCTGGCAGGGAAGCAGTTAGGCATCAATCAGGCTGGCAGGTGAGTGGTTAGGAAGTTATTAGGCTGGCAGGCAGAAACGGTTAATCAGGAAGGCAGGTAGGCAAGCAGTTGGGAGCCAGCAGCCCTAGATTGTGAGAGGGATGTCCGACTGCCCTTTTAGGCCTGATCCCACTGAGATTCATTGGGCCTAAACGGGCAGTCAGACATCCCTTGAGGGTTCCCAGATTGGAGAGGGTGCAGGCTAGGCTGAGTGACACCCCCCAGCACTAGGCCTCTAGTATAGATATAAAAGGCTAATATGCTAAGTGTTCAACCATCCGACCTGTTGCTATGACTCGCACTGACTCCCTGGGGGCAGACACTCAACGCAGGAGCTGCCAAGCTGCAGTGACTTGGCAGCAGTGTTTCTCAGGTGACATACACCAAAACCAGAGAGGAGGGAGCCTGATTCCTTGCTGGGCTGCGCGATTCCACCTGCAGCCTTGGGTTATGTTGTTGCTGGGCATTGTTGGTCCTGAATCTGGTTTACTGCACATTTGTATTTGCATTCCACACCTTGTATAACAGCAACTTGCAGAGTGCCCTTTCACACTCTTGGACTCTTCAGGGGATGTCAGATTGCTGGTTCTAGCCCGATTATCACAGGCCAGGCCGAGGTACCCCACTTGCCAGAGGGACCCCATACACTCTGCAGATGCCAGCGAGGGACCACAGGAGGTTGGCTCCAGGGCATGTCAGGCCCAGCTTGCCCAATCCAGCCCCACTAGCCACCTTTTAATTAATTTCCTTTCAATGTGCACAAATCCACGCACTGGGTTGCTAGTATGAGATTTTATGGTTTCTTCCAAAACCTTAGTATCTTATTTATTTACTATTTTTTATTTTTTAATCTTTATTTCTCAGATTATTACAATTGTTCCTCTTCCCCGCCCCCCAAGCTCCCCTCTACCCGGTTCCCACCCCATCTTCTGTCCTTACCCCCTCCCTCCCACTGACCTCATCCATAGGTATACGGTTTTTGTCCAGTCTCTTCTGCACTCATCACACCTATTTCCCTCCAAGAATTGTCAGTCCACTCCCTTTCTATGCCCCTAATTATATTATATTCACCAGTTTATTCTGTTCATCAGATTTTTTATTCACTTGATTTTTATGTTCACTTTTGATAGATATATATTTGTTGTCCATAATTTTTATCTTTACCTTTTTCTTCTTCTTCCTCTTCTTAAAGAATACTTTTCAGCATTTCATATAATACTGGTTTGATGGTGATGAACTCCTTTAGCTGTTTCTTATCTGCGAAGCTCTTTATCTGCCCTTCAATTCTGAATGATAGCTTTGCTGATTAGAGTAATCTTAGTTGTAGGTGCTTGCTATTCATCACTTTGAATCTTTCTTGCCACTCCCGTCTGCCTGCATAGTTTCTGTTGAGAAATCAACTGACAGTCATATGTGTGCTTTCTTGTAGGTAACTGTTTTTCTCTTGCTGCTTTTAATATTTTCTCTTTGTCTTTTGCTCTTGTCATTTTAATTATGATGTGTCTTGGTGTGGTCATCTTTGGATTCCTTTTGTTTGGGGTTCTGTGTGCTTTCTGGACTTGAAAGTCTATGTCTTTCACCAGGTAGGGGAAGTTTTCTGTCACTATTTCTTCAAATAGGTTTTCAGTGTCTTGCTCTCTCTCTTCTTCTGGCACCCCCATAATTCGGATGTTGGTATGCTTGAAGTTGTCCCAGAAGCTCCTTATACTATCTTCATATTTTTTAATTCTTTTTTCTTTTCTTAAATTAAGTTTTTATTATTTTTTTGCAGTATAACTTATATTTAATAGTAGTACATATGTTTTCCTGTTGTTCTCCCCATTATCCTTCCCCCAGCCTCCCCTACCCCCCATCACATGTCCCCACCTGCCTCCCTCCCCGCCCCAGTATCTTTTCATTCATTGGTTATGCTCATGTGCATGCATACAAGTCCTTTGGTTGATCTCCCCTAATTCTTTTTGCTTTTTTGGTTGGGTGTTTTTTGCTTCTTTGTATTTCAAATCTTTGACTTGATTCTTGCGATCCTCTAGTCTGCTGTTGGATCTCTGTATATTATTTTTTTATTTCAATCAGTGTATGCTTAATTTCCAGTTGACCCTTTTTCATATCCTCAAGGGTCTCGCTAAATTTATTGGGAGTCAGGTAGGAGGCCCAGTCCTGACCGATTGCCCCAGAGACAGTGACAAATGTCTGACAGTCCCTGATTGCCTGATCAGGGATAGGCCCAAGTTTGGGATGGAAAACTGGGTAGGTGGAAGCAACCAACCTCCCTCGATGCCCGAGCAGGGGGCTGCGACCTTTTTCAGGCTACTTGGGGGCTGGGGTGATGGGGATGGAAGAGTGGTGAGAGTGCGGGGTGTTCATAGAGCTTGTTCTTATTCCCCCTACTACCCCCCTCTGGGACGCCAGGGCTCATGTGCCAAGGAAACCCCCATGCTCTGGTGCCAGGTGCCTGAGAGGAACCCACCCCTCACCCATCACAGCCTCTTCCAGGTGAGCCAGCGTGCAGCTGCAGGCACCGTAGGGACATTTGGGCTCCTGTCGGTTCACACAGTAGCAGGTCTGCAAGGCTGGCCAAGAGAGAGTACACTGCTTGCCCGGCTTCTGTGCAGTGCCAGTGGGCAGCCCAGAGTCCCATGCTGCACCCCGGCTCATGGCATCCAGCTGCACTCACCGCATCTCCATGTGGGGACTTATGCACCAGGACTGGGGGTGGAAGGTGCAGGGGCCCAGATGCCAGCTTGGACCTGCCCTCCTATGCCTGATGCTCATGCTTCAATTGCTGGCCAGGCCTAGGGACCTCACTCGTACACAAATTTCATGCACTGGGATTATAGTATTCTATATAATAATCAGCTATTTTGGCCAAAATTACTGATTTTCAAATGTAGGAGAAAACATTTCAAGGTGTGTGTGTGTCTGTGTAAGCCATCATTTTTTTTTAATCCTACCAAATAAATCACTCTGAATTCTGCTCCTTCCTCCCTCCCTCCGTCCCTCCCCCCTCCCTCCTTACCTCCCTTCCTGCCTGCTTTTCTTCTCTCCTTCCTTTTGTTAATCCTCACCCCAAATTTTTTTTCATTGGTTGTTTTTTTTAAAGAGTGTAATGTTTATGAGTTTATCCAAAAGATAATGGGTAGTATTTTGGAGATTAAAAGACAATGTTAGCATGATAAACTATCAAGTAGTAGAAGATATTGCTCATGACAAAATAAGGTAGAAGAGCCTAAGGAAAACATGAGTGGGATATACAGTGTTTTCCCAGATGATGTACTGAAACTTTATTTTTTCTTGATTCACTATACTAGGTGTACTGGTTAATAATGGCGGATTTTGTAATCAAATAAAACATAATTTCAAGAGAAACATCAAAAGTGCTTTATTCAAAGTAATGTCCATTGCTAGCTACACATTTCCCCCATCTTTCAGATAATTTGTGGGAATCATCCCAATAGAACTTTTCTTGTTTTGAGGCAAACCATTCAGACACCCAATTTTCCACTTTCGTACATTTTGAAGTGCTGCTCAGAAACTTTGTCCGCCATCAATCGGAACAAGTGGTAGTCTGAAGGAACAAGGTCTGGTGAATATGGTGGGTATTAACTTCTCAGGCAAGATCTTTTAATGTGTCTTTAACTGGTTTTGAAGTGTGTGCATTATCATGAAGCAAAATTACTTTGCTGTGTCTTCTGGCCCATTCTGGTTGTTTCACTATCAAAGTGTGGTTCATATTGATTATCTGTTGTCGATAGCGATTAGTATTAATGATTTTACCTCATTTTAGAAGCTCGTAATACACCACACCTTCCTGATCCCACCAAACGTAGAGCATTGTCTTCTTTCCAAAGCGATTTGGCCTTGCAGTCAATGTTGATGGTTGGCGTGGATCAACCCTTGATTTTGTACATTTGGGATTCTCTAAATAAATCCACTTTTCATTGCCAGTCACAATTCGATGCAAAAAAGGCTTTCTTTTGTGTAGTTGAAGCAACATTTTACTGATGACTTTTCAGATTTCCATTTGTCTTTTGTTCAGCAGATGTGGCACCCATTTTCCTTCCTTTAAAATCTTCCCCATTGCTTGTAAATGATCAGAAATTGTTTGCTGAGCAATGTTTAATCTTTCTACAGGTTGTTTTTGAGTTTGACATGCATCTTCATCCAATAATACTTGTAATTGTTGCTCTTCAAACTTTTCTGGTTGACCTGGACGTTGTGTTTCACATAGAAATCATCGCTTTTAAAGCGTTTAAACCAGCGTTAACAAGTATCTTGGAGATGGAACATGTTCACAGTAAGCTTCCCGAAGTATATGATACTTTTTTCTTCAAAATAAAGTAATGAATTAAAACTTCCCACAAATGCTCTTTTTTGGCACTAAATTTGACATGTTTAAGTGTAAAAATATCTATGATGTTAACATCTTCAGCAAATTTGACATATGAAATTTTGAAGCTTGCTGTCAATTCAACAAAATAGCATACATATCAAATCGCATATATATCAACATATGTGTAACTCCATCTATTGAAAAAAAAAAATCCACATTATTAACTGGTACATCTAGTAGTTTAGTTATCTGTGACAATTGTGGATAGAGGAAAAGAATAAAGTAAGGATATCACTGATAAATAAAACCTAAAACTAGTCTCCAAACATTATCTAATTTTCTCCCACCTCCCAAGGGGTATACAGAATGCAATAAAATATTGAAGGAAGGTATACATATATACAGTTTGACAGCAAACTACAGTACTAGTAGCAACCTGTTTTTTATAGTATATACTAATGGCCCAGTGCATGAATTCATGCACGGGTGGAGTCCCTTGGCCTGGCCAGCAATTGGGGCTGATCAAAGGGCTGGCCGGTTTGGGGAGAGGGACCCTGGGGGGTTAGCTGGCCGGCCTTCCAACCGGGGCCTATCAGGGGGACTGGCCAGCCAGGGGGAGGAACCGTGGGAGGTTGGCTGTGGGAGTGCACAGACCAACAGGAGGCAGTTCCTGCATTGAGCATCTGCCCCCTGGTGGTCAGGGTACATCATAGCGACTGGTTGTTCTGGTCATTCAGTCATAACAGTCAGTTAGGCTTTTATATACATAGACTAGCGCTGGGCACCAGCAGTGGGTACGAGCAGTGACTGGCACTGGCTGCAGGTGTGAGCGAGCCCAGTGTTGGCAGCAGTTGTGAGTACCAGGCAGGACTGCAGCACATGGGAACAAAGAATTTTCAGTAACCACCAGAGGCTCACCCCAATGACAGCGATCAGTGCCCCGCCTTCGTCTGGAGCCCCCACTCACTTGCTTCACCATCCTGCCACAGCCAACATCACCATGTTCTGCACATGCCCCTGGTGGTCAGCACACGTCATAGTGACCAATTGTTAAGTTGTTTGGTTGTTCTGGTTGTTCTGCTGTTTGGTCTATTTGCATATTAGCCTTTTATTATATAGGTCTAGAGGCCCATTGCATGAAATTTGTGCTTGGTGAGGGTCCCTAGGTCTGGCCAGCAATCAGGGCTGATTGGGGCCTTCTGGCTGCTGGCTGGGGCCTCCCTTCCCCAGCTGCTAGCTGTTGGCCAGGGCCTTTCTTTTTTCCACACCACCCTCTGGTGGTCAGCACATGTCATAGCAAGTGATCGAACTTCCGGTCTCCTGGTCAAAATCCTACAGGGACACTTTGCATATTGGTCTTTTATGTATATAGAAGTTGAATTCAGGAGATAATGGATGATATATAACAAGTCAAGCTGATCTACATGAAATAATTATTTTTTTAGGGAATTACACCAGCAAATGGTTTAAACAACACTTAAAGAAAAAAAATAAAAGGTGGCTCTTGAATATTTTTACACAAATATTGGAACCTGTCTTAGGACACTTTATAAATTTAGCACCCCAAAAGTAAAATGAAGAAAATTGTTAATTTATTGTTTTACAGTTTTTTTGTATCTCTGTTGCAAGTAATACTTTGTTAGTTTGAGCAATACTGAGAATTTCACTAAGCAGTGTAGTAATGACATCTGTAACTCTTTGAAAAATCCCTTCTGCATTCTCAGAAAACTTTCTTCTTTCAAAGCAGGATATGTATTGAGTGATAGAAATAAAGAGGAAAAATTGCATAGAATGTACTATACAATTTGTTCAGTTTGCTTGTGTTGAGGGTTGTATTTTTATGCCGTTGTTTTTACTCATATTTTACATTTTTGGATTTAGACTGTAGCATTTTTGAGGGATGGCCCCCCCTCCATGAATTTTAGAAATTGAGCATTGGGGAATTAAAAAATGAAAAATCTGTTCTTACAGATATTCCCACCCTTATCCTCTATCCACAATCAATAATAAAATTTCCCACAAAATTCTAGATTTTGTTACAGATACACTAATATTTTAAACATAACTTTAATGTATATTGTATCTGATATAGTGAGGATGAAAACAAAATTATCAATGTTATTAAAATTAATATATTTTGATAAGGGTCGGTGAAGAGATTTTTATCTTTATTACTTTTAATCCAGTACAGGGCATTGTGTTTTATTACTTTTGCTCTGCTCTAACACTATATAATTTAAAACAAACAAAACATTGAATGAAGATTGGACCTCATCAGTATCTGGAGTGGTTGAGTCCTTACCTGTTTGTCTGCTTTATGATTGGCTGAAAGCTGTTGCTAAGCTTGTTTTTTTCTTCTTAGGGAAAGTTAAAAGTTAAGTGTGACCTATTTGAACTACATCCTGCTGTTTTTAACTCTGCTTTACTCTCTGTCCTGATCCACATACTTGCTTTTATCTTTTGAAGCTTAGATGTTTTTTAAAAACAACAGTTTATAAACTTAGTGTGCAGTGTTTTAAAATTTTAATTGTATATTGATAATACACAAATTAAAGTACTATGGTTTAATTTTAAAATCTTGTTGAATATTTGAAAGTTGAATTTTCTGACCTAAAGCAAGTTCTAATTGTAGAGATCAAATACATTATTTTAAAACTTGCTTGTTGCCCTAACCGGTTTGGCTCAATGCATAGAGCATCAGTCTGCAGACTGAAGGGTCCTGGGCTCGATTGTAATCAAGGGGACATACCTTGGTTGCAGACTCCTCCCTGGTGGGGGCCCTGGTAGGGGCTCTTGCAGAAGGCAATCAGTCGATGTGTTTCTTTCACATCGATCTTGCCCTCTTTTTTCCACTTCCTCTAAAAATTAGTGGGAAAATATCCTCCAGTGAGGATTAAAAAAAATAATAATGAAAAACCTCCCTGTCAAAAACACAAAGGATTCTTTAGATCTCAATAATACTTTATTATTAATTGAAAAAAAAATTTCCAAAGTATTTCACTGAAAAATTTATTAGGTCAATTTTTTTGTGATCCAGGATAAAAACTATTAAAGATCATATTGGCATGTATGTCACTGTGGATAAGGTGGACTTAACTCACATTTTCTGGAGAAGGGCTAGAAGTATTGATAATCCTTTCATTTATAGACCAGTTCCATGACAGGCTAAATGAAAGTTTTACTGTGAGGCAAGTTTGGTTTATAATTCAGTATACCATTGTGAAATGTGATTCTATAAGCTTTTCCTCTCTAAGGTTCTATTTAGCATTGAAGGGAATCAGACTTTGAACCAGATCCCCCCCCGCCCTCTGCTGGAAGCAGTAGAAATCTTTAGAGTATGCCTGAACCTTAAAGTTATTATTCACCAAGCCTTGGGTGAATAATGTAGGGAGCGATAGACTAACATACATCTTCCAAACCTACTATGAGAATGCTAGTGTGTAGATCAAGAGATGTAGCATATATATCCTATCTAATAAAAGAGCAATATGAAAATTAACCATCACTCTGCTACACACAAAGCCATGCCCAGCAGCCAATCAGGAGCAAGAATGAAAATTAAGATGGCTATGGCCACAGAGTGAGCAAGAGGCTTGGGTTTCCCCGGCAATGGAGGAAGCCAAGCTTTTCACACACCTTGGCGGGCCTAGGCCTGCACTTAAGGCTACAAAGTTTCAATTATAGAAGATAACTAAATCTCAACAGAAATGGTGGCAGCCACGGAGCTGGAGAGTGCAGGAGACTTGGGTTGCCCCCGGTGATGGAAGAAGCCAAACTTCTGCAGTCCTGGCCTGCCTTGGCCTCAATTATAGAAGATAAATAAATCCCAACAAAAATGGCTGTGGCCATGGAGCAAGCAGGAGGCTTGGCTCTGCTCCAGGCTGCAAAGTTTCAATTATAGAAGATAAAATAAGTCCCAGGAGCTCCACTTGGATCACTGGGAGGCTTGGCCAGCCTGCAAACTGCCACAGGCCCCTCGCCCAGGTCGCCCCATGCCCCAAGTGAACCCCCACCCTGATCTGGGACACCCTTCAGGGCAAACCAGCTGGCCCCCACCTGTGCACCAGGCCTCTATCCTGTCTAATAAAAGGGTAATATGTAAATTGACCATCACTCCAACACACAAGATGACTGCCCCTATGTGGACACAAGATGGCCACCACAAGATGGCTAATAGAGGAGGGCAATTGGGAAGGACCAGGACTTCAAGGGGGGCGGGGAGTTGAGGGTGATCAGGCCTGCAGGGGAGGGCAGTTAGGGGTGACCAGGCCGGCAGAAGAGGGAAGTTGGGGGTGACCAGGCTGGCAGAAGAGGGAAGTTGGGGGTGACCAGGCCGGCAGGGAAGGGCAGTTGGGGGGGGACCAGACCTGCAGGGGAGGGCAGTTAGGGGTGACCAGGCCTGCAGAGGAGGGCAGTTAGGGGCAAACAGGCTGGCAGGAAAACAGTTAGGCATCAATCAGGCTGGCAGGGGAGTGGTTAGGGGGTGATCAGGCTGTCAGGCAAGAAGCGGTTAGGGGCAATCAGGAAGGCAGGCAGGTGAGCATTTCGGAGCCAGCAGTCCTGGATTGTGAGCGGGATCCCAGATTAGGGTGCAGGCTGAGCTGAGGGACACACACCCCATGCACGAATTTTGTGCACTGGGCCTTTAGTGTGTGGTGTGTGGTGTGTGTGTGTGTGTGTGTGTATGTATGTATGTGTATATATATACACACACACACACATATATATATACATATATATATACACACACATACAGTGATATTCAAGTATATTAATACTTTTTTCCAACATAGTCTTTAGTCAGACAATATTACCAGAATTCTGATACATATAATATATAAAACTGGCATTTTATTAGTAAAGCAGTGCACATTGAATGGAAATTAGAAGAAATATTTTAATATTGCTATTCCCCATTCTCTATAATAGAAGTGTCAACCAAATTCACAATTGACTGACAGATCAAAACACATCCATGTGACATAGAAAGGAAGGTCAGCATAGCTGTTATAAATAAGAAATAATTTGATTAAAAGATTTTGGAATATTATCATTAGGATTTTGTTTTTTGAATCAAAATTATCTTTAGTATGACTAAAACATTGAAAAACTAGACATGATTAAGCTAATGACTCTTTAATATACATTTAGCCCAAACATTTTAACCATGGGTAATTTCAATTTTATAAAAGAAATAGATACTTTAGTGTTCTTTTCCATCCAGTCTGTGGAGTCAGGATAAGTTGAAGATATTAGGTTCGATTTTAACCTATTTTGAAGAAATAATTTTTTAAAGTATTTTGCCAAACTAATATATCCCTTGTATTTAAAAAATTATAGGTTATATATTAACACCAGTTCTTTCCTGTGCCCATAACAGAACTTTGATAATTTAAAATCTATTTTCAGTCCCACTAATATGGCTCAGTAGTGGAGCATCAACCCATGAACCAGGTCATGGTTCGATTCCTGGTCAGGGCACATGCCCCGGTTGCAGGCTCAATCCTCAGTAGGGGGTTTGCAGGAGGCAGCCTATCAGTGAGTCTCATCATTGATGTTTCTATCTCACTCTCACTACAATCAATAACAAAACACCACAAACAAAAAACCATTTCTTTAAAAAACATATATTTTCACATGTTTTTAGGTATAAATGAAATCCAGCCTCTTGAATACTATTTTATCCCTAGTAGCACCGTTGATTAGAATGTCATTCCAATAGGCCAAAGTTGTGGGCACACATAAGGATCAACCAGTGAATGTATAAATAAGTGAACAAGAAATAGATGTCTCTCTCTCTCATCAGTAAATATTTTTTAAAATTATGCAATATAGTTAGTATATATGCATAGTCTGAGTGATACCTTTTTTTTAGTTTGTATCATTTCCTCTTTTTTTTTCTTCTTTAAAACCATCAGTAGCTCCTAAGAAAATATAGGATAAAATACTCTTAATTTCCTACTACATTCACCTTTTTCCATATTTCATCCTATTCCAAATTAAACCTATTCCTTCTTATTTAACTCAACAATTATGCCAAAAAGTAATTAGCCTCTAAAAGTTGCAGTATTTATGAATAAATTCTCTCATTTAATTTTTATATCTCAACAGACACTTTCCTATCATTTCACCTTAGATAGGCCAAACTTGGTTACAAAATATTTATGAATCTTGGTTATAAAACGTTTATAAATTTTGTCAAACAATGGTATGTATACAGGCAGTGTCTGACCTATATAGCTGCTATCTTGGTGTCCTGCTGTCTTGTGGGTTCCCAAGAAGATGGGGAGAGACTATGAAAAATAGAGGCTGCTTAGCAGAACTGAACCCAAGGACAATCTGATTCCTATGCAGAACCTGCCTGCTTACAGTGGCACCAAAGCCTTCTAAAATGTTCATCAAGATGGCCCACATATTTCATAAACTGAATATTGAACTTGAAATTCACTATTATACTTTTAATTGAGTTAGGCATTTATTTTATTTTATTTTTTAATGGAAACATCTCTGCAGAATTCATTGACTCAGTACATAATTATTGAAGGTCTGTGTGCTAGCATTAGGGCATTGGAAATACAGCAATGAACAAAAAAAAAGCAAGCATTCTGATTTTAAGGCGCTTACATTTTATTGAGACAGACTAAATACATTCGTATGAGATATCAGCCTCCATAAAATAAAGAGTGTGAGTTAAAGAATCCTGTTTTCTTCTTATAGCTACCAGCTATTCTAAGAGGAATAGGAATAATTAAGGAACATTTAAAAGTTAGAAGTGGGTAGACACGGGTGAGTTACTTATTGAAAGGTCATTGGGTAGGTATCATAAAATCACCAAATGCCTGGGAAGAAACAATGAGAAGATTGACAAGATAGAGAAATAGAGAAGAGAAGCTCTCAAAGACCAAGATCACTCATTCCATGACTTCTGTTTGGTTTTTGTGTGTTTTTTGACCAAATCTCACCCTGAGTATAAACAAGGGAGCTACATTTTCCTTTCTTCCTGTCCTCTTCTCTTCTCGCACTCAAGAACTTAGGCTAATGATAGTTGTTTTTTTTAAAAAATTAAATATTCATTAAAAGGAATAGCCCAGCTTCTGCTGCTTTGGGTTCAGACAGACCTGGGTTCTAATCTCAGGTTGCATTTTACTACTTTTATATTCTTGGGCAAGTTACCCGTACTTTATGAATTTCTGTTTTACATGTGTGTAAAACAAATAATTATATCTGCCTTATAGGTACAAAATATTTAGTGTCTGATATGTAGGTGTTCATAAGTTATTGGTCTTACTGTCATTAGCCTATTACTATTTTTGTTTTCATTATCATTGATAGGTTATTATCATTCACCTATTATTGAACATGCTTATTCTTTGAGGAAAAGTAATTTTCTAAATTTAAAACCACCAACACTATTTAGAATATTGTACTTCTTATTTTCAAATATGGGTGATGGATGGCCTGTATTTTTTGAAGCCTATGGGGAGATTTAAAACTGCATTTATAAAAAGAAGAAATCCTATACTAAGAGAGTAAATCTTAAAAATTCTCATCATAAGAAAAAAAATATTTTGTGACTATGTATGGTAACGGATGTTAATTAGATTTATTGTGGTGATCATTTTGAAATATATACAAATATTGAATTATGTTATACACCTGAAACTTATATAATTTTGATCAGTTATTCTTGAATTTAAAATGAGCAAAAGAAAACACCCTAAAGGAGAGAGAGCAAAGATTTGTCAACATTCTTGCTCCTTTATAAGTCATATAATTCTAAAAATTAAATTGAAGAAGTGAAAAAAAGTAGAAGACAAATAAGCACAATGTAAAATTAAAGTTCAGTGCTAAAAGGATCTCAGTGTACCCAAAACATGATGTTGAAAGGGAAAAAAGTGCTTAACAGACAAGATATATATACAAAAACAGGAAGATATCAGCTAGAGAAGAAATATCTTGACAAAATTAGCAAGCAGAAGTAATCTTATAAACCAGCACTCATTCTAAATGAAATGTTTTAAATGACAGTGGGACATTTTTAAATAACATGCTTAAACCACATAAATATAATAAATGCCATTCCCACTCTTAAAGTTATTTGGTTTAATGGCTTAAAACCACTCTGTGTTTTCTAATCATTTATTAAATATAACTCCAATTCTAATGAATAGATCTATCAATCTATACTACTTTAATATAATTTCTTGGGTTAATGAGGAAATCTAAGGTTTAATAGGTAGTCCATGAAAGTGTGATTATGCCTTTTGGGCTGATTCGTAAGTATTCTTTCTACTAAAATCTCTCCTTTTTTATGAATTGGCTAAATTTTTTCAGGACAGATGATTAGGGAAAGCACTTGATCCAGTTAGCAGAAAATTTGAGATTTATCTCCTAAATTTCAAAGACAAAAGAATGAGGCATGATTTCCTTCCTCAAGAAACTTATGTTGGAGAAATAAACCCCCTATCATTCCTCTCCTTTGTTCCATCCCCACTGTTTCTAGATCAGCCTCTTGCCTTGCCAGAATAGCCTCAACACCCATTCTAACTCGAGGCCCGAGGGCCTCACAAGGACCACAACAAATATTATCTTTCATCTTTCTCTCTCCCGTATTGCCTTTTCCAATATATTTTGCCAAACCTTAGCTAAAATGCAAATTTGATATCATTTTACTCTTTAAAATTGAAATAGCTCCACACTACACTTAAGAATGAAATGTATTTCCCTTAATGATTTTAACACAAGCATGTCAAACTCAAAGGCTAACATGGTCCAAATAAGGTTTAGTTTATGTGGGTTGCAAAAAAAAAAGAACAAAAAAAACTTCAATTTTCATAAAAATGTAGGTTTATTTCGATAGAGACATGCTAAATACAAAGGGCTGAAATAAATGAGTAATCATTAAAATAAGAGAACTGAGTAGTCATTAAAATAAGAGAACATTTTAATAAAAATTTATGTTTTTTTCTTAAACATTAACTTACCAGTCACTGAATAACTGCACAAGTTAATAAGTGTAACGCCAATAAACCTATTTTTGTTTTTGTTTTCTGAAAGTGAAATATATCCTATTGTGTACACCAAATTAGTTGGTCCAAGACTAATGACGCAGCAATTGGCTGCTAAAATACACGCTGCTAGTATTTGTGGAGAGAAATGGTGCGCCTCTGTGTAAGGCACGTAAGGGAAATGAACGCGACACGATTATAGTAATCAGTCATTAGTGAACATTGTAGTTTGTTATTAATAATTATGTATAACAAGATATTGTAAAAAATTAAGTCACGAAATTTTTATCCAAACGTTTCTTACATACCGTTATGTTGGCTGGGCCACAATAATATTTGTTGTGGTCCTTGTGAGGCCCTCGGGCCTCGAGTTTGACATGCTGGCTTTAACAAGTCCCCACCCCTTAGGTTTATTTTTTAGCTAAACTCCATCCATTACTTTGCATATCCTCTGCTCCAGACCCAATGAACTTCCTGTATTTTGCTTCCCTAATGGACCACTCTCACTCTCTCCCCTTCCTCTGTACCTTTGAACATGCTGGTTTTGTTGCTTTGAACTCTGCCTCTACTCTCCCACTAAGAGACTCTCTTTCTCCTTCCCTTTGTCTCTCCCTCCCTCCCTTCCTCCCTTCTTCCCTCTCTCTTTCCCTCCCTTTCTCACTCTTCTCATTACCAAGGCCTCCCTCCCTTCCAATTCCCTAAGTCTCAGCTCAGATGTTTCTTCCTGAGGAAGCCTATCTTGACCCATAACCAAATCTGGACCCTAATGCTTCATAGTTCTCTGCTCAAATGAACTCATCTTCTTGCCTCCCGTTTTTATATGGGTGTATCAGCTTGTTTTTTAGAAAATTAAAGTTGAAACCATTACTGCTAATGACAGATGCAAAACCTCACTTTGTTATAGTTAAGTTTACCAAAATATTTTTAGAGGGACGGATATATTTCCAAAATAATGTTCTTGTATTAGATGTCAGGATTCTTAAGAGAAATAAAATGTTTAAATAGCAGACTTTATAAAATAGCTGCTGGCCTATATTGATAATCTGTGGTAAATATCAAAAGCATAATTCTTTCCAATTTACTCTTCTGTACTTAGTTTAGGATGGTCATCTTTGCAGCAGATGTTTATTGCATGCCTGTCATGTGCGTAGCACTGGGCGTTCATTATAAGATGCACCTTCAGGACATCCAATCTACTCAAGAAGTGAAATCTTTGGAAAATACAAAATTTTTATTGAATGATTTTGTCAAAGTAAGAAGCATCCAAACCTGTAAAGAATTTTTGTGAATTTATTTGAGCCAAGTTGTTAACAATTGCAGGGAAGCAAATCCCAGTGCATTGATATAATGTTCCAGAGAATGTCAGTTTTGCACCTTATTTTATACATTACAATCAAAAGAGAAGATGCAAGTTACTTGAGGTCTATTGGTGATAGATTTGGGGGGAGGGGTGGAGTGGAAGAAAGCAAAGGGGGAAGCCTCTGGGATTAGATGAAAAGTAACAGGCACTTAGGTCTTTTACCTAGGTAGGTACAGGATTGTTAACAATTGACAATTAACATGATAACAGTAGCGATGAGAACACTTGTGGTCTCCGCCCTGGTGCCTTGGTTGTGTTCTGAGGTGTCTGGGAAAAAAAACAAAGGAACAAACACTGAAATGGGGGTTATCCTGACATTCTTTGGGAATTTATCCTAGATGTAAAGGACAGTAGAAGGGCTTAGTGAAGGTAAAAGATTGACTTTTGTCCCTGAAGATTTTAGCCTAGCCCTAGGACAGTGGTTAGCAAACTCATCAGTCAGCAGAGCCAAATATCAACAGTAGAAGGATTGAAATTTCTTTTGAGAGCCAAATTTTTTAAACTTAAAACTTCTTCTGACACCACTTCTTCAAAATAGACTCAGGCTGGGGTATTTTGTGGAAGAGCCACAGTCTAGGGACCGAAGAGCAGCATGTGGCTCATGAGCTGCAGTTTGCTGACCGCGGCCCTCTAGGACATGACTAGCTGCCATAAATTGCTTTTCTCTTTGTGGTTAGTTTAGGTCTCTGAGTTTGTCAGGTTAGAATGTGGCCCTTTTTTAATCCACAATTTGAAACAAACCATTTCCAAAAGTGAAATCTACAGTGATATTTTCAGGTCAATTTGTTGGTATTCCTGGTTACTATAGATTTATTTGAAGACAATCTTTTTATGTTGGAGAACAGAGTTATAAATTCACTGTACTGCTTTATTAAAGCGAGCAGAACTTGTCAGTCTTTAATAGAGACCATAAAGGAATCTTGACATTTAATTGCTAAGAAGGCCTTCGTAAATCACTGAGTTAAAATATCTTAAAATTATTTCTCTTTTTATTTAAGGCATCATTGAAATAAATAAGCTGACACTTTCATTAAAATAAAAAAATCCTAATTGGAAGTTCCTATACAATTTTAGTATATGCTTCTTCAATAAATATCAAGCACTAAGCATCAAACACTGTATGTTTACAGTTTGCAGTTTTAATTTGCACCTAATTATTTTAAACCCTTTTTGGGTTAGCTAAATGCATGCTTTCTCCTTGCTTCTTATTAAAAAATAAAACGGTAAGCATTCTCCATTTTGCAAATGACATATTTTAATGTCACAAACAAGGTTATACCCTACTAGATAACTAACCCCACTATTTTATTCCTTCCAAAAAATAAAATCACAGCCCAGCTCTTCTAGAACCAGACATCATTTTTCACATACTTCCTTCATTATTTAACTACCTTTATAGCTCACAACATTATACAAGAAGCCCATTTGTGTTTTCTATATTCATCTATAGTCAGTGTATCTTGCTCATATTGCTGTAAATTGGATGGTTTGCTGGGTTTATTTTTGCCTGTTTGTAACTCAGTGGGCATTTGTTGGTTTTTTGTGGCTGTGCTCAGAACTCTGTCTGAGCTTGGAAGTTATAGCCTTTTCTTCTATACTATCAGCCCAGCTTTTCTTGACCAGTAAAAATATTTATCTGGAAAGATAAATAAAAAGTAACCATTCTTAACCTGCTACTTTTAAAATATGACAGCTGGAGCAAAAGGAGTAACTTAGTATTGTCTGAGACATTATAATTTCACTTCTAATACTGAAACTTATTTTCATTTGTAAGTTCTGGTTCTGTGCCTGTCAGAATTTATTGATTTTTAAATTCCATTTGTTTCCTTTTGTCAGATGTTCCAACTTTATTTTTAACCTGAGCATGTATGTAAGCTTTTGAAAACCATAGGGCAAACATGTAAAAAGAGTTCTAATTTAGGAGTTGCTTTTTAAAAGTTGAAGGAGTCATATAAGGAAATAGTATTGACACAAGATTTGAGAGATTGCGTTCTGGATCCAACAGTGACAGGTTTTTGTGTTCCTTTATAACCTCTATTTTCTGTAAAATTTCATCAGATTTTTAGAAATTCTTTCTTTAGAATCCAAGGCGCTTATGAGGGAACATTAGACATTTTAAAGCCTTCGAATTTACTTGAAAAGAAAATTCAGAGATCTGCTAACCTTATCTGTGTAGAAGAGTGATATTTATAGTTTCTATATAGCTTACCAAAAATCAGTTTACATTGAATATAGGCAGGCCATGATCCCGTACTTCTTCCTGCGTTCTGCGGCCCATTCTGCGTTGTTTGGGCATTATTGGAAGGGAAGAGGGAAATTTCAATGGTTTATAAAATGTAAAGTGAACTTGAATGCTCATCTCGGTGTGAGGGTCAGTCTAGAGAGGCTGGCTGCTGTCTGGCTCTCGGGGAAAGGGTGAAGGGAGGGCAGGCTCTGGCTGCTGGTAGTGGGGCACGTTCGCCTTTCTGTGCAGCCCCGAGGGAGGGCTCGTGCTGCAGTGCACGCTCACCTCCCAACTGACCGGAGTTCCGGACCTGAGAATTAGCTGCTCCGGGGAGCGGGGCCCAGGAGGTTGTTTTTCGCCCGGTTGGTCAGCATTAGAACCGCCCGCCAACGCCCGCCCCTCCGCGCTAGGAGGGCGGGGCTCCAGGGTGCCGAGGGTCTGAATTGGTGCTCGCGGCCTCCAGGCGGCGGAGTGACAGGGGCCTGGGCGGTGCGGCTTGTTTGTTCGCCCCGCCCCTCCCCGGCCGCTCAGCCCCCCCGCGGTCGACGCTGCCTGAGCTGCTGCAGCCCGAAGCCGGGCGGCCTGCCTCCCACCCCCGCCGGGCGCTCGCCTCCTCCGAGCCACCCAGGCCACTCTTGGTGACCGCTGCCATCTCGTCTGCACGCTGACATGCGCCTGGCCACCGCCACGAACGAGGCGTACACGGCCTCACTGGCCGTCTCGGAGCTGCTAGGCTGCAAGCAGTGCAGTGGGGACCGCGGCCAGGACGAGGTACGGGGCGAGGGGCCGGTCAGGCGGGCGGGTGGCCCGGCCGAGCGACCTAGGCTGCAGGGTGGTAGGGTGGCTTCCTCACTGATTCACCCTAACAGCTCTCCCGGGAGGGCGCCCCTGAAACCGCCCTGCGCGGCCGGGGCGTCTCGGGCTGTCCGGCGTCCCCTTGGGTGAAGGGGCGGGCTGTGATGGAGGGGACACGCTTTCCACGCTGGTCCCTGGGCAAAACCTGCCGGCTGGAAGAGACACCTGCCTCGGTCGTTTAAATGGAAGTCTCCGAAACATAAATAACATTGCCTTCTGAGCAAGTCTCCACAAGTCAGAAACCGAACAAAGCTCTAGTCTCAGGGTTGCACAGCCTGTGGATTTTTTCCCCTAGGCGTCCTGTCAAACCAGATTTTTCAGTGGCCCCTCACTCCCTATGCCTTCTCTTAAAAAGAGAAAGACAAAGAAAAAAATACATTTGAGTCAGTTAAAAGATGTTGCCTAGAGTAGGTATGTTCTGTCAGCTCCATAACATTATGCACAACATTTACTCTTACCACCATCCCTTTTGTGCCTGAATTGGCCTTCAGAAAGAGCCAATTGTAACATTTTGTATTTTCCCTAAGTAGTTGCAAATAGAGCACCATTTGAGAGTTACTAATATAATTTTACAATTATAACCTTTGAAAGAAAGGCTTTGGTTCCGAAACTAACAATAGACAAAATAAGTAGTCATTAAAGTTTGCATTGAAATCAGATTGCTGAATATTGCCTTACTTCAAGAAATCTAAATGCAAAGTAATTTATCTGCAGCTTTGCCCACTAAAATTACTCAGATTTAATATAGTATTTTAAATGGAATCTACATTATGAGAATATTTTGAATATTCACATAAAGTTAAATGAATACATTTTCTCTTGAAGGTTGTATAATAACAGAAAATACTTGTTCTAGATTTTAACACTGGTGGATATATCATATGCTCCTTGTTTACAGTTAATGCAACAGCCTAAAAACACACACACACACAAAACAATAACAAAAGCTGTTATTATAACATGGTTTGGAGACTTTACCAAAGAGAAAACACTGTGAAGGTGTTCAAATAGCATTTATATTTTTTGTTTGTAAGCCATACAGATACTTCCTCGTTTTGAGAAATGAACCCCAATAATTGTGCTTGAATAGATCTGTTATTTCTGGCTATATTTGTGAATCCTGGTTCTTACCCAAATCTAAACTCCCTAAATATAGCCATGTAAATTGGAAGATAGAGAGATACATTTTAGCTTGCCACATTGATTTATCCATGTATTGTGCCCAAGGGATTGTGATCGGGAAACCAGAAAGCTTTGTATAGTTGTATTTCATTTTTAACACATCCAACATGTGAGAATATAAATTAGGAAGCACTGTTTTTTAGGAAAATGATTTACTTTGCAAAAGAACTAATAACACTACTCTTAAATAGCAAGCTTCCATAATGCTTTTATATGAAACACACTTCTAGGAATGAAACTTCTATCTGTAGTATATAGGACACACTTAGGGACCTAATTCAGCCTTACAAATCTAGTACTTTGAAGTCAGTGAGTGTTTATTTTTCTAGAATATCTATCTGTCTATATATATATTATATATATGCCTAAGTGACTAAATGACCAGTCACTATGACATGCACTGACCACCGGGGGGATAGATGCTCAACACAGGAGCTGCCCCCTGGTGGGCAATGCACTTCCACAGCCAATCTCCCTCGGTCCCTATACTCAGGGCCAGCCCCGATCCGCCCCAATCACCAGCTGGCGGAGGGAACCCACCCATGCGTGTATTCGTGCATCAGGCCTCTAGTATCCTATATAATAACCTAATATGCTAAGTGTCCAATTGTCTGGTTGGCCATTCAACCAAAGTGCAATATGCTATCAATATGCTAAGGCTGCTTAACTGCTTGCTCTGACATGCACTGACCACCAGTGGATACATGCTCCAACTGGTAGGTTAGTTAGCTGCTGGGATCCAGCTGATCAGGACTCAGCAAGATGGACCGGGCACACCATGGAGCCCTCCCGTGACCCCTCCCTGGATGGCCAACTTGTCCCAGTAGCGTCCCTTGGCCTCGCCTGTGCCCTTTTGTAATCTGGGCTGAGGGGTACCCCACCTCCCAACCACAGGAATTTCATGCACTGGGCCTCTAGTAGTTCATAAGTGACCAGACACTAGAATATGAGGTGCCTTGAACTTTACATAGTTTTAAATTTTCTACTAGAGTAAATGACAATTTTAAAAGAAACACTAGTATATTTTGTTATAATAGGAATATTTCTTTATAGCACTTCTAGGTTTATTTCTATTTAAATTTATTTTTATTGATTTCAGAAAGGAAGGGAGAGGAGAATCATTGATTGGCTGCCTCCTACATGCCCCCTACTGGAGACTGAACCCACAACCTGGGCATGTGCCCTTGATGAGAATCCAGGGAGCTCTATCCACTGAGCCAAACCAGTTAGGGCATTATGTAAAATTTTTGAATGTCAAAAGGCTAGCACCCAGCTATAGACAATGATTCTCCTTAAGAAGGGGGAGTGGGGTAGAACTTTCACTTTTACATAATTATCTTTGCCTTGTTGAAATGCCTTAATAAGCACATACTCCAATTAATATCAAATGTTTTGATTATTAGTATTAAAGCATCTGAACAGTTTTAAGATGTACCAAGTGCAGTATGAAAAATATAATGATTCAAATGATCTGAGTATTTTAAATTTTTAAGTAGTTTTATAAGTAGATAGATGCCATAAGCCAACAAATGCTTTCATTTTGCATTTGTGACAAATTCATTCTTTCACTTAAGAATATTTACATAGATATTCATAAAAGTATCTTTATCAAGTTTTTTTTAATCTCATTAGAATAATACTTTCATACAGTGATACATTACCTAGTTTTTCTGTGGTACTATCAACATTTGCTAAGAATCGTCATACCGTGAACATTACTGTGTAAGTATAATACTGTGTCAGAGATTTGCAGCAATGTTGTGAGATTTGCAGCTATCTCTTTCAAAGATGCTGATTAGGAGGATTGTTAGTTCTCTTGTGAAGTTTTCCCAGCCACACCTTTACTGAGAGCCAATGATGTTTATGCTGTGATTAGCATCTACATCTATATTTTTCAACAAGGCTACTTTTTCTTGGCAGTTTTGCTTCCTAGAATCTAGATTGGACAAAATTTTATTGAAGTCTATAATTCAGTTTCTTATAAATGAAGTAACTTTTAGGAAGTCATGAAAGGCACTTAATTTGGCTATGATTACCCTATTGAAAACCTGCAGTGCCTTTTTTGGATCAATTCCTGCCAGAAAATAGGGTAGTAACTAATTTGTCATGTAACTAAGAAAAAAAATCAGTGTTTCAAAAGTAAGTTTCCAGAAAATTGAAACTTTAAACCTTTTAGAGACCAAGAATACTATTATATAGTAACTAGAGGCACGGTGCATGAAAATTCATGCACTGGAGGAGAGAGTCTCTCAGCCCGGCCTGCCCCCTCTCAGAGTAGGGAGCCCTCAGGGGTGGGAGGTGACCTGGCAACAAGGGGAAGGTTACCGCCCCATCACACCTGCTGCTGCCACTGCCGACAGGGCAAGCCTCGGCTGGCCCTGATTATCTGAGCCTCGGGTAGCCCTGGGTGGCTGGGGAGCTGCCATTTGAGGCTTGACTGTGCCTCTTGCTGGCTCTGGGGGTCTGGGGGACTAAAAGGACTGGGGGACTAAGAGGACATGGAGTGGCCAGACCCACCTGGGGGCAGGTCCAGTCATCCCACGTGCCTGCTGCCCTGGCAGGGCTGAGAGGACAGGGCACCATCATCTTTGAGGTTATGGCAGTCAATTAGCATAGTCCCTCCTTTATTGGCTGTGGGTGCCACCATCTTTATGATGGCATGAGGGTCAATTAGCATATTCCCTCTTTATTAGCTAGAATAGTGATATCTAAAAGAACCTTTTAAGTTATCAAAAACTCTTAATGAGGCTCAATAAACACTACCTCTAACCAGACTTCCTGGCTGTTTTCAGAATAATTACCATCTGTTTACTTTTCCCAGAAGTTAGAACTCAATTTGTGTGCAATGGAAGGCTAAACAGAATCAGTGATCTGCCTCCCACCAGTTTCTGGACTGGGATAAATTGTGATGCAATCTAATGGCTCATCAGGAGTACCCCGGTCAACCCTTTTTGTAGAAAGGGTCATATCATGTTCTTGAATCCTTCTCAGGTACCTAATCTGTTCTTGTATCCTTCTTAGGTACCTAATCAATTAATTAAGAGAGAAAACAAAGCACATCTTTTGAGTCCTGCCTCTAAATATTAGAAAAATAATTGATGTGAGGTCTAGAATAGTAGTAATTGTATTTCTCAATCTTGATAATTGACCCTTTCTGTTGGGGAAAGAATTTTTTTAAATCTGTCCATTTCTTCTCCTTCCCCTGATCTTTTTTTTTTTTCCACTTCCTCTCTTCCCCCCACCCCACCACCATTTCCCTTTCTGCTTTTATAGAACATTACAAACATCTCACAATTTCTTCAGCTTAGTAGGAAATTGACCTTCATAGCACAAGGGTGAGTTTGGTAAAATTCTGTTTTACTTAGAACTAGCCATAGGTAAAACATTGAAATTGTATTCTTGAATGTCGGAGACTCCTTTTCATTTTTATTTTTTTCAGTTTTTCTGTTCTTCTGTTCTTCTTTTTTTAGATTCATCTTTTTGTCAAACCAGTGCCTCATCAAAGAATGGAAGTGATCTTACACTAAGAGGTTATTAGCATAATGAACCTATAATCCTTTCCCAAAAATGTTGGCTTTTCTTAACATCCTGTTTTAAAATGCATAATTTTTCCCTTTAAAATAATTTATTTTCTAAGGAACAGGGAGAAAGGGTTTGGTCAGTGAAGGCAAGGAAGAGGGGAGACAGTGATACAATATGGCCTCTAAATTCCTACAGCTATACAGATGGACTTACAAAGACTTGAAAATTACATAGGACTGTTGGCAAAGACCCTTGCCATAACTATAGGAAAATGCTCTGTTTCTGAAACATCAGTAGTGACTTTCTTAGAACTATACATTTGGTATACAAATAAAATCAAAATAATATTCAACTCTCTTTGAGGCCCATGTGCTATCAATATGGTCTCATTAAAAAACTTGATATATATCACCTGCAATATGCTGCTAATATATTTGTAGAAAAAACCCTAAAAATGGAATTGCTAAGTTTTTCCTCCTTACAAAAAGGAACATCCTATCTAATTTTTAAAGAGTAATATGCAAATTGACTGTACCACTGCTATACCCACCAGCCAATCAGGAGTGAATATGCAAATAAACTTAACTAAGATGGCTGCAGGCCACAGAGAGTAGGAGGGAAGCTTGTGTTTTCCCAGAAATGGAGGAAGCCAAGCTTTCCATCAGCCCTGGCCAGCCCAGGCCTCCATTTATGGCTACAAAGTTGCAATTATAGAAGGTAAATAAATCCGAACAGAAATGGCTTCTGCCACGGAGTGAGGAGAAGGCTTGGCTCCGCTCCAGGCTACAAAGTTTCAATTATAGTAGATAAATAAATCCCATATACCAGGGCCTTCACTTGGGTCCCCAGGGGGCATGGCCAGCCTGGAAATCACCACAGGCCCCTCGTGCAGGCTGCCTCACGCCGCAAGGGAACCTGAACCCTGATCTGGGATGCCCTTCAGGGAAAATCAGCTGGCCCCCACCCATGCACCATGCCTCTATCCTGTCTAATAAAAGAGTAATATGCAAATTGACCATCACTCCAACACACAAGATGGCTCCCCTCCATGTGGGCATAAGATGACTGCCACAAGATGGCCAGTAGGGGAGGGCAGTTGGGAGGAACCAGGCCTGCAAGGGAGGGCTATTGGGGGCAATCAACCCTGCAGGGAAGGGCAGTTAGGGGAGACCCAGGCCTGCAGAGGAGGGCAATTAAGGGGCATCCGGCTGGCAGGGGAGCAGTAAGGCATCAATCAGGTTGGCAGGGGAGTGTTTTGGGAATGATCAGACAGAAGCAGTTAGGGGCAGTCAGGAAGGCAGGCAGGTGAGCAGTTGGGAGCCAGCAGTCCTGGATTGTGAGAGGGATTGGGCCTAAACAGCAGTCAGACATCCCTCTAGGGATCCCAGATTGGAGAGAGTGCAGGCTGAGCTGAGGGACACCCTCCCCCCCTCGTCTCCCTCTCCCCTGTGCACAAATTTTGTGCACTGGGCCTCTAGTCCTAATAAAAGGTTAATATGCAATTCGACCGAACAGCAGAACTACCAGTCGCTATGATGCACACTGACCACCAGGGGGCAGACACTCAGTGCAGGTGCTTTGCCCTGGTGAGGAGTGCGCTCCCACGGGGGGGAGGGCCATTCAGCCAGAAGCCAGGCTTATGGCTGGCGAGCACACTGGCAGCGCTAAGGATGTCCGACTGCCAAATTAAGCTGGGAAATGGGCGTAAGCCAGTAGTCGGTCCCCTGAGGGCTCCTTGCCTGCAAGGGGTGCAGGCCAGGCTGAGGGAACTCCCTCACCCTGAGAGCATGACATTTGTGCACCAGGTCTCTAGTAATTGTATACTTTGCTTTTTTGCCCCCACATTCTATACCTTGGAGATCTTTTAAAGCCAATGCATGTGGAACTACCTTATTTTGTAGACTGCATGTTATTTTAGTCCAGTGAATTTCAACTGGTGTGCTGCAATAATTTTAAAACATGTAATACCTGACTATTTAGTCAGAGGCACTGACCTCTTTTTCAATTGATTGTCAAATAAAAAATGACAGCAGCCAATACAATAGCCTTCTGGTGTGAATGAATCAAAATTATACCTATTTTTTTGGTCAAATCAGCAAAATATATATTTTTTGGTGTGCTGCAGAATTTTAGTAATTTATGTGTGCAATGAAATGAAAAGGGTTAAAAATCAGTGTTCTTGTCTATATATTGAAGCAGCCCTCTGTTGATGAGCACTTGGGTTGTTTTATATCTTGTACTTTTAGAACAATGTTACAGTGATTATCTTTTCACGTACTATAACATTTCACTTATGTAACCTTGATGTTTAGGATGGGATTGTTGCTTAAAAAGGTATGTGACTGTTTCATTTTGATCATTATTACAAATTGCCCTCCCAGAAGTTGTAGTAATTAATACTCATTATATATTTCTTGATCCTTTTTTTCTCATACTTCAAAACACTCTCATTAGAATGTATAAGCAGTGAATGATATTTCTCCACCTCCTCTCCACAGCCTGTTATCAAACATTTTTCTTTCAAACTTTTAGATCTTAAACAATCTTTTAGGTGAAAAATGGTATCTTAGTATAATTAAGTTGCAGTTGTTTTATTGTGAAGGATCTTCTTTTTAGCCATTTATATTTCCTTTTATCTTAATTGTCTGTATTCTTTCTTCATTTTTCTATCAGGTTATTGAGATTTTCTTAATGACTTGTAAGGAGTCTTTTATTTTTTTAAATTCTTTTTTTATTATTTTTTTAAAATTTTTTTATTGTTTAAAGTATTACAAATAGTAGTACATATGTTTCCTTTCCCCCCCCCATTGACCTCCCCCCAGCCTCCCCTACCCCTTAACACATGCCCTCACCTGTCGTCGTCCCCCCTACCCCCCGCCCAGTGTCTTGTATCCATTGGTTATGCTTATATGCATGCATACAAGTCCTTTGGTTGATCTCTTTCACAGTCTGTACAATGCTTCTTTGCCTCTGTATCTATTTTCCCCCCATTTCTTTTCTTTAAAAAATCTTATCTAATAAAAGTAATATGCAAATTGGCCATACCTCCGATCAAGCCACATCTCTAGCCATGCCCACCAGCCAATCAGGAGCAAATTATGCAAATAAATCCAACCAAAATGGCTGTGGCCACTGAGAGCAGAAGGGAGGCTTGGGTTTCCCTGGCAACAGAGGAAGCCAAGCTTTCCACCTGCCCTTGCCTGCCTAGGCCTCCAGTCAATGCTACAAAGTTTCAACTATAGAAGATACATAATCCCAACAGAAATGGCGGCAGCCACGGAACTGGAGCGAGCAGAGGCTACGGTTGCCCAGGTGATGGAGGAAGCCAAGCTTCTGCAGCCCTGGTGGACCTAGGCCTCTAGGCTACAAAGTTTCAATTATAGAATTTAAATAGAAATGGCTGTCTCCACGGAGTGAGCAGAAGGCTTGGCTCTGCTCCAGACTACAAAGTTTCAATTGTAGAACAGAAATTAATCTCAGATCCCAGGGCCTGGTCGCTGGGGGGGCATGGCTAGCCTGCAAACCACCACAGGCCCCTCACCCAGGCCACCCCACGCCCCAAGGGAACCCCAATCCTGATCCAGGACACCAGGGCAAACCAGCTGGCTCCCACCCATGCACCAGGCCTCTATCCTATCTAATAAAAGAGTAATACACAGATTGACCATCACTCCAACACACAAGAGGGCTGCCCCCATGTGGTCAAAGATCCTGCCCCCATGTGGATACAAGATGGCTACTACAAGATGGCCAGCATGGGAGGCCTTTGGGAGGGACCAGGCCTACAAGGGAGGGCAGTTTGGGGCAATCAAACCTGCAGGGGAGGGCAATTAGGGGTGACAAGACCGGCAGAGGAGGGAAGTTGGGGGCAAACAGGCTGGCAGGGGAGCAGTCAGACATCAATCAGGCTGGCAGGGTAGTGGTTAGGGGGTGATCAGGCTGGCAAGCAGAAGCGGTTAGGGGCAATCAGGGAGGCAGGCAGATGAGCAGTTGGGAGGCAGCAGTCCTGGATTGTTAGAAAGATGTCCAACTGCCCGTTTAGGCCTAATCCTGGTGGGATAGGGTTGGGCATCCCTTGAGGGGTCCCAGATTGAAGAGGGTACAGGCTGAGCTGAGGGACACCCCCCACTCCCCACGCACAAATTTTGTGCACCAGGCCTCTAGTAAACATATACGAACAAAAAATGTTTTGAGTCTCAGTTTCAATGTCCAACATTTCTGAGCCCCAGTTTCAATGTCAATGTAGGAGTCTTTATATAGTAAAGAAATTTCTTCTTTTGATATATGAATTGTATATATATTTCCCAGTTTTCTATTGGCGTTTGACTTTGTATGCTTATTTTTCCCATGTGAAACTATTCTTGTCATCACGTTTATCCTATGTTTTATGACTTGGATTTTGTTGCATTCTTAAGCCTGCTCTATTTCATGTGTTCTACCACTGCAGTGGTTTTTAGTTTATTTTTTTATATGTAACTCATTTACTATGGAGTAAAGTATGATTTAAGGCTCCAACTTCATTTGAAGTTGTCCCAAGATTATTTGTTGAATAATCTCCCACACTTGATATACCACCTTTTTGTATACTAAAGTCCCAAGAATAATGTCTCCTTATAAAACAAATAGTAAATCCTTGACAGGGATATTTTCTTAAAATGCATTTTGTTTAAATAGTAAATATATACAAAGGGGCAAATATTGATTTTAGCCTTCAAGTTTTGCCCAATGTATTTTGTTTGAACTGTATGTAACTAGATTTAGAGATTCGGCAGTTAAAAAGGCTAATAGAGTCATTGTTTTATGTATATGGCTGCAATTATATCAAGATGATATATTGAATAGCAGAAATGTGGGGGGTGGTTTCTTGCATTCATTATAGTATATTAAAATCAAGACACATACTTAGACCAATGAATTGGGTGGCTCCTCTAATGAAGTGTATGGTGGTTAGAACATTACTATCTTCAGTATAGGTGTGGAATAATCTAATTAAGAAATCACTGATCTCCAGTACAAGATTATTTGAATTATATATGCTGTAGATTTATTTAGCAAATATAGCCTACTTTGAATCTGAATCCTGAGTTCTAATAAAGATTATCTTCAATTTTGTTCTGCCTGCTTAATTTTTAAAACTCCATTCTGCTCAAAAAGTTTTCATTCACTTGGACCAGATTTCTTGAATTGCTGCCACATGTCCTTCTTTAATTCTCCCACCTCTTTTTTCTTTAAAAGGAAAGCATCTGGTTTATAGCATGCAGGACTTTTTGAAGCAATATTGAGAGGATAGAAATGCTATTTGTATGTAATGTAATTTGTACCTAAGCAAGGGTTAATCTTTAGTTGTTAAAACACTAAGAAGTTTTTGTTTAGAGACCAAATTGATGAGCCTTAAAAAAATAATAAGGTTGAATAATTTTTATTTTGTTTCTATAAGCATACTGTATTGGGGGGCGGGGGGAATAGAAGCCTTAACAGTAAGTTTTTTGTTTCTGTTAACCACACTTAATTATCACATAAGGTATAGAATTCTAGATTTCAGGTATAGGATTCTAGATTCACTAGGTCAAAAAGCAAAAAAACAAAAACAAAAACAAAAAAACATTTATTTCTCAACTACTTGAGCTTGCCTAAAATATAAGCAAGGTTGATGGTATCCTGTAGATTAAAAAAAAAAAAAAAAACTTAATTTAAGGCTCACAAAATAAATTTCTCTAAAATTGCTTTTATTCAACCATAGAGAAAGCATATCCTGCAGTACTTTCTTTTTTGTAGATTTAAATATCTTTTTATCTTTCATAATATTTCTGTCCTTATTGTAAACCATTATTATAGATGTAATAATAATTATACTTCTTTTAGTTTAAGACATCTAGGTGGGGGTTACTGCTTTTTCATTTCCTGAAAAGATGCACAGGGATTGATATTTTGGTTGGTTGTGTTTTAGATGTACAAACACACTGGTCTTATTTTGTATCACTGACAATCCACAGGGTTGGCTGCTAGTACTGAACTTTCTGTTCTAGACATTTTGCCAAGTACTTTATGCAAAACTCTGGTTTAAGTGAAACAGGTTTCATTGTTTTTAGTCAGAGTTATATTGTAAGCTGTTGTCAGCTATGTGATGCAGAGGGGTTGGTATATATGTATGACCCTGAAAGCAAACCACCAAAACAAGCCTGTCTCTGTTCAACTGGTTGTTTCCCCCCCCCCCCCCCTTTCCTGTAGTTTCAGTTCATGTTGTTTACTGCTGGAGGCCTGAGATGGTGTAATTTTCTTTTCTAGGAACTTGGAATTAGAATTCCTCGACCACTGGGACACGGACCAAGCAGATTTATCCCAGAAAAGGAGGTATGTTGTTTGTGAAAGTACATAGTGAACTGTGTGCTTTTAAGGAAAAACTTTTATGACCTACATTGGCAGCTGAACAGTTGTTATTATTAGTCAAAAACATGTTTTACGCAAAGTTGATCACAATTAATCATGCTTTGGCAGAGAATCTGGGATTAGAAAGCTGTTGTAGTCATGTTGATTTCTAGTATTTCTAACACCCATATTTAATCAAGGAAAGGCAAGACTTGTTTTGACCAATGATAATCCATCTGATTATATTTAGATATTTAGGCATGCCCAGAGCTGGGTTACTTGGTCTTGACCATCTCCACAGGTTGGTACTAGTGCTCAGTTGGATCTTTACTTTTAAATAGGTAATTACTCGGATGCTTTGTTTACAGATGTTTGCAGTTAGTCACTTTTGGTTCTCTTTAAATTGAGAGTAGGCATTGTTATAAGGAAAAGCTTTAGTATTTGTTTGCAAGCTTTGCAAGTTTGATAATCTAAATATGCTTCTTTATCTGGATTCTTGTCAGGTCTGCCAGCAGGCTTTCTAGATGGCCTTTAATGTTCGTTCCCTTCTACATAATATGTGACTGTTCTTCTGTCTGTTGCCAGTTGAGTTAAATTTGTAACCCCTCTCTTCTCTTAAGCCAAATTTAATCTGCTTCTAGATGATACTTAGAATGCAGTGCAAGCATATTTTCTTTAACACCAATTTACAATTTATGTAATCCTGGTTTTCTCTCTCTTATACAGATTCTTCAAGTGGGGAGTGAAGACGCACAAATGCATGCTTTATTTGCCGATTCTTTTGCTGCTTTGGGTCGTTTGGATAACATTACATTAGTGATGGTTTTTCACCCACAGTATTTGGAAAGTTTCTTAAAAACTCAACACTATCTACTGCAAATGGACGGGCCATTACCCCTGCATTACCGGCACTACATTGGAATAATGGTTTGTGAACATTTAGTGAAAAATTCTGCCTGCGTTATTTATCTTTTTAAGAAATGGTTAATACTTTAAACATAGGGATAAATACGTATATTGTGACTTCTTAATGGCTTTCTGTTATGTAGTGTTTGTTTTTCCTCTTTCCAAATAAGTATGCTCTCAAGTATAAAAGAGAAAGAAACATGTATTTAGCATATTTTCCAGCATATAAGATGACTGGAACTGATGATGATAGGAGGAAGATAACAATAGAGAGAGAGCAAGTGCCGGGCAAGTCCCTGGCGAGTTAGCAACGCCCATCATAATTGCAAGCTACAGTATTTTTACACCCTGCGGATAAGACGACCCCCAACTTTTTAGAAGGTTTTCCTGGGTTAAAAAGTCGTCTTATACGCCGGAAAATACAGTACATACTTTTGAGAATAAACTGGAATGTAATATCTGTTTCACTATTATAAATAGTTCACACTGATGTAAGTGGTGCTAATTAAAGTTTCTTAATCTGAGTTTTTGAAAGTTGGTATATAAGTGGAGTTTCTAATGTTAAAATAATTTTATCAGTTATTTTGTTCTTGGAATATTTCTGAGGTGCTCTCTGTGGTATATGAATTTTTTGAAACTGTTTATATGAAAACTTCATTTCTGTAGTTTAGGAAAATTTGAAATACACTAATCAAAAAATTAGCTGTTTTGAACATTATAAAGAAAAAGGATTTGTAGTTCAAGATTTTATTATAGTTAGAATAATCTTTTTGTTTTCTTTAAGGCTGCAGCAAGACATCAGTGCTCCTACTTAGTAAATCTCCATGTAAATGATTTCCTTCATGTTGGTGGAGACTCCAAGTGGCTTAATGGCTTAGAGAATGCTCCTCAAAAACTACAAAATTTAGGAGAACTTAACAAATTGTTAGCCCACAGACCTTGGCTTATTACTAAAGAACACATTGAGGTAAGTAGTAATGTATCTAGGGTGCCATTAAAAATTTTAAATTGAATTTCTTGGGGTGACATTGATTAATTATACAGGTTTCAGGTATATAATATATCATCTATATATTGTAATGTGTGTTTATCACCAAAAATTTTTTTTTCAATAGACTCTTTTTAGGTTTTAGGTTTACAGAAAAGTGTCAGACTTCCCATATTTTATCCTCTCAAACTCCTCTGAATACACATACCCAAGTTCTTCTATTATTAACATCTAGCATTATTAGTATGGTGCATTTTATGTAATTGATGAATCAGTATTGCTATAAACTATTAACCGTCATTTATCCACCATTAATGTCATGTATCCACCATTATAGTATCATGCAGAATAATTTCATTGCTCTAAAAGTCCCCTGTTCATTTCTCCTTCCCCCTACACTCTTGATCTTTTCACTGTTGCCTTTTCCAGAATGTCATGTAGTTGGAATCATACAGTACTATATATAGCCTTTTTAGACTAGCTTCTTTTATTTATCAGTATGTACTTAAGGTTCCTACATGCCTTTAAATGGCTTCATAGCTCTTTAAAAAAAAAAAAAAAAGAATAGTTGATTGATTTGAGAGAGAAAGGGAGAAACAGTGATGATCACATCACCTGCTTCCTTTTAGTCCCTGTTGGGGAATCAAGCCCAAAACCCAGGCATATTACCTCTTGGTACACAGACAATCCTCAACCAACTGAACCACACTGATCAGGGCACTCATTTTTATTGCTGAAAAATGGTCCAGTGTATGGATGTACCACCACTTGTTTATCCATTCACCTACCTATTGATTACTTCTAGTTTGGGGCAATTGTGAATAAAGCTGCTAAAAACATGGAAGGGTTTTTGGTGGATATAAGTTTAAACTCAGCTGGGTAAATAATTGAGTGATTGCTGGATTGTATAGTAAGCCTATGTTTAGCTTTGTGATAAACTTGTCTTCCTTCCAAAGTGGCTGTACCAGTTTGCATTCCCACCAGCAGTTTAATGAGCATTCTTACTGCTTCATTCTTGCCAGCATTTAGTGTTATCAGTGTTTTGGATTTTAGCCCTTCTGATAACTGTGGAGTGGCATCTTGTTTTATATCTTTTAAAAACACCATCTTAAACTACTTCCTTCTGGTTCTATTTGTTAATAAAGATAATAGAATAGCGTGGCTCAGTGTTGACCTGTAAACCAGGAGGTGGTGGTTTGTTCCCCAGCGGGGCACATGCCCGTGCTGTAGGCTAGATTCCCAGAGCAGAGCCTGCAGGAGACACATTACTCTCTTCCTTCTCTCTGAAATCAATAAAAATATATTTAAAAATATAATAGAAGGAAAGTAGGTTGGCATTCCCTAAAAGTATCTACCATGCAGTAGAAATTCTTAAATATATGTTTGTGTAGAACATTTTAGATACTGTTACATAATTCAAACATCAAGAATATACAAGCTTTGAATATTATTAATACTATATTGTTTAGCAATAATATAACATTATGGAGCAGGAAGGACACAGATTGTAAGACTCTGAAAAGTTATAGACTTTGATCATAATTTTTAAAATGTAATTTATGAATATTCTGTCAAGTTGTACAAACCACTATTCTAAAAATTCCTTGAGGAGGCTGAAAATTTAAAAAAAACAGGCATATTTTATACAGAAGCTGCCTCTTTTGACATAGATTATATTGTATTTGAAACTTTGAGCAACATAGTTATTAATCTACTCATAACCTAGTATCTGAAATAAGGCAACTGCTTTTAATATGCTTTTTTTGCAAAATACATTCTAGTCTATTTTTAAATCAGGATTTCAGAAAATAAAAATGATAATGTATCATTACCGCATTATGTTAAACTCTTGGTGAACACAGTTAATAAAAATTAGCAAATTCTTGAATCTGCATGTCTCAAATTGTAATTTTATGCAAAATTTTATACACTAATTCTGTTTTCAATGGATTAAATACCAAGATGAACTATCTACTTTCAGCATCACCATACCCCAATATTAAAATATTCTTTCCCATCTCTCTCCTCCCCAAGCGACTTTTAAAAGCTGAAGAGCACAGCTGGTCCCTTGCAGAACTGGTACATGCAGTAGTTCTACTCACACACTATCATTCTCTTGCCTCGTTCACATTTGGCTGTGGAATCAGTCCAGAAATTCATTGTGATGGTGGCCACACATTCAGACCTCCTTCTGTTAATAACTACTGCGTCTGTGACATTACAAATGGCAATCACAGTGTGGAAGAGAATCAGGTCAACTCAGCAGGAAATGTCTCGGTAAGTCTCATATTTCGTTACATGATTGTCATAAGACTAATCTCTAATCTCAGTAATTGCTGTTTGCTTTTTGTTTTGTTTTTTTCCATTGAGCCCTGTATCTGTTCATTCAGCAAGTATTTATTGACTGTCTCCAAATACCCAGCATTAGTCCAGTACTAAGGGATATACATATACAAATTTATAAGACCATCTAGGAAGTTATGTTTGAGTAATTTTTAGGATTAGGAGCCACCAGCATGTGCCCCATCAGAGCCAGCTAGAATTGAAGAGCTATTGCAGTGAGAGGAGGTTGAGAATAGTGCTACACGGTGGTAATGACTTCCTAATGCCAATCACATCCTTTTCCTCCCTCTGGACAAAAGACACAGGCTGGCTTCGTAATTGTTTATCTTTTACAAGACTTAATTATCCTCGACCTAGAAATTTCTCCTTTTAAAATTCTCATTCATGTTTAATTTCATACAAATAAATATTAAAACAAATGTAATATTATTAAAATGCTTTCACCTCTACTTGGGCTTTTATATTTTCTTAATTGTTATTCATTTGAAACAGATGAGAACGAGTTGAATTTTCTGTAAGCAAATTTGAGTCAAAATTCCCTCTCCATTCTTTTCCTATAGTGAAAGTGCAAAGACTTATTTTATGTTTTCAAGAGAAATCAGAGAAATAGCATCACAGCATTCTGAATACTTTGCACAGATTTTCTCAGTTGTATTATTCCATTGAAACAAATTTGAACAGGTTAAATTGCCTTTAATTTATATATTTGACTGTGGACAAGTATCTAACCTTTCTGGGCTTCTGTTCTGTATTTGATCTTTATGTATTTGATCTTTATATATAAATAAAGATCAAATACAAAGTTTTTGTGAGGTTGAAATGAAATGTCTCTGAATAGGTAAAAGGTCTAGAATAGCACTTGGTATTTATCAGGTGCTAAATTACATATGTTGAGATCAGCACATGAAGGAAAATCATTTTCCCAAGGTTGATCAGCCTGCTTTGCTGACAAAGCCCAAACCACCACTGTCATCCTCTTTTGAGCTAGTTGGGTTCACATTATAGGTCTGTATATGGCCAGTGATAATTTATCAAAGCTTAGAGGTTAAGAGATGGTCTAAGGGAGCTGAAACTGGTTTGGCTCAGTGGATAGAGCGTTGGCCTGCAAACTGAAGGGTCCCAGGTTCGATTCCGGTCAAGGGCATGTACCTTGGTTGCAGACACATCCCCAGTAGGGGGTGTGCAGGAGGCAGATGATCGATGTTTCTCTCACATCAATGTTTCTGACTTCCTATCCCTCTCCGTTCCTCTCTGTAAAAAATCAATAAAATATACTCTCCCTTAGACCATCTCTCTTTTTTTTTAAAGTATATCAGTTGCTAGGATGCTTAGAAATATTTTTGCTCTTCCCTACTTTTGATAACGAACAAGGCTAAAGAGAAGTACTTGATTGTTTTTAGTGATCCTTCCAGTAAATAATAGTGAAATAATAGAAAAGTTTTCTGTAGTAGATAAGGTTCCTATTTTCAGGTGTTGAGTTGGCTACTTTTAGAAGGTTTATAGCCCAGACTGATGATACAAATAGTGAAAAACAAACCAAAAATAATTTCCTCACATAATATCAACATTTTAATATTAAAATACACTGTTTCTTATTTCTATCAAGAAGTGTCTTAAGAATATTTAAAATTTTGAAGTTTATTTTAGAGGAAAATGGATAAACAAATTAACATAATAAAGGGGTAATGTGAGTTGACAGAGACCTTGATTTAAAAAAAAACAAAAAACACTAAAAAAAAACCTTGGGTCTTTCTCTTAAGCAACACAATCCCTTTTCAGTTTTTTAAAATTTTTATTTAGCTACTAGTCCTGTCTCAGGAATAGTTATGGAGAGGTATGAATCAGAATCATCAATACATCATCGGAACACTTTCCATCATGATATTATGAGAGAAAGTACTTAGTAAAGGAAGGGCACTTTGTTGTAACTGTTAGGACGCATATGAAAATAAGTACCCCTAAAAAGTATACAGTATTTTACTCTTAACATAGACTTATCCCGACAGCCGTTCTGCAACAATATATTAATATATATTAATATAACAATATATTATAATAGGTTCTGAAAATATATTAATAAATTAGACAGGCCTCCTTCCCTTATAAAGGTTTGGTCTTAAGGAGGCAGGCATTAAACTGTTATCATGCAATAACCATTACAAACTGTGATTCACTCTGAAAGAAAGAGCAGAGTGCTATTTGAGAATAATGAGAGTGATGGGGTTGGGAACTCAGGAGAAGCATGTAACCTGACACCTGAAGGACCAATGGGTGTAAGCCAGAAGAGTAGGGGGAAGAACATTCATAGCAAAAGAAATCTATAAAGGGGAAACACTGATTTTACATTTGAACATTGAGATTTAAATTTTAAGGTTTCTTACTATGTTTTAAAAGGTGTAAATTCCACAGATTGGGTCCAGCTTTCATAGTAAGGATGTAGCAGGGTATAGAAGTACAAATTGTTTGGGTGGTTTAAGACCATTTGGCTATTCCCCTAGTGTCAGACTGTCATTACAAACATGCCACTGCTGTAGTTAGTCATCCCAGCCAGGGGCAGCTGCCAGCCCCATTTGCAGAGGTCAGGTGAACAGCTCCAGCCCTCTAAAGGACAGGTTTCATTCTTACCAGTAATTGGTAAATTGGAAAGATAGGGCTGATTACTGTAATTTAGAGATGATAAAACATGTTGAAAATATGCAAAACCACTTATACCTTGTTTAAACTGAGCAAAAAAAAATTAACTTTTAAAATATTCATTTTCTGTTTTAAATTGACAAGATTAAATTTTAATTTTTAAAACTTAACAGTAATGACTGATAATTTTCTAAGATAAAAACACATTAGAATGTGTTCTTAAAGTAATTTTTCTCTTATAGTTTAAAATCTGCATATTTCTGTGTGTAACAGACCAAAACCAATTTTTGATTCACTCATATATACTAAAATTATAAGATTTATTTTTCCTATATTCTGTTAAAATTCAAAAATTTCATCCTCTGACTAGTGTAAGAAATGTTAATTGTATTTTCTCCTCAGATAAGTGATTCCTTCTTTGAGGTCGAAGCCCTCATGGAAAAGATGAGACAATTGCAGGAATGTCGAGATGAAGAAGAGGCAAGTCAGGAAGAGATGGCCTCACGTTTTGAAATAGAAAAAAGAGAGAGCATGTTTGTCTTCACTTCAGGTAAAAACACCTGTTACATGCTGATTAAATTTCTGAGGCTTACAAAAGAGAGCCCTTTTTTTTTTTGAGAGAGAGAAAATTTAAACGTTATTAAACATCAATCCAAATATGTCTTTTTAGAGACTATTGCATAAGTATTCCTGCTTATAAATAAAGAAGGCAAGCTAGAAAAGGAAGTTATAGTGAAAAAGCACTAGACTTAAGTGGAAGGACATTTGAAAAATCTAATTTATATACAGGCATACCTCAGAGATACTGAGGGTTCAGTTCCAGGCCACCATAATAAAGTATCACAATAATGTGAATCACAGTATTTTTGCTGGTAAAGGGTCTTGCCCTCAATTTGTAAGAAAACACATCATCTGTGAAGTGAAAAAAATGAAGTATGCCTGTAAGTTTTGTTTTTCCTTGAGGAAAAGTTTTTGTTTCTACTTACTTGAAACTATAATCTCATCAAGTCCTAAAGTTAGTTCAGAAAGGTTTAGAACAGTACAGAAAACACTGTAAAAATGATCACTTACACACACACACACTTCTTCATTCACCATTCTAAAACCTTTGTGCTATTTAGAGAAATAATCCTCGTATATGATAAAAGCCTAATATGCTAAGTGTCCAACCAGTCATTTGGCCAGTCACTATGATGTGCACTGACCACCACAGGACAGACGCTCCAAAACAATAGGTTAGCTTGCTGCTAGGGTCTGGCTGATCAGGACTAGGTGAGACTGGGCGGACATGCCCTGGAGTCCTCCCACGGTTCCTCCCTGGCCCCTACAGTGCACCAGTGGGGTCCCTCAGCCTGGCCTGTGCCCTCTCACAGTCCAGGACCCCTCAGGAGATGTCAGAGAGCTGGTTTCAGCCCAGTCCTCACAGGCCAGGCTACTAGTATTATATATTCTAGGACATTAATAATTTAAAAATAGTACCGGTGCCAAAGCTTAGAACAAGCTGATTTGTTATTACCATAAAGATTATCCAAAAGGGTGTTCATACTTTGAATACATACTTTTAAGTAGAACCAAGTATCTATAAACTGGAGACAGGGAGAATGAATCTGGATGAAAAGCATAAATAATTCAACCATGATTATCCTATATAATAAAAGAGAAACATGCAAATTTGACCATACTTTCGCTCCTGATTGGCTATGCTACCAGCCAATCAGGAGCGGAGGTGGGGCCAAGTGGCGTAAGCACTGGGCCTGGGGGTGGAGATGAAACAGCAGTGGTGGCAAGCTCCCAGCCCCCAGGCGCTGTGAGGGGGGCTGGGTGGTCAAAGGCAGCTGGGGCTGAGCTGAGCAGGGCGATGATTGGGTGCTCAAGGCCTAAAGTCTCGCCAGAGGCTGGGGGTGAGCCATCAGTTGGACATCCCCTGAGGGCTCCCAGTATGTGTGAGGGGGCAGGTTGGGTTGAGGGACCACCCCCCCGCCCAATGCATGAATTTCGTGCACCAGGCCCCTAGTTTTATGATAACAGATTTGTGATCAGTGTGCGAAATTGCGCAGCCCTGCTGCCTGCCCCACCTTGACACCCTAAACCTCTCCATCCAGAGCTCCAGTGCACCTGGCCCCAATCCCAGCCCCTCCAGCCTTCTCTGGCTGCTTCAAACCCTGCCCTCAGTCCTGTGAATCGCCTCAGGCTGGTCCCGCCTCCTCCAGTTGCCTCCCCTCTTCTGCCCCATCATGTGCCTGAGGAGAGCCTGAGAGCATGGAAGCCTTGTACCTGCTGCAGAGTTTCAAGCACCACTTTCTGGCAGTGCATGCACTGCACTGCTTCCCCTGGCAGGTGGGCAGCCGGGGCACTGAGTGGGTGGCAAAGGACTGGTTAGGGGGCCACTATGGGCTCTTACTCCCACCCTTCCTGCCACGGGAGGGTCCCACATCCTCCAGGCACCTCCCTGCTCCAGAGCAACATGCACGTGCAGCTTACTGCTGAACAGTCATTACACCATGAGGGCATCACAACTACTAGTATATTAGCTTTTCATTATATAGGATAATAAATACAGACAGTCCTTGGATTATGTTGGACGCGACATACGAAAAAAAGTTCCATCATTTGAATGTATGTACATATGAGCTTTATGTTTTTTATTTACCAAAAGTAAAGGTCAGGAATTGTTTTCTTTTAAATTTTGCTGTTTCACTTCATTACTGTTGTGTATGTGCTCCATGTGAATGTCGTAGAGTGCTTACTTATATAGGTGGGTTCCAACTTAACGGCGAAAATCGCGCCGTAGGAATGGATCTCCAACATAACCCGAGGACTTACTTACTGTAAGCTTTTATTATATTCCATTTACTGGTAAGTGAGCTATTTCTCTTTATAGTTTTAAGACTGTTTTAGTTGATATTGGTTACTCAGGGTCAAAGAAAAGGTTATCCTATTTTTACTTGTTAATGGTAAAATAAATTTAACTAGCATCCTGTTTTTGTAAGTTTTCAGTAGTTTTTATAATTGTTTCAGATGATGATGAAGTTACACCAGCGAGAGAGATATCTCGTCACTTTGAGGATACTAGTTATGGCTATAAGGATTTCTCTAGACATGGGATGCATGTTCCAACATTTCGAGTCCAGGTAAAATTGCAATGGGTTGTATACACATAGTAGTAACTGGTTTGAATTAACTCAGTTTGACTTAAAATAAGAGAGCCACATGGATTTGAGAAGTATAAAATGTTGCAGAAAGAAGTAACTTTCCTAAGGCAGTTCCCTTAAATATATTTATTCTACTGTTAAAGTGTATATATTATTAAAATTCATAAATCAGTGGCTTAGAATTCAAAACACATTCACCCATAAAACAAAATTACAGTAGTGGTTAGGTTCCCAGATGATGCATAAAAACTCAAAGTTCTAATATAACTAAACAATAAATAACAGTTGTATTTGAATGTAGCTAGCATTGGTTTTTCTCCCCCTTCTGAACCCTTATTTATTTATTTATTTATTTATTTATTTATTTAAATCAATGAAACCAAGAGCTGGTTCTTTGAACCCTAATTTAAAATGAGGTGATTTCTGCCCTGATAAGCACCAATCCTGAATGACAAGAGAAACATCCTCAGCATATCAAGCATTATGTGTAGATGGAGGGAAAGGGATGAGAAAATCAGAGGTGAAAGATGTGCTTAAATACAGCTAGATACCAAAGAAAATAAACATGACAATTACAGTATCCCAAATACCTTTAAAATATGAACTGAATGTTATTTGAGGCAATGGGAATTTTTAAGGATTTTAAATTTAAACTTTGGGGGGATTCACATAAATAAAAATTCCAAAATTACTTAACAGCTATCTCTCAGTGAATAAAGTTAGTGATGGTGGGGAATACAAGAATTATTGTTGATGGGCCCAGTTTCTTTAGCTCCCAAATCATTAACTTTGAAACACACATAAATTTCCCTAGTACACTGCTATCCCTGGAAACATAAGGACTGGAGGTCCTCCAGGACACCAGCCTCCTCTTTCTATGTTTTGCAGGAGGCACTGTGCTAAGTGTTTTGCAAGCAAATGTGAGAAGCGACAGTAGTTTGATCCCCTAGTACCAGAACAAAAGTTGACAATCATCAGTTATTTACCTATTCTGTGCTTTAGTTTTGTAAGACTACTTCTAGCCCGTCAGTAGAAATTACTGTATTTTAAAGGTATTTTAAAAATAATGTATAAATATTTAATTTAGGTAAATATTTAATTCAGATGAGTTGATATTCCAAACTTTTCCATATTGTGAGGGGCCTATGTTAAGTAATAACTATTTTGCCAGGATTATGAAAATGCTTGAGAACTATAAGATTTCATTTATTTGCTCAAGGAACTAAGATTATTTAAATAGACACAAGGAAGTTATAGTGTTCTACTTGATAGTGAAATACAATAGATTAGAACTAAAGCAATCAGGAGATTAGGAATTGAGATGATTGAATGGTCCAAAAGCATGGGCATTATCTGCAGAGGACAGTAATTGAGCAATAATTGAGGTTAGGTTTGCCGTGCTCGGCAAACTGCAGCTCAGGCCCCTTGAGTATGGCTCTTCCATAAAATACCATGGCCTAGGCGATTCTATTTTTAAGAAGTGGCATTAGAAGAAGTGTAAAAAATTTGGCTCTGTTGACTAATGAAGTTTACTGACCACTGGTAAAGGGATACAGTGAGGGAGGAAGTCAGAGAAACTGGCTGGGCTGCTGCGAGCTTTAAGCAAAGGGTTCCTACTTCAGACTAGTGGCAAATCGATCAGGTTTGTAGGTTTTGTTCAGAGAAATTAAATGGTACCAAATAGGTGTTTTAGGAAAATAAATATGGGAACAACAGAGAAGTGGGGGCTTTATTAAGTTTTATTTGAAGTAGGAAGCAGGGAGATTTAATGTGGAAAATCTAACTAGGAGACCCTATAAACAGGTCTGAGAGTCAAAAGATGGACCAGAAATGAATGATGGATATTTCAAATAAAACTTGAGGACCATTTGGATGAGTGCGGTAATGGAGAAGGAGAAAGAGGGCTCCTTTGGATGCTGACAGAGAGAAAGCTGACAACATTGGCCTATGTGTGAGAGGAAGAGAGTACATTGGTTTTTAAACTCATTGAGTAAAAACATAACCTTTTGTATGTTGTAGTATTGAAATTGAAAATATCTGGCTGGAGTGCAAGTGAAGCTGAGAGCTAGGGATGTACTAGAACGGCAGTTTATTCCAACTGACAATAATCTCACCACACTGCAGAGTGCTAGACATAGGATAATACTTGGCCAAATTTTAATTATTCACATTTATTCTGTTCTATGTATTTAGGACTATTGCTGGGAAGACCATGGTTATTCTTTGGTAAATCGCCTTTATCCAGATGTGGGACAGTTGATTGATGAAAAATTTCACATTGCTTACAATCTTACTTATAATACAATGGCAATGCACAAAGATGTTGATACCTCAATGCTCAGACGGGCTATTTGGAACTATATTCACTGCATGTTTGGAATAAGGTTAGTCTGTTATGTTTACAAAGAGGTATTTTCTATTGGACTAAATTATTCAAGTACTTGGAAACACATATGCACACAGTTCAAAACAATCCCCTCTCCAGTAGCTTATTTTTATGCTTATGCTTTAGAGAACCAATTTACAACAGCTTGGTTTGTTTCCTCTTTCTTAGCTAGGGAGGGAGAGTTAGGGACATTGACAAGATGCTTCCAGGGAAGAGGAGGGAGGGCAAGTATTATCTATGTCCTGACACACTTTCATTTCTATCTTCTTGGAACTTAGTACCCCTCATAGTACCCCTCTGACTGTTCTTAAGCTCCTTCAAAAGCTACTCCTACTCCCATGATGCTTCATCAAAGTGTGAAACGTTCATGTCCTGACTCTTAGGTATTCAGCTACATCATTATGTTATATAGGGAGTGCAGCTCTTATAAAGTGCTTTTTGACATATGCACACAAACTCTATGCCACAGCACTTTGATTGTTTTAGCTATTGACTTTAACCTCCTCAATGGTCAGGACCAGCTTTGTAAGAATTTTTTCCCTTTTCCACTGAAAAACAAATAGGAAATTTTAGTCCTTGGGTATTGTAGAAATCATCACATAGTGGGGTAGAGCAGACACTACAGCCTTTGACAATTTTATCTTAAATCAGAACAGCGTCTCCTAAGTGTAGTAGACACCGTGAGGCTGTCTGTAGACCATCTTTCCTCTGGACCTCCACACCCCCCCCCCTTTTTTTTTTACTCATATAACCCCAGAAACTTGGGAACATGAGAAAAAAAGAATTCTAATATAAATTGTTATCCACTTGTGTAAATAAAATAATATCATATAATAGTATCAATAATAAATATTGTCTGATTAATTTCAGCAATATTCAAAAAGTATTTTCAGAATTTGTACCTCAGTATGGTTGTTTATTCATGATTGTAAATACATACTGTTGTTTGAGCACTGGCAAATTTTTTGTTCCTCTCCCTGACTTCTGTTTCTTATCCATTTCTACTCACTAGTCCACTCCCATTTAAACATTGCAAAGTTGTTATTTGGGGGAACAGCTGCCTACACAAAGAGGGAAAAAGAATATAGCGTTTACTAGTTGTTTCTGTACTTTTGTAAGAAGAAAATATCTCATATAGTTCTTACTTTGTCTTTTAACAGATATGATGACTATGACTATGGTGAAATTAACCAGCTATTGGATCGTAGCTTTAAAGTTTATATCAAAACTATTGTTTGTTCTCCTGAAAAGGTTACCAAAAGAATGTATGATAGCTTCTGGAGGCAGTTCAAGCACTCCGAGAAGGTATGCATCTATTGTGGAATATTTACTCTGTAACTTAGTGATTCTTATTCTCCTTCACCTAATCTAAAACATCTCAAACCTCTCCATCACCTCTCCCAACCCAGAAAACATTCCCGCAGAGCTGCCTCAGATACCACTTGGGAGAGAACCTCTGGTACTGGAGTAAAAAATAAAGACAGGTGATCTGGCCAATCTTGAAAGTATTGGCATGGCTGTCAGTACTTAGAAGACTATTGTACAAGAGCTCTTTAAAAAAAGTTTTTGTTAGAAATATCTAGTCTAGTCTTTGATTCATCTTTATACAGAAATTATTGAGTGATGATTTGACTAGGGAAATTGATATTTTAATAAAGCACTGTATACCTCCCAGAAGAGATGTAATCAAACATAAATAAAAGCACAAACAACTACCCAAAAAGGGCATCATATAGCTTTTGTTTTGAAATACTGATATTCTGGCCCAGCCGGTTTGGCTTGGTGGTTGAGCATCGACCTGTGAACCAGGTGGCCACGGCACTTGCTGGAATTGTGGCCTCTGTCCCCGGTAGGGGGTATGCAGGAGGCAACCGATAAATGATTTTCTCTCATTGATGTTTCTATTTCACTCTCCCTTCCTCTTTGAAATCAATAAAAATATTTTTAAATAAAAAATATTTTTGTCAGTAAACCCAAGACTTCTAAGTTATTCAGTGGGACACAGAAAATGTACTTGATTTTTGCTGTTTATTAGACACACTGAAAAACTGATTGAATGATTATAACCTTACCTTAAATGTTATGTTTTTTATGCAGGTTCATGTTAATCTGCTTCTTATAGAAGCTAGGATGCAAGCCGAACTCCTTTATGCTCTGAGAGCCATTACACGCTATATGACCTGATGCCTTTCCTCATTAAAATGATGGAATAATCAGCAGATATAGTCTACGAGGGAAAGGTTCTAAGCCCCAGGACCAATGGTAGATAAAAGAATTCAGAAATACATTGTGCCATGATTCCTTTAGTTTCTGCTATTTTACTGTGGAAATACCACTGTTGGCACGAGCAGTGAATGTTTGGCAGCTTCAAGTTTAGAGCTGTGAAGAAGGGTTGCCGTTCACAGTATTTTGCTTTTTGAAGTATAAGATGCTGTATAACTGTTTTAATACAGCAAATAGTAACTCTCCAAATCCTGTTGCTTTTATGTTTTAAATAAGATAACAAGAATTGGAGCATGCAAAGAATGGGACTTGGAAAATGACATAAGCCTTTTTACACAAAGAATTTTAGATCTTGGTGCTGCTATTCCTGCTGGTGGAATGAATAGAGTGGCTGTTCCAGTTAAGCTATTAGTAATAAAGTGAACACTGCTACTATCTGAGCCTACCTACATACATAATTTTTGTGGTTTCAAATTAAACTTGCATATGTATTTTGTTGCATCTAAAAAAGCATAGAATTATTACTCATAACTCAGCAAAGACTGTTTTGATGGTAACAGTTCAATTCTTTCATTATAGTTTTTTTTAAATTCAGAGTTACTGGGTGACAATTACATTCTTAAAAAAGCTGGCTATCTCTTGACATGCTGTTTCTCAAGATCCTCTGACACTGGAGGGTAGCAATCTTGTGCAGTGTTTTTGTTGCCAGCCTGAGAGTTGTGGGAGATGTGGCTGTAGTCTGCCCCACAGCCCAGGTGCATTCTGCTCCTGCCACCTCATTGACTTCACTTTAAAGATGTGCACTCCGTAAATAAAGCTGGAAAATATTTTCAGTCAGGTTATCAAACTTGATTTACAAAAATGCTGTTTGTTTGAAATGCAAATAGGATTGAAAAAAAAAATGTGTTGAGTACTTTGTATCCTGGAAGCCTGAACTGCTTTTGAAGTCTGTCAGTATTATTGGTATTTTTCAATAAAGAATAACTTTTCTCCAATTTTATTTGCTGTCTTAATCTCTCTGAAAAGTCATGACTTTAGAATTAGTAACAATTCTGAGTTTCATTTGCTTTTACTAGCCAGGATAATGTTGTATCATTTGAGAGACTTGAGATATTTTAGAGTTCAAATAAGAATTTTTAAAAATTATTAGGAACAAGGACTTATTAGGGAGTGACTGTATAACAAAAAAAAGTGGCAAACAACTAGAAATAGCTTTATTTTAATCAATGCTGTTGAGCTCAATCTATTGCCTACAAATTTATAATGTGTGAATGGGGTAGGGGTAGGAGGATACAATTTTGAATAGAGGTGATACCTGCCTTCAAGGATATATACCCTAGTATAGTGGTTGGCAAACTGTGGCTCACATGCGTCTCTTTGGCCCCTTGAGTGTGTGGCTCTTCCACAAAATACCACAGCCTGGATGAGTCTATCGTTAAGAAGTGGTTGAAAACCACTGAAAACAGAAGAGAGCACAGAAGAGAGCATTAGAAGAACAGGAAGCCTACAGTTCTTCAAGCAGAGGGTGCAAAAGAGTACAGACAAGAATACAATAAAAATTGAAACAGTTCCTGAGGAGAAACTGGGAAATTAGGGAAATTAAGACAGCTAAAAGCTGATGTATACCTTAGAATGAAAGCACACACACAACCTAAGAGAAGATACATCTCCAGAAAAAGTTTGGGAGGCCTCAGCTTCCAGCCAGGCTTATAGGCACCTCTTTAAGCTCCAAATCTCACAGAAGTTCACAAGGCATATAAACGGATGAATATGGCTCCAACCTAAGAAACAAAAATCTAGGAACCAACTATACAGAAATACAGAATATAAACTAAATGCAGATGCCTGAATTACCACTTTTAGTTTTTGTGTAGAATTTTAAAGGCAAAGGCAAAAGAAAAACAACAACCCTACAAATCTATGTTGAGAGGTACAAAATAAAGTATAATTTGTGACATCAATAAAAAAGTGAGGGTAGGTAGAGATAAAGGAGTGGAGTTTTTGTATGCAATTCAAATGCCTAAGATTTGTTTATATGCTCTACCTGGTAACCAACGAAAATATCTCTAGATTTTATACAAAAGGAAATGAGAAGACAATAAAAGCATGTCACTTCAAAAAAATGAAAGAGGAGAAGGGAGTAAGATAGGAAATGATCAAAACTACAAAACATACAGAAAACAATGAACAGAATGATAATAGTATTTCCCTATCAGTAATGACATTAAATATAAATAAGTATTGAAGTCCACAATCAAAAGATATAGACTGGCTGAATGGATAGAGTTTTTTAAAAGGATCCAACTACTAGTATATGCTGTCTAAATGAGACTAACTTCAGATCTAAGGACCCACATACAGGCTAAAAGTAAAAGGATAGAAAAAGCTATTAATGTGTCAAATGGAAGCTAAAAGATAGCAGTGGCAGCTATGCTAATACCAGACAAAAGGGCCAATTCACCATAAGATATGACAATTTTAAAAGAAGATTCCAGTCTTTTTTATTTATTTAATTGATTTCAGAAAGGAAGGGAGAGGGGGAGAGAGAAACATCAATAATGAGAGAAAATCACTGAAACCACACCCCCTACTGGGGACAGAGCCTACAACCTAGGCATGTGCTCTTGACCAGAATTGGACCCAGGACCCCTCAATCTGCAGGCCGATGCTCTATCCACTGTGCCAAACTAACTAGGGTGAAGATATGACAATTTTAAATATATACACTGAGTGGCCAGATTATTATGATTTCTGAATGCATAATAATCTGGTCACTCTCTCTGTGTGTGTGTGTGTGTATGAGATCTGGCCAGAGGGAGGAAACATGGGCGGTTGTCCAGCCCTGCCTGCTGTTCGAACTCCTGGTCAAGGGGACAATTTGCATATTAGCCTTTATTATATAGGATACACATTAAGTGGCCAGATTACTATGTGTTCAGAGATCATAATAATCTGGCCACTCAGTGTATGTACAAAATACCAAAGCTAAATACAGAAAGCAAACAACATACCTGAAGGGCGAAATAGATAGTAATGGACAGATTTAATACCCCACTTCCAATAATGTGTAAAACAAACAGAAATAAGGAAACAGAATTTGAACACTATAGACTAGTTGAACTGATCAGACATACAGACACTTCATCCAACAATAACAGAATATACATTCTTCTCAAGTGCACATGGAACATTCTCCAGAACTGACTACATGTTAGGCAATAAAACAAGTTTTAACAAATTTTAGAAGATTAAAATCACCCTAGCCAGTTTGTCTCAGTGGCTAGAGCACCAGCCCAAAGACTGGAGTCCCAGGTTCATTTCTGGTCAAGGGCATGTACCTTGGTTGTAGGCTTGATCCCCAGCCCTGGTCAGAGTACGTGCAGGAGGCAACCAATAGATGTGTGTCTCTCACATCCATGTTTCTCTGTCTCTCCCCCTCCCTTCGACTCTCAAAGTCATTGGGAAAATATCCTCAGGTGAGGATTAAAAACAACAACAAAAAGATTGAAATCATATAACATTTTTCAATCATAATGCAATGAAACTAGAAATCAACAGCAGAAAGAAAACCGACAATTTCAAGTGGTAATTAACACATTTTTAATGAGCCAAAGAAGAAATTGCAAGGGAATTGAATTGGAGCATATCTTGAGACAAATTAAAATGAAGACAAAACATACTAATACTTATGGGATATAGTAAAAGTAGTGATAAGAGGGAAGTTATAAATTCTTACATTAAAAAAAATATTTCAAATCAACAACCTAACTTCACTCCTCAAAGAACTGGAGAATGAAGAACATTCTAAACCCAAAGCAAATAGAAGGGAGGAAATAATAAACATTAGGGCTAGACAGACAACAACAAAAACACAGAAAAAAATTATTTGATAAGATTAACAAATTTGACACCCCTTAACTAGATTAAGAAAAAGAGAAAAAATGACTTCCAGTCAAGGTGGCAGAGTAGGTAAAACTGTGCTCACTTTCTCCCACAACCACATCAGAATTACAACTAAATTATAGAACCATCATTGAGAGCTACCTGAAGACTAACTGAATAGTATTCCTATAAATAAGGATATAAAGCAGCAGCCATATTGGGTAGGAGGGGTGGAGGAGTGGAACAGGCAGGTCCCACACCCATAGTGTGGCAGTTAAGATTCAATTAAGATCCAGGAGAGAGATCTCTGCTGCAGAAGAGAATCGAAGGTCCCCAGTCCCACATCAGGTTCCCCACTCTGGGGCATCAGTACCAGGAAGAGGAGTCCCCATAACATCTGGCTGTGAAAAATAGGGAAGATTGCATCCGAGGAGGATAGTGGCCAACACAGAGTTTTACCTACTTTGACATCTTGACTGGAAATAGGCATAAAGTCCAGGAAGTGCATAGAGTCATCCCAAACAAGATGAAACTAAAGAAGCCTATACCAAGAACCATCATATGTATTTTAAACTGCCAAAGGTTAAAGGCAAAGAGGAAATCTTAAAAGCAGCAAAAGAAAAGCAGTTAGATACCTACCAGGGAGCTCCCATAAGATTGTCAGCTGATTTCTCAACTGAAACTTTGCAAACCAGAAGGGAGTGGCAAGAAATATTCAGTGATGAAAAGCAAGGGCCTATTCTACCCAGCAAGGCTACCATTTAGAATTGAAGAAGACAGAAAAGGTTTCTCAGACAAGAAAAAAACAAAGAATTTATCACCACTAAGCCAGTACTACAAGAAATGTTGAAGGGACTTCTTTACAAAGAAAATATTTTAAAATATAAATATAGAAAAAACAATTTCACTGACAAAGGCAAACAATAAAACAGTGGATCAATCAACTAACTATAAAGCTACTACAGATGTTAAAAGGCAAAAATAGCAAGATCATCTGTAATTATAAAAATAAATTAAGGAATACATACAAACAAACACACACACACACACACACACACACACACACACACACACACAAAATAAGTAAAAATAATGACCAAAACAAACATGGAGTAAAAATTGTACTGATTTTAGAATGTGCTCAAACTTAAGTGATCATCAATGAAAATAGATTACTATTGGTATGTATGAAGCACATGAAAACCACAAACCAAAAATCTATAAGAAATACACAAAAAATAAAAGGAATCCAAGCACCACTATAGAAAGTCATCAACTTACAAGCGAATAGAGCAGGAGAATAAGAAAGGTACAGAGAAGAACTACAAAAAAAATTTAAAAAAAGAAAACAATAAAATGGCAATAACTTTTAAATCTGTATGATTCAAATGTCTCTATCAAAAGACATTGGGGTGACTAAATGGATAAAAAGGCCCATACATATGCTGCCTACAAGAGACCTACTTCAGATAGAAGGACACACAGATTGAAATGAAAAATGGAAAAAGATATTGCAATGAAAATGCAAGGATGGAAGGAGCTGAGGTAGCAATACTTTATCAGATAAAATAGACTTTTTTAAAAAAAGGATTCTAACAAGAGACAAAGAAGGGTATTTCATACTCATAAAAGGATCAATCCAATAAGAGACTATAACTCTTGTAAACATCTATACATTCATTATAGGAACACTTAAATTCATGAAGCAAATACAGGCTGGGGAAAAAGTAGGTTTATATTTCATATGGAAAATAATGCAATACTTAATAAATAATACAAAAAAACTTTTGCATACTTATAACTATAAACCAACTTTTTCCCACCCTGTGCTGATGGACATAAAGGGAAAGATCAAGAGTATGACAGTAATAGTAGGGAACTTTAACACCCTATTGACATCAATGGTTAAGTCAGACAGAAAAGCAACAAGGAAATAGTGACCTTAAGTGACACTTTAGACCAGATGGAGTTAATATTTTTAGAGGTTTTCACCCACAAGCAGCAGAACACACATTCTTTTGAAGTGCACATGGAACATTTTTTTAGGATAGACTACATTTTAGACCAAACAAGTCTCGATAAATTTAAGAAAACTGTAATCATATCAAGCAATTTCTCCCATCACAACGATATGAAACTATAAATAATTTCCCTGATTAGTGATGTTGAATGTATTTTCATATGTCTATTGAGGATTTTTGCATCTATGTTCTTGAAGAATATTGACCTATAATTTTTACAAATCAATTAACATGATACAGCACATAAACAATATGCAGGATAAAAACCATATGATCATATCAATAGTTGTAGAAAAAGCATTGACAAAACACAATTTTCAATTATGATGAGCACTCTCAGCAAAATGGGAGACAGAGTGAATATATCTCAACATAATAAAGGCCATACATGACAAATCCACAACTAACATCATCAATGTTTCTATCTCTCTAAAATCAATAAAAATATATCCTACCTAATGAAAGAGTAATATGCAAATTGACCATACCTCCGATCAACCCATGCCCACCAGCCAATCAGGAGCAAATTATGCAAATAAACCCCAACAAAGATGGCTGCCACCACTGAGACCAGGAGGGAGGCTTGGGTTTCCCTGGCAATGGAGGAAGCCAAGCTTTCCACCTGCCCTTGCTGGCTTAGGTCTCCACTCAATGCTACAAAGTTTCAATTGTAGAAGATACCTAATCCCAACAGAAATGGCAGCAGCCATGGAGCAGGAGAGAGAAGATGCTAGGGTTGCCAGGGCGATTGAGGAAGCCAAACTTCTGCAGTCCTAGCCTAGGCCTCCACTCTGGGCTACAAAGTTTCAAACAGAAATGGCTGTCACCACAGAGCGAGCAGAAGGCTTGGCTCCACTCCAGGCTACAAAGTTTCAATTGTAGAACATACATTAATCCCAGATCCTAGGGCCTCTGCTTGGGTTGCTGGGGGGTGTGGCTGGCCTGCAAACCACCATAGGCCCCTTGCCCAGGCCACCCCACACCCCAAGGGAACCCCTATCCTGATGCAGGACACCCTTCAGGGCAAACCAGCCGATCCCCACCCATGTATCAGGCCTCTATCTAATAAGAGTAATACTCAGATTGACCATCACTCCAACACACAAGAGGGCTGCCCCCATGTGGTCAAAGATCCTGCCCCCATATGGACACAAGATGGCCACAAGATGGCCAGCAGGGGAGGACAATGGGAGGTTCCAGGCCTGCAAGGGAGGGCAGTTGTGGGCCACCAGGCCAGCAGGGGAGGGCAGTTAGGGGTGACCACGCTGGCAGAGGAGGGAAGTTGGGGGCAAACACACTGGTAGGGGAGCAGTTAGACATTGATTAGGCTGGCAGGGTAGTGGTTAGGGGGTGATCAGGCTGGCAGGCAGCAGTTAGGGGCAATCAGGTGAGCAGTTTGGAGCCAGCAGTCCTGGATTGTGAGAAGGATATTCGACTGCCCATTTAGGCCCAATCCTATTGGGATCTGACCTAAATGGACAGTCAGACATCCCTCAAGGGGTCCCAGACTGGAGAGGGTGCAGGCTGGGCTGAGGGACACCCCTTACCACCCCCCCATGCACGAATTTTGTGCACTGGGCCTCTAGTTTTAAAATAATATGAGAGAGAGAGAGAGAGAGAGAGAGTGTGTGTGTGTGTGTGTGCATAGAGAGAGAGGGGGGAGAGAGAGAGAGAGAGAGAGAGAGAGAGAGAGAGAGAGAGAGAGAGATGCAAATTAACCATCACTACACTCACAAGCCACGCCTACCAGCCAATTAGAAGCACGTATGCAATTAACCCAACCAAGATGGCTGTGGCCATGGAGTGTGCAGGAGGCTTGAGTTTTTTCGGCAATGGAGAAAGCCAAGCTTTCCACACACCCTGGCAGGGCTAGGCGTCCACTCAAGGCTCCAAAGTTTCAATTCTAGAAGATAAATCCCAGATACCAGGGCCTCCACTTGGGTCTCTGGGAGGTATGGCCAGCCTGCAAACCACCACAGGCACCTCGCCCAGGCTGCCCCATGACGCAAGGGAACCCCCACTCTGATCTGCGACACCCTTCAGGGAAAACCAGCTGGCCCCCATCTGTGCACCAGGCCTCTATCCTGTCTAATAATCCTATCTAATAAAGGGTCATATGCAAATTGATCATCACTACAACACACAAGATGGTTGCCACCATGTGGACACAAGAGGGCCACCACAAGATGGCCAGCAGGGGAGGCAAGTTGGGAGGGACCAGGCCTGCAAGGGAGGGTAGTTGTGAGCAATCAGACTAGTAAGGGAGGGCAGTTGGGGGTAATGAAGCCTGCAGGGGAGGGCAGTTAGGGATAACCAGGCTGGAATAGGAGGGAAGTTGGGGGTGACCAGGCCTGCAGGGAAGGGGAGTTATAAGAGGTAAATCCAGGCCTGCAGGAGAGGGCAGTTAGGGGCAAACAGACTGGCAGGGGAGCAGTTAGACATCAATCAGGCTGGCTGGGGAGTGGTTAGGGGTGATCAGGCTGGCAGGCAGAAGCAGTTAGGGACAATCAGGAAGGCAGTCAGGCAAGCAGTTGGGAGCCAGCAGTTTTGCATTGTGAGAAGGATGTCCAACTGCCCATTTAGGCCCAATCCTACTGGGATCGGGCTTATCAGGCAGTTGGACATCCCTCAAGGGGTTCCAGATTGGAGAAGGTGCAGGCTGGGCTGAGGGACACACACCCCCATGCATGAATTTCATGTACCGGCCCTCTAGTCCTATATAATAAAAGAGTAATATGCAAATTGACCATACCTCTAATCAAGCCATGCCCATCAGCCAATCAGGAGATTATGCAAATAACCCCCACCGGGGCCACTGAGAGCAGGAGGGAGACTTAGGTTTCCTTGGCAACAGAGGAAGCCAAGCTTTCCACCTGCTGTTGCCAGTCTAGGCCTCCACTCAGTGCTACAAAGTTTCAATTAGAGAAGATATATCTCAACAGAAATGGCGGCAGCCATGGAGCTGGAAAGAGGAGGAGGCTAGGGTTGCCTGAGCAATGGAGGAAGCCAAGCTTTCTGTAGCTATGGCTTGCCTCAGCATCCACTCTAGGCTACAAAGTTTCAATTATAGAATTTAAACCTGCCTCCATGTGGACACAAGATGTCCAGCAGGGAAGGGCCATTGAGAGGTTCTAGGCCTGCAAGGGAGGGCAGTGGTGGGTGATCAAGTCTGCAGTGGAGGGCAGTTACGGATGACCAGGCCAGAAGAGGGAAGTTGAGGGCAAACAGGCTGGCAGGAGAGCAGTTAGACATCAATTAGGCTGGCAGGGTAGTGGTTAGAGGGTGATCAGGCTGGCAGGGTAGTGGTTAGAGGGTGATCAGGCTGGCAGGCAGATGTGGTTAGGGCCAATCGGAGAGGCAGGCAGGTGAACAGTTTGGAGCCAGCAGTCCTGGATTGTGAGAAGGATGTCCGACTGCCCATTTAGGCCCAATCCTTCGATCCTAGGATTGGGCCTAAATGGGCAGTCGGACATCCCTCGAGGGGTCTCAGATTGAAGAGGGTGCAGGCTGGGCTGAGGGATATTCCCCACCCCACCCCCACGCCCCTGCACAAATTTTGTGTACCGGGCCTCTGGTATATATATAAAAGCCTAAGCAACCAGCTGACCGGCCAGTAGCTATGACTTGCAATGACCACCAGGGGGAAGACACTCAATACAAGAGCTACAGTATGATAGCAACTTTGCAGAGTGCTCTCTTGCACTCCAGGATCCTTTGGGGAATGTCATACTGCTGGTTTCAGCCTGATCCCCACAGGCCAGGCTGAGGGACCCCACCTGATGGAGGAACCCTGCTCACTCTGCAGACACCCTTCGAGTCCTGGCATTGCCCCAGGTGTGGCCAGCCAGGGAGGAACTGCAGAAGGTTGGCTCCAGGGTGTGTCCAGCCCATTTCACCTAGTCCCACACCACCAGCCACCTTCTAATTAATTTCCTTTCAATGTGCACAAATCTGTGTACCGGCCTCTAGTAATAAAATAAATTAAAATAGAATAACTGAATAGACATTTTTTTCCCAAAGAGGACAAATGGCCAATAGACACATGAAAACATGTTCTACATCATCAATCAGGGAAATGCACATTAAAACCACAAAGAGATATCACCTCACAACTGTCAGAATGGCTATCATCAGTAAATCAACAAACAAGTGTTGGCAAGGATGTGGAAAATAGAGAACTCTTGTGCACTACTGGTGGGATTGTAAATTGGTGCAGCCACTATGAAAAACAGGATAGATTATCCTCAAAAAAAAAAAATTAAAAATATAACTATCATTATGACTCAGCAATTCCACTTCTGAGCATTAATCTGAAGAAATTTAAAACACTAATTAAAAAAGATATTGGGGGGAGAACCAAGATGGCGGCATAGGTAAAATACCTATCATACTCAACAATTTTAATACTACAACTTAACGAAAGAACAAACACCTTCCAGAGTCACCAGAAAGCTGGCCGAGTGAAAATTCCACAAATAAAAGTAAAGATAAGACACCGTGACTCAGAGGAGCAGTGGCGGACAGGCGTTGAAAGATTCGCGCAGAGAGAGGTTTGGAGCGCGCCCCAGCGGAGAGGGTGGGCGGCTGAAAACCGGCCAGTTTTCTCGAACGGGGAGACAAAGACGTCCCACTGGACTGATTCTCCAGCTCTGGGCGAAGTCCAGGGAACCCACTATCATACGGGGTGAAAACTGGACAGTGGGAGGGCACGCTGAAACACGGGTGCTGGAGGGGTCTCCCGGCTTGTGGAGAAGGCAGCTTGCGCAAACAGCTCGGCTGCGTGACGGCACAGAGAGCGCTCTGCGATTTGCTTTCTCATTCGGAAAACCGTCAGTCTGCTTTGTTTTACGACCCTGGGTGAGACATTGGGCGTGCAGGCTCATTTGGGGAGAGTCTGAATTCCCCGGCAGCTGATGGAGCTAAACAGCGGCTCTCTCTCAGAGGTGCTGGCGGCCATTGCCCCCGGCACAGAGTCCCTGGGGCCGCATAGGGTGGAGCTGACGCTGTCTGCTTGGCCCGGAGACTCCGCCCATCCAACCTGAGCACAGCTGAACTTCACAGACAATTGGCCTGAAAGTCAACCCCCCCAAGTGCTAACAACGATTAACTTCAGCAAGACTGTGCAACCCATATCCACCTCAGGTAACTGGGGAGGTTGAGCCACTGTCCCTAGTAGGAAGTCTACCACACAAAGCTAATTGACCAACTCAGGGAAGCAGCCACCATGCAGCAACATGGAAAGAAATCAGATGTGAAGAAATGGAGGAAAAAAAACGACTGGACATGGAATTCAAAACTATGGTTATAGGGCTTCTCAAGAGGCTCCAACAAAAGGTCGAGGCCTATAAGGAAATAAGCGAGACCACAAAGGAAATGAATGAGTCCTACAAGGAAATGAATGAGATCCTCAAGGATATGAATGAGACCTGCAAGGAAATGATCAAGACCAATGTGGAAATGAAGGAGACCCTCAAGGATATAAAGGAGACTCTCAAGGATATGAAAAAGGACCAACCAGAAATTAAGCATACACTGACTGAAATAAAAAATATTATACAAAGACCTAAAAGTGCTCTGGAGCACCCCAAGAACCAAGTTAAAGATTTGAAATACAAAGAGGTAAAATCCACTCAGCTGAAAAAGCAAGAAACCAAAAGAATCCAAAAAATTGAAGATAGTGTAAGGGGCCTCTGGGACAACCTCAAGCATACCAACATCCAAATTATAGGGGTGCCAGAAAAAGAGAGAGAGCAAGACAATGAAAACCTATTTGAAGAAATAGTGACCGAAAACTTCCCACACCTGGTGAAAGAAATTGACTTAGGATTCCAAGTAGTGCACCGAACCCCAATATATAGGAACCCTAAGAGGACCACACCAAGGCACATCATAATTAAAATGCCAAGAGCAAAGACAAAGAGAGAATATTAAATGCAGCAAGAGAGAAACGGTTGGTTACCTATAAGGGAGCACCCGTACGATTGTCAGCGGATTTCTCAACAGAAACGATGCAGGCCAGATGGGAGTGACAAGAAATATTCAAAGTGATGAACAGCAAGATTCTACAACCAAAGCTATCCAGCAAAGCTATCATTCAGAATTGAAGGCCAGATGAAGTGCTTCGCAGATAAGGAAAAGCTAAAGGAGTTCATCACCACCAAACCAATATTATATGAAATGCTGAAAGATATTCTTTAAGAAGAGGAAGAAGAAAAAATAAAAGTGTAAATTATGAACAACAAATACACATCTATCAACAAATGAATCTAAAAATCAAGTGACTTAATAAGCTGATGAACAGGATAAACTGGTGAATGTAACAGAATCACGGACATAGAGAGGGAATGGACTGACAACTCTTGGGGAGAAAGGGGGTGTGGGAAGTGCAGCAAGAGACTGGACAAAAATCATGCAACTATGGGAGAGGACAGTGGAGGGGGGTGAGGGCGAAGGGTGGGATGGGTACCAGGTGGAGGGGAACTATAGGGAGAAAAAAAGGGCACAATGTAATTAATAAACTGAACAATAAAGATAAAAAAGATATATGAATCCCTATGTTCATTGCAGCATTATTTACAATAACCAAGATATATGGAAGCATCCTACCTGCTCATCAATAGATGAGTAGATAAAGAAGATGTGGTACATATACAATGGGATATTACTCAGCCATAAAAAAATAAAATCTTAACATTTGCAAGAACAAAGGTGGACCTAGAGGGTATTATGGTAAGTGAAATAAGTTAGACAAAGACAAATACCATATGATTTCACTTATGTGTGGAATCTAAAAATAACAAATGAACAAACAAAACAGAAACAAATTCATATATTAGAGTATACAGAGAACAAATTGGTAGTTGCCAGCTGAGAGTGGTTTTGGGGAATGGGTGAAAAGCTTAAAGGGAAGCACAAACTGCCAGTTATTAAAATAGTCACAGGAATGAAAAGTACATTATAGGGAATATAATCATTAATCCTATATAATAAAAGACTAATATGCAAATTATCCCCTCAATTGAGAGTTCGACTGGGAGTTTGACCAGAGGACAGGGATGGCCCACCAACTGCCTCCGGCCCCTCTCCCCACCCAGCCCAGCCCAATTGGCCCGATCAGGGCAGGCGAGCCAAACCCCACTCAAGCATGAATTCATGCACCAGGCCTCTAGTATTGTAATAACTATGTATGCTGCCAGATGGGTACTAGACTTATCAGGGTGATTACTTTGTAAAGTATATAAATATCTAACCATGTTGTAAACCCAAAACTAATATTATATGTCAACTGTAATTAAAAAATAAAATTTAAAAATATTGTTTATAAAAATATATAATAATAATAAAATCCAAAAAATAAAAAGAAGACTAAAATAAGTAAAATCAGAAATGAAGAAGGGCATATTTAACCAATGTAACAAATAAACAAAGGATTTATAAGAGAATCCTATAAATAATAGTATACCAACAAATTGGATAACAGAAATACTCAAGATTAAATCAGTAATTCAAAACCTCCCAACACAGCCCAGCCTGAGACAGCTTCACTGTAGAATTCTACCAAATACTTAAAGAATAATTAACACCAATTCTCCTCAAAGTCTTCCCAAAAAGCGAAGAGAGAACTCCACTACAAGAAATGAAAATACAGACCAATGTCCCTGATGAATACTGATGCAAACATCTAACAAAATACTAGCAAAGAAAATTCAATAGCACATTAAAAGAATTATGTGGGATATTCCTGGAGTGTAAAGATATTTCAAAGTACAAAAATTGGTCAATGAACGAAAGGGGAAAAGAGATGATCATCTCAATTGATACGTAAAAAGCATTTGACACAATTAAACACCCTTCCATGATTAAAAACAAAACAAAACAAATGAACACTCAGCAAATTAAGAGTAGATGAAGGCTACCTCAATGTAATAAAGGCTATATACAAAAAGCCCACAGCTGATATTATACTTGATGAAAGACTGAAAGCATTTCCTCTAAGAAACAAGACAAGGATGCCTACTCTCACCACTCCTATACAACACTCTCCTATGAAAGTCCCAGCAAGAGCAATTAAGCAAGAAAAAGAAAAGGCATGCAAACTGGAAAGGAACAGTAAAATTATCTCTGTTTACAGATGACATGATCTTATATGTAGAAAATCCTCAAGATTCTATACAAAAAAAAAACCTGTTAGAACTAATAAGTCCAATCAAATTTAATAATACAAAATCAGTGTGCAAATATAAGTTGCATTTCTAGACACTAAAAATGAACAGTCTGAAAAGGAAATAGAGAAAACAATTCCATTTACAATAGCATCAAAAATAATACTTAGGAATAAACTTAACCAAGGAGTTGAAAGAGTTGAACCTTGAAAACAGTAACACTGCTGTAAGAAATTAAAGACACAAATAAATGGAAAGACATCCTATTGTTCATGGAAAGACTTTATATTGTTAAGATGTCAATACTGCCTAACACAATATATAGACTCAATGCAATCTCTAAAAAATGCCCTTTTTTTGCAGAAATAGAAAAATCCATCTTAAAATTCATATAAAGTCTCAAAGAACCTGAAAGTCAAAACAATTTTGAAAAGGAACAAAGTTGGAGATTGCACATGTCCTACTTCAAAACATAATACAAAGCTACAGTAATCAAAACAATGTGGTACTGGCACAAAGACCAACATACAGGCCAATGAAATAGAACAGAGAGCCCAGAAATAAACCCTCATTATATGATCAAATAATCTTTGACACGAGTTCCAGGCCATTCACTGTGGAAAGAACAGCCTCTTCAACAAATTGTGCTGGGAAAACTGGATATTCAAGTGCAAAAGAATGAAGTTAGACCTTTACTTTACACCATATACAAGACTTAATTAAAATGGTTCAAAGACCTCCATATAAGAACTAAAACTATAAAATTTCTAGAATAAAACATAAGGGAAAAAGCTTTAGAACACTGAATTTGGCAGGGATTTCTTAGCTATAACACAACACCAAAGCAAAGGCGAAAGAAAAAATAGACAAATGAAAGTACATCAAACTTAAACACTTCTGTGCATCAAGGGCACAATCAATGAAGTGAAAAGGCAACATATGTATGGGAGAAAATATTTGCAAATCATATATCTAGTAAGGAGTTAATATACAGGATTTATGAAGAACACCTTCAAATCAACAACAAAACAAACCTGATTATAAAATGGGCAGGGGGTTTGCAAGACATTTTCTGAAGGTGATATGCAAATGGTCAACAAACATATGAAAAGATACTTAGCATCAGCAATTAATAGAAAAATGCAAGTCAAAACCACAATGAGATATTACTTTATACCCATTAGGATGGCTAAAAACAAAACAGAAAGTAGGTGTTGGAAACATGAAACAGACTGATGAATCTCAGAGGGAAGGCGGGAGAGGGTTCGGGTAGAGATTACCAAAGAACTTATATGCATAGATGCATTTCCTATGGACACAGACAGTAGGCTGATGAAGGCCTAGGGTGGGGTGAGAACTGGTGGAGTGGGGCAATGGGGGCTAAAAAGGGAGACATCTGTAATTCTCTCAAAAATAAAGATTTAAAAAACAAACAAAAGAGTAGATGACCTAAAGTAGTCTTCCCTAGTTTTTCTGCTTACTTAATATGAGAACCACAAAAATACCGGTGTCTAACTAGAAAATTATTATTAAGCTGGAGGCCCAGTGCATGACATTCATACACTGGGGGCGGGGAGGGGGAAGTGGAGAGGAGGAGAAGAAGGGATTCCTCAGCCTGGCCTGCACCCTCTTGCAGTGTGGGAGCCCTCTGTGAGATGGTGGATGTCTGGGGGATGTCTGACTGCTGCGGAGACAGGAGAGACTCTTGCCACTGCCCCTGAGCTCTCCAGCCATGAGCCTGGCTTCTGGCTGAGTGCATGAGTGGTGCGCCCCCTGTGGGAGCACACTGACCATCAGGGGACAGTCCTGCATTGAGCACCTGCCTCCTGGTGGTCAGTGCACATCATAGCAACCGGCCATTCCACTGTTTGGTCAATTTGCATATTGGCCTTTTATTGTATAGAATTCAGATAGATGCTTATGTAGTAATGTATTCCTAATAGTGTTGACCACCATTCTTTCTATGTAAAAAAAATGGAATAGTCTTCATTATAAAATTCATTTAACTACAAGCACTTAAAAATTCCAGAATTGTAAAATCTGGATTTTAAGACTAGAACTAAATTATTGACTAGAGAATAGAAGAAAAAGTCATTTACTGATAAAAACCATGCATATATTTTTTATATTACATTTCTCATTGGAGAAAGTACATGTACATTCATTTTCCCATAATACCTAACAAGAAGAAATGCTTATTTAAAAAAAAAAATACTTTGACTACTCACTAATATCAGTACCTGAAAATGTTTCAGTATTTGTTAATATTGAAAAAAATATTCATGTTTGTTACCACTTCTTAAGAATGAAGGCGACCTGACTTCCTGTTTCCGGTGCTAATGTGCCTCTCGTTAGAAGGAAGGAGCAGGCCGGGGTTCCAGGAGGGTGTGACGAGCCTGGATTCGGTATAGGAGCTGCTGAGCCACAGGTTTGAATTCTGTTTCCCAGTGCAGTTTGTGAAAGTTTTTTAGGTCTTGGTCAAAACTGCCATCCAGTGCTAGTTCTTCATCTGTATCAGAAAAATTAAAATCACAGCAATTATTGGAAAATATAATCCTACTGAACGAAGTTCAGTTTTTGATGGCAACCCCTCCGGGGTCATCCCCAGTTCCAACATGGCCCAGCTAGGATTTTGTGGGTTAAAAGGCTTTTTTTTTTTTCCTGATTTTGTTCAGACAGGCTTTCTTACTAGAGAAGTTCTTCACTCTCCTCTATTCTTCACACATATTTTACAATAAGTATATTGTAGTCTCTTACTGAAAAGGGACAATAATCTTCTCAAACAATTCTAAATTGCATTGAGCTTTTATTTTAACCAGTCTCCTAGGTGGATAAATAAGTCCCCATCCAAAAGTCAGGTCACAATTGCTCAGAACAAAGTGTTAATAGGTTACTTCCTTACCTGTGCCTGAAAAAAAAGTTAATGACTTCAGTGGTTGACACATATAAAAGGAGTCAGGAAATCTTTTGGGAAAGGAGCGCAGCTGTGTTTGATACTTAAAACTTTACTAAAAGTCAATTTGCTGTCTTCAGAGCAGCCTGGATACACTTCCTTAAAGAGACAAACACTCGGCCCTGTGTTCTGACCCATAACAGTGCAACGTGGGAGAATGTGCGTATCCCAATGAGTATGAGAGTTCCGAGTCCATGGATAATGCAGAAAAGCACTTGTAAAAAAAAAAAAATGCAAAAATCACAATTTTAATTAGCTTCTTAATCCAAAGACATCCTGGATTCTGTAAGCATCTTTAAGTATATCTATCCAAGGAGAGAGACAAATGGCCACTAAGGGTTGTGGCTGGCCCGCCGCCCGCCGCAATTTTCCTTGTTTATCCTGGGCCTCACCCCCCAGGGGAAGCACTGCCGGAAAAGGCACTGGCCTGCAGTCAGCAGACGGGCTCTGCCACTCGTCAGGTCTGGGGCTGAGGTAGACTTCTGAAGTGGTAACCACCAAGTCCTAAAATGACAACCAATACTGCTACTTACATAATTTGGAAACTTCCCTCATGGGGCGAATTAAAACCCCTTTATAAACTGCTTAATTGCTGTTTGCACCGGCTTGTCTGCAGTGAACATTTCTGCACTCTGTGCACTCTGGCACTGTGGTGTCCCACTCAGAGTAAGGTACAGGCGCCTGAATTCCAGCGTGAGCACTGCCCTCTCCTCCCCATCTCCACCCGGCGGGCAGGTGTGCGGCTGAGAGAAGGGCTGGGCGGACACTTCAGCAGGGTGCCCTGGAGCAGACCTGGATGCCCCCACCCTGAAGGAGCCAGGCCTCCGGAGGAGGGCGCTGATAGAGTGTGATGCCTTCACGGGCCCTTCCCATTGGGCTCCTCCTGCACAGGAGGGGTCAGTGAGACGCCTCGGCTTCAGAGTTCTAGGTCTTTCTCCTGTTCACTCTCTTCCAGATTTTCTGAGCCCTAAACTTTCATTCCAAAATGAATTCTTTTGTTTTATGCCCTTCTTTCCCAAGTTGCTTAGGGCTAAGGGCACCCATGCTCCTCACAGTCCCTTCCTCTGCCCAGGGCTTTGTTTTGAGTTGGTGGTTTTAGCAAACCTCTATTTAAAAAAATATCTAGCCTGGCTGGCGTGGCCCAGTGATTGTCAACCTGTGTACCAGATCACAGTTCAATTCCTGGTCAGGGCACATGCCTGGGCTGCAGGTTCGATCCCTAGTGGGGGGTGTGTAGGAGGCAGCCGATGAATGACTCTCTCTCATCATTGATGTTTCTCTTTCTCTTTTCTTTTCCCTTCCTCTCTAAAATCAATAAAAATATATTTAAAAATATCTACTATCAAGACTATGATACTTTTCTTGAGGCTCAGCCTATTATTAGTTATTTTATACTTGGACCCTATTAATTCTAAACTGAGTTAGACAAGATGGTGAAAGTGGCCAAATAGCTGCAGGTTAAGAGAAAAGCGAGCTGAAATTTCAAAGTAAACACAGCAAATGCAACACATTTTTTAAAATGCCATATTACACTAGGTATAAAAATGTGGAACTCATAGTACAAAGAGTAGCAGAGGGTAATGCAAGAAAATTTAGATCTTATCTTCAAGTTTTCCCCTATGACTTAAATATATATTACATTATAAATGTACACATATTTCTCTACAAGCAAACAAATGTCTTATAATCAAATACTTATTCTTACTACGTGTCATCTATCCTATTTTCTTCTTTGCTACTTCATTTGTTCAAGATGCTGGCCCACAGGGTGAAAAGCACTGATTCAGAAAAACAGCCCCTCCTAAGCGTTCTTCGTGCCCAGCACACTTCCAAACACTAGTGTTCCGGGCAGGGTGTCAGAAAGGGTTAACGCGTCGGTCAGTGACCTGTAACAGTCTCCGTGACTGATGTCTCGCAGCATCATCCAAAGCTCTCGCTTGCTGCTCAGCTCCAGGCAGCTCCTTAAAGGCCCTGGGCTTGCCCAGTTTTCTAACGGGGCCCAGACCACACACGTTCGGGAGCATCGGCTGGCTCTTTGGCTGGACCATGTGACTCGCTGACTTGCATGCTGGGCCCCACTCCACCCCTTGTCGTGCAGACTAGAGGCTAAGTTCCATGTACTTTAGCATGAACATGAGAGCCTGGCGCGTTTTACATTCTCAGTGATAACCTGCACACACTGGTCGCCAGCGGCAGCTCCCGGAGGAGCCTGTGGTAGACGAGTGTGCTCGGGCACAGCACTTAAAACTCCCAGGTAAACACACTGCTGACCTGTGCTAACAAAAGGGCAATATGCTCATTAGACCGGGAGACCTTCTGGGAGACCTTCCGGACATCCTTCCGGAAAAAGCCATGGTGGCAGGGCCAAGGCAGAGGTAGGTTAGGGGTGATCAGGCCAGCGGAGTGAGGGGCAAGCAGGCCGGCAGGCGGGACAGTTGGGGTTCAAATAAGCTGGCAGGGGGAACAGTTGGGGTGATCAAGCCGGAAGTGGGGGGCCACTGGGGGCGATCCAGCCAGCAGGTAGAGTGATTAGGGTCGATCAGGCAGGCAGGCAAGTGGTTAGGACCCATTGGTCCTGGATTGCAAGAGGGATGTCCAACTGCCAGTTTAGACCCAATCCCACAGGACTGGAGGGGGTGTACGCCAGGCTGAGGGGAACAGCCCCCCTGCACGAATTTTGTGCACCAGGCCGTTCGTGAGTTTATAAGAAGTGATTGTAATAACTCAGGAGGTTTTAGAAAACGTTCTTTTAAAACACTTTCCAAAAAGACTGTCAGTATCCTGCCATCCCTGCCATGTAGTGGACGGTTACTTTATCCTTTCCCCTACCTCACCTCCCACCCATATACCCATCAAGAAAAAGTTGGGTAACATATTAATTTATGAATTGCCTTGCCATTATTTCTAAAAACACTGCTTACACTTCAACGAGACTTTGTTATTTAACAGCTCATCCTGTTTTCCAAACGGCCTGTTTTGTTTTGTTTTTTCTTGTATTTTTTTTTAGCTATCTTTGGAAAAGAATTGAAATTCAAATACACTCTAGACTTCATATGCACTTCGCTTGCTGCCACCCAGCTAACAGGCCAGGCGCAGCTGCCTCCTGGTCAGAAGTTAGAGGTCTGAGGTCTGCACTGGGAGAGAAAGCTGGGCCCTCAGGATTCGCCATCGAGAGCCAGTGAGAAGTCCTGAGGCTGTGCAGGAGCCTCCACTGCCTAATGGGCTGTGTTTCCTTTTATCAGCCATGCCACAGCCCCTCCCACGGCAGGGTGAGGGGGGTCCTACGTCATGGAACAGCAGAAAAGCACGGGGCTGAATGCTTATCTTCTGACAGAAAGTCCTGGCTTTGTAGCACTCTGACCCTCGGCAAGTCACTTAACCCTCTTAGACCTCCTTTCCTCTCCTGTCACCGAGCTGATGGCCTCAGAGAACAGTCTGAAGAAAGAATGAACACGTTTTAGAAAGTATACAGCACTAGTGAAACAAGGCACCACCCACTGAGTGGATCCACATGCATCTACCAAGGACCTACATCGTATGAGGCAACATCCTTTCCCCAACCTGGCCCAGCTGGAGTGGGGAAATAAGATAAACGGTACAAAACAATGGCACAGGAGAAGGCACGCAGCTCAAGATGAACTGCTGTGTGAACCGACAATGAGCCAGAGGGGGGGCGGGGGTGACCAGCTCTCTGAGAAGGGCCTGCAAGTACAGGCGGCACCTGGCCAGGCAGGTGGGGCATGTGCACGCTAAAGGTGCCGGCACTGGGGACGCACACGCGGAGGCCGACGAGGCTCTAAGGGGGGGCTGAGCGTGGGGCGTGGAGGCCCTCAGCCCTCGGTGCCTGCTGGGTGTGCTGCTCTGCTGAAAAGTCTGCCACGCCCGCACCGCCTTCTAAGTGTCCTTATGCCTCATGGCCCCTCACCCCCGGAAGTTATGGCTGGCCGTCTCAGACTTAGGTGCCAAAGGAAGAGAGCCTGTGGCAGAGGCAGCTGCTGCCTAAGGCACGCAGCCCTACAGCCTTGAGCGTGACTCTCGGACCCCATCACACGTCTCCCCGATGGGAGACAGAGAGACGCTCCCACGACAGGAGGACCGCAGTCGCACTCGGTGCGGACAGCAAGGGTAGCTGAAGCCCTGAATCACCTGAATCAGCAGGAGCCGAGAGGGCAGGGGAGGAAGGACCTTTCCTGCCACAGCAGAGGCCGAGCAGGCTGGGCCTCCTGCAGAGAAGGGCGATGGGGCCTGCCACGGAGGGGGCCCTGGGGTCTCTGGATCCTTCTACACCTGTCAGGTGCTCGCTGGCAGGCTTCGGCACCCTGTCGGCTTCCTGGCTTCCCCCTTCCCAGTGCCCCCACCCCCGCTTCCTTTAACTCATTAACGAGGCACAGCTTCTTCTCCACCTGGCCAGCCGCTGGCCGCAGAGCAGACTCACCTGTGAAACTTGTTAAAAACTGGTCATCAAAGAACAAGTAAAAAGAAAGAAAAATATTGGCTAAGAAACTAATGCATTGTAAGAAGCTGCTAGTCTGCCCATCCAAAGCAAAAATTACTACATTAAAAGTTACAATTTCTAAAACATTTGTTTCTCATCTGGCATTAAATAAAGTTTAATTGCAAGTTGTAAAACAAAACAAAACAAACAAACAAAAAAACAGGTCATCAGCCTCACCCCAGAGCTCCTGAATCAGAGTTCCTGGGGATGGGGCCGGATCAGTGGGTTTTTCTTAAATTCGGCAGCGGATCCACTGCTCTGCCACAAGGAGAACTGAATGGAGCAAGTCGCTCCGGGCCTCAGGGCGAAAGCGTAGGGGCCACAGAGCACACGGCAAACCTCAGGGATTTAAATCCCTCTCGTCTGTCCTTACTCGCATATGCACAACGTTATATGTATCTGGAAGGCAGCACACCTTCTAGTGCCGAGTTCCTGTTTAACCCGCCTCCACAACACTCAGGACTTGCAAAGCGCCTTCACAACCACATTCCGAGGGCTTGCCCCCCCTTCCTCCCCCCCCCCCCCGTCAGGCTCTGTATCGAGCTCTTTCTGCATGCGGGCTCATTTCTCATTCCAGCAACTCTGCAGAGTGGACATCAATCGTCCCTGTCTTAGCAACCAGGACCTCTCAGGTGAGGGAGGCTAAAACCTCTCCTGTAAGTGCTAACACCGGGACTTAACCTCGGCACCCGCTGGGTCTCCCCACTGTGCCCTCAGATGTTTGTCTGGTCCTCGTGAAGCCCTGCAGCAGGGCAGCAATGACAGGTCCCCGTTCCTGAGGTGAAATGACAGGTCCTGAGAGATCCTCTATCAAATGACACCACCTGAAGCCCAGCTTACAAGCCAACGGCGCCTTCCACAGCCCTGATGCAAACCTGCCCGGGCGAGGGCAGGGGCCTCTCCATTGGGGAGAAGGGTCGTTGAAGACATCATCTACTGCCCCCCCCCGCCCCCCCCTCCCCCCGTCACTGTGGTTAGACCTAGCCCAGCATGAAAAAAAAATTCTTCCCAAAATGGGCATTTTAAAAACGGAAGAAGCTATCCTCTTTCCTCTGGTCTGTATCAGTGATTTCCCACCTTCAAGGCACGGGCCCCCCTGTGATGTCAGGCAGTTTCCCACGCCCTGAGCACAGGCAGACCAGTGGTGAGTAACAGCCACTCACTGAAGTGTATAGTGTCACTTAGCAGCATGACTCAATTCAGAGCAGCTTTTAGCCACATTTTCTCAATTACAACGATGTGCATATACCTTTAAACAATAGCAGCTTATATTTATGCAATCTATAGGAAAAAGAGAGAGGAGGAAGGGAGAGAGAGAGAGAGAGAGAGAGAGAGAGAGAGAGAGAGAGATGCCACAGAAGAAAGCACAACAGGTACAATGAATTAGGTTTTTGTGCCTGCATTGTAAATAACACCCAGCCCCTTCCGGATACTTCTAAATTACAATCATCTTTAACAAGCTGTTGTTGCTTGTAGAAATCCACGCACCCAAATGCATACCAATCTTTATCCACACAGGGCACAGGAAAGAAATTAATCTTACTTGGAGGAGACTCACAGACTCACAGTGAGGAGGCTTACCTAAGAAAGACGACAGCAGGAGGAGGAGTGTGCTAGTGTCTTCGTCTCCAAAACAAGATGGAGCGTTCGTGGTATCTTCACTGAAGTTCCACAGCGTTTTGCAAACTAAGCAGGCCAGCTGCCAGTCGGTCGGGCCAAAGTCTCTCAAACAATCCACCAACCTGGAGTAACGAAAATCAAATTGCGAAGTTGCTAGGTCAGGCTCTCTTTAACTGGCACGTCTTCAGCACAGGGATGATCATGTCTTCTGCAACATTCAATATGTAATGTGTAAACTCCAGTGGTTCTTTAAAACATTTTCACATCTCCAAATGTAAATGGCTACAAAGTCACCGTAATCTACTTCTGAATCAGCGTAAGTGTCCCACGGGAATGAAGTCCCCGCTTCGGCCACCGCAGCTCTTCCCAATACTGAGGCCCTGCTGCCCCGGGGAATGGCCAGAGGGGCCTGACCGCCCCGGAAAGCTGTGCCCTCTGGATCCCGAGAGAGTCGGGCTCTGTGCCCTGACACTTACTTTTTAACGCCACCTCCTTCTTTGAGGATGGCATGCTTGTCTTTGTCCACAGTGAGGTTCAGGAGAACACCACAGGCAGAGAAGCACATGTCCTGATGCGTGGCGTCTAACAGCGCGATCATGAACTTGTGTACTGGGAGGGCAGAGAACAAACGACCAGGAAGGCACAGGGTGCCCAGCTGTAGCTCATTCCCCCTTATTGGAGGGGAAAGGGCAAAGGGCAAAGGGGAAATGGGAGTGGCTTGCAAAAATGCAAACCCTGCCGGGGGATTTAACCCTTTCTTCCCAAGGCATCACCCATTGCCCAGGGGTGACCTGTCCCACCCCAGCTCCTCTGTATCCGGGCACCGCTGTCTCTGACCCCGAGCGCTCCCTCTCATGGCTGTGGCCGTGGGAGAGTCCCTGCCCATGGAAAGGAGGAAGCCATGGACTCCAGCCACACAGGAGATGTTCATCTTTAACATCTCCCGGGCCTTTTTAAAAAATATATATTTTTTTATTGATTTCAGAAAGGAAGGGAGAGGAGGAGAAAGATGGAAACATCAATGATGAGAGAGAATCATTGATTGGATGCCCCCTGCATGCCCCACACTGGGGATCAAGCCCACAACCCGGGGATGTGCCCTTGATGGGGAATCGAACTCTGACCTCCTGGTTCATAGGTAGAGCTCAGCCACTGAGCCATGCCAGCCAGGCCTACAGACCTTTCAGAATCTCCAGCAGCATTTTTCTCTAAATACATGGCCCTGGTGAGGGCTCCTGATGATATCCCCCTGCCCCCTGCCTCCTCCAGGGCCACAGAAGTCTGAATCAGAACCCTGGAAACTGGGCTGGGGCCAGGCAGGACTTCCTGGGTCGGGGACCTCTCAAGTGAGGACCTCTCCCACCTCTGGGAAGCGGGTTTCCTGATGCCTGGGAACGGAACTCTGCGTCTTGTTTTCCGGACCCAGCAGGGCCTGGGTCAAGGGCTGAGGAGAAGGTAAAGGTGTGTTCTCTGCCTCCTCCCGTTTTCCTGCTCACCTGGGAGCTGGCCACCCTGTTCTGACCTGGGCCCCACAAATGGGCCTGGGGGTGAGCTTGGCAAAGGCTGCCTCACACACGTGTGCTCCTAAGCGTCTAAAGACTGTACGCCAGGATGGGAGGGGTTACCTCTGCGGAGTGAGATGGTGCACACAGCCTGGTGCTGCTGTTTCTCTCTGTCTCTATTACCTACATTATCCTATATCCTATGTAATAAAAGAGAAACATGCAAATGTGACCATACCTTCGCTCCTGATTGGCTACGCTACCAGCCAATCAGGAACAGGGGCAGGGCCAAGTGGCAGGAACACTGGGCCCTGGGAGTAGAGATGAAATGGTGGTGGCAGCGAGCACCCAGCCCCTGGGCGCTGTGAGGGGAAGCTGTGGCAGCAGCAGCAGTGGTGGCGGCGGCGGCAGGGAGCACCCAGCCCCCAGGCGCTGTGAGCGGCAGTGGTGGCGAGTGCCCAGCCCCAGGGGCCAGGTGGTCGCAGGCAGCCAGGGCTGAGCTGAGCAGGGTGATGGCTGGGTGCCCAAGGCCTAAAGCCTCTGGCGAGGGTGAGCCATCAGTTGGACATCCCCTGAGGGCTCCCAGTATGTGAGAGGGGACAGGTTGGGTTGAGGGACCACCCAGTCTGTCATAAACATGGATAACTGGGTTTTTGTGGAAGAAAAAGGAGTGCTGTGATAAATCATAAATCCCTAACTGGGAAGGAAGGCCGTGGAGGGCTGTCATATCTGGCCTATACCTTCTTCCTTAAAGGCTTTAAGCCAGGCCCTGTCCACTGGTCTGCTGCATCGAGGGCCACACACCTTTGAGATGCTGGAAGTGACACCCCTCAGAGGGGTTACACTCTTAAGGAAGCAGTCCCTGCCTGGCTTCTCCCACCCTCATCTACTTCTCCTCACACCCCCTCCATACTTTCAAATCTGTAAGAGAGTCCGCAAACTTGTTATCCTCAGGAGCATTTGAGATTTTGTTCCCCATGTATGGTGTCAGTTTGGCTCAAATCAGCTCATAAAAATTCTCTATAGGGGTGGACATTTCTTACATCAACATATGTTCAGTGATAATTCTCACATGAGCTATTGAAACATACAAAGGATGGCTAGTATAGACTCATGTGCACCTGCAACCCAATTTTAAAAAGATCTGAATTTGCAAAGGAAGATGGAGATCAAATACATTCAAAAGAAAAAGGACTACTGTATGTAGGAAACTTTCTTTTTCAAGGAAGGAAACATTACAGATCCAATTTTATACCTGGGCATTCCTTCCCCTCCAATGATAACTTCTACCCGAAATGCGGAGTTTTATCCAAATGCTATCCATACCTTACACCATTACTACATGAGTACATCACGTAAACAAGACCCAAGATTGTTGTGCATGGTTTAGCACTTGCCTTAATGGCATTATTCCGTATATATCCCCCTATCAGTAACATTTTTGCTCCTAGTTAATGTGTTTGAATTGATCCATGTACCTCTAGTTCATTTATTCATTGCTGTAGGACATTTTATGGCACCAATAAACCATGATGTGCTTATCATCTTGCCTGTTGATGGACATTTAAGCTGTTTCCACCTTTTGCTGTTACAAGAAGTACTGCAATGGGCTTCCTAGCACCTGAAGGAGACGGTGTCTTGAGTAATTACTCCCAAGGACAGAAATGAGTAAATGAGTCTCTCTCTCTCTCTCTCTCTCTCTCTCTCTCTCTCTCTCTCTCTCTCTCTCTCGTCAGAAGACCTCTCACGAGGGAGAGGGATCACGCAGAGCATGCCTAGGCCATCCCAGCACCCTGAGCTGACTGCCCTCCTCCCTGCGGAGCGGAATGTCAGGCGCGCGCTCCGCCCAGAGCGGGAACAAGCTTCTCGTCGCCGTGGCCCCAGCTCGGAGCCGGTGCGGCTGTTGACCGGCAAGAAGGGCGTGTTTGGGAACGCAGGCGTCAGTAACTCACGGTTCTTCTGCACAATGAAGTCGCAGACGTCACGGTCCTGGGAGAGGTTTCCAAACACACGCACGGCCTCCAGGACTCCGTCCGGGTTGTTACTCACCAGGAGCTTTACAAGCACTGGGTTTGGGGGCCAGAGAGTAAAATCAGCGAATTTAAGTTATGATTAAAGGCGATTGGACACCAGTCATCAATAGCTCAGTAATCGTAGTAACTACTGATACTGACAATTCAAAAATTAACAATGATAATAAAGTACAAACTGCAGGGGCCTTCAGCAAGAGTTAAGAAGCTAACTTTTCTGCACAGTCCAATTTCCCACAATCAAATCAGGCTCTTAGGTATTTGTGCCAGGAGATGAGAAAATACGAATAGCTCTAGTATTGCGTTTCGTTAATAAAACCTTCAACGAACATGCTTCTACGCAAACCCAACCCTGAACCTTACATTCAGCAAGGTGTAGCTTTTGGTCTTGAATCACAGAGTTCTTCACTTGGTAGTAAGATAAGTTGTTGATTGTTGCTGTGGTATTGATCACCAGCTCCTCGCAGTCATCAATGGACTTGTACTCTGAAACAAAGTAAGGGTGTCACCGACTCATTGCAGGGGCAGCCACAACCCAGGCGGCAGCGGGGACGCGCCCTTGTCCTGGGCAAGGTCTGTGCTGCCTGATCTCCATGGCCCTTCCTGCGGGAAAACACTCCACACGCAGGGAACGCCTCCTGCCCAGGGTTTAGAACACTAAGTTCCATCCCCCCAGCCGAGGGGTCTGGCCAAGTCTAGGCCCTGTGTCTACAGTAAAGCAAAGATGCCAACGCCCCAGGGAGCCCAGCCGTCTCTAAGTCCCCCTGGTTCACCCTGACCCTAAACACACTTCTCGCCTGCTCTGCTACAATCTAGCCCATCTCTCACCCCTGTCTTCTCTTCACCCACCTTTGCCTCCCTGAGTCTATCCTTAGCATCGTTATCCTTAAAAGTTAGTCAGATAATGTCATTGATCTCATTGCCCCCTCCACCTCAGTCCTGACCTCTCTGGCCTCATTTGCTGCTCCAGGCCACCCCCCCCCCCCCTCCAGATCAACAGCACTGGTCTGGGTGCTCTTTTTGAACATGGCGGCATGAGCCTGCCTGCAAATGCTGGCACTGCTATTCCCTCTGTCTGGAATATATTCTTTTCCCAGTTATCCACTTAGCTCACTCCTCACATGCTTTGGGTTGTTGCTCAGAGGTCACCTTATTGGACATAGTTTCCTTAATCACAATATATAAAATGGCACCCATCATCCTCTCTGCTCCTGACCCAACTTCAATGTTTTCCATAGAACACACGACCACTTGACTTATATGTTTAACATATGTCTTCTAGCCCTAAAATGTAAGTTCCACGAGGATGAGTGATTCATCTATTTTATTCATTGCTGCATTCCCAGCACCTTAAGCAGTGTTTGCCATATGGGGAGTGCTCAATAACTAGTTGTTGAATGCAAGAATAACTGAATGAATAAATGAGTGAATGAATGAGTGAATGAATGAGTGAATGAATGAGTGAATGAGTAAATGAATGAATGAATGAATGAACCTTTTAGCTTAGCACACAGACCCTCAGTAATTCTGCCCCTGCCTTCCACTCCGCCTGCAGACTCATCTGGCCACAGTGCAGAGAAGGGCAGAGGCAAAGGCGCCAGTGAGGAGCCTCCTGAGGTTCAGATGCCCAATCATGTAGCTTAGGCTGGGGTGGTGGTGGAGATGGAGCACAGTGGACAGACTGAAAACTATTTAGGGAGAAAAATGGGGAGTATGTGGTGCAGTCTAGATTGGGGGGGCGAGGGAGAGGAATCCCCTAGTATAATCCCTGGGTTTCTGAATTACATAATTGGATGAACATAATCCAGAAGAGGGTCCCGTTGGGGAGAAAGTCATGAGTTCAGCTTTAGATATCTTGAGTTGGCTTTGAAGTACCCACATTTGGTGAGGGGTAAGCTGGGTACGTGGTCTGGCAGTCAGAGGATGTCACACTGGTTACGCTGAGCCAACCATCAGTACAGCAACGCGAGCAAGCCTCTGCCTCTCACCTCCGACTCGGCATATCCCCTCCACCCTGCCCCAGCCTGGCCGGGAGCTACCTCCACACCTGCACACACCTTGGGACTGTGCTTGGTTAAGACAAGCCTTTTACCTCTTGTATGAAACCAAACTTCCTCAGGGAATAAGGGGGAAGGTAGGGGGGCGGCGGTGAGCTGAGCAGGGGACGTGCTAGCTCTTATGTTTTCTGATTTTATTCTCTCACCCTTTGGCTTTCTTTTCATGAGAGAATGGCCTTTTATAGCTTACTCTATTCCCGTGATGGCGAACCTATGACACGCGTGTCAGCACTGACACCCGTAGCCATTTTTGATGACATGTGGCCACATGCGGTCACATACAGAGAAGTATGGGACCACATGCCGAGAAGGACGTTTCATCCTCGGTTACTGCACGGCCAGGTGCAGTAGCCGAGGCTGAAGCATTGCAGGCAAGTTAAATAATTAGTTCTTGCTTTATTAAATACAGTTATATATTACACTTATACAGTTTTGTTATTTAAACTATAAATATCGCGAAATTATGGTGTTTTTCTCGAAGTGACACACCATCCGAGTTATGCTCGGTTTTTTGGCGAATTTTGACACACCAAGCTCAAAAGGTTGCCCATCACTGCTCTATTCAAAGGAAGATTCAGCCATTCATATGCTACAGAAAACATTCTCATTTGTTCTGTCTTTCTCCAAATATTCATGGAGCGTCTGCTGTGTCCCAGTTCTCAGGGTGGCCTTGTGGGTGGGAGCACCACTGGCTGAAGGACCAGTGTGTGTGTGAAGATGGAGTTACTTGTACGTTTGGACTTGCTTGGGACCTGACAACCAAAACTTGGTTTCTCTTTCTCCCTTTCGGAACGAGAATGCCTAACCTATGCCTCCCCGCCATTGTGTTTTGGAAGCACTCAACTTGCCTGGTTTTGCAGATTTACAGCTGGAGAGGAATTCCCCCCCTGCCCCCCCTCAGGATAAGCCATACCTCAAGTCACACAATATCTGATTTAGATGCTATTTAAATGAGATTATGGACCTTGGACTTCAGAGTAGATGCTGGAATGAGTTAAGACGTTTGGGGCTGCTGAGAAGGAATGAATGCATTTTTCATGTGAAAAGGATGGGAATTAGGGGGTACCCGGGGCAGAGTATTATTGGCTGAATTGTGACCACTTCCCCAGATTCATATAGTCAAGCCCTAACCTCCAATGGGATTGTATTTGGAAACAGGGTTTTAAGAGGCAATTAAAGTTCAATGAGGGCATAGGTTAGCGTCCTTATCCCGCAGGACTGGTGGAGTTATAAGTAGAGAAAGAGAGGTATTCTCTCGCTCTCCACGTGCACACCTCGAGGAAAGGCCACGTGAACTGTCATCTGCAAGCCGGGAAGAGAGCTCTCCCAGGAACCAGACCCCCCAGCCCCAGATGCCGGGCTTCCAGCCTCCAGGACTCCGGGGAGTACATTTCTGGCGTCTCAGCCAGCCGGCCTGCAGTGTCTTGTTTGGGCAGCTTGAGCTGACCAATACAGGGGGAAGATCGGTTCTGAGTAACCCGGGCTGCAGTTACAAACAACAAGCAAAGTAAGCTTTCATCGTGTGAGCTACCCCTGGGGAAATGTGGGATTTTAAACCCTCCGTGGTTCTGTTGGCCAGTTTTTGGTAACTTGATTGGAATACTTTTTAAATACTGCAATGTAATTCACAAACCACAAAATTCACCCGCGTAATGTGGGTTTTAGCAGTAATACACATTACTATTTTTAAAAAAAATCTGGATTATCTTTGAGGCATTTCTGAACAGAAGGAGACTTATTTTCCACGGCCTGAGAAGTCTGAGAAGCCGATGGTACGAATAAAACCCTCCGCACGCCCCGCCCACAGAGCTGTCCCTGGCTGCGGGCAGCAGCCCCCTGTGCACACCACAGCCCCGCGGGCCCAGGTGCCGGAAGCCAATCATTGTTTTGATGGTAGGGAGCTGTGGACAGGGAGTTCGGAGGGCTGGTCAGCCTTGATTGCTCTGAGGGGTCAGAGCTGGTTACTGGGATGTTGGTAGTTGAAGCAGCCCCCACCTGTTAGTCCTAAGATTTACTGATTGGCTTTCACTGGTGTTTCTGGCCTGGGGGATACAACCGTATCTTATGATTTTAATCTTAATAAAAGAAATGGTAAAGCCAGAGCTGGTAGTAGTTCTCCCACTAGAGTTGGACTACCACCTGGTCCCCATTTTCCAAATTAATATTTTCCTGAGTCTCTTTATTCATTTGTGTGCAGCCTTCTCCAGAAACCCGAACCCTGAACCAGGGACCCTGAATCACGCGAGACGTGAAAGGGGTTCCCACACCAGGGTCTTACCCAGAGTGGCGAGGAGCAGGCCCACCACGTGCAGGTCGGCGGCCAGGGCTGGCCCGATGCCGGGGTGGATGGCCAGGTTGGCGAGCACGCGGGTCAGCTTGATGAGCACGTCCTCCACCTGGGCCTGCGGCTTCTGCGGCTTGGGCTGCTCCTCTCCAGCACCTGCTGGCCTCTTGGACTGCAGGTCCAGCTCCTGGAAGGCCCGGAACAGTGCCAGCAGGGTCGGGATGCTCTCTTTCTCTTTGAAAAGCTGCTCACGAGCCTGGTTGCTTTTCGCTGTCAGGTTGCCAAGAATGAAAACAATACGAACAACCAAGTCCTGCAATAAAATGACAGACAAAGGGTTTCAAGTGCACGGCGGCTGGGACAAATTGTTGGCAAGAGTGCAGCATTTCATTTACTCGTGACTTAATTAATAGTAAAAGGGGACACATCTGGCTTCGACTAACATGTACAGGAGTTGATTTTCCCAAGATTGGTGCAAATCGACAGAGGTGATCAAATTGTTTGGCAGCGTGGAGAGGAGACAAACTGACCCAGGCTATTAGAAGGTCTAGTAACTCCAGATCCTTCATCGGAAATGCTGGCTCGCCTTTCCTCCTTCCCCTTCCCTCCCCTCCCCACCCTCCGACCAGACTGACTAGTGGCCTGGGATATCATCACTAAGAACAATTCATTACATACATCTAAGCTTGATCTGGAGGATCCCAATCTTTTTCTGAAAGTTCACCTGTGGAAGCGCTGTGTTTCTAAACAACAGGCAACAATGTTTGGTCAGGTTGTGTTACCGTGGGGTGTTCCCGGGCATGACTGACGTTTGGGGCTGGATAATTCTTCGCTGGGGGGCTGCTGCCTTGTGTTAGCATTCCTGGCCTCCAAGGCCAGGTACCAGCAGCACCTCTTCAGATGCCACAGCCAGAAATGACCCTGGGGACACCACGGCCTTATCTCTGCAGACCACTTTAAAGCAGGGCTGTACTCATCTTTCTTGGCCGGGGTCGTGGTTACACGGGGGACACCTTCATAACTGTTTGCTGACTGGCACATTATGTGTTTCATGACCTTTCCTGTGTATAGGATATAGTTCTCAACAAATTAACAAATGTTTCTTAAAACCCCAAGATGAGGACATTGTACAACTAAACCAGATACAGCAACAGTTAACGTTCCTAATTCGACAACAGACCTACGAGTGCGGTTGACCTTGCACACGGTGGTGAAGGAGGTCCTGGGAGGGGGAGGTTTGAAAGGAGAACTTAAGACCCGGTTACAACCGGCTTGGGTGCTGGTGGTATTGTGCGGGGTGCTGAGCTATTTGTCAGACAAAGGAGCCGGCCTGGAGAAGTGCCACTGAGGGTGGAGTCGGGATGTGAACCCACGATTACCCAGCCCTGGAGTCCTTTCTACACCCATGGCCTACTTCCCACGTGTTTGCCATTTAGTAATCTCCTCCTTGGACTTGCCTTCTTTCAGCACAGCGAGGGAATGATCTCCTTTTAAAATGCAACCATGTCACTGGGAGGGATTCCAATAAATCTTTGTTTATCAGATTAGTGGTTACCAGCAGCCTTAAAGAAAAGGACCAAAAGGCATAAGAGGCCTGAGCTATAGGTAAAAGCAGGTTTCCTTCTTCAAAATACAAAGGAGCTTTGCCAACCCCCACATGAGGTAAATCCAGGAAGACCCGATGCTGCTTTTGTTTTAAAAGTTCCTTCGGGCCCCTCCCACTTCTAAGATTCTTTTCCTTCTAATGTCTCTGTGGTCCCCACATGGCCTAGAGACAGGGAAGAAGAAACTAGGCTGTAAGGCAGGAAGGGTTCCCATTGCTAGGAGACGTCTCTCCCCGCCCTCAGCGAGGAAAAGGAGGGGGCGGCTCCTGGCAGCAGCGATGCCAACTGCAGGATGGCATACGAGATCCACGGGAGGGGCCTGCAGATTGCACAATCTGCCTCAGCACGCTTCCAGCAACGGCTGCGCTCACTGTCCTCTTTCTCAGGGGCTGGCTGAGGCTTCCTCCCCTCCGCCCCCTTCTCAAAACGTTCTCCACCAAGCGAGGGAGCGCAGAAGAGGCCAAAATAGAAGCAGACTCCAGGAGGCTGGCAGAAGTGGCGTTTCCTTTTTCCCAAGCCAGTGCTTGTCTTGACTCATCTGGAATCCTGTGAGCGGGGGCTGAGCAGGAGGGCGCCGGGGGCCAGCTCAGCACCGAGGCCTCCGCCCCAGGCACAGCACTGCACCAGACGGCATGAGCAAGAGAAAACTGGCATGAGCGAGAGAAAACTGGCATGAGCGAGAGACAACTGGCATGAGCGAGAGAAAACTGACCGTTCCACCGCACAGTTCATCTCCAGTCTGCAAAATATCACTCAACCCAAAGTCCTCTAAGGATTTGAAAAATTCGACACAGGCCAAAAATCACTGATTTGCAGAGACCACGATTCCAGCAGGAAACATATTGAATATGCAATTCTCTTCTGAGGTACAGATTCTCTCCTTCCTTCTTAGACAGTATCTGAGAACTACATATAAATCGACAGTGCCCTTTTATGGAATTTCTACTAAATTTCACCCAAAGTTGCTTATTCCTCCCATACCTATGAAATGGCAAAATGAAGATGAAATAGGAGACATGTGTTTTTTTTTTTTTTAAAAGGCAGTCTAGTATAACCAGTTCATAATGACTTTCTAATTTTGCTTAAAATGGCATCGGCCTAGCAACAGCCGTGGCCAACCAGAGCTCAACAGGTACACCCACTGTGAGAAGCCTGACCTCCACCATGCTTCCCAGTTACCGCCTGTGGGATATCCTCTTTGGTTTCACATATGTTGTGCCCTAATGAGTAAGCGTGTTGCACAATCTGAATGAGCCCCACAGGGCTGCAGATAACACTGCTTTCACTGGAACAAACAAAGGCATCGGACAGCTGCTGAGCAGAATGGTACGTGTTCCTTTCCAGCAGTAGCAGTGGTGGGTGTTGAACGTTGCTCTCCACATGAGAGAGGTTGGCCTCAAGTCACAGGAGGAGATGTCCCTCTCCTCAGAGATCTGGCAACTGGTCAAGAGGCCCACTGTTCCCAAAGTCCAACACAGGTGAAGAGAAGAGGCAGGACTTGAGTAGATGCCAAAACTACCACCGGCCCATCTCCTCATTCCCAAGGACCCTCATCTTCCTCCTCTGCCAGACTCAGCCCAAGGGACATCTTTGATTCCTCCCTGTCTCATTCCCCTCCCCAACCAGTCACCAAGGTCCTTCTGCTCTATCATCTCAACATCTCCCCCAGCTCCCTCCTTCCCATGCTCGCTCTGGTTAACCTGTTGGGAGACCCTGGGTGATTTCCTCCCTGTGAGATCAACGTTAACAGCACTTCTTGAAGAATAGTTCCTACGCCTTCTCCTTGCCCAAAATGTCCACTGCCTATCAAGTGTCAGTGCCAGTGTCTAAGGCACCACCTGGCCCCATGGGACCACTTCTGCTTTACCTCACACGGCTCCCTGCCCACAGCCAGCCACAGGCAACGCCTTTCTCCCCGACTCCTACCCACCTTAAAATAGCTGGTGTGCATCAGTGGCCTGGGGAAGGACCCACCTGGGGCTGTCACAGAAAGGAGACTGGTAGACGATGTTCTACTTCACTTAGTAGAGGAGTACGTCAAAGTAAAGAACAACCTTTTTTGGAAGATTTTTAAAAATGGGTTTAAACTGCAGGGGTTGTCTATGTGCTTAACCAGAAAATGAAGTCAATCAACACGCTCCGTTTAAAACCTGGTTAGAAAGTTCTTGTGCAATCCGGATCTGAGAGCTGGATCAGGACTTGCAACTTATAGCATTGACCCCACCTCCCACCCTCATTCAAACCCCGACATGAACTGAGCGTGAAGGTGGCCAGGAGACCAGGAGAGTGTGACCCGTTTAGAAGATAGACCGCACTACTGTAAAAATGCCAACGAACCCCAGGGGACGGGACGGGGGCCGATCATTTGCATAAGTGCCGAACCACGTACCGTGGAAGGATCTGGGATGCTGGAGACTCGAAACCCAGAATCTAGTCGAAAATCATTTTACAACCAGGAGAGATTATACTTGATGCCCCCATCCATCTGTCCATTCCATCGGCACTCACCGACCGAGCATCCACGTGTCAGTGATTTTCCACCGGCGTCCACCGGTTTTTAAAACCTGCGATACCCGGCTAGTCAGCGGCACTGACCTCTTTACTTTAGATTCCCAAATGCAGAAATGGCAAAGCTGTCTGGTGTGAATGAATCAAAATTATACTTTTTTTTTTTTTGGTCAGATTGGCAAAATATATATATATTTTTTTGGTGTGCCATAGAATTTTAGTAATTAGTTTTTGTGTGCCACGAGATGGAAAAGGTTGAAAATCACCACACTGCATGCTTCTGAGCACCAGGGCAAAGCTGGAATCCCGCTGTGCCCTATTCTCAGCCAGGCCTGTGGGTTCCGTGCTGAGTCGGGGAGGAGCCAGTGCCACAAGGGCAAAGCAGCGGGAGCTGCAGAGAATGAACAAGCAGAGGGCTTGTGCTGCCCGCTGGCCCGGTCAGGGGTACAGACCAAGGCCAGGGCTCAAAAAAAAAAAAGGAGCAAGCTCAGCCAAATGCTTTCAGCACCCCCCGGGGAACGCGCCTGCAGAGAGCCCGGGAAGAGAGCCACAGGGCTGGCTCCTGCCAGGCAGGAGGCGGAGGGGGAGCCGCAGCCAAGTCGCCATAGACAGGCGCCAGGGTGAGAGGTGGCAGGGCCTGCCTAACCAACCCCCGCTGGCCCCAAAGAGGATGGAGGGGAGAGAGAGGCCATGCCGGCCTCGGGCGGCCGCTCAGCGGAGCCTGCCTTGGAGAAGAACAGCGAGGAAGGCGGCAGGTGCCCGTGTGCGCAGCCCCGCTGCCCAGCCATTCCTGCTCCGCGGTCCGAGCGCCCAGAGCAGACGTGCGCTCACAGGGCTCAGAAGGCGCTTAAGGGGAAGCCCGAATGGAACGAGAGGCACGACTTCCACAGCAGCACAAGCACGGACGTGCCTGGCGGCTCCCGGACAGGGTTGCGCAGGCTCTGATGAGGGCCCTACCCCTGGAAGCTGTGCTGGAACCCGCCTCCCCGCCGAACCGGACAGAACCGGACATTTCCAAAGGCGGAGCGGGCGAGCCAGGCGGTTGTTCAACAGACGTGAGCGACGGGAACATAGATAAGGGTTCCCTTTTTGGGACCATGACCTTTGCAAAATATCGCCAGTCTTAAAAGTCATACTTGAGGCATTTTATCGGGTTATCTTGCCCGGCAGATATGTACAGAAGAAATGAGAAAAATCCCTTATGTTCTTTCAAGAGACAAACCCAAACGTAACCTGTGGGGATGCTAAATGCAGCCGCGCCGCCGTCAGAGGCGGCTCCGCGGTGCGAGGCGCTCTGCTCTCGGCCGCCGGGTCCCCGCTACCAGCCCGTCCGTCTCACATGCGGCTTGTCCCAAAGGCCTTTCCCACCACCAAGCATACACTACGTGCCCATTTCTTAAGTGGAATTTGTCACTTAGCTGAGTTCCCGATCGCTATTTTACCTAATGCCGAAGGTTAGCTTTCGAATGGCGCTGAGCCAACTGAAACGTCGTGCGTTGGTCTCACTCTGGATGCGCACGGCGCCTGCGGCTACGGGCTGTGCGTGGAGCTCGGACACAGTAACCTCATAGACATGAGCCAGGTGCTTTTCCTGAGGAAGCCCTTTGTCAGAGCTGGGAGGAGTGGGTCCCGGGTCTCTGGGACGCCTGCTGAACAGAACCCCTGCTCATCCGTGATCACCCTGTACAGACAGCCCTGGCCCCTGTGCAAAGAGGGTCATGTAAACCTGACCATGTTTCCTTCTACACCAACTAATGTCCCTCAGACTTATTTGTCGCAAACTTCCGAAGGTTAGATATGGGTGTATACATAAGTTTCTCAAAGCAGGATTATCTGCAGGAATATTTTGTGACTATCCTATATAACAAAAGGCTAATATGCAAATCAACCAAACAGTGGAATGACCGGTTGCTATGAAGTGCACTGATCACCAGGGGGCAGACGCTCAATGCAAGAGCTGCCTCCTGGTGGTCAGTGAGGCGGAAGCCAGGCTCACGGCTGGTGAGCCCAGCAGTGGCCACGGCAGGAGCCTCTCCAGCCTCCACAGCAGCACTAAGGATGTCAGTTGGACATCCCCTAAGGGCTCTTGGACTGTGAGAGGGGAGAGGCTGGGCTGAGGGAATCTCCCCCCACCCCCCACAGTGCACGGATTTTGTGCACCGGGCCTCTAGTTTTAAAATAAAAGTTGGTGGCTGTGTCACTGACAAATCAACAACTCATGGCTGATCTAACCAACTGGAGATCAATGAGTTCTCCCTCCGGCAGGAGGCGGTACGAGTCCCACAGGAGGGGCCCTGTGCTTAGCTCTCCTGAGGTGCCCCACTCTGACCAGCTCCCGAGCCCCTTCACTGTGATAGCTATCAACATGCTGTCAGTATTGGCGGTGTGTTTGGGCCCAGGTCCACTTGTTTTGACACAAGTCAGGTGTACGGCACCATCCCGTGTTCTCTGGCTAAGAGCACCCCTCAGCTGCTGGTCCGAAAGGCAAAAGGCCTGTGGTTGTCACCACTGTCTGGGAAACGTACACCAACACCTGGCACAGCTACTGTGGTTCCTACTCTGTGAGTGTCACTCCCAGCCGCATGCCTGCAGAGGAAGACTGACCCTGCGTGGCTCGATCGGATGAACCACTTTAGAATCTCTCCAGGTTTTGTAGAAAACCTTCTGCTGTTTATATTGGAGAAAAAAATGTGTTAAGGAACCACCTTAATTTATACCACAGGTTCCCCAACCTGCTGTTCATCTGAATCCCTGGAGGAGCCTCCTAAAAATAGGTTCCTGGGCCCATCCCAGCTCTGGGTCAGAACCTCCCAGGGCGGAGCCTGAGAACCTGGATTTTTAAAGCTCCCAGGTGACTCTGATGATAAACCACTGATGTAAATCGAGGAAGAATCAGAAATTTCACCACCTTAATAGCTATTGTTTTTATAATATCAATGTATAAGAATCACCTATGTCCCATGTTAATAATTCTCACAACACGGATGTCTAGAAAATAAAATCTTATAGAGACAGATTTTAAAAAGACCCATTCTGATATGCTGAAGTCAGATTTTACCTTGACACGAGATGAATATGCAGTAATGTCAAGAAACAGGAAAAAAGTTATTCTGGGCATTTTCTTTTCACGGGAAACAGCAGCAGATGGGGGAGCAAATAGCCTTCTTCTCCTGGTGGCCAGCAGCCCTACGCTTACTTGGTCCCAGGCAGGATTTCCCCTGTGGAAGCAGCGGGCCACTCTCTGGAGAACCTCCTCACCCGCGTGATAAGATCACGTACTTAAAGAGGCGTGTGTAAGGTATCTCATTATTACTAGAGAGGGGCTTCTTGTAAGATTTTTGTTTCTGTTCTTTGAAAATATCGTTAGCCATTAGCATGATTTAAGTGAACAGGGAGTCCCAGGAAACGTAAATCTCTGCCAATTCCAAAGGTGGTCTCCAGGCTTGTAAGACAGAGGCAATGCGGAGCCCTCAGACAAAGGTAAGGTCTAGAGACTCTCTGCTTCGTCACTTGGTGGAAGCTGAGTCTATTAGGAGACGACGAAGCTTATAAAGTGTATGTCTGCAACCCACAGTCAGTGTTGCAGAAACGTTTCCTGGAGCTGAAGCAAAAATAGTTATAGGAAGCGATAGTTCTATTTAAGCAGCTGCCGGAGAGCTGATGCAGGTTTCAAAGCCAAGTCCCAAACCTCAACTGTTCAAGTCAACCTCAGTCGTAGCCAAGTTTTCAGCCACCACGGATGAATAGACTCAGATCATGGTGTAGAATTTCTGGAAATTAATTTTCTTTCTAGGAAAGGGGGGGGGGCGGGGAATCAAATCATACCCCACTGGCCACCTGGGCCAAGGGAAAGTGAGCATGCCATGCTCATCTGAAGTAGTTTAAAATCCATCGATTCTGTTTTGCTGTTGTGTAAGGCAGCCCACCAATGTGAAAAGTGGGGGAAGTGGGGGGGAATTATTTTTCCTCCTCCAAATTAAGGAGAAGTCAATATGTATGGAATAAGCACTAGAGTACTAGAAGAAATATTTTATGACACTTTACAGACTTCACAACATTTTTACATATTCAAAATTCATTCTTTCAACACACATCATGAGCCTACAATGCCCAGCGTCCTCTCAGGTGTATTGACAGGGCTTGAGTCCTTTGGGAGCTCCCCCTCGTGAGTGAGGCAGCTACACAAGTGATAACCATTTGCAGAATCAGAAAAGAAATATGTATTTATAATAAAAGAGAAACATGCAAATTTGACCGTACCTTCGCTCCTGATTGGCTATGCTACCAGCCAATCAGGAGCGGGGGTGGGGCCAAGTGCCGTGAGCTCCGGGCCCAGGGGTGGAGATGAAATGGCAATGGCCAAGAGTGCCCAGCCCCTGGGTGCTGTGAGAGGAAGCGGCAGCAGCGGTGGCAGTGGCAGGGAGCGCCTGGCTCCCAGGGCCGGGTGGTTGCAGGCAGCCGGGGCTGAGCTGAGCAGGGCGATGGCTGGGTGCCCAAGGCCTAAAGCCTCACCTGGGGGTGAGTCATCAGTTGGACATCCCCTGAGGGCTCCCAGTCTGTGAGAGGGGGCAGGTTGGGTTGAGGGACCACCCACCCCCAGTGCACGAATTTCGTGCACTGGACCCCTAGTGTATTTATAAAGACCGATGGGAGCTTTTGGTTAATGATGTTAGCAAGTAGTTGGGACACCCACTAACTTCCTTGTAGCCTGAACAATTTCTCTGTTCTTCTAAAATAGTTCGGTTTTGAAGAAAATATAAATTATGTATCTATTTCTCTCACAAAGAAAACCAAAAAACAATCAAAGCTGGCTCAAAATGGTAACATTTCATTCTTTAGTACAAGTAAAGTCGAAGTATAATTTTAGGAATGCTAACAACATGATCTTCATACAAATATAAATTAACACATTTAAAAAAATTACCTCATTAATGAAGGACCCGCTACAACAATAAAGTTGGTTCTAAGGACAATCAAAGAACTGGATGTCTATGAGCATTAAGAAGCATGTTGGGATAAAATTACTAGGTTAGATGCACACCTGGCTAATAGCCTCCAGTAGTGATTTTCAACCAGTGTGCCCCAAGTATGTTTAAAACATGCAATATACCTGACTATTTATTCAGTCATGGGCACTGACCTCTTTTTATTCAGATTGCCAAATTAAAAAAAAAAATGACAACAGCCAACACAATAGCCAGTGTGAATGAATCAAAACTATACCTATTTTTATTGTCAGATCAGCAAAGTATATGTTTTTGGTGTGCTGCAGAATTTTAGTAATTAGTTAATGTGTGGCAGGAGATGAAAAAGGTTGAAAATTGCTGGCCTACAGGGTAATAAAACCATAACTTTTGAAGTCATCTTGTCAACCAGAGAGAAACCTACAAGTTAATGTGTAGCTTTCTGGAGTCTGGCCTCTAAATAGCGGATTTAAACACAGACACATTCTCCTCAAGAATAAGCGCTGCCGATGAAACAGCACCCCAGCATGACTTTGTCCGGACGTGCAGCCTCCCCTTACCACACCCTAGTTCTAAGTTTTGTGTAATTTTTCGTAATCGCAGTGATGTGGTTATTAACATCACGGACATGCTGCTTGGATCCCAGCTCTGGGTAGACTAGCTAGGTGTACTAGCTGCATGAAAGTCTTTAAAACGAGGCCCCGATGAGAGAGGAAGTGACTGGTTTTGAAAGACTGCCTAGAGAAGGAGACTTGAGAGGTGCACCTTGAAACATAAACCTGCTTCTGAGGACAAGAAGTAACCAGAGAGATTTCATCAGAGTCTCTTAGGCACTTCTCACCAAGGGACTATTCGTATTCCATTTTATTTCAGACTTTGTAGGAGTTACTTTTAACAAGTGTGGTTATGATGTCCACCTAGTAATTGCAAGCAAATACATAATTGCCAAAGGCAGGCAACCATCACCGAAGGCAGAGGTAACAACCAGGAGAAATGGGAGAGAAATCTACCGAAAGAAGACACAAACGTTTAAAAAATCTCATGTACAGACTCGTGCTCCCAGGGTACACAAAGAGCCTCTGGTTATTTTTAATATATTTTGTGACATATTTGAATATGATTTTCATCACAATGATTGAAATAAATTTGGTGATTAAGGGGATACATTATGCATTTTCTTAATGGTTCTGAATAAACAGCATATTACCAGAGTTTGTAAGGTTCTCTTTGTTCTTTGGATCAAAATAATTTTAATAGAAACACAAAATTATAATGTAAATCAATAGAGAAAAATATGGCTTTTAAATACCAATATTGCTTTGCAGATAACTATTGGATTAAGGTGAAAAGTATTTCAGTGAGAAGTGTGGTAAATTTTATGCCAATTAGAATTTAAGCCATTTAGTCTCTGGAACCAGAGAAAGCATATCCTTCCCATACTGACATATCAAGTGTCTCCTATTGGCAAGATACCAGAATTTTTGTCTGTTTATTAAACATGGTTTTCATCTAAGATTCAATCAGAGAGACAAATAGCATCTATTAGTAATGCCATAAGGCTATTTGTCACTACTCAACTGATGGATGTTCTTTATTTGTAAGTTATGACAACTTGAAATTAAACTGTTAAAAACAAGTGTTTTCTTTCAACCACACTTGAAAATTCTAGTGCAAGGCAAAGAGGTTTTCTCCAATAACTGTTATCTAAGTTATGTAAGATGAAAGAAGAATAATGATGATAAAATAAATTTACAGTGAAAGTCCATGAAGTAAATCCACAACATAAAATTACAAAGTAAAATCCACAACTAAATTTTTTTATAATACTTTTAATACTATGGTATTTAGCATTTTTACCAGTTTAGTTTTTTCCCTAAAAAAGAAACCAGTAGGTATGCCTAAGCTTTTCATGGGGTTAATAATTCACTTCTCCAAAGATTTTAGTTCTGATAATATATTGTACCCAAATATAAAATAATAAATGCTTAATGAACACTTACATTAACAGGGGATTGTGAATACTTTAAGGTTAAGTTAATCAAATTCATTCTTTGACAAGGCAAATTCTTATACCTTGAAATCTTTCAAAGTATATAATTTAGAGAAAATATAAAGTGCATAGGGAAAGCCTTTATAAGCCAAATACTCAAAATCAGAAACTTAAATGCATATTTGAAAATCAGTTTTTAACAATTAAATAAAAACTTAAAACTTTAAGCAAGCTTTTATCATCTTTAAAATGTAAATTATATAGTAAGAACATAGAATTTTCTGTCATTCATATCACCAAAAAGAGACTTAACCTTTTAATAAATCACTAACAATAGTGTAAAATCTGACAAATTTTTATCATTTTCATTATTTTTACCCAGTTCTGTGCTTGGCCGAGTAAAAAATAAACCTAATGCTATTTGTGGCAAATAGGGATTAAATTGTGAAGTGGCTTTGATATGATTAATATAATAATAACAAACAAATATTCTTAACATATATGTAACTTATTTGTTAACTGATGAAATTTACTATATGATTTTGAAAATTAACCACAGCTATAAAATGTCTCCTATAAAGAGTTGATATCACTTTGATCATTTATAAAGGTGAATAAAATTAACATTTAGTGACTACTCAAAAACTTATAATACAAATTTATATTTGTACTAAGTATTATAGTTTTATTAAGGAGAAGTCTTTGTGAGTTCTTCCTTTTTTTTATGACAGAGAGAGGAAGGGAGAGGGAGAGGATAGAAACATCAATGATGAGAGAAAATCTTTGATAGATTGCCTCCTGAAAACCCCCACCAGAAATCAAGCCCACAACCCTGGCATGTGCCCTGACCAGGAATCAAACCATGACCATTTGGTTCAACGCTCAACCACCGAGCCATGCCAGCTGGGCAAGTTCTTCCTCTTTTTAAACAACTATACATGGTTTTGCCAATTCATTAAAACCAAACTATTTTCTTTAAATACTCATGTAGAAATTTCATCTTCTAAATATAAGGTCAAAGAAATAGAGAATTTCAGTGCCAGAAGACTTTTTAGCATATACCTAGTGTAAGGATATCCCAAACTTCATTTATATCAGAAGTCCCTATAGTTTTTGTTGATGTGCAGATGGCCAGGACCCTCCTCACCCATCTGAGTCAGTAGGCTTGGGTGGGGTCTGGAAATAACCAGTGCACCCCCACCTCACTCCATGGTGATTTTCATGTAGGGGAAGAACAAGACTGTGGTAGTCCACCCTGCCCCTCCCCAAGTCAGGAATCCTCCTACCACAAGGACATTTTATTGAGGCCTTTTCTGCCTCAAACTACTCCCTCCCTAGCAGCCCATTACACATCTAATGGAAACCTTTACATTTAAAACATCAAGACATTCAACATGGGCTTACATGAATACACCAGTGCAAAGACACATTGAACAATTAAATGTGCAAAGAACTGACCTGCTTCTTCTGATATTTATTTATCAGATTCAAAAACAAGGCATAGCATCTGGAATCGTTGGCCAAGGCAATACAGCAGTCACGGTAAGAGGTAAGTTTGCTGCAGAAATACCAAATGGGAAAATAAAAATAAACTTTGTTTTTCTATAAAATTCAAGTACACATTGTGTTATTTTAAATGCAGATCTTCAAAGCATTGTCCAGTGCATGAAAAGAGTCTAGAAATAGTCCACGCACCAGTCCAGAGAAGCCCCGGGGAGGTTTGCTGTCTGCGGAGGGCTCTGGGGGCATGGAGTAGGAAACAAGAAAGGTTCTTTGATAAACAGAAACCTGAAACCTGTTACACATGCATATGGTGTAAATTTTCACAACCCACCAAATCATGATCCAGAAAATGCAAGCCAAGAAATTTAGACAAAATCTGGTTGGATACCAACAAGTGAATCCCCCACCAGCAGCAAATGTGCTAGGGGTGTGCACTAGGCTGCTACTGGTATACTAATGTCAGGCAAAATGGATCAGGAGGCAAAAAGCCTTAAGAATACCTTCAAAGTTTCTAAAGCAAGCAAGCATGCAAACAAACAAAACCAACAAGGCAATATAGACAAACTTACATCAAATTGTGAGATATTTATAAATTTCTCATTAATTGATAGATTAATAGGTAAAACATCATTACTATTTTAAAAACTTGACCATGTACCAGGCCATTAACAAGTCTCAGTGCATTTTTTGAGAACTGATACCTCACAGATCACATTCTCTGATCAGTGAAATAAAATTAGAAATCAATATTTAAAATTCATTAAAAATATACTTTTGGAAATGTAAAAACACAATTTTTGGGTCAAAGATACATGAAAATAAAAAAAGCACTTAGATACACTACAAATACTACCAATTAACATTGTCAGGATATAGCTAAAGCAGTAGTTAGAAAAAAAATAAAGCCTTAAAAGGTCGAAAAGACAAGAATTGAGTTTCTAACTAAAACAGTTAAAAGAAAAATATACCCGAGGAAAATAGATAAAAGGGATTAATAAGGATGTGAACAGAAGTAATAAAAAAGAAAATAAACATGCAGTAGGGTGGATCCATAATCTATTGGTTCCTGCAAAAAACTGGTAAAAATTGGAAAGACTGATAAAAAGAGAAACATCATAAATAATCAAAATGAGGAATGAAAATCAATATCAACAATAAAGAGGCAGTGTAAACAGTGGTTAAATGTATGAGCTCTAGAGCCAGACTAGCTGGTTTGAACTGCAACCCTGTGGTTTACTAGCTGTGTGGCCCTGGAAGAACTACCAAATCTCTCGAGGTTCATGTAAACCTGGCATGAAAACCAGACAAGGCCAATATGACAAAAGAAAAGTGCCGGTCAATTTAACTCATGACCATAAATGAAAAATCCTAAACTAAATGTAATGGTTTAACATGAAAAAATCTATTAATGTAATCTACTACATTAACATTTAAAAAAAGAAAAACCACACAATATAGATTTAGGACAAGCATTTAAGAAAATTTAACAGCCTGTCATAGACAAAAATTTTCCTTAGCCTTCTAAAGAGTATCTATAAAAACCTACAACAAATATTATTTTTAACTGGTAAAACCACAAAAAATATTTCCTTTAAAGTTGGGATACAGGCACCAGGCCAAACACTCCCACAACTTTGTATGGGGCATCCTAAGCAATCCGAGAAGAAAGAGGTGGGGACATGGAAGAGGAGTTGTAATAAATGGGAAAACGTTATCCTCCAAGAGAATCCTATCTAATAAAAGAATAATATGCAAATTGACCATCATTCCAACACACAAGATGACTGCCTCCATGTGGTCAAAAATCCTGCCCCCATGTGGACACAAGATGGCTGCCCAAGATGGCCAAAAGGGGAGAGCAGCTGGGAGGGACCAGGCCTGCAAGGGAGGGCAGTTGGGGGCAATCAAACCTGCAGGGGAGGGCAGTTAGATGTGACCAAGCTGGCAGGGGAATGGGTAGGGGGTGATCAGGCTGGCAGGCAGAAGCAATTAGGGTCAATCAGGAAGGCAGGCAGGTGAGCAGTTGGGAGCTAGCAGTCCTAGATTGTGAGAGGGATGTCCCTGATTGGAGAGGGTGCAGGCTCGGCTGAGGGGCACCATCAACAACCTCCCCCCATGCACGAATTTCATGCACCAAAATTCTATAGATAAACTCTAGTCTATAGATAAACTCTTACATCTAATATTCATCAAGATCCATGGATACCTAATAATCAAACATCAATACTACTCACATACACCAGCAACAATCTATTAGAAAACAATTTTTTAAAAGATTACATCCATAATCACAGCAAAAGCTATGAAGAAATAAATCTAACAATAGATGTGCAAAATACTTTTGGAGAAAATTATGAAATGTTATTGAAAGATATAAAGGAAAATAAGACATCATAAATGTTTATGAATGAAAGACTGAGTATCATAAAGATGTCCATCTTCCCATTCCCACCCCAATTATTCTACATACTCAGTGTAGGTCCTCGAATAATCCCAAAGTTCCTAACATGGACCTTAGCTGATTCTCCAATTCATAAGGAAGAGAAGAATTTGGTCTTTAAAGGAGAAAATAAGTGATGGATTCATCTTATAGCCAGGTAAATTAAATCTGTAATAGTAAAACAGTGTTGGCTGGTCTGAGAATAGACCAAATGAAACAGACCTACAAGTGTGTGGAACCTTGTGTTTGATTGACTACACACGTAAAATCAGTGAAAAAAAAAAGATGTTGTAGTTGATTAAAGATGCTGGGACAGTTGACTGTCCATCTGGGAGAAAAATTAAATTGAATCCCCACACGCCACCATACACAAAAATAACTTGATCTTTTACAGTGCTTCTAAATGGGAGTTATAAGTACCCATAACAAAGCTCAAGAAATGCAGTGCCAGGAGATCAAATCTGATGTCACATTTTCAAACTGGGGTCAATTACCAACTCAGTCTTCAGGAAGTTTTCTATTTTTTAAAACAACTACAGTACAGGAGTTCAAGAAAGGGCCAGCTCTCTTGAGGAGGATCATTATGTAAAACACCGCAAAGAGCAGTGAGGAGGAAGGATAAATACACACTTTAAAGGTGGTTCTGAAATTTGACATCGTGCTTTAAGGCAACCTGGATTCAGATGATCATCAGTTCTGCAGTACAGTGTGGACAGGACCAGTTTATGTGTAAACCGTTTATGTGACAAATTGTCAGATCAGACTTTCTCAGCAATGGTCTCCTTTTGGAGTTAAGACCCTTAAGTTTTGTTGCCAAGTTTATCAGGAAGTTTGCCATGTTTTTTGAAATAGTTCTTCATCTCCAATAAATGAACAGAAATCTTTGTTTGTTTTTGTTTGTTTTGTAACAACACTAGGATAACTCTCAACTCAACAAAGAACTAAAGTGACTTAACAATTGATGAGTTTAGAATCATATTAAAAATAGATAGGAAATGGAGTCATGGGTTTAAATCATTTATTTTAAACTGGGGCCATTAGATTTGTCTTTGCTTCTAGGTGAAGTTAGAAGCAAACATAGGGCTCCTTGCCAGCCACACACACAAATAGTAAGGGTAACCTGAAATCCAAGCATTGTCATTTTTGTAAGGCTACCTACCTTGTTGCTCAGTCTACCCACCTGAATATTCTGGCAATATTGGTGCAGACATCCTTGTCACTCGTGTACTGGCCCATCACCGTGCAGAGCTGGGCCAGTGCGCCGATGCTCAGCAACTTACTTCTTGCTAGGGGTGAATCCACCAAGTTTCTCAAAGTAGCAGTCATCTAGGATAAAAGCATGTTTGTGTCTTTTTTTTTTTTTTAACCGGAAAATATAGCAACACTAATCAGCATAGCACAATTCATCCCATAAGTTTCATTATATTTGTTATGCATCTCCCACTAGAGAACATGGGCCTAGGCACAAATAGGATAAAAAGAAAACCAGGAAATGAAGACAAAGAAAGCCGGCATTGGTTCAAAGGTAAAGAACGAAATATTCATGTTAATGATCAATTGGTATACCAAAGCCCCAGGGTTATGGAAATCATCATCTGAGTTTGTCAACAGAAATAAGAACTTCAGTGACTCTGCAATGTGCCACATCAGTTCCAATGATCAGGAACATCTTGTCCCATAGTTTTATAAGTAGCACCAAGGAACGCTGTGTCCAAAGAATATTTAAGACTATTAGTTCCATTCATTCTCTTCTAAGAGGCAAGTACTGATTTTTTTTGAAAATTTGTCTCCTTTTTGTAAAAAACGTTCAGGAGAGCTACTTTAGCCTATGTCTTAGAGAAGAGAACAACTTAGTAAATCCATAAAACTAACATAGCTGTTACCTAATACTCTTAATACGCACTGTGATTTGTCCTTATACTATAGTGTAGTCAGGTTACTGGTTAAGAGAGTCAGATCAGGAGTTGGATGGCCTGGCCAAGTCCCAGCCCCACCATTCAGTAGCTTGAGTTACTGAGTTAACCACCCAGAGCACATTTTCTCTCATTGGTAAAGTGGGGGTGGTAATAATTGCCATGGAGTTGTGAGGATTCAGTGAGATGAGATGTGGGAATGGCGTTGCAGGTACCAATTACCTAACAAAGGTAAAGAAGAATCCTGGGTTTCATCCATACCTCTCTTGTGGGACTTCACATCCAAAATGCAGAAGAGAGATCACTGGTCTCAGAGTCAAATGATGGAGATTCAAGTCCCAAATCTCCTCCTAGTTATACGACAGAGGCACTCTTCTTTCCATTGTCACACCCAAATAATCATCTGGTCTACCTCTTCTCTCCATCACCGGGTTGCTGGTTCAGTTTAAGTTTCTTCAGCTCTGTCCCAAACTCTACAGCTCACTGATCAGGCTCCTTCCCATCTCTGCCTTGTCAGGTTCGTCTCCCAGAGGGAGCATCTCAAGAGCCACCCTTCCCTGTTCAAAGACTTCCTCTGACTTCTGGTGGCCTATTGGACAAAGTCCACATCCTAAAGGCACTTCACTCTCTACAGTTCACCTTCCCCCCGCCTCCTCTTTCTCCTTCTCCTCCTCCTCCTCTACCTCCCCACCATTTAGATTCTGCACCAGACACAATGCCCTCATCATGTCACAGTTCCAAGCCTCTGCCCAGAATGTCTTCCTCCATCACATTCCTCGCCCTTTCTCCAATCTGCTCACCTCTAGCTCATTTTCTGGACCAACCTCAAGCTCACTTCCCCAGGAAGATGTATCAGTGGTTGATCACTTCCTCTTCCAGGTTAACAAACCATCCTGTTCACACCCATACCTCACCTATCACAGAAACATAGCTACTTATTCCATGCACCTTCTCTCCCATGATGAGCTCCTCTAGGGTACAAGACATTTCTTGTTTCTCTTTCTACTCAGAGGACAATAAATATGCCCATGAAAAGCTGGCTGGATGAAACACAAAAGAAGAAAGAGGAGAAGGGGATAAAGACAGAAAGTGGGGGAGGGAGAGAGATGAAGGGACAGGGAGACAAAAAGGGAGGCATTTCTCCTTTAAGGAGCTTCTGGCAAGAGAGTGCCTGGATTAGCAGAGGCCTGGTGGCAAACCAGAGTTTGCACCCTGGGGGAGAAGGGTCAGGAGGAGGTCATCAGGCAGATGCAGCCCTGAAGGCTCCCCATTTTGAGATGCTGGCTGTGAGCCACCAGTCTCACTGCGGGTGTGGGTATGGGGTGAATGCTGAGCCCAGTCAAGTGGCCTTTTCTGGGAAAAATGTAAAAAGATCTGTGGGAGGAGAGGCTAGCTAAATACTGTGGTAACAGTAGAGGCGAATTCCAAGTCAACCCACTTAACTCTCAACCTCGGTCCAACTTATAACAGAGATAAATTTGCGGAAATCGTTAATGAGCCGTGTTCTCTGTAGCAGTCTTTGCTTCCAGCCCCCCAGGAAAGCCCACCCACTGGCCCTGCAGAAGTTCACCAGAGTCCAAGCCTTATGCTTAAAAAAACGTATCCGCTTCTTTCTCAACTTTTCATTCTAGTTCACGATGTTCCGGACTCTACTTGATTATGCACTTGCCTATTTTATTATATATAAACTTTTTAAGCCATCTCAAATACTTTATTAAAAAAAAAAGAAGTAAGAGTTAGATGCCTACATAGAGGCTTGGTTAGCTTCCTAACTGGAGCAATTCCCAACTTCTTAGCTATTCATCAAGATGTAGCAAACAGAAACACATGAGTTTCAATTCTTATTTTTTCCATGTCTTAATGAGCAGCCCCGTGGGACAGCTATACTGAGTCAGAAGGCAACCAGTGGGCAGAAGAAAAAGGAGAAGAATGTGGAATTGACAATCCACCAAGAGGATTAAGAAAATGTTAAGTGTTCTTCTTTAGTAAAAGTTATTAGATGATGTCTGGGACAAAAGGGGACCTACATTTTTGGTCTATATCAAGGAAAAAAACATTCCAATGTAATTCTGGTTACTAATCTACTGCTGGAAAATGACTGAGCTACTCTCTACAACTTGATGATGCTTGATTTTTTCTGAGGCAGTTACTTCTCTCTGTATTTTCCCAGATTCCTGGACATAAGTGGTTCTAGCATCCCTCCCCACTTCTCGCCCTCCTCAAAAAAAAAAAAAAATCAGAATATTCAGGTAAATGCCTGGTGAGCTTGGCAAAGCTATCCTATCTCACATGGAATCAGTTGAATCTCAAAGTTCTCACCACACAGTCAACATGGGGCGCCCCATTTTAAAAAGAAACATTATATTAAGACATGATTAGATGATTTATAGAGGCTCAAACAAGTATTTTAATACAACAAAACTAGGCAAAAGATTTGGCATCTATTTACCCCCCCCCCCAAAGAGATTATAGGTACTTTATTCTCAATTTCAAATTATGTTTGCAATGTTTAATTGGAAAACTTTACTATAAACATAAGAAATCTTTAAAAAATGAAGGGCCTCCCTCCCTCTACACCCCAATTTAGATCAGTAGATTTACTAATGACAACATAGGTCCAGCAGGTGTGGCCCAGTTCCCAGCATTCTCTGTGCACTGCGGTGGATACAAATAGGAAAGGCTTGGTGGCCCACCTGAGCTTCTCTGTACTGCTCATTTCCCAGTAGATGACCCTCTCTCTTCTCTCTGAACCATTCACCCGTCAGCGTCCCCAGGCCCTAGGGGACTCACCAGATTCCTCCCCAGGAGGCATTCAGCCATCAGAGCTGCCCCAGATCAGAGGAGCCAGGTCACAGGCCGCCACAGAACTCCTGTTCTGGTGCATCAGAAGTTCAAAAGGCTCTGTGGCTAGCCCGGGAACTTGACCATCAATCATGCCATTGTTGGCTGAAGAAATATTTTCCCGATTAAAAAAAAAAAAAAAGAACAGCTTTCAAAGAAATCTTTGGAACATGATGCAATTGAAAACTGTACCATTAATAGTTTGAAAGGTATTTTTCTTCCTCTACCAAAATTAGCATCAAGATTCAGTTTTATTTCTTTTTGCACTTTGAATGCTATTATGAAAAGGATTTGAGCAGCTACTTTATAGCTTATAAAGCTGGCTCATGCGCTTGATCTCATTTGCTCTCTAAACCAGCCCCAGGAGGCCAGCAGAAAGGTAGCATGAGCCTCACTTTTCAGATGAGGAGACTGAAGCCTAGAATGTTCACCAGTGACTAGGTAGGTGGCCATTTCAGGCTCCGACTCCTTGTCTGTTGTCTCCCTCACTCCACTTGGCTGTCCCTGAAAGCATTTTATTTTCTCAATCATCTGGAATATCCATAACCAAAAATCCCTCGAGCTTTATCTCAGCTGCCAACTGCAAAATGGTTCACTTCCCCTTGATGAAGTGACAGAATAAACAGGACAGCCAGAGACCACGAACAGTGTCAAGTGATTTAAGACCAAAGCCACACCATTTTCCAACCTCAGCAAAACCATCTCCCTCTATTAATAAAAGCACATTGAGTTTTTGGATTTGTGCCGAACTGAGACCACATACATGCCAAAATCAGAGCCTCTGTGGTAACCCAAGAAGTTTCATATTGTCTCATATATGATTGGTACAGTCCTGGCTAAGACGAAAGAAACCAATGACAAGATGCTGCTATATACATGAAACCACAAGCACCAAAAACTCCTCAGCATTTCATTGGAGTTAAGACATATTCATATGAAAGTAATATTAACTCAGAATCCTTGATAATGCCCGGGGCCTGGCTATGGAGCCTGTTTGGCACATTCCTTCCATGAGTGTTCTACATCAGCAGGGACTGGTTCTGTCCCCCTCACACCCTCAGTGTCCTGCTTTGAGATTCTCTTTAACATGTGCCTGGGTTTAATATATGTCCATTTACTGCCCCTACGTCAGTTACCCTGGTAAAATGAGTAGGTGGCTGCTGCTTCTTGTTGGGGCTATTATATGTATCACTGTAGCTGACATTTTGATTGACATATAAACGATGTACAATGCCAATGCAGTATAGTAAGGGAAGTGAATGTGAAAAGGCAATGCACGAAGAACCACCAGGAATAACACCGATTTTCACAATTTCATGTTAAAGTTACGGACGTTTCTTCACTGCCACACAAATACAACGAAGGGATGAGGCTGAAGCTGATATGACAGCAGTTGACAGCAACTGGCTCTCCCCAGAAATAGCAGGAGTGGGAATACTTATTTCTTACTTTTGATCTGCCTTTCTCGTGAGGAGACTTCCTTCTGGCCCTCTCCACCTCTCACTTCCTGTTGGTGAGCACAGGTGTCCCCTGCTCCTCCAGGGGTGGCAGCAGCCTGGGACTCAGTGGCCAAGTCTAATTTGGGGGTTCAGGGTTAGGACGCATGCCTGTCTCAGCTTAAGCTATAATCCTTCAACCATGGTGATCACTTTCTACCCTTTCCCATTTGCCTTGGTTTTTTTCTTATTCCCAAGTTCGAAACCTCAGACATTATAGGTTTAGGGCCTCTGAGTCTCCCCAAATCTTAAGACGTGTTGTGTCTGGAGAGTCTCAGGTAAAATGAGTTCCTTCCCAAGGAAGGGAAGAGGTAGGCTCTGCCTGTCTAGTCTCTCATGGGCGAGTGGCTGGTTAGTATACACTACTGGGTATCCTTCACAGGAATACAGGAAACTTCACAAGTAGAGAATAGCTGCCCCTTCCCACTAACAAATACCTCATGAAGAAATTAGCAAGCCTAATAACCAACACTAAAGATTATGACAAAAACACACACGCCATTTTGCCAAAGGCATTTTATTTTTTCAATCATCTGGAATATATCTCTCTCTCCTTCCCTCCCTCCCCTCCACTGTCTCTAAAAATCAATGGAAAAAATATTGAGTGAGAATTTTTTTTAAAAAGTTTCATCTAATCTCAAAAATAATATGCTAACAAGCAAAACACGCCACACATAGTATTCTAGTTAACTGTGTTGCACTCTATTAATTTTCTTGCTTTAGTAATGTAAGATGTCACCACTGGGAGAAGCTAGGTGATGGGTACACAGGACTTATCTGCTAGTTTTGTCAACATCTAGTGAATCTGTACTTAGTTCAAAATAAAAATTAAAAAAGGCAGACCCAAAGAATAATCACTTGCATTCCGTTTATACTAAATTCCAGAACAGCAGAGCTTATCTATGACAAAAAAAAAAAAATCAGAAAAATGGTTCCCTTTGATGGAGGTGGGTAGGAAAGTAGGAATTACCTGGCACGAGGTGAGAGGGAATTCCTGAGAAATCCACATCTTGATGCGGATGTGGATTACATGGCTGGATGCTTTCATCAAAAATCAAATATCAGAACTGAGCATTTCACTGTATTGTAATAAATTACAGCCCTCAGTGGAAGCAATTAGAAAAGACACAGCCTCCGCTGCTGCTTCCTATCCAAGCAAAGTCTCCCAAAGAGATGCTTTAAAGATATGTTCTCTGTCTAGTCATCCAACCTCTAATAAAATTATCTGTCAGGACTAATGGGAATATTTGCTTCCATTTTATAGGTAAGCTGTTTATTTCCTCCAGAAACCAGAGTAAGGTTCCATCAAATAGAAGTTACTGCCTTGGTCCTGATTCCATGATCTGAAGAGGCAGGCTACCCATAGGCAGGTTAAGCCAGAGAATGAGAGTTAACACACTTTCCAGCTTATGTATGCATATTCATAATTTATATGGTTTAAAGAGGTTTTTATTTAAAAAAAAACTAGATAAGAATTCCACAAGCTAATGCATAAAAACTAAAAACAGAGTGAACATCTTAATCAGAGAATGGTTGATTATTTGAGGTATTGACAGAATATTATGCTGGCATTAAAAAGAATAAAATGAGTCTATAGAGCTGACTCAAGGGGTTTACTACTGTCAAATGAGAAAAGAGAATTAAGTGTGTGTCTACATTCTTTTTGAAAACATACGAGTGTCTTAAAAGCTGCTGAGCACATCAGTGTGAACAGAGTTGGCTAACTCCATAGATCATAAGGAGAAACAGGGAGAGAAAATAATGATGGAAAACAAGCAAAAACAACTATTAAAAAGAACCTAGTCCGTGATAAAAAGCAAGAATTATCTAAAATTATACATATGCAAACATATATATGCATAAAAATGCTTAGAAGAGTGGTTACTAAAATATTAGAGGTATGTTATCTCAGGGATAAAGCTGATTCATTTTTATACTCTTTCTTATATATTTTTTGTATTTTAACTATATATATATATATATATATATATATATATATATATATATATAATAACCAGTTATTGAGGGAAAGTTTGAATAAGTCAATGACACTGGCAGCATGAAAATCATTTTCTTAAGTCTTCTTAGCTCAAGGATGGCACATCCAGTAGAATTTTGAATGAGTTGTGACTAAAAGAGGTTTTTACAATCTCTTTCAAAATGGGGACAGAGCACAAGTCCAAAATTAATAATCATCATAAACACTTTGAGCATCTTTATACCAGGGCCTAAATCTAATTTTTAACACACTTTCCCAAAGGCTTCAAGTGCTCTGAGTGCTTAATCAATCCTCATTAATTGACAAGCACATTTCAAATCTCATGAATTATTACATCAAAGATGCTATTATCCGACATACAAATGCTATTAAAGAGTAAAATCTCATCTAAAAAAGAATATGGAAGCTGAAGTAGCTCCAATGAAAATAATTTAACTATGAAATTTAATCTGCCACAAGAGAAGTAATAAAACTCTAACACATAATACATTTCTCCTTCCTGCTCTGGTCATATTAAATGTATTCAGTTTTGTTACCTTCATTCCTATAGTCTTAGGCCTACATGTCATCGACACACCCCCTCAAAGACTGTCCACTAAATATCATTAACTTTCTGAATGTTTTTATTATAAATATAATATTCATGACATTTACTACCTGTCATCATGAATAATCTCCATCTCTATATATAAAACCTTAATATGCAAATAGAGCGAATGGTGGAACAACCGAACAACCAGTCACTATGATGTGCGCTGACCACTAGGGGGCATGCATGGAACATGGTGGACATCAGCCACAGTGAGATGGTGGAGCAGGTGAGTGGGGGGACCAGACCAAGGTGGGGCATTGGTCACTGTCATCGGGGTGAGCCTCCGGTGGTTCCTGAAAATTCTTTGTTCCTGCGTGCCACAGTCTGCCTGGCATTCACACCTCCTGCCAGTGCGAAAGCTGCTGCTTGCACCCGCTGTCAGTGCCCAGTGTTGGCCCCAATCACTTGATGCCATTAGCGGGTGTAAGTGGTGGCTGCTGGCCCCAATTGCCCCTCTGGGCTTCTCCACCTCCCCCTGCTCCTGAGGGGCAATCAGGGCTGGCAGCCACCTCTTGCACCTGCAGCCAGCACTAGAGACACTGCTAGCAACCGCTGCCAGTGTCCAGCACCAGACCTGATTGCTTGCCTCTGTCAGCAGGTGCGAGTGGTGGCTGCCAGCCCCGATCAGCCCTGAGGGCTTCTCCACCTTTCTCTGCTTCTGAGCGGCAATCAGGGCAGCAACAGTTTCTCGCACCTGCTGCTGGCGCGGGCCCCAATTGCTCCACACTGTCAGTGGGAAGTGGCATCAGTAGGTGCAGAGAGGGAACAAGGGGCATGGAGGATGGGCCAAGACCCACCCCTGTGCCCATCACAGCCTTGCAGCCCACAGTTCCTTTTCAAGGTGCACAAATTTACGCACTGAGCCCCTAGTATAAGTATAATTCTGATGATAACATGCAACTGTTTTGCAGAGAGGCACTGCATTTTCATGGTTCCAGACCTCTTTCTCTGCAGGGTAGTGGAAAATTTGTCTGCAAACTGTGTGGACAGCTGTTCCATTAAAAGGCTTGGAAATGGGCACACAACAGGGAGGAGATGGGGCACTGACTGCTGCCCTTGATCCTCAAGGCCAGGTACTCCTGCCTAGCTGTAGGCAACAGCCCACCTGTTAACACATTCACCTGGCAGGTAATTGTTACTAGGTAACATGAAAGCCAATTTAACACACCTACCTTTTCAAGTAAAATACTTACTTGGACTAATAAGTGGCCTGAATTGGGCAAACAAGTATCACATTTATTGTCATTCTCATTTATTTGCTCTATCAAATTCATCAGTATTTCCACAGCACCTTTGTCGATCATTTCATTAAGAAATCCTGGATTTCCAGAAATGAATTTGATAGCCCCCATACAGTATAAAAGAGCTTCAGTGTTAGTTTGCAGGTCTTCACTTCTCAGGACCTCCAATAATGATTCTGTAAAAAAGATGGATTATTACAAACATATGATTATAATAGCTGGACAGAGACATAGTAAAATGTTTGTTTGTGAACATAAAAGACAATTTGTAGAATGTTAGTCAGAACCTACAGTTGAGTGCTTGTAATGGCTTATTGATAGATATAAAGAGGAAAGCCTACTTTTAGCTAAATCTTCATAATAGTAAAAACAGAAGGAAGGGATTATGACCATCCAACTGGCCAGTAGGTATGATGTGCATTGACCACCTGGGGGCAGATGCTCAATGCAGAAGCTACCAAGTAACAGCAACTTTGCAGAGTGCCCTCTTGCCTCTTGGACTCCTTGGGAATGTTGGAGAGCTGGTTTCGGCCTGATCCCCATAGGCCAGGCTGAGGGACCCCACCTGCTGAAAGGACCCTGCTCACTCTGCAGACACCCTTTGAGCCATGGTGTTACCCCAGATGTGGCTGGCCAGGGAGAGACCCTGGGAGCTTGGCTACAGGGCATGTCTGGCCATCTCGCCCAGTCCCTCCTGCCACCTGCTAACTAATTTCTTTTCAATGTGCATGAATCTGTGCACTGGGCTACTAGTATATAAATAAGAAAGTGTTCTTTGAATGCTATTCCTTGCCTCTTATTAACACTTACCAGCCTTGTTTTTGGTTACAAACATTTTGAGTTATTAACTTATTATGAAAGTAATTTAACAGTTATATTTCAACAAACCATTTAAAATATACCAGTTGTTATATGAATGGAAAATTAATCATGATAGGATCTTTTTAAAAAATCTCAATCATCATAGAAAGGAATGCTTCAAATATAACAACCACCCTTTCCCAAGACAACTTAAGAACATCCATCCCAAAACATACAACTACTAGGTTTTAGAAGTAATCTAAGCAAGCCTGATAAGGCTAATCATGCCTATCTCACATTTTATTAATATCAATGTGATCATTTGTCAGAATCTTTCTTTGTTTTTAGTCTACAATTCTCAATGAGCTGACGTTTCTTTCAGTACTGGGCTTATCCCTGCTTGCTGGGATAAAAAATAGATGAAGACCATTTATCCTATTGTTGCAAATTGAGGACTCAAAGTATTTTCCAAGCTGCCTTCTTTTAGATCAGCAATACTATTTCATAAAAGACTTCTATTTAGGTAGCTATTAAAGCATCTTAATTATTTAAGGGCATGTCAAGAATTAGACCACATTAGCTAGAGTGTAGTAAAATTCTCGATCTACATATTTGAAACACATTTGAAACACTTTGATGTCAAATTTCTACAACAGTTACAGCTGTCTTCCAAGTTTTAGTCATTCCTACTACATCAAAAGGCTTAAATGTAAATCATGTCAATACTACATGAAATGTGGTAGTTTTTTAAAATAGTAAATCGAAGACCAGAAAATGAATTTTTAAATAGGGAACATTTTGCAAAGTCACATAATGGCACACAAGCATTAAAAAAACAGTAGGCAATCCTTCCAAGCTCCAAAGGACATATTAAATGGAATGTGGAAAATATAGGGAAGAACAGAGTAAAAATAGGTATCACATAACTTCTGATAACACTAGAGAATAAAATATTCTAGTTATCGCTAATTGTAACTTTGCTCTCAAGTGCAACATTCTGTCAATGGTAGTGCTGAGGGATACTCACCCAGAATGCTGTCACTTTGAATCAGAGAATCATTCTTCTCACTCCTGCTAATTTTAAATATAAGTTTGCAGACATTAAGAAGATTCTTTCTACTCACTTTAAGCTGCAGAGAAAGAGAACACGTTTCTATTGTGGATGGAAATAAAAACGTCACACATTTTTGACACAAACATCTAATATTAAAAGTTGACCAAGAGTTTTTTTGTTGTTGTTGTTTGTTTGTTTGTTTTAATTCTCACCCCAGGATTTTTCCATGGATTTTAATGAGAATGGAAGAGAGAGGGAAAGATATAGAGAGAGATTGACGTGTGAGATCTTCTGCAAGTGTCCTGACCAGGGCCCCAGGCTGGGGAGGAGCCTGTAACTGAGGTATATGCCCTTGACCAGAATCAAACCCAGGACCCTGACACTTTATCCATTGAGCCAAACCTATTAGGATTCAGCAAAAAGTATTTTGAAAACAAAGTGAAGTTTTAAAGAAGTCAACTTTTAAAAGTTCTGGCCACATATTTGCCAAACATCTAACATGAATGATATTTAGAGTAAGCACATTTTAATAATAACCATTTATTTTTACTTCATAAAGTCTCATGCTTATATGTGAGATTACTAGTTACTCTTTGAAGAATATATAAGGAAAAAAGGGGGCATGTTGTTAATAAATTTAATTAAGTTGACTAATAGCTTTAAAACACAAAAGTAGATCTTGAAGGGGAAAGTGGATGTTACTGGATGCCTGAGAAGCCTGTGGAATCTACAACTACTGCACCCATGGAACAGCTGCAAACCTGAGAACACCAGTCCCCAAGTGCCACAAGCACATGGATTCAGAGGAGCTCTACACTCCCTCACAAAAAGGGGAGCGAGAACTACATAACCAGACAACTGGAGAAGAGAGATCATGGGGAGACAAAGAAACACCCTGCATATGAAAAAAAGCAGGCATCACTAGAAAAGGAAGTAAATGAAATGGAGGCAAATAACCTCTCAGAGAAAGAATTCAGAGAAATGATCATAAGGTGGATGAAAAGAATGGAAGAAAAATTCGACAATATGTATAAGAACTAAGAGGAAATGAAGAAGAACCAAGAAAAAAATGAAAAATGACATCACTGCTGCAAAGAACTCAATAGAAAGCATCAAGAGGAGACTAGAAGAAGCAGAGGACTGCATCAGTAAGCTAGAAGACAAGGTAGAAAAAAATACCTAAGTCGAGCAGCTTCTAGAAAAAAAAAAAAAACATTAAAAAGCAGGAGGAGAGCCTAAAGGAACTTTGGGACAACTCAGAACAAAACAACATCTCCATAATTGGGGTTCCAGAAGGAGAGGAAACTGAGCAAGGAATAGAAAACCTGTTTGAAGAAATGATGACAAAAAACTTTGCTGACACAGGGAAGAAAAAACCCACACAAATCCAAGAAGCTCACAGAGTCCCAAGAAAAATGAACCCCAAAAGACTAATACCAAGGCATATTATAATTAAACTAGAGGCCCTGGGCACAAAATTTGTGCATGGGGGTAGCGTGAGGGGGTGTTCCTCAGTCCAGCCTGCACCGTCTCCAATTTGGGACCCCTCAAGGGATGTCTGACTGCCCATTTAAGCCCAATCCTACCAGGATCAGGCCTAAATGAGCAGTCGGACATCCTTCTCACAATCCAGGACTGCTAGCTCCAAACTGGTCACTTGCCTGCCTCCCTGATTGCTCCTAACCACTTCTGCCTGCCAGCCTGATCACCCCCTAATCACTACCCTGCCAGGTTTTGGGACATTTCACCCCAAAGCCACAGAATATACATTCTTCTCAAGTGCACATGGGTCATTTCCAAAGATAAACCATATATTGGGTCACAGGCAAAGTCTCTTCAAATTCAATAAGATAAAAATCATATCAAGTATCTTCTCAGATCACATGGCATGAAACTGGAAATCAATTACAATGAAAACAATCCTAATTGATGTCTAACTGCTCCCCTGCCAGACTGTTTGCCCCCAACTTCCCTTCTCTGCTGGCCTGGTCAATCCTAACTGTCCTCCCTTGCAGGCCTGGTCCTTCTCAACTACCATCCCTTGCTGGCCTGCTGGTCAACAATTGCCCTCGCTTGTAGGCCTGGAACCTCCCACTGTCCTCCTCTGCTGGCCATCTTGTGGTGGCCATCTTGTGTTCATATGGGGGCAGGATCTTTGACCACATGGGGCTAGCCCTCGTGTGTTGGAGTGATGGTCAATCTGCAAATTACTCTTACTAGATAGGATTGGCAGATACCAACGACAAAGTAAGAACCTTAAAAGTGGCCAGAGAGAGACAGAAATTTACCTACAAATGATCACCCTCAGGTTAGCAACTGATTTCTCAACAAAAACACATTAGGCCAGGATGGAATGGAATGAAATGTACAAAGTCATGCAAAGGAAGGGTCTGAATCCAAGAATATTGTATCCACAAGGCTATCAATCAAAATTGAGGGTGAAATCAGGAGCTTCACAGACAAAAAAGGACTAAGGGAGTTTATTACCACCAAACCAGTAATACAAGAAATGCTAAAAGGTCTGCTGTAAAAAAAAGAAATAGGAATTGAAGAAGGAACACAGGGGTAAAGAATAAAAATGGTGGCAAACAAGTATTTACCAATAATAATTTTAAATGTAAATGGGTTAAATGCCCCAATCAAAAGACATAAGATAACAGATTGGATAAGAAAACATGACCCATATATCTATCTTCTGTCTACAAGAAACCCACTTCAGAAAAAAGATGCACGCAGACTGAGGGTGAAGGAACGGAAAAAGGTTTTTCAGGTGAATGAAGATGAAAAAAGAAAAGCGGGGGTAGCAATACTTATATCTGACAAATTAGATCTCAAAGTGAAGGACATAAAAAGAGATAAGGAAGGCCACTTCATAATACTAAAGGGAGCAATCCAACAAGAAATGACTCTGGTAAACATAAATGCACCCAATATAGGAGCACCCAAACACATAAAAAAAGACTCCTGGCGGATATCAAGGGAGAGATTGACACCAATACAATCATAGCAGGAGACTTTAATACCCCACTATCACCATTGGACAAATACTCTAAACAAAATGTCAGCAAAGAAACATCAATCCTAAATGACTCACTAGACCAGATGAAATTAATTGACATCTTCAGGACATTTCACCCCAAAGCCACAGAATATACATTCTTCTCAAGTGCACATGGGTCATTTCCAAAGATAAACCATATATTGGGTCACAGGCAAAGTCTCTTCAAATTCAATAAGATAAAAATCATATCAAGTATCTTCTCAGATCACATGGCATGAAACTGGAAATCAATTACAATGAAAACAATCCAAAAAAAATCAAACACATGGAGACTAAATAGCATGCTATTAAAAAGTGACTGGGTTACCAGAGAGATCAAAGAAGAAATAAAAAACATCATGGCAACAAACGACAATGAAAACACAACAATCCAAAATCTATGGGACACAGCGAAAGCAGTCTTGAGAGGGAAGCTCATAGCTCTACAAGCCTACTGCAAAAAAAAAACAAGAAACAATGGTAATAAATTATCTAACCCCACAACTCAAAGAGTTAGAACGAGAGCAATAAGAAAAGCACAGTGTAAACAGAAGGAAGGAAATAATAAAGATCAGAGCGGAGATAGACAACATTGAGACCAAGAACAAAACAAAACAAAACAAAACAAAAACAAGAAAAAGATCAACAAAACCAAGAGCTGGATCTTTGAAAGAATAAACAAGATTGATGAACCTCTAGTCAGGCTCACCAAGAAGCAAAGAGAGAGGACCCAAATAAACAAAATCAGAAATGAAAGAGGCAAAATAACAACAGACCCCACCAAAATACAAAGGATTGTTAAAAAATACTATGGACAACTCTATTGCAACAAACTGGACAACCTGGAGGAAATGGACATATTCCTAGAAAAATACAACCTTCCAAAACTCAACCAGGAAGAATCTAAACATCTCAAAAGGCCAATGACTATGGAAGATATTGAAGAAGTCATCAAAAAGCTTCCAGCAAACAATAAAACACAAAAGTAAAGGAAGATGGACACAGATTTCAGATTAACCTGCCTTAGAAAACACAGTGGAGGTGAAAGAAAAGAAGGGGAAGTGTGGTTCTCTTTATCATTTGTGTAAAATAAAATTAAAAAGTCGTTCTTTCATTATATAATACATGTATTTATTTTTAAAAGCTATTTCTGGGATGCTTTGAGATAATGACACATGAAGTTCAAAGTTTAAAATTACCTTCCAAATCACACAAAAGTCTTCAAGTAACGTAAGAGAAATAAGGAAGTATACATTTTTTAAAAACACAGTATAAGAGGACTAACTAAATTAGCTGTGTGTTTACCTAAAATAGTAGAAATTAAAAAGAAAAATCCTAAATGTCTAATATTAAAAAATCCCAATATTAGGGAAAAATTTAATAAATTGTGGAACATCAATACTAGCCATATTAAGCAGTCATAAAAAGTATAACTGTGAACACTATGTTTAAAGAGAAAGACATGTATAAGCTACTATAAGATGGAAATATGATGTGCCCTCATTGCAAGACTGTAAAATATGTTTGGAGGAATGGGGTCATCTGAACAAATAAATGTATCTGTGTGAAAAGGATGGCATCTGAGTCATTATTTTATTCTTAAAAATTATATTTGAATTATCTTTAAATATCAGTTATTAAAGAGTTTTCAGTTAGTTTTTTAAAAGATAATGGAACTTGCCATACATATTTTTAGATCTGTCGTGTGTCTGACCCACATATATTATTGAGCTCCTAGTGTGTCCCTGGCCCTGCGGTGTTCACTATTGGAGACACTGTGATGAATTCGGTCAGCCCCATCTGGCAGGTGGAGGGAGGGCACGTTACCCTCTTTCTGCTCCGTGCCCTGGGCCTTGTGCCTGCTATCTCAGAGCCACGCTGCACATCGGATGCTGTCATTCCCATTTTTCAACTGAGGAGTCTGCTCCTCAGGTCATCTTAACTCATCTCGGCATCGCCTGGCTATATATTTGAGAGGCAGAATCCCAGGCCCACCCAGCAGGACTGCATCAGAACCTGCATTTTAACAAGCTCGCCAGGGGATTGTGTGCACATTTCCCTCTGAGAAGCCCTGCTGAGGAAGCCTCAGAAACTATCCACAGATCTTGTAACAGAAATCTAGCCCAGCCAGCGTTGGTTGAGCATTAGTCTGTACACCCAGAGGTTGCCTGTATGATTCCTGGTCAGGGCACATTCCCAGGTTTTGTTTTGATCCCTGGGGTAGGGGTCAGGGGGGCGGGGGCAGTGTGTGTGTGTGTGTGTGTGTGTGTGTGTGTGCGCGCGTGTGTGTGTGTGTGTGTGTGTGTGGTGTGTGTGCAGGAGGAAGCTAATTGATGTTTTTCTCTCCCTCCCTTCCCCTCTCTCTAAAATTAATAAAAACATTAAAATATTTTTAAAAAGAAATATAATGTCCTTAATATTTGGGAATATATTTTAATCCATCAACAATGTTCCACTATATTGTGAGACTCTGAGGTCAAAATCATGATTTATTATTCTTTCTATGGTGGTAGGTAGCATGTGTTATATTTATATATATAAAAGCCTAAGCAACCATTACAATAGAATGACCAAAACAACCGGTTGCTGTGACACACACTGAGTAAGCAGGCAGGCTAAGGGTTAGGGGTGACCAGGCAGGCAGGCGAGTGGTTAGAAAAGGGATGTCTGACTGCCGGATGTCCGACTGCAGGGATCGTGCCTAAGCTGTCAGTCAGACATCCCCCAAATTGCAAGAGGATGCAGGCCAGGCTGAGGGACACCCCCCACCCCCACCCCCCAGTGCATGAATTTCACGTACTGAGTCTCTAGTATGTAATAAAGCTTCTTGAATACAACTAACCTCAGCCTACCACCTACGTCATATAATTTTAGTGAAAAGTGGCAAAGTGAGACAAACAAAAAACAGAGTCAGAGTTTTCATTAAAGCAAACAACAAATAACCCACAAGTTCCAAGGTCAATTTATATTCAAAGCACATTCCTATACCTTCTCTTTTGATAACTGCACAATTATGACTTTGAGACATGAAAAGATAATCAAACATTAAATTACATTCAAGGAATATAGACTGCCTTGCAGGGAACAGCACTCCCCGCCCAGCGCTGTCCATTTCCTGAACTCCAGTTCATTTTCTTCCCACAGCACCCATCGGCCCACTCCGGCACTTTGTGTGTTTACTGTCTGACTCTCCTGCCTCAGTGCCAGCCCGGAGGGCAGGGGCTATGTTACTCACTCATATTTCCAGTGTCAGGAGTCCCTGGCATGGAGTTGGTTCCTTTAATGGGATATTTTTCTTACGTTAAAAATAGTAGTCTTTTCTATTTAAAGCAAATTTGGAAAATTAAAGGGAAGTTTAAAAATCACTCATAATGCTACCACTGTATATAATCACTGTTGACATACTGGTATTTCTTTTCTGTTTTTCCCCCCCTTTATAGGGCACCAGATTTTTCCTCCTGCTGAATAGAATTACATTCATACTGTATAATGTTTATGCTCTAGGACAATCTTAATATAGACTGACATATTTTTGTAAGATTTTTCAACACAAAGATTAAAATTAAAATGGTCTGACAACCGCCCCCCCCCCAACTTAACCAAAGAAGGTAAAACATCAGGACAACTAACATTATGCTCATTGAATTTTTTTAACTATAAATAATTTAAAATCACTCAATTGTTGCATTAACCTGATAGCTAAAACAAAGAGAGGCAGAAACAAGTTATTAAAACCTTCTTAGTTAGTTCTATATATATCTTTAGTTTTAGGCTGATTCTTTTCAACAGCTTTTTACGTGGTCTTTTTAAAAGTTACATAGAACCCCATCACTGAGGCCTAAGCAAAACAACGTCTTGCCTGGAACAGGACAGGAGATTCAGAAGGCAGAGGGGAAGTTGGGCCTGATGGCCTTGAAGTCCTTCCTGACCTCGAGGGCTCAGAGTTCATCAAGGGGACAGCCTGCCCACCTCTGCGCTCCAGAGTGTAGCCCAGCGAGCCCTGCCTGGTTCTGCTGGGCAGCCAGTCACAGAGAGGGAGTCACCGGAACACACGTCTCATTCAGAGCATGCTCACTGACCACTTAGCTTTTTGCTCCAAAATGGTTAAATTGTGCCATGTGTATAACTAATTTGAATGGCATCTTTAATAACCAAAATAGCACCTTCTCTGCAGTGCATTAACAGATTCATGGCATTTTCCTTGTCTCTCTTGCCCTTTGACTTATTCGTGTTTTGGCGTGGCACGGACAAATGTCTAGGATCAAGGTGGGAAACCTAAGGCAGTCCCGGGGCAGCGGGCAGCTACACAGGAGCGCCCCCAGCCTCACCCCGGGGCTCTCCTGGGCCAGACGGTGACCCAGATGCAGGGCCAGGGAGGGAGCTGGACAAGCACGCTGCTGTCCTTTCACCTCCGCTAACAACTCTGACTTCGGAAGTCCTCCCTGTGCTTTGTGCTCCTTCTGTTTCACTAAAGCGATTGATCAGTTATCATCAATGAAAGGGGACTCAAACACTACTGAAATCACTACTTCAAAGAAATGCTACTTTCTGAGTCATGTATCACAATTTTTTACAGGGAGGGTGAATGGTTTGGGATGACAGCTAAATAAAACGATAGTTACTCCAAAAAACTGCGCTGGACATACGGCCGGAATATTTTGCTGCATGACAGACATCCCAGTAAGAACGGTGGACACGCTTCCTCAACTGTCAGCAAGCATGCCAGTGCTTACTCTCATGGAGTGCTTTAAGGTTTTACATGGCATACATTATGGGCTGTTTACCATAATAGCTCCTACTTTTATGAAACGGGGTAAACAAAGCTTTGTTTGTCTTAGCGGCTCTCTCAGAACATGCTATAATACTTGTGCCTTATCTTTTGGTTCCAACTGTTTATGGCTATGACAACAAAGCGGTCCCCTCAAACAATGACATCATTTTGTTTGAGACAGAATTTTTACGCTTTTATTTGGTGTCTGGCCTTTTCTTCTAATACCTCTCAGGAGCCTTCTGTGGCCACCTTCCCACGACCTCATGCAGCTGCTTCTCTGCTTCACGCTGGCTCACAAAGCAGCTGGCCCTTGTGCCCAAGGCCCCACGTTATCTGAAGTTATTTATTAAATCCTGTGGCAAGTCGAGTGCCCAACAGAAACGGCAGGGCAGAAACCACAGCCTGCATGTCGATACTGATCTCCAGTCAGGTTATCTGAGCAAAGGTCTTGAATGTATTTGCCTAGCGTCCCATTTTCCAACCCGGCCACAGCCCACCTGTTAGAGTTTATTTGAACAGTGTCTGCGTCCTCAGCCTTAGTTCCTTAGTACGTTCTGGTCAGATTCGGGGACATTGGTCTATTACCTGGACCTTTCCCAATGCTCTAAATGAACACAACGCATTGCTAACCATCTTGGTGGTGTTACCAGCGGAGCATGAAACAACACTTTCATGTGCTACCGTCTACGAGACCAGAGGAAAGAAAAACTTACTGCTAGAATAAGTTTTGCCAGTTTAAGGCTGAGCGGGTCTGAGCCAACATCAACTAGTTTATACAGTGTCTTCAGGAGGCTACTCCTTCTCCTGAATTTCTTTCCAAGCATGTTTTCTTCCTCTAAAGTGCGATGCAGTTGTGTGCAAGCAGCACACAGCATTTCAGCGTCTGCTTCTGTCAGGGCAAAGAGAGGAAGGCAGCACTTACTAATTCAGGTCAAGTTTTCCAGTGTGTCCAGCACAGACAGTGTAAGTAAGAACCCCATAATTATTTCCCCGGACATCTTCAAATGCCTGAACTATGCCTTTCCCCTTCTAGCATTTTCATCTACCTGATTTTTTAAAATTTTATTGCTTTTTTACAGAGAGGAAGGGAGAGGGGTAGAGAGTTTAAAACATCAATGAGAGAGAAATATAGATCAGCTGCCACCTGCACACCTCCTACTGGAGATCTGCCCACAACCAAGGTACATGCCCTTGACCGGAATCGAACCTGGGACCTTTTAGTTCACAGGTTGATGCTCTGTCCACTGAGCCATACCGGCTAGGGCTACCTGATTTCTTTTTCATCTCATTGCTGCATCTCTTACCATGTTGACTTGTGTACTAACCAATCAGCTTGTCTAGCACACGGTCTTTAGGAGAGCATATTAACAAATGGAATGGTACCCACTTTGGTTGGTCTCCTTCATTCTAAAGGCCTCCCCCCTGTTTGGGCTCATGGAAGCAGACCATTTACATCCCTATTTTTCTCCCTTTGGGCCTAGAAAGTTCTTCTCCTTGTTCCCCATTGATTCTGGTTCTTTAAGGCTCCATTGACGTTCTGGCTCATCCAGAAAAGGTGTGCTAATCCACATACAACAAATGTTACCGTGTATTATTATTTCCCCAGGTATATCTATGTATGTGGTGTGATCTGTCCGGTGCCCTCAAACAGATGCGGTGCTAAGTGGGGAGGAATCCTGTCTCACACGTTTGCATCAATCGTGCAATGAGAAGAGTTGCAGTGGGAATACTGTACCAACAACCTGTAACACAGTCTAATACATATTCATTTTCCAATATATATGTTGATAGAAACAATGATCAATATTTTTGTGTGTGTGAGAGAATAATGCTCATTAGTGAGAACAGAGGGCTCAAATGGAACAAAATCTCAAAATATCCTCACACCCACCATGATTTGGAGGTGGTAATTAGAAGAGAGGAGAAAAGAAAGAAGACTTTTGTTAGAAAGCAGGGAGACTAGAACACTTCATTTTGTAATTAGAATTCTAAGGAAAGCCACTTCTTCAAGTGGCAGCCATACTAACAGGCATGGGATCAGGGAGAGAAGCAGCAGGCACAGAATGTGAGGAGAAATACACAAATCCAAGGTCCACAGTATTCGGTTGAAAAATTTTATCTCTGATAGATTCCATCACAAAATTTAAAACTAGGAAACCAATCTTAAATAAACACCATAATGTGCTCTTAAAAGCCCGCATAGAGGAAGTGTGCTCCTGCAGAAGGAAATGACTCAGGCCATTTTTAGCTCTTTTCAACAATAACATCTAAGAAAAACTTTAAAACCTCAATAGCGAAGTAACCTTCAATGCCTTTCAGTTATGCATTTCAATAAATGAATTGATGGGAAATGACTTAGACTCTTTAAATACAGGGAAAGACCTGAGCTCTATTGTAAAAAACACTTTTGTCTTGTTGTTTTCTTCCTCTGTGCCTGGCAGTTTCTTCAAATCCTGGGGCCAGTGGGTGCAGACTTCAAGGCATTCTCCTAATGCCTCCTTCCACCAAGCCTTCAGCCTGGTGGGTTCTACTCAAAGGCATCTGTTTCAGCTTAAAATTTAAAAATAAGGCTCAAGGGCCAAGTTTTAAACTATTGATCAAACGAACACTTCACACCAGTTGGCTTGTATCCTGCCACAAAGCCTCAAAACACAACTTGAATCTAAGAGCTATCAAGATGTTCAAGGGACTAAAGCTACAGAGTGAAAGTCTGATGAATAATATAAAATAACATAGTCTCAAAGTACCCCTCTCCCATGATATACTTATTAATGACAAGAGGGGAGATAGTGATTTCACAGTAGGAAAACTATAAGTCATGCAGACTCACTTCCTAAAAGGCTTAACATAGTGTCTGGGGAATCTGGGGGAAGAGCATACAGGATTTCTTTGCACTAGGCTTCCAAATTTTCTATAAGCCTAAAATTATGTCAAAATTAAAAGTAAAAAAAGAAAAAGAATCTCAAAGGATCAAGTAACCCAGCCTGCCCCTTTTGCCGTTAAAGTTGGCAGACGCCAATTTCCTCACGTGGTCAAAGTTCACATCACCAGCAGTGGACCAAGTGAGCATCACATGCCTCCTAATAGAATGCACTGAGGATATAGCACCACCCATCCCATATACCAGCCCCAAATGCCTACCCTGGATCTCATTGCGAAAGACTACCAGACAAACCCAGTTTGTGGGACAGTCTATAAACAATTCAGACTGTACTCCTCAAATATGCCAAGATCATGAAGGGGATGTGATAAATAACTGGAACGTGTGACCACAATTTTCTTTTCCCACAAAGGAAATTATTAGGATAACTGGCAAAAATCTGAATAAGGTTCATGTAGTACTGCATGGTGATTTCCAGGTATGTAACAGAAGGCCATTGTTTCTAAAAGTATATACCAGAGTACTTAGGGATATGGGACATCATGTCAGCAACTTGTTCTCAATGGGTTTAAAAAAGGAGAAACAATGTGTATGTGTATATGCTGGAAGGTGGGGGTGGTCAGAGAAAAAGAGCAAGAGAGGGAGGTAGAGAGAGAAAGAGAGAGAGAGAGAGAGAGAGAGAGAGAGAGAGAGAGAGAATGAAGAAGCAAATATGGTAAAATGTTAATATCTGGGGAATCTGGGGGGAAAGCATACAGGATTTCTTTGTACTGTGCTTGCAGCTTTTCTGTAAGCCTAAAATTATGTCAAAATAAAAAGTGAATAAAGAAAAAGAATCTCAACGGATCAAATAACCTGACCCTGCTCCTTTTGCTGTTCACGTTGTCTGTGGAACACACATCCCACTTTAGCGTTTAATCCTTCTGAGAAGGGAGGTTCACCCACATTTCAAATCCCTAGGCCCTGTTAGCTCCTGTGGGGAGAGCCCTCAGAACCTCCTGGGATCCTTCAGGCTGAAGACCTCCTCCAAGAGAGGCCCCTGCACCGCCAACCCTTCTCCCCGCTGGGTCCCTCCCCGTAGGCTTGCTTGTTAATCTCTGACCAGACCGAGTGCTCCCTCACTGGCTTTGGCACACCTCTCCTAAGGTAAGGGCTGAAGTTAACTAGTAACTGGGCCTACCAACAAGAGGGCGAAGATGAGCCACTCTAGAGCAGTGGTTCTTAACCTTTCTAATGCCGCAACCCTTTAATACAGTTCCTCGTGCTGTGGTGACCCCCAGCCATAAAATTACTTTTGTGATTCTGATGGTCTCAGGCTCTACAGCAGTGGTTCTCAACCCGTGGGTCGTGACCCACAGGGTGAGGACCGCTAGCAGGGTCAGCCGCCTAAGACCATCGGAAAACACAGATAATTTACATTACGATTTATAACAGCAGCAAAATTACAGTTATGAAGTAGCAACAAAAATAATTTTGTGGGTGGGGGTCACCACAACATGAGGAGCTGTATTAGAGGGTTGCGGCGTTAGGAAGGTTGAGAACCACCGCTCTAGAGGGACAACATCAGATCATGCTTATTCTCAGGAATTTGAGCTGCAGTGGGTTTTGGTGAGGATCTGGTCTCACTCGCATCTCAGCTGGCAGGTGAGGACACAACTGCACAGAGGTCAGGTGAGTCCCCAGATGTGCAGGCCTCCCACCTCAACCATGAACACGGCTAAGAACCCACAGGGAGCCGGGCTCCTGTGAGCCTTTTAGGAAGTGAGTCTGCACAACTTCCCTGTTAGGCATGGCTGCTAGGGAGGACTCTTACCCACGTCTCCGGGGGCCTCTTCCTGTGGCTGCCATGCTGCTTTGCTCCTCTCAGGGGCACTCATCCCACAGCTGCTAGTGAAGGCCTATTGTGCGCTGTGGGCCAGGCACTGAGCTCAGCCTTGGGCTGTGGCTGCAGCTCCACGGGAGCCTGATTCAGCCTCAGAAATGGACTCCCCGAGCAGCGGCAGAGAGGAAGAAGGTGGGGGCCAGTCCCCTGACTGGTCACATCTGCAGAGGCCGGTTGATCGTGGGCCTTTGCTGCCGGGCACTCCAGGGTACACAGGCTGGGCAAACCCCACGAGCCTTCCTGCTCTGAGGGGCACCCTGACAGGTGTGCTCTACCTAAAGAGAGTAGGGCATACACATTTGGATCTAGAAAAGCAGGGGTACATCTGCCCAGGCCGCTAGTCTATGTGACTTTGTCAAAGTTTCAGAGACCTGAAATCTGTTTCAATCTTTCATTAACTGACACCCTAAAGAGTTCAGCCAGCATCTCTGTGGGCAGAGGAGGTGATAATTAATATATATTGCAAGGGGAGTTTTACAAGGAGGCTCTCTTGCTGCATTTGAAGTACAATTTTACTCATTAAAAATTAGGTTTACATATAGTCCTGGGTAAATGGGTAGATGACGTCATTTGTTTTTTAATGAGTTCATAGAAAGGATAGTCCAAATATACTAAAAATATCAGGGCAATTGAGACATATATATATAACCACAGATATTTCTGATTTAAAACAAAAAAAAAATACTTTTTTTATTACCTTTTTCTAATTTATGCAGAATTGGTACTATCCTTGTATTCCAAAAGACATCGCCTACTTCCATTTCTGTATCCTGTGAACCTGCAAAAGAAACCCAGAGCAGGGGAAACAGCGCTGGAGAGTTATAACTGGAGCATTGGCAAAGTCTTAGCTGTTTATCACTAAGATCAGTAAACTCTGGAATTAAATTACATTGTGGCCCCCAAGCTCAACTAATACTGCTTAGACCTACATGTCTTCTAATCAAATCACCCCAAATGAAACTCCAATAAGATCCTGTAGAACCCCAATTGGGATACTTCATAAAATCTTAATCTCTGTAAATGCTGAAATTATTGTCAGTAAGGCAAACAGTGTTGAGTTATTTTTACTTAAAAATATCCCTCTCTGAAGCAGAATAAATAGACAACTGTAGCTAGGTAAAGAATAAAGATCCTGAAAACATTTAATGGAAAGTTTTCCAACAGGGAGGCTTGCAGGGGTTTGCTGTCCCATCCTATATAATAAAGAGCTAACATGCTAATTATACTGAACAGCAGAATGACCAGGGCCAAGCCCCTTGCATGAATTTTGTGCATCGGCCCTCTAGTATAAAATAAAATGTCCACAGCATTGGGGGCAAGTTAATTTGGTGGGGATAGGGGTGAGGGTGTGTGTGTGGAAAAGCATGGGCTTTGGGTGTTGCCAAATCTCACCTGAAATTCAACTTCATTACTGATGCATTGGGCCACCAGGGGCCAGTTTCGCATTCTTTCTAAGCCTCATTAGCAAAGCAGAGATTAGATCATTTGCCTTCAGGGTTGTGTGAGTTAAAAGACATGATTCAGGCAAAGCTCTGAACCCAGTGCCCAGCATAACACTCAATAAATAGCAATTTATTTCCCTGATTAAGAAGCAAACGTGTCAGGCTGTATGATGCAGCAAATCACGATGGAAGCTGCCTGGGCGGGAGGGGGGGGGGGGCGTGCAGGCTGCAGAGGAGTGACTGTGAGCGCTCGTTGTGGATGTGGGGTGCAGCAGCCCCACCTTTAATTTCTGTAACAACATGACTGGAGGTTCCCAAATTGTCTCCGTTTTCCAGATGAAGAAAGTGGGGCTCAGACGTCTTAAGTTACCTGCCCAGTGTCAAATAGATCCATAGTCTTTGCACTTGACCTCTATGCTATTCTGCCCTGCAGCAAATGAGCAAACTAAAAGGTAACTTTGAGGCAAACTGCAAATCATATCAGGAACTGTAAACATGACTACATTTCACAAGGAATTCTCTCGAAATCTGAGACACTGGCAGTCCTGCTGGAGGGGCGCGGCTGCGCAGGGCACTCGGGAACTGTGCTGGAGGCATACGCCTCGTCCCCTTTCTTGGAAGTGACACCCCATCTGATTGGGTCAGGAAATCCATGCCTTCCACAATACCAATTAAGTGTGGGTGCCTGGACCCTAAAAATGTCACAGGATGAGCTAAAAAAATCATAGGGACATTCACTGGAGCGGGAGGGAGAGAGGGAGAGAATGAATGAGAACTGAAAGGTGTGTGACCTGGCCCAGCCAGCACGGCTCAGTGGTTGAGCATCATCCTATAAACCAGGCGGTCATGGTTTGGTTACCAGTAAGGGTACATGCCCAGGTTGTGGCCTTAATCCCCAGTGAGGGGTGTGCAGGAGGCAGCAGATCAATGATTCTCTCGCATCATTGATGTTTCTAACTCTCGCTCCCTCTCCCTTCCTCTCTGAAATCAATCTGAAAATATATTTAAAAAGAAACGTGTGTGGTCTGTATACATTTCGGTTATTTCAACTGCAAAATGGACAAGCTGACCGGGGAGGCCCATTAGGGGCACGGGTTCTAGAGGTGCTGTCTGGGTTTGGAGTCCTAGCCCTGCCACCTGCGAGCAGGCTCACGTTGAGCAAGTTGCTTTGCTTTTCCTCTGGAACATGGGATGACAATGGTCATCCCAACATCTCAAGTGTTGGGATTATGGGTTAGTAATGCCTTTCATGTGCTCTGTTGCATTTTTCAAAACTTCTCACATACTTGTACTACTCTTGAACAGGATATATATGATGCCTGTTAAATGAGGGGATGACGCAGAGAAGCAGGAAAGCTATGCATGTTATCTATACACCCAGTGCACTTCCTGCTGCAAACAGCCACTCCCAGTTGCAGCGATACTAGGCTCACCTTTTATTAAACCTTCCTAATACCAGGAGGGGCTGACACGCGCTGGGCAGGAAGAGCACTTGAGCAGCCCAAGTAGAAACAAGGGGCTGTCCATACAGCTGTAACTAAGCAGGGTAGGCGCTGTCACTAGTTTTAACTGTAAGCAAGAGTTCACACAAAACGCATAGTTGAAATGGGGGAAAAAAAATCAGCTCATATCAGTAGAGGCTTAGAATCTCTTATCCAAAGGTTTTGGGACCAGATGTGGTTTGGGATGCAGAAACTTTTGCATTTTAGTAAGGCAATATGGTGCACACACTGCATTTTACATACCACCCCCAGTAGGGTCTTCTGGGGCAGCCCCCATGTAGCAAAATATGTGACTATTCACATTAGTGGAACCAAGACTACATTGGCCTGGGATCAGTACAGCTCAGGCATTGTCACTAAAGGAGTTTGCAAAAACATTTCAGCTTTTGGAGCTTTGGGTATTTCAGAACTGCAGATAAAAGATCACAGGCCGCCGTCACCACCTTTGGGATCATGACTTTCATGAGTCTTCCGTAACTTCGATAAATTACAAATCTGGATTCTAAAAGTAAACATGAATATTCAGGCAGCATAAAACATATAGCTGTTCATATTCCCAGGGGCATGACATCTCCAGGATGCAAAATATATGAGTAAAATCAACAGATCAAGCCAAAAGCCAAAAGATAATGTGATACAAATAACTGCATCAACCAACATTTATGCTGCACTTAAATTTACTAGACACACAAATTTCAAGGCCAGTGAGCTCCCATTAGCCTATTTATTTACCTCCTATGCAATATGCTCTATAATAGAATGGCTCTATGAGAAGCCAGGACTACCCACCCCTTTTTCTCAGGACAAACAGAACTGGTAACATTCATCCCAGGAAGAGCTGGATTACAGGGCTCAGCCAGAAATCACAAAACAGTTCTTTTGACCTTCAAAAGGAAAGGTCCTCACAGGCCCTTCTGAATGTTTCTGGATGTGTTTGTTCTCAGAACAGAAGTTAGCCAGGCACTGTCTGTCGCGTAAGGTTTGCTTCCCGCTCCCTCCTAAGGATCCCTGCGTGATCCAGCTCCAGGCTCTCCACATCCCCGCTCTCACCCCCTCCTCCAGCTCCGCTCTCCACACAAATCCTATGTGACACACTAACCAGAAACTGAAGCATGGACTCATCATGATTCCTTTTTAAGAGCCATAAAAAAATAAAGTTTGTCTCAGTCCTGGGCAGCAAGCTAATCTTTTAAAAAGCACTTTTACCTAGGTTTACTAAATATAAAAAGTATGATTCAACAGGAAATTGGGTAAGTCAAGCAGAAATTTCAGCATGTTTTTGAAGATTTTGCTGTCTCAGTGGTTATAAGCTCTAAACCACAACTTTGAGCTCTGGACACAAAAACTTGACACGGTGTGTATTGGCTGATGTTTTTAGCATGTAAATGTAAAGTCCTCAGCAACAATGCTGATGTGGAAATCAGTCCATCTAAGATTCCCTGAGTACTACGGAAATTCTCATCGGCCAGGAAAGTCATTTTATTTATAAGGAAATAGTTTTGAAGATAAAAAAAAGTTTTTGAACTCAATAATAGCTTGGTTTCATAAAATGTCATGTCTATAATAAAAGTACAAAGACTATAACAAACACCTGCATATCCCAGACTACTTTGGTCCAATATTAACCATATTTTCCTCCTCCTCCTTCTTTTAAAGAACTAAAATGTTACAGATATAGTTGATGCCCCCTGTATGTGTCCCCCACCTGTTCTCCCCACACTCTCTCGCCCTGAAGGTTATCACCATTCTAAATCAGGTGTTTGTTTTTATTATGCTTGACTTTACCTGTTTACCACATAGATCTATATCCATAAATAAAATATGTCATTATTTTTACAACTTAATTTTCATGTAATGGTAAGGTTATATTGGTTTCACTCAATATTTTAAATGTAGTCTACTTCATTTTTCTAATTGCTATATCCCATTGCATGATGCATTTTGTATCACTTCTAGTCTGTGATTAATATTGTCACATATTTTTCTCAACTAATTTAAACACTGGGAGAGCTGTCTTCATATAGTCTATATAGTTTCGTTTAAGTGAGTAACGATTTTGAACCAAAGTTTTGAGCTCAATAACTATGTTATGTTTTGAAACTTTCCAAATGCTTTTACAAAATAATTTCATTAAGAAACCTATAGATATTAGTATTTGAGCTGGAAGAATGGTAAGACTGTTGTGAAAATGACGAAAAGCTATAAAAATAAATGCTGATGGGTGGCCAAGCTGGGCAAAGTTCCTGGAGTTTTCAAATAGCGAGCCAACATCAGATGTCTTCGGTGTGAGCCTTTCTTTCTGCAGAAGGGGAAGGAATGTTGGGGACCTCTCAGAACACAAGCACCTCACCTGTTCTGGCTCCCAGCCTGCTCAGGTCCGAGCTGTTGGGGCATGAGGAGGCCCTCGGGCGCCTCTTGCCCTGGTCCCTAGGAGGAAGAGGAACACACACAGCACTCAGCACAAAATCAGAGCATTTCTCTTCTGTAAGTGTCGGGAGTGGGCCATGTACAGTTTCTGGGCCACGGGGCATTGCTTATGAAGTGGGGTTTGATAACCCAGATCCTATTTTAATCAACCTCTAATTTCCAAACAAGATTTACTTTTGGAAAGCAAGTCATATTTGCTTAACAATATGAAATATAGTTACTAGAAATAACAGCAAAAGTAAGTCCAAAGTTGACTTTGCAAATAAAAAAGGATTTTACCACAAGAGGTCACTGTGAGAATAAGAAAGAACTCTTGTATGCTTGAATTACAAAAGCCTAGCATTTATGAGCTGGGAGCAATCTCTCTCTCTCTCTCTTTCTCTTCCCTCCTCCTCCTCCTCCTCCTCCTCCTCCTCCTCCTCCTCCTCCTCCTCCTCCTCCTCCTCCTCCTCCTCCTCCCCCATAAAAAAAAAGGTTTCCAAATTCATCAGATGTTTCCAAGGTCATAGAGCAAGGTCTCAGATCTAGAGCCCAAGTTTTATAATTTCCAATTCACTGCTCTTTCTCATCACAGTGTCCTTTTCCTTTTTTTTTTTTTAAATTAAATGAATATTCTCTGAAAATGTTTTATTTTGAAACATAATTTAAATGTTAAAAAACTGAAGGTAAATTTAGGCAGTCCTAGATGACAAATATTTTGTGTTACAAATAAAAGAGTGACAGCTAGCCAATAGCAGGATTATATACCTGTTTCTTTTTTAATTAAGGTTACATTTAATATAGAGATGGTCTATGAAAGATATAATTTCTCTTTAGCTAGAGTTGAAACCTAAAAGTACTTGCTTTGAAGTATCTGTATAAAATTCCAAGACAAAAAAAGCACAGAGAATAGTGAAAGTTTTGAAACAAAATTTTATTAATCAAATATAATATTTGCTCTGAAATCCATAAGGAGTACACACACATGGGGCCGGGGTTACCCATGAACCTCCATCTGTATGTCCGTTGCTCCTGCTGCCTGTGACATGAGATGCCCATGAATGTCCAGTGCTGGTCTTGCTTGACCTTTCCTACTGCCCCAAGGGTTAGCTTCTCTAAACATATTTTTTCCATAAATAGGTCCTTTTTCTCTAGCACTTGATCTTATCATAAAAGAGAAAAACACAAGCTACCCTTCTACAAAATGTCTAATTAGTTAATACCCTGAAAAAAATTAGTTCATTTTTATACAGATAAAAACATAACTCTGGTAGCAAGATGTCTCTAGCCAATCAAGCCAAGACATGGGAATGAGATTCTTGCTGTCTACCCAGAGTTGAAATAAATGAAGCAGATCGAAGAACAAAAAGAGAAAAACAGCACAGGTTTGGCAGGGTGTGAAGCTGGAAGTTTCCATATTTATCACTCCTAGAAATAACAAAGTGTGAGGACAAGAGAGGCAAGGTCCTCTTTTCAGCATTGTCCTGAGCAGCTGTTGAGATCGAGCAAGACAGTTTTCGGCTGATGGCCTTTCAAAGTCCCTGAGGACATGGCCAGTGATGAGGTTGCCTTCCTCTACACCACATTTGTACCCCTGTTTCGAGGTTGGGGGATCCTTCCCAATACAGAAGCTCGGCAGTGCTGGATAGGGTTCTAGTTCTCAAGAACAGCACAGGCCTGGCATTGACCAATACGGGGCATGACCGTCCCGGCACAGCCACTGAATGTGCAGCTCCGCACACACACTACCTAGGTCTAAGTGCAGGGTCAGCGCTTACCAGTTAGGTGACCTTAGGTAAGTGCCTTAACCTCCTGGCCTTGACTGCCTTATCTTAAAATGAATGCAATGCCTCCATTTAGTACAGGGATTGGCACATATGAATAACTTAATACGTTGTCAACGTTATTTTTCTCTTTAGTTCTGAGTCAACAAACTCCTGTCTAAGCAATCCAGTGCTAGATGTTGCTGTGATAAAGAACATTAGAATGAGTTGCCCTAAAGAAATTTAAAATCTACTATGAGGAACTAAGGGACTTTATTTATTTATTTAAAATATATTTTTATTGATTTCAGAGAGGAAGGAAGAGGGAGAGATAGAAACATCAATGATGAGAGAGAATCATTGATTGGCTGCCTCGTGCACCCCCGCCACTGGGGACCAAATCCACAACCCAGGCATGTGTCCTTGACTGGAATCGAACCTGAGACCCTTCAGTCCCCAGGGACGCTCTCTTCACTGAGCCAAACCAGCTAGGGCGACTTTTTTTTTTAATGGAAAATTCCAATAGAGTCTCTACACAAGTACTAGAATGTGAAATTCAGTGGGTTGGAAGAACTAGAGGGATGCCAAGAAGGAAGATATGGACCACAACGTGGGCCTTAAAGAATAAAAGCTGAACCAGCAAATGACAAACGTACTCTCAGGAGGAGAGTAGCATGAGTGAAGGTAAGAGGGGCATGAGGAGCCCATTTCTCAGGGCAGGGGAGAAGTGCACCAGCCAGCGAGATAGGAACAGAAGGTTTCTGCTGGGAGGTACGGGGAACAGCTGCCTGAAACTTCGGGTGAGTCCATGGAACCAATGTAATGGGCAGCGAGGAACTGTCATGGACTCTTATACAAGCAAGTGATGAGATTTAGAAGTATCCAGAGTATTTAGGAGACTTGGAGAGAAGTTAACAAGGATAAATCCTTCGAGGGTGAGAATGGGACTGGACAAGAAAGGATAAATACCAGAGATCCTACACATAAAAAGTTGATAGAATTTAGTGACTGATTTCAGGCAAAACAAACAGAAGGTAGAACTGGAGGCACAGACTAGTATGGCTGCTACCCAGGAGGGTAGGGAGTAGAACAGTTAGAGGTGTGAAGGAAGTTTGGGTTGTGCCACGTTGAATTTTGGAAAAATGGAGCATCTGCAAAGGAGATGTCGAGATCAGAACAAGACTGTCAAAGATCAAAGCAGCAGACAAGCAGCAAGCTCAGAAGACTGGGCTCGAGGAACAAGCCTGTAAGAACAAGGGGAAAGTGTGGAAAGGGGAGAGAGAGTCCACAGGAAGGAGAGAAATAAAATATGCTCTCATGTAGCCCCAAATGTTATGAAAATGAGTATGATGAACAGGTCCAAGAAGATGAGGACTGAGGAAGAACTGTCCAAAAATGTTGTGTTGAGTCAATGATCTTAAAAAGAAAACCCCCTCTTTGCTAAACAAGAGGAGACTAGATGGCCTTATACACATCGGTTGTGTTTCTACTAATTGGGGCCACATGAAATAAGTCTTCATCCTTCTTCTTGGCAATCCTTGAAAGAGGTTATGTTCACCACTGAAAGCCATCTCCATGACTCTTTCACTTACTAGCTGTGTGAGCTCAGGTAAGATTTTTACCTAAACTTTGGATTCACCTGTGCATGAGGGGATGGCAAATAACGGTCCTTCTCCCTGTAGGGTTGTTGTGAGGATGGAATGATGTAATGTGGAATTGCTCAGTGTAGTTCCAGGTACATGGTGGGTACTTAAGCATTTACTATCATCGCAGCTGCTGTCATTAACGAACTTCTCCAGTTCCGTCAAATATTCCTCATCTGGTAAAGTTTTACATTTACATATTCTTGCCAGCCTGTTGAGTCACTCTGAGTGTCCATTTGTCTGGATCCCTTTTAAAGTCTGGGACCCAGCACGCACTACAGGAGCAAAGAGGTGATAGTCTAAATAATACAGCCTGATGCTGTATTAGTGGTTTTGGTGGTCACTTCATGGTGTTGGCCAAGTCTTGTCTTTTCTTACACATGCAGCTCATTCTTATGCACTTTTCTCAAACTCATTCTTATTGAATTTCAGTGTTATATTTGGTAAAGTGTTCCTGCCTATCAGATGGTTTTAGATCTTGATGCTGTCATCCAGTATAATTGCTGCCCTGCCCAGTTTCCTGTTCCATGTTGTAATTATATTTTCCCATGATTTTTATGTACCAAGGATAAAACAATTCCAGAAGTTATTCCTTAAAGCTATTCTGGCCCTAGCTGGGTTGGCTCAGTGGACACAGCGTCAGCCTGCGGACTGAAGGGTCCCAGGTTTGATTCTGGCCAAGGGCATATGCCTGGGTTATGGCTCGATCCCCAGTGGAAGGGGTATGCAGGAGGCAGCCAATCAATGATTCTCTCTTATCATTGATGCTTCTATCTCTCTATCCTGCTCTCTTTCTCTCTGAAATCAATAAAGAAATATATTTTTTAAAAAACTATTCTGTGAAATTCTTCTCAGAGGTAGAATAACTCCATTTTATTTGTTAAGATTGTTTCATCTACAAATAACAAAAACCTAACTCTAACCAAAAAACAATAAATGATTTTATTGGCTCGTCTAACCCTGATGTTGAGTGCTACGGTGGGTTTCAGGCATGGTATGATCAGGGCTTTGGCTCCATCTCTCTGCAATTCTTTCAAGTCTGCCCTTCCTCTGGTCCCATCTGTAATCAGGTTGGAGTTCTGAGGAAAGCAAAATGGATTTGGCATTCCCAAGCTTCTCGTCTGCAGCCGACATGTTTCCTAGTTATTGACAAAGGTCCTCTTCTCACTCTGAACAATCAGAACCAAACTCTGTAGTGGAGGCATTGCTATACACAGATTGAGTTACTAAGGCCCATGCATGAATCAGTCTCACTAACCACATCTACTGCTGGATAAAATATACACTGATAATAAACAAACAAATAAAATATACTTCAGATTTTGCTATAATCAGACCGTTCTTTTAATCATTAAGGGCAAGGTTCTTTCATCAGGGGTCAGCAAACTTTTCTTGCAGAGCCAGACAGTTTATATCTTGCACTTTGTGTGCCAAGAGGCACAATGGAGGCTGAGTATGGGGTACTTTTGTGACCATTTAAAAGGTCATGACTTAGCCCTGGCCAAGGGCTCAGTTGGTTGGAGTGTCATCCCAAACACCAAGAGGCTGCTGTTTGGTTCCAGGTCAGGGCACATACCTAGGTTGCAGGTTCGATTCCTGGTTGGTGAGTGTACAGGAGGCAACAGATTGATGTATCTTTCTCTCTTCCCTTACCCCCTTCCCTCTCTCTAAAATCAATAAGCAGTGATCAGATGAGGATTACAAATCATATCTAATAAAAAGGGAACATACAAATTGACCACCACACCATAACAAGATGGATACGCCCATAGCAGAGACTGAGTTCCCTTAACGAGTAATCAGCAGGGACCTGAGGCTACACCCCTCACCCAGCGGAGCTTGACGGGGGTGGGGCCGGCCGGGTCTGGATCTAGCCTAATGGGGATGGGGTGGGAAAGGTCTGGGTCTTGTGCAATTTCAAGGAACAGGTGGGTGGGGACTTGACTCAGGTTCCCATAGTGTGCCCCAGATTCTGACAGGAGAAAGATTTTCATATACATTTTACTAATTTTCTTTCATCTCGGACACTTCTATTATAGAGAAAGGGCAAATAGCAATATTAAAATATTTCCTCTAATTAATTCCCCTTTAATGTGCATGAATTTTGTGCACTGGGTCACTAGTCCTATCTAATAAAAGAGTAATATGCAGATTGACCATCACTCCAACACACAAGATGACTGCTCCTATGTGGTCAAAGATCCTGCCCCCATGTGGACACAAGATGGCCACCACAAGATGGCCAGCAGGGGAGGGCAGCTTGGAGGGACCAGGCCTGCAAGAGAGGGCAGTTGTGGATGATCAGGCCAGCAGGGGAGGGCAGTTGGGGGCAATAAAGCCTGCAGGAGAGGGCAGTTAGGGGTGACCAGGCTGGCAGAGGAGGGAAGTTGGAGGTGACTGGGCCTGCAGGGAAGGGCAGTCGGGGGGAACCTGCAGGGGAGAGCAGTTAGGGGCAAACAGGCTGGTAGGGGAGCAGTTAGGTATCAATCAGGCTGACAGGGGAGTGGTTAGGGACAATCAGGAAGACAGTTGGGAGCCAGCAGTCCTGGATTGTGAGAGGGATGTATGACTGCCCGTTTAGGTCTGATCCTGGAAGCAGGCAGTCGGACATCCCTCAAGGGGTCCCAAATTGGAGAGGGGTCAGGCTGGGCTGAGGGATACTCCCCCTGCTGTGCACAAATTTCGTGCACTGGACCTCTAGTATAATAATAAGAAGAAAGGCAACAATTTAAACAACTTAAAAACAATTCTTAGCTCAAAGGCTATAAAAACATAGGTGTCTGCTCACATTTGGCTCCTGGACTGTTGTTTGTTGCCTCCTGCTTTAGAGCAATAACTGTATATTAAGTCAACTAAATAGAAGAATTTGGAATTAAGAAAAAAAATGATAAATTTATTTCTATTTGGAAAAAATTACATGTAAAACTGGAAAAGGAAATTTTAAAGGATACTTATGATAAAAAGAAAATTTAGCAAATTTTGAGCTAAGCGTTTTCTTACACTAAGAATATGACACCTGGCTTCAATTCCTGGAGCTCAGAGAGAAAGCCCAGTCTCCCGCTTCCCATGGCCTTCATAGCTACACGGCTTCAAACCTCATGTGAAAAGCTCTCATGCCTGTCACCGCTGCACTGTGAGACCTGAACACAGGAGACAGTTGCTGTGCCTGCCTCTTCCACAGCATGTTTCTGAGCAAACGGGTGCCACCTGGCTCCCATCCTGCTTTCCATCCCAAAGGCCTACATGCAGTGCTCCAGCTCACACATCACCTCCTGCCAGATCTGTGGCAACTGCTCCCCGAGGGTCACCTCTGCCCAGGTTCTCCCTTTTCCACATGCTACCCACACTGCCGCCAGCTTCTCTGCCGCCGGAAGCCCTCAGGGGCCCTGCTGTCTTGGCCGCAGGTCCATGCTCCTGCTGCACCAGGCCACCTGCCACCAAGGCAAACCCCCTCGGCTCTGCTGCTCCTTTAGAAAAGCACACCTCACTTCCCCTATTGCACATCAGCCCTGGGAGGCAACACAAACACCCAAGTGATCTTCAGTCAGAACGAGATGCCCTTGCCTAGCTGGTGTGGCTCAGTGGCTGAGGATTGACCTATGAACCAGGAAGTCAAGGTTTGATTCCTGCTCAGGACACATGCCTGGGTTGCAGGCTCAGTCCCCAGTGTAGGGCATGCAGGAAGCAGCTGATCCATGATTCTCTCTCATCACTGATGTTTCTATCTCTCTCCTTCTCCCTTCCTCTCTGAGGGTTAGGGTTAGGGTTAGAGGGTTAGGGTTAGAGGGTTAGGGATATATATATATATATATTAGTGGCTCGGTGCATGAAATTCATGCATGGGAGGGTGTCCCTCAGTCCAGCTTGCACCCTCCAATCTGGGACCTCTCAAAAGATGTCCTACTGCCAGTTTACAGGGATCAGGCCTAAACCAGCAGTCAGACATCTCTCTCTCTTGAAATCCAGGACTGCTGGCTCCTAACCACTCACCTGCCTGCCTGCCTGATTACCACTAACCACTCTGCCTGCCAGCCTGCTTGCCCCCAGCCAACCCCCTGCTGGCCTGCTCACCCCAAACTGTCCCCTGCTGTCCTGATCACCCCCAACTGACCCCCACTGGTGGCCTGCTCACTCCCAACTGGCCCTCCTGCTGGTCTGCTCACCCCCAATTGCCCCCCACCCCACTGGCCTGATCGCCCCCAACAGCCCCCTTCCACTGGCCTGATCACCCACAACTGCCATCTCATCCTGGCCTGATCTCCCACAACTGCCATCCCCTCTTGGCCTCTAACTGCCTCTACCTTGGCCCTGTCACCAGGGCTTTATCCAGAGAACATCCGGAAGGTCTCCTGGAAGGTCTCCCAGTCTAATTAGCATATTACCCTTTTATTAGTATAGATTTTTTTAAAAAAGAACGAGGTGCCCTTGCTTCTACACGCCCAGGCCCTTTCTCCCAGTTTTCCTCCTCTCCCTCCAGCACAGAGAAATCACAGAATAGTGCTTCCACAACGTTTGTGCACGTGCACATCTCCTTGATGTGTTCTAAAGTCGCAGACATTGATTCAGCAAGTTTGGGTGGGGCCTGAGCTCCTAAATCTAACAAGGTCCCTGGTAATGTCGATGCTGCTCTTCCATGGACCACACCCGAGCGGCCAAGCCAGATGCGCTCGTGAGCTCCCCAAGGACAGGGTCCATTTCTACCCCTCCCAAGACATGCTTCCTACATGGAAACCATCAAACAAGGTGGGACTCCCCCAGATCATGCTGACCAATGCATCTTTTCCAGATTAAAACAGTTTCTCAACCACATTACCCTTAATTTCTTAACAGAATAATGACTTCATTATTTTGGGGGGAAATGATATATTTATTATTATTTTTAAGGCCAGTCAATATAAGAAAGTACAAAGAAAATTATAAAAAATCACCCAGGATCCCACCACCCAGAAACAAATATTGTTAATATGTAGTAACCATCCAGACATATTTTGCATATATTCAGATAAAAAGATAAAAGAATGAAAGAATGGAAAGGTGATTTGGAGGAAAGGCAGGTAAGGGATACATATAAATGGGATCCCAATACATGGCATTGCAACTTTAAAGTATGAAGTATAAATTTTACTTGAGTTTTAACAGAGAAACAGAAATTGAGGTGAAACTGAAGCGATTGTAGAACTTCAGATGAATGGGTCCTCCCAAAAGATTTTAGTTTCTAAAAGATTTCTCTGAAGTTAAGAAAAAGAAAAACACAATGAAAAACATTAGGATGCTGAAATCATTCTTTTTAAACAACATATTTTAATTTCAGGTTATAGCAACTGAAAAACCTACTCCCTATTATGCAGTGAAGTCATTGGCACTCATGCTTTCCCCAAACACCACTTCTGATTATTTATGTTCCTACAACATCGTCAAGGTTTCCAGTCCTTAGCCATCATTTTCAGAGTTGTTTACTTTTAATTCAACATGAAAACAAAGTCAATACTCACCACCAATGCTTCTACCGCAGCTTCTTCACCTCTGAGTTTTGGATTTTGACTAATTATTTTGTTATCTAAGAGTTATCTAGAAAGCACATTAGTACTATAGACCCAGAGTTCATTCATATTTGAAAATGTGTGTTGCCTTTTTGCTGAAGAACAACTTGGTGGGTGATCTGATTGTCGGGGTGTCCTTCTTGTACTTAGGACTTCACAGACGTGACTTGACTGTCTTCTAGCACTGAGGGGTGCTTTAATAAAGCCTTCTCCTCCTCCTATGTGACTTGCTTGTTCAGCCTGGATGGCCAGAGGAGACCTTCTTCCATTTATCCCTGTGATCAACAATTACTAACTGGGTGTGGACTATGTCCTGGGCAGTGTTCTAATGCTGAGCACTGTTGGCAATGTCTTATATCAATTTTCTTTCTTTTTTTTTCTTTTTCTTTTTTTTTTTTTTTTTTTTTTTTTTTTTTGCAATACAATGTGTCCATTTGAGCTTCAGATTCAAATCTTTATTTCTGAAAGTTGTGTTCTATTTTGCCTTAATATTTTTTCTGGTTCTTTTGGTTCTGATCTCTTCCATTCTCAGTGGATTTATGTAAAAATCAAGTGAGTTAATACATCTAAATCACGTGGAAGAGTGCTGGAACTTACTTCAAGGTCAGTTATCACTAAAAGGTGAGCTTGAGGATTCAGGAATACAAGTGTCACACCTCCCATATCTATCTCAATCCCTCTAATTATTTTCCAATCTTCTTAACTTTCTGCTTTTTGAATGAGTTCCTCTAGCCTGTCCACCAAGTCTCACTGTTTTGGCAGCTGTTTTATTCTTATTTGTCATATCTAACGTGGCTTTCCTCTTCACATTTATACTTTCCCCCCATTTCTTTTTAGATAACTATGAGCATACTTTTCATCTCTTTATATGGGTTCATAATCTCTAGTTTGAATTCTTGTAAACCAAAGAAAAGCTCTTGTCCTACCCAGTTTGGCTTGTTTGGATAGAGCGTTGGCCTGTGGACTAAAGGGTCCCGGATTTGATTCTGGTGAAGGGCACACGCCCGGGTTGAGGGCTCACTCCCCAGCTAGGGGAGTGCAGGAGGCAGCCAATCAATGATTCTCTCTCATCATTAATGTTTCTATCTCTCTCTCCCTCTCCCTTCCTCTCTGATATCCATAAAATATATTTAAAAATAAAAAACAACAAAGAGCTACCCCCCCTTTTTTAAATAGACTGATAACATTATCAACTGTCTCTTCTATGCTGTGCAAAATTGTTTTAATACTTTCCTTGTTTTTGGAGAGTAATTCCTTTTGCAACTCATTTTCTTCATCTGTGTTTGTTAAGTTCTTTACATATCTATGACCAAGTCCCATGTTAACTCTTGTCCTAATACTAATTTTTTTTAAACGGAGTCATGTATTTGTTTCATAATGAAAAGGATTCACAGAGGGAGAGAACTGGAGTATGCTGCATCTTCAGCTTTAGTTTTCTTGAACATCCATTTACCAAGTCTGTTATTTTTCTTGATGTTGAGTGTGTGTTCCCTTGGTTATGTGTAGCAGGTTGCTGTGACTTACAGAAAAGCCCTGTGTCCTAACCTATCAAACTGCACCCCCATCCGAAACTAACTGTTTCACAGGAAATGAGGCGAGCATGCCACCCTCAGCTTCACCCCCACCTCCCCCAACCCCCGTTTGCTTCATGATCCGGATCTTGAATGTCTTGAATGAGGTCTCTACAGTGGCTTCCTCACCTCTCCTGTGGCCTGCCCACATCCTCAGAGCTCACTTCTCTAATGAAAGACACCTGGCTATATCTTTCTGCACTGAGAGACGCAGTTTTAGTGAAACCTGTTTCTTGCTCAAGGTCTGAGGAGGTGTCTGCTCTCAAATTCCCTCTCGTTTCCATCTATATTTCATAGAGCCTGGCAAGTTAACTAAACTCTTTTAGTTGCAATATTCCAAGCAACAAAAGCCTCATCTAAAGCACCACAAGCTGTCCCTGTCAAAAATAAATAAAGGAAAGAAAGAGAGGAAGGAAAAGAGGGAGGGAGGGAGGGAGGGAAAACAAAAGAAGGGAGGGAGGGGGAGAGAGAGAGAGAGAGAGAGAGAGAGAGAGAGAGAGAGAGAGAGAGAGAGAGAGAGAGAGAGAAGAAACAAGGAACATACTGGCTCAAAACAGAGCAGTCCACAGTGTGGCTGTGGCGGCCTCGAGGCACAGCTGGGTTAGGGGTTTACATAACATCCTTGAACTCGGTCACTATCTCCATTCTGTTTGTTTATACCTCACTTCCCTCTCAGAGTCATTCTGTACAAGGCAATGAGATGGCCACTGTTGGCTCCAAGACAACATCATCTTTATAGCTTGTGAACTTGGAGAAAAAGCACCTTCCTCAAAGGCTTTGGCATAAGTATGAGGGAAGAATTCCATTGGGCTGGCTTGGATTATGTGTCCACCTCTGAACCAACTGCTATGGCTGGTGGGTTGGAGAATTCCAATTAGCCAGCTCTGACCACTAACCACTCCAGGAAGAGGGGTAGGAAGACAGGGACAGTCCTCCTCCAAACAGACTGAGCATGATTTCACACCCAGGGCAAGAGAGCTCACTCTCCCGAGGGGAGGGGAGGGAGCCCCAAACACAGCGTGAAGTTTGCTTCATGTCTTGTCATTTGGGGTGGAACCATTTTTGGTTGGTGTTGTTTCACTGACGGCATTTACTTCTCTGTTGCTTTGATTGGGTTTTTGCAGAGTGCCTCTGCTTTGCCATCTTTAACCAGAGAGCCCTCTTTTCTTGCTTTTTTTACTCCAATAACACTAACAGCTCTTGGTACTTTAAATATAAGCCTTTCAAGTCTTCTTCATCATCCCTCAACCCCTGGTGAGGGATGGGAAGAGATGGGAACGAAGGAGCACAGTTATTTCCATTTTACAAATTAAAAACTGGGCTCCCCAAAGTGTTGAGAGATTTGCTAAACAGCACACAGCTAACTCATGAGGCTGAGAAAATAACCAAATCAGGGATTCTGGCCCCAACGAAGAGTTCTGACTCAACAATTAACTGTTCTTTCCTCCTAAAAATTAATTTCCTCCTAAAAATTAATTTCCAAACCACAAAAGTTCGAACCATATTTACACAGAGAGGGGAGGGCAAAAGTAGGCTTACAGTTGTGAGTACACGAAACAGTTAATAAAGCAATTGTAACCATCATAATCTGCATGCCATTTTCCTACAGGCAGCAATAAACTTACTTCTGCCCACCCCTGCATGCATATTTTAACGAAAGCTGTTTTCAATCCTTTCAGCAACACAAAGTAGGAGAAAATGGAGTGTTGCACGGAGATGCACGGAGACTGCTGTGATGGGCACACTGGTTCCGAGATAACTCGCGAGGGCCTTGGGAGTGTGTTCTCTTTTGGGAAGGGAACAAGTTGCCCAGGATCTTGTCTGCGATGATCTCTTGCTGAGCAAACCCTTTTCCATGACAACCAGCATGGAATTAAACTCCAGTCCATCCCACGATTGAGTTAGCTATCTGTATTCTAAATTAAGGGTGCACAAATCATCCTGCTTTCACTGAAATAAGCTAATCCTTCCCTCCCCCGCCCCTCAGCCCCTTAGCCCGAGCACTGAGCCTGAGGCGGCTGCGCCCACCCTGGACCCTGCATGTGGAGGTGTCCTCACTTCCTCTGCCCCTCTTTTACATCTGCATGTGTCCCAGTCTGCTTCCTGTTCTAGTTGCACATTCCCTCCCCTCCCTTCCTCGGTAGCCCCGCTCATGACAGGACTCTTCACTTTACAGTTTATGGGCGAAAGAGGAAAACAATGTTAATTGAGGGTAAGGCTTTAGCATCAAAACTGGGAATACGCCACTGCATAGCAAAGATCACTTCTTGGAATTATTCACTTGAATGTTTACAAGAAACGATGATCAAGTGTCCCGGATTGATTCACAAATGTAATTAATGAAAGAACTGCTAATAGTTTCCGTTTGCTGGTTTGTTTTAATCCTACTGTATAAAAAAATTTTTGTTGGCACCTCAACAAAATCCCATCCAATGATTAAAGGAGCTAAGAATTCATAAAGCAGCAATGCCACACTAACAAAACCGAAGGGAAACAATGAAGAGTTAGTGCCCGCGCCTCACAGTTTTGGACAGTCGGGAAGAAGTGTGTGCAGGCCCTACTTGATTGCTTCTTTGCTTTAGTGGAATAAGCTATGTCACTGAAAGTGCCTTTGCTGTCCCAGGCCGAGGAAGACATGATGAACTCTGGCTGGCCAGGCCACTCTGCAACATCTGAAGGTTTGCAAAAATAAAAAAAAATAAAAATAAAAATAAAATAACAAACAGCCCTTGCCTGGTTTTCCCTGGTCAGCTTTCATCCCTGGGAGGCTGTGTTTATGCTCTGGGGCCGAGGCCTGTTCTTACTCAGCAACAGCAAAGGGTTTGTGGCCATGGCCAGTTTCAATGTTTTGTGCTCGACCTCCCAGAGTCCCAATTTAAAGTTTGTTCTCTTCCACTCAAGGAGACGTTTCATTGTCCATTTAATTAAAAAAAAAAATGTTCTGAATGCAAAGCGACCTTAAGAGGACGACGAGGTTGCCTAACAGAAATCCCGCGTGTGCCACCCGCCCCGGGCCGTGTCAGCAGACAAGGTCAGCTCGGCGAAGCCAGCCGGCTGCCAAGCAGCCGGTTCCTGGAAGAGTTTTGAGCACGTAACCTGCGTACACAGCAAAGTCAGGCCTGAAATCCAAAGTGAGGGCAACAAGTACTCGGTCTTGAAATGGGCCGTGGCATTTAATCTCGGTAGACAAATTTGAACTGGGCAGCTGTCCATAATGACCCAATGGAAAGTCATAGAGAAATATCTTGGAGTGACCCTGTCGGGTGTCCAAGACCTTCTGCCTATTTAGAATCATTACTGGCTGGGACTGGAAACAGAGCCTGCTCTCACCCTGACCCCCGGTGATTCAAGGCTGCCGTCAGAAAACACCAGGGTAAGAGTCCACATGGTCCATGCAGTGAACATTTCTTCACAAATCCTTAATGTGATAGCACATTTGGTCCTCGCTTTTCTGGGAAAAGCCCTGGGAAGCCCTATCTAGGAGCATGATATGAATTTAGGGCTCCCTAGATTTCAGGGGTCGGGGTGGGGGAGGGGAAGGGACGAAGGTATCAGTGAGAATTAGGGTAGGGAAAAAAAGCCCTATCTAGGAACATGATATGAAATAAAGTAATTCCAATCATTCGTTTTATGAGGGATTAGTAGAGGGATGTCACAGAAAGAGAAATCCACAAGTCTCTCCTGCTTTAACTATTAATTAGAAAAATAAAATGTCCAAGTTTCTACTGGAGAAGAACAAAAACTGTCTCCTCTTTTGTGGAGCTAACAACAGTGAACTAACCCAAAGGGAGGGATCAAGAGATTCCAGTCCAGGCAAGAATCCCAAACAACACAAAAAAGATGATCGGTCATCCTCAGGGGCAGGCTAGCACAGTTCAACTGAAGCCAGGACTTTAATCTGACAGTCCTATCAAAACAGCATCGAGGCAAGTATGAGCAAATGTTTTCCTAAGGATTAAATGGGGAATGATGTAAAATCAACTCCATTCAGCTGTGAGAAGAAATCTTTCCTTCTCATGTATCGCTAACTTAAAATTTGCTTTATATGAAAGAGAACATGTGAATCAATTGTCTACATAAGTTGGAAAACAAACTGGTAAATGACATTGCTGCCCTCACCAGAAAAATCAGATAAAAAGAACACTGACCCTCCACTTCTCCGATGAGACGGCAAGGATGTTGCCCCTTTGAACATTTCTTGCTCCTTGATTTCTCTGAAGCCTCCATCGTAAGTTAGCTGAAGTGGGTGACTCTTTAAGTGGCCAACGACCTTTGGTTCTGTTAAATAAATCCCACTGATTTTCACCGGAGAGTCCCCCATCCTAACTGTGTCTTTGGATTCCACTGTCTTCTTTCCTGTAATAACCAAGGAAATGTTCTGTCAAAGCATTTCTTAGTTTAGGAATCACCATCTTTCAATATATGTATTTTTTAAATCTAAGAATGTACACAATTTAAAAATTACATGTCACTTAAAATCAAGTATGGATACAACGTCCCTGGACATATAAGACCTCACCACCATTTTAGGCTTGACATCATCAATTCAGCAGGCAAAAATGAAGAGGGTCTTATTTCTATTAGCTTGGGGTTTACCTAAGGCAAACACTTAACTTTAGATTTATGAAGTAAGTCCACATACATACTCTGCATCCCATCCTATTCCTAAACATAATCATGTAATTTCTGACTCAAAAAGATGTTTACTGAGCGACCCCCTTATGTCAGGCACTGTCCTAGGCACATAGGATGTATTAGTGACAAAACAAAGATCCCTGACCTCATCGGGCTTACATGGAATAGGTATAAACAGATAATAAGTAATACACCATAACAAATAAGGCATATAAGACAAGTATGATGGGGAAAAAAGCAAAAGGAGAAAAGTGGAGAAGGGTAAAGTGGCCTGGCCATGGGTGGACCCCGGAAGGAGGTGGGGCACCTGCCCATCAGATCCTGAGGGACAGGGCTTCCAGCAGTGGGAAGCAGATGCGGGGGCCCTCAGGCAGCACTGCGCCTGACATGATCAAGGAACGGTCGGTGGGGAGTGTGTGAGGGGAGGAGAGGAGGAGAGGTGGTCGAGGGGCCGGGCTGGGTCATGGAGGTTGGCAGATCATTACCAGCTGGCGAACAGAGGGGTGTACTGAAGCCCTCCCAGGCTTTCCTCGGGGGACTAAGATAGAGCTGCAAAAAGATGTCCAGCTTTTGAACCGAAACACCTATGGCTGCAGAGTCTTACACTCACAATACAACATTGCTTCTTTATCAGCAACTGACATGAGGGATAGCTTGTCCATGGTACTGCTACTCTACTCTCGTCTGTGATAAAACATGTTTTCAAAGTGGAAGGGGGAATGAGCTTCATATAGAAAAATACTGTTTTGCAGGCTTTTCCAAAACAACTCAAGGTTTGCTTTTCTGCGCTTGAACCAACAAACCAATGAAAACCGACGACAAAACCGATGAGTCTACGCCTCTGCCCAAGCTCCTTGGGTCCGCACACTGAGTTGTAAAGCCGCAGGAAACCTGAGAGGTTGGCTGGGCTCGCCTTCATGTTTCAGATGAGAAAACTGAGAAGCCAAAAGGTTAAGTGACTAGTGTGAGGTCACAGAGGAAGTTCAGTACAGTGGGAAGAGAGTAGGCTTTGCATTTCAGCAGATGTGAGCTCAAATGTGATGAGCAGGCCACTCAACTTTTCCGTCACCTTCCTTCGTGGTTCCCACTTCTTGGGGATGTGGTGAGAATTCAATGACATGGCCTAGTGGCTTATCACACACAAAACCTAGACATCGGTATTGTCATTATTCATAGAACTCAAGAAGCCTGGCTGCTGGTCCAGGGCTCTCTGCACAGTGCAGGCTCCCTGAGAGACCTTTACTACTGAATCACAAGTCACACATTCTGTGGCGAATCACAAAGAAATTTTAGCCTAGGCCAGTGGTCGGCAAACTGCGGCTCAAGAGCCAATGTTGCTCTTTGGCCCCTTGAGTGTGGCTCTTCCACAAAATACTACATGTGGGAGCACACGTCCAGTGCGATTGAAACTTCGTGGCCCATGTGCAGAAGTCGGTTTTCAGCTTTCAATCGTTGTACTGTTGATATTTTGCTCTGTTGACTAATGAGTTTGCCAACCACTAGCCTAGGCCTATCTCTTAGCATTTGTTTCTTTCATTCATTCCCTCCTTAAATATTTATTCAGCACCCATACCAGTGGGTCAGCTGCTGCTCCAGCTGCTGGTGGTCCAGTGTGGTGGACGAGAAGTCCCCACCGCCATGGATTACTGTCTTTGAGGGGGAAACCTACCCACCCAAGAAGTGAAGGACCTGCAGCCCCGTTATCTTCACAGTCTGCCCGGGGGAGCTGGCAGTTACTCCTATAGTGCAGGCTGCCTGGGGCTCACTCCTGCTCTGGATGGAGTGCCACCATTCAACGGAGCACAAGTGGCGATGCTGTGTGTCTCCCTGACAAATCTCTGCAGCCCACTGTACTCACTTTGTAATGGATCAGCATTACCATGCAGGAGCGGTGTCAGCTCCCAGATGCTCCTAGTATACAGGACCTGTATACTAGATCCTGTCTTAGTCTCTCTGGCTACAATTAGAGAAAAACCCCTTCACCTCTGAAGTTGCTCAGTCCTAGTAGGGGAGACAGAGAAGCAGACCTGGGCAAAGAGAGAAATGCGGTACAGGCAAGTGCAGTGGTCAAAGCCAGGGAAGGGTGACCGAGAGAATGGAGGAGTCCTGAGGGGTCGGGGAAAGATTCAGAGAGGAGGTGGAGCCTGGGAAGCATTTTGAAGGATTAACAGGAGGCAAAAAGGAGTTCTGAGAAGGAGGAACAAAAGCTTCCAGTCCCAGCCAGCCTCATGTGTGCACAAACTGGATAGTGGGGCGGGGCCCTGCTGAGAGGGACTCCACACTGGCTTAATGTTTGCCGTTGCCATCCTGACACTGAATAATTTTTTTAACTAAGAGCTCTGCATTCTCATTTTGCACCAGGTCCAACAAATTATCCAGCAGGTCCTGCGTGAGGCTCGAAACAACAGGACGGGCGGGTGTGGGGAAGTGCAGGGAATTCCATGTTGTTGGTGCGCAGCCTGCGGGGTGGGCTAGGCCAGGGGGGCTGAGAGAAGGGCCTGGAGACAGACTGATCACAACAGGGCTGTCCCCGCAAGGAGTGGGGGCCTCCTCCCCCAGGCAGCACCTGCAAGCGAAGAACAGTTTTCACATTTTTAAAGGGTTGGGGGTAAAAATCCAAAGGAAAACCATGTTTTGTAACATAATTATATGAAATTCAAATCTCACTGGCCACCAATCAGTCTACGGTTGCTTTCCGTAAGGGCAGAGTTGAGTGAATGTACAGACGGTGTGGCCTACAAGGTCTGACATATTTACTATTAGGCCCTTTAAGTTGGCCAACATCTGTGCTAGGTCAGTGTTTCTCAAACTGTGTTCCCCGACAGACAGATTCCGTAGCCAAGCAGACTTGTGAAATGCTGGGTTGGAATAAAATTAAAAGGTTTCTTTACCAGATGGGCTTTCCCAACCCTCTGAACGTGCTCGCATGTATTGCAACTCTCCTAGAGGGAGAGAACGCAAGCGCACCTATTTCAGCACTGAGCTCTTTTTCCAAGGAAAACCTATTAATATTTTGCTAAAAGTTCCCTGGAACTCAGTTTGGCAAACACTCCTTCTAGGCACAGGGGGCCCTCTGAAGGGTTTTTTTTTTTTAGCAAGAAGATGATGCAATCTGATGTTTGTTTGCTTCCTGACCTCTTATCCCCTATGGCGCACACACAACGTGATTTTTTTATGGTCCAGTGAGATAAAGGGATAAGATAAGGCCAACAGCTACGTGTGGTTGGGAGCTTGGCTGCCCCAGGCTCTGCTGGCTCCTCCAAGGGCTAAGCGACCTTGTGTTGACCCACTTGCAGCCCCTGAAGAGGGGGAGGGTGGAGCCAGACCGGAGGGTGGGAGACCAGGGACAAGGCCAGAGGTGACCAAGTCAGGGAGGCAGAGGTGGGAAAAGAGAAATCAGACCCATGAAGTATTTAGAAAGCCCGTGGAGGAAGCCCGTGGGGGGTGGGTGATGGCAAGGATGACAATGATGGGCGAGAAGGTGCAGGCTGCACTGAGGTCTCTGTCTGGCTTGGATAACTGAGGAGATGTCAGCAACACTGCCCTCGCCAGCTGAAAACCGGACCTGGAACATGGAGCAATTAAGCTGCTGGCCCACGAGGATGGGTACACACATCTCTTCCCCTTGCGTTTTCTTAAACTGGAAGTTCCCAACCTGTCAGCACACCCTAAACCCGGCCTGTGGCAGCAGCCGCTGCAGAGGACTTCACTCCAAAGGGAGGGACGCCACTCTGTCTCCACGAACACGGTTCCATTTATAGTTACCCAGCAGAGGATCCCTTCTCCACACAACAGAGACTGAAACCAGCCCAGAGAGCCCCTGTGCGGGTGACAATGACAGCAAGGCCAGAGCCCTACAACATATTGGTTAATGGGGCAAGGTGCGCTTTTAAAGAGACAACATCTTTTAACTGCCATCGCTTCCTGGGTGCCGACACAGACCCCGGGGATGGTGGAAATGGTGAGGTGGGACGGCTGCAAACAGGGTGGCTAGGAGAACCGCAGCGAAGACATGCTTTGGTGCAGCTTGGAGGCGCGAAGATGGCCTTGGTGCTGAAACAGGGAACCTGCCGTCCACGGCACCTCCCAGAGCACAACTGGGTGCTGTGGCCAAGGGACAGGGGGACAGGAGGGGAGGGGCTAAGCCATGAGGGAAGCACAGAAGACAGGGTGGTGTGTGACACATGCACCTGTTCAGGCACCTTCATAAAGCCGAGAATGGCTCGGTAAGCAGCAGGGTTCTCGGGGTGAGCTTCCAAGAGTTCAATGCATTAAATGTGGCTGCGGCATTTGCGTTCAAAGCCACCTAATGAACGGCATTCCGTAGCTCTTACACCAGCTCTGCCATCCTGTTCACAAGAAGTGACCCTGTTCCTCTCTAAGTCTACCTTCACGCCCAACCTTGGGCTCCAGATCCTATCTCTGTCACCTTCTTAAGGGCTTTGCTCCTGCCTCTGCCACTCCCTTCTGAGGAACTGGTCTGATGAGGGCCCCAGTGTGGGGCATGTGACAGTGTGCTCAGGTGACTGTAAAGTGCCCCAACACTGAGAAATGTAAGGTGGATGATGTGTCCCCCTTGATTAAACCCTGCCCAGGTTTTCCCTGTAAGCAGAACAGAGCCGGGCCATTCCCCACCCTGGCCTTCATGGCCTTTGCCCTCAGCTCCCGCATCACTAGAGGGACGACTCTCCTGCACTACCTATCACCGAGTGACACACACCCCCTGTGCTGCCTGTCTTTTCTCTCCTTAATGCTACCTCTTCAGCTATGCCAGGGGTCTCTGGAGACCACAGGAACCAGACAGCAACATGAGTTAAGTGGCTGGGTGACATGGGGAACAGCAGATGACGTCCTGGGCTAACAGGGTGGGCACACCCAGCTCCAGTCCTTCTCTTGGGGCTGCACAGAAAGGGGGCCCAGAGTGGCTGGACCGTTAGATTTTTCATAAGCAGTCATAAATCCAGACTCTCCCATGAGCTCTGCATTTAAATGTTGACGAATACAAGGAAATGCCTGCATGTGAAACAAGGAAGCTGCTCAGTGCTGCCCGCAGCCGTCGGCATCCATCCTCAGTCACTGCCTCTGTGTGGCTGCTGCCATCCCTCCGCCAAGCCTTAAACTGAGGGAGGGCCAGCTCTGTCGGCCATGGGCAAGGTGGTTTTCCGCCTTTTCCGACCATATAGGGTAATACTAAATTGGTAACATGACTGAATGTAAATGACAATATAATACATTTACATGGCCCTGAACACATGGAGGTGTGCCTGGAAAGTCTCTCGAAGCAGCACGTGTTCCCCTTATGGTCTGCAGTGCACCCCGATATTTTCCATTACATGCTGCTCTTCTTCTTTTAAATGCTTGGAGTGATCTACTAAATTGATGGTCATCCCACGGATGGGGGATGTTACCAGGTTTGAAAAACTCTTAGCATGCCCTGGGAGGGAATGATGCCCCCTGGTGGGGCCATGCCTTAGGATGCCCCTCTGTGCCCAGGGTTAGATACCTGCCAGCAATTCTGCCACAGCAGGAGAAGCCCCTTCAACTTTTGCTTATATTCCCCCATGGGATCAGAGAGGTCCTGCCAAACATCCAAGCTTGGTGAACATAATGAGGGTCTTAAAAATGCCTAATGAAATGGACAATTTCTTAAACTCTAATTTTAAAATCATTTATCCAATATCGATAGACCTTTTCATTAGCAAATACTTGTCCTCATATTCTTTTTCTACCAAGTAACGATTTTTTTGAAAACTATGATATTTAGGTGTCCTAATAAAAGAGTAATATGCAAATTGAGTGTACCTCCGATCGAGCCATGCCCATTAGCCAATCAGGAGCAAATTATGCAAATAAACCCCAACCAAGATGGCTGCAGCCACTGAGAGCAGGAGGGAGGCTTGGGTTTTCCGGCAATGAAGGAAGCCAAGCTTTCAGCCTGTTCTTGCCAGTCTCTGCCTCCACTCAATGCTACAAAGTTTCAATTATAGAAGATATATCCCAAAAGAAATGGCAGCAGCCACGGAGCTGGAGAGAGCAGAGGTTAGGGTTGCCCAGGCAATGGAGGAAGCCAAACTTCTGCAGCCCTAGCGCTTAGGCCTCTACTCTAGGCTACAAAGTTTCAATTATAGAATTTAAATAAACTCAAGCAGAAATGGCTGTTGCCACAGAGCGAGCAGAAGGCTTGGCTCCACTCAAGGCTACAAAGTTTCAATTGTAAAACATAAATTAATCCCAGATCCTAGGGCTTCCATTTGGGTTTCTGGGGGGTGTGGCCAGCCTGCAAACCACTATAGGTCCCTCTCCCAGGCTGCCCCATGGCCCAAGGGAACCTCAACCCTGATCTGGGACACTCTTCAGGGCAAACCAGCTGGCCCCCACCATGCACCAGGCCTCTATCCTATCTAATAAAAGAGTAATACACAGATTGACCATCACTCCAACACACAAGAGGGCTGCCCCTATGTGGTCAAAGATCCCGCCCCTATATGGACACAAGATGGCCACCACAAGATGGCCAGGAGGAGAGGGCCATTGGGAGGTTCCAGGCCTGCAAGGTAGGGCAGTTGTGGGCAATCAGGCCAACAGGGGAGGGCAGTTGGGAGGGACCTTGCACCTCCTGCAAGGGAGGGCAGTTGGGGGCGATCAAGCCAGCAGGGGAGGGCAGTTAGGGGTGACTAAGCTGGCAGAGGAGAGAAGTTGGAGGCAAACAGGCTAGCAGGGGAAGAGTTAGACATCAATTAGGCTGGCAGGGTAGTGGTTAGGGGGTGATCAGGCTGGCAGGCAGAAGCGGTTAAGGGCAATCAGAGAGGCAGGCAGGTGAGCAGTTTGGAGTTAGCAGTCCTAGATTGTGAGAAGGATGTCCAACTGCCGTTTAGACAGTCAGACATTCCTCAAGGGGGTCCCAGATTGGGAGAGGGTGCAGGCTGGGCTGAGGGACATCCCCTGCCCCCTGTGCACAAATTTCGTGCACTAGGCCTCTAGTTTTTTATAAACACTCAGAAAAATATGTGAACAAGATTCCTTACCCAGCTTTTGGACAATGTTAAGTGAGTCTTAGTTGATGTAAAAAAAAAAAATCACGTGGGGTTTGAACATATGATATAAAAAAATAGTGTTTTGTGTGCAAATTCGAGAGACATGTGCACCCCGGGTGTAAAGATGGTCCCCTGGCCTTACGCTCGGCGGGAGGCAGCGTCCTGTCCGGCAGAAGGGCCCCCTGCGAGGCCGCCCTGAATAAGCGAGCCCGGGCACTGCTTATCCTTCGCATCTTCACGGGGTCCACCGGGGGCCTCGGGTGGGAATGGCCGGGGTCCCCTTCTGTGGTGGGAGGCGCCAGAGCCTTCGGTTTCTGTGAAGAGAATGTTTAAACGATGGGCGTGAGTTTCTGTGTCTGATACTAGACGCGTACCTGGGGCTGGCCCTGCCCCTCCACTGAGCACAGGCAGGCTTTCTGCCTGGCTGGTCCCCGCCCCGGCTCTCCGTCTCATTGGCCATCTTACTCAGTGTGTAATATAGATACCTCTTGTTCACTGTTTTTGTCAAATATATTGTATTAATTACACTGCGTCCTGCTTATTGTTTTTAAAAAACAATACCAGTTTATCCACGCTAGCAAACAGCTGTCTGTAGAAGAGACTAAAACAGTCAGTAGAGTAGATTCAACATGCTTTGCAAATTTGTGTGTTCAATTCAGTTCACAAAACATGTATTGGGCACCTATTTGTGTCAAAAACTATGTGGAATATAAATACTATCATTACACATTTTGGGGCGCCACAGAAGTACTTTTTAATGATATAAAATTTGTTTTTTAAAATACGTTTTTACTTATTTCAGAGAAAGGAAAGGAGAGGGGGAGAGAGAGAGAGAGAATCATTGATTGTCTGCTTCCTGCAGGCCCCCTACTAGGGATCGAATCCTCAACCCAGGTATGCGTCTGACAGGGTGTGTGACTCGACCATGACCTCCTGGTTCATGTGTCGATGCTCAACCAGTGAGCCGCACCGGCTGGGCCATGACATAAAATTTTAGAAACTATTTTAAAGTCATAAAACATAACAGCAAGACGTTGTCCTGGACTTATGACATGAACATGTCTTCTTTTCCACATCTCTAGAATTCTATGCTCATATCCTTAGAAAAGAAACATTACTGGTAAAACCCTAATTCTTTAAAGACTTTAAAAAATACCAGCACCCAGGCACTGTGCTGCCCAGCGCATCCTGAGATCTAACCTCCAGGTGGCAGTGGCCTCTGACCCAGGGCCAGAACCACATGGAAGCCTAAACTCCCACTTCAAGTATTGCCTGGGGGTCAGTTCTTCCTCCCTCCGACATTCGCAGAATTATCTGTCTGTGAAAGAGCAATCTATGACAGTAGTGCTTTTGGGATCTCTGACAAAAAATAATCAAGTTCAAGTTCCTCAAGTCACATAAATATGTGAGATGAGTGACTCGCAATACACAGGTTCGTCAATATTTTAAAAATCCATTGTGAACTTCAAGTCAGAGAATTTGGAAAAATGGATCAAGTCATCTATCATATATGACACATAATTTTAAACACACATTTTTCTTAGATACATTAAGAGAACAAAGGCATCTATACTAGAGTTCTCCCTCCAAAGAGTTACTTATTTCAATAATGATGACATTTTTCAAAATGGTTTTTTTCTTTTCCAATTACAGTTGACATTCAATATTTTTTTCATTCAACGTTATTTTATATTAGTTTAGGTGTACTCAAAATATTTGTTCATTTGCATCTGAAATCAGTTCATGAACCACATAAAAATTAGTTATAACTTTAGAGGTACATACTTGTAAACACAGCTAGAAAACTGGTAAATAAAACAATTAGCATAGTATAGAGCAATGGTTGGCAAACTCATTAGTCAACACAGTGGCAAACAGTTTGCCAATCATGGATAGAGGAAGAATAAATGACTTTGGAATCAAACTGATCTGGAGTGGAATCCATTCCTGTGTGAACTTGGGCTGGCCATTGACTTCTCTGAACTTGCCCAGCTATCAAAGGGAGACAGTAGTCCCCTTCTTACAGGGACACTAACATATAGACAATTCCTGTTATGGAGGCTCCAGACATGCTAGCTACCTTGCCTATGTGAGTGACTCACTCATTATTTACCGAATTTGGCTCCAAGTTACTTTTAAGTCACAAAGCCAGGGCCCTAGCCTCTGAGACAACCTTGCTCGGAAGAAAAATCCTGAATTCAGAGGCAACTATTCTAAAGAAGATAACACTCATTTGTCTGTATAAATTCTGCTATATTTGTTTGATAAATAGTCACTTTATTTTTTATTCTTCCTAATGTATTGCAAAATATTCATTAGAATGTGACTTAGGTCATGAAGCTAAGAGTAACAAAAAAAGCTAAAAGCATATAAGCATATAAAATAGGAAAGTAAGTGCTTTAGGTATAATTATAGAAGATAAGATACATTAGAGCAATCTCATTATTGAATGTAGATACGGGGTTTTCTTATCTCAAAACATCTGTATTTTACAGGTACCTTGAATATGAAGCAAAGACCAAGTCTGCCAAATAATAATAATGTAGATAAAGGTTTGTTTGTTTTGTTTTTTATAAATTCCATAAATATTCTAAAAGTTGTGGGCACTAAATAAAAAATCTTATAAAAAAAGGGAAAATATAGCTTTGCAAAACTAAGATTTTCCCAGTAACTGAATTACCTCTGATGGCAAGATAAAGCCCCTCCCCTGCTCCCTGAGGGAAGGCAGGATTTTAGTGCAATGCCAGTCAGCGTTGGCATAATGACAAATTAGTTCCAGTTACTGTTGACCTTTACTAAACCATTTATCTCACTTAAACATTCACCTCACTGGTCTACTTAAAATATAAACTGATACATGTAAAGCATTTTTAAATTTGTCAGGGAAAATGTTTCTATCATGTCTGGTTCTAGAAAATGGTATTCCACGTTGCAGAGAAAAATGGTGTTTACAGAGCAAAACAGTAGAAGTGTTTTCATACACAATTCATGGCATTTTAGAATTCAGAGGAAGTTTTAAGTAAGTTTCATTCTTCACTGGAGAACCTTCCTTCCCCATGTTGTGTGTCATGGCCTGAACCAGGAACTTTAGTATAATCAGGGACACTGGAAAGTCAGGATTTAAGATTTCTTCTGATGGATAAGACTTCTCCAGTCCATTGAAGACTGAGAGACTACTTTCATAGAACCACCTAATGAAAGAAGACAAAATTCCTAGAACATCTAAGGCAGTGGTCGGCAAACCTCGGCTCGCGAGCCTCAGGTGGCTTGTGAGCCGCAGTTTGTCGACCACTGCTCTGAGGGATCTGGCTGGCTCAGCTCTCCTCCCAGCACCTGGGCCTTGACTGATTTCTGACCTGGATTCTTTGGGATCACCAGTTGGGAATATGAGGTGTCTCCTGTCTCCTGTATGAAGGCTGGAAGTGGGAGTCTATGACATCCCACCCCAGAAAATTGCTATGATTTAATTTTTTAAAAAACAGCAGCAGCAGCAGCACACACAGCACACACACACACACACACACACACACACACACACACACACCCCTCTTAGAAGTTAGAAAGCAAATATTAAAAATTCCCCCAAGCACATGACGTTTGCATGTGGCACTTAGACATGATTTCTATTACCATAATTTTCTCTTGCAGGTACCCTGGATCTTCTGTCTCTCCCAGCAGGTGACTCATGGAATTAATGCTACCTCTCCTTCCAGACACAGTGAAAGACATTGTTTTGTCTTAGTCTGCTTTTTCTCACCCTGAATTTTCTCTAACCTCAAGGTATGGACTTCTTAGTCCCTATCTTTTAAAAATGTATTACATTTTATTTTACTCGCCAAATACTTGGAGCTTGGTTCCTATCTGTATATATAAAAGCCTAAGCAACCATTAAGACCAAATGACCAGGACAACCAGTCGACCAGTCGCTATGACACACACTGACCACTAGGGGGCAGACGCTCAATTCAGGAACTGCCTCCTGGTGGTCAGTGCTCTCCCACAGCCAACCTCCTGTGACCCCTCCCCCAAGTCTTCCACCCATGGCGCACCAGCCCCAATGGGCCCCAATCACTGGCCAGGCCAAGGGACTCCACAAATTCGTGCACTGGGCCTCTAGTAAAATATAAAAATAATGGCTTGAACTAACATGTGGTGTGAGCAGTGAGGATAGCAGTCACTGGGGGGAGGCAGTGTCTGAAGGGTTGGCAATGGTCTGTTTTCTTTGAGTGTTGCTTACCAAGTGTGCTGAGCTTGTATATATTTATCAAGCAGCACCCTTAGGATCTGTGTCTTTTCTGTGTGCCAATGAAAAGTTTAATAAAAATACCTGGAGCTTAAATAACGAAGCTTTAAGGTTAGGAGACACCCAGGAGACTTCTGTTTTGAAAGTGATAATGAAGAAAGACACAATTCCCTATTTATTTACACGGTTCCATGTCTTTTCCTACTTTCTACAAGCACAGCATGAGAGCAGCTGCCCCCATGTCTATAAATCTGAATACCAGCTAACCAGAGCTGCAGAACGAAACCAGGAGTAGCTGCCACCACACAACAGCCTGGGCTCAGAGCTGCCGGGGAAGGTTGGGGCTGCTAAGAAGGGACAAATGTGTGCCTAGGCATTCCTACAGCAGGTGGATGTAAATGTTAAGGGAAGACTGTAAGGTGCAAGGCTTTCCCCTGTCTTACAAGGTCACGTGTGCTAATGGGAACCCTGGTGACGCGCCAGACCAGGCAGCCAAGGCCTCAGTGGGCAGGGCCAGGAGCATTCGTTCTCTCACCACTCTCTGAAGCCCAGGTCATTTCTGAGTGCAGGCAGCCCACAGCCAGAGAGGGGAGAAACAGAGACGAGGGTGCCGTGCAAGCGCAGAGTTGAGCTCCTGTGTTAAATGTGGGAGCTGGAAAGAGTTGCTCTCTGGATCCCTCTTCCCTGTCTGACTGATGGTTGAGGAATTTTTAAACAAGCCTGAGAGAGTGTCCTAGATCTAAATAGTGTGGAAATTCAACTGGCTAGGACTTTGCAAATTCTTTGGGCAAGTTTATCCTATATTAGATACCCTACCCCCCACCTTCCTCTTTTATCCTGTCTTCTTTACTCCCCTCTCCATCCTCCCACTCTCATTTCCCTTTCTTCCCTTTGTCAAAGGACAGGTAGTGTGAAGCCCCACTTTCAGGGTTTCTTGACTGGGAGTTCCAAACTTTATTGGTTAAAATCAAATATACTTAAGACCCTTACATGATCCACTATTAACAAAAATATTTCAAACTAAAGGTGTTACTTAACATGGGGATTTCTTAGCCCCTTGGTCAGCAAACTGCGACTCTCGAGCCACATGGGGCTCTTTGGCCCCTTGAGTGTGGCTCTTCCACAAAATACCACGGCCTGGGCGAGTCTATTTTGAAGAAGTGGCGTTAGAAGAAGCTTAAGTTTAAAAAAGTTGGCTCTCGAAAGAAATTTCAATTGTTGTACAGTTGATATTTGGCTCTGTTGACTAATGAGTTTGCCGACCACTGTGTTAGCCCATTTTTACTTTGCACCTAGCACCCAACCATTCCACAGGAAAGAAATTTAACAGCAATAACCTTAAACAGAGGCCAACACCAACATTATTTCTGCCTAACACCCAGTCCCACAGTCTCAGAAAGATACCAGTTTGACAAGGACCAGGTTTACTCTAGAAACAGAAATTTTTATGAAAGAATAGGGGGAAGGAATGGAGTGAATTAAAAAAAAAAAAAACGACAGCAATATTAAAAATGATTGATAGGAGTCAAATGACAGAATTATAGAACAGAGAGCCATTCTACAACCGGGTAGACCATTGGGTTGCCCAGGTGAGGTCTTCTTATTGTAGTTGGCTCAAAACCCAGTGGTTCCCAAGGTTGTTGGTGCAAGAAGCCATATGTCAATAATGACCGGCAAATATTTATTGCGCATCAGTTCATACACACTATTTTGGAATCTTACTTTTATCATCTGCAACATAAGGACAAGTATAATCTTCACAAAGGCATTTTGATGAGTACTTTGGGACTATGTGATACATTTTTGAGACAAGTGGTTACATAGGAGACTATCCTTGGTCATAACAAATGCACACAAATTTTTATGGATAAAGTCTTACAATGTCTGAAACTTACTTTCAAACAGTCCACCAAACACACACACACACACACACACACACACACACGCGCGCATACATATACAGTAACAAAAACTGAGAAGCAACTTGAGTGACACTCCAATTCCATAGAAGTCTAAGGAGTTTATGTCACTGGTACTTGTAGTAGCAGGGGCATAGCGAGGGGGTACCTAAAATAAGGATTGGCTGCAGGTCTGTGTGATTCTTTCCCAGCTCTACAGAACCCAGGAGTTGATGGGAGGTATGCTCTCTCAAGATGGTAAAACAGCATCTCAGAATCAGGCTAATCAGGCCACAGTTGATGGTCAGAGTACTTTGTGTAAGCGTAGATATTAGTAGAACATTTAAACACTGAGTGTCAGGCATTCCTACCTTCTTCTTATATCTGATTCCTAGAAGTTAGAACCAACCTTCATCCTTAGGAAAGAGCCTAGAAGACACTTCTGCAGAAAATTAACTAGCCCCCAAGGAAAGCCCTAAATATCCTGCCATTGGGAGTTTCATACAACCCAGCCCAGCCAGAACCCTCCCCTCGAACTGCAGGTGTGGGGCCCAGCCTGTTTAACTCAGTGGTTGAGTTGACCTATGAACCAGAAGGTCATGGTCAATTCCCAGTCAGGCCACATGCCTGGGTTGCAGTATTGATCCCCAGTATGGAGCGGGCAGGAGGCAGCAGATCAATGATTCTCTCTCATCATTGATGTTTCTATCTATCTCTCCCTCTCCCTTCCTCTCACTGAAATCAATAAAAATATATTTAAAAAATAATAAATTTGGGTGTGGGTAGGTATAACCTATGTGTTGACCAACCCATTCTACATGTTACCACTCTCAAATAAGGGCAGCCAAGCAAGCAGCATGAGCTATCTGAGGAGAGCCTCTAATATGAAAAACAAACGAAACAAACATGAAAATGCATCAAGACACAGAGAAAAGACCATGTGACGACACGGGGAAAAGACAGCCATTCACAAGTCAGCAAAAAGTCCTTAGCATGATTGACCCAACTGCCACCTTGACATCAGACTTCTAATCTTCAGAACTGTGAGGAAATAAATTTCTGTTGTTTAAGCCCCCTCCGCACCCCCACAAAACAGAAATTTTAAAGGGAGAAGAAAACAACTGAAAAATCAAAACTATCATTAGCCCTGACTGGTTTGGCTCAGTGGACAGAGCGTCGGTCTGCGGACTGAAGGGTTCCAGGTTCGATTTCAGTCAAGGGTATGTACCTTGGTTGTGGGGCACATCCCCAACAGGGGGTGTGCAGGAGGCAGCTGATCAATGTTTCTCTCTTATCAATGTTTCTAACTCTCTACCCCTTTCCCTTCTCTGTAAAAAAATCAATAAAATATATTTTTAAAAAAGAATTTATAAAAAAAAACTATCATTAATATATGTAGTTAAAAAGCTACAACCATGAAACAAGAACTGAACGATATGTATTTTTAAAAAATGATAATTTAAAGGGGGAAGCTTTTGGAAAATTAAAAATATAATAGCAGAAATGAAAAGAATTCAATAAAATAACTAGAAGATAGCAACTCTTCTAAAAAAAGATGAGAAACAGAAAAAAAGGAAATGAGAAAATTAAAGTGCCAATCCAGAGGATCCCACATCCAAATCATGAATTCCAGAAAGAGTAAACAGACATAAAAGAGGGGAAGACATATCAAAATAGTTCAAGAGCATTTCCCAGAGCTGACTCCTCACTGAAAATGCCCAGCAGGATGGATGAAAATGGACTAAAGCAAAGGCCCATTGTCATAAAACTTCAGAACACTGGGAACAAAGAGAAATCCTACATACTTCCAGAAAGAGAGAGAGAGAGAGAGAGAGAGAGAGAGAGAGAGAGAGAGAGAGAGAGAGAGAGAGAGAGAGAGAGAACAAAACAGCAATTGAGGACTCAAATAATTCCTTTCCCATACACCCCTTCTCAGGAAGTTAGTGGGGGGAGTACTCCACCAAATCGACAGTGAATCAAGAAACAGGACGACTTTGGATATGGGAAACAGGACCTCCAGCATAAGAGGGAGAAGCCAGCTGTGCTCCTAACGCCCAGGGCAAGTGGTCCAGGACGGAGGGTGGACAATTCTCCAAGGAGATGAATCAACAGAATACCCACTGTGCCTGACTATACGAAGGAGATGTAAAGCACTGGGAAGAGTTTGGGGTTGAAACAGTGATAATATAAAACTTAAAAAAGCAAGGCAATTACCAATCCCAGGGAAAACAAAAAGTGATGCAGGCAAGAAGAAGTGCTCATCATCATCAATCATTACTAGTTCCAGGCTCAGCTGTAAACTAGGTTAATATAATCAGAGAAAAGGGCTCTAACCAAAGTTATGCCATATCTACCCTGGGAGTAGCAGTGGGGACAGAAAGGGTGAATGTGTTGTGAGGAGGCGAGGGAGGACAGACAAGAGTTGAGACTTCATCTTCCTTAATGGGAAGTCATTAGATAATTTCTCAAGCTCCTGAGTCAGAGAGCAGCAAAACCCTGTGCTATTTAGAAATTTGAATGAAAAACAAAACAAAACAAGAAAATGTGCCCAAAGCTTAAAGTGAGAGCACTGGGGAGGGGAGAATGAAGAAGGAAGGGGTAGGAGACTGCTGGAGTTGTTTTGGTAGCAAATATCTGACTCTTCATGTTCATGTTTTTGTTTTTATACAACTATTACAAATAAAAGGATATATATATATATATATATATATATATATATGAATAACTTTTTTGAATTAAAAAAATACTGTGAAACATTTGGTTTGCTGGGTTACTCTGTATTTCTAAAATTCCTTATTATTAAACTGTAGATAAATAAAAATGTTTTATTAGATACTAACCATTATATTTGAGAAAGTATAAAAGAATTTGTTTTCATATTAAATTATTAGTGCATTAGGTCTATGTACTAACACTCTACCAAATACTTTTGGCCAATCCCATTTCACAGCTCTTTGGTTGGAGTACTCACAAGCTCCAGCGGGCTGAGACGTGCACAGGAAATGGGCCTGGAATCAGATGACTCAAAATTGGATGCATGGAGGCTAGCACAGGAGATGGAATAGAAATATCAGTTTGTGAAGAATCGTTTCTAGCTTATATTAGTTAACCCCAGCCCAACACTAAAGCATTCAATGCAAAAGCCTTGAGCTGTTTTAACAAATCATAGTACTTAAAACAGTTTATTCATACGTCTTTTAATTGCATTGGGGAGAATTAAAAATACTGAACAATGAAAAGAAATGTATATAATGATTTTGAAAAGCTTTTGCTCATATTGCTTTATAAAATAGATATGACATCCTCTATGAACATTGCAAGCCAGCTTCTTGGACCCAAGGCCTAAAATTACCTTTGAGAATCCTGAACAGATACAAGATATATAATTGGTGTAATTCACAGAAGTCAAAGGGAACATGTCATCTCGTGGCTTACGTATCTGGATGTACAGGAAAGAGAAATGTCACCTACCTGAAGCAAGAAGGGGGTCTATTTTCTGGTGTCCTTGAAGATGCAGGTCCAAACAGTTTTCTTTGGTCTTCCTGTGGTGTGAATGGTCTTTGGGTCCCCACTGTTCTTAATGCATTTCGCGCTTCACTTATGATTTCTGCGCTGGTCTTTTGCTTGGCCACTAAAGATCGATAAAACGGATCCCGCTTCTCCAACTTTTGATCATTTGAAGACAGCATCTTTCCTTTTAAAGTAAAACCTTCTTCAGCTGGACACCACACCCTACAAATATGCGGCACAAAATATCAACCATTTTCATCCAGTAGTTTAGAAAGGAGGGCTTAAACCCATCCATAGACGCTTAAATCATCCCTCTATATTAAACTTGAAAAAAATGATACATAAATTTGAATTAAAAATCTACCAGGTAGTTATAGTTAGAAGATCAGAATGGGCAAAGAGCTTCAAAGATATAGGTTAATAGACGCAGTTTTGCCCACGGGAATATACGGGATTGAGGAAAGGGATGTGCTGGGAAGAGACCAGAATGAACGCTAAACCTGGAGAGAACGAGGACGGAAGATGAAAGAAGATGGACTAGAAAGAGAAAATGAGCCGGGCCAGCATGACTCAGTGGTGGGGCACCGACCTCTGAACCAGGAGGCCATTCCCGCCAGGTCACATACCCGGGTTGCCAGTTCAATCCCCAGTAGGGAGAGAGCAGGAGGCAGCTGATCAATGATTCTCTTCATCATTCATATTTCAATCTCTCTCCCTCTTCCTTCCTGTCTGAAATCAATAAAAATATATATTTTAAAAAGAGAGAAACCAAAAAATTATCTCATATCCTCTACCAGCGCCCCCCCCCCCCCAATACTGGGAGATTGTATTAACATTTTAAACTAAATTTTCTTCCCTACTGCTCCCCACATAGAATGCTAGCATTAAAATTACATTTAGATAGTTAAGGTCTATTTCCAAACTGTATTTGCTTTTATAAATATAATTTGTAAACTCAGAGAAAGGTTCAATCCTACATTTGTTCATACATTTGAATGGATTGATGCAAATCACTTTCAGTGTGAGATAGTATCCTAGATGAATAAATGCCAAATATCAGTTTCAAACCACCCCTTCTCAGGCCACCTAACCTCAGTTAAAGAGTTAAAATCATACACAAGGGCTTTGAGAATGAAGATTCTTCTTTCTCTCTCTCTCTCTCTCTCTCTCTCTCTCTCTCTCTCTCTCTCTCTCTCTCTTTTGGTTTTGTTTAATCCTCACCTGAGGATGTTTCTTTCCATTAGTTTTTTTTTAAGAGAGAGTGGAAGGGAAAAAGGGAGGGAGGCAAAGAGGGAGGGAGGGAGGGAGAGAAAGAGGGAGGGAGGGAGGGAGAGAAAGAGGGAGGGAGGAAGGGAGAGAGAGAGAGAGGGAGAGAGAGAGGGAGGGAGGGAGGAAGGGAGGGAGGGAGGGAGGGAGGGAGGGAGGGAGACAGACAGAGAAACAACTATGTAAGAGACAGACATCAATTGGTTGCCTCCTGCACACTTCCTAACAGAGACCAGGGGTTGACCTGCAACCCAGGTACATGCCCTTGACCAGGAATTGAACCTGAGACCCTTCAGTGTGCAGGATGACTCTCTAACCACTAAACAACACAAGCCAGGGCCAGGTTTGTTTGTGTTTGCAAGGCCCATTACGTAAGAAATGACACCACTTAGTAAGAGAAACTTCAGTACAATGAACAAGTTTCTTCCAGAACTCAATCAGGTGTGTGACCCTCTGGGCCCACATGCCACCAATAAGTCCAGCGACATCCAAAAGTGGCCTGACAGACCTAACGAAGACGAAAGGGCTTTGGACAAATAATAATGAACCATCATTCCTAACTAAGTTGCATTGCAAACTATACTCTTTCACAGAGTAATGAAGCAGGAACATTTACTCAAGTCAAATTCTAGGAAGTCTAAATTATTTGGGCATACAGGAGTTTAGGCTGACCAAAATATGGTGGAAACAATGCAAATAATGGACTTAGAATTTGTTTGTCTCTAAATTTTTACCACAAATTCTATCATAACTTTCTCACCTTTCTTCTTTCTTCCCTCCTAAATCTCATTTTAACTGTATACTGTGATGAACTGTTTTAATAGTGTAGTAAGGTCTGTACAGTTAATCTATTATTATGTTAATATTAATGTATTATTAACTAAATCAAACATGGAAATGTTCAATAACAGTGAACTGAGTCAGAAGTGGGTTTTTTTTTTGGGGGGGGGGAGGAGATAATTTTTGTCTTTATTTGTTAAATTAAAAATTCTTATCATAGATGGTTTTTGCAAACTTAAAATGAACCCAATTATGCAGAGTTAAAGTTTGCCTCTGTAAAGTATCCTATCTAATAAAAGAGTAATATGCAAATTGACCATCACTGCAACACACAAGATGGCCAACCCCATGTGGACACAAGATGGCCACCACAAGATGGCCAGCAGGGAAAGGCAGTTGAGGGCAATCAGGTCAGCAGGGGAGGGCAGTTGGGGTGATCAGGCCTGCAGGGAAGAGAACTTAGGAGGGACCCGACTTGCAAAGGAGGACAGTAGTGGGGGGTGGGGAGACACAGGCCTGCAGGGAGGGTAGTTGTGGGGGGGACCAGGCCTGCAAGGGAGGGCAGCTGTGGGGGACCAGGTCAGCAGGAGAGGACAGTTGGGAGAGACCAGGCCAGCAGGGGAGGGCAGTTGGGGTGACTGGGCTGGCAGAGGAGGGCATTTGGGGGGGGGATCAGGCCAGCAGGGGAGGGCACTTGTGGGGGACCAGGTCTACAGAGGAGGACAGTTGGGGGGGACCAGACTGGCAGGGGAGGGTAGTTGGGGCAATTGGGCCAGCAGGGGAGCAGTTAGGGATCGATCAGGCTGGCAGGGGAGTGGTTAGGAGGTGATCAGGCTGACAGGCAGAAGCAGTTAGGGGCAATCAGGCAGGCAGGCAGGCGAGCAGTTAGGAGCCAGCAGTCCTGGATTGTGAGAGGGATGTCCAAGTGCCCATTTTGGATCAGGCCTAAACAAGCAGTCGGACATCCCTCAAGGGGTCCCAGATTGGAGAGGGTGCAGGCTGGGCTGAGGGATATGCCACCCCCCGCCCCAGCCATGCATGAATTTTGTGCAGCGGGCTTCTATTTTCACAATAATATCACAGAAATTTTAACTTTATGAAAGTTCTCCTGATAAATGGAACAAATCTATTCAGCTAGAACTGATTAACTGTTTCCTATGTGCAAAGCCCTCTGCTTGGGAACACAGATGGGAATAAATACTATCTCCACTCTTAGGCAAGAAGGACAATTAATGCTAGTTAAACATTTGTTTTAATGCCAAGTACTCTTGAGTACATCATCTCATGTAATCCCCACAACACTTATGTGAGGTGGATAGAGTCTTAAGCAATAAAAAAGAAAAGGAAAAAAGCTATGACATATGCCCAGAGATGATATTCCAACTACTGCCCGCTAGGTAGAGTAGTAGGAGGTGGGGGCATCAGAGACCTTGGGGCTACACACCACTGTAGAGACATGCCGTTATTTTCACAACTGGAGTGGCCTTCTTGGTGGTTAGCAGCTGAGTATCAGCCCTACTTGTATTCAAATGATTTTAATACAAAGTAAAAACTGATGGGCCAATTAAAAAAAAAAAGAACCGCCACCATGTGATTACAAAAGAGGAGGGGCTTCTGATTGGGAGAAGGTGTCAGGTAGACTTCTTGGAGGAGGTGCTGCTTGATCTGGGTTCTGGAATCATGGGCTGATGTTGAGCAAGTGGCAATGGCTGGCATGGGGGCTGGAGTAGAGAAGGAATTTCTAGCAAAGTCAATGAGTAAGCCACGGCAGAGTGCCAAGAACATATGTGTGTGTGATGAATGAGGAGTAGCTCTGGAAATGAAGACTGGAGTGGGATCAGACAGGGAACTGAATGGCAGGTCAAGAAATTAATAAAAGCTGATGAGAAAATTAAAAAAGATTTTGAGGTATGATGTGATCTGACAGGGATTGGCAGGATGGAAAGAAGGGAAAAATTAGAAGGGACAAAATCAGGCAGGTCTTTTCAACCACCCAGCAAACCTTAGAGGCCCCCATGAAACATTCCTCTCACTTTCCCAGCCTCAGGTGGGTGCCTGTCCTCCATACTCCACAAGGTTCCCAGCTGGTCTCTGTCAGCACACCCTCCCACTGTGCCTAAAACAACCAGTGGTGTCCCACCAGACTCAGTCCCAGCTCTGCATGTGAGGCATAGCTGAATGTCAACAACTGCATATAATTTCTGGATTCCATTTTCAAAATGTGTTTTTATTCATTTTTAGATAGGAAGGGAGAGGAGGAGAGGGAGACACTGATGAGAAAGAGAGAAACATCGATCGGCTGCCTCCTGACATGCACTCTGACGAGGGATTGGGCCTGCAACTTGGGCATGTGCCCTGATTGGGAATCAAACTGGCAACTTTTTAACGCACAGGACAATGATCAACCAACTGAGCCACAACCAGCCAGAACTGGACTCCATTTTCAAATACAACCTGACCTAGGAAATACCCAGACGGAGACTTCCTGGCTTCCTTAATTGGAGTCATTTATTACAGTAGATTAGAAAAGCATATTGAACTTCATTTCAAATGGCTTCTGATTCTTGGTGCCATGTGGTCATATGAGAACAAATGTAGCTTTGAGTCACCAGGCATGAAGTAAGACTCGATAAATGTTGTGATCAGTGGGTAAGGTATTGAAAGCCCAGAATATAGGAGCGAAGGGGAAATAGAGGTAATAAGAGAAATGAGAACTAGTGAGGAGCACTAAGAGCAGAACATCCAACAGGATTTGGCATCTAAGGGGACAGGAAAGGGCAGAGGGAATACTGGGTATGCAACCTAGGAAGGAGGAGGGGAAGGGGACCTTTTAAAAGAAAAGAGGAGAAGTAGACTTGGAAGGGGAAGAAGAAAGTAGCTAAGTTCTGTCTTGCATCACTGTCCTGAGTTTACGATGTCCACACAACCACTAGAAGATGAATACCATCAGTGGTAGGAAATTAGAAATTGGAGATGTTTTAAACAAAATATTTCTTATTGGTTGGTACAAAAGTTTTGAGTCAACTACCTAATAAAAGAGTAACATACTAATTAACCGTACCTTTGCGACACCCACCAACCAATCAGGAGTGAGTTTGCAAATTAACCCAACAAAGATGGCAGGTTAATTTGCATACACAGGTGCCCAGCAGCGGGTCCGGGCTGGATGCTTGGTCATCACCAAGGTGATGATGCAGGCATTCCACACCACCCCAGCCGCTCCAGGCCTCTGGGCAGCGTGGGAAGGCAGAAAGGCTACTCTGCTCAGAGTGAAGGCAGTGCCAGCAGCCAGGGGAACGAAGGCCCATTTTTGCATGAATCTTCATTCGTGCATGGACCACTAGTTATTTAAATTTATACCTAATTATGAAGACCTGTCTTACCTTTGGCTATTAGACACCTGAATCAGACAGAGCCTTCTTACTAAATGCAATACTGCAACTATCAAGATGTTCACAACAGGGGGAATGTCTGGCCATTTCCATAAATTTTCCCTGCAAATCAAAATAATCAGGACCTTTACCTGATTCTGAATTACCTTTGTGTTAATATGAGCATCCAAAGAGGCAGTGGTTCAGGGCTCAGATGCTGGAGGAAGGGTTCAAATACTCTGACAATTCACAGCTATATCACCTAAGGCAGGGATTCCAACATCTCTAAGACTCAGTTTCCTCGTCTGTAAAATATGTGTAGTAATAGTAATAGCCTCACAGAATTATTTTGACAATTAAATGACATAATTCATGTAAAGTGCTTTAGCCTGGTGTCTGCCCCTCAGACAACATTTACTACTGTCCAAGCGCTCTGCAATAAGACAATACAGCAAGAATTTCTCTCCGCAATAAAAACAATACATTGCAAAAGAAGAGGAATGACATTTGTTCAGAGTTTTCATATATTTTTATAAAATTTAAGTTTAAATAATGGGTGTTTGCCTTTATGAACAAAGAATCTTTTTAATATCAACTATGCTAAATCAACAACTAATCAGAACATAATAGATTCAAAAAATGGGATACAAATATGAGTGGCACTTGCTTTTCTACCAAGTTAAAGTAATTCCGAATCAGGGCGAGATGGAAGACCTGCTGTGATACTGGTGGGAATGAATGATGAAAGGCAGCATGTGTACATTTTAATGTATATTAGACCTACAGTTATTTATCGAGGCTCTGTCTGTTGCAAAAAAGGCACAATTTGTGTGACCTTAGCTGGGTCACTGTCTGCCTAGACTCAGTTCCAATAATTTCAGGCTGTTGTTGTTCCTTGTGATTAAGCCCCTATAAAGCCCTTTAGTCTACTACACTCTATTCAACAAATATTAATGAGTTTCTATGAAATACTACCGCGCACTCGGCTAAATGCTCAGTGTATAGATAGAAAGACAGCTAGGCCCAACCCAGCGAGTAGGCACAGCACTCTCAGGGCCTCTCTTCCCGCCCCACCCCTCCATCTGGGAACAGAAAGGAGGACCGGAGGAGGGGGTTCCCAGGGAACCCACGGAGTCTCACCTCTCTCGCGGAGAGCGGCTCCCCTCATCCCCACAATGCCCCCTCCTCCACTGGTCCAGGAGGGGCAGCATCTTTACCCTGCGCGTCTGCTCCGCCGGCCCGCCAACGTCTCCATGGCAACCATACACAAACTACCTACCCGGGACGCCTGCCGCTGAGCCAGGTCACTGCTGGGCCGTCCCGAGGAGCCGGCCGGGAATGTGTTGGGAGTGGGCGCAGGAAAGGTGGCTTCTTGCCAGACCCGCAGCACCTGTGATTAGCGCGGGAGGCAGTCACAGCTGCGGGGCTTCAGGTCAGTTTCCAGTTTTCCCCGAGGCAGCGGCAGCCCAGCCGGGGAGAGAAGGCGGGGCGGGGCGGGGCGGGGCGGGACGAGGCCAACCTGGCGAGTGGAGCAGGGGAGAGGCGAGGGGTGGCCGGGAAGTCCCCTCCCAGGAAAGCTGGCAAAGAAATGCTGGGGCGTGAGAAGAGCTAGGTCGGGGCTGAAGGCCGGGAGTGCGAGGATCCCTTGAGTTAAAGAGAGGAGTGAGGGTTCCTCGAGGACGAACCCGGGGGAAAGCGTCTGCCTCGACAACGCCCCGCGGGTGGGAGCCCTCTGCGATCCCAGCGCCTCTCTTAAACCACAAGCAGCCCTGCCGCTGCCTTGTGCTTAGGGGTTAGGGGATTGCTAGCCCTCGTTCAAACTGCGGCACACTGTGTTATGGAGAGCTGGATGCTCAGCCTCTCACTCTGTCAAGGGAGGGGAACAGGAGTGCCTAGCCAGGTCCTGTGGGGGTGAGGACTGAGAAAGTCGATTTAAAACGTTATGCACGTGGCAAGGAGCAAAATATCAAACTTGTGGCTGTGATTGAGCCCGGGCATTGGTATAGCACTTCAGAGATTACAAGGGATATTACACGGAATATTATCTTTTTGAGCATCCCTGCCACTCTGCGCTAGCCAGCTTGGCATCCCCATTCACCAGAGACAAAATAGGGGCCCCAGATCTCATGAGTGACAACCTAGATTCAGTTCAAGGCCTCCCGTGGGCAATCATTTTGTTTTACTGCATCAAAACACTTGACTGGCAAAAAGAACCCAATGTATTTTTCTGGTTTAATTCTGTGTTCTCTCCTATTAGACCGCTCGGCAACACTTCACCGTGTTAAATACAAGTGAGACCAGAATCACTCTCCATTCAGGTTTGCACCACATTTTACACATACGGGAATTTTTCAGCCGAAGTGTTGTTGTCAACATTGGGAAAATGCCACATCCCTTGGTGCTAAGTATATGGTAAAGAATAATTAAGTTGAAGATATTTTTGAGCACATGCTAAGTGTTAAGGCATTGTGCTAAGTCACTGGTCAGCAAACTCATTAGTCAACAGAGCCAAATATCAACAGTACAATTGAAATTTCTTTTGAGAGCCAAATTTCTTAAACCTCTTCTAACGCCACTTCTTAGAACAGACTCGCCCAGGCCGTGGCATTTTGTGGAAGAGCCACACTCAAGGAGCCAAAGAGCCTCATGTGGCTCGAGAGCCGTAGTTTGCCAACCACGGTTTTACATGGTAAATGATACCAACCTGCACTAAAGTAATGTCAGTTGTCTTCTGAATACCCAACAGCATTTCAAACATAGCAGACAATAAATATTTATTAGTTGACTGGATAATTTGAGGGCCTAAAACAAAGTATTTGTGTTCTTGAGGGTTGAAATCTTTTTTCCGGTGACTGAACATGAATTACCACATCAAGTCCCTTTTACTGCACTGGACTCCATTGTGCAAAGGGACCTTTGCTCATTGAATATAAAACCATAACTAGTATTTTGAATTCAGAACTTGTGTGATCAAAATACAATTTCATTTTTGTCTCTCACTATCATTTTAAAATATATTCAGTGTTGTTATCTTCCCCTGCCCCTGGGTGGAAAGTTGGGTTGAGTTTTTGTATTTTCTGCTCATTTTTAGAAAACTGATAGTCCTCTATAGTAACTACATTTCAACCAAAATTATAATGTTGGGTACAAGACATAAACAAATGCAGCAAACTTCACTTGGCAGTAAGGCTTCTCTGCAGACCCAGGATTCCCCTGCAGGTGTGTAACTGACTTTCCCAGCAGGGATGTGGGCTCACCACACCCCCTTCACTAGAGGCTACTTAGGCCCCACCTGCCCTGGAGTGGGCAGGAAGTGGGGAGAGGGGAAGGCTGGAGCACTCCCTCCTGGAGTTGATTGCCTTTGACCTCGCTTTGCCTGGCCTATGGTTAAAGCAACTCATGGGGGTCTTCCCTGGACCCTTGGGAAGTTTCCTGTTGATGAGGACTTCTCCCCCTGGGGCTCTTTGGGTGGGTGCAGCACTATTCCACAGTTGCGCACAATGCCTTCCCTGCCCTAGAAATCCAGGGTTCACCGCAGCCCCTTTAAATGGGTCTCAGGATGACCCCTCATCTTGTCCAAGGGAAAAACTCCACACCTCTCTTGCCCCAGTGACTCTGAGCCCCCCCCCCCGCCCCCCCCCCCCCGCCCCCGCAGCCTTCTCCAGGCTGCCACATGGAGATTTAGTTTTCCCAGGAGTGAGTCAGGCTCCAATCCTCCCACCCAACTGCAGTCTCTGGCAGCCCTTTCCCCATCCCCCTCCCTCAGGGCCGCCCCTCTCACTGGGTTTGAGATGAATGTGGTAGCATCTCCACACTCCTCTCCAAAGAAATATCCTTACACAGTCTCCCGCTTTGCTCTGACTCCTTGTTTTTAGTCCCAACCTGGACCCTTGGGTCCAGGGAGTCTATGTTTCTTTGTGACTTGCTCTGTGGAGACTTGGCCTCACCTGTGCTTTGGAACAGATTATACAATCACCACCGCAAGAGAAACGCCAGCCTAAACACCTGCTGTGCAGCTGGTCACTAACTATGCCCTTGCACCTAAGATCTTGGTCTGAAACAGAGCTCCTAAGCACACTACTAGAACCCGAAGCGAGCCAGCTCAGAGGCCAGGAAATGTCTGCCAGGCAAGTTAGAACAACTGAAAGAATGGCAAGGCCAGAATCATAGGAAGCAATCATTTAAAGCAATAAAGCTGCCCTGTTCACTACACTGAAGGACACAACTTGGGAAAATATTGAGGCTGTCATAGCAGAGGCCTATTCTATTGACCTGGCTATTCCTCCAGAGTTACCTAGTGGGTATTTAACAGAACTTGACATAGTTAAGCTTGTAAGTGGAATTATCTTAGGCACAAAATTGTTGACAAGTTTTATACCTTAGAGAGATTAAAGAGGAAAACAAAACTATTAATTGTAAATATGACATTTATAAAGCACTATATAATTTCTAAAGTGCTTTCATCTGGAGCATTTTATTTTTATTGTTTTGTTTGGAGTTTATAATAAGCCTGAGGCGCAGTTAGTTCAGGGACTATTTTCCCAGTTTGAGAGTGGTGAAAACTGAAATTCAGAGCCGGTGGGCGATCTGCCCACGGTCACACAGGTAGGAAAGCGGGGTGTTTTTTTGTGCCAAGCCCAGTGTGCCCTCCGTTACTGTACACATGTGACTACATTTCTCAGGCTGAGGCCTCTTCTTCGCAGCATTGAGAGGCACTTCCTGGGCTGCGGAGCCTGTTAGAGAATTCTCTCCATTTTCTCCCCATGGACCTCAGCAGGTCCTGTGTGGGGCCACAGGGGTCAAGAACTTCAGAATCTTTACAGTCACTTAAATGCCTGCTGGATTTCCGGATTTTGAGTTAAAGTGAGAGTTACATAGATGGTAGGATGGGTAATCATAATCTCACACACTCTAAGATGCAAGTAATGAAATGATGACCTCATAGATACTTACATTCACACAATCTGCCGATGTGTTTTATAGTTTACATTATAGTTTACACCACACACCTCTCATGTGTAATATTTATAGCTTATTTTGATTTATACATTATTAAAAGATACAGTCTAAAGAAATACTTTTTTAATTCTTACAATTTCCCCAATGAGTTTTATGACCATAACAGAGACATGACTCACAGAGGAGAAAAATTGCTTCTGGCATGGAGTAAAAATCACCAATTTAGAATTCTAATATTCACTTAAAGGCACTTTCTGCTTTTGTAAATATGGAATCTTGGTGCTTTAATTATCATATTTACCACATAACCCCTGCAAGGAGTTCATCAAATTGATAGCCTGTGTAATTTTTGCATGCGAACTTAAAGGTGCAAATACATTAAAATTCAACTTGGTGAGAATTTACAATGCAATGAAAATTAACTAACGTCATGGAACTGGATAGACACAGGACTGTAGAATGGTCCTAAAACTTATTAACCGAAAAAAATTACACGAGAATTCTCTATTTCATGGGGCTCAGCTGTTACTTGTACACCTTAAGCTTTACTTTGCCTTTAAACACATTACCCTTCCCACAGCATTCCTGCCACCCAAGGCCACATTCTCCATGAGCAGTCGAGTCATGTGTTACTAGCGATGCTAATGAATGAGGGTTCCCTTAATTACCAGTTGATTACACAGTCTCTAACTCCTAGTGTTTCATTGGAAGGGAAAGGATTCTCATTTTCAGGGATTGAGTCAGCAGGAGTCTTAACTATGAATTGCTTTGTCTTAAAGAATGGCTGCAGTACCTCCTGGGTGTGGAAAGTGACAATGGGAAAACCCCATAGTCCTTGTCAAGCTCACTGTGAGACATTGCTAAGTGAGCATGCCTGCATCTTTTGGGAGCTTTGGATTGCAAATAACAAAAGACCCCATTCAAAGTACCTTAAGTATCAAGGACATTTATAATTTTGTTTAACAATAAACCTCCAGGTAGGCTGTTTCAGGGTTGGCCCTGCAGCACAGGGATGACAAAGAGTGTCTGTCAGTCTCACCTCCCCAGGTGGTCACAAGACGGCTGTGGCAGCAGTGACCTGTGCACTCTTACTTGATAGTGTTTCAAAGCAGAGAAGAGAGAGAAGGGCCCTCTTCCTATATGTTTCTTTACACAGGGGAAAACATTTCCCAGAAGCCCTTTGGCTGTGTTCTCCTTACATCTCGTTGGCCAGAACTGTATCACATGCCCAGTCCCTGCCAGGAATTAATGGAATTACTATTATTATGATTGACTTTAATCAGGTTTCACTCTCCAGGGTGTGGGGGAGAAGCCCATCTTTACTGAGCATTTTGCTACCACCTGAATCACCTGTCTATTTAGCAGGAAGAAGGGGCCATGGCTGTTGGGTAGATGCTAATGATGTTTGCCACGATGGTTTGGGACTGGGTGAACTGATAAAAAGTGTCTCCTGGTAATCAAGAGATTTTGAAGGTTGCCTCTTCTGATTGGAACAGGCGAACCAAGAGAGTAATATCTGTGAGGCAGGGTGCTTAATCCTGCCGTCCAGTAGAATCACGTGGAAAGCTTCAAAACCCATATCTGTCCAGCACTTACCGCTATGCTCTGGTTCAGTTGCAGGGGAGGAGCGCACAGGGAAGCGGGTTCTTTGCCTTTTAGAGTTGGGAGGAAGCTGTGAGGTGCAGCAGCCAGCGTGGAGAACCCAGCCCTCAGAAGGCCAGGGCTCCCTGTCTGAGGGCCTGTCAGGACCCAACAGGAAGGAAAAATGTAAAAAGAGACCTTGGCTTTCAGAGCAGAAGGGAGAGGGGACTCTATGCACAACCCCGAGATGATTCTCACAGACTCACGAGTCTATCCTGGAACTCCCTCTCTCCTGTTCACGTGCCATCTTGAACACTTTTTATATTTTCTCTCCACCTGGCCCCTCTGACCCCACTCGTTCTCCTCCTCCTCCAAGTCCACCCTGAGTTCACCAGCCAAAGTGACTGTCACGGGCCACAGTCCTGGATATGCCCATCTCTGCTCACCGGCTCTCAGTGTCTGCCCATGGACCACCAAACCAACCCCCAGATCTTCTGTGACCTGTGCTGCCACCTTACTGCAACCAAGTTTACTTGGGGGTTCTATCAGGTCCTGTGCTAAATGCTTTGATGACTTTAAATCGGCAAATCTTTCCAACCTTAAGTCCTACTGTGATTCTCATTTTATTTTAGTGTGTGTGTGTGTGTGTGTGTGTGTGTGTGTGTGTGTGTGTGTGTGAAATACTTTATTTTTAATTTTTATTTTATTTCCATTTTTTATTAAGGTATTACATGTGTACATATCTTCCCATTGCCCCCCCCCCCCAGCACACTTCCATACATGCCCTCACCCCACAGTGTCTTGCATCCATTGGTTATGTTTATATGCATGCATCCTTTGGTTGATCTGTGTGATTTGCATTTTACATGCAAGGAAATTGAGGTTTAGTTTCTTCACGTGCTCAGGTCACACAGTTGGTGAAAATGGAGAATCTAGGATTCAAACCCAGCGGGACTCTGGAGGCCACGGTCCTTCACACACCAGGTGCTCAGCCAAACCGACTGCTGCCATTCCCCGGATACTCCCAGCGTCTCCCCACCCCTGAACCTTGCCTTTGGATAGCTGTCTCCCTTAGAGAGCCTGAGATGTTCACATCGGCAGAGATGTTCTGCAGCCCTGGGAGGATTGCAAGGAGGAGCTTCCCATGGAGTAGTCCACAGGAGAAGCAGAGAAGATGAAATGTATCTGCCCATTCTCCTCTGCCTCCTTTTTCCATTGGTCGGTTTCCATTGGTGGACTTTGTGGGACACTTTTGTAGCTTTCTGTACCCTGGCCCAGAAAGAAGAGCAGAAACAGTGTGAATGGGGATGAGCAGGTCTGGGGATGGGCCAGAGGATAAAGTTTACAGCGGCAGGCGACAGGCCTGGGTTGATGGGGAAGTAAAGGGAGGGTCTGTATGGTTTGGGAAAGGCTGGAGGACAGAGGTCACACAAGGGCCCAAAGAAGACGAAGTGATTTGAAAGAGGGAACTGAGAATGCCCTGTGGTAGACAGAGCTCTGGACTGGAAGTCAGGAGGCCTCAATTCATATGCTGCTGCTGCTGCTACTCTGGCTGTGTGACTGGGAGCATGTCAGTCAATAGCTGTAGTTTTCTCACCTGTGAGATGTAGAGGCTGAGCTAAGTGACCCGCAGGATGTAGCCGAGCTCTAGAAGTCTGTGGGAGGAGGTTGTAGACAGAGAGAGGGGTGAGGGTTAGAAATTTGGGAGGTGGCTCAGTTGTGCGAGCCAGTTAGCGAAGTCCGAGAGGTGGCCTGGCTGGCACTGCCCTGGAGAAGACCAGGTTGGAGAGGCCCACGAAGGCCAGAGGAAGCACTGACAGAGAGGGGCCAGCGGGAGAGAAGGGCCTGACCTGTCAGCAGTTTGGTCCTCAAGACTCGGGTGCTGATAGCTCCTGTGCACAGGTGCCACCCCATAGAGCCTGGTAACCCAGAGAAGCTGCAACCCTCGGGCTGGAGGCTCCAGGAGAGAGAGGCCTCCCGCTTCTGCGTGGTGATGTTAGCACCGAGTTGCCTGAAGAAGGAATCCCCTAACTAGCCTGGACCTGTGGGGTCAGAGGGCGGCACTCAGGCCACTTACTTTGCCACTCTTTGGGGTTCTCAAATTCAGCTTTTTAATAAATGATTTGTTTATGTACTGTGAGTGATCATGAAATGTAGAGTGCAGCTTCAGATTTAAATATTCAGACAGAAGGAATGCTAGCAGGCCCCAAATCTAGCTGAATGCATCTGGGCTTCAAATACCAGTATTTTTTTAAAATATGTTTTTATTGAGTTTTAGAGAGAGAGAGGGGGAAGGGAGAAGAAGATAGACAGAGATATTGATCAGCTGCCTCCTGCACACCCCCACTCAGGATTGAGCCCACAAGGGGTGATGCTCAGCCAACTGAGTCACACAGCCCAGGGCTCAAGTATCAATATTTTTAAGAGCTAAAGATGTTCAGCTCACATGTTCATTGGGAGGGGAACAGCCATACAGTCCTTTATGCTATCAGACAAAAAGTATTACTAAATAGAGTATACAATATTTCCTACTAAGACTGCAAAGGTAATAGCCACAAAAAAGTGAAAACCACTTTTCCACTTGCAAAGTACATTTCTTCACTGGAGCTCAGAACACTTCACTTTTCATAGAACAAAATATACACACACATACATGTGAAGCAGGGAGTCAGAATGGGATGGCCTGTGTCAGTATCACTATCCTGGCTGAGATATGTGCTATATAGTCCTGCAAGATGCCAACATTAAGGAAACCAAGCAGAGTGTACCTGGGACTTCTCAGGACCTCTCTATATTATTTCTTACAACCGCATGTAACTCAACAATGAGCTCACAAGAAAAAGTTTAAAACAAACCACTTCACTGTCTCATTTCCTATTTCATTTCTGCAAGACTCATAAAAAGTTGTGATGCAGCTCTAACCGGTTTGGCTCAGTGGATAGAGCGCTGGCCTGCGGACTAAAGGGTCCAGGTTCGATTCTGGTCAAGGACATGTACCTTGGTTGCGGGCACATCCCCAGTAGGGGGTGTGCAGAAGGCAGCTGATAGATGTTTCTCTCTCATCGATGTTTCTAGCTCTCTATCCCTTTCCTTTCCTCTCTGTAAAAAAAAAACAATAAAAAATATATTTTTAAAAAGTTGTGATGCAAACACAGAGGAAATACCAGCTGGGACATACACAGGATGAATGTCCCACAGTGCAGTCTGGGTAAGACAATTTCTCTCTGAGACGTGAACACCAGCGACTGGCCTTCGCTGACCAAGAACAGTGCATTTCATCACCGACCGTCTCAGTGAAACTATTTTTTCCTGACTTTTTCCAAGTTCACACCCAGAGATTGTTAACATACATAGAGTATCCATCACAGCCCTTTTTACATTTTGATTTTGTTTTTAAAGTTTTAGCTTTTCCTGGATATAATTGACATTATTATTATTTTAAATTTCAGTGTCTCTTATTAGGGTATGGAAAGAAACTTTGCAATTTGTAACCATTTCAATTCTGAGAGCTCAAACTCAAGAGAAGGAATTTTTGGGCTTCCCAAAACTTGTTCAAAGTAGCTCATTTTCTATCAGGGGTGGACACCCCCGGCTCCTCCAGGAGCCTGCTGCTCTGCCTGCTGGCTGCAGCTGCCCCAGACGCCCTCCCCCATCCCACTTCCGCTGCCCTCTAATTAAGCTACAGGGTCAAGCCCTCAGCCAGCCATGACACACACCCCCTTCCTACTTCAGCCTAGCACACACATAATAAGGCTCTGCCAGGTTTTGCACTAAGTGGCTTAAGTTCTTAAGAAGCCGTCTGACTGCATCTTGTACCAGCTGTTCTCCTCGAACAGCTCCGGACAGAGCAGTTGTCTAGCCAGGACCCACCTGAGATCACAATTGGCTGTGAGGAAAGCTCATCCTGAGTGGGAAAGCATCGTCCCATGCTCCCCAAGCCCTCAGTACAGGGGTCCCATGCCGAGTACAGTCCTTGCTTTCAAGAATCTTCCCAAGAAGAAGGATGAATGCCTCTGTAGGAAGTTTTAAAAGATGCCCAAACCATCTCGTGTGTGTGTGTGTGTGTGTGTGTGTGTGTGTGTGTGTGTGTATGTGTGTGTGTTGCTATATAGTATACTTCTTGTCCACTTGGGTCAGACAGGAGAACCCCAAGAATAAAATGGAAACACTAAGCTAACTGGAATGGTAAGCTCCTTAGATCAGAGAGATCATGTACCTCTTGCTCCCCTTTGTGTATGTTCAGTACAAGAATGGGAGCTGGAACATGCAGGTAGATGTCCAATAAATGAATAAATGAATGTGGCCTTAAGAGCATGATATTCAGGGTCAGGGCATCATAATAAACAACCCTTACAAGGTAGGTGTCTTTCCCCAGGCCCCTCTAGCCTTTTCACCCTCCTCTCCTGCCAATTCTCGGAGTGCCTGTGGCTGTGCCATCTCACCTGTGCTATCTCACCTGTGCTCAGCAACAAGCCTGCTTACCTCCCCCACTTCCACCATCTTCCTCCAGGGATTGTGGTTCTATCAGAATCCCCATGGGTGCCACCCAGGGGTCGGGCAGGCTCTCCTGATTCTGTCTGCATTTTGACCCCAGGCCATGAGGCAGCACTGCTTTCTGGCCTGGAGTCTCACACAGCCAGTCACAGTGTACTTGGGGCTTCTCACCTAAATTTCCCTCAAGGGGGCTCAAAACTCATCCACAGGCCCCGCTAAGGGCCAGCCCCTCCTTCATCCCTGAGATTTTCCTATCCATTTTTTCCTCTCAGCACCAACACACTCCTTTTTCCATCAGCACAAGCCAAAAGCTCTTCTGCAATCAGCTCCTGCATACAGGCACCTGCGGGGGTCACTAGCCTCCCAGATCTATAGTCAGCAAAGGCTGGTATGAACCCCAGGGAGGAGGGCTGGGTTCAAAGCAGGGAGTCCGAGGTCAAGTATCACATCTTCCCCAACCACTTTGTAATGCGTAGAAACCATGAGAGCTCCTTGGCCCCTGTTTTGGGGTCTATGCAGTAGAGTGGGTCCTACCCATCTAGGTACCCATGAGAGAGAAAAGTGAAGATGAGAGGCCCAGGAAGGAGGCAGAGGGCAGGAATCAATGGGTGGTTGGCCAGGAGAGGCAGGTCAGGGAGCGTTCCCCTGGGCTGTGGGAGGAACAGCCCACCCAGGAGCTAACAAGGGGAGCTCATGTGGCAGTGCAGAAAGTCACCTGGGAGAGGGTCACCTCTTAGGTCCTCGAGTTTCTGCAGCTTAAAGAGCAGATGTGGCTCTTTTGTGCATTCTGGCCACACTCCTCATCCAGACCCACACGGTTTTTCTTTTTGTTGCATGTGATTTGGGTGTCATATCCAAGAATCCATTGCCGAATCCAAGGTCATGAAAATTTTCTCCTGTTTTTTTTTTTTTTTTTCCCTAAGAGTTTTATAGTTTTAGTTCTTACATTTAAAAGTCTTTGATCTGTTTTGAGTAAAATCTTGTATGTGGTGTAGGGAATGGTCCTACCTCATTCTTTTGCATGTGTCTATCCAGCTGTCCCAGCTACTAAAGAGGGGAGGGGAGCGTTTACTAGACACAATACCATGTGTCACTGAATGTTCTTTGATCCCGGGCCAGGGTAACCTGAGCAGAGTCTTTCAGGAAAAGGGTAAGATCCTGAGGGTGTGAGCTCGTTAGACAGTGACTGAGGTGGTGGTGGTGGAGGGGGGGGGGGGGGGGTCAGGCTCTGGGGAAACAAAGCCTGCTCCTTCTCAGCCCAGGCAGCCGAGGCACACACCTGAGGCTGGCGGGAGAAAGGAGCAGAAGCGCGAAGGTGGCTTTCGGGCAGGAACAAGGTCAAATCATCTGGAGGGAGCAGCAACAGTAGCTTAAGGCCACCAGGGGGCAGAGCAGAGGGTATCTCGTGGGGTCACACTAAATGGCCACCACTGAGCAATTTTTGTCCAGAGGGACCTCTGCCAGGGAAATAAAAGCTTAGCGGACCCTGGTTACAGCATTGCCATTGGTGGGCTCTGGGAGCCAAAAACTATTTTTGTTACTTTTTGCTTGTCCTCCCCCAAGAGCTACAATTAATTTCCCATTTCAAAACCCGATTCAAAAAAAGAATATTCTGTTTTCCAGGACCCTGGCTTCCTGTGAGAAATTCTATACTAGCATTTAAAATTAAGCCACAGTCGCCAAAATGTAAATTTCTTTTAATGGCTAATTTCTGTTTTCTTCTTTTTCTTTTTTGTAATAGTTTAAGTTTTTAGCAGAGAAAAAAAGAGGAGTAATTATCAGAAAAACAGAAGTTTTATTTTGGAGAAGGGATGTTACAGAGGGCCAATGTATTTATGTAATATTAATCTATTTTTTAAATTTTTAAATGTCAAAAATACAGTTTACATCCACTGCCACAAATCTGGAGAACATTTTTCATTATACACTAAGCAGAAAATTTGGAATTAAATGTTCAGCAATGTGCAGACAAATGAAGAAATCCCCTCCCCCAGGCCATCCTTTGACATAACTAGGACAATCCAACATAAGAACCCTCTAAAAGGATTAATTCTACCTAAAACCAGCTCCTGAAAAAAACCACATGGCACTTTCTGAAGCATTCTTGATAACGTGCACATCTTTATTACATTTGCAGTCCATGAGCCTGGTGCTGACTCTGCTTGGGACCTCATATGGCCGAGAAGGCTGAACGACAGTTCACAATCAGAATCCTAGGAAAACCTCAGTAATTATCAACAAGATAAAAGAGCAATAAGGTCCCATGCTGCTTTTATTAAATTTAAAAAATATTTAAAACACACTCTTTGCCAGCAATGGTGCAATGAAACCGGTGTTCACACATACATTGCTGATAACAATGTAAAACCGCTATGCCAGGCAAATTCATTCAAAATATATATAAATAATTCCATGATTTGAATTACCCCAAAGAAGGACAATGTTTTATGACTGTTTGATACAAAATTAATATAAAAACATTGGTAAGCTGGAAGCCTCCTAAATATCTGGTAGGGGTGATTGGTGGTTAGGTAAAATAGGTTGCACCCATTTAATGAATATAAGGGCACAGTGGACACATTGAGATATGCAAATAAGAGAATGTTAAGAGGTACTAGTAGCTCTGTCAGGCCAGAGGGAGGGCAGAGTTGTAAGTACAATTGTCCTTCTGTTATGAAAGTGCCATTAATGTTGCCATAATTTTTTATTAAAATGTTAACTAAATTGCAGGGAAAGTACATTATCTTTGTAAGAGGATAAAAAATCATGTACATATGGCATCTCAATTTTTAAAAACTTTTATTTATGCTTGGCTAGACTGGTCTGTGATTTCTTCCATACAGTACTAAGTTGCACTTACCCATTAGGCCAGGAGGGAAAAATCTCAGGGTATGAAGCTGTTTGGTGGAAACACTGAAGGAGAGAGATGGCTGTTGTGGAGTGAATGCATCTAACAACCACTGGAGTCCAGACTAAATTAAAATTTAGGGAGCCTTTATTAGCCAGCTAGTGAGTGCTCTGCCTTTCTCCATGCAGGGAGTCTAGAGAGCAGCCCCGACCCTTTGTGCAGGACCACTTTTAAGCACATCTTGTTTTTGCAGAGCAAGCAATTTAAGACAAAACAGTTATTGATGACCATGTTATTTACAGGGTCATCCTGTTCTTCAGAAAGCTGACAGCGTTTTATCTCGCAAAGCTATTTTGTGAGTTGCAGCTGGGATTCAAGGTTAAGTCGATTAGGAGGAAGCAAGCTCAAAATTTTCTACTCTAACACGGTAAGAGCAGATTTCCATCCCAAGCACGGTAGTGGAGAAAAGAAGCCAAGTTTGGCAGCAGGGCACAACTTCTGGGGCATTGTCCACATTTTATTCTCTGTGAGGTGCACCCTACAGACTACAGCCCTCTGATGTTTTGCAACGCCAAGTACCTACTGTAATAAACACAGTCTTGCCTATTCAACAACCATTCTTCAATTTTTCCTTGTAGATTTCCCAGTAATGAACAATACAACCCACTCAATCTATGTCGTTTAAGCCAGAAAGGAATTTATTGGGGAGCTCACAGAATCCCCAGGAGGAATGGAAGGTCAGGCTTGAAGGCTACATAACCTAGAACAACACCCAAATTATACCACCGAACAGCTTCAGTGGAGACCTGTGACCATTGTCCCATAATGCATTGATCTATTGATGCAGGATGTTACCACTCAGCCGTTTCTGAAAACTAGACTGTCTTTCTGCAATGATCCTCTACCTTCCCTGGAAAATGGGTTCTGCCTGTACCTAACTCCTCCATTCTGTATGCAAGTCTTACGCACTTGTGTCTGATTGGTGGCATCCAGATAACATACCTGCTGACTGGGAAGTGAGTTCTGCTCCAATTTTGTTTTTGTTTGTTTAATATATTTTTATTTATTTCAGAGTGGAAGGGAGAGGGAGAGAGAGAAAGAAACATCAATGATGAGAGAAAAATCATTGACCGGCTGTCTCGCCCCCTCCTGGGGATCAAGCCTGAAACCTGGGATCAAACCATGACTTGCTAATTC